>OY982959.1:0-2500000 GCA_963890685.1 Plagodis pulveraria | reverse complement strand
ATACTTTACTAATGAATGTAACTGTGTTTAAAAAACTTTTTAATTAATAAACAATAAACCAAAACCGCATCACTTCACTTTGCTGCATCTGGCGGAATACGAGCCATCACCAGTACTCTACAGCTGCTTCGGCCTCTCTGCTCTCCTACGCACTTCATAAACACTCTTAGCCTAACTCAAGACCTACCAAGAGCAGTAAACGACCTAAAGTATGTACCTCTCCTGACTCACACGACGACCTGAATTAAACTGCCTTTTTTACCTTCTACTACCTACCAGGTAATCCTGATAGGTAGATTGGCCTACTTCTTTATACTGCTAGAATGGTTTGCAAAAGTAACTGCTGAATACGGACACTTACAGTGAGGTCATATTCATCGCACCCCTCTCTGACCGGCCACTTCATTCCATCTCTGTGAGTGCTGAAGATGGAGACGTTGATGTTCTCCCTCGTGCCGAGGTCGTAGGGGAACACGAAGGGAGGCAAGCCTTGTTCCTCGCGACGTGCTACGGCCTTCTCGATAATCCACTCCTCAATCGTCGTCTGATTGCGGATTATACCCTTGATCTGCGAAGAAATGAAGATATGAGTCTACGTATTACTTAATTTATATAGTTGGATTCAAAACCGACTTGATACTTAAGTTGTTCTATTATAATTAAAAGCAAAAGTAAATATTTTAATTATAACCGAAATATGGTGTTTTGAATATTGCTGACTTCCATAACGGTTGAACAGATTTTGATGATCCTTAGTGAGATGATAGATTGTTTAGGTACCTTCATACACACTACTATACAGTATTCAAAAGTCCTGGGGCCCGATTCTCTTAGCTATTGAACGGCGTAAACGCAACTTAATTGCATAAGAATTTTAGTTTTTGACAGTATCCGTAGTCTGCCCGCTATTTAGATTCGATCGCAAGTGGCTTGCTATCAATAGTTTTTGACTAATTTGGTATGCTGTAAGCTATTTTGTTGCGATTGCGTTGCTACAGTGGCATTGATAGCATAGCATAGATTTTAGATATAAATATAGCTAAATGATTTAAATATATTTATTTAATGTATTGTTTGCTAGAAAACCACTGGTATTGATGTTTTGACTGATGCTTGATTGATACAAGTTTTTATAATTATTTCAGTGGCAACATTTGCAAGCCATAGGACAGCCATACGATCGCGACGATTTGCTATACAATTGCGATTAGAAGCTGGAATTAGCAGACAACCAAATTTGACATTAACAGCAGTTCGATCGCAGAAGCATCGCAGTAGTGTGGCGTTTGATCAATAGCTAAGAGAATTGGGGCCCAGATATATAATCATCCATTGTTTCTCATGTCTTATAAAACACTAATTGAATTAAGCTTTATTAAAATTAATATATTTGAATAATATTATGAACATCTTGATTTATTCGTGCATGCACTATGTTTTTATCTAGTGTATATAGAAGTACTGGTATATGTGACTTTCTACCCCATCTCAATAGTACACCACTTTTTGGTGTACGCCACCCTGTAGCTTCTAGCTAAAGACTACACCTTCCGGCCTAAAATCTGGGACAAGTTCTTGTACTGGAACCCGAAGCACATAGGATATGTAAGTATCCCTGTTGGTATCCAACCGTTCTAAAGCCACTTGAAATAAAAAATGTATAGTAGCGAGTGAATGCGATTAGATTCTGGTCGCAGCGAGCCGCAGGTGCAGGGCTGTAAGGTTTACCTGGAAGTAGAGCAAGGCCCCGACAGCAAGCACGACGCCCAGCGCCATCCCGACGGCGAGCAGCGCCAGCGGCAGCGTGCTCACGGTCAGGTAGACGACGGGCTCGCGGCCCGTGCCGTTGTACTTGTACCACACGCGGTTGATCGCGTGGTACACGCAGATCGACAGCACCTACCATACCACGGACAAACAACTGCATTTCATTTTATATGTGAACAATCATTCCAAGTCTAATTTTATATATTTTGGATAACGTTTATAAGGGACATTGGGTTACATAGAAGCTATTCAGTAGTCAGTGATCAGGGTGAAAATTAGGTACCGATGTATTGCTTTCACCCCCGTCAACATAGTATGAGAGTGGGCCCCAATCAGATGTGCACATTTTTACAGGTATCTCGGTTATACGCACGGGTACCTTAACCCCATAGCCATATAGACAGGTAGAATGCGAATTTTATACTTGATTAATTACTTGATGATTACATTATTTTATTACGACTTTGTCATATCGTTCAATTATCGGCGGTAATTCAAGATACCAATTCACATTAAGTAAAAGATATCACTCCGTCCCCTTTACACTTTTTAACAGTAAGAAAGAAATCACAAATTTAAACTCATTGTACTCTCAGTGGTAGCTAAATTGGCATTTCCTAAGGACAGGTCGGTTGTGGGGTAGAATTTTTCCTTATTTGTGATTCTGTAAGCTAGTAGTAGAATTCCTGGTGAGAAAGACGTCGTTGGAATGGGGATCATTGCATTGGCTGCTTCAACCGCCAAGCATCAAGATTTACATTATTGTGTTCCGGATTTGAGGAAAGGTAGTCAATAAAATTAAACATACATTTGTATTAGAACTAATATCGAGTGAGGAAAACGATGCAGTGTCGCGCAGAGCATTAATGTGTTCCGAACAGTCTGTACTTGTGTGGCTGGAGCTTAACATCAGGTATGTCATGTCTTGATTAGCCTATGTTTAATATAAATAACAATAGCTAAGTGCAATTCAGTGTCACGCACAGAGGGTTCCGTGCACCATATACAATAAATATGTATATACTTCATATACATATTTGTGCTCTGTTTCTTTGTGTTTTAAAAATATTTTTTCTTTCTGGATCCTTAAACCGAGTTCAACTCAAGCTTACCCAGTTTTTATAAAGTTTTGTTTTGCTTAGACTCTGTGCCATAACCACACAAAGGTTATGTGATACAGTACTCAAAAAATCCTTTTTTGTATGGCAGGTATATTTGCTTGGTTTTGAATTTATTATTAGGGCTCGCTTTGCTTGCCCTAGCATTATCCCAAAACTTGGAACATGTTGTGGCACACTTTACTAAAAAACTATCACGCGTATAGATTTGTGCATTAACATAATTTAACTTGATATCTAGATGTGTTATCTGTCAAAAAATATAATTATGTAACCATTAAAAAAATTACATTAACAATTTTGTATTCATTGGATATAATGTTATTATACTACTAACGCCCTCTGTTAGAAACCCGAAGAGTTAGCATCGATGCAACAATACTCAAATAAACCATATTTAATCAACTTAAGAGCCATTTCACAAAATCACGCTACTGAAGTTTAGGTAAATGCCAGCGCATCGCATACACAAGCGAAAGAAGTGACGACGGAATAGCGTGACTGTGAGTAACATATTTTGATACTAGCACTCATTAATAAAGAAATCTAAGTTGCGAATTTAAAAAATGTGTGATTGGCATGAGTAAACAATCAATTTCTTGTCGATTACTTGCTAATGTTATAGAAAAGAAGTAGGCATGTACATTAAAAAGTCAACCTACATCGTGAATCGTATATTTACATTTCATCCTTGATGAATAAAAAATAGATATGTTTGAATCATTTATTGTAACAATAAACTTAAATAATTAAAAAAATATACGGCTTAAAAATATATAAATATTTGACGTAACGGCATTGATTAAAAGCTGCGGACTAAAAGCTCTTTCTTTTAAATTTTCCAAAAATTGCTATTTTCCTCGTTCACACTCTTCAGTATCTATATCCAGTCGTTAACACTGTCTGCCATAATGACCATGCATAGGATTGAGGTTTATTTTTCTGTGCATCCGGAAAACAACTTAGTACCAACCACAAACGTCCCATGACGTTTTTGGTTTTCCATTACTTAAACATGTCACCCTCATATTCCCATACCACAATATATCACCTATACCATTAAAAAAATAACATTTTCATCCATTTAGTTTGAGTAGACCAAACAGCGAAATGTTAATATATATTTACAGATTTTGAGGTTTTTTTGTTTTTAAATCGAATATCCTTGATGCAATCTATAATCAACACATATACTTCTTGGTACCAATGCAATCCTCACTATATACTCTTATGCTCACTATTTCTTCTATGGAAAATAAATGATCATACACCTTTTTATAGAAAAAAATACTGGAAATGGGGTTTGAACACACGACAAAAATGGTGGGAAATAGTAATTTAATTGTTATTTTAATTTTTTCGTAACTAACTCGCCTAGAACTTCGATTCTTCTTTTAATATGATAATTAACTATTGTTCTATAGCCATGAATTGTTACAGACTTTTACGCCAAATATCTTAAAGTAACAATATTAAAACAACCCAATTGTTTTAAGAACTTTGGCGGGAAAACTGTATTGGAGAGCAATATTTTTTTCTGAAAAACTATACCACCTACGGCTTTGGTCCTTCTTTGATATTATTATTTACATGTAATTTATACACCTGTATTATTTCCGATTTTTTGGTTTGGAAGTTTAAAATTAGTTACTAGATTATTTAATACGCAAATTTGCATCGGTAAGTGTTTGCGTTGCAAAATGTATCGAGTGAAAAATGACTTATACATATGCAAAATGGCGGTTTTCTAGGTTTATAACTGTTGACGTAGTTACGAGATTAATATGAAATGACGTAATATTTTGGGGCCAAATGTAATTTGTGCTGGTTTCAGATTTCATCAAAATATTCATAATACTTCCGTTATCTCAGAAAATTGTGGATTTTTTCTTGTATGGGCATGGATGCATCCTTTTGAAAACCATTTGGATTATGAAAGTCGGACTTACGCAGATTTTATGGTAAATTTGTAAATACGACTATCGACCGCTAACTGGTATTCCGGTTTGTACAAATGATGGAAAAGCCGGGAGGCTGGTTTGTACAAATTAGGAAGGTAGTTTAATTTCCAGCTGAAGTTATCGCTGTGTTCACTTATAGACATTAACTGAATCCAAAAATATTGGAAATCAATTATTCGCCTGTCATCTTATCCTCCTAAAACAAAAGTTATAGTGAGTAACTAATTTAAACTAGAATAATATAAAAACTAGCAGACCAAAAAGAAGAAGTCAACCCTTTGAGGTTGTTAGCATTTTTCCAATAACGCTGCATAAGGCTGCATAATTGTGACGTTTCCTATTTTTAACACAATGGATGAACAGAAAGTAAAGATGTAGTTACTTAACAAGAGAACAATACTTATATTATGGACAACAAATATAAAGTATAGTTTGTTACTTAAAAAAATAAAGACATGATCAAAACTCTGTGGTCGCACTATAAACTTGCGTCTAAGCGTTCCGCGTACGAAACGTCAGAGCAAGGCAAAACGAACACAGGTCCTACCTCGATGGGCGCTCGCGCGGTACTGATCGCCTCGCGCTTGTACATTTCAATTTATGAGCATTTCGAGTTATGTTAAATATTTTTTCTTGTCTAACAAAACAGAGTAAATATCACAATTTATTTAAGATCATATTAATTAAATAATGAACTTTCTTTTCATATAATATCTGTTTGGAATTACACTTTATTAAACGCAATATATCGTGGTAAACTGCTGATATAATTCGTGGAAATTGGCGCAAGATCTTTTTTTTTTTTTCTACTATGACGATTAATTATCGATATTCTAGTACACTATGTGTCAACAGGATTATATGCCTGATGCACAAATTTTTTTTTTAGTTAATTTTATGAATCTTTATACAAGAGATAGAACTCTGAAGTTGGCTATGTGTACCTTAATTCGTAAAACAAGGTGCGGGAGATTGGTCACTACAAAATAATTAATGTTATGTTTGTAAATCTGGTACATTAACTGAAAAGAGCACAGATTATTCTATTTTTATCAATTATTAAACAACTTGTAGATATTTCCTATGATAGTAAATAAAGCGCTTAAAATCTTCGTATACCGCATTAAAATGTAAAATGCCTCTTAATACTAGATGACACTACTAGAATCAGGTTATAAAATACGCGTCCCTCACAAGCTCAGCTCTTTGCTAGTTTATTACGCTATCCACTACAAGTGTTGACAAAATTTGAAATGACTATCTATTATGATTCAAAAAATATTCACTTTAAAACGGCAGACCGACAGATGGACGGCATACTATTGCCATTAGTATTACTGATAGTAGTAATTAGGACCCCATGTTGTGTACAGAACCCTATAAAGTAGTAAGAGACTAACTATGGTAGCTTGTAGACAGCCGAGCACAGCCGAGATGAGGAACATAGTGAAGTACCAGTGGTTAGCGTGGCCGACACAGCTGTTGATCCACGGGCAGTGGTGATCCAGCTTCTTTATACACCGCCCACCTGGATATCACAACAAAACATTAAGTTAAACTATACCTACGAATGTATAACCATGTTTAATATAAGTTATATAAGCGAGTCTTAAGACTGAAAGGAAGTCTCGAATTTTCATACAAAAAGAGAAAACGTTTCTACCCCCCTAAACAATCACCGATTTTGATGATTTTTGGCAATGTTATTGATGTTATCAATATCCAGGTTTATAGGTTTTGATTTTTATCATTATGTTAAAGGAATTTGAATTATGTTATGAATTAATGGGTAATTAAATACCGATATTTTCTCAAAACTTCTATCTCTAGTTTGTGAATTGTTTATATGGAAAGTAATGATTAATAAAGAAAAAGGAAAACCTATAAACCTAGTTTATTCTGTCAGTTATAAAATAAGACCAAAATTTGTAGATTTGATTAATGTTTACTATAGGAGAAAAGTTTTCTCCCAGAACGCAAATTATGCGCAACTTCTAACTCAAAACTTGAAGAAGCTGCAATTGTCCTTATCGCACTACTCTGTTCGGGCGTTTAGCGGCGAGACAGCATCACTTTGTTAAAATAGCTATTTTTCTGTAGGAGCTTATCTTCCCGCTCCTCTTAAATGGTTCCGCTATGATACATTTGACAATTAACAGATTCAGACGTTAATTTGCGAAAATCCATATTTAACAATAACAAATATTGTAAGAATACGTTATATTATAATTATAGTAAATAATTTATACCTAGTGGCAATTCCGCCTAATTTTCCTGCTAAGCCGACGTAGGTCATAAACGCTAACCGGAAGAATTTTCGTTTCTACACGAAGCATTATCAAGTGGCATGGACTCTTCGAGCGCATCTCGATCATGCGGAATTTTCACTAGATATATTTTTTTCTCCTTAATGTCGTTACCACATTGTTTAAATATTTTTATGATATAATATATTATTTGTTATTATTATGATACATTTATAAAACAAATGTATACAAAAAATGTCTTCAAAATTAACTTATGATAAAATTACGAAATCTATGAACATTTGAAATATGAAACTAATCGTAATAACAATAGCATAAATTATCCCCTGTGTAGCTGCTACGTTTATGTTTTTTTAAAGCGCTGGTAGCGAAGTTTACTTAGCTGTTCTCAACCGATTAGCAAAGTTAAGCAACGTCGCACGCGGTCATGAGTTGGACGGGTGACCGCGAGTGACATTACTACTGAGCGTTTCCGTGCTTCGGAGGGCACGTTAAGCCGTCGGTCCCGGTTGTTGTGTTAGGATTGCAGTCGTTATAGCATGGTGGCAGGGCATTTTGCGAATGCCCGCCTGGCTACCCACCACCCTCAAGTAGAAAATCTGTCGCCAAGCACCTAACGGTGTGTTCCGGCAGCTGTCCTTGAGAGCCAGTACTTCTAGGTTAGCCTGAACAACATCTTCGACCACATCGTCACTTACCATCAGGTGAGATAGTGGTCAAAGGCTCACCTAACAGGCATAAAAAAAAATGTAGCCTCTAATCAGGTTTAGAATAATGATCGTTATTGTTAACTTACATTTTCTACAGTGGTGGGACCTTGGAGCCTTGTATCCATTGCAAACTGTGCAAAATTGTAAATATTCTATATCTTCTTCTTTTTCCTGCAAAACAAATGTCAAACAATACTGTGAATAATGTGAGATGTTGGTCTCAATATAAATAAGAATACGTTACATTATGTAAATCATGGTACTATGTTTAATAGTCCTTAAGAAAACAAATAAAAAATATCATAACTTTCACAAAGCTGCCGCTAGATGGCGATGTACCAACGGATTCTGAATCGCGCTTTCGTTACGTTTTCATTCGAGTACCTATAGAAGTCACAAACGAACTTTGTTAAATTTTCGAATTACGATTTAAATAATAACTTGCCAGCAATCGAACCCTAATATTTTAGCTTTAGCAGGAAGAAAGTGGAAGAGATAAATAAGAACATCAGAATCGTTCTATATTGTGATAACGGGCTACTAAGGAACCCTACATTGCGCGTGGCCCGACACGCACTCGACCGTTTTATTTTTATTATATTTTATATTCATCATAGTATTTTTCATATATCTACTCTACAATATTTCTTCACTTTCTAAGAAAATAAATCAAAATTTTCATTATTAAAACTCACTTCACCTTAATTCTACGAATAGATACCTACATATTATTATGCATAGGCTTAATAGGTATAAAAAAAATGAAATAGTTTATAAACTGACGTTAACATTATCACTTACTGGTCGCCATTTGAAAGGCACATATCCCGGTCCCTCAAGTAAAGACTGTAGAAAATAGTATAGCGTAGAAGCTGCCAGTGCTAAAAAGAGCGCACCGTGCAACCCGGCTGCCAGTGACGTGTGTGGCGGCCACCACATACCCAAGAAGTGCACCATAGCCCATGTTATTAATTTTATTATACCTGTAACAGATAACGAATTAAATGGTATTGAAGATAATTAACAGTTTTATGCGTTGCTTTGCGGACATCCATCTACACTGCTACACTAATATTATAAAGAGGATAGATTTGTATTTTTGTATGTAATATATAAACTTGAAAACTACTGGACCAATTTGAAAAATTATTTTACCATTAGAATCCTATCCTTCATTATCCCTGATGAGATGAACATAGGCAATAGAATATTTACACCGTTTAAAGTTTTTTAATTACTACGAATATTTACATTTATTTTTTTGTACTGAGTATACATGGCAGAGGGAACCAATAGTTATTAATAAAAACAAATATAGAACGAAAAAAAAAATATGTGCTCTTATAATTTGTCAATGGTTAGCACGCTATAGTGCTTGTATGTAATCATTTTGAAATATAGAAAAAATTAAAACATTATATTAATATTTTAGAAAGAAATATTTTAAACCATATTTCTAGTGACTATTCCGCGTAATTTTTGTATGACGTGACGTCATAAAGTCAAAGTCAAAGTCAAAATCATTTATTCAATTTAGGCGTCTACGACCCTCTTATGAAGGTGAATTACTAATTTTAGTATTGAAATATTCTACATTGTACTGCCACGTTCAGCAAATAAATTGTATAGAGCCACTGCAAGAAGAAGGGGCAAGAAACTCGGGTTTACTCCCTTGTAGTGTACTTAGCTTCTTAAATACTCTCAACTTCCTTCTCCTGTAGCTCAATTTCATGGTAACCCCTTATTTTCAACAAGTTATGAATCATTACAACAAAGATATTTGTATTAATATTCCAACCCTCCATAATTCTCCACTTTGGCATTGATAAGGACTCAATTAAACCTGCTAAATTATTATCTCTAAAAATTCTGTCTGACTGGAAAGACTGGCTTACAGTTTACACAGATGCATCCAAAATATCACAAGACAGTGACATAGGGGTGTTGTGCTTGGATCCCGAAATATAGAATCATATTAAACAATAGAGTTATTGCCATCTTAGAGGATTTTATGTATGTAAACTCACACAAGATACCTCAAACAATCATCTTTATTGACTCAAAAAGCTGCCTGCAGGCTATTCTCTCTAACCAATTTAAATGTAAATCTAGGTTCCCTATTATCTTAAAAATTAAAGAAGCACTATACCAAAACTTTCAACTAGGTCTAAAGTTAGTCTTAGCATGGATACCTGGCCATGTAGGTATCCATCTCAACATTCAAAACCGAAGCTAACACATCTTTTACTATACTCTGGTTTTTAATTCGAGATCAAAAATGTAAACAAAGGGGTTAACCGAGCAAAAATTTTGGAAACAGATGGGGCATTTAATGTAACAAATATATATAATGCTATAATTTATTACCTTATTATGAAACTATAAAACACTTTTTTATGAGCGTACATATTTAAGCCTGAAAAAAATAGTGTAAGATTTTTTTGTTTTTAATAGCCTCACTTGCGGGATCGTCAACATGTTCCAGATGCGCCATTTTTGCTTATTCGTTCGTATTTGTTGTGTTCCTCGCCGATTGTTTTTCTTGTTGTTGTTGTTATATTTCGTGTTATTGTTTTTGTTGTATATAGTTGTTATCTTATCAGAGAGTTGTGTTTAGTTTTTGTTTATTGTTACGAAAAGATTATTTTCGTAATATGGAGGCTGGAGCCACCAAAACACAGCTCGGACCAGGCCCTTCAACAACGAAACACGTATTTTCTCCCATTAAGAAACGTCCTGGCAAGTCTTTGAGTGCTTCCGAAAAGCTGATGGTTATGAAAGCGTACAAGCACACATTTTTGTTGTGGCCAAAGGACGAGCTTTGGTCTGTAATGGAGTGTGCTAAGAAAACTGCTGATATGTTGGGGATATCGAAGTTTCATTCAGAAGGATTGTCAACTGTCAGAATATACTTAATATAGCTGAAATATTTGTGAATGATCAATTTTTTTTTCTTACTTTTATGTTTTGTTGATATGAGAATCGTACATTTTGGATGTTTGCATTATAAAGCCCCCAATTTGTAAAAACAAATCGAGGTAAAAATGTACTACCTCAATTTTTTTTTACATTTTTGTTTTTAACTTTACAGATCTTGTATTTTTATATCTTGAATATAGCATGGTAAGCATAGTCATATCTACTGAGGTCTGAATTTCCTCTCTCAAGTATACTGAAGCTACTTCCCCTGCAAAACGGTAGACTTAGCAAGCGCGTGCTAAATCTACAGAATGTAAGAATTGGTCTGCTAAAAAATACTTAATTGTTTTAAATAGTTTTTGTGTTTTCATTAACTCTTATCATGTTTTATAAAGTTGGCATTCGAGCTTATATAGCTTTAAATTATTCTAATTCACAATTAGTTCGGACATTATACCAACAATACTTGCATAAGTTATAAAATAACATTTTACTTCAGAACCAGTAAAACGATGACTTTAAAATTAGAAAGTTACATAAAAATTATTAAAATGTACTTGAAAGTTGGTGTATTAATTTTTGGAAGTTTATAATTATGTACGCAGGTGTTTAGATATGCGGCTGTAAAATGAGGTACTATGTTAATTTTTAAGATGTATAGAATATATATATATATATCATCATATCAACTAAAACGTCCACCGTTGAACAAGGTTCCATTGGGCAGATTTACCAAAATCCCAGTTGGCGGGCGCCTTGAGTATCACAGTAGCCCCTTTTAATAAACTGACAACTTCTGTCTCTTAAATAAACTGACAGTTTATTAAAAGGGGCTGCTTCCTACCTTCCGGTATTTTTGTGGCCCAGCAACCCATGGAATGCCGGGATACAAGGTCACCCCTAATTCTTCCCGTGGGTGTCGTAAGAGGCGACTAAGGTACTTATAAAATATATTATAGGCATGGAGTTATTTCATTGTAATAAAAATGTGTGAAACTTAGCGGATAACTTAAGAAAATTTTGAAGAAAAATTATTGAATACCCCTGACCTATCAGTTTGACAATGACATATATTGACATTTCTTTGTTTACATTTTTGATTTCGAATTAAAAACCAGACTAAAAGTTGTCTAAGCTTAAAAGAAGCTCACTGAGTTTCTACAGCTGACAACATCTCAATTTCTATGTAATTTTTTTATTTTAAATCCAGCACTGAGGGTAGAGGACTCCATTGAAGTATTACTATTCACCCAAGACAAAATCTAACAACTTATTACTGAACTGAAAACAAATTCTTCTCCAAGAACAGATTAAATTCCTGTGGCAAGGAAGCAAATTAGAACCATCATACTATAGACCTATTAGTCTGACCAGTGTGGTATGTAAGGCTATCAAAAAATCATAGTTAAGCACATCAGGAACTTCTTAACTAATCACAGTTATTACTGAACATCAACATGGATTTTCCCAACATCACTCCACTGTATTCAACTTGCTGTCATGCTTATCATCATGGATACAGAAATTTAATATAGGATTGATAGTAGGTAATACAATGTCTGAGCACTGAGATACACAGTGGTGTGGCTCAGTGCTGGGCCCAGTGCTGTATGTTATATACACCTTTGATTGTCCCCATTGCCTATGATGTGATGTAAGTTTCTTTCCCGATAGGCGCAAGGAAATTTAATTTTTCATAATCAAAACTTAATCCAGACAAGTATCACATATACAAAGTTATCAATTAGAAAAGTGTACCTCTAAACCAATAGGACACAAATCGTCACTAAGTATTTACAAATCATGCAGTACAGTGTTTGCATCATGTAAGGTGAACAAATACCAAACATTACATTTTGATTAATGTGGAATCATTGAGTGGATGGCAAGGCTAAACACAGCTGGACCAAGAGGATAACCCTGTTGACATCCTACCAAATATTAATTAAAATGAATAGGTTAATTTTGACGGTTTGCTGTAGCATTATCAAAGGAAAAGGTATATATTGGAATGTTCTCTTTCACTTCAGTGAGTGGCCTATATATCTCTTACAAAATGCACAGTCCGGTTTCATCCAAAATGCACTATTTTTGTGCATTGGGCACTATTGTGATCGGGCCCTATTGTGTGACTGTAAGTGAATTATTTGTTCACATAGTTGAATACACTGATATGAATTATGAGGAAGATTCCAACTAGAGATAAGTCGGACAAGTATCTGTGTTGAGTGGTCTCAACTGTTGTACATATGTTAAAGTTATATGTCATCACACGTAAATCAGAATTATTAATGTATTCTCACCAAGAACTGTAATCGGTCCCCAATGACACAGCCTCCGAAAGGGCGTCGAAGACATTTCATAGGTTATATTCTATGAAAACAATTATTCAAACGCATATATATATGTGGACCAATGCATATGAAGGTGCTGTGGAATGATTGTTCATTCCGGTTACATTTACTATTTACTCTAATGTATTCTACATTAGTATAACAGCACACAAAACAACACTTACAATTTACAAAAATACAACTTTGGTTGGGTATATTCCATTTGACGCTAATAACGTTATTTTCGAAATTTTGATCACATCCTGCGTCTATGGTTGTGATCACTGTGATCGTTTGTAACTGTTCTCCCCTGTTCTGTTCCATTTACGATAAGAACGCTAAGAATGCCACTAAAATTTGTCACTTCAGTCACATTTGACATTAGATGTAGCGTTTATGGCGAAAATAACGCCAAGACCCATGTGGAACAACTTTTTGGGAGCGTGATCGTTTTAAGCGTTTTTAGCGAATCTAACTTCAAATGGTAAGCACCCAATGCAAAGCAAAGATTACTAACCCCCAAACAGTGCGAGTAGTGTGACCAGATTTAAATTGGATATTATGCCAGCTGCTCCCTTAAATTCTGCTAAAGTCTGCTAACTTTATTTTAGATAAATGCCAAAATTTTGCTATTGAATAAAGACCCAATTGAACGAATGTTATGAATAAAAAAAAACAAAAATATTTTTAAAAAACTTCTAATTGGTACCTAGGTACTTCTAATTTTCTGTGGTGTCCATATTATTATACAGAACCGTCGAGCTTTGAGAGTCCTTTATTATTTTCTATAATAACGTAAAAAAATTAAAGAAATTTATTTAAAAAAATGCAAAAATCCTTGTTATTTTATTGCATCTACAAGTAGAATTGCAGCAACATGTTAATTTTTAAATTTGTTCCGCAAGTCGTTTTTTATATTATTCATTTACGAAAATTTGTCACTCACTAGCTGTATTGGCCATAGGTTAAATCATCATGGCCTTTGCAAAATCGTGGGTTCTGTTTAGTTCCATGGCCATAAGTGTCTTTTAGAAATATGATATGTCCCCAGAATCTTTTAGTGTTCATTGGTGTGGGGTCAGTAGAAATTATCCTAATTCTACAAGATCTGCCACTACTTTATCCAATTTAAGGTCCGTATTTTCTTGTGTGTCAGATTTGTATATCAAATTTAACAAATACGAAAATAGTCGCTCAGTAGCTGTATTGGCCATAGATTAAATCATCATGGCCTTTGCAAAATCGTGGGTACTTTTTAGTTCCATGGCCATAAGTAACTTTTAGAAATATGATATGACCCCAGAATCTTTTAGTGTTGATTGGTGTGGGATCGGTAGAATTTCACCCGATTCTACAAGATCTGGCACTACTTTATCCAATTTAAGGTCCGTATTTTCTTGTGTGTCAGATTTGTATACCGGTAATTGAGAACCAGTTATGACCAAACTTCTAAAATCCTTGTACCTAACGTTTTGTGGATCAAGAAATTGCACTTGCTCAAATAGATCATTAAAGGGCACAACATATTAGTTAAATTCAAACCGAAGTTTGTATCAAAAAATACTGAATCCTGGGAATTTTCCTAAATTGTATTGAGGGGAAAACTGCCAGAATATTAAGGAGAAATCTTTCATAGTACATTATTTATAAATTGTAGTATTGTTAAATATTAGTAGCAACACTACCTTAGTGAAACACAGTAACATTGCCAATTCTTCTTCATCTTGCTAAATTTCTGCGGATATTTTATGAAATTCTGCCAAAATCTGCCATATATTCAGATCTGTGTCTAAATTGGAGATCAAATTATGCTAAAATCGCAGAATTCTGCTAAATCTGGTCACACTGCCAAAGATGCAAATAAAATTCTCTTTGGATGCATAGAAACGTAATTTTTTTATGTGCATGGAGGGATATAGGGTATATTCCATTAGTCGCTAAGAACGTTATTTTCGATAATTTTGATTATATTATATATACCATAGACGCATGGTTGTGATCACGTGATCGTTTGTAACTGTCATCCCCGTTCCATTTTTGGATAAGAACGCTAAGAATGCCACTAAAATTTGCCACTTCTGTCACTTTTGACATTAGATGTAGCGTTTAAGGCGAAAATAACGCCAAGACCCATGTGGAACAACTTTTTGGGAGTGTGATCGTTTTTAGCGTTTTTAGCGAATCTCACTCAAATGGTAAGCACCCTTAGTCTTTCAGCTGGAATCATAGATCAGATAGAATATAATAGCCAGGATGATAAATATGTATGACATCTTATGGCCTTAAGCGCAAGTGGCGCTAACTAGGAAACGCGAGTTAAACTCGAATTAAGTCTTAAAAACCAAGTTAACCCGAATTTAACTCTCGAATTGAAGTTGGCGCAATAAGCACTAATAGGAAAAAAATAAACAGTGTTGCCGTTTTTTGAATTGTAGAATATGCTAAACGTTGTCGACAATAATGGCAAAAAGTGCTAGATTTTACTAGAATCGGCTAAAATACAATGCCAACTGCCAAGTCTTGAATTAATAGCAAATGATACTTATTATAAGAAGCTAATGCAATTTTAAGGTAAATTAAATCATACGAACCAAATAATATATGGAACTAATTAACTTATTTTCGCCTTGTGTTTGTGATGTTCATGGGCCGTGTACAGAATCAACACTCACTGGCATGACAAATAACTGTAGCACTCCTCCAATCTGTTTTAATAAATCTTGAGGATAGTTATGAGAATGACAACATTTTCTAGATCTCTTAAGGCCATAAATGATATTAAGAATCGAGTTCAATGCATGAAGTGACATACGACTCCTCAGTTTTAATTTGACATCATTCTTTGGCTGAATATTCGTCCTACTTCAGCATTCAAGGGTGGCAAAGAAGCTGACATCAATAATTACATATTTAAAATAACATGTTAAAATATTTCACTATCCGGGAAATTCCTATTTAAGTATTTAGGATTACGATGTAAAACTTAATATAAATAAATATTGTTCATATAATCTTAGCACGTATAACACGTATTTTTTTCGGTTCTGGTCTTCGAAGTGTTAAGATTTAAGTAATTACAGTCACTCTAAAAAATAAAAATAAAATACATATAAACAACATACACTCCAAAATAATACTGTGCAACAACAAAACGAAGGACTGCAAGGGTTATCATCAACGCAGGCGTAATTTGCATATTACACCACAACAAAGAAAAAAATATATACTTAAAACATTTTGAGGTTAGACCATAGATTATTCGGCAAGCATGATATTTCTTCGACTTTCACAGTTCTAGACATATATTTCAGTGTTGCCAGTTTCGACATAACATTCAGTGACAGTGCCGAAAACAACATTAGAATTAATGGATATGATAAAGAAAATATTAAAAAGCGACATAAATATTGATATCGAAGAAAATGCAGTAAACAATTTAAGCTGGTTAGGGAAGAGAATTACAGATGGTAACTAACCGAGGCCAGTCTTCTGGTCTTTCGTAAACGGATAGAAAAAGAATTAGATACTGAAAAATAAAAAAGATCTTAAGGAGATATATGTCACTGAAGACTATCCAAAGGAAGTACTAGCCAAAAGGAAGGTATTACAGGTGGTGTTGATAGAAGAAAGGAAAAAATAGCGTTTTTGAAATATGATACGCTTAAAGGAAAGAGACGACATCTCCGTCACCACATTCTTCACACATTCGGCCTAAAAAACAGCAACCACCGTACCCTTTAAGGCCAATAGAATCACGCATTTGACATGATGAGAATGAGATCTAGCTCTCTTACTTTACTACTAACGTGTCTACAAACAATCAATAGTAGGAACTATTTCCCGGCAATCGGAATATACAACAATACATAGAAATAAAAATAAATTAAATAGGAAAATTACACCCTCCCCAAAGTTGACTGGTCATCGTGGGACAAAACGACCAATACCTTGTAAGGATATATTAACAAAAAATTTATAATAACTGCGACATACACATAGCGACGATTAATACGCGATCGCTAAGATCCCCAGAGAAACTCATTGAACTAGAAACAGCAACCGAAGAAATCAACTGGGATATTAATGGAATAAGCGAAGTGAAAAGACTAGGAGAAGAAATAGAAGGCCACGAGAAGTAAATACTGCATTACAAAGGGGAAACACCAGGACATTATTGAGTTGGAATTTTGATAAAAATACAAACGATACGTACCGAATCGAGGAATTGAAAGGCATATCCGAAAGAATAGCAAAACTCAACATCAAACTTCCGGCACAAAACAACAGAGATGAATTATGGTCAATTATTCAGGTTTATTCGCCAACTCGAGCCGATAAAATAACAAGAAAAACAAATTAGAAGAATTCTACTAAAAATTACTGTACGTGCCACTTACGTTAGCACATTTATTTATTTCTACCCTCTATTCCTATTCATACTTCGACGACTATCTGGCACTCCACCGCAAGCAATCCGCTTGCCACCGCCACTGCAAGTAGACGCTGCGAACGGCCCTTGCCCATCGAAGGTACCGAACCGCATTCGAACCAAATGCTCTGGATTTTCCGTCTTTTGGGATCCATCGCGTAACTCGACGCGACCTTCTGAAATACCGAGAAACTGGAAGCTGCCTTCGTACTAATAGCTTCCAACCGCGAATAAAATTACAGTCCACAACCGCGGTGGAGAAAACTACCCGAAAAAGCCGAGAAAAAGCGCTACAAGGCTGGACCTCCTATCTGGACAAGACGATGAATTAATGGAGATACAGGACCGAGGATCGTTGCTTGCTAAGTGCATTTTCAATTGGGAGACCAGGTTAGTTGTCACCATCTTATCCAGCTATCCTTCCCCCACGACTTTTGAAAACGTGCTCAGCTGTTTATTTCTTAGTTAGCTGCCGCGTTAACAATTAAAAAGTACTGTTGATACTACTCATAGAAATATAATAATCATAGGTTACTTTAATATTTGTGAATTTGTAAACATAGGTGATTTTATTGGACAATTTAGAGAATGTCAAAGTGGCGAAGAGTACACGGTAATGGCAACAGGAGCAAAATCGGGGGACTATACTAGATTCTTACATCGAGGGCAAGCGTGTAGGACGTGTAGGACATCGGGGGCTAAATCCTTATTATATATATGATTTAGCCCTACATGTCCTACACGTGTCCCCTGAGTGGCGCCATAAGAGCAGCACTTCCCCACGGTCTCCAGGATTAGTTCCCATGGGGTCGAAAAGCCTAATTTGTGTCACGGATTGGTAATATGCGCCTCGTTTCCAGTTCCGTTTCCCTTACCTATCTTCACTCCCATTCAGATGTAAGGCACAAACATAATAAAGGTCCAGCAGTGGAACACGTCCTCTCTCTCCAAGTTCACCTCTCTAACATTCGAGGCTTGCACTCCAATATAGACTCGGTCCACCACCATTTTGAGACCGCAAGACCGCATATTCTGTTCCTCACGGAGACACAGATCAAATGTCCAGCTGACGCGAAATACCTTGCCTACCCCGGCTACGTTCTAGAATATAGCTTCAGGGCCAGGGCAGGAGTTTGTATGTATGCTTGCGATGACATTTGTTACCGACGTCTCCGCAACCTTGAAGACGCCAAATTTTCCATCATCTGGGTTCTGGTAGACTTTGGCATGGAAAAAACCCTAAATGCTAGTGTTTACCGTTCACAGAGTGGAGATGAGGAAATGACCCGGCTCACAAACTACCTCAGTGGCTATACCCATACCAGAGCACAGACCACGCTGTTCGAGAGAAGCGTAAGCTTGCCTTGACTTTAGGCCTCACTCAGCTGGTCCAAGGAGATACAAGGATACCGGATATTGATGGCCACACAGCCAACTGCTTGGACCTTCTGCTGATAATAGATCCAGACCGCTACTCAGTGTCGATTTCATCACCCTTGGGTAGCTCCGACCACTGTCTGGTGAAGTCTGTATCAGTCTACTCCCCGCCCAATACCAGCCCAAAAGGCGCATTGTGTCGTGAGTGAGATGAAATGGGTACCTAAAGGATACTTCAGAAAATTCATCGATACATAAATATACCCAGTCTTTAAACATATATAAGTTATATGTTTATATATACATAACACTATAGTATTTTATGATATACATATAATAACAATATGTTATTAATATTTTATGAATAATTATACTTTGGTCATATGCTCTGACCGCTTGAGCTACCATGACAATGACTCATAACTCTAATTTTTCCTCTCGTTCTTTATGTAACCATCGTTTTGGGATGGCGAGGATTTGTAAGGTAATCTAACGAGCAGGCGTTAGTGCAAACATAACAATATTAAACCTTTCTTTCATATTTTCCTGGCTTCAAGTTGTCTATTATTCATAACATGTTATAATGAAATTTACCCAATTAAGGGCTTATTTAAAAGTCGATTGATTTTATATTATTAGAAGAATCAATAGGTAATTATTCGTTATTATTTATTTCAGCAGCAGTGACGCATCCATTATAAACTGTTATAATGAGATGAGAGTAAAGATGATGTACTCGAGAGGCCCGATTCGTGCGAGTTGGGCGTAAGTACTCTTTTATTGCAACTGCCTACAAAAGACAAAAATGTTTTCTTCACAGCTTCAAAATCATATTACAAATTGACGTTTTCAGTATATTATAGAGGATGTGGTACATAAATCATAATATACCTACCGATATTTCAGATTCGTAACTAAGTGAGTATTTGAGGTGGACTCCAAAAAAATTAGTAATAAGGCCCCAATTTTTTTTTTTAATAATTATAACCTTATATATTTGTACCACTTCTCAAGCCCCCGTGGAAAAACAATTATAATAAATTTCTTAATTTTCTCAAATTTAATCCAATGCATTAATTGCCGATAAAGGTGTTACAGAGATCTTTAATTTTTAGGATATCTTTTTTTTATTTATATACCAAAACATTGATTTTAAAGATGGAGGACGCAAGGCACGATGCAAGAATAAGGTACGGTTATTTATTCATGTGCTCCGAGCGCGCACTTCGAAAATAGCCAAAAAGAAGAGTTTAGGGTGATTCGCCAAAATCCTGAGTTTTTGATGTCCGAATGGACGAAAATTATATTATTGATGTTTATAGTTAATATTTATTTTTATTTAAATAATGTATCCTTATATACACCTGTTTTTGCTAATCAAACATTAATATCTATATGAAATACATAAAAAAATATTAACGGAATGTTAAAATTCTAATTTCCTTGTCATGTCCGTTTTGTATTTTAATTTATATTATCACCCACATTGCATAAAGTTGTATTCGTAACATTATATAAATTTTGTAATAATGTATAATAAGCCCCACTTCACCAAAAAAAAGTGTTTAGTGTATTAAAAAAGATATGGTTTTAAAGTTACATTCAGTTTCATCCGTGTCCGCGAGTAAAATATAATTTCCTTGGTTAGTTATTTCAACAGTTGTAATATCGAAACACAAACGTTTCAAACAAATTGAGTTCCACCGTTTCTCTCGACCATTTTGCCGCGAGAAACCCATCGGAGAAAGATGTGCACACCGTTGTTTAGTTTCGCACCATTCACATAAGTACACCCCTCCTTGGCTTTTGGTTTTTAGATTTTTCAATTTCCATGGTTGTTATTTGTCAACAGGTTGATGGACATCTAACTAATAGTTTCAATTAACGGTAATGTTTGTGGCACAGGTAGTCTCAATTTGACACATGAATATTATAAGTTAATGGTTTTAGGTCTACGATTTTTAATGACTTAAATCTAATTTCCTTGGTTCTAATTTCCATGTTTTCCTTGGCTCATGATTTGACATGGAAATTATGGTTTACCAAGGAAATTATAAAAATTACGCTTTATTTTACTGTCTTACCAGTGGTGAAGAGAATTATGTTTATACCAGATTTAATTTTCTTTTTTTAAGTTTTACATAAATAAGTTATATTAAATTTATACATTTCTTTGAAAATAAAGATAGATTGAACGTGTTTCACAACATTTAACTGATATCTTTAAGGACATTACTATATTTCTTGAAATATACTAATGTCAAATAAGGATAATCAAAAAATTTCATTCGTTAATTTTTCTCTTACGTAGAAAACTCAACATGGGGAAAACAAATAAAAACACAAGAGCTGAAAAATTCGCAAAAAAGGTTAGAAAAATGAAGAGTGATCTGCTACACTGGCCTGCAAATATAAGTACAACACTTTTAAAATGCAATAACTTTTTAAGTACACAAGATATACTTTTGAAACAAAAAGGTCTAGACAAAAGTTTAATTTTGTACATCAAAACTTCATAGTCGGTAACCATCTTTTAAGAAACGGCTGAAAAACATTTCAAATCAAAAATAATTCTTTCCGAAAAACGATTTTACTCTTCATTTCTTGTTTCTATTTTTGTTTAAAAAATAAATCTTGATTGATGTGTCTTGTTACAAAAGCTTAGTTAGACAATCAGCACATAAACTTATTTATCATGCCTCTTCCACCTGAAGAATGTGCTAGGACTACTTAACTATACTGCAAGAATGGTGGGTGTGACGTTACGAACGGTCCAGAAGGTGAAGCGAAGGTACGAAGAGACTGGAAACCATTTGGCAGACCCAGGTGTACTAGTGCCCGAGAAGACTGTTATATTGTTTCCACTGTGTTGCGAAATCGCCAACTAAATGCAGTTGAAGTCCAGCATCTTCAGACCTGAAGGGACTACATTAGTAACAGTTCAGTGAGAAGAAGACTGGCTGAAGCAAACCTGAAACCCCGAAGACCAGCAAGTGGTCCCAAATTCGAGAGGGAGCATCGAGTAGCGAGACTGTGATACACCCATGAAAACATACAGTGGGATCAACAAGAATGGTCAAGAATTTTGTTTACAGATGATTCTCACTTTACACTTCTGATAAAAGGCCAAGTGTCTACAGGTGACCTGGTGAGTGATACCTTCAAGCCTGCTTCTCAGAAAGAGTCCAGTACGGTGGAGGCAGTGTACATGTATGGGCTGGCATATCTTCAGAAGGTCGCACAGAGTTAGTGACCATAGAAAATTGCACTCTGACTGGGGAAAGATACGCCTAGGAGATTTTCAATGAGTGTGCAGTGCCGTATTTAGTAAATATAGGTGATGGATCGTTGCCGATGCATGTAAGGCCACACATGGCTCAGGTCGTGCAAGAGTATATTCAGGAGATTGGTATCAGCGTGATGGTTTGGACATCAAGAAGTCTTGATCTCAACCTGATTGAATACGCCTGGGATGAGCTAGGGAATCTAGTCAAAAGCTGCAGACCACCACCTACCACCCTCAAGGCACTAAAACAGGCCCTTATAGAAGAATGGGAGAATATTTCCCAACATCGACTCCTAAACCTCCTGTTCAGTATGCCAAATCGACTTGAAGCTGTAAGCAGAGCCTGAGGAGGCAATATCAGTTAAAAATAACATGTGAAATGTATATTATAATTTGCGCTTTATTATTATTTTAATAATAACAATAATCTTTATCTCCAAAACATGAGCTAATATTTACAATTATCAGTTCGTAGGTATGAATATGACAATTTATAAAATGTTTAAAACATGATAATTTATCAGTTATGAGTAGTTTTTAAATATATAAATAAAAACTTAATTACGTAAATATTTTATTTTATACTTACCATTTCTTTAAGGAAAATATATAGTGTAATTAATATAACATAATACTGATTTTCGTGGCAACCTATAATTTCCTTGCAATAGTTTTCTAATTTCCTTGGGACCTTACTAATTTCCTTGACTGTTTAAAACTTCATGACCTTATAACTTTTTTTCAGGAATGTTTTGTGATACCCCTTTTACAGAAACGAATACTGATTTTATTCATTTATATAATCAACAACCTAACTGATAAGTAATTATCAAAAAAAAAAACATGCCAAGGAAATTAGGCAAAAAATATTTTTTTTGGCGAATTACCTACGAATAAATAAAGTAAAGAAGTATAACTCTGATACAGTGACCGCTTTGATTTCGGCCTCATCACGTTCACAAGTAACAAAACACGCACAATTTTCCTAATTCAATTGGATTGGTTAATTGATTTGGCGATTTGAAATGATCGCATCTGATTGGTCGCGTCAATGTGATGTTGTCACCGCCGTCATTACCTAAGGCCAAACCGCACTACTGCGGCACAGCGCGGCAGTGAAACGGCGCGGCTCGGGAAATATTAATTTGTATGGATTTCTAAATGGCGTAAACCGCACTATAGTGATGTGGCTTCAGAGAGGCACGGCGCAGTGCTACAGAGATGTCTCCGAAGGCAACTCTGCGTCACGCGTGCACCACGCCTTTCGGCACCGGAGAGACGCGGTGCAGTAAATTATCCAGTCATTTCACGTTCCACCCACGTTTCAACAATTCATAAGACCTTATTTTACGTTCTAAAATCTGTGTGAAATCGATTATTATCTCTGAAGAGTCGTGAAAAAGAGTTTTTTTCGAACGAGTATTTTGTTATATTTTGCACCCAAATATATCACTTATTAATTTTTCAGCTAAATCTGCCTCTTTGCAAGACACCACGACTATTTTACCTCGACGACTTCATCCATTTCGAATTCTTGCCATTAGTTGGAAGAACCGTTCTGCTACGCCGTATTATTGTGAACAAAAAAGTCGGCTCAGGGCCGCTAGTACAATTCAACGAAGTATCGAACTTCGGGTTCTAAAGTAAGGTATCCGCAAAACAAGCATTGGCTTACTTTTGTGTAACTTCGTTCCTATAGACTTGCAAGCATTTGCCTGCGTAGATTCTGTTTTATTTTTTTAACGAATTTGTATGGTTTAATCATTTTCCAAATATGAAATTATACTTTATTCGTTTTCTTTCGTACCGCTAATTCAATTTTCGTTGTCTAAAAGGTCGTTCGAACACGAAAAACGAAACTTCGTTGAATTGTAGTAGCGGCCCAGATACCGCGTCGCGACGTAACTCTGTAATGCGTTCCTAGCATTAGATACGCGTGGATGGCGTTATGCCCCAATATGTAAGTTTGTTTACATTCATTTTCTATAACAGGTTTTTTCAATAAAATATTTTAGGTTTTTCATGCAATTTATTTCAGTAGATTGGAATTACTTTCTTGGAAACAATATTCTATAATTTAATAGTCGGTACATATAATGCGCTGAAAAAATGAAATGGATTTCAAGTAAATTTGTTTTATTCAAGTTAATATTGATAGTAGGATATAACTTAGAATTAAATTAGATTTTAAAAATGTCTTATTGCGTGTGTTAGATTAATAAGTACATAAAGTTTTTTTAGGCGGTATGTATTTTAACAAAATGCTGCAAACTATTATAAATAATTTTAGCTACTACAACGAAAGTATTTAGTCAACCTAGCTGCCATTTCAGGCTTGCAGGCAGTCTAAACACTCCAGCTCTCTCCAATTGTCAGCGTGCCCAGCATGCCCAGAACTATTATTCTAGTATTCCATTGTACCAAATTAAGTAGATGGATTATATATACCTATTGGAACTAACAATACCGCAGCCATAGGTGTGACAACTATCAACGAGGTAGTTGATGTAGTATTTATCTGTTTTAGTTTTATGTTTTAGGTTTACAAATGACATTATAGTTATCTAAAAATAGACCTCAAGCGTTATTTTGACAGCTGGCAAAATGACAGTTAATGTCATATTTTTCCGTTTCTATTTCATATTTTGGATTAAAATGACATGAAAAGTACCTAGAAATTATTCTTACGTATGACAGCTATAAGACCTAAATCAATTTATTTGTAATTTTTATATCGTATGTATCCCAAAAATTAAACCAATTCTGAGAAATACGATATCAATTGACACTTTGACAGTAGTCAGATCTAAGCCATACTTCTAGGATATTTTATGTCATTAGAAGCATAAACACTGAATTAGAATTGAGGACCTTTATCAAAGTTTTTTTATGACATTTGTAGTACATGTTTGACATAAAAATTAAGCATACGAAAAAAATATTGGGAATTGTATTCACATAAAATGTTCTCAGACTAATAATGTTCCGAAGTGATTTTTGACTTAATGTAAAATTCATGTTGCATAAAACTATCCAGGGTAGTCAAGTATGGGTTTCCAAAATATTGTGATTTACTCGTTTATAAAAGTTATTCCCGATTTTTTTTATATCCGTATGGCTTTTCCTCCATTTTACTATACAGTATGGTATTTTTTCAGAATTAAACAACGTAGAAGAACATTGAAATATTCAGTTGAAAATTCCCACAGTACAACCGCATGACTCGAACCCACGCGGCGAACTGACTGCATCGCGCGGTACACTTTTTAAGCCACGCCCGCGGCGGTATAGTTTTCTTTCTGTTGTTTTTGAGCTTGAATTACATTTCTTTTCATATTTATTCGTAGCGAATTACCCTTTAACAACTTCCTCATTTCGTGATGAAAATCTTTTAAAAATTAATTCTCCGAAATTCATAGCGCTTAAGTATGCTAATGAGCATCGATCTAGTCTTGTTTCTCTATGATAATTAGAAATAAAATATCGTGCTAAGTGAATAATCCTCATTATAAATGTGTTTGAAGTTTTTTTGGGGCGATAAATTATGTTTCTTTCCTACAGAAATACCGAAATGGGTACATACTCTAAATTTAACAAAACAAATCTCTTGCAGAAACCCTGGTCAATGATGGTTGTGAGGCGTGCGTGATTACTGATTTGTAAATGTGAACGTAACGTAAATGCTATCACATAATTGCCTGAGCAGAAAAAATAAAGGTAACTAGTAGGAATTCTTATTGAACGAACGTTGTCTGCAACGATTGTGTTTATCGTGTTCGTTTATATATTATAACTGTTCTCCCCTGTCCCACTTGTAATAAGAACACTAAGAATGCTGCTAAAATTTACCACTTTGAAATTTTAACAATAACACAATGACGAGAAATATAATATTTATTTATAACTCTTAGTTTTGTCAGTTTTTATCTGTTCGCAATTTCTGAAGGTCAAATAAAATATGTGTGTGTACACAAACTAAGCTTTTGGTTTTCGTGGCTTTTAGTGTGAAAGTGATGTTATTTTTAGTAATAACCAAAAGGGACAAAAATAACAAATATTTGTAAAATATTTTAAGAAATCAAAATGTTTTTATTCGGACAATTATAAATCCATTGGTTAGTATAGTGCAGAACTTATTTCTAAAGGTTAGTATCACATATAAATAAAACAATTAAAATGCACCACATCGCACGGAACGCTATCAATATACATTTCGATTTTTGTCAATTAGTACACACACAAAATGCCGCATGACGGGCGAGTTGTAGCGTTCCGCCACTGTTCTCAGAAAACTGTTGGGACTGTCTCGCACTCACCCCAAAAGAGAAGCCGTCTTCTTCCTGAGTATCGCGTGGAAGCCATCCGTCCGAGCCTGAGCAAACATCTCTGACACACTACAGAAAACATTAAATTAATATTTAAATAAAACACTTACAAAATATAAAAAATATATATAGTGACAATTCCGCCTATTTTTTTCTGTTAAGCCGATATGACGTCACAAATGCCACGCATCCAAACCGGAAGGGTTTTCGACTAGTTTCGTTTCTACACAAATCATTCTCAGGAGGTCTTGGACTTAAGGCGAGGTTTCACTTACTTTAGACATTTTTTAAAATCTGTAAGTCGAATAGAATTGAAAATTTTGAATATATAAAATCATATTTATATAAAGTTGAACATACTCTCCAGGAACGTACAAAGTCAAAAACGTGATTATGAACAATTTCTTCGATAAAAAAAAATATCAAACATGACACCATATCGCTACTTAAATCAGGTAGAACTAAAAGATACTATCATGAAACTATGTGGAAGTTTTACCAATGGATGGAGCTTGTTATTTATTAGTAACGTAGGCACATTTTCAAATTAAGCTATAGTTTTTTAACAAGAAATAATAAACTACAAATCTAAAGATTCAAGCTCTCGCGCACGTCATTCACCCGCCTAGGCGTCATCGAGGTAGGACGCGTGTCGTTTTCTCCAACAAAATTCTCCCCGGCGATTACGAGCTAGAAATATTTATAAACAGAATTATTATTAGCAGAATGGTGACACTGCAACATTTATGGTTATCCGCTGGCGTGAATCTTCCATCAGGCGAGTGTCTTGTACGTCATTTTAAACCATGCCAAATAAAAAAAATACTTTCTCGATGGCATTGTTTTCACGCGCCACAGTATAAAAAGTACATTATGGTTTTCTAAACAATTCACTTATTTTAGTTCAGTGAGCTGTAAATAGTGTAGCCGAGCCCGTGGGGTGACGGGCTGCCCGTGGGGTGCCGGGCTATGTCACGCCCCAATTACTAACTGTGGGTGTCGTAAGAGGCAACTAAGGGAAAATACCGGAAGGTGAGCAGCAGTGCCCTCTAAGAAGCTACCTCCCTCAAGTAAAAAATCTGTCGCCAAACACTTAACGGTATGTGCCGCTATGAGTCCTCCAGAACCAGTAATTTTGCATGGTGGTAGGGCAATTTGCAATTACCCGCCTGGCTAGCTACCACCCTCAAGTAGACAATCTGTCGCCAAGCACTTAACGCTATGTGCCGCTATGTATCCTTGAGAACTAGTAGTTGTGCATGGTGGTAGGGCATTTTGGGAATATCGGCCTGGCTAGCTACCTCCCTCTAGTTAAAAATCTGTCGCCAAGCACTTAACGGTATGTGCTGCTATGAGTCCTCTAGAACCAATAATTTTGCATGGTGGTAGGGCATTTTGTAAATACCCGCCTGGCTTGCTACCACTATGTGTCAAGTAGAAAATCTGTCACCAAGCACTTAACGGTATGTGCCGCTATGAGTCCTCTAGAACCAATAATTTTGCATAGTGGTAGGGCATTTTGCAAATACTCGCTTGGCTTGCTACCACTATGTTTAAAGTAGAAAATCTGTCGCCAAGCACTTAACGGTATGTGCCGCTATGTGACCTCTTGAACCAGTAATTTTGCATGGTGGTAGGGCATTTTGCGAATATCCGCCTGGCTAGCTACCTCCCTCTAGTAAAAAACCTGTCGCCAAGCACTTAACGGTATGTGCCGCTATGAGTCCTCCAGAACCAGTAATTTGGCATGTTGGTAGGGCATTTTGCGAATACCTGCCTGGCTAGCTATTACTCTCAAGTAGAAAATCTGTCGCCAAGCACTTAATGGTATGTGCCGCTATGAGTCCTCTACAACTAGTAATTTGGCATGGTGGTAGGGCATTTTGCGCATATCCGCCTGGCTAGCTACCACTATGTGTCAAGCAGAAAATCTCTCGCCAAGCACTTAACGCTATGTGCCGCTATGTGTCCGTAAGAATCAGTAGTTTTGCATGGTGATAGGGCTTTTTCAAATGCCCGCCTGGTTAGCTACCACCCTCAAGTAGAATAACTGTCGCCTAGCACTTAACGGCGTAAGCCACTATGTATCCTTGAGAACCAGTAATTTGGCATGGTGGTAGGGCATTTTGCGATTACCCGCCTGGTTAGCTACCACCCTCAAGTAGAAAATCTGTCGCCAAGCACTTAACGCTATTTGCCGCTATGTATCCTTGAGAACTAGTAGTTTTGCATGGTGGTAGGTTATTTTGCGAATACCTGCCTGGCTAGCTACCACCCTCAAGTACAATTACTGTCGCCAAGCACTTAACGGCGTAAGTCACTATGTATCCTTGAGAACCAGTTATTTGGCATGGTGCTAGGGCATTTTGCGAATACCTGCCTGGCTAGCTACTACTCTCAAGTAGAAAGTCTGTCGCCAAGCACTTAACGGTATGTGCCGCTGTGAGTCCTCTAGAACCAATAATTTTGCATGGTGGTAGGGCATTTTGTAAATACCCGCCTGGCTTGCTACCACTACGTGTCAAGTAGAAAATCTGTCGCCAAGCACTTATCGGTATGTGCCACTATGTGTGCTCTAGAACCAGTCATTTGGCATGGTGGTAGGGCAATTTGCGAATACCCGCCTGGCTAGCTACTACTCTCAAGTAGAAAATCAGTCGCCAAGCACTTAAAGATATGTATTTTAATAGTAATAGTTAAAGGTTATCAACTGTGTTAGTTGCACTATAAGGGAATAGTCACAAGAATATAATAATTGAGTACTGGATTTAGTAGCAGATACCTAAAATAGATCAACTGTTTTAGTTATACTATGACGCTGATAGCGTGCGGCTGGGGACATCGACCTGACGATTGCTGTGCATCTAAAGCGCAGCGCCGCGTAGTGTCCATAGCCTGCAACTCTCGCACGCTAAATTTGTCTACTGTGCAAGTACAAGAGGCCCTTAACGAGCGCACGATCGAGAATTCTCAATGTATATTTAAGTGTTTTATTAAGTCACTAGATTTTTTTTTTAATATTTATTATTTTAAGAAAACATTAAAATAAAATTTAATGTTTTCTTAAAATATTTGTTATTATTAAATATTGATTTCCGCAAAGTAACGCCTGAATCTATTCATTACTTTATGTGGGACAATATGTAATGAGTTTAATCGTTTTAGAAAAACTTCACCCCGTAGTACTTAGTCATCCCGTGACCACGATCACTGCAAATTGTTTGAAACGTCGGAACAAAAATAATGATAAATATACGCGATTTAAACAGTTTAAAGTTATTTAATTACCATGTCTGAAATTAGGTAGTAGAAACTGTAGAAATTTTTAGTACAATAATGGCAGCCCTTGCTACCACGTCACGCAAGCAGTTGTCATTTCACATCTCGTCTCGATATTTTTGTGACTGGAGGGTGTGTGCGTTGTTTAAAGTGTTGTGCTACTTATGTGGAATAATAGGTGATAAACTTCTTTTTACTGGGTAAGTTTTGCCGTGGACACATTAATTTGAGCGTTCGCAAAAGTTCACTGGGTATTACAATATGGAGACCTTCCTAATCACCAACTTTCTGTGCCCAGGCGACTGGCCGGTGCCCGTAACTTTAATAAGATCACTTGAATGTACTTAAGATACTTAGAAATCGTTTGGAGCTATCCTCAGTGCCGCCTTATTTAACATTTTTTCTGTTGGAGTCTGGTGGTTCAGTTACTGTTTAGCGAGAAATATCACGCTGCTATTGGGCAAAGTAGCGCTGGAATGTATGTGACAAATCCTTTCATGTACCCTTGTGTCGTTACAGATTGTGATCCTAAGCCGCCAACATGCCAAAATCAGTGAGTATTACAATTTCTCTGTTTGTTTACGTTGTAAATTCTTAGATATAGTCGCAATGATAGTGTGTGTGTGGAGCAAAATCGCAACATACCACCGATTTCTCCGTCGGTATGTAATCTGGCGACACATAATAATTGTTGAATGTACAGATATAACTTACACTATGTCAGAAATATCTATTACCGGTTGATAATATGATAGAGTATTTTTTTTATACTAGGTATTGATTCAATACAAGCAAATAGTGAATTTGTAATAAGTATAATTTAGAAAGTATAAATGGCTGGTTAGTATTTGTATGATAATATTGAATGGTGTAACAACTCTTACTGGGAGTTATTAATTTAAACTATAGAAAATAAGAGTGATAAGAATATGAATCATATTACACGGCCAAAATGTTTAAAAGTGAATTTATTTGGATACTCTTATTTTTCTAAAAATGTTAGCAGATCAGTTTGTTTACATATTATTATTTTCTTAAACAAGTTTATTTCAATCATGCCAAAAAAGTAATATGAAATATCTTTTACAACACCCCCAATATTATCATTCATTCCATTGACATTGATATGATTGTACTCTTTCCTCTCGTAACTACCTACAGTTGCAGCAATAAAACAACATGAGTTTATTCAATGTACCAAATGAATAACTGTGATAAAGCAGTTCATAATTTTAAAATGAATCATTTTAACAAACACTTGTTCATTATAGTAAAATCTGATGTCACCAACATTACAAATATATAGATAATAGAGAATATTACTTTGTATTTTAACATGAAAATAACATTATTTAGATGGAGTTTGCTCAGGTATAATATCAATCATGTTGTTTTCAAAAGCTGATTAGGCATGCTTGGACTAGATATAACTTGTATGCTTTTCATTTTCTACTTATTAATAAAAAGGTCTGATTTCAATTGCTTAGTAGAAAATTAATCCTGATAAACCTTCTATTCCATAATTATATGTGTAAATAAAGAAAATATGCTAGATTTACTTTCAATTTATAAACTTAGTTGTTGTAACTTCTAAGTCAATAGTGTAGATTGGTAGTACAGTATCTAAGATAAATTTTCTTTTTAGGCAAGTAGGCTGCATGATATATTATATATTTCATGCCGTGTAACATGAAATAATATAACAAGAGTTCAAATATCAGACTAGAAAAGTGTCCAAAGTTATTGTGTTACAAACAGATGAAGAGCCTCAGGGACTAATAGTAGTTCATGCATATAGAATACTATATTGCAAAGCCTTTAGAGATTAACAAGAATTTCAGTGTAAGCACATTATGTAGTTAATTGATTGACTTGCCATCCCCGGGAAGTATAGTAATCTCTTTTTTGACACGCATATGTCTGAACTATATTTTCTTAGTTTCATTAAAAGACTTTTCACAGAAAACACATGTTACCTACATGTTGGTAACATATATCTACATGCAGGTAACTTGTGGTTCAGGCACATGTGCGTCGAAATAGAGATTATTTTGCTTCCCGGGGATGGGAAGTCCTTTAATTACCATGTTGTGTTGGTCGGTGACTAGTAATTGATATAATAAGGCATGTTTTTGCATAAGCACATTACTTGTTCACTAAACATGCTTAATAAATATTTTTTTGCAGATACTTGGTTATATTACCAACGCTTTAGACATAGGCGCAAATGATAACACACTGGTTAGTCAAATGTTTGCCGTGTGGGTTTGTTTTGCGAGATTTGTCCCACTTGTACATATCCTGGTGATGTTTTAGTATCCAAGTAGTATATGTTACTTCTTTTTGTCTACATTGTACTCTAAGTGATGGAATTGGTTCGCAATTGGATGTAATTTCTATCTTTGAACATTAACCCATTGGCATCGGCGATAACGATAACAATAGAATTTCATTCATACCTAGGACATAGTGGTCCTGATGGTGCCAATTTATTGAACAAAAATGTATTGGTATTGAAATATTATTGAAAGAAAAATCTATGCAACAGAAGTGGGTCAAATTAGATCTTCTTAAAACCATTCAAATTTCACTATTTCATAATCTAATATCATCAAAATTAAAAAAATTATTGGGATACTAGCACTTGCCAAGAAAATTCATAATGCATAAAACAATGAAATTAAAAAAAAACTATGTGTGCTTCAGGCAGTTTCCTTGCATATTCTATGGTTTCTGTTATCCTATAAAATCTCAGTTAAAAATGAGCACACTGTTTATAATTATTTGGTAATACCTTATATTACAATGGATTGTAAAACTGGTACCACTGCATAATTAATAAACCAGACCTCAGTATACAAATGTAGACAAAATACGTATGGGCAATCTCAGATACATAATGTCCAGATGAAGCACGGTGCAAGATACAAGTGAAGCCATAAATAAAATGGTCCTTTGTAACTGTACCTTTCGTAATTCATGACTTTGCCATACTGCTGAAAGGGACAGAATTTTACGAGCATAGTTTTTCGAAGCTTCACTTTTTTTTATGTGTTTGGCTTGGAATAAAATCTACCTTATGTTAAGCGGTATTCTCTGCCTATAACATATGTATTTTGTCATATGTTACAAACTGCACTGCGCGCGACAGCCCAAACAATCAATTAAGTCTCATGTGCCTGTAATTTTATTGGCTTTCGAGAACTGCTGCCGGAGCACACCGTTAGGTGCTTGGTGACAGATTTTCTACTTGAGGGTGGTAGATAGCCAGGCGAGCATTAGCAAAATGCCCTTGCACCATGCAGTGAAGCTCAAGCCGCCGATGGAGGTCGAACCATGGACCTGCGGCACAGCAGTCTATAGCTGCTACTGTTTTGCTATTATTGCTATCAAGGAATGATGAATGATAGCCGAGCTATATCGAATCCCGCCCAGAGCTTGAGCTTCACCGCATGGTGGAAGGGCATTTTGCGAATGCCCGCCTGGCTAGCGACCACCCTCAAGTAGAAAATCTGTCGCCAATCACCTAACGGTGTGTTCCGGCAGCAGTCCTTGAGAGCCAGTGAAATAACAGGCAAAATGAGACAACACAACAACACTTGTCTCAAGGTGATGGGCGCAGTGCAGTTCGTTACTTGTGATGAAATGAATCTGTTATAGGCAGAGGATACCGCTTAACATCAGGTGGGCCTCGCGCTTGTTCCTTCACAACAACATAAAAAAAATAAAAAAAAATATATAGATATTCTTTGATCGCGCGTCAAACTCCATCTGAGCTTTATTTATCTGAATTTGCAATGTGTTTTATAGAATTATATGAGTCATGAAATACTTACAATTTGTACTCATAATTTTAGCATTAAGCATGTCACAAAACTGCCAGTTAATGTTTAAGCATGTGGAATTTACATTGTTTTTTTTTAGTAAACAAGAGTGTTTTGAAGTGTGATTTGTGTGACAGCTTTGTTATATCTCAGGTATAGTCAATTTCAATCACTCTCGAGGTACATTCAAGTTGCATGTTCTGAATAGTGGTTTTTCATCCAAATGCTTCTAGTGTACCTGGCCTACCAAACTACATAATACTGGCTAGGCTGTAGGTGTAATTTTACCCAGGTTTATTCCGTTTGCATCGAAGATATTCCTTGTTTTCTAGATGATTAGAAATATGTATATATTAAATTGCATACTGGAATCTTACCGCTGCTTCACCCAAATTTGATTTGGTCAAATCGCGCTCTCTCGGGAACTTAGAAAATCAGTATAAAAAGAACCTATTTCTATGTGATAAACATCAGGAGAGTTAATCAAAGGCCTACATTAATGTCCCAAGTTCCATTTCGGTGGCGGAGTGGCAAAAACCACACAGCCAAAACAAACTTTCGTAATAACATTAGTGTAATTTTGTCTCGTTTTTTAAGACACTTAGGTATGCTATGGTAAATTACTACCTTATTAAAATTTTAGTATAAAAATAAAATGAGGTTAATAGATAATAATTATGGTATCTGGTATTTCTGTACAAGTGTAATATACTAATGTGAAAGAAATACTGAAAATATCGATTCATAATGTAGTACTGAACTGTTGTCGATCACAATTACAGAATGTAATCGATCTAGTGTGACAATAACAAACACATTATTTTATCTTTCACGAATTCTTACGTTGCGGCATTCTAATAGAGCGAGAACTGTTGGCAGGATTTTGTATTATATTCGCGTGTACTTCGTATTGTTGGAGAAAACTTATTGTATAAGAAAATGATAGATACTCATTTCATGACTTACAGTCGGTGCCAAACTCGCCTCATCCTTGGCAATTTTTGAAGCGCTCGTAGCGAAGTTTACTTAGCTGTTCTCAACCGATCAGCAAAGTTAAGCAACGTCGCGCGCGGTCATGAGTTGGATGGGTGACCGCTAGTGACATTACTACTGAGCGTTTCCGTGCTTCGGAGGGCACGTTAAGCCGTCGGTCCCGGTTGTTGTCTTAGGATGGCAGTCGTTATAGCATGGTGGTAGGGCATTTTGCGAATGCCCGCCTGGCTAGCTACCACCCTCAAGTAGAAAATCTGTCGCCAAGCACCTAACGGTGTGTTCCGGCAGCTGTCCTTGAGAGCCAGTACTTCTAGGTTAGCCTGAACAACATCTTCGACCACATTATCACTTTAACATCAGATGAGATAGTGGTCAAAGGCTACAGTATCAGGCATAAAAAAAAAAAAAAAAATCATTTGCTAGTAATTTCAAAATATGGGGTTTAGTAAATGGCGATCTGATGGTATGTATGGTATTGTAATGTGTGTCGGCGACGCGACGGCACCGGCTGCCAAGTGTGTCGTAGGAAGGAAGCGGGAAAGTGGGACGCGCGTTATCTGGTTAGTGGACAGTGCACTCGCGGCCTAATGCAAGCTTAGACGTGCATACAACACACGACACACATCTTTGTCGTACAACACAATTTACTAGTGTGCTGTGGCACACCTGTGTTTTTGTCCCACAGAACATCGTAGTATCTGCATGGCGGTAGGGCATTTTGCGAATGCCCGCCTGGCTAGCTACCACCCTCAAGTAGAAAATCTGTCGCCAAACACCTAATGGTGTGTTCCGGCAGCTGTCCTTGAGAGCCAGTACTTCTAGGTTAGCCTGAACAACATCTTCGACCACATCATCACTTACCATCAGGTGAGATAGTGGTCAAGGGCTAAACTATCAGGCATAATAAAAATAAAAAAAAGTAGTTAGTAAAGGCATTTTTTATACAACAATATCTGATGGCAACTGATGATGTGTGCGAAGATAGTCAACTTCAGACTTAACAACGTCAGACTTAACCTAGTATGGGTACTGGTCCTCAAAGACAGCTGCCGGCCGGATTACTTGAACACTTAAGTTTGAACTGACCGGTCACTTCTCCATAAAAACCTCGAAGGGTGATCACTCCATTATTCCTGTTTTTAGGTCAAGAACTATGCATGATATTGATTTATCTCTTCATTATCTAGGCTTGTATCGTAATTCAATTGTAAAAAATAATTGACTTGAAAATTATCAGCGTAGAAAAAATTTCATGAAAATGTTTTGAGGCGTATAACTTTCAACTATCTTTTGACAAATAAGTAACGATACAATGAAGAGACAAATCGATATCATAATTCCTTCTGGACCTAAACCCCAAATAAGGGAGTGATCACTGATCACCTTACGACGTTTGTATGGAGAAGTGACCGGCCAGATCACCCTAAGGGTTGCCACGCGAGCATTGCAGGCTATTCGTAATCTAGCTAGGCGGGCATTAGCAAAGTTACTCGTATATACCATGACAAATATCTATATGCATTAAGGTTGTTCCCATCTCGAACAGTCGAAAAAATAGGTTAGTAAAAATCTAAAATTTTCCGGTGGCCATGTGAACACGCGTACATAAGCAACAATATCAATATGCAGGATTTTACGAATACACACAGGGCGAAAGACGTTCTTCCTTTTTCTATTATATAATGGCAAAACGTCAGACGTCGACAGTCTTGATAGACCTACTTCTCTTATGATTATGAATCAGAAATATTATACCATTTCTATCTACATTTATTATACGAATATAACAGTGATTCATCGAGGATGTTGATGTGTAGTCTAGCCGCAGGTAGGTGACAGGTACGACAATGCATTGGTGATTGTTCTCTCACAGATAGTGTGGTTTCCACAAGTTTTTATAAAAGAACGAAACAAGCAGTGCGGTATGTCAATGTAAAGTAAGCTCTCTTGGCCAAAACAAATAACTTAAATTAATATTAAATATTCGTTGTCTGCGCACTTCTCGGTTGTGATAGTTGTGATATGGTTCTTGTTAGGAGCTCGTTGTCAGAGTCGAGTACGAAAACCAAACCAACCATCGTTGACATTTAAGCTTCTTTTAGTGCACTCTGTTCACGATGCACAGTGTAAGATTGCAGGAGAAGCTTTTGCTCATCCTCTGGTATTATTTCTTTCCTTGCGTCTGATGACTTCCACAGGAAGCTATTGGGAAATGCAATTCTATACCCGGCATTACACGGTTACCCAAATCTCAACGGGTGTCAATCAGACATCATTCTGGTGGTACACTTGTATAGTACATATTGCTCAGAATATCGTAATTATAAATACGCAAAAGGATTAAAACTCACGCTTTTACTGCATCCTAAACTATCGTGTAATAAAACCACACAAACCTGGTGATGGCGGATGATTTAATTGCCTTATCAGTATGTGAATGAAACAGGGCGCGGCACTCTCTCCGTAATACACTGATACGACAGACGCGGCCACTGACGTCCTCTTCAACACATGACTACAGGCGCAAAGCAACGTACCTACCTGGTACAGAATAAATAGTAATCGCTCATACCCAGCGGTTCGGTCACGAGTCGACTTTAGAACCTGCGCAAAAAACCGGCCAAGCACGAGCACCATTGCAGGTTGAAGTGTCTCATTCACTCAAATAACGTTTCAATGGTTTGATTCAGCATTTTGTTGCGCTGACATAGTTGTCACGGTTGTGGTACATAAACCAACAGGTACCACGATGTCAGCATGACCTAGCTACCACAAGGGTATAAAAACAATGTACTAAAACGTTTCTGTTAAACTATTCAAAGTCTCCCATTTCGGGGTATAAAAATGGATGTAACGTTATGAAAAAAGTGACAATACAAGCGGGTATATACAGTCTAAATTCCCGCAGCGTCGTTTTGCTGGAGGCTATAACGACTGTGTCAGCTCCACCGGACCGGACATTGGTCTAGTGCTGAAAGCGCTCAACAGTAATAACTCCTGAGCCCCGAGTATCGTGATCAGACTTGAATATCTGCTCGAAAACCTGCCTACAGTATTGTTACTGTCGATTGTCAATACACTTGTAGAACAAGACACTACTGAGAACACAGTTCACGAAGATGGCCCTATGGTGCACTTACCAGTTCACCTTTGGAATTACTATTGGGTGGGAACTTACTTCATAAGAGAATTTTAAGACAGTATATAGAAAAGGTTGTAGAGTGACTGAATGCCCTTGATTGTCTTCGCCTACAAATACAAATTACCCTGATTACCAAAATTCCAATAGAAAGTATAACTTACTGCTTGTTAAGTGTGAATCGCAAAAGCTTCGTACAAATCGTAACGGATGGAACCCCAAAGGCTGGCGCGCAGCGAACCGTGGGCGGTCGGAACGCGAGGCGTGTGAGTGAGGTAAGCGCGCGCTGGCGCCGGCATCACGGCCTTGAGTTCGGGGCGCGAGCGCATCCCCGAGCGCTGCGCTGCGCCGGCGCCGGACAAGCTGCCAGTCTTCATTGAACCGCCGCGTCCGCCTGACGCGGCCTCACTGCCGCCTACCCTGCACCCTCTAAATAGTACCCATACAAAACCCACGTCAGTGTGTCTGTGACTTTACCCTAGTGCGAGTGACCTAAAACCGACACCATGGTGGCCGGAGGCAAACAAGTAAGTTACGTAACCGACAGCGGTCAAAGGACATCTCGTGACTGTGACGTTATTGAAGATGATCATGATTTACTGGAATATCCTTGCGTTCACCTTAAGATTACTGTTGACCCTGTAATCCGAAAGAGTTCCTTACGTTTATCAGCGGATAAGGGCAAGGACCTATTTCTAAATGGTGATCCCTGCCGACGCTCTGGGGCCAAAATTATATTTTAATGGTCCATCATGTTATACTTGGCAGAAAACCTTACCTAAACTTGTCAGTCCTGAAATTGCGACATATAGGTAATGTGTACATATGACTACTTAATCTACGTATAAATAAGGCTAATAGTTGTGACTGTGCAAATTTCCCTTGGCAACAGAGTCTTCGCTTCGTCGACACATCGTTTTAGTTGTATTGTAATGTTGACTAAAATCATAAGTTACGGTGATGTCATCGCGGCACAAACCCAGAATTACAAGATGGAGTCGCCTGGCTTTATTATTTATTTTGCTTCGCACAAACGGTCGTAACCGTCGTCGTTTTGTCGGTGTCCTTTTCTATCCCACTCCAAAGAATGAGACGGAGAGTTTATCCTGTTTCGCCAAAGACCCTCGTTCGAAAACACGGCTTTCGCTTTTGTTCAAGATTCAAAATAATAACAGTTTCGGGTTTGCCTATGTCTCAATCGGACTTTAATATCCTGTTATCACTCAGGGCCTCTTTTTTATACTATTCTCTACATTTGATTACCTTATCAGGTTGTATGTTATTACCATGTAAAATGTTGGGTTCTTATCAATTATTATGAATTTTAATGACCTTTATCTGCCGATAATCGTTTTCAGTCTAACTCAGGTACAATTCCTTCATAACTTTTAGTTTCATTATTACTGTACACCTTCAGTGCCTTTCAACAAAGTTCTTTTCAGATCTATATGGACGATTTATGTAATACCTACCTGTTCATCCATAATAGGTGTCTAATCAACATCACTTACCTACGTAATTGTACAATCCTCAAGGTTTTTCCTCATATGCCTGAAAGCTGGTTTGACGTGACAAAAACTCTTAATCACTATTTGTTTCAACTTTGGTCTCAAGAACTATAATTGTTTTATATTTTATTCTTGATTATATTCGCTCATTAATTAACTTTAATTCACAATTATCTTATAATAGCGGCTTACGTCTATTATGCCTTCTATTACGTTTCCAGATATTAAAAACACCATCTCGGAAAAGCTCTTAGCTGGAACATCTTCATTTCTTTTGCTGTGTTCATCATTAGTTCAACTAATCCGCAGTTCTCTTTCATATCATGGACTTAATGTCAAGTGATACCCTCTACTGGAGCCACTTGTCATTACTGCTATATGCACTTGAATTAAATTTGACGGTCGATATGCTCCATGGCCATTTGGCACCGTTTCACTCGCACACTGTTGCGATTTCTACACAACATGATGAATTTCTTTTCCTATCACCTTTTCAACCTCTCCAACGGAGTCGCAAGCTTTCGTTAGTAACTCAGAGCTACTAAAACTGATATCTTCTGAACATAAATTAGCCTGTCAATATAGCGTACTGGTGATAGAATCTTCTGACTAATGAACTAATATAATGGTTCTAGAATATATCAATTCTGTTTTGGAGAAGGACATAGCATAGGTAAAACGAAACGTCTTCGATTCTGGCGAAGCTATTGTTTTAACTTGAGTATACTTTTTAAACATATAAACACCTATCATCAATTTGAATCAGTACATTTTTAGGTACATTTGTATGTTATTTTTTCCCGTATTTTGTTGAAAAACTAAATTTTTAATAAATAATCGGTTATTAAAATAATTTTATCAAACAACATTTTTTCTTCTTCAATATGGACATCCTGATTTTTTAATGAGTCGAGCCCTAACCGTACTCGCTACCATCCGATTGTCCTGCCACATTGACCACGTGTCGTCATCACCTGTTGATATGCACCTGTCTCGGTACCCTGCGTTATCTCACATCCCTTGTCCCAACCCTGTATCCCGGTCTTTCAACATCAGATCGTATAGCAAGGGGTGAGAGTCGATTGTTGTGTATATCTTTACAATGTTTGTGGTCATCTGTTGTCTGTGTAGGATGTTCACCTGCATTGGATCTGTTACCTGTGTAATAGGATATTAGATGTGAAGGCTTGTGTTCCAATCCAGTGGCTTCTACATTTGACTACTTGACGTTGCCTATGAATTTAAAGATATGAATATTTCTGTCTATCAAAATCTGATTAGTTAAATGGCATTTATCGTTTCCTATAAAATGTTATGATGCAAATCACTTACCGCTAAGTGCACCGTTTAGGTTAATGTTCAATAATGTAAGTGATTTCGGAAGTTATAATTTCAAAAGGATACAGACAGCTCAGCAGTACGTAATTGCCACGACGCTATGTCAACAAGTCAAAGTTTAAGAGTAATAATTGTATCATTAAAGTCCCTGCTATTACATGAAATTCAATGTTCGCTGTAATTACTTGTATCACCTTGGCTACTAGCTGTTACTTCCTACTCGTCTCGAGCAAGGACACTCGTTATTACCATGTTTCAGATAAATTAAATATTAAATTCTTGAAAAACAATAGATGCGGGCACTCGACTCCACCATTGTTTGTTCCTTGTCATTGTGAGAATATTTATTAACATAGTTAATGTAGTTATTAATAGAAGAGACGTATGGTGTGACATGGTTGCCAAGTAGTGTTTTCGCGGTAATATTGTACATACGTTGTGAACTTGTGTCCCACAGCGGGGTGATGTCATCGTCATATCTTCTGAGTTTGCGTTCGGCTTACGAGATGCACTCCACAAACATGATGACCAACTGTTTGACTTCATATACTAAAATTGTTATATGATCGTTATTATGGCCAGATTTATTAGCTACCTTAGTGACACATCGAAGCAGGTTTCTACAATGGCGTCACTGATAACATCGTCTTTGAAAGATGTTATAAAAGTTTTTTATTCATCGTCGAACAATGAGCAATCTGGAAAGGATACGCGTCTGTCAAATCAACCTGTATCGCGTCGCATGACTCATCCTTGCCGGCGAAACCGCCAGACCTTGAAATTGTACGAAGTGCGTTCCCCTTTAAGTACATTAACGGATTTTTATGGGAATGACTATCAAGACTGGGTTAGGGTATCACATCGCAAGCCTTTGTTGCATTAATTTCCTTTCATTTGAGATACTCATTAAGTGTTATATTCTTCTCTCTTTAGTCTTAGATGTTCCGAGCCTAGTATTAACAAACTTAGTTTTGGACACGCTCTCAAGAGAGATCTAATGATGCGTTAATAAGCCAATCATTAGATAATATTGAGGTCTATAAGCTGATACCACAAACCTCAGGTCTCAAGAGCCTTGACATGGGTTTTAAGATGCTCATTCTTGAGATGAACATAATATGAGATGTTGTTGATATGTGTTTATTAATTAGCGACGATATTAATATGCTGACAGGTCTAGAGAGCTTACCACCTGAGATAAGTATTTAAGGTTGAACTGGCCGGTCACTTCTCCATACAAACGTCGTAGGGTGATCACTCCCTTATTTGAGATTTTAGGTCCAGACTTCAGCATAATACTGATTGATATCGTCATTATCTAGGCTTGTATGATGCCAAAATTTTAAAAAGATAATTATGTTGTAAGTTATGAGCCTCGAAAACTTTATATGAAAATGTTACGAGGCTCATAATTCTCAAGTTAATTATTTAATTAAAATTTCGGCATCATATAAGCCTAGATAATGACGAGATCAATCGGTATTATGCTTTATTTTGGACCTAAATCCTTAAATAAGGGAGTAATCACCCTACGATATTTGTATGGAGAACGGGCTGGCCAGTTCACCCTTAAGTCCACGGCTAAGATCAGTTCCATAGTGTCACATTCTTTAACCAAATTTTGATTACGGAAACTACATATAAAGTATGTATAGGTTTGGTCGTCTAACTGAAAACTGTTCCTTATGTTAAATGCAAAGAGAAACTTGTAAATCGCTAGATTTACCTTGCAAGTAAACTGCGGCATCTTGAACAAACATCCGCCGCTTAACTGCGATAACACGACAGTCGCTAACTCCTTATCTCGCATTGGGAAAGCGATATCTGATTCATCGCTAGCTACAAATTCTGGGTAGACGGACTGTAACAAGTAATACATTTGTGATTATTTCTACATTTAAAGTTTCTTAAATGTAAAAAGGTCATAAGGTTTCAAACCTTATTACCTTAGCAAATAAATAAAATTTAGAGAGAGAGGGCACTTAAATCTAGAGGGGTTCAGTTATTATTTTTTTTATGTTATGTGACAGAACAAGCTCGAGCCCCACCTGATGTTAAGCGGACTAACCTCTGCCTTGCATCTGTTATCAGATGCATTTCGTCACAAGTAACGAATTGCACTGCGCCCTTCACCTTGAGACATAGTTATTCAGTCTTGTTAAGTAAACGCCTTCAATAACAAAAAATTTGCGAGTACACTACGTCCAACAAGAGCATTCCTATGAGGGTTAGAATTAGATATATGGACGGTCATAAAACTAAAGAAAAATGTACATAGATTTTTTCTTCTGTTGTGTAATTTACCATAAGAGACAAACATTATTTTTAAAATAATATGTTCTTTGTTAAATAAAACGAAAAATGATATAGGTAGCTAATGGTAACGGCTGTTCAATTTGCATTTTAGATATCTAAAACGCAAACATTCTTTTCGATCCTGTGATGTATATTAAGACCACATGTCCATAATAAAGCTACCAATGCTATAGCAGTAATTTGAGAAATATAATGTTAAAAAGGATTATAATCCTTATGTACATTATATTTCTCAAATTCACAATGATAACATTCTTGGTTTATCGTATATATTTGTACATCTCCGGGCATATCTCACTACGATCTATTTAGAACACTGTATGCAATCGATAAATGTAACCAAAGTTGAGTTTCCAGAGATATCTCTGACGAAACTGCAATGAAAAGAAATATAATCTCAAACGAATACACAAGCCCACATGCGGTCGAGGTTTTCAAATGTACATTCACGAGGCTGTATTATCTAAAGTCCTCACTCAAGTTAATTAACATCGTTTATACGTGCATGTCAACAGTGTCATTATCGCCACTTATTCTATGAATCCATGCGGGCTGTACGCCATGGATTGCATTGGAATCACATTCACATGGGACTAGACTATGGAACTAGCTGGGCTGACGTAATCAATCTGTTGGTACATTTTTGTAACGCTCTCGTAGCGAAGTTTGCATTGCCGTGCTTAACCGATCAGCTAAGTTAAGCTACGTCCGCCGCATCCATGTCAGGGATGGGTGACCGCTAGTGACATTACTACTGACATTTTGCGAATGTCCGCCTGGCTAGCTACCACCTCAAGTAGAAAATCTGTCGCCAACATGAAACGGTGTGTTTCCGGCAGCTGTCCTTGAGAGCCAGTAATTCTAGGAGATGCATATGAAATTGTTGTGCTGTCATGCATGTAATATGATAATTTATGGTTTATCATGAGCATGACAGGCCACATAGTTCAACAATTTGTGTAAGAACCAGCCGCAATTAAAGCGTTCCTGTTCTTAAAGGTCGCCGTGAGTGTCGTTTGCACAATGTCTGTGACGAATAACGACATCTGGTTCTGTTCTGATCTAAGATATGATCGAGGAAACAACGAATACTAAAAAGCTCACCTACTGGGAATCAAGAAGATTCTGCGTGAACAGAACCCAAATTCCAGATAAGTCTTATCGCAGTCTGGCTACGTTTGGGCATAGGCATAACTATGTATGAATCATTAAAAAAATAACAGGCTTCTGAGAACCATGTTGGTTCTGCTTGGACGTCAGTTTTCTGATCTAGCGTGGATATACACCATAGAACTTAAAACGCTTCCTCAAAACTTATTTTAGTAAAATAGTTTTTGGAAGAGTGCAGTATGTACTATACAAAACCTGGCAGCGTTGTGTAGTATTAAGATAATGGATTTACAGTGACGACGGGGCGTTGTTTGAATTGTGAGGTTATTCCAAATTCCAAAGATACTGCAGATATTAAGTCTGCAGAAGCGTTGGTTGACGACCTCGGAGCCATGAATGAAAATGGAACGGTTACCACCGATTGTGCTGTTGGACAACATCCTAAAGATAAAATCGCACTCGACAGCCTCCATTGTTGATGACGTCGGACATTATCCTCCTCAATACTAATGGATGCAAATCGATTTGAACACTCAAACTGGATGTACGAGTATACGTTTTTGGGTACTGTTATATCTACAATTGGTATGCGTGTGAACTGATGCTTTGCCAAAGAATAAGGAACCATTTTCTTTGTAAAAGAAAATTATTGTAATAAATCTCGAACTATATTGAAAGTACTACAGTATGTCGTCAGGGTTATGTTGTGTTTGGGTTAAGTAATCTTCAGACGAAGAGAGATAAGTAGATGTAGAGTTAAAAAAAGTTTTTTGATGAAGATGTGGAACTGACTTTCGACACTGGAAAGTATGAAATAACTTGTGGAAGTCGGGCCATGCTAATGTGATATCAGTGTTTTCAAACAGCATGGTACCGACTTCATTAAGTTATTTCGTACTGTGCTGTAACTCTGTTGTCTTTTTTTTTTTCATTCTTTAGTAATGCATACTGCTTACCAGATATTTCTCTCGCCTAAAATACTGTTCACTACTGACAAGCGTTGCAATTACCATAAATCATTCAGATATGCAAATAAATTTTTCAGTTATTGACTGTAACTTAAAAACTAATCGACTGATTTTGATGAAATTTAAATAAGAACTTGGAGGCACGGGGACAGCGGGAAATACATTTTATCACTTCCCGCTGTCCCCGTGACGGAGACATGGCGTACGGGGACAACGGAAATAGACGGTATACTCTAACTAATAAAAAAATAATCATCAAAATCAAATCACAATAGGCGGAGTAATCGCATAACAAACATACATGCAATTAAAATGAGAACTTCCTCCTTTTTGGAAGTCGGTTAAAAGTAATACCGGAAAAAATAATATATATATATATATAAAGTTAACACGTAAAGTCCAGTCCTCGTATACAAAGAGAATCTTGTTCAGCAATGATAAAATATTACCAGTGACATAATCGCACCCGGAAGATTACATCCGGTCTGGCATTATACCAAGCGGTTTCCAGCAAGTTCGGATATCTAAACATATATACCGCCCGCTATTTGTGTCCCTTTCTATTTCTGTTTCTCCCGCTTTCTATCAATGAAAACTTGTCGTACAAGTTGATTTCATTGAACGAGACCGTTTGTGTAAATAAATTCGTTTATCATTGAGTTGAAAGTACTTGTGACAATGTCATAGCGTGTCCTTACATTAAACTCATTAAGTTAATAGATGCAGTTCTACACAGTGTAATAACATGAATGATGTACAATGACGTTTGCATCATCTTCATACTTATTTGCCGTGTTTGATGCTACTGACAAGGTCTATCGGTTGTCTTTGCGGTCGAAGGCAAGGTCTTGTTATGACTTTAACGATTAGACGATAAATATAAAATTAGTTAAAGTTTGTAGCAATGAGGCTGAGAGGTAATAGCTATGGACTGCCGTGCCGCAGGTTCATGGTTCTAACCCCGCTGCCGCGCCGGCTTGAGCTTCACCGCATTGTAGAAGGCCATTTTGTGGGTTCTCGTCTGGCTACCAACTTCAAGTAGAAAATCTGTCGCCAAGCACCTAAAGGTGTGTTCCGGTAGCAGTCCTTGAGAACCAGTAAGATTACAAGCACATGAAACTTATATTTTTATTTTTTGCGGACTAACCTCTGCCTATAACAGATGCATTTTGTCACAAGTCACGAATTGCACTGCGCCCGTCACCTTGAGACATAGTTGTTAAGTCTCATGTGCCTGTAATTTAACTGGCTCTCAAGGACTGCTGCCGGAACACCGTTAGGTGGTTGGCGACAGATTTTCTACTTGAGGGTGGTCGCTAGCCAGGAGGGCATTCGCAAAATACCTTCCACCATGCCGTGAAGCTCAAGCCCGCGGCGGGATTCGAACCATGCTGCGCGGCAATCCATAGCCAATGCTACTGAGCCCTCACTGCTTCATCATACATGAAAAAAAAGGGCTTAAAACCAACCATCATCGTCATTCTTCGTGTTCTTTGAATTTAAGTTAATTAAATAAAAATGCTTCTTGTCGCTATTGTAATAGGGTTTACATAGATGTTGAGGCGGATAAACGAGTAATGATGTTTTAAGATAAACATTCTGCCATCACAGGGATCAATTAGGCAATTGTATGATTATTAATTTGCTAGCCACTTGTAATTGCATAACAATGCCGTATCACATATGCAGAGATCTTAGATAAGATAATGATGTTCATAGTAAACATTACTGTTGTTGTGGCAAAGTTAATCACCATGCGATCATGCGTTCTATAAATGCGACGATAGTGAAATTGTATTGGTATTTGATATCGTATTTACACAATTTTTTCTCTAATTCGCAGAATATTCGAGAACTGGTGTAGTAGTGTCAATGTAAAATCCAAAGTTGTGAAAATGTTGTTTGTTGATGATCTTTTTGTGATTCAGTTTATTTTGTTTGGATGTAATTTACTTTACCTAATTTCCTTCTTGCCTTGCTACACTGACTATACCTTACCTACTAAATTTATACACGAAAGTGAATTTATTTGTATCTTTGTTAATTCTTCACACTGAATTCACTGTACCAATTTCGATTATACTTGACACGGAGATAGCCTGTGTGCCTCGGGATACCCCTTTTAAACTTGATTGAGTGCGTAGTTCCAGAGAGTGTGCGATTTTAATAAATTCTACGCAGTGAAGTCCTAGGGGGTCTACTGTAAAAAATATTTGTGAAACTGAAATAATTATTAATAGACGTTTAAATAATTCCTACTATCCTTATCCAGATGAACGTCCGGGTGACGACGATGGACGCGGAGCTGGAGTTCGCGATCCAGCAGACGACCACCGGCAAGCAACTCTTCGACCAGGTGGTGAAGACCATCGGTCTGCGAGAGGTCTGGTTTTTTGGCCTCCAGTACACTGACTCGAAAGGTGACCTCACCTGGATCAAGCTGTACAAGAAGGTTAGTCGAAGTTTTTCAATTATATTCTGATGTCACCTAATTATTTGCAGGTTTGAAGAGGGCCTATATAATTTTGACATTAACTTCAAGATCGGTATCTATTAGGAAATCAATAGGAATGCAATTGTGTGAAACGCATCGGCCTTAAACTTATAAACTGGTTTAATAATCCCATTTAAATGTTTAACATATTTAGGTTGCAAAAGCATCGGCAGTTCGGCATTAGCGTTATTGATGTCCATGTTGTCGAAATTGCAGATGCTTACAGCGGTCGCGGGCGGTGCGAAGGCGGTCGTCGGACTAAAACGATTATTTTTAGCGTAACCGCCCAAGTTCAAGTTTGTTTTCGTTCTGTGCCCGCTCGTCAAACCTAAAGCATGTTGCACTGGATGAGTAATTGCCAGGTTTTCTCCGCGCACGGAATGTTTACTCGTACGTTGCGTTATTTATCTCCAGTAATCTCAACACGCGATAAATAAGATACTCTATGATTCGGATAACGCTATTATCGATAGCATTGTATTTGTGCAAACTTCGTTTTCCTCCGACAGTTAGATTTGTCGATTCCCCTTGACGGCTCTCTCGATTCTCATTCAAACGGCGTTGGTTGGTATCCGTCACTTGTCACCGTTAATAAATAAACAATTCTGTGAAATTGTTTTCCTCCGTTCTTATCCTCCGTCGGCGACATTGACCCGGTAATGCAATGTCGACATGTGGTACTTTAAACGCCGAATATCATTATCGAAACCCACCGCTCAGTCTCTGAGGCCACCGACATTATTAAGACCTGTTCAACAAAACATGAATATTCACTAAGGTCGTTCATGACTTTCTTTCATTTGAAACGAGATGTTGATCTACAATGGTGGCATTCAAATCGTCCAACTCAGCAGCAAATGTACCGTTTGTTGTGTGATGAAAAATATCGTCGCTTTTTTTGTCATTGCCGATGTTCGGACGGAATTCATCCTTTATAGAGGTCGATGCAGCGTATTTGCGGATGAATTATTTTTGTACAATTGCCTCTTTTTATTCGCGTTTTTTATTGAATCTGATTCGTTTTCCATTTTGGAGTTCTTTGTGGATTCATTAGAAGAATACAGTAGGTACATCCGTAAAACGTTTTCAACATTTAAACTGCTTTGTACCGGATCCAGGTTGCCCGTTACTTATCATTTATCATATTTACTAACATAACGATAAGATTAAATGAAAGAACTAGTTTTGTAACACTTTACTTTATATTTAACACGTATTACGAAATGAGTTCGTTACAGGAGATTTTTTTTTAAATGGAATTTTAAAGCCTTGTATATTTACGTACCTAGATGAGTTATTTCCTAAAATATAATATGTATATCGAAGTTATCATTATAATCGGCTTAATTGTTTGTATAGTTTCGTCAAAGTCTTGATATTTTTAGAATCTGTGTATATATAAATAATCTGATATTAAATTCTGTGTGACGATGGACGTATGAATAATTAATTATTCCTCATTTTGCAATTTTTAGATCTGTTTATTGATTTTATAACGACATGGTGGGCAAATGCACGCCTGAGTATCTTGATCAACCTTCAAGTTTAAAATCTGTCCAAGCAACTAACTGTATTCCGGCTGCTGTCTTTGAGACTACTTTGACTTTTGACTATCTTCGACCACATCATCACATACCATAAGATGAGATATTGTGAACAAAGACTAGCTTGTCGGCAGTATAAAAAATAATTTTAATTGCATTCGTGACCCAAAAAAAATAGGTTTTGTAAGCTGTATCAACCTATTTCCATAACTTTGATATTTTAATAGTGTTCCAGCAAATAAGAACCAACATTTTATTATTGTTGCAATTTCATTGTAGAAAGATACAGTATTGCACAAGCAAGTATACGTATATAATTTACAACTTACTTTGTCATAGCAAAGTATCTATCTTTCTTCACTTCTTCTGTTCGGAGAAGTTTTTATTTTGCTTTTGTGACAATGTGTTATATTACTTGTGTATTGCTTAATTTATAGCTAGACACGTTTCTATTTGAGCATACAATCGAACTTTGTCGTAATAAATATTTTGGCATTTGTTAAACCGTTCTTACGATAACAATATTTTCGTCTTGCGGCAAGGTTTTAAATTGTACGTTATGACAATGTGGACAGCCAGCGCACACGTACCCGGCTGAGTCACCTCATCAGCTATGGAACTGTGGGTGTAATCATGCCAGACGGCTGTTGCAACGCCCGCAATATGAGTAAGGTCGAAATTAACATTTCTATCAACATTTGCTTATTGGGAAAACTATTGCAAATTAATAGTTACCACAATGCAATCAAAATTAATTTTGTGACAAAACTACCCTGCAGCGCGATTCTCACATTCATTATCAAATTCTAGTCACTCTAAGTTTTATTTCATTAACAAAATTGCAGATGAAAATGATGATAGAAAACTGCAACGTCAAAACAATGAAATTGATAAAAAGTACACGATCCTTTTTATAGTAACTTTCAAGGTATTCTCGCAATAAACACATTTCCAAGAGCTCATTAATATGTTACTGACGCTAACACTACTATGTTGATACAGTTTGCTAAATAAACTTCACACCAACGCATTCTAATACAAACAATTTCATCCCAAACTGCGCTTTTGATGTAGCGAATCTTTTTGATGGTGCTGTTTATCGAGAGGCAAATAAAGCGTAAAATATTCGATTTAATTTGCTTAAGTCCGCGGATGAACGTAGTCAAATTATCTAAACTGTTTACGATTAGCTAACAAATCTCTTGCGGCTAGAATAGATTGATGTGTTTACACATCGTACACCTGTTCATTAGAGAAATTAGCAGTCTTGCACGCCGACCGAGCGAAAGGTGCGATGCCACATCGTCGCCACTTGCTTGCAATGTTTTATCAACATGGCCAGCAACAGTCAAGCTGAAGTTTATCAAACAGCAGGTTCAATGGGCGTGTTGACATTGGGGCACGTGGGCAATTCGACACAGCCAACAAAACATAGCCCATAAACGCATTGTTCCTAAAAGGAATGAGTCTGATTTCTAAAGGCCTGTTTCTTTTTGACTTGACTAGTAAAGATTGGCATTGTTTCCGTTTAGTTTTTATTTATTGTTATTATTTATCACTTTGTTGCTGGAGTGGCGAAAATCGTTGCTTATAATTCCTGAAGACCTAATTTTGATCCCCGGTTCTACTGTTACTTATTGGGATTTTTTGACAAAGAAATTTCAAGTAATAGTTTATGAAGTACCTGGTAGATGACAATGTAATTGTCTCCCTAGTCTAGTTAGATATAAGCGCTGGGCCGCTGGCAATGCTGCCGGAATTCCCACCGGGCCATCGCCGCCGACCATTTTCCATGAGTCGTAGCGCTGGGAGAGTTCAAGAGGCTTGAGCAATCTAAAGAATGGCATTTGCTGTGTAATTACAGTTAAGTCACCAGTCGATTTGGCCACCGACTACTAAACCTCAGCAAAACTCAGCAGACTCGCCCAATTATTCGACATTTCTAATATTAATATGTGCACTTGGTATATTATATTTGTATAATGCCTCTTAGAAAATGGCACGTTATTTCAAGTATCTAAACAAAATATTTCGCCATTACTATAACCCTACACGAACACTTGATACAATAAAATGATGCCATGAATTACTCATGTTGTGAATCAAACAGCCGACTCCAGCCGTAGTAGTTGCATCGACTGTGTTTCGAGGCAACTACGAAAGTAAATCATCGAGAAAATTCACGATAGTGATGGCCGAGTTTTCCATCGCGAGAGATTCGCAGACAATAATGGAAATATAATAATAAATACTTGATCGAGCGCTTGGTTGATGCGACGCGCGATCAAAATGCTGGCACCTATTTGGCTCAAAGAATAAGCATTGCAATTCAACGGGCCAATGCAGCCAGCATGCTGGGCACACTGCCAACTGGTAGTGGGCTGGAGCATTTGGACTGCCTGTGAGTCTGCAATGACTTATGGGTATCTAAATGCTTTTATTGTAGTAGCTGTAGTGTTGTATATAGTTTGTAGCTAGTATTTTGTTAATAAAGGCATACCGCCGGTTAGGAAAAAGAAAACTTGCAACAAGACTGTAAGTCGACCTCTGGCGGCTGTGGCATCTATCACTCAGAGTTATATCTCCAAGTGGCCTAGCAATTTTCCGGCATGTTGTCAGTTGTAGCTACTTCGAAATACTTGTGGAAATACTTGTGCTACTGAAAATGGACCAAATTTACGTAGGATAAGGGTAGATTTATATTAGATCGGGCCGTGCCCGGGGCGTGCCGTGCACGTGTCCCGTACGGGGCACGGATTTGAAACGTTACATACATTTTGTATGAAGCAATTTATATTAGACCGTGCCTGATCCGTGTCCCGTCCGGGCCCGCCTACTAACGTACGGACGGGCTTCGCCCCGGGCCCGCCCCGTCCACGGCCCGGCCCGGACACGGCCCGGTCTAATATAAATCATCCCTAAACGTTCGTATCCTGATGGCTACTTCCGGAGGTTAGTACGTCCGGTCCGCTGGCTGATCGTAGTTAACCAGTAATTTAACAGCCACTGACGAAAAGCTGCCTCGAAAAGGGTCGGGCGTCTTTAAGAAAAGCCTTCAGTCACTGCCGATCTACCTTACCTCTATCCAATGTTATGTCGACAAACTGGATAGTTTCATAGAAAAAATCCTGAATTTTCTTTTTCATAAACCTGAATTCTAGCACATTGGATTGGACAAGGAACGATAACAATAAGCTTATTATTTCAACAGAACTTATGACGGCAGTACATTATCAAGTAGGTGATAATGATAATACACTTACCTGCTGTTGATCTGATACACGCGTGAATGGATAATGCGGCTTATCTGATGTCAAACATATTTCAGTGGTAGTTCGTATAATATTACACACATTCTGCATATGGTTGAACTTTCGAATTTTGCATCTGGATCAGTTCTGTAGTGTCGAAACCTTCGAAACAGCTTCCGCATCAAATCAAAGGCGAAGTTGATTACGAAAAACCAGAGTTTTGATGAAAAAAATAGAATATCATTTACATGGCATCCAGAAATAAGCAAGACGAAAATGCGAAAAAAAATACCCATTACAATTGCAGTACCACCATTCTGATACTGCGCTGCACTTTTCACTCCGAGCCATTACCACTTGTCTGGTTCGCACAATAATATTACTTGCAGTACCCTTAATTACCCTTCATCAACCTTAAAGACATAACAATTTGAACACTACTTCATGAAGGCAGAATGTCTGTCACTGGGTGGTTGCACCCACCAAGACGAACTTTAGTTAAAAAAGAAGTCAACCACCTTGAAAATGCAGTAGTACCTTTGATATTGAATTACCACAAAGCAAGCACCTGACTCTAATTTGTGTTACAATAACAACAGAGCCCTATTTTACTGCCCAGTATAGTGTTTAAAGTAACTCCGAAACTCGAAGTTGGAAAGCAGTATTTCGAGCAAATGGTCCGATGGTCTACTCCTAATCCTGTGATTCCTACTGTCTAGTTTAAAGGATGCCAGGTATACTCACGTCCTTCGATTGGTACAAAAAATATAGCTGTAAAAGTCCTTAAATCCGTAACGGTTCGACCTGAATCTAATTTCCCTGACCTAAAACTATTTAGAACTAAACTCATCACATCACATAAGTGCACACATTATTTTAAATATTATTGTCATTGAAGTACTGTATCATTATGACGCTGCCAATGTAAGGTCAACTCTGACTCAGAGATCAGAAGCTCAATTCCCGTCCCATGTATGTACGACTATATCAATTTGTGTTTGCATGTGTGCGTGTGTGAGCTTATCGGTTCCCGACCGTTAACGGCCGTATTTAAATTATAAATAATCGTCACAATCTATTTATATGGTTGATGTGAACTTCATTATTTTAACACTTGTCTCATGTGGCGTGTAATGTTGGGATTTTGTATCATTGACAGTTGTAGTCTTATTTTTATTATGTACACTATGTACTTATACTTCTGTTACGAATATAAATTCTGTATTTGTAATGGCGACTTCAAATTTGATTTTACATTCGTCATCGGCTATAGTATCCTGGTCTCGAATAACCGGATAATTAAATTAATCACTATTCAATTTGTCGGTGTTTGTAGAAATTTCTATTTATCAGCTCATCTTTTAAATTATTGCTTATTAAATTAACGTCTGCTGTAACAATTATCCAACTAAATGTGGAGAATTTGGCCTGTTTACTAGTTATAAGATATTCAAATATATTATTGTAATCATCATCGTTTCACCGCCTTTTTAACAATCATATAATGTTTTTTAAGTAATCTATGAAGCTTCCACAAAAAATAATTATTCTTTATCCAAAAGCAATCGCTTTGATTGCAAATGCAGTCATAAATTCATCATCGATCAATTGTAATCTAGAACGCGGGTTTCATTATTATTGCTTGATGTGACAGCGCTGCTGTTTAAGGGTTTCTTATGTATTACGTTCGTTATGTTGGCACTATGTACGTGCTGTGTATGGTGTGTCGCTTACGTAATCTGTATGCCTACCTGTTACCTGTAGCCCGGCCTCGGCATACGACCGATTACCGCGTGCTCGTGTACTTTCCTGCAAATTATTTTACCTCATTTGCGACAGAAGTGTGTACCCATAGCTATACAGTCAACCAACGTGCGTCTTTTACAATCTGTTTTCCGTGTTATTGCATTCGTCGTTTAGCTTTAATTACATTTTGGTATTTCCAGATATGGTTATATGTTGAGGGGAGTTCTATTTTCGAAATAAATGTCAACATTTTTTCTCTGTATTGTAGTCTTTTTAACGTTGCGTAAAGGTATTAAATTGTCTTCCAATTTTACAAGCTAATATCTATTTATTGAATCTGTAATTTGCGTGTCCATTACGTGGCCCTTTACAAAGATGATATCATTGGAAGGACAGTCATAAAAATGATGATTATTATTATAAGTAACATAAAAGGATACAATATATTCGCAAATGTTACGATAATTTTATTCCTGTGGTTACTGACTACGTCATTTGGAAATAACCAGAACTCATGAATATATGATATACTTTCCGAACTATATAGCTCTAGCCATTATTTGTGTAAATTTCTAATAGTTTACATCAATAATAATTCTATTTTCCTCATAAGTTTCAATATTAGTTATTTTCTGGAGTCTAAAATATATTGGGGTTGTGACATATTCAAGTACTTATTTAACCTTGCTTTATTATTGTCAAATGTTTGCACCTACCTAATATCATCATCTGTCTATGTAGGTCAGTTAGACTCAGAGCTTAGAATTTAATAACACTAAAAATAAATGTATTAATGATAATAAAGAAGAAACTAGGTACTTTTTTTAAATATAAGGTTTGCAATAACGCCTGCTATGCGGATTACATTACAAAATCACAAATATACGATTGGAAAAATTTAAGTCATGTGCGGGATTCGAACCCGCGTCCTTCCACCCTTTGAGCCGGGGTATGCTCTAACCAATTGAGCTAACATGACATGACGTCATAACTCAAATCTTTCCTATCGTCCTTTAACCATCGTATTGGGATGGAGCGACATCTATAGTACCATTTGCGTTGCACTACAAACAAGACCAATTTTGCAATTGGTTTTATACTTGTAAATGATGACGCAACCTTATATTTTTAATGCATGCACATGACTTAAATTTTTCCTATCGTATGTTTGTGATTTTGTAAAGAAACTAGGTACATTAATTCTAACGATAAGTTAATGTTAGATTCCAGAAACTAAATAACTTTAAGTATAAGTACCTCTGAATTAAAAATCGTCGTTGATCGATACTCCTTTTTAAAAACTTTCACGCCTGTCACGTAAGGGCTAGAAATCATAGAAGTCTGAAAAGTAAAAGTTGAATCTGTTCGTTAAATCAAATTGAAATCTTTGTGTTCAATATATATCCCAAACTGGAACGAATAAACCACTTTCAAGGTACAAAAGTTTGATTAATATTTATCTCAGCAAATTATAAGAAGTTATTCAACTTTGTGTGCACTAAAAAGGTCAGATGTGACCTTCTGATTGCGCAGTTATCTTCACGAGTAAAAATCAAAGTAACACGATTTTTCTTAAGACTAGTTGAGTATCTACATATTTGTAGTTTATCGTTTTTAAGTAATTGACCTCACAATGTATTGCATCGGGTGTAGTTCTTATGAAACTTTGTTGATTCATCTGTCCGCGTCCGCTGTGACTAACCTCAACATGACGTCTTTGATAAGTTCTCTACTAAGAACAGCTATAACATTAATTACTCCAAATTCCTTAAGTTTTAGTCACGTATTGCTTAGACTTGGAATTAGTATTATTGGCGTTTGTTTATGTGTTCATGTACCTAAATAATTCTTGGATAAAAAATACTTTGGTGAAGTGTGCCTCAAAAAAGCAAATATTGAACATGTTTAAGAGATCCCGCACATGACTTAAATTTTTCCTATCGTATATTTGTAATTTTGTAATGTTTCAGAGAGTATGTACGACTTACATTTATCAATAAAATATATAATATTCCATGTAATATGACAAACACTATGCCTGATCCGAAAACACGATTCCATCTTATTTCTCTCGATGGAAAAAAACATGAATACAGTTCTTAAATTTCGATTTTACAAAGACTACTTCGTCTTAAGAGATAAACAAGAGAAAATTACAAAGAAGCAAATAAGACTAAAGCTACGAAAACCACATTAGGTACGCCTTTGAATTCTGTTGCTAGCATAAATAAACTGCAACATTTTTTTTTCAATATCCTTAGTAATGTTAAAAGTGTTGAATTTATCTAATCAAAACGACTTATTTAGGTATGTAACGAAATTATGTCTACTTGTATATTATATAATTCTAATACCCAATCAGGCAATCACCATAGAAGGCATAATATCTCATTTAAAATAACTTGAATAGCGAGATTTCTCAATCGGCGTGCTTGAACAAGTGGTGTCTGTTGACTTATTGGTTCTATTGAATAAATAACTATTGCTTGTCGTCGCATTAATAGCTATTTATGTGGCGATCTACGATGACAATTTCTCGGCTTAAACAGAATTTGCTTCTAACATTATCGGGATATATTTTTATATTAGTATGTTTTGTTTTCCTGAATTGATCTAAACAGAATGAGTATAACATATACGATTTGCTATGAAACACTACGTCTGTAGATTTAAGAGAATTTCCCTAAACTTTGATTTAGTTTTGAGTTGGTAGACAAGGTGGACTGAAGTTATCGTAAAAGTCGCGGGTAGCCAATGGTAACAATAACCGTTATTTGTGGCTTTCTATGGGGGCGGCTTTTTTTCAACAGTATGGACGTCTACCGGCTGATGATCATGAACTTTGATTTAATTAACTGTGGAGGTACTTCATTGCAAAATATCAAAAGCATCATCATATTATATCCAAGGATAAAAGAGCATTTCCTTGATTTGAAACAGAGTTTGGAAGCGACACCTAGTGTATTAGTTTAGTCAGGTGCGTTCGCGTGAGTTATATCATATATCCATCTCGTGTTTGCAGTACTCATTCATAGCTCGGATTCCGGTTCTCGGCGTAGGTGAAATGCCACGGTCGGACGCTCTTCGAACTAACGTGTACCTGTTTAATACTTTCATGTTTAGTTTAGCCAGTTTGGCGTCCGTGTTGAAGTATTTTTATTCATTAAAATCATCGACAACCTGCATTTGTCATTGTATCACAGACATCATGCTGATTTCATTATAAACCACAACAGTTTGCTTATCGCGTTTAAAATTATTTAGTTACGTTACTCAGTCTTATGATCTCACTTTGCTATGAGCTCAAAAGGATATATTCTTACGGTTGCACAATATTTTCATGATTGCCTCAACATGGTTATTGTACTTGTTGTCTTCTGAATCATGTACCTCTATAGAAATATGTATTAAAAAAAATACCATATGTGATTGTGTTTACATTATGACACTTGGGTATGGATGATTTAGTCTCTGAATAGATCATGTCTAAGCCCACATGTGGGTGAGATCATACTTGTGCAAAAAATACCCCCACTAACAAATCATCGTCCAAGTATTGGCATGTACCTAAATCAGTTTAAAAATGTCTTTGGCAAGCATTGGCAGTTCATTACCATCAACAATTTGTTGTACCGTGACGTGTAACCAATTGTATCTTTTAAACTTCGGTTACTTTCAGTACCCAATATTACATCTGTTACGAATCTCTAACGGAGTAATATTGTGAATAACTAATCATAATATGTACTACTGAGATGCTATCTCTTCACATTATTTTGTTTTAAGTCAGCCAGATTTAGCTCTTAGCTATGTTTAATGTGATGTAAACTAGCATAATTAAAATCTCATTCTGCACGAAATTATTTCACTGTCATTATGTGAAGTTTCATTTCAAACAAGGCTTTCCACATCATGAGACAAAAGCGCTGCTGAACACGATTATGCATCATTATAATAAACTGTTTATTGTTAGTTTCTATGATTACGTGCGATGTTACAATAAAAACGTGTTTTATTTAGTTTGCTTGTTTCTTAGTGCGAATTATGAATAACTCTCTTATCGGTTGATAAGCAACAATGGAATTTATAATCGTTGAAATGGAGTCTTGCTCAATATCTAGGGCAAATTTTACAGCAAGTTAAGACAGCTTGTTCATAAATCTTTACCCATATTGATGTTGAGAGTTCTTTTTACAAGAGTATGGATTAAAAAGAAATGATCAATGAAAAGTGCAATGGTAATAAATAAGTTTTAAAAGATTTATCTCCATCGACAGCATAGTTTTGTGCGCACACGCATCTGTGCCGCGCGCACGCGATCTTATTCTCCCAGCGTTAGTGGAATGCTGCGTTTTTGTCACACTTGATAATTATGATTAGCGTCGCGTATGGCCCCAATACTCGTACCCATTGTACCCAACGTTGTCGACTCGACAGCGGCAACGTTGCGTCACGCCGCCGCATTATCTACCTTGGAGATAGCGAATTCGGTACTTACTTAATCACTAGATGATATGCGTGATAGCAGGACGACCTTGAGTCTATACGCTAACACTACACAAGGAAGTTTATATCATTTCACACCAGTCCGTTGCTTGTTAATTTGTTAAGGACACACGACACTTCTTCGAATTTAGTATGATGCTTATAACAACTGTTTTTTTACATAAACTTCGTTATAGTGTCTTTTATATTGGAATATATGTTCACTAATACATGTCTGCTGATAACAAGCAGGAAAGTGAAACTTATTTACGTACGAGTTATTCCGTATTTCAGTAATATAAATGAAAACCGTAATTCATTTTTATGTGAGAATATAAGGTGAACGTACTCCGGCTAATGATAAACAGTTCTTCATCCTGAAACTAAACTTGGTCTGCTTACAATATGTTCAGTTATATTACATGTTTGACAAAAATAGGTAGGTTGAGGTGGAAAAAGACGGCAGGTTAGTTTTAATCGGCACATACGAAGCGCGACCAGCCAAGCGAGACTTGCCGGCCGCCTGACCTCGTTCCCACGGCTGCTTCCATCACCACCAGGTGTGAGCATCACGACCTCATCGCTGCAAACAATACCTGGCCTTGAATCATCCACAGGTTCCGCTGATCACTCTCACGAGCTCATGACACCTGTCAATGGAATTTTGAACTTTGCTACTTTAATGTTGCAATCGTAGTCTAAAATCTATAATCGTAAAGCAATCCAAGCTCTCATGTTTATTCGTCAATTATGCAACTATTGAAAGTTACTGTTTCATCTAAATTCTAAACGATGTCAGCCATCATGTTCTTGCAGAGGTCATCGAATAATTTTCCACTTCTTAAAATTTTTAATCTAACGTTGTTACACGTCTGGATAACTAAATATTTAATTTCAATTATATACTGCATTTGCTAATTGGCTCCTTATCTGTCACACTCTCATTTTAGTTGAGATTAACAGTGGTGTATGTAGCTGTTATTAAATGGTTAACGAGTATTGTGGGTTTATCATATTCGATTACATTGGAACCTTCGTGAAGCTGTACATTAGGCATTGAAGTGAAGATTTATTTCATCTCAGTGGAATGAAATGTATCTGACGTCATTTGTGTACGTCAAACCTCTTGTACCATATAGGTAGTAATAATTCTTTGACGTCATCGTACATACATACTTCGACAACAACAATACATGGTACCATTTCATTGCTTTACTAAATAGCAACTTCAGAAAAATATAATTCTATTAAAATTCTATTCAAAACATTTAAACAAGTTTACCAAAAATAATGCACAGGTGCATCGGCTAGAGCTATAAAATGAAGAGGTATAACTACTTTAAGATATGAAAGTAAACCTTTTCTTCTGAACTCTTTCGTTTCCTTAAAACTACTGGCTTTAGGTTGAAGTTTTAACAATCAGAAACCCGATAGAAGCGCCGTCTGGCATATCATAATGACCTGTTCAGTTTTACGACTTGGTACTGCAAACATTATGTCTTACGTGATGACTGGTTTAACGATGAAGTAGTCGCTAGAAAAACGTGGTACTCGTTGCACAATGGGCACATTACTGCGACAACGGTTCATTGAGGTAGCGAGTTAGTAGCAACGATGCTTTGGCGATACTATCTCTAACGTTGTCGACAGCAAAGTGTTCGAGGAGCGGCACGGAGCCGGAGGCGCAGACAGGTGAAAGTGCCGTGACGAACCGTAGCCGCGACTCGCGCGACCTTGCTCCTCCCTTTAATGCATAACTGAGCGTGCTCCGATGTCCTCCACAAAACCTGCTTAGACGTCTACACTTGCTTGGAACTCGTCTCAGGTACGGTACGCGAGAGCCTTCTCAATATTTCACAGTCGCAGAGCCTTTTTGAAAAATAGCCTTCGCTTTTGCATATACGCAATCCTACCCCAATTCTACAGGAACTGGTTGTTGTTGCCATTAGTCTACACTGACTCATAAGGAAAAATTCCGAATTCCAATTCAACCTGCGTTGCACTTGCAATGTTTTCCTCTTAGCGTGTAGTAATTGTGGCAAATATTCGAGAGAAGGGTCGAGCAAGGTGCCATTGCATGGCGTAGCCGTCGGCCGCGATCTAGGTTATGTTAGAGCAGATCGGAGATATGTGGTCATCTCTGTCTACCACCACACCTTGTCGGAGTGCGGGCGTGTGTGCGAATGTGGATTCTCCAAAAACCTTCATTTTCTAATCTACCTCTAACGGTTGAATTGCGCCATTGATTGATAAACGCTTTGCATCTCTACAATTTACTAATGCATCGCAGTTACGCTTGGGTGGATAAAATACTTATCTACACTAATATTATAAAGAGGAAAGATTTGTATTTTTGTACGCAACGATTAAACTTAAATACTACATGACCGATTTTGATGAAATTTGGTATGGAAATAGTTTCGAGACCCGGGAAAGGACATATAATAGTTTTTATCCAATTGCTCAAAAAGAGATTAATGGTTTTGCGCGATAACCGACATACGCGCGGGCGGAGCCGCGACCGGTAAGCTAGTAAGTAATTAAAATTACTTACACTGACGCATATTGCAATAAATAGCTATCAATATTAGTCACAGCGACAGCCAGCTCGCATACGTCACAATAATACCTATTTCTATAATTTCTCATATTATAACTCCTTTGAATGAATTGGACCGTTTCTTTTCTGCACGACGATTGACCTAAAACGATTAAGGACCTCGTTCCAAATAAAAACGTAATTTCGCGTGTGTCGGTTACCGATTGAAATCTTGTACGCACACTTCATTTCAATGTTGCGAGCGACCCAAATAACAACGCGCTCGGTAACTTCGATTTACTTTTTCCTCGATCGTGGAAAAAGTTTATGAGAAAGGTTGTAAAATATAACGCACAAGCCTTGGGTAGTGATTTGATTGATTGACGGCACCGATAGGGCCGTGTCACCGCGTGCCGCGATGTTGGCATTGTGGAATCTACCATTCGCGCATAAGAACAGCTGATTGTGCAGCCATGCGCGGGGTCGACGACCGCACTTTCGCCGCTCCCACGACTGCATTGCTCAACGCTCGAGGTGCCTAAGACGTCGCTAGGCTCGCCAAGGGTAACGTGATCTCCGCTAGTCGTTTTAGCGGCCCGGATCCGTTTACCTCCTACGCTCTGCCACCTGCGTCGTGTGGACATTTAGCTCTAGTTCAAATTAATTTTGCCCCGCACCGCAATAAACTGTAATAATGCAAGGACTTTACACTAGAGGACATTAATTAAATAGGAAGCCCCCTAAAGTTTGTCCTCCAGCTGCTGCTCTCTGGGGTTCAATAGCTCTTTGACATCGTTAAACCTAAGAGTACGTTAACGCAGTTATAAATCATACAGTTAAGGTCCTAAGGCGCCCATAAAACAGGTCGTTAAATGAATTAGCAGAATTAAGGGCTTATGATTCCGTAATGAGCAAGCTAGTGTGTTGCACTCGTCGCAAATATGATTTGAGTATTGCTAAGCGATCTTCTTTTATTTCTTCGTCATATAATAAAAGACATGAGATACTTTCAAAACATTCTTATATAATTATGATTTTATTCATATTATCTTTACTTTTTCATGACATTATTCCCGTTTTATTTACCTAAATATGGGGAAGTGGAATCTAGCCTATGCTGAATTACGAAAGAAACACTCCAGTGTTTTTAGTCGTTAATGATATTTATTTATCAATAGAACATAAAACTATTAGAGATCATTTAATGTTCAAATGGCCTTTGACCACAATCAAATGAGATAGCGGTCAAAGCTTATCAGTAACAATAATAAAAATAGATCTTCGTTGAAGTTCATGTTGTCATTAGTTTTTGACATTTACTTGCAAGCCTGAAAGCCTGATCGAGAAAACTGGCAAGGTGCTCATCTACGTGTCCAGACCAGTCAAGAGACTTATGTCCCCTGAGGAGGATGACGAGGAAGCGGCATATGACAGAGCTGATGACCTGGTAAGACCAGGCCGGCGATATCTTAGAGCTAGGTGTATGAAATTATAGAGCTAGCAAACTTGTGCTACACGGACTAAACTTGTAATACGTGTACAGCGAATTTGGTTTACGTACGAATTTAAAAAATACATGCACCTGATTTTGTTGTTTCCATTTGGCTAATTCCTATTTGTTTCCCGTTGTTTACAACATGTTTATCACTGATAGAAAAATCTATATGCCTATTCTAGGCTCTAGGCATCGTTCGGGACCCAGACACAAAGTCAATGTGTAGAACCATTTGCAATTTTCATTGAAGTGGGTAATATAATTGGATTCAAATTTCGATATTCCAAAAGGTAATGAATTTGAAGACATAAGCTTGAAGCGTTTTTGTTGTAGTTTACTACTTCCATACCCTGTAGATAGATCCCATGACACTAGTAATGTAGATCTGCTAAGAAATATTATTGTCTGTTGGTTTTAAAAATCCGTAATCGGTAAGGTGCTCGAAATTCTTAAATTCTTTACCAATATCTGGTTTTGTGTGATTGATTCAATCAGGTTTTGTGAATTACTGTTCTGTGACTGGTAGATTAATAATGTATTGAGCATACGTTTCGTAAGCTATGCGTGAATATTCACCTGAATAGGTATGTCTGGTATATTATACGTATTTTCTACTTTATTTTTTATGTTATTGTGACGGAACAAGCTCGAGGGCCACCTGATGTTGAGCGGACTAACCTCTGCCTATAACAGATGCTCGTCACACGTCATGAATTGCACTGCGCCCGTCACCTTGAGACATAGTTATTAAGTCTCATGTGCCTGTAATTTCACTGGCTCTCAAGGACTGCTGCCGGAACACACCGTCAAATCTAGGTGCTTGGCGACAGATTTTCTACTTGAGGGTGGTCGCTAGCCAGCCGGGCATTCGCAAAATGCCCTTCCACCATTCGGTGAAGCTCAAGCCCGCGGCGGGATTCGAACCATGGACCTGCTGCGTGGCAGTCTATAGCCAATGCCACTGAGCCAACACTGCTTAAAAAAACTTGTACAGATTATTTTATAAAATGTTTAATTGTAGAATGTAGAGTCATCGTGATTATGTTTGAGAGATATTTTAATACTAGATATCTTAAGGTGCACGTACCGCTTATCATACGAGTACAAACAAAGCTCGTCATAATTTAAATACCAAGTGTTAAAACTTGGTGTAATTTTTCATGCAGTTTTTTTAGCCTACGAAAGAATTGTTTTTCTTTGAGAACTGTTGGTTTGCTAGTTTACCGGTTTATTATTTATAAATGTTTGTATTGTAAATGTAAATAAGAATTCCAATATTAAACAAATTTACCGACTAATTTTGAAAATACATATTTTTACGGAAAACTGGCAAACCAAGAAGCATAATTAAGGCTCAAGGACATGTATGTATAATTTCACCTATAGTTTGATTAATTAGTATCTAATGTATGACGAAACTACGTTTGTTTGGAAAGCGTTAAGTGCACACAACCTTAACGACATCGGCTAAAAATAAAAAAATATAAAGATACAAGTAACTTTGCCAATAACAGAATGGCAAAGTTACTTATGCACTCTCTACTATTCTGTCATCGCACGCAAAGTTTTTGTCCGTTCAATGAAATTTATTATATTTATCTGCCACTAGATTTTAAAAACTCTTGACTATCAATCTATTCGCGTAACCATTGTTTAAAAATTAGGTTAAAACTATTAAAATATTACTATTAGTTATTGTAACGGAAAAACTGCGAGTTAGTGGTGCCATCTATTTAGCTAGTTATTGTGCACAATGTTGCCGTAGACACACAGGCTCTGTCAACACACGTTATCTTTTTGAGATTATCTCAACGCTATTTCACACATTGTGCTGCTAAAAATGTTATAATTAACAACACTGCTACATACTTTCATTACAATATTTCAAATGAATAGTAAAGAAATCTAAAATGTTAATCTACCATTTTATTTCGACTCTCTTTTATACATACAACCTCTGCGTGTAAAAATATACATATTAAAAAGTAATGTTGGTTCATTAATTTAGAGGAAACCTAACTACAAAATGCGAGGAGGAAATTTAATCGGTTAAACATAATACGACTGAAAAACCACATAAAACCGCATATATCAGTATTGATAACGTCCTAAATGGAATATAACACATGAATTTACCTCAAATTATAACGTTATCAAGTAGGTAATTAAATAACGTGTATTTTAACGATGACGTCTTACCTAACCAGCGCTAATAACTTTCTTTGAAACAGTTTTAGAATAACGTATAACGAGTAATAAAGCCTCATTTCATATAAACACACAGATATGCTACTATTACACCACGAAGAGTACGTCTCTATCGAAGGTTAAATTATGGACAACAATGGACGAATGGACTACAATACATCGCTACATACTACAAAACATATTTTCTATTTATTCTAGAATTACTGGCTGAACAGAAAACAATCGACATAAGTCGAAACTACAAATTTTGTCCGATCTTCCACTGCAAGATCCTGTTATGTTTTCAGTGAACCAGTAAATTTACTTTGTATATAAGTGAGTCAACCTTTTTGAGAGTGGCTTATCGTTGGGGATAAAGTCTATCTTAGATTTTCTAGACTGAATTTGTATGAATCATTCCAAGTTTCGATGTTTCCCACGTGTACATAGTAACTATTTAGTTAGTCGTGTCATTGTCCCGAATTCGTGTGAGCTTGTTGATCGAGTTAGTGAGAGGTCGACGATGAATTGTAATTAATTGTTGCCTTTTTAACGCTACCCTGGACCGTGTGGTGGGCACGCAACGAAGTCAGGGTCTCTACCGTTCTCCAGATGGGTAAGCTTACAAACTATTGAACTAATCACCCTATCCAAACTTCCAAAAACTTTCCAATATGATTCACATGCGGTTTTTTTAGTCTAGATTTCATGCATGTCCCATACACACCAAACCACTCGCGAATTTATGAAAGACTGGATTAATCCAAACATTTGTATTAGGTAGAAGAGTTTCTGGGCACTGGCCATGGTCGAAACCTAAGTTGCTAAGCTCGTTGACTAAGCTAATTCAAGTAAGCAAACTTGATGTTTATAAGAGACAAGTTTCAAACACCAAAAATAAATTTATAAAGAATAGATGCACGGATTGTTAAAAAAATATCTGTATGTTGTAAAGTACAGTTTTAATATTGGCATCTATCGTGGTTATCTCCTGGTACCAATAAAATGCATTAACAGATGGGTTATTGCAATTATACAATGGGAGCGGGTAACAAGCAGATGTCAAGAGCCGGAAATACGGAGATATAGACCTGCTATATTTAATTTTCCTTTAGTTTTAGTTATCATAAAAAATATCCCTTGTATTGACTAGTTTCTGTAGTGTGTTTTATTTGTATTTGTGGGAAGTGTGTAGTAGCTATTGAATGTCTGACTACTATGTTATAATAGTTAATGCTGGTACTTATTTGGTTCAACGGATAAGCATTGCAATATAACGAGGCAATGCTGCCAGCTGGTAGTGGTCTGGAGCAGTTGGATTGCCTATAGGCTTGCTATGGCCTTTAGGTTACCTAAATGCTTCCCTTGTAATAGCTGTAGTGTGGTATTTAGTTTGTAAATTGACGTTGTAGCTGTTGTTGTCTTGCTACGATACCTGTCACTTGTGACTGGTGTCAAAACATCGTGTCAGGTGTGATGCAAGGAATTACATTTTGTTTTTCGATAATAGTAATAATATTATTAGTACTTGTTGCACTATGAGATAAGTGAAATGTTCCTCATGACAATTTTTATAACGAATGTAATCTTTTGCTATTCCTTGTTTATTAAATTTTATTTTACGACACTATTATTTATAGATGTTGTGTCAACATCTATAAATAAACAATGTAAAGAAACTAATCTAAGATGACTAGTGTAATAGATTGGGAGAAGAGTCAATTTCAATTAAGAAACAAAGCGACATAGCGTAATGACAAGCGGTTTCTAATTCTATTTATAATAAAATGTAATTTTGAATGATATTGGTAGAAAGTACCATTGTGTTTAACTAGATCAGCACAACAACTATACATTCTATTTATTTATTTGTTTTGAATTTTAACAAAATATTGTTTATAACTAGATGTTTGATTTTAACTCTCTGAATCTGGTGATTTGAAGAATAAAACAGGAATAGGAAGATTTTCGAAGGTAGTTTAGGTAAACAATACGTGAACAGTTAGGTGCACTCCCTAGTATTGGTGTTTTTCTTTATAAACGAAATGTTCGAATTGAATCACGAATACGAATCGGGTACGAGTAAATGGACTAAACACCCTTATTGTTATTATTCATCTGAAACTCAGATCTCAGTGAGCATTATCGGATAGCGATTTCGAGAATCTTCATATTTCTTTCCCCTGTGTCCGACCAAGAAGTATTTGCTTAGACAGGAATAATCAATAATTATTTCTTTTTGCAGGTGATGCAACAGGACGTAAAGAAGGAGAATCCCCTCCAGTTCAAATTCCGCGCCAAATTCTACCCTGAAGATGTGGCTGACGAGCTCATCCAGGAGATCACACTCAAGCTGTTCTACCTTCAGGTAAAGAACACATTATACCTGTAGCTACATTAGGAGACTATTTCTAAGTATATATTGGAAGGGCGCCTTGTCCTTTGTTATGTGATATTAAATACTTAGATTTTAATTTATTTAATGGGATTTTTTCAAATCCCAGTGTTGGTTCGCTTGTGGTTTAACCATGAGTGTTCAAGCACATTCAAAACAAGAAAGTAAACTGTTACAATGTTAACCCTGTTTATCTTTTCATTTGTTTAATTCTTACATTAAGTATTTAATTCCTAGACACCTTCATGCAAACATAGAGAATATATATTAGAGTTCAAAAACTTGTAAAACGATTTAATATTGATAAAAACCACAAATGAGAAATATTTGTATTTTATATTATTTCGCTCCGTGACTTCAATTTGTGTGATTTATTGGCTAAATCCGCAGTACTGTAGTAATGATGAATGTTGTGATGTTGTGTGGTGGTGTTTAGGTGAAGAACGCTATCCTGTCTGACGAGATCTACTGCCCGCCGGAGACGTCGGTGCTGCTGGCCTCGTACGCAGTACAAGCCCGGCACGGGGACCACAACCCGGCGCTGCACGCGGCCGGCTTCCTCGCCAACGACCGTCTGCTGCCGCAGCGCGTCACCGACCAGCACAAGGTACCGTACTTATGTCCAGCCCTTCTCTTTCTTACTCCCTAAACACATAGCTCGTCACAGGTCTTGTTTTACTTGCTATATGAGCTATTAACTAGCTGTGATGTCCGAGTCTTCTGGAAGGGTCCAAAGACGATTTTGCGATTGTTGTCAGTCAGACAGAAACTGGTATCGAGGTTATCAAGCTTTCGTTTACGCTCAGTTTCAAATTCCTCTATTGATCGTCCAACAAAGTAAGTACTGAGACGGACTTTGATTGACCTTGCTGTTTATCCAAAAATCAAACAGTAAAACCAAGTGCAAAAATAAAGAAAACACTGTTAATACCTTTTCCTCTCGTACAGTCTGCGCAGTTTTAGATTGCTTCGTCTCGTTCATCATTCTTATAAAACAGGTTCCATCCAGACAGAAACGATATTGATAATATTCCACTGCTTTATGTTTAAAATTATTGACTGCCTTGTTGTGTGTATGTTAATTTTTTCTTTGTAATCTTGACGTTCTCGGTTCAATCTCAGGATCGGGTGTTAGTATACAGTGCAGGAAGTTAATTGGGAGTTGCTGACAAAGATATTTTCAGAAGCAGCCCGTAATTAGGAACTGTGGCTGGTAAATGGTAATAGACTCGCGACCTGTTGCGTGACACCAAAACATGTCTCGCGAAATGGGTGTGCTAAAACACTGCGTATCTCTTTTGGAAATATAAACGGTATGTTTATGTGTTTAAAATTATAGCTGACATAGAAAAGTTACAATTTTTAACAAGGGTCTATGAGAACCGTGACGTTTAAGGAACGTATCCAAAATGGCAATAGAACGTAGGAAGTAAGGTATATCGGGCAGTGTGCAGTATGTGATAGCTCCAGTTATGTGGCAGATGTCCCGCGAGGAGTGGGAGCAGAGCATCACGAACTGGTGGCAGGAGCACCGCGGCATGCTGCGGGAGGACGCCATGATGGAGTACCTCAAGATAGCGCAGGATCTCGAGATGTACGGAGTCAACTACTTCGAGATCAGGAACAAGAAGAACACGGAACTCTGGCTCGGGGTCGACGCGCTCGGACTTAACATCTATGAGAAGGACGACAAGTCAGTATCGCTCTATATATGTAACACTATATTTTTTTACAACAGCATACTTTGCATATGTTTAATGAATTATAATGTATAGAATTTTATTACATAGTATAACGGCAGCATACCTTACAACTGAAAAAATGCATCGGTCTCGGAGATCAACATCAAAGCTCGCAATATAAAATACAAGAATTTTACTGTGTCCCCCTCATCATGGTAGATAATTGTAAATTCGACAAAAAATCTCGTCAATTTCTTAAGAGCTCTGTTGCAAGAAGTAGCTAGATACGCATTAACTAACCTATCACAAAATCGACAGTATAAATGCATAGCTCCAGCCCAAACCCAATGTCCAAAGCTATATTTGTCTAAATAAAAAAAATACAATTATTTGACAAGTTCTGATAGCGTGTTTCTTAGAAATTCAATTAGAGTTAATTGTTTTTGCCATTCCCTCTAAGAGACCTACATAAGATAACGAAATATATTTTATTAGCTTGAGTTTAGGTCACTGCTCCTACTATTACTGCTTTAGGAATTTAACTTATGGGATAATCATAATTATTTATTTCTCCATGTTCATGTGTACAATAGATCTTATATAATTTAATATGTACTAACAACATGAAACCCTGGTACCCACCCATCAGGGTTTCAGACTCTAGAGTTTATTGGACTCTGGGTAGGACTAAAGTTTTTTAAAAACTTGAATTTTTTAAATCTTCCATATTGACCGAAATTAAATATTTTTAGCTACTGAGTTTTATCTGTAAAGAAGTCTTGGAACGAGTAGTAGCATTTTTTATTAGATATCCTTCATGACTGTCAAAAAAAGTTGAATCCTTTTCAATATTTTTTAATATGTTTTGGGATTTATATTTATAGTCATGATATAGGTGCCGGAACTGCACATTTTTAAGTTTCAATTTGGAAGGGCTAGTCTTTCTTTGTGGCTTAAATCCGGTGTAGTAATCTTCAACTTTATCTAATTATAAAGTCCGTGATTCTTGTTTTCTGTGAGTGAACTTACTGTCGATTCTATGACTAAGGTCTGAACCATAAGGTATGAAGGGTAAAAATATCCATACCTTCAAACAATCTTAAAACGTTTTGAAAAAACCCATATTGAAATCTAATTGTTCGAATTGAAGCAAATTGTACACACAAACATTATGAATACAGTATTTAATGACTGGGAGGATATTATATCTTTTGACTATAGGACAAGAATCGTTATGTCCATCAACAGGCTAAACTGTCAGATGTAAAGACATTACCTGATTGGTTTTTGTAATTGCAGATTGACCCCAAAGATCGGTTTCCCTTGGTCGGAGATCCGCAACATCTCGTTCAACGACCGCAAGTTCATAATAAAGCCGATCGACAAGAAGGCTCCCGACTTCGTGTTCTTCGCGCCGCGAGTGCGCGTCAACAAGCGCATCCTGGCGCTGTGCATGGGCAACCACGAACTGTACATGCGCCGCCGCAAGCCGGATACCATCGACGTGCAGCAGATGAAGGCGCAGGCGCGAGAGGAGAAGCTCGCCAAGCAGGCGCAGAGGTACGTACAGTGCAGTGTACATACGTCAACAGTACATCCCCCTACTGGTGCTGTACATGGCCAACCACGAACTGTACATGCGCCGCCGCAAGCCGGATACCATCGACGTGCAGCAGATGAAGGCGCAGGCGCGAGAGGAGAAGCTCGCCAAGCAGGCGCAGAGGTACGTACAGTGCAGTGTACATACGTCAACAGTACATCCCCCTACTGGTGCTGTACATGGCCAACCACGAACTGTACATGCGCCGCCGCAAGCCGGATACCATCGACGTGCAGCAGATGAAGGCGCAGGCGCGAGAGGAGAAGCTCGCCAAGCAGGCGCAGAGGTACGTACAGTGCAGTGTACATACGTCAACAGTACATCCCCCTACTGGTGCTGTACATGGCCAACCACGAACTGTACATGCGCCGCCGCAAGCCGGATACCATCGACGTGCAGCAGATGAAGGCGCAGGCGCGAGAGGAGAAGCTCGCCAAGCAGGCGCAGAGGTACGTACAGTGCAGTGTACATACGTCAACAGTACATCCCCCTACTGGTGCTGTACATGGCCAACCACGAACTGTACATGCGCCGCCGCAAGCCGGATACCATCGACGTGCAGCAGATGAAGGCGCAGGCGCGAGAGGAGAAGCTCGCCAAGCAGGCGCAGAGGTACGTACAGTGCAGTGTACATACGTCAACAGTACATCCCCCTACTGGTGCTGTACATGGCCAACCACGAACTGTACATGCGCCGCCGCAAGCCGGATACCATCGACGTGCAGCAGATGAAGGCGCAGGCGCGAGAGGAGAAGCTCGCCAAGCAGGCGCAGAGGTACGTACAGTGCAGTGTACATACGTCAACAGTACATCCCCCTACTGGTGCTGTACATGGCCAACCACGAACTGTACATGCGCCGCCGCAAGCCGGATACCATCGACGTGCAGCAGATGAAGGCGCAGGCGCGAGAGGAGAAGCTCGCCAAGCAGGCGCAGAGGTACGTACAGTGCAGTGTACATACGTCAACAGTACATCCCCCTACTGGTGCTGTACATGGCCAACCACGAACTGTACATGCGCCGCCGCAAGCCGGATACCATCGACGTGCAGCAGATGAAGGCGCAGGCGCGAGAGGAGAAGCTCGCCAAGCAGGCGCAGAGGTACGTACAGTGCAGTGTACATACGTCAACAGTACATCCCCCTACTGGTGCTGTACATGGCCAACCACGAACTGTACATGCGCCGCCGCAAGCCGGATACCATCGACGTGCAGCAGATGAAGGCGCAGGCGCGAGAGGAGAAGCTCGCCAAGCAGGCGCAGAGGTACGTACAGTGCAGTGTACATACGTCAACAGTACATCCCCCTACTGGTGCTGTACATGGCCAACCACCAACTGTACATGTACTGTTATAAAAATTTGACCTGTTTACATTATCCTTGGATATGTTTGGTGGATGGCCTACCAAATACGCACTTGGCTGGTTCATATTTTACTTTATTAACTGTTGTAACATTACCGACCTCACATAAGCGTGGTAAGGGTAGGAAGACGATATTTTAAAAACCAAACGCAATAAAATCACAGTCTTTTTATGTTTGTGACCTTAGCGATGTATTTTTTATCACTGTAGACATAACATCTCTGATATATTTACTTCTAGTAATTAAACTGATCTCGAAGTAGTTAAAATATGACATCAAATCTATTTTTTACATCTGTAGACTAGTTATATTAAATATGTTTGATGAAAATCATCTATCCTTATTGTATGTAAATGCGGTAAAAGTGTGAATAAATGGCTAAGGGGATTTGTAGACATTTTGTCCAAAAATCCCCGTCATAAACTCTCAGGGGATGCAAAGGCGATTCCTGGACAAAAAGTCCAAAAATCGAATTTTGATTGTGTCGAATGGTTTAGGAAAACTTTCAATATTCTATTATACAACGTCCATAATTGAACGCCCAATGTGACAAACTTTAGCATTTGTGAGTGTTATTTTTGTTATCAATAAGATATCGGACCACCCTATATAAGTATATTATTTCCGTGTTGTAGAGACAAGCTGCAGCTGGAGATCGCGGCCCGCGAGCGCGCCGAGAAGAAGCAGCAGGAGTACGAGGACCGGCTGCGCTCCATGCAGGAGGAGATGGAACGCTCCCAGGTACTACTCAGCAATACTTACTCAACCACTATATCCTCTACTAGGAATATCATTATTAAAGCTATTTCCCTTTTTCCCGCGAAAATAGATGATAAAGGCACGATATGTTTTTATAAAATAAATTTTTGAAATTTATTACTTACCGTTGTCGCATAAGGGTAAGTATTTTTTAAATATAGATACATGTACCGGTGTTCTATCGACATTTGTTTTATATGTACAGAACTTAAAGGATAGCCACAATTCTTTTCTTAACATCAACCCCCTTAACCCATTTTGTATTCTCGACATCTGATGGCTATTGAAGATATGGCTATAACGGGTTGCCGACACTTGAGAGGATATACTGATGATTATGTTTGATCAATGCGAGTGAATGAAGTATTCAAGCAATACTTGAATTCAAGAGGAACGAAGTTTTACAGGGTCTATCTCAAAAACTAAACTAGATAGGAATTTGCAATACTGATATATTACAAATATAATTTTAATAAATTATTTTAAAAAGTATAATAAAATATTTCATTTTATCTATATATACTGATATATAGATTAAAATCAACAAATATTTATTTCACCTCGCAAGCTCGGAAAGGTGTTGTTTATTAATCGAAATCTGCGTGGGTAAGTTTTTCTCACTGAACTGATGTGAAAAATTGAGAGTTTCGCTCGCGAGCAAAGTTATTTTGCGTCTCGTACTATAGGAATCTATATTTTGAACGCTTTCCTTGTGGTTCATATCCTAAAACCCTTCGCTCAGGTTTGAATACACTACTCGCGCCAAAAACAACTTTGCAGCCGCGCATAAAAAACAATTGGTTGAAAACTATTTTACCGGCTGTGTTAGCAAAATAATGGATCATTATTTATCGCATTTGTTGTCAAAGGTCATAACCATAATACATGCACCATCGGCTCTATTAGTTCGTCGTCTTCGCCTTAGGTTACAATGCAGTCTCGAGTTGAGGGTAACATAACACCTGTAATATATATAATATACTATTATAACTTATTAGATACAGTAAACAATATCGTGTTTACAAATATAACAGTCAAGTGCAAACGTCACACGATGCCATAGAATGTATTGCGTGACTCTATTTCATAATACTAAATGTTCTTAGCTCCTTACGACTTATACAAGGTTTGGTCTGAAATAATAAACTTACTCGTTTAACGACCGCCCGCCAAAGTGGCTCAGCAGAAATAGTTTGAACTCCTAAGCCTCACGTTTGTGAATCATTCTATCTGTGGCCATATTTTGTTTGTAATTATTTTTTTATGGAATTTGGATTCTTTACGCAACATAATGTAGACAAGCCTAATATGAACTCACTTTTTCTGATAGTCTTGTAATAATGTATAACTACTAAAATTTTGTTAAGATTTGTTTGCCTCTATTAAAACAAAAAGTATATAGCTGCGCCGCGCCGCGCCGTGCTGCGCTGCGCTGCATTGTGCTGTGCTGCACCGTACTGCACTGCGCTGCTACAGACTTTTTAATAGAGCCTTTGTTATTGCGACACAAACGACACTGACTAAGACGTTGAAAAATCTGTATTTTCTATGAATCCGGTGTTTATTTTAAATAGTGGTTGAGTACATCTATGTATGTTTTCAGGCGAACCTCCTGGAAGCGCAGGACATGATCCGTCGGTTGGAGGAGCAGCTGAAACAGCTGCAAGCTGCCAAGGAAGAGCTGGAGCGGCGCCAGAACGAGCTGCAAGCCATGATGCAGCGGCTCGAGGAAACCAAGGTAAACCGTGTTCTCCTTAGTTACTTGTATTAGCTATACTGTGAGTTTTTTTCACTGTAACAGTATGGGGTATTATAAAACCATAGTAGATACATGCAAACTAAGGCCTCTATTGCACTATCATATTTTATATATATGATCATACAATAATGTAAGATGAATGTGTGTGCGTGTGTAAATCACAAACATTCATAGACTTATGATAATGAAATATATAGATATGACTCCATTTGGCTGTAGTTTACAGTAAATTTTTTTTTGTATTTCCAAGTGCCATACATCGTTTTTAAGTTAGAATTTCCCGGTAATTTCTCTTGCTACGGTGCCCTTCAAACCTAAAGAAAGCAGTGTTTGCATATGGCTGATTGGAGGTAGAATAAAATATCTGCCACTGCGGTGGTTGCTACCAAGACGTCCTCTTGCTTAAGAGGCCTATTATAGTACCACCAACTTAACTGTGCAGTTCGCGAGGGCGCTGCTGGTCAAGGAAATCAACTACAAACTGTCACAATTTGAAGGAATGTTGTAGTTCTTTTTTTCTGCCGCCTGAACAGATAAGTTGGTGGCACTGTATCTGGTTTGTCACCTGAATAGTATTATCCGGGATCCGCGTGTGGGGTATCGAGATTATGGGACTGAGTCACTATATATATACTTGGGACTGAGTCACCCTCGTCGGTGGGTACCTTCCTACCGACGAGGGTGACTCAGTCCCAAGTTTTTATATGGTCTTTGTTTAATCATTATAATATACTGTTATACAGAATCAACGTAAAACAAATTGAGAACAGTTTTGTATGTTTTTATAAAAAATATTTCGGTGTTGAACATTTATAGGAGTTTTCATTAGAAAATCATAATGTTAATTGTAGAATAAAATCTTTCTTAGAATAAAATTAATCTCTATCTTTTAATGAAAATATATGAATCAACATAGTTTTATGTGAGTTTATTTCATTGACTCTAAAGAAACAACATCTGATAGCACAGTACTAGCAAATCTGAAACCATAGAAAATACATCTCAGGAAATGTTTACTTTTTTTAGGAGACGAATTTACTTAGCATTCCATGGATTCACCGTGCGGGTGCCGGGTCCATAGCGTATATATGTAGATCTGTTCTAGAACTGGATATCCGTAATAAGTATTGTATCATCCGGGTTGTCCGGATGATGTAATATCTTAAAAAATGTATACTAACAAAAGTTAAAAGCGGGTAGCTAGAAGGTAGATAGCTAGGGTAGTAGAAACGTTTATTTTAATGTTATTTGTTTTTGCGTTATCAGTCAACCCGATTTTGATGCCCTCATTGTTATCAATATAACACCAAATAATAAAAACCAGTCAAGGACGAGTCGGACACCCGCTAGGGACCTCTAAAGGTGCGTTCGTTTTGGCTCGATTGCGTTTGTAGCAGTTTCAAAAGTGGCATTTGTGTATTAGCGTTCGGATAGAAGCTTTTGCTATTTTTGACCACCAATTAGGTTTAGGTTTAAAGAAGTTTATTCTCAAATAAGACATAAAGTCACTTACACGAGAACATGGTTAGACTTAAAATATTCAATAGACATTCGTCGTCACAATTGATAGTATCTGATCAAACAATATAATAAAACAGTTATACAAAACAATCACGAATCACTTTAGACATCCATCACATATTCAACGCATTCTTATCCTTATTGCTCCTCAATAAGGTACAGAGCTAGTTGCCTACAATTACGGCATGCTATCCGAACGGCTTAAAACATACTTTGACAACCGACAATATTGTAACAATTTTGCACAGTACGAAACATAGAATCAATCTCTAAAATTAACAAAACAAGTAGGTACCTACTACATAAAATATAAACACCATATAAAAAATTGTGAAACTCTTCAATCGCGCCAAATACAACTGTCAAACCAGCAGTTGACAAAAAAAGGTCACAACGATCCCACGGTAAGACATGGGTCAAAAATATCACATTTCTCTGTCATTTGTAGCGTTTTCAAAGCTATCCGAATGGTGAGCGAAAACAATATTTTTGCTCACGAAGTCCCAAATCGAACGGCCCGTGTGATCATTTTTAGCGTTTGTGAGTGTTATTTTTGGAACTGATAGGCTATACGAACGCCCCAGAATTGTTTTAAACGAAAGAGGTTTTATTTGATGCATTCTGTCAGTGTGCGAGTCCAGCTACTAGCGGCAATGTTTGACTTAGTTCATTTTATTTATCAAGGCATTCACAAAAATAATAGACCCTTCTTAGTGGGCGTGGTCGCTATGATTCAATTGAAACGTGTATTGTGTAACATTTGCAGAACATGGAGGCGGCGGAGCGCGCCAAGCTAGAGGAGGAGATCCGCGCGAAGCAAGAGGAAGTGTCGCGCATACAAGAGGAAGTGGAGTCGAAGGACACGGAGACGCGCCGCCTGCAGGAGGAGGTGGAAGAGGCGCGTCGGAAGCAGGTACGTCTTCTATATCTACTGAACGCTCTCTGTTGCACATCTACATATACTACCTATTATTGTTGCCTTCAGAAGATATATATGTCTGGTCTAGACAAAGAAACCTCGCCTCTCAGGCGTTTTGTGGTATTTTTCATAAATGTGATTTATGAGAGTCCTATCGCAAGCAATGCAACTGTACGATGTAAGCATTGTGCATTGTACATTGCTTGCTTGCTTGCAGCGGTTTACGCATTCATGCCACAATTACTAAACCGCGGCACCAGTGCACAATCGGACACCGTGCCATCCGCGTGTATTCACCAACCATACCATTAACCATATTAGCTGAGTTTGGGATATTAAAGTACCATTTATTCCCACACTCTGCGTATAATTTTCATATGTTCGGAGAGCACCGTACATAGTGGTCCTTCGAGCATCGTGTCCTTGCGCGCGTGTTAGCACGTATAGGATCATCCGCGTGTAAGGTGAAACCAGTGACTGTCGAATTATCAAGTGACCTTAATAAAACCAGTGTAAGGTGAACCAAAAGCGAACGAATCGCTTTCTGGACTATTTACCAGAGTGGATCCTAAGAAATGTGCCTCTCTACCTTATATTTATTGTCTGTTGGTGTACCTTACAGAAGTCGTTTAATTTAATTTATTTATAGCTAATGCTATCACCATAATGATATCAAATGCTAGCCATTTGACCACTATCACACCTGATGGTAAGTAAAGATGTGGTCGGAGATGTTGTTCAGGCTAACCTACAATTACTGGCTCTCAAGGATAGCTGCCGGAACACACCGTTAGGTGCTGGGCGACAGATTTTCTACTTGGACATTTTTCTCTGGTACTGGATTTGCTACTGCGTGGTAGCTAGCCTGGCGGGCATTCGCAAAATGGCCTACAGCATGCAAAAATATTTAGAGATTTCAACTCTCGTCCACCATACGAGAGTAGAAATCTATATTTGAAGTTTGCACTAAAAATTATTTTGAATGTTCCGAAATAAATCGCTCTGAATTTCTTGCAGTGACTATAGTCACCTGTTAGCAAAACGCGGCAGTAGAATTTTGTAATTAACCTTTGGTAATAAGCATAATTGTGAAAAAGATGGTAGCGGAATTCGCTTAGTCGAGCATAATCGATCAACTGAGTAAATCACCCTTAAGTAGAAAATCTGTCATCTGCTGCAGCTGTCCTTGAGAGCCAGTTCCCGTTGCAGATTAATATTCTTTATCACTTTGGACCGCATCATCAGTTTCCTTCACCTGAGATTGTGGTGTAAAGCTTATTTATCAGGAACATAACGGTTTTTAATGAGGGCATATCAAACCTCGAGCCCTAAAAGGGTAACGCTTCGGTTCACTGTTGTTGAGAGTGGTGTAGTAGAGTAGAGGAGAGATGTTGAGGTGGTTGTTGTTGTATGTTTTTAGGAGGAGGCGGCGGCGATGCTGCTGGCGGCGCAGACCCCGCAGCACCACCACGTGGTGGAGGAGGGGTCGGGGGGCATGGGGGGCGCGGGCGGCGCGGAGGGGGACGCGGGCTCGGACGCGGGCTCGGAGTCGGGGGGCGGGGGGGAGCTCACCAAGGCGCCCGACGACCTCGTCGATCCCGTCGCCGACAGGCGCACGCTCGCCGAGAGGAACGAACGGCTACACAACCAGCTCAAGGTATACCCCCCCCCCCCCCCCCCACACACACACACACACACACTTATACCTGCCCTTCTCACACTTTCTATGTAGGCTCGACACAAAGTGTACTATGGGTACATTCAGATATCACAAGGATTTACCTTGTTTTAAAGTTAATAAATAGAGCTGAAGGCCACCGCGGATGCAGCTATACGCGTTGGTTTCGGCTTACCTTGACAAATGTAACTGTAAAACTTAACATTCAGTTAAAGTTACCAGAATGTTGTCCGGAATTCACCATAGTGATTTTTTACATTCATTCGAGGCCATTCGAAAAACCAGTAGTTCACTTTATAGTTAAATTTGTCAAGGTAAGTCAAAACCAACATGTTTAGCTGCGCCCGCGGCGGCCATCAGCTCTATTAATTAACTTAAAAAAAAATGTGCATACTGTTAAATTACGCTCACATTAATGTGTAAATTACACTTAAAAATCTAATCTATACTTATTTTATAAAGAGAAAAGATTTGTATTTCTGTATGTAAGGAATACACTTGAAAACTACTGGACTGATTCCTGATGAACATAGGCTGTAGAAATAAATCGTTTATTTTCAAAAAATGAAGGATCCGTATGAAAACTTCGATTATGTAATCCAAACAAAAAAAAAACGTCATTGCGTACACTGCGAGAATTGTTGACAATAGAACAAAGTGATGTACTACAATTTTACTATATTATGTCTAACTATTACAGTTAGTTTCAATGTGTTTTGTTTACATTAGGTATCTGACTAATTTGCATGTTGATGTCAAGTTGGTGGCTACGGAAGCCGTTAATGAAAGAAGAGAGTATCATTTATGATTCCATTGTGTATTGAGACTCTTTACATAATTTATATAATTTTATTTATCAGTACCTTTATTTACTTCCAGGTAAATACCGTCTTAAAATCTAAGTTCTTGATCCCTTATATACTACAACAATCTGTACTTATCTTAGGAAGTATTTGCTTAATACATGAATGAGAGGTAATCAATAGAAACATAATAGTATTTAGCAAAATTTTTCATTGTTATCTATCTACAACCACAATGTCTCACACCCTACATAGATGTCACGTTTTGAATGGCATACCTACCAACTAGCCACATCATCCAATTGTCTATTATATTTTTATTTCCACAAAGTAATATCGGAATATTACAAAATTACATATATTTACGAGAGAAAAAATATAGTCATGTTCGGGATTCGAACCCGCGTCCATCCACCCCTTTCGCCGGGGTATGCTCTAACCAATTGAGCTAACATGACACAGTGACTCATAACTCTAATTTTTGCTCCCGCCAAGTAGGCGTTATTGCAAACATGACAATATTAAAAGAACTGAATATATTAATTGGTTTTTTATTTAAAAATCAGTTACACTCCTTGCAACACTTTGCCTTAATTTGTCATTGTTGACGATAACAGTGGCAATACATTCCATAATACATCCAACTTGTATATTCGCAGAGAGATATGTGGAGAAACACATACATTTTGCTAGAAGTTTCTACATTTCATGTTCCAGACTATTAGAATAATTATGTAACATTTAGAATAGTGTATAAATGTGATTGTTTTGTATCCAGGCCCTGAAGCAAGACCTGGCCCAGTCCCGGGATGAGACGAAAGAGACAGCGATGGACAAGATCCACCGCGAGAACGTCCGCCAAGGGCGGGACAAGTACAAGACCCTCCGCGAGATCCGCAAGGGCAACACCAAGCGTCGCGTCGACCAGTTCGAGAACATGTAACCCACCGGAGGCCTCCCCTCCGACCTGCCCGCCCGGCACCCCCCGCTCGACAATGTACCACTGGACTTAAGAGATTGTTTCCTATGCATTCTCAAGTATTTGTTAATTGTATGATGTGTACGTACTCAGCTATTTCACTACCTTTTTTAAACTGTTGAGTATCGAGTTCTTTTATTTAATTTTTTTACTCATGCATTGCGAGTGAGCGAACCACAAGAGGAATGGTATTTCATATTGGTTCATATGACCTAGATTAATAAATTTATTCATAATTTTAGATGGAGAGAATGAGCCGGTTTTAATGTTTACATTATATTAAAATACCTATCATAGTCTCTGTATATGTTTTGCTGTTTTAAGCATTTGAAAAATCACGAAAATTTTATATATAGACTTTAAAGTAGTTGCCTTCTCTTATTGAATATGACGCGTTTTATGTGTCACAAATGTCTTGGGCTGAGTACTTACATATCAATAATTAACAAATCCGATTTCACCTCGTGTATGTATGATATAGATGGAACACGTGCGATATTTTGCTCGTAAATGTATGTATTTTAAATCCGCTAGTGCCTGTATTTAGAATCGAGGCCTATATCGTATTCCGCCGAGCGGCATTTTGAACGTTGTATTTTTTGTACGAATTGTATATTGAATTGATATGTTTAGGGCGCTATAGCGTCGGATTGGCCCTCACGTGTATTGTAGAAGCGAGCTCGATCGGTCGAGTAGCAGAGTGCCAAAAGACTGCGTATGATTTTTCAAATGGAACAATAAAATTGTGTCAGCGTCAACGTGTTAGGTATATATTAGATGTACTGTACACCGTCCAGTGTGAGGAAGGAGCTCGGGCCCTGCGGTGACACTCCATGTAAATAGGTTTGATTGTATCGATACGATTACTTAATAGTAATTATATTTTAGACCATGTGCTATATATTATAACATGTATACAATACGCTAAGACAGTGCGCTCTAACGAGCTAACGGTCCCGAACTAAAGGCACGGATATATTTAATTATGTATGATTATTTTAAGCGATTTGGATTCTATTCGTTGATGTTATAGTTCGTTCGAATGATGTCGTGAGTCAGATGCGAGAGCGGCGTGATCGCGCGTTGTTCAGCATTTTGTATTTGTGGTAGATTCGTTATATTAAAGTTTGTTGATTATTTTAGCGATACGAGGTCGTACGTGTAGGCGGCGCTCGCAGCGAACGCGAACATTCGCCGAACGTTCGGCGAGCGCGGCCGCACGCGGTGAGAGGGAGGGGGCGGCCCCTTATTTATTTTTATAATCATTTATATTTTAGCTGTAGGAGTGGAATAGTCTTCGAGTGTAAATTATCAATTTCTGTAATTGTGTCGTTGCCGCGGCGCGGCGTTGGTTGCGTGGCGGCGTCGGCAGGCGCTGTATAATGTTTATGTTTAAGTGAGTCAAAGGCATTCCATAAGTGTCGGAGCGGTGTGGCGTCGACCATTCGGTTAGAGGGTAGTTCGGATATATATGTACGGTGTTGCGCGTACAAGTGCCATCCGCTGCGGCCCGCTGCGGCTCGGCTGCGGCTCGACTGCGGCTCGAGTGCGGCACGCAGCGGCCCGCTGCGGCCCGTCGCTCGCTCTCACACTACACTATTATATAATACACCAGAACTCTTGTCATCTCCAAAATATACAATACCATGTTGCCTTCAAATCTAGCATGATTTTTTTCCAATAAAATGTCTAAGATAAGAAAAATTGTTTTATTTATAAAAATAATCTTGTTATTAAAATGAAATTAATAAGTTGGCATCGTCAGGACCACTGACCTAGTTATGAATGAAATTCTATTGTTATCATTATCGCCGATGCCAATGGGTTAAGTACATAGTTTTGACACTTATAATTTTAGTGTTCATACACATAATATATTCACATAAAGAAGTCGTAGTGTTCGGAACTTTAACACAACAGATATAAAGATTCTATTTTATCTCGCGATTATTAATCATTACATTTAAACAACTATAAACAGATTAAATCTCATATATTATATATTTTTTCCGACGTTAAATAAACCGCAGTGAACATGGTCACAGGATGTCGAAATTAGAGTTATTTGTACCTTGATACCGAAAGATTTTGTACTACCGTAAGAAATTGTATATTTAATAATAACGTTCCGTAGTATAACGCACGTAGTATTCGCTCAGATTTTTTATATTTTTAATAATCATACAGTGTCACTATTGTGTGTGACCAAGCAGTGAGCCATTCTTTTTTTATCTCGATTGTCTGGTAATTTCACTTGCTAGGGTCCTTCAAACCTAAACATAACAGTGTTTGTATATGGCTGATTGTAGGCAGCAGCTCTTGATATTTGTACGCCTCTTGCCTAGTACTGATATTCACCTTGGTATGAGTGAAATTGTTATTCTTCTTTAATTCAGTCGAAAAGACAATGAGGAATAGCGTTGTAAAAGACTGAAGTTCCACGACAATAACTTCTAGGGAGGACCGTACCGAAAGGGTAAAACTTAAATTTTATATATTTTGTGAAGAATGATGACTCAAAAAATATTGGATTAGAAATTCAATTAAATTATTTTTGAGGGGGACTCCAATACATGAGAAGGTAGCTAAAACTAAAGCGCACCCCAGTTAATGAGATCATCTAGAACACAATAAGTAGTGACCTTAAACAGTTTATAACCTAAAAACTAACCAAATGGGGGCTGTGAATTTTAGACTTTTTTTGATACGCGGTCTATCTCACAACTGAAATTTTGGTACATAATCATTAACCATTTCGTCTATTTAAACAAATACTTACTGAAAACTTGGTAAAACTCAAACTCGTTTCGATGGGAGACTGATGCAAGACATTGAAAAGCGAGGCCCGACGCGCACTGGACCGATTTTACTAGCTGTAAAAAACCTGATTTGCCCACCCCTCTTTATATTTTAGTCATCGGGAATCCTCATATCTGACTATCTCAGGCCCAATTTACCTAATTTAGGGTTTACTTAACGGTCACCCCGTGACCGCGATCACTGCAGTGTTTAAAACATCGGGTTAAATTAATGATACATATACAAGATTTAAATCAAATCTTTTGTTTTTTTAATTATAAAAACAAAAGATTTGATCCTATGATGTATATATTATATTAATTCTGTTTACCACCTGCTCCGATTTGGCTCAGAATTTGCTAAATTGTACGGTGCATAAATAAGAATTATCAGGAAAAATATAATTTTTGGCGACTAAAAAGCACCGTTTTTTCAAGTTCTGGCCCAAATAGACTACTAATTTTGATGATATTGGTAGATGTAATTCTCGCTTGAAAGCTATTTCCTTACAGCTTTGGTGGGGTGCCTAAACTTGAGTGAGAATAAATTAACAAACAATTTTATTATAATGAATTCATCTATTATACAAATTATATAAACATGGTAGTTACATATATCTACCTCAGTCAGTAGAGGATGTTAGAGGCCTCTATTACACTATTTACACTATCTCATAAAATATAGGATCATATCCAAAGACAAAATATGACATCATACCTGGTTGACTGTAAACCACAGACAGACGAGTCATATACACAATACACATATAAAAAATATAAAAATGCATACTCATTGCAGACGACACCACTGTGTCCCTTGAATAGAATAAAGAGGTATCAGTGCAACAAGTCTTAAACCAGACACTACTCAACATAAATAATTAGACAAAAAGTAATAATTTATGTATTAATATAAATAAATCAATTTGATTAATGAAAAATAAAAAAATAATACTATTCCAATTAAACAACATAATTATAATGACCAGAAAGTGGACATAGCTGAATCTTAAATTTCTGGGATTAGTGATCCATAGGCACCTCAATTGGAATCTTCTTACAAAAGCAAAATATTTATTACTTATTCAACATATGAGTGCTTTTATTTCTATAGTTCAAGCCCTGCCTTCTGCTTTAGTATTAAAACTGTCGCAGAAGGCAGTGTCTTCAACTATAGAAATAAGAACACTTAATAATGTATCGATAATCAATATACCAAAAATCTAAATAATTTGGTATAACTTCTTACTTCATAAATGTTTTCTTAAACCAAAGACACAATGAACGGAAGTGCGAGTAAAATGTTTGCTGACAATATTATAGTACCATAGATAAATCATAAAGCACGGTGGGTCGTCGGGACTGATGCTGTCGCTTTCGTACTTACTCACATTTTCGTACTTACTCACACTCGCACTTTTCCCGATACCGCGGTCAGAACAATTGGTCAATACTGTAAGTGTGCTGACGCCTTGTAAACGCTACTTTACTCTCTCCGTATATTTCTATGCCTCTGTTTTTATTATCGTAGATTTGATGTTTTTGGTGTTATTTACTGTTATTTGTTGACATGTTTTGTTGTGTTGAAATGCTAAAAATAATTAAAACTGTTCTAAACAGTGAATGTCGCGAGGGGGGGGTTAATTCCAAGTAGCGGTGTATTGATACGCTACCTATGGGCTAACCTAACCTGTCCGGTGAGCAGGTTCGGCGTAGGGTTATGGAAAGGAGCGCAGGTTCTGTAGACATCCATAACAAGTCTAAAAGTTACGAGTACCTTCTCGCGGTGCCGCGTGGCATTGGTCTTGTCCCATCAGAAACAGATACAACTAAAACACTAACGCAACTCTTAATCTAATTCCTATCCCACTTTTCCCATTCCAGCCCACCAACACTAAAGAATAATTTTCCCATCCAGTAGTTTTTAATCCTATTCCTAATCAAATCTTTCCCATACCGCTGCAGTGACAGGAAGGTGGTCTGGTCACTGGGGTCTTGCCATCCCGGAAAAGAGTGATGGTAAGAGGGACAAGGACCACCCACGTGACTAGGTGGTGCACGAGGGGGGCCCGTACGGGTGGATGAAACAAACCTGGAGGCTGAGCGCAGAAACGCAACACTTCTCTTTTGTGTGGATTTCACCTTAAACGAGAGGCCAAGAGCTAGCCACTCTTGATAATTCAGCACAGATGGGCAGCCTTCTGCTGCCGCCACGGCGAGAGGGGACATCAATGGGGTCTACAGTCAGCGGAGCACGGGCGTCAATCAAGCTGAGTGATGTGGCTCCTTTACGCAGTGCGGTCTCGTGGATAACGTGATCTTCTCCTCTATACCTGACTGATATTCCTGGTGTTAATGATTAACATCCCCAGCTGCGGGCTCCGTGGAGGGTGAGGAGTCAGAAAGATGAAAATATTACGAACAAGCATGGATAACAAAAAAACCAAACCAGCATACGAAACTCATAAAATTAACCCTACTCCCTCGGATATGGGAGAGGGGGTGCAGGACCTCGTGGCGGCCATATCGGCCCCGGAGCCTTGTACCTCAACGTGGACGGTTGTCAGGCCTTCAAAGGAGAGGAAGGGACAACGGCCAAAAGCCGGAGACCCTCCAGCAGGTTCGTCAAGACTTAAGGTTGCGCAAGCCCCGTACGATAAAACCGCTTGAAGAAAAAACAGAAAGAGAGGAAAAGACTGCAAATTGAGGCAACACGGGTGGGACAAAAGCCGGAAGCCAGATACTCTAGTTCGGTTTCATGCTTGACGGGACAAAGGCATCAAGCCAGAGACCCTAACGCGAGAGACCATCTGACGGGACAAAAGCCGACGACTGTAGACCAAACCCTGAACGCTCCCAAAGTCTCTCAACTGAGCAGAGCATCTACACAGCCTAAGAGTCTCCGGCCTACCAGTGGTAGAACCCATACCCTCCGGATCCAAAGGCAAATGGATGCACACCAAGCACGATAACCGCTACAACCGGCAAAACGAGCAGCAATTGCCATTGCTAAATCGGCACAGGCCCCGGTTCGTGCCGAACATAGCAAGAGGACGCGGTTGGATGATACAGTGTCACCCAGAGGGGACTACCAAAAGGCAAAGCTCGACACCTCACGCAGAGCGCAGACCAGCTATGCCGAGATCGTCCAGCACTATCTCTGCTTAGCTGTGACAGGGGAAAATTATGAACTGAAAGCAGAGCAAGCCACGAAGGTGAAGAAGTACCTAACAGCGCGGATTCTGTCGGACGTTAAGGACCCAACCATCTCCTCCCCCTCTTCAGAGGCAAGCCTATTGTAGCTGATGGCGCGCTGAAGTTGTGGCGTGAGAACGACGCTTCACTCGAGTGGCTCAAGAAAGCCATTGACAGTATACCACCTAAAGCAGACGTTAAGCTGATCGTGAAGAAGCAGGCGGACCTGACCAGACTGGTTAGAGCAGTTCTCTTTGTTCCGGAATGCGAAAGCACAGTGAAAGATACTAGCCTAGCCCTTGCTGACCAGAACAAGTGGGCACTCGTCCACGCGTGGAAGCTGTTCTCCTACTCTCTGCACGGGCCTGAAAAAGACACGATGTTTCTTACATTGGGGATACCAGAAGCCATCATACCGACTCTCCTGGATAATGGAAGACGACTATGGCATAACCTGGGGAATATATACGTGCGCTTCTACGCGGCCAACGGATCGCTCCAGGACGAACCACCGGAGGCAATGACGACGAAGACCGCACTAGAGGCATCTAGTGTGAGTGAGTCTCAACCTCCTGCGCCGACAGCAGAACGACCAGCTTCAACCGACGGGACGACGGATGTTACTCCGGATGCACTCATCGCCTAGACAATCAACCCTAAAGGTGACGAAAGACATGAGTGTGAATTCTGACCACCCTAAACAGGATGCATGGTGGAAGCCAGGAAAGAGCCAGACGGAGTCAGATGGGGAGGGAAGTTCGAATGACGGCGACCCAAACCCCTTTGACCTTTAGTGTCATACAAATCAACCTCCAGCACTGGAACGGCTAACCTGCGCAGAGTGCTGGAGGCAGACAACGGGGACCATCGCCCTGATCAGAATTCTTAATCTGAAAATAAGACCAAGCAACGTCGCAAAACTAACAGGACTTCAAAGAACAACTCAGGCGAAATAAAATAACACATGTGAAAACGATGCTTTTAGATCAACAGCAAGAAAAAAAGAATGCAGAGTTCGTGGAAAAAGTCAGACGCATTACAGAATTTATTAAAAAAATACAAAGAGTTCGGAGGACAATACGCGTTTACAACGCTTTGGATATACTTTCTGTATGTAACACGCGAATATTGATAAAGAACATAAAAGCTTGTAACTATATGGACCATTAAAACAAACATCTCTGGACGAAATAATAAATGAAACTACTTGTGAATGCCAATCCTATTCTTGCGTGGCTAATCTATGCCGTCAATGCAAGAATTACAAAGTAAAGTATAACGTAGTAATAACATCGAAAAACAAAACGTAACCTGGTGGCAGTGGGACCGCGTTGATCACGAATATACATAAATAGAGAAAGAAATGAATCGAAAACAGTTAAGACGAAAAAGACTTAATCTTAAAACAACATCGATTACTGTGTTTAAACGTGAATCCGATTCTGACATCATTAAATTTAAGAAGCAAATATCTGTTATGAAGCTGCTGCACAATCAATATAAAATAGTAATTAACAATCTACAAGAGAAAGAGGTTGTAGGGATTTGCAACTTCAATAACTACGAATGTAAAATGCAAGAAGAGGTGCAAGCTCTTCACTTCGGAGCGTCCAAAAACTAAGTGTGTCTCCTTGCTGGAGCTATATTTATTAAAGATTCCATGAAATACACAATATCCGAAAACGCGAGCCAGCCATAGTCCAGAAAACAATATGGACGCGGTATTTTGCACTATCCCCGATGAAATGTATTTATACTGTGTCTGAATATTTGGAAAGTTAAGGTGACTAACCCTACTTGATATGATTATCATTATATATATTTCACTTGATAGTATCTCAACGTAGGTCCTAATATTTCCAGACGTTGGTGGCCCTAATGCCAATTGCCGCCGTTTATACTCCGGAGTGATCCGGAGTATGGCCCTGTACGTGGCCTGTCTGGGCGGACGCCCTCAACCGCGACAACAAGACCCTGCTGCGACGTCCGCAGCGGGTTGTCCCGACGAGGGCGATACGCCGATACCCGACAGTGTCCTGGACGGCAGCCTGGGTCTCTGGTCAAGCCAGTGATCTCTAAGCGGAGATCCTCGCCGAAGTTTACCACTTCGTGGCGGCGAGGAGATCCCGTGGAGAGCCCCTAGTGGCGGCAGGCGAGGACTGCCCTGTTGCGGCGGTGGACGGAATACCTAGCTCCACCGGGCTCTGGGTAGTGGAAGGTGGAGGCGTCGTTTAGTACGACTGAAAAACAGGACAGTCGTACTAATCGAGTGGACGGACAAGACGCCCTTTGCTCAAGCATGTGCGTTGCTCTCAAGTATTGCAGAAAATGCCGAGAGAGCCCGAGTGATAAGCGTAGACGCAATGGTAATAGAACACTCAAAGGGAGAAGTTGCTGACCAACTTGGTTGCATTAAAGCCTCAGAACACCATGAGGTAGTTGTGTATGAAGACAGAGGAGAAAATCTTAGTTACCTCAAAAACCCCATACACAACAATGCAACTGATTGTTGGGGACATCCGATTCCGAGCTCAGTTACCAAAAGTGGTTCAGAAAGACTCCAAGAAAGAACAGAGGCGGAAAAAAGCCAAGAGTGTAGCCCAAAAAACAGCAGTGGCCGAGTCGCCGCATTCCTGACTGCTTTCGGTACAGCAGTAGGAAGTTTATTCCGACACCCATCCCAACCCCGAAACCCAATGCGCACGAAACCACCATCCCGTGGCAAAACAGCATCATCAAAAGCTATCCGGACGAGAGCCGACATGGGACAGGTCAGTCCGCCCCGATATATCCCCGCACAGGAACCAACGAGCCATGCAGCTAATGCCTTCCTAGAATTTCTAGCCATTACAAGGGCGACCAGAGAGATCAACCATAGAAACTGCAAAAACATCTTGCAGTCCTTCAGGCTAGAAAATGAAAACCTTTTAAAGGTGAGACTCGAAGAGGCAGAAGCCGCTATATACAACAACGACACAGCCCAGGTCGTCAAGGGGAAAATTTCAGGTAAGTATATGGCGGCATACAATGCAATAGGCGGATTTGTGTCCCTGGACGAGGGAGAAACGGAGCGACTAGGTAGGCCTAAATACGCGACACCACAAAATGACCCAATAGTAGTAACGGCCCAGTGCACCAAAATAATGTTAGATGACCGTATCCTCGAAATGGCGAAATCTATTTTGGGGGGAGCGGACATTGAAGCATTCTGGAAACACTGGGAAGTACCGAAAATACAATGGGTAAATGGAGTTCCAGGATGTGGTAAAACAACTTGGGTGGTAAGGCAATTCGATGTGGACAAGGACATCATTATCACAACAACTACAGAAGCAGCAAAAGACCTGAGGGAGAAGCTTGCGCACCGAATCGGAGACTTAGTGAAAACCAAGGTGCGCACAATGGCTTCTGTCCTCGTAAATGGTTTTAAAAGGACTGAGAGCTACAGCCGCCTCACAGTGGATGAAGCTCTCATGAACCATTTCGGAGCCATAGTCATGGCTTCCAGGCTGGCTGGAGTTGGTGAACTTGTCCTCATCGGAGATGTCAATCAGCTGCCTTACATCGATAGAGATAATCTCTTCGTATTAAGGTACAACCGCCCTAACCTGGTCACAAACATCACCCAGGAGTTGTTATGCACGCATCGGAACCCAATGGATGTCGCGTACGCACTGAGGGAAATATACTCTGGTATATATTCCTCAGCTCCCCGTATTAAGTCCCTGAAGCTTGAAAGGTACACGGGTGCGAAAATTCTCAAGTCTCTCCCCAACACCTTATTCCTGGTTCACACCCAGGAAGAAAAGGAGACCCTGACAAGCCAGGGCTACGGAGAGGGAAGGGGATCACGCACCCTTACCATCCACGAAGCTCAGGGACTGACATACGAGTCGGTCATCGCCATCAAGACCAAGAGCAGCATGAAGCTGCACGAGAGCGTCCCGCACGCAGTCGTTGCAGTTTCACGGCATACTGGAACCTTCACATACTACGCAGATGACGAAGAAGACGCCATAGGACGGTTCGTCAGGAAGGCGATGGTTGCGACACCAAAAACCATCCATAATTACAACCTAAAAATGGCGATCAAAGATCGAAACAGCGTGGTAATGGAGACCCTGTTACAATGTGACGTGGGGGAATGACACAAAAAAGTAGAGTAATCCCAAATTGTAATCGTTGGCACGGGTATCCAGAGCGGTCAAGCTCACATAAAGGTGTTGTCTAGCGGCGGTGTTGTGTGTCGGGTCGCCATCTTCCCTCAAAAATGGTTGAGGAAGGCGATGGCTGGCACATGCGTCAACTCGTGAACGGGTGCTGCTAGAGGACACTGGTCTGCTCTGGATGCAAGTGGTAATGACATTTATCGGAAAAAAAAAAAAATGTTCTTTTAACACTGTTCTCTTTTAGAATGTTGCATGTTTCCTATATATTGTAAGTATCTAGTTTGTAAATAAAATATGGTCATAATTAAAAAAAGGCACGGACCCTGGAGTCTGTGGAGTGTAGATATATATTAATAAAAAAAAAAAAAAAAAAAAAAAAAGGTGGAGGCGATTTACCCGGTCCTTCGGAGGTGGGTAACGCGGCCGTCCGATGACCTTCCGATTGTTGCAGGTGCTTTCTGGACACGGAGGTTACGGAAAGTACCTGCACCAGATCGCGAGACGGGAGGCGCCCGGCCTGCCACGAGTGTGGGGCGCCGGAAGATACGGCGCTCCATACGGTGAATGTGTGCCGCATGGGGCCCACAGCGGAACTCTCTTTCAGGCCTCATGGGGGGGGATCTCGCTCTGGCCAGTGTTGTAAACGCCAGGCTCGACGGAGAGAGATTGGGCAGACTGTGGTCTCCTTCTGCTAAGCGGTTATGGCGCAGAAGGTCGCGGAGTGGGTTAGGGAGGGCGATGTCTATGCTGCCCCGCTCCGGCGCAGACAAGCGGTGGCGAGGAGGCGGCAGTTCGTTTCTTTATAAAACGATCTATAACTTTACCGAATGTCCCTCTATTCCAAGTGATATTTCGTTAATCATTCCGCATAATTATCCGCGCCAAAGAATATCAAAAATATTTCATAATTCAAGCGCCAAAACAAACTTAGGACGAAATTTACCTCTTCTAAGAATGGGTCGTACTTAGGAGTTAAATTCTTCTTTTAGTTATTTAGATATTTTTCACGATTCATTTAAGGTATTTTTTTACAAAGCCTTATTTAAGTAAGTCCCTATTTGGGGACGTGTTCTGATTTCTTCTGCATTCGAAGAATCGTTACTTTTTTTGTTTTCCTATTGCTTTCTTGTAATATGATTTCAACACTTTTTATAACAAAGAAAAAGTAATGATTGCATAAAATTAAGTTATAAAAAGATAATTAAATATATTTGGTATATTGACATATTATTCACAGTTGATAATTTAACCTATCAATATTGGTGTAAATCAGTTCTAATGATATTATATTTATCGTTATATAACCGCTTAAACACTCCGACTCCGACTCGCAAAACCGTTTTTACAACATTTGATAAATGTTGTAAAAACCTTTAAAAGGTATATTTTTTTTTATGTTATAGTGACGGAACAAGCCCGAGGCCCACCTGATGTTAAGTGGACTAACCTCTGCCTATAACAGACGCATTTCGTCAACGACGAATTGCACTGTGCCCGTTACACTGAGACGTCCAGTTGTTAGGTCTCATTAGCCTGTAATTTTTCTGGCTCTCAAGGACTACTGCCGGAACACATCGTTAGGTGCTTGGCGACAGATTTTCTACTTGAGGGTGGTCGCTAGCCAGGCGGGCATTCGCAAAATGCCCTTCCACCATGCGGTGAAGCTCAAGCTCTGGGCGGGATTCGAACCATGGACCTGCTGCGCGGCAGTCCATAGCCAATGCCACTGAGCCATCACTGCTTCAGATATTATTATGTATCAGGACTTTCACAATAAAAACGTGCTTTATGATAATTTAATATGTTATATACTGTTGGTGTTTCTTAAATAAATAAAAAAACATAATCAGAACATTTTTTACAATGCAGTCTTTGAGTGTAAAACGAAACGTACATATATTAATTATTTATCAAGAATGCATCGTAACAATAGATAAATTTCATATTCAAATTGAGCTGACAAAAATGTTTGCAATTCCACCATGTACGGGACTTGGATGCAGCGATAATAAACAAAATTTATAAACAGAAACTGCACTCTGCCAAAAGGTTAAAGCAATACGAAAAATAGATTCTGTAAGAAGACAAACAGGCCCCAACAACAAAAGCGACGGTGCACCGCGCGACAGTTAAAATAAAAGATTGAAGGTCTTTGACTAACCCTCAATCATCTGATTGTAAAAAATAAAACAGAATATTTCAATACTGATCAAACGTTAGGTGAAAAAACACAGACCAAAAAGAAGACTGGACATTTCTTTTTTAATAAAGCATCAAAGTATTCACTACCACTTATATAATTATGGGCTGGTGATTCCACGGGCCCTTCACCATTTCATTAGCTAGAGTTAAAATCTTCAGGTAATTTTTCCGTGCCTACATTAGTAGATACATAATAACAACATTTTACAACTATAATATGGTCAGAATCTCTAGCTCACTTCCAGTATGACTAGGTTAAATTCAAATATTAAATTTTACTTCTACACAATTTAACTTGTACATTACACTCCCTATTAATAAAATTTAGGAATAATGGCCATAATTGCGCTTTCTAACTCTGTACTGCAACTAAAATTAAGTAGGAATGTTCTTATTCTATACACGTTGAAATCTAAATTGATAACATCAGAACGATAAATCTAAAATTATAATGTTTCTATCCAATCTTAAGTCAATTTAGCACCAATTTCATGACGATTATCTACGACTATCACCCAGCAATTGCACAGAATATATTTAATTTTAGGATTAACATTATTTATTGTTATATACAATATAAAACTTTAGCCCCGACGAAAAAATAACTTTTGTATTTATTCATTTTAATTAATAGATTCAGGCGTTACTTTGCGGAAATCTATATTTAATAATAACAAATATTTTTTAAATATTTTAAGAAAAGATCAAATTAATATTTTAATAAAACACTTAAAAAATATAAAAATATATCTAGTGACAATTCCGCCTAATTTTCCTGCTAAGCCGACGTGACGTCACAAACGCACGCAGCCAAACCGGAAGAACCTTCGACGCGTTTCGCTTCTACACGAAGCATCCTCAGGAGGTCTTGACTCTACGAGCGCACGATCGAGCGAATTCGCGAATTTTTATTTTTTCATTTTAGTTTGTGCTGCATAACAGAATCACGTCCAGTTTCTGGCTTAAGCTTGCCGATGATGGAATCTGCTACCTTGATTGTAATAGTATTTCACGATTGTGGCGGTCTGGGTCGTTACCTTTTTATCTTAGAGCTGAGTATATAAAGTAGAGTACCGATCAGGTGTTGTCGTGTTTGTTGTGATGGTAGACATTCCGCAGATGGCGCAGCAGCGAGCTGCGGTCGTTGAAGCGCTTGTCGCACGCCGAGCACTCGTACACGCGGCCCGCGTGGCTCGTCATGTGCCGACTCAGCCCTGGGAACAAACATATCACGGTTCAATACTATGGGACAACAAGGTTTCGGTTCGAAAGAGTGTGTCCAGGTGGCCGAGTGGATTAGGCATCCAGCGCAAAATCGGAGGATGCCCGGGTCGTAAAATTTTGTGCTCCAATGATTTGTAAAATGTGATTTTCGTTACAAAATTACTTTAACTACGAGCGGGATTCCAACCCGCGACCATCCGTCACTATGGCCGGGACATTATCTGCCTAATATATCGTGGAAGCCATAGCTCAAAGAACCTTTGCGGCATATCGACCCGCCGCCATTTTGTTATTTGATTTCCCAAAGTTTCCGTGCACGATGCAAGTAGTATATATACGTAAAGGACACTTATACAAACCAAAAATTTTAGGAACATGGAAACAAAGCGTAAGTTAGGTGGATAGTTACCACTCGCGTACAAGAAGACCTTGTCGCAGTAGGAGCAGCGATGCAGCGTGAGGGGGCGCGCGTGCGGCGGCGCGTGGGAGCGCGCGTGTGACGTCAGCGCGCCGCGCTGCGTGAAGCTCTTCGAGCACTGCGAGCACTGGTGCGGACGCACCGCTGTAACAAACACTACAACCTTAGTGCTCGTCGCGCTACCTACCACCCGCACCCAGAGAATATGTCGCCAAACACCTAACAGTGCACCACTCTTAGAGAGCCAGTAAAATTACTGGCAACTGTATGTCTCAGGGCGACGGGCGTGCAGTTCGTCACTAGTGGTTCCTGTTTCAGCCGGATCGTCCACTGCTGTACACAGCCTCCCCTATTTAGGGGGTATTTGCCATAATCCCCACGCTTGGCAGGAGGCTTGGGGATCGCAGTGTAAGATATCAGTTCTTTAGAAGGCGCTGCTGCCCACTTTCCAGTATTTTTCCCTTAGTCGCCTCTTACGACACCCACGGGATGATATGGGGAGGTCCAATTCTAACCCGGCACCCCACGGGGAACTAGTGGTTACCACATAATTATATACACATCAGGTAGACATCCTCCTTGCTGTGGTATATCTTCAGCATGACTTGGTAACGTGGCAATACAAAAATAAAAATACGAAAGCATATAAATAATTTGTATACAACAAGTGAAATACGTGAACAAAAAATACCCGTGGTAAAAATAATTTATCTAAGGTGCTGCCAACTTGGAACTGCACCCCATATCTTCCCGTGGGAGTCGGAAGAGGCAACAATTGCAAAAATACCAAATGGACAGCAGCAACCTCTGAAGAACTGTCATTATACATATTATCACTCCTGCCCCCATGGGAGGTGAATTTTTTCAATGGTGGACGTATAACTAACCTTTAGAAATAAGTTTTTTTTATATTATTGTGACGGAACAAGCTCGAGGCCCACTTGATATTAAGCGGACTAACCTCTGCTTATAACAGACGAATTTTGTCACAAGTCACGAATTGCACTGTGCCCCTCAGTCTCATGTGCCTGTAATTTCACTGGCTCTCAAGGACTGCTGCCGGAACACACCGTTAGGTGCTTCCCGACAGATTTTCTACTTGAGGGTGATCGCTAGCCAGGCGGGCATTCGCAAAATGCCCTTCCACCATGCGGTGAAGCTCAAGCCCGCGGCGGGATTCGAACCATGTACCTGCAGCGCGGCAGTCCATAGGCAATGCCACTGAGCCATCACTGCTTCAAAAAGTAAGTTCTGCACCATACTAACCAATGGATTTATAATTGTACGAAATAAAAAACATTTTGATTTGATAACGTCCGTTAATGTACAATGCACCCTTAAGCGCTAAAACATGAACCTCCAAACAGAGCTAATTAGCCGAAGGGGAACGAGCCGCGGTGTTAGTACTGACACGGGGGCTTGTAATTTCGTTCCTCTTCGGTTAGTATTTGGCTGTCATATCATATACCATCGTTGTTATTGTAGTCGTCGGTATATATATCGCTATCCCAAATAACTTAAAAAACTGTAGGCGATTGAGCGGTAATAGCTATGAACTGCCGTGCCGCGGATCTATGTTTTCGATCCCCACTGATGTCTTGAGCTTCACCGCTTACTGCGCAGCAGTCCATAGCCAATGAGAGACCTAACAGTGTGTTTCGGCAGCAGTCCTTGAGCCAGTATTTCTAGGCCTAGATCGTCTACCATCATCGACCACATCATCGCTTACCAACAGGTGAGATAGGGGTTCAGGGCTGGTAGACTAGCCTTAAAACAAGTAAGCTAACTTTAAAACAAGTCACTACGTACGTATGCGCTAAAACTTGCGCTGCCATAGAAAATTAAATATTGGAATAAAAACTTTTTCACAATGCAAAAAAGTGGTATGAAATAAGAAAAACTTATAAAAACATTTGTTTAACATCCAATAAGAGAATTTAGTCTTAAATATATTCCTCTAAAAATGTTTAGCTCATTTGGTCGGTTGTTTTAAGTTAAGATGCACATGCTGTAAACATTCCCTTCATAAATAATTTTGCGACATATAGGGTATTAAAAAAGGTTCTCATATTATCCGTGGTTGTGAAGACCTCACTGCCCTTCTTGTTATATTAAGAATGGAGGATATATGTAGGGTGTTAGTTCTCACCGAGATGCACTAGCTGATGCCGGTCCCTGACGGCCTTCTGCGCGAACGTCCTCTGGCAGTGCTGACACGCGTGTTGCCTCGCGCCGCGGTGCGCGCGCGCGTGCCGCGTCGCCGCGCTGCTCGAACTGAACGTGCGGCCGCACCGCGCGCACCACCCGCCGCCGCCGCCGCCGCCGCCGCTGTCGCATACAGACACTACACAACTACCCACGCACTCAAACTTGTATCTTACTTCTCACACAAAACTAAACCTTATCAGTTAAGCTTTAAGAGGACGTACTTTGTATGAAATATAAATTAAATTGTGATAATTGTTATTTGCATTAATCATCAGCATTAGAAAAAAAAATTGTCTCATTGCCACCAGCGGCGACGATTAGGTGAGATTCCCGATACTCCAATCGAAAGGACATTAATACAGGATGATTTTGACTGTGAACGAATAATTATAGGAAAACTTTTTTTAAGCAAGATCATCAAACAGGTGTGTGATTTAATGCTAAAAACAATGCTAAATTAATAATAATGGTTCTAACTAAAGATTTTTTATGAATGGATCAAATTGTAAAGAATTGTTCCTCTTGGGTTATTTTATATGGGTGTTTGCCCAGCTATTTGTTTTTCATTAAAACTGTGATAAAAAAGATATTTATACATTTAATTTGGAATTAGGGAACCCCACTTAACAGTCGCCACTGGTAGCAGTTTAATGGGGTAAGATGAGAACAATATATTTTCTAACGATTGCCGTTGGCGTTCATTGGCACTCAATGTTTGTACAAGCATCCCCCACTTTTAGTGCTAGACGTTGGGAGTAAACCATTTAAAACTCACACTTTTTTGACTCCTTTGTTTGATTGTTTCTCATTTGATTTGTTTTTATTCAACTCTTCATTGTAATCTTCATTCAAGCTAACAGGCAGCAACCGCTTTAAGTCCTGTAAACAATTGGAAAATTGATGGATTCTATGAGGTAGTAAATAACTTACTTTCAATTAAAATAGTGAAAAACCAAGGTCATAAGGAATGTGCTAACAATTTCCAACTGATTCTCCACATCATCATCTTCTTCAATCAACTCCAGCAACACCTGCTCATCGTCTCCAGTCTCCAGCTCAAAGGTCCCGATGGGTTGTTCCTGCAATAGGAGCCCATCCTCTTGGGAGCCAAGGATGCCAAGCTCAGTAAGAACTGCAGTAAGGAATGTCCCTATGTTTGGATTTGTTTCTGTCTGTAAGGGAATTTGGACCTGAAAGTTTAAAGGCGAATTAAATTTACCTAGCAATGTGGGAAAAGTGGCAATAATAGCCATGCACAACTTATTACCTGTATCCATATATGAATTGTTTTTCAATTAGTAGTTTTATAAACCACAGTATTCATTAGAATGGTGAGCAGAAATGATGCACCTAAGATTCGCCAGTTCACTTTAAAGAGATCATAGTGAAAGTTCCCTTGTTATTCTTCACCTAACATCCCATCAGTAGTGTTTGCAGTGCATTTACATTACTTGGATGTAATATGAATGCTACTGAGCATTTCTATGCTTTAACGGGCATGTTAAGGTGTCAGTTTCAGTGGTTGCAGTCGTTATTGCATGCACCTTCATGGACATCACCAAAAAATTTGTCATTAAACACTTAATCATGTCTTCCCGCAGCTATCCTTGAGGGCCAGTTCCTATTATTTACAGGTAAGGTTATTGGGTTTATCGGACAAATTTTTAGTAGACTTATAGAATAAGAAATAATTATTATATCATGAAAAAATTTGTTGCAAATTCAGGACAACCTACAAAAATGTATTTGTCCTGGACCGACCCAGGGACGTAAAGATTACAAAAGTGACTATTTTACAAACACATAAAGGATGCAGTTATATTAAACCATGAATAAATACCACATTATACTAGTATTTTCAAAGATATACCTCTTCAGCTTCAACAACTTTTTCATCACCAATATCACTTTGGTCATGCAGCTGCTTAGAGGGTTGTTGAAGCTCTGGAAGTGCCAAATCTTTTGACAAATTTTGTGTTTTTTCATAAAGTTCACTCTCACTAACAGATACTGGCTGTTCTATGTGTATGTCCTTATCTACTATCTCAAATTGATCATTTTTATGTTCACTTTGGGTTTTCCCATTATCATTTTGTACGCTATTATGATCCACTGGTATGTTTTTAAGATCAATTTGATTTTCATTTTGCTCTTTATTTACAATAGGCTTTTGATCCACCTCCATATTATTTTCAATTTGTAAATATTTATCATTTATTTGCATTTCCAATTGAACATCATTAAGTACCTTTGGGACATGTTCAATTTGAACATCTTTAGGTTCAATTTCAATATCTTTATGTACAATTTGAATTTCACTCCGTTCTGTTTGTGTTTCTTGAATATCTTTATATTTAACTGCTAATAAATGTGACTTTAGTTTGTGATAAGTTATCTCACACTTTCTTCGAAACTTGTAATACCTTTCCAGTTCATTGTAACAGTTTGTGCAGATCATGTTGGGTAGGCAGTCATCTTGTGTCATCTGTTAAGGTAAGATTTATTTATATTTTAACCCTTAAAATGTATAGACTGTTAATTTAAATATTTTTAGATTAGATAGTCTAGTATTTACACATGTATGCATATACATACATATAGAGAAGGGGAAGGGGCAACCCATATTTTAGTCAAATTCGCAAAATGTAATACTGGCTAATACGGAGAGACGGGGGAAAGGGCAGACAGAAGGAAAACAACCTACTGCCAACCACTTTTGTGATAAATGAAAAACCATGCATCTTTGAGGGTGGAGATAATTTTGGACTTGAAACTTGAATAAATATTTCTAGCGCTTCCTCAACCGCTGTTACTGCAACTTTACATTAACATGGCTCACGCATTACTTTAGTCACCTATTACCTAAAGCTCCTCCTTACTGCTGCCATCTGTTACTGGGGCAGATCATTTATACTGTATGTAGGTCTGCAATAGCCTATATATGGCCTAAATGCCTTATTTGTAGTGGCTGTAGTGTTATTCATAGTTTGTTAATAAACATATAAAAATAAGTGTATTTTGTTAGGTTATTATAAAAAAAAACTAGTTGATTAGATTAATCACCATAAGTTTCATGTGTCAATTTGCTCACTTTATAATCATTTTATCTAGTTACTTAAGTTTTATGTAAGTATATACCTTACCAAACTTGAGAAATCATGATGATTGAAAATGTTTCACTAGAGCGTTCAGTTGCAGGATATCCGTTTAGAATATATGATTGTAAGTACAAACACTGCCCTTCAGTGTCAAAACGGATAGCCTGCAACTGAATGCTCTAGTGAAAGACTTATCATATTAGAATATTATATTAATACCTCTAATCCCACGCAAATCATAATTCTCATGGCGATTGCGGCACAAACATCCTCGTCATGCCTGAAGATAGCGATACCTTCATCCGTCTTCACGAGACAGAGCCTGCACAGCTTTCGAACGTTTGCTATCTCATTACGTTCCTGTGTCCTTCGCCTGTAAGTCCTCATATTGTATGCACTCTGGTTATTCAGAATTACACAACCTTCGACACTATCCTGAGGCAGTGCACGAGGCACAATCAGAAACCAGCTGTCCACAAGCCTCTTTCACTCAACTCTCCTTTAATCCTTATTTTAAATCTTATTAGAGACCTTACTTAGAGACTTCGTATTTACAACTTAACCATATACAATTCCTCAGGGTTTTCGCTACTAAACTAATTCTGTACGTTTTGTTTGAAGTATGATAATATTTTATTTCCGAATGGTAAATACCATTCTGTTCACCAGAAATCTATTTTCAGTAGTTCTATTAAACATATCCATACAGAGTTACTTTTAGGGCGTTCGGATAGCCTATCGGTGCCAAAAATAACACTCACAAACGCTAAAAATGATCACACGGGCCGTTCGTTTTGGGACTTCGTGAGCAAAAATATCGTTTTCGCTCACCGTTCGGATAGCTTTGAAAACGCTACAAATGACAGAGAAAAGTGATATTTTTGACCCATGTCTTACCGTGGGATCGTTGTGATCGTTTTTTGACAACTGCTGGTTTGACAGTTGTATTTGGCGCGATTGAAGAGTTTCATAAGTTTTTTATATAGATAACTATCAGAAGCCATTAACAATGAAATAATAATACTATAGGTACCTACTTTTTTGTTAATTTTAGGGATTGATTCCATGTTTCGTACTGTGCAAAATGGTTAAAACATTGTCGGTTGTCAAAGTATGTTTTAAGCCGTTCGGATAGCATGCAGTAATTGGTGGTCAAAAATAGCAAAAGCTTCTATCCGAACGCTAATACACAAATGCCACTTTCGAAACTGCTACAAACGCAATCGAGCCAAAACGAACGCACTCTATATGAACATAATATCTCCTTCGGGTTGAAGTAAAATTAATTTACATTCTGTTCTGTGCATGTGTTTAGAGGCAAAACAAGACTTTCGAATACTAGTAATTTACTAGTAGTAAACACGAGTAAGTACTCGATACTTTTTACCGACTTCAAAAAAAGGAAGAGGTACCTACTCAATCATCTGTATTTTTTTAATACAATGTACATTTCGCATCGAATCATTCTGCTATACCTGCTCGGTATCGAAAGAGTCTATGGTACGGGTGATGCCCCGGGGTCCGTCCACTCACTGGACTTTCCCATTGGTGGGTGGGTGGACGGGGAATTAAAGTGTGACAGCTGTCAAAGTGACAGTAGATTTGAAATAATAGGATCGCGCAAAATGTAAGCCATCATTTCCGGTCTAAATAAACTTTACAGCATTTAATCCATATCGAAACCACTGTACCCAGCGAATATCTCTTTGCAATGCTGAAGTGACTATGACCACAGCAAGATGCAGATTGTTGGCAATATATCTGTAGTATGATAGAGCATAATTCTTTCATGTATATTTAATAGTTAATGTACTGTACTGTATCAGCCGGATTATCCACTGCTGAACACAGCCTCCCCCATCTAGAGGGGGTTTGCCATAAGCCACTTACACCACCCACAGGTAGAAACAGTAGGGGGGGGGATAAGTTATCATATAATTCATAACTTTACCACATTGTGTATGATAAAGTATGATTGTTTCAAAATCGTGTTTCAGACATGGACTAAAGGCCATATCTTGCTAACCCTACACACACTAAGTGAGTGGTGGATTTAAAAATATGCATTTCCCAGAAAATGCCTAAAATGAGGTATCGATATGAGTACGTATAGATATACTTTTGTCCCATTACTACAAGTATAATAGTACATAGGTATTCACATTAGTAGTATCAAATTATAGATTTGTGTACTACTCAGGTATCGATACTATGTTGGTATTGGAACATACCTAGACAGGAGATATGCATGTCATAACACTGACAGTTACAAACGATCACGTGATCTTGTGACTATGATGCCTCTATGGTTGTCCATTGCGTCTATGGACAACCATAGACGCATCATAATCATAATGTGATCAAAAATCGAAAATAACGTTTTTTTTTTTTTTTTTTCTTTCTTCTTGGCTATGACGCGGTTTGCGTATTATGCCAGTTTCATGTTTCAACTTTCAGTTGTTTTCTTGTGAAGATATCCTTTTTGTTACGGCTTTTGTTTGCAAGATGTTTTGTATCTTTGTTTAGTTTACACTTAAGTAAAACGGGGAAACTCGGTATTGTATTTTTAATGGAATTAAGATAACGTACATGAAAAATAGGGATATACGATTAGGGAAGTATAAATGTATATATATTGAATAGGATTTTTAAGAAGGAGAGAAAGGGTGGAGAAGGAAATCCTTGTTATCATTATAAGTTAGTACATATTAGATAATATTTAAGAATAGGAAAATATTTTATGTTATTTAATATATAAAATTTTATATATTTTCAGTAATAATAATTATATACATATATATTACAATTTGATATGGTTTAAAACCATAAAATCAGCCATAGCTTTATACACCGATGGCTTCTTGGAAGCAAGAAGAAACGAAATGTTTATAGGAAATTGAATTTCCAGTGATATTAGAGTTTCAAAGAAAGAGGAACGATCATGCAACGGACAGGAGAGCAATATGTGATTTTCATCAGCGAAAGGATAGCCACATTCACACGTAGGATCACTTACAACCTTTAATTTTGCAAGATGGGCTGGACTACTTATGTGTCCTAAACGTAGTCTTATAAGTGTAGATGTGGCCATCTTTCCAATATTAATTTTAGCAAACCACGGTTTTAATTGTATTTCAGATTGAAGGGAGAAGTAATATTTGGCCTTTCTTTCTGAGGTTTGTCGCCAGTTTCTATTCCAAGAATCCTGAAGGTAGCGTCTGGGTAAAGTTGCAAGATCATGACAATAGTTAATGTAAGGATGCAAGTCACCACATTCTACAGCTTCATTCGCTAGGAGGTCTGCTTTCTCATTTCCCTTTATGCCCCTATGGCTAGGTACCCAAAGGAACGTTATAGAATACCCTTTTAGATAGCATTTATGCAACTTGTCTCTAATCTCAATGATGATCGGCATATGACTGTTTGATTTAAGTGGAGATCTTTCTACAGCTTGTAGTGCACTCATTGAGTCCGAAATAACTAGCGATTTTTGAAGTTTTACAAGTAAAATATAATCTAGTGCTTTAACTATTCCCAAACATTCACCTGTAAATGTAGAAGTTTCTGGAGGCATTTTGATTTTTTGGACAACATTATATTCGCGATGGAATACACCAATCCCAACAATACCTTCGGCACCATGCTTGGATGCATCACAGTAAATGTGATGCCACTCTTCCCATTTATCATCAACAACAGAGTTAAAGATTGCATTAGCATTGTGATTATCCTTATCAATGCCTAAGTTTAGACAGACAACGGGAGAAAGTATAAGTGCTTCGTAGTTTGTGTTAAAAGGAGCAAAATATTTAGAACGATGTGTTGGAGCTTCCAATGACTTGAATTTTTCAAAGCTGTTAGCAAGACAAGGTTTTGATTTATGTTTCCAATATGGACAAGAGGAAATGATATCTACTAATGTTAATAATTTATGAATGAGAGGGTGGTTCTGAAATTGTAGTATACGGAAAAAGAAACGGTCAGATAAAAACTGACGCCTAATAAATAACGGAGGTTCAGCACATTCAATTTGTAATGCATTTAGGGGGCTAGACTTCATTGCACCAGACATTATTCTTAGCGCCTTAGACTGAATGATATCTAATTTTTTAAGTGCAACTGCTCTACAGGGCTCAAGCAAGAAGCTCCCATAATCCATGACACTTCTAATAAGAGCATTGTATACCAGCTTAAGAGAAAAGGGATGCGCACCCCACCAAACACCTGCGAGGCATCTTATCATGTTAAGTCGTTGTTCACATTTAGATTCAATGAAATTACAATGAGGAATGCCAGATAGCTTAGAATCAAGTATTAATCCTAGAAATTTCGCTTCTTGGGCCTGTGGGATCTGTTTACCATCATAGATGACATCAAGGGGTGGAGGGTCACGTAATCTTGAAAATAGAACTACGACACTTTTGTCTGCAGATATCTCTAAGCCATGTTTGTCAAACCAGGACTTGAGATGGTGTAGGGACACTGTCATTTCATTACACGCGTTCATTATTAACGATCTGTCTGTACCTAAATAAATAAGTAAATCATCAGCGTACTGTAGCACTTTAACAGGGTGCGTGAGGGATAATTCAAGGTCATGAGTGTATATATTATAAAGCAGAGGGCTTAAAACGGATCCCTGTGGGAGACCTTTCCACAATATTCTAAAATCATCAGTTCGTGATTCCAATTTAACAAACCTACCACTAAGCATATTTAGTATAAAGTTGGAAAGCATATTAGGTACATGTAACTGATCTAACTTTTGTCTTAGAATAGGTAGAATAACATTGTCATATGCAGATTTTATATCTAAAAATGTTGCTAATATTGATTCATTATGTGATAGAGCTAATCGAATATCCGTGACAAAGATACTTATGCTGTCAACGGTGCTTCTGCCTTTTCTAAAACCGTATTGAGTACTAGCCAAAAGATCGTTAGATTCTAAATACCATTCAAGACGATTTTTTACCTGTAATTCTGCAATTTTGGATACGGCATTTGATAAAGCAATAGGACGGTAAGAATGAACGTCATTGGGTGGTTTGTTTGGTTTTAAAATAGGTATGATAATTTGGGATTTCCATGATTTAGGAATATTACCTGACATCATGATCGTATTTATGAGATCTAATAGGTAGTACAAACCACTGTCCCCAAGGTTTTTGTAAAATGAATAAGGGAGGCCGTCTTCACCTGGTGCTGAATCATTAGTATGTTTTAAAACATGTTTAAGTTCATTATATGAAAAAGGAGAATTAAGTCCTGTTTGATCTGTGCTCGATGGAAGATAAATAATTAACTCTTCTTGGGGCACGAATGGTGGAGCTAGGTAGTCTAAAAATTGTTCTGACAATTGGAAAGGAATAAAATGAGTCTGGTCCTGAACTGCTGATTTAAATTTTCTAATGTTTTGCCACACTATTGTAGGTGGGGTATATGGAGTTATTGTAGTGCAATAATTTCGCCAGCCAGAGAATTTCTTTTGTTTTAATATTTTTTTTGTGTTAGCCATGACATCTTCGAGAGTCTGAAAGTTTTCAGAAGTCATATTTAGGTTGTAGTTTTCTTCTGCTTGGTTTCTTTTCTGAATAGCAACAGTACAATCCTTGTCCCACCAAGGAGGAGATGAAATTCTATCGAGAAATACATTTTTTATTGGGAATGTTTTATTAGCTGCCATTGTTATTATATTAGTCAACTCATCTGCACAAGAATTTTCATTGTGCACTGCAGGTTGAGAAAGCGATAAGACATTATTTTCTACTACAGCTCTAAAAGTAAACCAGTCTGCATCGGCCAATCTATATATTAAACGAGGTTTACGTGTTGGAGGATCACGTGAAATAACATTTGAATTGGAATAAGAAATAATTATCGGGAAATGGTCACTACCATGACTGTAGGGAAGTATATTCCAAGAGAGCTTACTCGCGAGACAAGGTGTACATATCGACAAATCAACAGCACTAAACCCTTCATTAGGTTTGGTTCTACGTGTAGGAGCCCCGGTATTTATTATACATAGATTTTGATTGTCTATTAGATCAACCAACTGTTTACCATATGAACTAGAAGTAGAGCTACCCCAAGATTGGTGTTGACAATTAAGGTCACCGAGTATAATAAAAGGTTGAGGAAGAGTAGAGATAATTATAGAAAGTTCTTGTAAAATAAAAGCGGAGGGATGGGGAATATAAACAGATATGAAACAAATATTATTAACCATGGCACCCACGATGAAAAACCTATCATCACGGGAAGGGAAATGAAGGGGTTTAAAAGAATGAGAAGACTTGATGAGTAGGGCCACGCCATCATACCCATCGCTTCTGTCATCTCTGAGACAGAAGTAGTTTTTAATTTTAAAAACAGAACAGGGCTTAAGCCATGTTTCTGCTAATGCTAAAATAAATGGGTCATTTTTATTAATTAAGTACATAATTTCGTTCTTTTTGTCAATTGCGCTCCGGCAGTTCCACTGGACAATCTTTAGTAGATTGTCCACTTTGGGTTCCGATCCGAAAGGGATGCCTTATGGAGCGATAATCATCACGGGGGTTTTTTTTAAGAGCTTCAAGTATAGGGGCAACGTTGGACGGTAATAATATGTTGTGTTGTGTAAGAGTGTCAATAAGAGAAGTAATAATATCAGTCAAAGTTTGTAAGCACACTAATTTCCATAACGATCAATATTCCGAATATTGATCGTTATGGAAATTAGTGTGCTTAGTGTAACCACAGCCATTTTGGCCAGTGGGCATGTCGTAGTCTTTTACTAATTGTTGATGAGTGACGCGATCATATCCTTTAGGAGCACTGTAAGTGGGGCGGGACTTCGAAACAAAAACTTTTTTGTACGAAGTACTGGAATGGGGTTGAGGATTATAAACAATTGGGTTATTTGCTGTTAAAGTTTTAGTCGATGATAATATGTCGGCATAAGATTTGCCAACGGAGGGATGTAGCTTAGAAGCTTCTGCATAAGACAAACAATTTTCCGCCATTGACAACTTAATACTTTTTTGCCGAATGAATTCTGGGCATGATTTGTTTGTAGCGTAATGACAACCTGAACATAGAGAACAAGTAGCGCAATCCTCTTCTGTACTGCATGAATCTGCAGTATGTTCATCACCACATTTATAGCACCGGGGCTTTGAACGACACTGTGTTTTGGTGTGACCAAACCTACAACAATTAAAACACTGGATTGTCGGGAAAGTGTATAGTTCCACAGTAAGTGCGTTATAGCAAACAAAAATACGGTTTGGAAGTATTTTACCGTCAAATGTAATAACTACAGTTTGCGACGGTTTCCACGTAGGAGAACCAGCGACAAGGACTTTGTAGTTAAGACGACGTATTTTCAATATTTTGCCGCAACCTGGGGGTAAATTGACATTTTCAACTATTTCTTCTGGTGTCCATTCGGTAGGCACCCCTCGGACGAGGCCCATTCGTGTGATACTGAATGTCGGTATGAATACTTTCAAATTATTGTTCTCTAAGCTATTATGATTGATAAATGAATTTGCCTCTTTATAATCAAAGAAGGAAAGGGTAATTCTATTACGTCCTATTTGTTTTACGCTTCCGTTAATTATACCATTGATGTTATATCTTTTAAGGAATTTTCCAAAAGTAATAGGATGTAGAGTAGAACCATCATTAGGGGATGACTGTACTCTTTGCACATGGACTATGTATGGGGCACTGTCTGTGGATTCATATTGGCTTCTTCCTATTGGTGTAAAAGTTGGTGAATTTGCTGTCGATGGGATGTCGGGTTTCTTGTTACTAGATACTACGCCAGTGTCTGTTGGAGAAATTACAGGGACGGGAACCGAGTTAACAACCGTTTGAGAATCATATTTGCTCTCATTAGGATCTCTATGATTTTTCCTCCTTCTCTTAACATTTGTATAACCATCGGTGTCAATATCAGTGGGAGAAGATGTCAAGGACGTGTCAATATCCATAACTGATTCATTACTATCAGTTACGGTAACATAACAGGCGGCCAAGGGAACTGTACCCCCCGGGTCAGGGGGCTCCTCCATAGTTAATAACTAAAAGAACTTACCAAGAAAAACTGTACACTAATAAATATATACAATTAAATAAGTATTATAAAAATATCACTGTACTTCCCTAATCACTATTTACAATAAAATACAAATTTTCAATAATTACGAAAGAAAATCACGCCCGCCTATTTCAAAGTTTCCCGCGCTTTTTTCGAAAATAACGTTCTTAGCGACTAATGGAACATACCCATACAGCATTTTAAGTCAGTGTGACGTGTGACAGTGGCAGTTAAAGAGTATTGACTTACACTAAGGCTTTAAATCATGCAAACCAACTACCCACCTGTTGCTAAAAATCTAGAACCCTTTAAGAAGAAGGGGAAGTCTTTCTTTTTATGGCGAAGGCTCACCTAGACGCGCCCCAAGAGCTGCACCGGCATTGAATTCATTCATTTACGCCAAATGCAGGTCGTTCGGCACTGATAGAGGCTTACATTTCAATACTTAATTCAGACTTTAGGCCTTGCGGCTCCCGCAGCCTGTCTAAGTGTGTGAAATGTGTGTTCACCCGTATTTTGAAGAAGTTACTGAGTAATCTTTGAGTTACTGCTCGTTAGGATTCGGAAAGGTTCTTTGATGCACAAGTAGTCAGAAATTAGTTTTTTTTAATAACTGTGTAGGTACATAGAGATGGTTATATCACAATTAGGTTTCAACATTCTGCCCATTGCGAGCGTTCAATAATTTATAGTACCTACCATTACTACATTCAGTTAAACTTAACTAGGAGATAAAAATCTAGAGTAGGTACAATAAAATAACAATATATATGAATGTGTTAATTACTTAACTAGAATTGCACGATTTATAGTTGCACCGGGATTACTCCCGGTCGTTGAAATATTCTTCCATATCATAATACACTTTTGGTATGCCATGCTTTTAATTTATACTTAAATGTGTTGTTTTTTAATATTTTTATTTCAGTAGGTAAAAGCCGGCACCCCCGTGGGGTGCCAGGTTAGAATTGCACCTCCCCATATCGTCCCGTGGGTGTCGTAGGAGGCGACTAAGGGAAAAATACTAGAAGGTGGGCAGCAGCGCCTTTTAAAGAACTGCCATCTTTAACTGCGATCCCCAAGCCGCCTGCCAAGCATGGGGATTATGGCAAATACCCCCTAAATAGGGGAGGCTGTGTTCAGCAGTGGACTATCCGGCTGATACAGTACAGTTAGTTTATTATACACATATTTAGAGTCTTACATATGGGCTATTGCGAAACATAGATACTATTTAATTTATATAGTTAATATTTGCGTTATACTACTACTACTAGAATTTCCGAACATCAGGAAAATAGCAAAATAGCCCTGAATTTATTTCGGCACAAGGAAAAATTTTTTTTTTTCTATACTCTATATTTACTATTATATTTCCAACGATTATTCACACTTTCAAACCTCGCAGCTGATATTTACGCGAGTGGATGGCAGAACTGCTCACGACACTAGGCTCCACGACGAGGAAACTGATTTCAGTTGGTAAGATGCAGGCGCAGGTAACCGAATGTTTAATGTTTTAGTGTACACTGTACACCGTTTTGCTACTTTTTGTCTATCAAGGTACTTTTCAAAAAATCTCTACTAATTCACCAAATTTTAATCATTATTTCCGAACGGATACGACTTAGGGGCCTTCAAGAGAGCATATTCTCTCCTCAAAGGCCGGCCACGCATCCTCGATACCTTTGGTGTTGCGGATGTTCTTGAGTGACGGTGATCACTTACCACCATGTGAGCCGCCTGCTCGTTTGCCCTTCTATCCCATAAAAAAAGGTAGGTATGCAGCCTTTCTTCTTTCAGATATAATACTGGCTGGTTGTAAAAAGAACCTTTCGATAATGTTATGTTTTCTCATAAAATTAAAACGAATGCATTTGTTCGAATTTCAATATGTTTTCCGCGTTAATTGAAATTTGGTATTTAATTTTATCAAACATTTGAATAGTTTTCGTCAATATTGAATTGTGAGTCATTCGTCACGTCATGGAACCACGTCATTTGAATTTGAACGCAGGAGAAATGCAGAGAGCTGTTAGGGATGTTGCAAGCCAGAAGGATTCAATCTCAGTACCACGACATTTTGGTGTCAACAGAAGCGTTATTTGCCTTCTTTGTCAGCGTTACCCTGACACAGGAGATCACGCTGAGCAACATTCAGAGCGTGGAAGGAGTACCCGATGCCGAGAGATAGGTTTAAGGCTACAAAACTTAAGTGGTGTTGTTGTTAGCCCCCAAACCGTGCGAAATCGGCTGCATGTAGGTATGGGCTACGAGCACGATGCCTAATACGTTACGCTCATCAAAATAAATGGTGAATGTATAGGGAACACAAAAAATTAACCCAAGAGCGATGGATAGGTTATGGATGGATTAAAAAAATTGTTTTGTTATGATATAAGGCTGATACAAGAAATGTAAGAAGAGTGTACCGTCGTCCCCTAAATACTGAACGTCTGAGTAAGAACAGAAGAATTGAGCTCTTTTTTGCAAATGGGGACATGAACGCTGAAAATAACATTGGGCATGTTATTATACCAACCCTGAGCTTCGATTTCACGGTAATGTATGACAATGCACTTTTGCATACAGCTATGCGGACCAGTGAGTAAGTACTTGGCAATGGAAAACATCCGGGTATCGCCCTGGTTGGGCGAAACTCCACTGGGACCGTTTGCCACAGGATAACATAAACAGACATAGTAGTACAGTAGTCCTTGAGAGCCAGTGAAATTACAGGCACAATGAGAATTGACAACTAAGTATGTCTCAATGTGACGGGCGCAGTGTAATTCGTGAGTTGTCATGAATTGCAACTGTTATAGGCAGAGGTTTGTCCACTTAACATCAGGTGGGCCTCGAGCTAGTTCCGTCACAATAACATAAAAAAAAAAAAAAGACATATATAAACAATCAGAGCCAACAAGTTTTGAATAACAAAGGCCACACTTTGTATTAAATTGTCTCATTATGTTTATTAATTTAATTATTTTCTATTTAAATAATAAAATACTTTTTTTATGTTATTGTGATGGAACAAGCTCGAGGCCCACCTGATCTTAAGCGGACTAATCTCTGCATATAACAGCTGATGCATTTCACCACAAGTCACTAATTGCACTACTCCCATCATTTCGAGACACTGGCTCTCAAGGACAACTGCCGGAACACACCGCACAGCACCAAATGCTTGGTGACAGATTTTCTACTTGAGGGTCGCTAGCCAGGCGGGCATTCATAAATTATGTATATAAATATTATACAGCGTTATTGGTAAAATGCTAACAACCTCTTAAGGTTGAGCGCCCGCCGCGACGACACTGGACCGCGGCGCGTTCCTTTTCAATAGTTTTTTTGAATATTTACATCGAGCTAAGTTATAAAAAAATTATGAAATATTAAATTACAGGCACAAGAGACTTTAACGTCAGGTGGTCCTCGTGCTTATTTCGTCAAATACAAATAAATAAACACAAAAAAACTATTTTCATCTCTAAATGTTTGTTAGGAATAGCAGAAGTCAACCCTAAGAGGTTGTTATCATTTTACGAACAACCCTGTATACTTATTATATTAGCAAAATGAAAATAAAATAAAGTTTACCCACAGTCAACCTTTCATGATAATCACTAAATTACATGTTATGGCGCATAGCATAATTTTCTTGTAAGGAAAAGACAAATGTTTCTAGACTAATAAATACATACAGGAAATTAATGGTCACTTAATTTAAATACCTATATTCAATTATTGAAGTAGATACGTTTTAGTTTTAGTGATGCGATTAGGATAGGCATTAATGCTAACTTACAGTTACGATCATTCAAAGCAATTATAAAAATCATCTAACTTTATTAAGTTCATCAATCAATTTAAATATATACTGTATCTTCTGTACTGTTTCACCCGGGTAGTCCACTGTTGAACACTGCCTCCTCAATTGTGGAGGGGTTTGACGCTTGGCAGGCGTCTTGGGGATAGCAGTGTGAGATATCAGTTCCTCAGAAAGGGCTATTGCTAACCTTCTAGTGTATTACCCTTAATCGCCTCTTACGACACATTCTAGGTGACATTCTAGCCCGGCACCCCCCGGACAGTCATTAAATCAAAGTATAAGAGTCGAACAATAAGCTCGAGACGTCTCTCGAAAAAGTTTCGAATTGCTTTTCGAACACCTAGAGCCACTTAATATTGGATCTCTTTGTATCTTTTATCCCATCTATAGCGAGGAGTGTCCTAAAGTGTCCTAATTATTTAACCTCATGCCGTCGTCGTCACGGTTTTATCACAACACAAGCCGAAAGCTCATCCAGAAATGATTGACGCGTGAAGATCACATACTATGCGATTCATGCGATCTTTTCTACCTTAGGTAGTATACCTACAGAATGAGGAATGAACTTCCTCTCACGGCATTTCTAAACAGCAGCATTCTAACATGGCGTTATTCAAAAGGCGAATCAACAGAGTCCTTAAAAGATTGGCAACTTATTTGTGATGCCCCGGGTGTTACAATATTTATAGGCAACGGCGATGACTTACCATCAGACGGCCCGTTTGCTTGCCACTGCTGGACAATATTATAGGTATTTTAAGAAATTTTTAGTAAGTAAGTAAAAATATGTTAGTACTTATAACATGTCCATGTTTCTTTTCCCTATGAGCAAATTGTTAGTTGGTTAAATAATGAAATAAATAATGGGTAAGGTACACGTCGGAAGTAAGTAATCATTATGTACGAGTAGACAAGACAAAGACTTAAATTACTTTGCTATAAAACCTTGCATATTTTATTCAAACAATCATTTTTCATAGTTGGTTACATATTCGAGCAATAATCTATAACTTTAGCAAAATGTTTGATCCTTTAAATAAACCGTACAAAAGTAGCAAAACCATTGAGGCAATGAGTATCATCAACAACGTCCTTTACCTATGCGGACTGAGATATTTCTGGGTAGAACCAGTAACTTTTAGCCAGAACTTCTTGAAGAGATTCGACGCCGTTTCCATGGTCCTACATTTCACGAACTGCTGTTTTACAGTACTGCTGCTAACTGCATTTATGACGCAGAGCAATTTGACTACAAAACAGCAAGCTGATATCGTGGTAAACTGTGCAATACCGCTCACACAATTTTATTGCTATGTGTTCATGTACTACAGTAGCGAAGCCCGCGAGATCCTCTACAAACTGATGATAGTTCTGAAGGAAGAGCAAAACGATCAAGTGGTAGAGAAAGAAATGATAAGGAAATTGAAACTTTATATTATTAGTTATTTATGCACCGCCATTTGGTTCATTACATTTTATACTGCTTACGGGGTTAGCCAGAAGTTTCTGTCAGGTTGGTATCAGAGATGTTTTCTATTAAAGGGGTTGTTTGATCATTATCAGATTATATGAGCTTACCCTACGTATCAAGGGGTGTATCCAGAGCGGTCATGCTCACATAAAGGTGCTGTCTAGTGGCGGTGTTGTGTGTCGGGTCGCCATCTTCCCTCAGAAATGATTGAGGAAGGCGATGGCTGGCACATGCGGCAACTCGTGAGCGGGTGCTGCTAGAGAACACCGGTCTGCTCTGAATGCTAGTGCCAATGACTTTAAATAAAAAACTTTTCTTTTAGCACTGTTCCCTCTTTTCTTTTCTTTTAGCAATGTTGTATATTTTCTATTTCATATTTCTAGAAATAATAAAAAAAAATCACAATTAAAAAAGGGACGAACCCTGGAGTCTTTTATTTATTAATCTACCCTCCACAGTGTAGATTAATAAATAAAATAAAAAGTCCTCAGTAAGCTTTTGCAAGCATCAAATATGGAGGATATGGAATATTTCTCCATCAACATCACACACCACAATGACAAACCGTTGAACAAAATTCTTTCCCTTTGGGGGGAAGAAACGTTGATCTAATATGTACCTATTTAACCTTTATCTTATATACTTCTTGCGCTTACGCCTGCTAAACGAACTATGGTGCTAAATCCCAATAACAAATATACCACGAACGAACGAGTAGGAAGCCTGTACTGTGCTTATCATCATCCACAGTCATGACGTCCACAGTGGAACAGAGTCCTTCCCCATTAGTTGGTTTGCCATAATACCACGCTTGGCAAGCGTGATCGCAGTGTAATGCCTCCTCTTCACTATAGGCGATCAGTGTCACTCGTGTGATCATCTGTCATCGGCAAGGTAATCATCACGATCATGATGTAAGCATCCACACGATCGTCTGTTGTCATTTGTTCAGAGATAAGCCTTGAAGATAGATGTGGATTTGACATTTTGGTGCAGTAAGTATATCTACAATCACTAAGTTTTGTGTGTAATAAGAGAACATTGTGGTCACCCCGTGACCACGATCACTGCAAAGTGTTTGAAACGTCGGGACAAAAATTAAGAACATTGTGGTATTTGAGAATTTATGGTAGCAGTACAAGGAAAATTGTATAAATGATATTTAAGTGGATAAACCTGGTGCCCAGGTATAGGCACTATTATAATATTTCCCTCCGGTGAATAAACGATCGGCGATCGTGTGCACACGACCACACGGGAATTCCCTTTGATACGTGCCCAAAAAACCGACAAGTCACTGATTGTCACGATTACTATAGCGATTATATAGACGATGATCGGCGACTACAAGCGAGTAAGCCCTCCACATCATCGTACTCGTGATCCTTTATAATCCCTATTGTGTATAGGAGCCAGAAGATGACAGATCTTCAGAAGGCACTGCTTATGACCTGGTATTTTTTCTTTCGCCGCTTCTTACGACTCCTATATAAGGATGTGGGGGTGCAATTCTAACCTAGCACCCCACGGGCTGCAAATTACTTTCACATTCTAGATGATTAAGAACGTGTTTGTTTCAATCGCAGGTACACCCTTCATCGCAGTCATCACTGGCTGGCCAGACTTGAAAGATGTATCCACAAAAGCAGAGATTGCTCGAATTATCTTTTTCGGATACTCGTGTATCGCCTTTCTGAGAGTATCAGGATCTTATGTCATTACCTTGTCAATGCTGATCGGCTTAAGTAAACAGTATAAGAACTTGCAGTGCTACTTTTATGATCTTAATAAGATTTTCAGTAAGAAGTTAACACAAGAGGAAAAAGAAGAGAATTATGAAAAAGCATTTATTAAAGGAGTTCAAATGCATATCGAAACTACTTGGTACGTTTTTTTCTGTTTGGTTTGCACCTATTTTTCATAGATTGATAGTTTTCAAATGTTATTATCACGAAGCAAGTAATATGTTATTATGTAATTAGTAAGGAGTTTTTTAGATTAGGCGGTGTTTTTGCTATCTGGCTTATTCTGAAACTTCTGTTAGGATGTATTTGGACGACCGGTTATAGTTACAACCGTGCTGATCGTGAAAAACCTGCCAAGTGTCTTCATTATGTCAGGTCCTTTTTCGGGATCTCTTGCTGTGTGAGCCAAAGCTAGAGAAGGTTTTGCAGCAGCAAATGGGGGACTGGAGGATATTATGGAAAAGCATAGTTAGGATGGTGGGAGTAGGCTCACCGCGCGCTGGTGCCGCTGGTCGGCCGCCGCATAGTGCATGGTTACTACTCCGAAAACCTGCCCCACCACGCATAATCTGAAAACTGCTGGTGACAGTAGGTAGGTACGTGACATTATCACAGTATGGTGTGTCAGTAATGTGGCTGTTTATGAAATACGTAGATTGGATACTTTTGTTCTCATGTTTCACGTTCAAACTGGCAAGATAGAATGAAAATAAAAAAAAGCTACATTAAAACGCTGGCTCATCGAGCAAACGTTTTATAACGACGAGGAATTTATTAAAATAACATATTGGCTAACATTTAATTAATTAAAATAGATACACTATTTTTCATAGACTAATTATGTTTAGGTATTATTTTTAATATTGATGTTATTTCTGACTTTACATTTGTAATTATTGTATAATTTTGTTTTTATTTTCTTCAGTACCTTACCTGCTTACTCAAAATATTCAATATTGACATGTAAACATATAGTTTATGAAATAACTAAGTATTAGTATTTTTAGCAGGCATTCTCCCTCTTGATTAATTTCATAGAATCTTATCAAAATGTTGACATATTAGGTATATGGTTCACTAATATTACCTAGCTATATGAAGTTATCGTGCCTAGGATATATAGACTGTGATTCAATCGTAACATTTTCCAGGTGTTTGAACCGCATAAAGCACGTGTGTCGGCTGGTATTCGACGCACAAATGCTGCTGACCATCATCTGCTTCGTGACCATTCTCCCCGTTTTGATGGTTGGTCATATAACATAAGTATTTATATAAACAGGATGTACAGTAATGAGTCGATAATACTTTAATTACAACCCTCCCAGAAGGAAAATTCAAGTTTACGTGAAAAACATTCTGATTAAGAAATCCTACTACCTACACAGTTTGTGATTACTTAAAGGACAAAAATGCTAGGACAACTTCGCCTCTGCCAAGCTGTCGCCTCTCACCTACGTAATTTAAACAACAAACTAAAGTAATTTAACAAATATTGTAATCATTTTATTACATAAGTATAAAATATGTAACACATTGTTAAAAGACGTTTAAAAGAATGGCCCCGAGTTTCTTGCCCGTTCTTCTCGCAGTGGCTCTATACATTTTTTTGCTGAATGTGGCAGTACTATGTAGAAAATTTCAATATTAAAATTTATAATTGACCTTTATATGAGTGTAGTAGATGGATTTGAATTTGAATACTGAGAACGCCGATTTACAAAAGTATTTTTACAAAAGTATGCGATATTGCTACTTTACCAGGGGATGTATGTAGCGCCCTACGAATTGTTCGTAGGTAGCGCCAGAGGAAAGCCTAAGGTATGAAAAGCTTTGTAAATAATCAAAATGTCATAATTTATATAGGTAATAGAGCAGATGGAATAATAGTTATTTGTTTCAAAAGGCTGCAAAGTTGTTGGGAATAATTTGATTTTTCTAGTGTACAACGCACTTCAGTGGTAGCAACCTTGAATTCGCCATTTTGGATTTTTACAGGAGACGTTCCACTAATGTTCTCTTAATACATATAAGTAAAGAAAACCACAATTAATCTTCCTATTTTAGGTCTTGTTGCGTCGTGACATTATAAAAGAATTCTCAACAAACAACACAACCCATGAACATCTCATATAAGAATCAAAGTCCTGGCTCACTGACTGACAGACAACAAACAGCCTAAACCGCTGGTCGCAGAGACTTGAAATTTGGAGGGTGTATTTGTCTTGAGGCGTATGAGTGTACTAAGAAAGGGTTTTTTGAAATTCAACCCCTAAGGGGGTAAAAATGGGTGAAAACGTTTGTATGAAAGTCCTTTGTTTTTAACTCACAGTTCTGAAAATTTGTATTCGGGTAGATCATTCAAAATAAAAAATACGTGTTCAACATATTTTTGACAGCGATAACTTAAGGGTGTAAAATTGGGGATGAAACTTTGTATGGATGCTCATCGTTTTTGAAGTCGTGTTTTTGTTTTAAAAAGTCATATCATATTTATTTATTTTATTATCATAATGATGAACTGGATAGACTTTTTAAAACAAAAACACGCCGCAAATATATTTTTCGCTAGGATTGATTAGGAGTGAAAATGGGGAGAAAAGTTTGTCACCTGAACCTAAACCGCTGGCGCTCGGCCTGTTCGTCCATTTATCATATTGATGTATCTTTGAATCGTAACAAGCAGATACTTCAAATTAAAAAAAATATATATTAAACAAAAAATAAAAATAAAAACTAGCTTACTAATAAAACTTTATGTATTATAAAAATAATAATACTATTGTATATTATGTACAATTGAGATAATTTTCTTAATCAGTTAGATATTAAACTTATAATACTTCATTATTACAAATTTGTTTTACAAAGCATGGAGAATGCTACACGCTGAGCATCGGAATTCGGATGAGACGTCCGTCGCGCGTCGTGTATAACAGGCAAAACGAGTATAGTGTTGTGATCTATCACGTGGTGCCTCACCACTGAGCTCGGATGAGGGCAGCCACATTCAATCCATGTCTTATGTATTCTATGGGAATCAGGAAAGGACAATGGATGTCTGTAAAGAGATTGTCAGCCATGTAGTGTAGCAAGAATTAGCGTTATGGTCTTATGATGCAAAGTGTAAAGGAGACTAATTCACCACTGCGGCAGAGTACTCTATCGATATGTTACAACTTACAACACTCGACATGGGACACTGTGTTTGAACTGGTAGCCACGGGGCAAGTATTTTATATATGACACGTTTTATTACGGCTCCCAAAACCGGTAACGGTTCCTGAGCAATAGTCCACGCAGGCGAAGCTGCGGGTAAAAGCTAGTATCACATAAGATTCTCCCATCGGTTTCATGGCCGGCCAACTGCCTGATGGATCTGATGATGCATTACCTATTTTGTAATACAGAATTCTGATCGCGACCCGAGCAGCGCGCTGACGAACCTGCCAACCTTACTGCTGGGCCTCCTCGTTACTGGATTCTTCATGTGGAACGCAGGAGATATTTCCGTTGAGGTTGGTGTCTAAATAGATAACTTCGCATTAATCCACCTTATCTCTATTCTCTCTTAGGGTTGCCAGATCAAGGTATATCAATTCCTGGACATTTCTGGGGTTGATGATGAAAATTTTGTTCAACATTAAAAGAAAATATCTGTAGCCTTTTAACTATGAATTCACACACACACGGCCGGCATGCGGTGTTCGTATGACTCTAAAAACTAAGAAGGAAAGACAGAGCCCGGTAAAACATCAAACTGAAGCCACTTTTTTATATGTGTGCGATGGAATTGCTGCCACATGAAAGAAAAAATAACTAAATTGTGAGGTTTATGGCAGATACATTTTTGATGATATAAATATACAGAATATACTTACAGCAAAATCTGTTCGTTAGAATACTTCAATATACTGCACAACCTTCATGATTGTTATTGTATATTTTTTCCTTATATTGTTATTATTCATATTTCACATTTTTAAAGATATTACATGTCCAAAATATACATATAGCAAAATTCAGTTATTTTAAAAGCTTCACAATAATACTGCACAGTCATCACAAGTATAATAGTATGATATTTCGCGATTAAAAAAAAATATTTCACATTTTCGAAGATATATATATACAAGATATCTATTACAGCAAAATCTGTTCATACAAAACTTTATAATAATATTGCACAATCCTCACGGTTATTATTTTATATGATGCTTCTCAATTTTTTTTTATGATTTTCTGTAGTTTACGTTCTCTAGGACAATAAATAATTGACCAAGGGCGGGTTAGATCACGTATATGTGGGTTTCGTCGCAAGTGCCTTAGTTGGAAATAAACTACATGGCGAGTCTTTTTTAACTGACTTTAAAAAAGGAGGTACTCAATTCTACCTGTATGTTTGTAATATTCGCGCGGTCCATGATCGATCGCATCATCACTTAACATCAGGTGAGATAGTGGTCAAGTGCTGCCCAGTTCGGTATAAAAAAGGGCTTAAAGAGCGGCCAACCCGTCTTACTTTTCATACAAACGATCGTACGTTATTATGGCGTTGTAACATATCTTTCTTTGTTAATTTAATTCTTAGCTAATAGGTATTTTTTGTCTACATATATGCTTTTATGCAAACAAAAAATAAAATTTGGAGAAACGACTTCAATATAAGCCTCCAAAAATCTGCTTTTGTGCACAAATTTAACCTGAAATTAGGGTGTTCAGAATGTATTCACAAATTGTAAAAGTTGAGAACATATTTTGATAGAAACCTTGAAAATATAATGGAGATTCTAAATGATAAACATTTATTTTACAAACATGTAAGGCTTATTGAAAAACACGTAATTACTGGACTAAGTTTTATGAAGTTTACGCACACTATTTTTCGTTAAATGTTGTCTTGTTCTCACTTGCTTGTTAGCCAAGTGGCAGAAAGAGGTATGCGGGGGACGGAGTGAGACGGAAGGTTGAATGCTAAGCGCTGAAGATGAAACATCAAGCTTTTCAATCACGCTCGCTTTGACGATAGACGGACCGGGAAGGGCCCTCTTATGGCCTGAGACTGACCTCAAAAATAGTTGGATTACGTACTAGTTAGGTAGACGCTAAACATACGGACACCTAATATGTACTTGTGTATTCCGGGACAGTAGAGTGAAATTACTGGACACGGGACAAGACGCCCCATTCCGGGACAATCCCGGATTTCCCGGACGTCTGGCAACCTTATTCTCTCTACACAATGGTTACTCATTCAAAATTCGTATGACTTGGCTTTACTCACCTATACAAATATACTAGGTATTACTTGAAGAATCTTCATTTATTGTTTTTTCTGCAGGCATCGATCCTACCTGAAGCTATATATGGCTCAGGTTGGCAGAACTGCCATTACAGAACAAAACGCATCCGAGGACTGGTCGTAGTGGCCATGAATCAAGCACAGGTAAACATAGATATAGGAATTTATCCACCATAGCATTAATAAAATTTGCAAGAAAATGGCGAGCGGTAATTACGCTCTCCTTAAACTGAAACCATTGTTAGGTATCGCTAATATCCGTGTACTATGCATAATATATACATTCAATAATAAGATATTCCATTACTGTTTGAGGTAATGCTACAGAGATAACAAGAGTTCTCAAATGTCAAAAATGTTCCATAAGAACAATTAATAGGCTGAAAAAGCGTAGCCTCCCAAGGGAGCACACACTTCTTAAGAAACACAAAATTATGACAGTTGTTTCTCTTTACATCTATAATTGTTTATTAGAAATTCATGAGGATAGGAATGTTCCAGAAAAACAGGAAAAAGTTATACCTTACAGTCTGCATAATGAAATTCGGGTTGTACCAAAAATCAGATTAGTACAGAAACAAGGTTGTTATTCTAAAATACTGATGAATAATAAATTACCAAAAAGCTTGACCACCTTAAAATATAGTTTGTTCAAACTAAAACTTAAGAACATTTTTGAAAACAATCCTTTCTCCACATTAAAAGAATTCATGTCAATGCAGCTTTTAGAATCTTTGTTCTTAGGACAAGTGCTAACGTAATAACTGTAAATTTTATTTAACTGTATTATGTATAAAAATATTATGATTATTACATATTAATCAATTATTTACATAGACGTAATTAGAACCAATATATTTAAGTAGTATAAACTGATAGTGGGCTAGAGCATTTGGACTCCCTATGAGTCCAAATGCTTTTACTGTAGTAGCTGTAGTATTGTAGTAGCTGTAGTGTTGTATATAGTTTGTAGTATTTGTTTAATAAAGGCATACCGCCATTAAAAAAAAAAGTAGTATAAATATGTATTAAATGTACCTTGACTTGCCTGTAAAAAATTTACAAAAGGGCTAATAATACTTCTTTATATCTTAATTTACGTCTTTACGTAGGTTTAAAAATTTAGTAGGTTTGTAAATTTTTTACAGGCAAGTCAAGGTACATTTAATACATATTTATACTACTTAAATATATTAATTCTAATTACGCCTATGTAAATAATTGATTAATATGTAATAATCATAATATTTTTATACATAATACAGTTAAATAAAATTTACAGTTATTACGTTAGCACTTGTCCTAAGTACAAAGATTCTAAAAGCTGCATTGACATCCTCGTCCGTGGGAAGGTTAAGGACCTACCCTTAATCTCGATACCTCATACGCGGGCCCCGGGTGGTGCCAATTCACAAACCAGTTGATAGGCTTCTAAAGCAAGAGGCGATCTTTTCCTTCGTGGTGTTCAAATTACAATAAATATTTATTTGACCGTAAATTATTTTTGAAAGCTGTCTCATTAAATATTTTAACAAAACACTTAATAAACAGAAATATATAAACATATCTTCCTGTTAATTCGACTTGACGTCATAAACGCCGCGTAGGCTAACTGGAAGAATTTACACAACTATTTGGTTTTGTGTCTTACAACAGATATAAGTTACACCAATTTCAGAAAGACAAACAGCAGGTTACATTACAGGGGTATCAAGTTGCCCCTTCGTTAAAGAAACCTAAAAACTAGCCTCTTAGCAAAAAAATATTTTATTTAGTAATAGTTCGAAGTAGGTAACTTGGTAGTACTGTACTACTGCTAACTGTAAAACTACTGCGTTGGTAGCGTTCCTTGGTCTTCGGGTCTAGTTGTTACTTTTTAGGATTTTCTGACATAGAAACATTCAATACAAAACCAGTTCTGAAATCTGAACCTGAACCCGGTGGCAATAGCTTCGTCCCCTATAACATAGACCAAAACAAATCTGGCGAAACATGGGTGTTATTATCTATAGATATACCTCTACCTACCCTTTCCGGAGTAATTCAGTACACGTGATGGTTATGATATGTTGACGATGACCTATGTATTACATATTTTGAAATTTTCTTTGTTTCAGCAACCGGTTGCTCTTACAGCACTTAACACAATAGAGTTGTCGTATAATAGCTACTTAAACGTAAGTACATATTTGGTCTCTAAGCACTGTGTTACTGTACTTTTAATTCTATAAACCATAGCGAAACAAGCACGTAGCTCGTCTGGTGTTAAGCTTTTACCCTTGCCCATAGTAAGTGAAGACCCGGAACACGTACCTAAGTCATCTGCGTGAAGTTGCATTGCGTATACTCTGTCTGCATTCTTTACAGAATCTCATTTGCCTTTGTTTTACTCGCTGGCTGTCCGAACTCATAAACAACAATTCTGCTTGGCCGCCGAATATGTAGACAAGGTGTTGAAAGACTTCAATACGAAAAACCTAGCAAAAAAATCTACCGTCGAGTATTGACCTATACTGGGTTATTGGTAAAATGCCAATAACCTCTAGTCCTAAGAAACAATTTGAGATATATTTTTTTGTTTTGAAATCATTTTTTTTTATAATTTTTAATTTTCTTTTGTGTTTTTTTATATGTTTTTGACTGAATAAGCACGACGACCACCTGATGTCAAAAGTCTCTTGTGCCTGTAGTGTATTATTTCATATTATTTATTACTTTGCGCGATGTCAATATTCAAAATTGTTAGATAAGTTAGCATCGTCAGGACCACTATGTCCTAGTTATGAATGAAATTCTATTGTTATCATTATCGCCGATGCCAATGTGTTAAAGGGACCACGGCGCGGTCCAGTGTTGCCGCGGCGCGGCGGGCGCTCTTAGCTTGGAGTAGGCATTAAAACACAAAAATATATAAAATAATAATTAAAAAAAATATATATTCTTTCAATACAAAGAAAATCATCCCGTAATGTTTCTTAGGACTAGCAGAAGTCAACCCTAAGAGGTTGTTAGCATTTTTCCAATAATCCTGTATATACCGTAAGCTCGAGTTAGACGATTTTTGGAATGCAACTGCATCTTATTGTGCTGCACTTACCTACAATAAAATATATAAAATTAAACATATAGATGGATGTGTTGTGACTTGAGACCATCTAGTCTCATCATCTTGTTGCCCTTGCCTGCTCGGGTTGTGGGTTTGGTTCAACATGTCTTCACTAACAACACAAATAACAAAACAAGAACATTATTAAATGTACATTATGCTGTAACAACAAGAAATACACAAGGTCATGATAGTATTTTTTTTTTGTATTGGAGGGCAAAAGAGGAGGCGGCTCACCTGGTGGTAAGTGATCACCATCACCCATGAACATCCGTAACACCAGAGGTCTCGAGGATGCGCTGCCGACCTTTAAGTTTTAGGCGCCGGTTTTTTGGCCAGCCGCCTTCCTAATTCCAACCTTCCTAGGAAATGTCTTCGTATTACTATACATGAGACAGCCTTAACGTTTTTAGTCGTTCTTAACCGATCACCTGCAGTAGTGACTGCAGGTGATCGGTTGCTTGTCCATCCACGTAAGCAGTGGCTTACGTGGATGATTCCTAGTGACATTAACTAGTGGTTTTTGTCTTAGAATTACAGTCGTTATAGCATGGTGGAAGTAGTAGCTCATTTTGGGAATGACCGTCTGGCTAGCTACCATATCTGTAGCCAAGCACCGAACAGTGTGTTCCGGCAGCTGCCCCTAAAAGCTAGTAATTCTAGGTTAGCCTAAACAAGCATCTTCCATGACATCATAGGTGAGATAGTGGTCAAAAGAGCCTAATGTGTAGACTTTATCTAATAAGTTATATAACGTTAATGTTTCGTTTTTCCTTCGCAGATGATCAAGACTTCTCATTCACTGTTTTCTGTCTTCTACTAGACGTATGATCCATCCGCTCCACTATGCGCATATTGAGTTCTCTACAATCTGAAGAGTTACTTTGTGTTACATTTTATATTCTTTTTTTTTTTGGAGGCATGTCGTGCCACTTGGTCTTACACTGTCTTTAACATTTTATTATTATAATTATAACAGCACGATAGGTTATACAATACTGGACCGACTCCTAACACTGCAAGTTGGGAAATAAAGTGTCGGGGTCGATACCACGCTGCATCAAAACATTCTGAGATCACATTTTCATGGTTCAACTTCCACCAGCGGTTTCTTACTTTTCAGTGAAATCTGTTCTGTTTTTTTTACATTTACTATATAATAATATACCTACTGACGCGTACTGCTTACAAGATTGAATGTCAGTCTCCTACAACGCTGGTTACTTTTCATAAGAGTTGGAATCGGCTTTCAATTATCTAGAATATATTAAACCCCCCTACTAATAATCCGATTTTAATAAAATTTTAGTGTAACCAAATAAAAAAATATAATATGTTCAAATAAAAATATATATTCAGAGTTCAGATGTTACAAACATTAATATGAAAAACCAAACATTGAACTTGTTTTCAATAGATAAAGCCATAGTCTTCTTGGAAATTAAAATGGATTCAAATTTACAATGATGAATTCGTATAAATTATCTGTCCGTGATACTTAGTTCTGCTGCATATGCCGCGCGTTCGTACTAACAGTTGAAAAAAATTTCGTGAACTAAAGTTCACGAAATTTATCAGTCTGATATTTTATAGCTGATGATTAGAAAACCGTGTCGTCTACTATCAACTTATTATATATTCAATTAATGGCACTCATTATCTAAGGGATTAAATAGTTCTATGTAACGACCGCGCTATTATAACAAATTGATGAATTACCTATGATCTGGACAATTAAACAGTTATTTAGTACAGACAAGATGATTGTGTTAAATAGTTTAATTTACGTAGAGGTAAACTGCGAATTCTAAAGGTGAATTTTATCAATCTCAACTATAACAACTTACTCGTATAATGAAAAAAATATATATGTTATATCTATAATTAAATCTAGGTTGGTGACAGATTTTCTGCTTGAGGGTGGTAGCTAGCCAGTCGAGAATTCGCAAAATGCCCTTCCACTCCACCATGCGGTGAAGCTCAAGCGGGCTCAGGCGGTGGGATTCAATAATGGACTTGCGGCATGGCGGCAGTCCATAGTACATAATTGACTTTGTGCTATATTGACATTGAATTGATATTTTTTTTATGCATTTTATCTAATTTTATCCTTAATTATTATTTTTATTGACATTTTATTAATGTACCTACATATTTTCAATTTAATTTAATGTATTCGGACTTACAATTTGACATATTATTATTTCAACAATTAGTATCAATGCAATGTCTAATGCTAGTTTATTTATTGTCAATTTTATGTGCCTTCTGAGAGTAAATACATTTGTTTTATCATATGGAAATATGTTTGTTCTGTATAAATATGCTCCATCTCCTCCTAAATATTTGCATATGACTGCTTCTGATGCCACGATGGAGTTGGTTGTACAGTTGCAGTTGTAGCTGACATCATAGGCTGTGCCAATCAAAAACGTCAGTTGGTGGTGGAGACACGCGACTTTCATTGTGACTCGTGACTCGTCATTGTAAAGTCAGCGAAGTTCTTTATACCTACGGTACGTAATGGGAAGATAATCTTCATGAGTTTCCCTAAATACTTGGAAAAATGTGGTTAATGTCCTTTTTTGTCAGCCGTCCCAAGTTTTACTGTGATACAAACACTGGTCAGTAATTGCAACAAATCAGCACAGCAGTATTGGTACCGTAGATAATTATGGCTAGCTATATATATTAATCTAGTGTGTTATTGGCATAATTTTATACTTATCCTGTAAAATGGGATGGAAATTGTGTAACAGATACCCATTTGGAATTTTCACTGAATATGTGAGATTATGGCAATTAATTTAACTATGGTCGATGCGACGTGTGATCAAAATGCTGGCACCTATTTGGCTCAAAGAATAAAGCATTGCAATTCAACGGGGCAATGCTGCCAGCATGCTGGGTACGCTGCCAACTGGTACTGGGCTGCTGACTGCAATGACTTATGGGTATCTAAATGCTTTTATTGAAGTAGCTGTTGTGTTATAGTTCGTAGTATTTACGGCCGGTATAAAAAAACAAAATAATAATAATAACCAATCATATTTATAAATACTATCATATAATAACGGTGCTGACTTCCAGCACAAAAAGTATGAAAAAATAACTGGTAAAAGTCAGTATCATGCTAAATAAATTAAACACAGTCACATTATTCCATGAGTTATTTTCTCATGCATTTCAGTGTTGGAAGAAACCCCCCTTTTATTTTGTTTTCACTCTTTTGTGCATACTATCTACTTACATGTTGGTTGTGTCACTCACCCACAAAAGAGAGTAAAAGAGTTAAATACGTTTTTCAGTACTAAATAATCGATTTTGATTAGAATTGAAATGGGAACAACATGGACATGTTATACTCTACCTAACAAGAATATCAATATCAAAATTGGTCCACAATTGATGTGAACGCCCTGCCAACCATGGGGATTATTGCAAACCCTCGCCTTTGTTCATCGGTGGATGTAATGGCTGTAGATGATAATGACAAGTACCACCAATTGAGCATACCTACCACGTTAAGAGCTCGCGAGGGTCCTCGTGTGTGACATACTCTGAACAGTTAATAAACGTTATTGCATGAGTAGTTACCATCATTATACGCAATTAACTAACATTATTCTACCCTTCCATTTCAATAACTCCCAGCATGTCAATGTGTATAACCTCCCCCACGATTTAATAACGGATTGCCGCGCCACGCTGTCACCCGCTGCGCTATTCAAACATAATCATGAATTTTCCCAACAAAACGGCAGCATACTATTACAAAATCAGCTTTATGGCATTTGTTCTCGGTTCGCCGAATTTCTACATCGATGATTTGAATATCTCTGAATCATTCTACAAAGCGTTTCGGATTGTGTCCAAATGTTTTAATATTGTATTACCAGTGTGCATAGTGTTTGAGCTGGGAGCGTTTGTGACTCAGACAAACTTGTCGAAGAAGCAAGAATCTGATTTGCTCATTTACGGAATTTCGCATCCAATTTTGTGGAGTTACAGCTTGATGCTGTGGAGACACGAAAAGGATATCAAGGAGTTATTTTCACATGTGTTATGGTCAAAAAACATTTACAATGACGAAAAGATTGAAGCGATGATGTTGAATAAAGCCAAGCGCGATTCAACGGCTCTTGCGCTCAGTTGTATTATATCGGTGCTGTTGCATACGATGAGTGCATTTTTGCAATTTTTGAAGTCAGGTACCTATCTATTTCGTATGACATCCTATACATAATCTATATGGGCAAGTACCTAAAGGGGCAAGAACGTTAATATTAATGAAAAAATAATATTGATAACTGTTACAGTTATCAATATTGTGTAGCGTTTCATGGTGAAATGTCACAACCACTGAGGTCACAACTGAATATGTGTTCATGACAAATTTGACAGCTATCGCTTTACCAAGATGGCCGCTATGCGCTGTCAAAGTTCGCGCGTCCGTATTGAAAAACCCTTTAAAAAGAGTTTGAAGCGTTCGTTGCGAAGCTTACTTAGCTGTTCTCATCCGATCAGCAAAGTAAAGCAATGTCGCCCACGGTCATGAATTGGATGGGTGACCGCTAGTGACATTACCTACTACTGAGCGTTTCCATGCTTCGGAGGGCACGTTAAGCCATCGGTCCCGGTTGTTATCTTAGGATGGCAGTCGTTATAGCATGGGGGTAGGGCATTTTGCAAATACCTGCCTGGCTAGCCCTCAGGTAGAAAATCTGTCGCCAAGCACCTAACGGTGTGACCGGCAGTTGTCCTTGAGGGGCAGTATAAAATTAAAAATTATCTAGGTATCTACATAAAGACGTTAATGGTAATTGTCTTAAATATGCTTAATTATTATATTAAAAGTAACATAATGGTTTCTCCTAAGGCACTTTCACAACAATAATCACAGCTTGGCCTCTCGTGGATGATCCATCCCGTGCTGCTCATGTATCAAGGATCATCAGCAACGTCCTCTGGTGGGTGTTCGTGTCGCGTATCATCTCTTCGTACGTCGTCACCATTACTCTCGCCACTAGCATTAGCTCTCTCTACTTGAACCTGCAAAGCTACTTCAACACCCTTGAACACATTTTCGAGAACAATGACCTGGAGCAGCGAGAGAAGGAGATCACATACGAGAAATCTTTTGCACTTGGCATTAAGCTTCATTTAAATACAATTGAGTAAGTCAAAATATATTATCTACTGGCGTAGGGTAGCAGACAGTGAACCAATCGGCTACGATCCTACAGTGAACCACCAAGTGTAGGGGAATAGGGGATAATGGGTATCACTTAATCCTGATACATCATAGATAATTATATCAATCTAATTTCATTCATAAATGCCCGAATTCGGGTGCTTGTGATGCTAACGAGTTAAGCGAGATACAATAAAAATATTGAGTGTTCAAACTCGGTGAAACTTTGCATGTATGTCCTGATTAACCCACTGGCATCGGCGATAATGATAACAATAGAATTTCATTCATAACTGGGCCATAGTGGTCCAGTACGATGCCAACTTATTAATTGAGCCTTATAGGCTTTGGGCCACAATATAGAATTAGCTCATTTCCAGCATTTGCACATGTAACCTACTGGTGAACCCCATCAAGTAGTCTGCATAGGTATGCCCATTGTCCACACGAAGTACGTCGGTACCACACAAGTCGATGTTGTGATCAAGAGAAACTCACTTATATTCGGCTCTGAGGAAGAGCTTTTGAAGTTTTTCGTTGTCAACATACGAGTAACATCGTCATATTATTATCTGCAACTAAATATAAAAAAAATGTTGATGAAGAATAATAAACAATGCTGGAGACTGTAATCTTTGTGCGGTAAACTAGTTATCTACCCGTACATAAAAAAAATGACAAAATGAATCATTTGTTAGGCCATTCAATAAAAACGATTTTATAATGTTAAGGCCAGGTCAAAAACTACATTTAATTTTGCAAATGAATAAAAATTTAAAACAAAAATCATTTCAAAATATTTAGGACTAGCAGAAGTCAACCCTAAGAGGTTGTTAGCATTTTACCAATAACCCTGTATAGCGCCTGCCGCGGCAACACTGGACCTACCTTTGAATATTTACATCGAGCTAAGTAATATGAAATATTAAATTTTGAAATTCAAATTCAAATTCAAATAATTTATTTGCCAGAATACAAACGTTACATATTACATTTTGAGTTGTTGTACAAATGTGCCGCATTAGTATTCAGTCTGCAAGCAGACGTGCAAATATTTGTCAAGTCGCAATAATTATTACTAAAATTAAATATAGTCAGTTAACATTTGTAAATCCCTTGAAATTCTAAATACTCTTTTACACTATAAAAGCAATTATCTAATAGCCACTTACTAAGCCTCTTTCTAAAGATTTGTCCATCTAGTTGTTTCAACGCATCAGGTAACTTATTAAATACTAAAATACACATATTATACACATTTCTTCTATAAATGTCCTTATAGCACCGAGGTTGATATAATAAGTTTTTATATTGATTACGTTTTTGTCTTGGGTAAACTTCACTCCGTGTCTTGAAATGTGATGGATAACGTTTTACAAAAATACACACTTCTCTAATGTATAAGCATGGAAGCGGTAAGATGTTATTTCGTTGAAATAAAGGTTTACATGTATCTAAGTACCACGATTTGTTAATTACACGAATGCACCGTTTCTGCACTTTAAACGCCTTTTCGGAGTCTACTGAGCTTCTCCACATAATCAACCCATAACTGAGGACCGAAGAAACGTACCCGTGATAAGCTGTCAACGCAGCCTCAGTAGACACGGTCTGCCTCAGTCTCTTGAGAGCAAAAACGAAGCGATGGAGTTTTTTACAAACCGCTGCTATGTGTTCTTTCCAGTTTAAATGTTTGTCCAATATTAAACCTAAGAATTTGATGGAATGCACCTCGTCAACTTTTTGATCTTTATAACATATGTTGTCAAGATTAATTGGTTCAGTATTATAAGAATTAAATTGGATTATGTTAGTTTTATTCATATTAATTTTTAAATTATTTTCATTAGTCCAATTTACTACTTCCGATATGGTATTTTTTAATATTTGCTCTGGAAAATTATTTTTGTCGCATTTTACAATTATTGTAGTGTCATCAGCAAACAATATGCATTTATGTAGAGTACACTCAGGGAGATCATTTATGTAGACTAGGAAAAGTAAAGGTCCTAAGATACTACCTTGTGGAACGCCTGTTTTACTCGCAGCTGGTTCCGAATAAAAGTTTTGTTTAATAAAACTTTTACCTTTCTTCACTACTTTCGTAACTACTGTTACCGTTTTTCTGTTTTGTAAATAGCTACTAATCCACTCCAAGGCTTTTCCTCTGATGCCATTCCGATCTAATTTATTTAAAAGGTGTGCATGATTAACAAAGTCAAATGCCTTTTTTAAGTCCAAAAATAGTGACACTACTGATGACCCGTTGTTGATAGTTTCCGTAATAGTTTTTATCAAGTCAAAACACGCTAGAGCTGTTGAGCTTCCCTTACGAAACCCAAATTGGTCATTTTTGAGTATATTGTGTTTGTCAATAAAATTACTAAGTCTTCTAAGCATCGCTTCAACAATCTTAGACATTACGGGCACCAAAGTAATGGGACGATAATTATTGAGATCTGCCTTATCTTCGCCTTTGAAGATAGGTTTAATAACAGATACCTTTAGTGGCTCGGGAAAAGTACCCTCAAGAAAAGAAAGATTTATAACATGTGAAAGTGGATAACAGATCCATGCCGCACAGAACTTTATGACCTTGGTAGTAATTTCATCAAAACCACTAGAATTGCTATTTTTCAAACTCATAATTATTCTATAAATTTCTAAAGCGTCAACAGGGTTCACGAAAATTGAATTTAATTTAATATTATTATTATTATTCACTTTATTTATTATACAACATAATTTTAAATTTTTTACAACATTATTACAAAAATAAATATTATAAAAAACTTAAAACTAGGGTGCCGCTGGTCGCGGGGCAGAGCCCAAGCGACCAGTGGTTAGGGCTGCAGAGAGAGGAACCTCCGGACAATGCGTGTTGTGTCCAGTATCACTGCCTTCTGCATCAGACCCTTGATCCAACCATCTAGCGAGAGCCTCTTAAGGTGTTGGTCGAGGCTCTTCGCTATAAGGCCGTTCGCCGAAACGACTATCGGGACAATGATCGTCGAGTCAACATCCCACATGGCGGTTACCTCGTGAGCCAAATCAAGGTACTTGCTGACTTTATCCTTTTCGGCCTTAACGAGATTCTCGTCATGTGGGATGGTGATATCTACGAGCACTGCCCGGCGCTGGGATCGGTCGACCACCACGATATCAGGTTTATTGCAAACAATAGTCCTGTCCGTGATGATAGAGCGGTCCCAGTAGAGCAATGCACGACCATTCTCGAGAACTGGCGCCGGTGCGTACTGGTAGTACGGCACCTCTGACTCAACAAGGCCGTATTGAAGGGCAAGTTGCTGGTGGATGATCTTGGCCACTTGGTTGTGCCTGTGCAAATACTCGCCGTTAGCAAGATGCGAACAACCGGAAATGATATGCCTGAGTGACTCTCCGGGTCGGCGGCATGCTCGACAAATGTCGACCGTACCGTCCTTCAAGATATATTTCCGATAGTTGTTCGTCATCATTACTTCGTCTGCAATTGCACAGGCAAAACCCTCGGTTTCCCCAAAGAGGTCTCCGAAGCGTAGCCAATTCACCGAAGCTGGTAAATCCACATCAGGCCCTGTTAGGGCCCGGAAAAACCTACCGTGCAGCTCCTTGCCTTTCCATACTGCCTTGCGGTCATCGGTGCTCAGCATCGTTGGTTTGCGCCAGTTATCGTTCGCCAAGGAGAGCGGTGTGAGGCCCTTGTCAACCGCCACGACATCGCGATGCATCCCGCACTCGTGGTTACGGAAATAATCCCTGAGATTGCACACTTCACGGTTGTGAAGGGTCTTGGCATTTAAAAAGCCGCGACCTCCCCATTTCCGTGGAATGTACAGTCTCATAACGGACGAGCGCGGGTGTAGCATGCGATGTGAAGTGAGCAGTTGTCGGACCTTTCTATCCAGGGCGTCCAGCTCAGTCTGTGTCCACTTCAGTATGCCAAAGGAGTATATCAGTAGAGGCATCACCCAACCGTTAAAGGCGCGCGCCCTGTTGCCTCCAGACAAAAGACTTTTAAGTACTTTTGTCAGGCGGAAAAAGAAGCGCTCCTTTACCGATTTTTTGATGTCCTCTACCGAAATACCCAACGACTCTGACATACCGAGGTACTTGTAGGTCTCGACTTCGGAGAGAGATCTGAAAGTCATTGTCTCAGAAAGCTGCAAATTCGGAGAATTTACAACGTTCCCCTGCTGTACATGCAAGACCGCACACTTATCTACACCAAACTCCATCCTAATGGCACTACTGAAAACCTGTGTAGTTTTTAGTAGCTCCATCAAGTCTTGGCGTTTCGGAGTAAACAGCTTGAGATCGTCCATGTACAGCAGATGACTAATGACCTCACCTCCTCTTCGAAGCCGAAAGCCTAGCCCTGAATCCTTCAGCAAAGTGCTGAGAGGATTTAACGCTAGGCAAAACCATAATGGACTTAGACTATCACCCTGGAAGATGCCCCGCTCAATCCTTATAAAGTCCTGCGGGCCAGAGGAAGTGTTGCTACCACCTGGTTGACGAAGGACTGTGGTCCACTGTCTCATACACGCAGCTAAAAAGGATTTTAGGGTTGCATCAATTTTATACAACTCTAATATCCTTTCCAGCCATGAATGAGGCACTGAATCATAGGCCTTCTTGTAGTCAATCCAGGCAACAGAGAGAGCCCCTCTGTTCCGCCGAACTTGTTGGCTAATGGTCATATCTATGAGGAGGAGCTCCTTAGTACCACGGGACCCAACCCTACATCCATTCTGAGCAGGGGCTAAAACATTGTTCGCAACAATGTGCGTGTTAATTTTTGTGGTCAGAATGGATGTAAGGAGCTTGTAGATGGTAGGCAAGCACGTGATAGGTCTATAGTTTTTCGGATCCGTGGTACTACCGGACTTGTGGAGCAGGAAGGTGATACCGGTAGTCATGAAACGGGGAAGAGAACCAAGCTCAAGGGCCTCTTGAAATTGAGTTGCCAATCGGTCATGTGAGCAACGAATCCATTTTATCCAGAAGTTGTGCAATCCGTCCGGGCCAGGACTTTTCCAGTTCTGGGTCGAACGAATTGCACAAGTAACGTCTACGGGGTCTATATTAACAGACCCCATGGATTCGATAGACTCACATTCCCGCTGGACAACACTAATCCAATCACCTTCTGTGTGCTCGACGGGTATCGACCAGATGCCACGCCAGAAATCATTCATGGTACAGGCATCAGGTAGTTGTCCGTCGATCACACTCTGATTGGTCCCTTCCCACTTCCGGTATACCTTCTTCTGATCACTTTGAAAGAGGCGATTAAGCCAGTATCTATCAACACGCTCTCTGTAGCGACGAATACGACTCGCCCACGCATAGATCTTCTGTTTCAGAAAGTCAATGCGATCCGTGACACAGGTCATGTAGTCTCGGGGCAGGACACCGGTTCCGGCAAAGGCCTGGGTCACGAAACGCATCACTCGGGGGCGGTTATTGCCCCGACTGAAGCAGAGTAGTTTAGCAATGAGAGTCCGGAATGAATTGATACGTCGCTCGATCCGTACTTGCCATGCGGGCGCACACCCGGCGGGACGCGGTGCTCGGTCAGTGTCCGGGAACTTGACACGAGCAACACGACACGCCGCAATGGCGCCACAGTACAATATCGAATGGGTATCAACTAAATCTTCGCTAGTTCGCAAATACGGGGCCAGCAAAGTATTCAAGGCCCCCATTAACGCTAGATTGCGTCTATGAGTAGGCAAACGTGGTAGTCGCGGCCTAGAGTCGGGTGTGTATCGATATTGGCTAATCGCGTCCTCCAAAGCCCTCCTCAATTGCTCACTCACCTGGTTAGTCACGCTCATACTCGCACAATCTCCCTCCCCAACATCAAGATCAACCATTGCCATTGGTGTCACCTCCGGTGACGGTATAACAGCCAGGGCCGGGGTCGACAACGCGGTAGGTAGATCCTGCATTAGGGGAGGAGCCGCGCGAGTAGTAAGCGCCTCCAGGCGGAGCCGATCAAGCACAGATTGGTCCAACAGCTTGCATCGGTGGATAGCTCGTACTTGATCCGACAGGCGTTGAGCGGATACGGCGACGGTCGGCTCAAGGGTCTGAAACAGAGGCAGCATACGATCACGGTACGCAGTCAAGATGGTTCCTCCCTCTGTAGCCTCATAGTAGGCACGCATGCAGTTTTCATTTATTGATGGGGTCCATCGCATGCGGCGCACTACACCACCGGTAGCGGGGGCCGGGCGCGGAGCAGATTGCCCCACAGGCTCCAAGCGTGCCGGTAGCGGGGGACGTCCCCGTCGCACAGGTCTCGGCGGCGGCGGCGGCGTCGGTGGCCCACCCCCATCACTCGATGCACCTCTTGCTTTTGATCCGCCAATTGTAATAAAGCTACTTCAATATCATCAAGTTTCTTACAAAGACCTGCTATGTTTTGATGAAAAATACATAAACTGCTTTGACTGGCATTACTATGACTGGAATCAACGTCGAGGGTGCTAGGAGTGTCATTTTTTGTATTCACAACACTAGGAACGAAAACAAATTGTACTCCTTAGACTATTAACATCATTCGTATGTATATGTGGAGATTGAAATTGATATTGAGTAAGGCCTGTTTCTCCTTCAATGTGATTAATTCCAATGTTCAATTTATAGTCGAATTTTAACTGTAGGTTTTTTACATATACAAATTTACACTTATCAAAGTACTTAGCACAAGTTTCAAATTCGTAATTTAATTTCTTAATATTTAAGTAGCGATTTTCTAACACACTTAATAATAAAATATTATAGTCCTTAAATGTATGCATAAAATCATAAACGTTTGTTAATAGCGTATATGGGTTTTTGTCATGTTTACCAACAGAGATAATAATAATATCATCTTTCGTTACGGTCTCTACTAGTCTGCTAATATTACGTAATATATGATCAGAGGACGCATGGGGCTTAATTAATCCTTGTATGTTGTACTTTACGTCTTGATAACCTAGTTTTTTACACAATAGATGGGTAGATAGTCCCCTTACTTGTTCGTCTCCGATAATATGAATGTGTTTGGTAGTACTCATTCTATTTTTAACTTTATTTGCTGTTGAAGGGCTTGTATGTGGAGTTGAGTTCGCAGGTGTTGGCTCTATCAAAAGTTCGGAAGTTTCTTTAAGCATTTCCTCGCTGACACTACGTTTTGCTTTATTTGAAGACTTAGGAGTGCGATAGTTATTAGAAAAGTTCGATTTCGTTTTATTTATAATATTGTTACTTTTTCCTTGAGACTTTTTTGGCGTGGATTTGCATATATCTTTCAATTGGCTTACTCAATGATGGCCGAGCGGTAATTGCTATAGACTGCGGTGCCGCAGGTCCCTGGTTCGATCCCGGCTTGAGCTTGGTGGAAGGGCATTTTGCGTTTGCCCGCCTGGCTAGCTACACCTAGTAGAAAATCTGTCGCCAAGCACCAAACGGTGTTTTCCAGCAGCAGTCCTTGAGAGCCAGTGAATTACTATGTCAACTATGTCTCAAGGCATCTGTTCTAGGCAGAGGTTAGTCCACTTAACATCAGGTGGGCCTCGAGCTAGTTAAGTGACAATAAAAAAAAACAGGCAACAGGTGATCCACTTGCTTATTCTGTCAAATACACATAAACAAACAAAAAAAACATTTCAAAATGTTTGTTAGGACTAGCAGAAGTCAACCCTAAGAGGTTGTTAGCATTTTAACTATAACCCTGTATATATTGTTACTATCAAAGGCAATCTTCAAAATTGAGGTGTTCATTGTCTGCTACCCTACGCTACAATACATACTGATTACAAATTATCATGAGCTTAATGTTTTTAAGTACAAGAACTATCTTGTAAGCGAAATACCTAGAACTTTGTTGACCTATAACTTATTAAAATCTGTTTTCAGGTGCCTCGGACAGTTCAAACGTATTTGCAAAAACATTTTAAGTGGTCAGGTCATTTTTGTGATGCTGATGCTTATATTTCTTATGACTCAAATGATGGTACGTGAAATAAAGAAACTTGTACCAGATTTTCACTTTTTCCTCATATGAAACCTATAATTTTGGGTAATTCCAACACTAGCTTCCTACACAGCACAGTTACGACTCTTTACTAAGTAAAAATATGTTGATTATTTTAAGAAATCTGAACGGACCATGGTAAACGCAGCGGCCACTGTCATAACTGCTGTAGCCGTTCTGATCAGCACCGGTTTCTTTTTATGGAACGCTGGCGATATTACTGTTGAGGCATCAAATCTGTCCACTGCGATGTATTGCTCCGGTTGGCACAACTGTCAGGGGAAGAGCTCTTATAGGATCAGAAAATTGATGTCGATTTCTATGACCTATGCGCAGGTAACTTGTTGCATCCAGAATCCAAAAATGCTAACTCTAGCTATTGTGATTGAAATCACTCTTAACCTAGGTGTTTCAGACCATAACCATAGAACATATACCTAATAATACATAACGTCAAACTTCTTATTTTAAGGGCCATAGGTTTTATTTGATTTTGCTTTATTTTCCAGAAACCTGTCATAATAAAAGGGCTTGGAATTATTGATTTGTCATATCGATCCTATTTATCAGTAAGTATACTTATGACACCAAAATATTTTTTATTTTTAATATTTATAAATACAATAACATACAATATTAGTGTCAAAGTGCTAATTATTAATAAAGGTATCTTGTAACATGTAACCTTTAAATCACATTTGACAGTCCGATATTGTGTCAAAAACACATGCATATCCTAGATTTGCGGAAGAGCCATAGCGCGCTGTATATAAATGCATTCCTGGCATATAATATCTAGCTCGTTCTTGAGACAGGACATAGAAACATATTCTGCCTACGACGTTCACCATAACAGACATAAAAAGATAAACAAAGAAAGAAAACGCCTGCTAAGCGATGGGGATCATGGTAAATCCCTTTACTAATGGGGAGGTCTTTGTTCAGCGTTCGAAGTTGTGGCTGTTGATATACATATATAGCTAAAAGGAATCGACCTACCTACCCATATTGCCACCGCCTGCGCTCACTTTATAAATATATTCTTGTATTTTATTTTGAACCGAATAACAACTCTTAGGATATCTGGAAGTACCAGGACACGTGGGTAGACACGTAGTAGATAACTGCAGGTCAAGGTACTCCAGATATCCTAAGGGTTGTTCTTAATACGGGTAGGTCGTTGGCGAGCGTGCGTTCGATGCCCAGCCGGTTTGTTGGTTTGCTAGTAGCGAAGTTTACTTAGCCGTTCTTAACCAATCGGAAAAGTTAAGCAACGTCCGCCGCGGTCATGAGCAGGATGGGTGACCGCTAGTAACATTACTACTGAGTGTGCAAGTGCTTCGGAGGGCACGTTAAGCCGTCGTTCCCGGTTGGTGTCTTAGAATGACAGTCGTTATAGCATGGTGGTAGGGCATTTCGCGAATGCCCACCTGGCTATCTAACACCCTCAAGTAGAAAATCTGTCGCCAAACGGTGTGTTCCGGCAGCTGTCCTTGTGAGCCAGTAATTCTAGGTTAGCCTGAACAACATCTTCGACCACATCATCACTTACCATCAGCTGAGATAGTGGTCAAAGGCTAATCTATCAGGCATAATAAAAAAACCTTTTAGCTATGGGTATACCAGCCCCGCGACCCCGCTCGGCACTCGTCTTTGCTCACTAGTTTATTGAAAATAGGTAACTTTTATATTGCTATCGTATTTATATAACTATTTATATCGTACACAATGTTAACACATGTTATTCATTTGTTTTATTGGCATTATCGCCTGCCAAGGTTATAAGCTTACAAAATCACAACATAAGGGTGACTTACAAAATAATAACTACCACTGGGATTCGAACCGGCGACTATCCGTCCCTGGGGGCGGGACATGTCAATCCAATATGAGCCACTGGTGAGCGAATCATATCAGGGTTTAGAAGCTTTCTAAGCTTATCCGAACCTCCCTTTATTTAACCGTGGCCTTACGGGAACGGTGCGATGTGAGTTGATACACAAAATGTATTATATTATTTACTAATTAATATAATATTTTAAGTTAATATAATAATATTTTAAATTAGTTTAAGTTAAACTGATTTTTTTATTTTCAGCTGGTGAAGTCATCATACTCGGTATTTTCGGTAATATACTGAGTATAATATATTAAAATGTTCGCAATAAAGTTAGTGAACTCAATTAATTTTAGTAGTTAGGTACTGCTTATGGCCGCCAAACAGTTAACAATAGCAATCGTGAATTGGTAACGCACGGTAACATTTGTAAATGAAGGTAACCCACGTGATTTTATAACGGATCGGGTGGTCTTCAATGCTACATGCCCTAAGCATAATCTAGTCCGTTATACACCAATTCCTTTAAACTATAGAGAAAAGTATTTTCTCTATGATTAAACTAATATAATAAGTCTCCAGTGACAAACTGCTTTGGAGTAAGTCGTTCTCAATTTAAGTCATTAAAGCATATAACTTTTAACGAAATATGTATGTCATGAGATCAAATTTTGCTTAATCCGTTATTGATGTTATTTTGAAATATCACCGAGGATGTCGAAATTTACTGATCATTTTTTTATACACTACATACATAATTATATTATACAATGTTATATTTATATAATTTTTCCGTTTAAAGATACGGGAAAGTCCATTTCCTAATTGATCACTCGACCCGTCTATTCAGTCCTAAAAAAACCTTTGTTACAGTTACATTTTCGTCAAGACTCGTGATAATTACTAATACGTAAAGAAAGCAAACCGTACATTCAATTAACTATTCATTTTTATTTTTTATTCCATATGTTTCCTGGGCTCTGATTTGTTTTAAAGAGTGCTGGTATAAATTGCGAACGTTTTGCTTGGTGTGTAATTGATTTTGTGTGACACACACACAAAATACCTGTCAGTCGACGGCGCCACACTCGCCACGCGCCCCCGCTGTTCAGACACATTTTTCGTTTGGAATAGCTTCTCTTGTTCTAGTCTAGTCAACAAGTTCAAAAACGTGAAAAATAGAGATAAAGGTCCTAAAAATATGAGCGATGGCTCATTCGATTCGGAATCACCTCTAGAAAAATGTTTTTGAAGGATTTTGGTGCAGGTTAAAAATTGCAATTGTTATTAACAAAATAAGATGAAAAAAAATGATATTTCGTTTTTTGTTAATAACTTGAAAAATATTAATATTTAAGCAATTTTGAAAAAAGCTCGTTAAAGAGGAGACAATTTCCAATAAAAAAGTCCGGACTCCCGGAACTCTATCTCCATTATTTATAATTTTAATTAGACGTTGAAAATAGGGCTCCGCGCGGCTGTTACAGCATGTGCGCGCCGCCGCTAAAGAGAGTTCAGCAATAAAAATATTTTTTTTTATAACATAAAATGTGATTTTAAAAATTTGAAAAAATTCTAGTGTCTTCTTAACACTTGAAAGAATCGAGCCCTGAAGAAAAAAAGTTTAATCATCATTTTTCAAAAAGTTATTCAATTGTTAACTAACAAATTTTTTCCCAATCTCCATTGGCATAAACAATGGAATGAAAGGTATAAATAATTGGCCTATAAATTTTAAACTTCGTGGAGCCCTTCTGATATATGTACTTTATAAGATCCTGCGGTTAATTTTCATTAAAGTTAATTAATTTGTTAATTATGATTTTTTATAACTATTGAAAAATTAAAAATCTAAAAAATGTTGATAAAATTATTTTTTTCAATTAATATTTATCTATGCCTGTTTTCACATTGAAAAATTTTTATCAACATTTTTTAGATTTTTAATTTTTCAATAGTTATAAAAAATCATAAACAACAAATTAATGAACTTTAATGAAAATTAACCGCAGGATCTTATAAAGTACATAAATCAGAAGGGCTCCACGAAGTTTAAAATTTATAGGCCAATTATTTATACCTTTCATTCCATTGTTTATGCCAATGGAGATTGGGAAAAAATTTATTAGTTAACAATTGAATAACTTTTTGAAAAATGATGATAAAACTTTTTTTTCTTCAGGGCTTGATTCTTTCAAATGTTAAGAAGATACTAGAATTTTTTCAAATTTTTAAAATCACATTTTATGTTATAAAAAAAATATTTTTATTGCTGAACTCTCTTTAGCGGCGGCGCGCGCATGCTGTAACAGCCGCGCGGAGCCCTATTTTCAACGTCTAATTAAAATTATAAATAATGGAGATAGAGTTCCGGGAGTCAGGACTTTTTTATTGGAAATTTTCTCCTCTTTAACGAGCTTTTTTCAAAATTGCTTAAATATTAATATTTTTCAAGTTATTAACAAAAAACGAAATATCATTTCTTTTTCATCTTATTTTGTTAATAACAATTGCAATTTTTAACCTGCACCAAAATCCTTCAAAAACATTTTTCTAGAGGTGATTCCGAATCGAATGAGCCATCGCTCATATTTTTAGGACCTTTATCTCTATTTTTCACGTTTTTGAACTTGTTGATTAGACTATTCGTAGTTCTATCTCAATGCTTATATTATTATTTAAACGATAAATGTAAATTGCAGCAATCTAATTAGAAATAATCTAGAATAAGTTAATGATCAAATTACGTATTCAATTAATCGTAAGTACCTACATTACACAGTACATAATATCGAAAGAATTAGATAATTCTAAGTAACGACTCTATTATAGATAACTGTTTAATTGTCCAGATACCAGATAATTCATATATAGATTCGATATAGTGGTATATCGAATCTTAAATTATCTGGTATCTGGACAATTAAAACAGCTATAACAGCCAAGGTAACGAATTATGTTGGTTTAATCTACGAATAAATATAGGGTTTAATAATGATTAACCAAGAAGCAAATGGAGAATAATAGGAATTAATTTGATCAAACTGGGTATTAGGTACCTAATATTATATAATTTTATTTAAAATACCATTCAAAATGACATAAGCGTTTGCTATCGTTATCTCAGATGTCGAAAATTATTACAGACGACAGATTATTACCATGTGAAAACAATTAGTCTTTTAATATTGTTTTGGGTCTCTCTTGGATGGATTTGGCGATTGTTCCTCCTTTTACTATGAATACTTTCATGATTTGATTTTTTTATGTTTTTGTGACGGAACAAGCTTGAGGCCTACCTGATGTTAAGCGGATTAACCTCTGCCTAGAACAGATTCATTTCATGTCAAGTGACGAATTGCACTGCGTCCGTCACCTGGAGACATAGCTGTTGTCTCATGTGTCTGTAATTTCACTGGCTCTCAAGGACTGCTGCTGGAACACACCGTATGGTGCTTGGTGACAGATTTTCTACTTGGTAGTTGGCCAGGCTGGCAATCGCAAAATGCCCTTCCACCATGCGGTGAAGCTCAAGCCGGCGGTGGGGATCGAACCAGGGACCTGCGGCACGGCAGTCCATAGCTATCACCGCTCGGCCATCATTGCTTCGTTTTTAAGACGTGACAATGTCAAGCCAAGATACAACCATAGCAAGTAATTTAAAATACTTGTGGAAAAATTAAACCGCAGAAGCCAATAACAAAGAAATAATAATTTAAAATACTTCGATTACCAACCATTTGATAAATAACTAAACAACGCGGTAGAAACTAGTTCAACTGGGCAATAAAATACATATTTTTGAACGATTTCACGCAATCTTAGATGGTGAGTAGAAAGGAGATTCATATACACTAATTAATTTGGAAGGTCTCATGGCCTCTCCTGCTCTCGAAGTGCTGGTCGGATTTCCCGCCACGCCAGCCTTAACGATATCATTCGCCGGGCTTTTACCAGCGCCAATGTTCCAGCTGTTCTCGAACCGAACGGTCTGATGCGTGACGATGGTAAAAGACCTGACGGCATGACTCTGATTCCATGGAAGTTAGGACGGCCCTTAGTGTGGGACGCTACATGCGTACACTTTAGCGCCGCCACATCTTTCTGAAACCAACGTGAGGGCACCGCGGCTACTTCGGCGGAGCAACTCAAGCGGCGCAAGTATGCTAGCCTCATGGTGATGGTATGGGTTACATATTTGAGCCGTTTGGTGTAGAGACGTTGGGTCCGTGGGGACCGGGAGTGAATCGTATTTTCCAAAATTTATCAGAGCGCTTGGTCGATGCGATGCGTGATCAAAATGCTGGCACCTATTTGGCTCAAAGAATAAGCATTGCAATTCAATGGGGCAATGCTGCCAGCATGCTGGGCACGCTGCCAACTGGTAGTGGGCAGCATTTGGAGCATTTGGACTGCCTCTGAGTCTGCAATGGCTTATAGGGATCTAAATGCTTTTATTGTAGTAGCTGTAGTGTTGTATATAGTTCGTAGTATTTTGTTAATAAAGGCATAGCACCGTTAATAATAATAAAAAAAATTAAAGGTTGGCACTGGTTTTGTCACCAATTAAAAGTGGAACAGCCACAAATACAGTCCGTAGAAAAACCTTCTCAATATCTCCACAAAGCATACGAGCTCATACTCTCTTGTAATTTACGTATTTTCTTTCACACTAATCGGCGAAACTTGTAAACATGGCACAATGCATGGTGGAAGGGCATTTTGCAAATGTCCGCCTGGCTAGCGACCACCCTCAAGTAGAAAATCTGTCGCCAAGCACCTAACGGTGTGTTCCGGCAGCTGTCCTTGAGCCAGCAATTCTATGTTAAGCCTGTTAACACCTTCGACCATGTCATCACTTACCATCAGGTGAGATTGTGGTCAAAGGCTTACCTATCAGCAATAAAAAAACCTTTTTGTTTGCTCCATCTATCGTAAAAACGGTAATACATAGAAGCGTCAAACATGGTATGAATACGTATAGTCCAATATCTATAGTATAGCAACACTACAGTATAGCAGTCCCGTAGTACCTACTACTCCGAGTCAAGAGCGCCCGCCGCGGCAACAATTGACGGAGCCGCGCTTAAAAAATAATTAAAAACAAAAACTCAAAAGAAAAAAATATATATTCTCAAAATGTTTGTTAGGACTAGTAGAAGTCAAACATAAGAGGTTGTTAGCATTTAACCAATACCCTAACTAACATAATTATATAAGCTATAAATGCACATTGTACCATTTTATATTAACGTCCGGTTATTGAATCTTAAGTTATTATTCCTAATAATAAAATATGTATGTTTACCATTAATTTCAAATAAACTAATATTTTGAAAATCTGCCGCCAAGCACCTAACGGTGTGTTCCGGCAGCAGTCCTTGAGAGCCAGTGAAATTACAGACACATGAGACTAGACTAACTGAACTATGTCTCAAGGTAATGGGCGCAGTGCAATTCGTGACTTGTGACGAAATACATCTGTTATAGGTAGAGGGTAGCTTAACATCAGGTGGGCCTCGAGCTTGTACCGTCACAATAACATTGAAAAAAGCATAATATTAAAATTAGATCCCCACTAAGAAACCAATTTTGATGTTAATAACGCTAGTTAAAATACTTTGTTAATAGAGATTAGAAATAACGAAATTAAATAACTTTTAAAATATAAGAATAATTTTATTAATATTTTTTCAACATGGCAGTCTTAGACACCATCAATATCCACAAACTTACGTAACATTTTAAATATCAAATATTTAACGCACATTCCAACACTACTTTCTATCAAAATATAAATGCATAAATTGCACATTTGCACCTTGTTCCATCATAATAGTAATTTAGTATGTTTGACACATTTTCAATACTCACTTATATTTAGTAAAAAAAAATACGAAAATTACCGGCTTGATTATTTTTTATGATCATAATAAAAGAAATATATATATATATTTTTAAGTTAAATGCATTAAAACATCTGTATTTAATTTTGATGCCCGTAAAATGCAAAATCCATAGACTTACTATCCCGAAAGGTCTGCTGAGGACACTTAACATTTATCAGGGATCTCCTGCTTGTTTCAACACTGTGTGAAAAAGAAAATACAATAAATGCATAAGTACCTACCTACATTATATTGTAAGAAATACAATAGCATCTATGATTATAAAAATTTACTTAATAAAAAATATATAAAATGGCAACTGTTTTTAGGGGGACACATTTAAGTTTGACCGTAGATAAACCATTACTTATAAAAGTTGACTTTTAACTAATACAGGTATGTAATGCAAGTTCTAGTAACTGTATCAGAACTAAGTATGTATAATTGTCATAAGGCATGGTTTTCCATAAGAATAGAACACTGATAATATGTTAGCCGACCAAATTTAAAGCAAAGAAACTTTTCTTACAGCCAACATGAAAAACACGATTTTATATTGGTAGTGTATTTCCGAATGAATAGTAACTAAAATAGTAAAATCTGATGAATGAAAAACCGGGTCTAAGTTTAACAAAAGGTGTAATAATATTAAAACCGAGTTCAAGGGTAAATTGAAGTAGGAACAACCCTAGACACGATTAACTACAATCAATTCAAACATGCCAAAATATTATTTTATTTTATTTTATTTTATACAAATATAGGTATGATATTATTTATGGCTGTTGGTATCAATATGAACTCGATAGCCGAGCCCAACTACCTGTATTACTACACATTTATTTAACACCTGGTATAATTAACATATTAAAAAATAAAAAAGCCATAGTTGTGTAGTACAGTGAACTTTTCATACAGAGTTTGAGTATATGTCATCTTATTTTTTCTCCTTTTTTTACCCTGTATTATTTAATTATATAATATACATAAGAAAAAAATTGTTTCATTTTGATTTTTCCTTACATAGATAAAAAATATTTAAAAAAAATATAAACTTACCTAAGTACATTATTTTTAATAATGAAGCTGCTTCAGTATACGACTATATTAATTATATAAATTGCGTTAAATTGGCTTTGTTGTTTTAATAAATCTCCTTTCGTGAAAGTAACAATCACTGCCAAAAGGTATGTAACGGAGGCTTTCCACGACGGTTCTACGAACGTGTTTTCTCAGATCCCGAGCACAGATTAGTCTACGGAGAAATCATTAGTTTCAGTATATTTGATCTGTGGTCAGAATCCGTCAAATCACGGATGGTGGCCTTTATGTCAACTTACAATCACTACAAAAGCACTTTACAGAGACACCAACTTCTGATTGCGAAACAAAATGCATAATATATACTTGTGTAGATGTATCTAGTTAATAGAAAGATACAAGTACAATTTATATAATCTATCTGCAACAAAAAACTGTAAGAAAAGTATGAACTAAGTATACTCAATGCAATTTTATAAGTAATGGCAAGAATATTCCATGTTCAGGTAAGACCGTAAATGCGATTTATTCATATTAGGTACATGGCATCATAGTGGCGAAATGTATGAAGTATCCGATTCCCATCAGCTAACTTACCTTGACGAAATGGCAAATATTAACTTACTTTTTTCTACATTCATCAAAATTTAATAGTATATGCAAAACAATGACGCTTTTAAAACAATATATCAAACGCCAAATTTTTTTGCATTAGCAAACCAACTTCTCTTTATGGGAGGTTTGGTGACGATGGAGTTAATAGATATAAATGCATGTACTATTTATATATTTCTCAGACATACCTTAAAATTGAGCAATTTCTTGTCTCTTTCATTTTTATGGAGGAATTTTACGCTTAAGTGCTCTCTTGTACAACAAAGATGGAGTCTATAATTAACCACGAGTGCTTTCGAGCTCCATCATAAACAATTTATAGTTATTTGGTGAATTTCTAAATTAAGACAGGCTTTCCTTAAGAAAATATGTACGCTTCGCCACTAGTGCGTAGTATTCCTTACTCCGTATAATATTTAACATGGTACTTGCCCCGGTTCGAGCTTGACATAGTCTTATATGAATCATCTTTAGTTGTTGGCACTATAGAGTACTTTTATGGTGATGGATGTGCGAAGTTTGATCAGCATTAAGCCAGGTTCCTTATAGCTTCGAGTCTTGGAATTTGAGTTCCCTGTCTTCGGGTAGCTTCTTGAAATAGCCCTCGACGTAGTCATCAGTGACGTCAGCGAGAGTCTTCGGGTTCCACTGGGGGTTGTTGTCCTTATCGATCAGCAGGGCTCGGACTCCTGCAACAAATTCACGAATATCTCAACACATTTCATTTTGTAAAATATTCAATAAATACCAGACGAATTATTAAGAACTCCGCGGATTCAATGGGCGGGTGTCGAGTCCATCATCGCGTTGCAGGGGAAGTAGCTTAAGTGATGCTTGCATGAGCTTGAGCTTCACCGCTTGTGGAAGAGCATTTTGCGATTGCTCGCCTGGCTAGCTACCACCCTCAAGTAGAAAATCTGTCGCCAAGCACCTAACGTTGTGTTCCGGCAGCAGTCCTTGAGAGCCAGTAAAATTACAGGCACATGAGGCTTGACAACTATGTCTTCAAGTGCACGGACGCAGTGCAATTCATGACTTGTGACGAAATGTATCTGTTATAGGCAGAGGTTAGTCCTGCTACCCTACGACTCATAGTGTGGCGGCGTTCAGGGACCCCTTTATGCTGCTACATCAATGTTGCTTAAGTAAATTTTATGAAAAGGAAACAGATACAAGCCTTAAAATATTTGAATCTAAGTGGCAGTGCTATGGCAGGTATTGTAAACAAGGGTTATACCAGAGATTAAATGTGGCTCCATTTAAATAAAATTGTTATAAATGTCAAAAAATATATACAGAACGGACTTCCTAAACTGAAAAGCGTGAAATAACTTGTGCAAGTCCTCAATATCGTAATCATGAACCAGATTAAATCTATATACCTGTTTCAACCTTTAAACTGGAGTTGCCAGGGAAGATAGAATCAAGCCCAAAATAGTGCAATATTTAATTATCAGTTCAAAGTCGCAGCGCTGCAGCATAATATGCCGCAACTAAGTAACAACGTGTCATTTCTGTATAAATATATATATTTCGTGTATCTCGGAAAAGGCTTTAAAAATTTGGTTGATTTTTTGTGTACAGATAAAAGTATATAGATAAAGTTTTACTTTTTAGATTGTCCGTCCGTTGCATAACCCAGTATGTTGTAAACTGTATTAATTATCTAAATAGATAATTACATACCTACTGGGCACTCAAAATTACATACATACCTCTTTGAATTTCTTACTTTAATATGACAATCTATGCCTTTAGAGCGGGAAAAAATATTACAGTTTACGTTTAAGTTAATTATTATTATCATCATCACAAATATGTTTGTAGTTCTAAGAGATAATGGTGTCTTGTTCATAATATATGACTTTAACTAAATAACAAAGGTAATGTTATTTAGTCAGTATGTTAAAGTGTGACATTGAAGAAATAAAACTACTTTATAGTAGATCATAAAAATTGGGCCATTTGCGTTGTGGACCTGTTGCGAATCCCCTAGAAGTATGTCGTTTGAATGGACTTTTTGCTAAGATGACCGACTGCAAAGAAATGAAAACGGCGAGGAGCGAAGCTGGGTCGCGCATGTGCTACTGATAATGTTTACAATATTATACATTGAAGTCCTACTATTGAGGGTATCGCAAATAGCCGTAAAATAGGGACAAAAACTATATAAAGGAAAGATGCATAGAAAAGTTTGAGCACCTTCAGGGAAGTCATGGTTCTCAGTGGAGCGGCAGGCCAGCCTGTACTCCATCCTGAGGCACTGGCCCAGGTCCAGCTGGGCTCCTCTCTGCAGCGCGCGGAGGGTGATCTTCAGCGAGCCCGGACACATGGTTTTTAGCGTCTGAAATATACATGACAAAAGATAAACATAATAGGTATATGATTTTTTTAATGAATCTCTTGTTCCGTACAATATTGTCACACAAAGCAGTAATAGCCGAACGGTAATAGTTATGAAGAGCCGTGCCGCAGGTCCATGTCCCTTTTTTTTTTTTTTTTTTTTTTTTTTTTTGGGGGGGAAATGCCTTCGCACTTCCCTTCCTCCACGGGGGGTGGCGGAAGGGTATGTGTGGGACTTGCACCCACTAAAACCCCCCCGTGAGCAGTCCTCCGCCGAGGTAGGGCAAGATAGGGTCACGATAGCATTCACTATCTCACCCCAACGGTAGGCCCGAACCCAACCGGGCCTCCGCCCTATGGAGGGGCAACCTAGCTCACCAAGGCCGCCCCCCAGACACGTGGGGCCGTGCAAGCTGGTGGAGAATCCCCCGACTCTCCACCAGTGACCCCACTACGAAGAAGGGAGGAGGCGGGCGAACTCCCGCCTCCTCGCACCCGTTCGTCTCCGCCGGCGCGGGTCAGCTTGGACATCGTCTTCCCTGACCCGCTCCGCGGTCTCTTTCTGCACCATTACTGATTCGCAGAAAGAGACCACCGCCTGCCACGATCTCTCATCACCGAGCATGGCATTTACCACGCTCGGTAGAGTGAGATCCCCTCCTATGATAGCTGAAAGTGCGTGCCGCTGTGGGCCCCACGCAGCACACACTTCCAGCGTATGAAGCGCCGTATCCTCCGGCGCCCCACATTCGTGGCAGGCCGGGGTCACTTCCCGCCTTGCGATCTGATGCAGGTACTTGCCGAAACATCCGTGTCCGGAAAGCACCTGCACCAATCGAAAGGTTAGTGACCCGAACCGCCGCCTCATCCACCTCCATAGGACCGGACGGATGGCCTCCACCGTCCACTGTCCAGGGACCGGCGGAGCCAGTTCCTCCGTCCACCGCCGCAACAGGGCGGTCCTTGCCTGCCATCGCATTCGCGTGACTTCTTCCCACGTTGGGGTATCCCCCCGAGCTCTCCTCGCTGCCACGAAGTGATAAACTTCAGCGAGGATCTCAGCCTGGAGCTCCCAAGGAGGATCCCCAGCCAGCACGCAGGCTGCCGTCCAGGACACCGTCCGGTATCCCCGTATCGCTCTCGTTGCGACAATCCGCTGCGGACGTCGCAGCAGTGTTTTATTGTCGCGATTGAGAGCGTCCACCCAGACAGGTGCCCCATACAGAGCCATACTCCGGATCACTCCGGAGTATAAGCGGCGACAGTTGGCGTTCGGGCCGCCAACGTTGGGCAGCAGCCTACCCAAGGCGGCCGCGGCTCCTACAACTTTTGGCGCCAACTTGGTGAAGTGGACCCCAAAAGACCACCTTCCATCCAGTATGAGACCCAGATATTTCATCTGGGTCCCAACCAGAATCATGACCCCCTCCAGTGATACCCGTGTTCCTGGAGGAGGTCCCCCTCGAGGCCCATGAAACAATAGGGCCTCAGTCTTGGAGAGGGCGACCTTCAACCCAAGGGCACGAATGCGACCGATCACAAGAGTAGTGCCCACCGTAGCCAACCGCAGCGCCTCCTTCAGATTCTTCTCCCTTACTACGACCAGGGTATCATCCGCGTAGCACACGACCCGCATACTTGCGGGAAGCGTGCCACGGAGCACCCAGTCGTAGCCCACGTTCCACAGGAGTGGTCCCAGAACTGACCCCTGTGGAACCCCACATGCAACGCGACGGCGCCTCAGACCGTCGCGTCCATCCACTAGAACCTCGCGGTCCAGGAGGTAATTAGCCAACAGCCTTCGCAGATACAGGGGCACTCCGTGATATCGGAGTGCCTCCTGTATTGTTTCATGTGGAAGGCTGTTGAAGGCATTCTCTATATCAAGCGATACTGCCATCACCTTTTCCCCCCCGCTGACCGCGTCCCGCGTCCATCTTTTGAGCCAGAGTAGGGCGTCTATCGTAGACCGCCCCGTTCTAAACCCATACTGGGCCTCCGACAGCTGAGGCCCAGTCCCCTCCAGGTGCCGGATGACACGGGAAGCCACCACTCTCTCAAGCAGCTTACCCGTATCATCCAGTAGCACGATTGGCCTGTATGCGGACGGTGAGTCGACGGGTCGTCCCTCCTTCCGCAACAGGCACAATCGACCATCCTTCCACAACTTCGGAAACCGTCCCGAAGTGAGGCACGCGTCGAACAGCTCCCGAAGCCGATCACCCATTTCCCCTAGAGCGATACTAAGGAGCCGTCCTGGGATCCCATCTGGGCCCGGCGCCGTCCTCTTTCTTCGCAGACGGCCAACCGCAACCTCCATTTCCACCTCTGACACAGGTGGAATGGAAGCCGGACTCAATTCCTCGGGGAGCAATGTCGCCATCGTTGGAGGAATGTGGACGAGATCACTGTCGGGGAAGAGCCCCTCCAGTACCCTACCCAGAAGCTCTGGCTCCAGGGACTTCACGACCGGGGGCATCTGGCCCCGGAACCTTTTCCGGGCGGCCCTGTACGGACGCCCCCAAGGATCCCTGTTTAACTCCTCAAGGCCCTCACCCCAGGCCTCTGACTTGGCCCGGGTGATGGCCAGCTGCAGCTCTCGCTTGGCCTCGCGGTATAAGTTGTACAGCTGGCGCTCAAGCTCCAACTCCTCAGCCGACATTTGCACATCGGTGCGGCCGTTGCGCCGTCTCCTACAGCGGACGTAAGGACGGCGCGCATCTGAGCAGGTGGCTCGGAGATTTTCAATATCCGAACTCCACCAATAAACCTCGCGCCGGGCGGGACGGCGCTGGGACCTTGGCATTGCTGCGTCACATACGGCGGTAACCGCTGTGCGAAAATTGCCTGCGGCGAAATCCACCTCCGGGTGCGTGGTGGTTGTAAGCCACGACTGTACGACTGCCGCCTCTTTCGCCAGTTCGGCGTCGAGACGACTAATCGTCCAGCGTGGGAAATCCGCTCGCTCCACGCGCTGAGTACCTCCATGGCTGTAGGAGGTAGAGACTTCGAACCTAATGTACTTATGGTCCGAGAGAGTCTCTACCTCCGACTCGACCCTCCAGGCCCGGACACGTGCTGCAACAGATGGTGTGGCAAACGAAATGTCCACCACAGATCCCCCATTGTGACGCACACACGTGTGGACCGACCCTCTGTTCAGCAGAGTCAGTCCTGTGGCAACCGCCCACTCCCTGACAATCTCACCACGAGAGTCAGTGAAGCGATTGCCCCAATCACGGGCCTTGGCGTTTAAGTCCCCCAGGAGAAGGACCTGCCGAGGCACCAGTCGTCTTACCACCGCGGCCAGGAGGTCCATAAAGACCTCCAGCTCCGCAGCGGTTTTATTGGGGGAGAAGTATGCACCGATGAGCGCATACTCTCCCCATTTAGCCACCACGTACCCAGAGCCCCTCTCTTCCACAGAAAGAGGAATTCCGCCACTGGACTTTGCCACAATGGCCACGCAGCCGTTCAGGTCCCCAGCCCAACAGGGATGGGAGGGGACGTAGTATGGCTCCGCCACGACCGCAACATCTACTTCCCACTGTGCCATTGCCTGCATGAGTAGGTCCTGGGCCCTGGCACAGTGGTTAAGATTCGACTGGAGGAAATTGCTATGACGGACCCGATCCATTAGTCAGACATAGCAACCTCCTCGCTCACCGCCTGGTGTTGAGCAGCCTCTGGGGTAGCCCATTTCGGGGGCGTAGGGATGGCCTGGGTCACTGTGGCCTTACCCTTCGTCTTTGGAGGAGCACAATTTCGACCCCCCATTACGTGCCCAGAGGGTCTTCCAGACTCTGCACATATTGCGCATCGTGGGTCGGTCCTCCCACAGCTGGCTGCCTGATGACCTGTACCACCACACCGGTAGCACAGGTCCCCTCTGTCCGCTGAGGCCGAACACTGGGTGCGGGTGTGTCCTAGCCCCATGCACCTGAAGCAGCGCATGGGACGCGCCCCCAAGGCAACTACTCTCACTGAGCTCTACCCCACCAACAACCTACCCTTTGCCAGCAGTGTTTTGGCTGCCGTTATTGGGCAAGAGACCAGAGTGGAGTAGCGTCGTATCTCCCCGGCCTTGACGAAGCGCACGTCACAGCCACCGGCCTCCGCAACCGCCGTTGCCACTTTTTCCTTTGTGGCCGCATCGTCCAGGCCCGTTATCCGTAGATCGGTTGTCTTTACGGGTCTGGCGACGTTGGCCACATTAGACAAGACGTCACGAAGTTTCTCCGCGAGCTTGTCCGCCTTCTCAGAGTTTTGGGAGCCAGGAATTTCCAGCAACCTGGCTCCGGTCGCTGTCTGGCGAAAGTGGAGCTGGTCAATCCCCAGCTCCTGAAGATCGACCTTCTCTTGCGCCAGCTGTAGGACATCGCTATATGTCACTCCATTTTCCGCGGCTTTTGGCTGCAGCGACAGCACGACAGCCGCAGACTTTGAGGGCTTTAGCGCAGCCTTGACCTTCTTCTTTTTTGTGGTTGTGGTGGTAGCAGAGGCACGAGCCACAGTAGCGGGCACAGGTGCGGAGGACTTACCCTTGCCCTTACCCTTCCCTTTGCCCTTCCGCTCCACCAAAGACCACGTTTCCTCTTGAGGGCCAGCGAGAGGGACAGCCTCGCTGGCCTTACGGTTTCCTCTAGAGGTGGAGGGGCCTGCAACCGGTGCCACTGAGGGTGGGATGGCAGGTTTTGAGACCTGACTGGCCTGCTTCTTTGCTCTTGGGGCAGGTTTGCGAGCCTGCTCGGGCGTCGGCTTGGGTAGTGCGGTGGTTACCACCGTCTTCTTAGCGTCCACTCTTAGAGGAGGGCGCACCGTCGGGGCAGGCAGAAGACGGTCCTCAATCACCGCGAGTCGGGCATTGAGCATTTGCCCGAACGTTGTGGTCAAGGAGCGCTTCAGCTCCTCTATTATTTCAGCAGCCCCCATCAGGGTACTGGGGGCTGCCTGCGTCTTAGTTGCCGCAGCACTATTGGCGGCAGCGGCTTCCGTCTTGGCTTCGGTGAAGCCACGACGCAGAGCTTTCACTTCCGCCTTTCCGGCTTCAACTTCGAGTCGTAGACGACTGTTCTCAGCTATTAGCCGCCGCGTCTCTTCCGCCTCGCTCCTGCTAGCCAAAGCGTCGACCACTTCCCTCAGGGTCGACGCAGACCTTTTCAGGCGCCCAACGAACTCGCCCTTGAGATTGCCAGATTTCTTGGCAACCTCCAATATGCAAGCAAGCTTTTCGCCCGCTTGCGCCCTCAACTCTTGGTTGTTGAGCGCGCTCAGGTCTCCAACCGTCGCGACAACATCAGACTCACTTCCGGTTTCATTCGCAAGGCTGGCAACGACAGCAGCTGGTCCCTTCTTAAAGCGCCTGCCTCGCAGGACTTCTTCCAACTCGCCGTCAGACGGAACGGGAGAGGGTTTTAGAAACTCCTCTCGTGAAGGACCCGCCTTGGCTTTTCTTCCACGACCTCTCCTTGAGGTTGGCACCTTAGCAGCCGCCGTTCCTTCGGTCTCTGTGTCCGAGTCTAAGTACCCGGACACGAGGAACGAAGAAGACGGCCGCTTTCGGCAGCTGATCTCCCCGTCAGCGGTTTTCGCACCACTGGACACCGACTCCATGCTGAGCGTGCGCTCCAGCATATTCCGCACTTCCCGTTCCTCTACAGGGACCTGTGGGTCCACAGACGAGTCTCGGGATCGAGATTGGCCCTGAAAAGGGCCTTTTGAATTTTTCCCCAAAGTCTTCGACATATCTGTCACAGCAACGGCACTAAAAGCTGAGACGGCAGAAATTGGCCTGCCTGGACACCTGCGTTACCGGGTCCAGGACAGTTTCCAGGGGCACCACGTGGAGGTTTTCTGCGCATTTGGGGAAGCCCCCGTCCATGTCCCTATCCTAACCGCCGGCTTCAGCTTTACCATGTGGTTGGGCATTTTGCAAATGTTTGCTTGGCTACCACCTTCCAGTAGATAATCTGTCGTTAAGCACCTAGCAGTGTGTTCCGGCAGCAGTCCTTGAGACCCAGTAATTCTAGGCCTAGTCCATTTACCATTCCCGAACACATCATCGCTTAACAACAGGGGGCCAAGTCTGCTAATTACATGTTCATATTCAGCATAGATTCATTCAAGATTCATACAAGACAGAATCGGTAGTCTGCTGATCCCTTATATGAATCTATGATGAATCTAGGCTGGTCGATATTGCCAACATAAAATAAAAAGAGAAGAGTAAGGTAATTCAGAAAACAATTTCGTTAATATTTATTATTATTTTATTATTTCGTTTCGTTTTCATATGAAACCGAGATTGACTAAATATTTACTCAATATGAAAGATATGAATTAAGTAGACTACCAAAACTATCAAAATTAACCAGGCCGAGACCATTATAGATTCAAATTGATTAGCAGACTTGACGCCCTGGTGAGATAGCAGTCAAGGGTCAGCATCTCAAACTTTAATAAAAGCGAAAGTGTAGAGAGTGTGTATGTAATTGTATGTATGTTATTACTTAACCCTGAAACGGCTGAAACGTGGGTGGCTGTCGACCTATGTAAATCCCATCATGCGTTGAATGGCTTGATGATATGTGATGATGATAGTTACAATCTATACTCAAAATGGACAGTTCCTTATTTCGACACGACACTTACTATGAAAAAATAAACTTTGAAAAATCATTCTTTTTTTATGCCTAATAAGATAGCCTTTGACCACTATCTCACCTGATGGTAGGTGATGATGTGGTCGAAGATGTTGTACAGGCTAACCTAGAAGTACTGGCTCTCAAGGACAGCTGCCGGAACACACCGTTAGGTGCTTGGCGACAGATTTTCTACTTGAGGGTGGTACCTAGCCAGGCGGGCATTAGCAAAATGCCTTACTACCATACTGTAACGACTGCCATCCTAAGACAACAACCGGGACCGACGGCTTAACGTGCCCTTCGAAGCACGGAAGGCCTCAGTAGTAATGTCACTAGCGGTCACCCATCCAACTCATGACCGCGCGCGACGTTGCTTAACTTTGCTGATCGGTTAAGAACAGCTAAGTAAACTTCGCTACGAGCGCTTCAAATCTCGTATGATTTATCGAATTTAAATATTATCAGCTAATTAAGTACCTCTAGGCTGTGATAATATTATAATATTTGATATCTAACCTATAACAATGACTTGACGAACTGTATTTTTATCGAAGTAAGTATCGTGTCAAAATAAAGAATTGTCGCGATTCAGTTGGACACCGTACTATATAACTAAGCTTGTTTTATTTAAATTACTCACATTGTACGAGAAAATCACTATACTAGCCATGGCCCGCAATGACAGCAATGCTGGCCACGCTACGATGGCTTAGAGCTTAATTTTGCTAGTCTCTCAGCCTTCAAGCTTGGTCATTTTAGCAGCTCTTGCTGTTCATCAAGGTTTGCAATTCTGACCGTGCTGTGATGGCCTGGACTTCGCTTTCCGACATCATCATCGCTGCCAGCAACGCAATCATAACAGACCGAGACAATATAATGTTCTATTATTTTGAAGCGCTCGTAGCGAAGTTTACTTAGCTGTTCTCAACCGATCAGGTAAGTTAAGCAACGTCACGCGCGGTCATGAGTTGGATGGGTGACCGCTAGTGACATTACTACTGAGCGTTTCCGTGCTTCGGAGGGCACATTAAGCCGTCGGTCCCGGTTGTCGTCTTAGGATGGCAGTCGTTATAGCATGGTGGTAGGGCATTTTGCGAATGCCCGCCTGGCTAGCTACCACCCTCAAGTAGAAAATCTGTCGCCAAACACCTAACGGTGTGTTCCGGCAGCTCTCCTTGAGAGCCAGTTCTTCTAGGTTAGCCTGAACATCATCTTCGACCACATCATCACTTACCATCAGGTGAGATAGTGGTCAAAGGCTAACCTACCAGGCATAAAAATTAAATTAAAAAAAATTATGTATAATATATGATAACATACCTGTAAGGTTTTAATTGACCAATCATTCTGTACTTTATCCAGCCTCTCAATAATCTCCTCAATCGTGGAAGCAGCAAAGCAATAGTTTATGTGTTTAATGTGCGGAGCCAATGAGAACTCCTCAGGGGGCTCCTGGAACTTGGTCAGCAGGTTGTCCACTTCTACTTCATTTGTGCAACGAGAGAGTAGAGTCTCCAGTTCATATAGACGTTTGCTCGGCACAAAGTGTGTGGCGATTCCGGCCTTTACGACATCTTTGCCTTTTAACCGGTCACCTAAAAGTAACAACATGATTGAAAAAAAACAACACTATACGTTCGTATCCCTATTGTGTTTGGCGATTGGTTAGCGTCTCCTGGGTGTAAGTGATGATGTGGTTGAAGATGGTAAGCAGGTTTAACATAGAATGGGAATAGGGTGTCTAGAACAGCTGTTTCAGCACACCATTGTGTGCTTGTTTACCTATCGTGGACATTCCTGGACAATGCATTCTCACCACTACGCAGTGTAACTATGTTTAGTTCTATTTCCAGCAAAATAATTAACTGACTGTAAATGTTGGAGTGTTTTTACAACTGTTTACAAATGTAACTTTGATTTTTATTCTACTTGTTTAATTAACTATTTTCAGCCTTTTCCATTGCCTACGTACCCTGTGAGACCTTGCTTCTTGCCATATCTCACGATTCTCGGTCAATAGGAAATACCATATAGGTATTGATTAGTGAGTTGGTAACTACTTATCAAAATATCTGACATAAATGTCTCTATTGACTTAGTAGTTTATATTTGTTACACCTCCAAAGTATTGTAGACCTTGAATTTGAAATGTGTTTGAAATTAACTAACCAACACCAATAGTGCCTTTACTCATTCCTGATGCAAGTTGCTTTGCACAATAGAAAATTGAAATAAATTAATTAAATATCGATAAAATGGAAGAAAAGATGGATAAAATGTTTAAAATGTTAGAGAACTTGAAGGAAATTGTGGAAAAGGCTAATTTAGTAGAAAAGGCTTCAGTAACCAGTGATTTATTAGCCGAAAATACTAGACTGAAAGAAGAGCTTCAAAGATTAAACTACAAGTTTGAAAATGAAATAAACTCAAAAAAGATTGTGTTTTATGGGTTCCCGGAATATAGAGGAGAGTACCAGTATGAAACAATTCAACGAGTGAGTAATATATTTTATGATTTGTTAGAAACCGATATTAATGGCTATATAGATAACGTCCAACGTCTTGGAAGATTTTCCCAAAACTATCATAGGCCTCTCGTTATTGAGCTACTCAGTAAACGAATGGTAAAATTCATTTTAAATAATGCACAATATTTATATAGTCACGGCATCCGCATAACGGCATTTATGAGCGAAGCCGAACAACAACAGATGCGAATGTTGAAAGAAAAGATGCGAGAAGAAAGAAGTCAAGGACGACATGCAGTAATACGTAACATGAGCCTGATTGTAGATGGCACGGAGCATAATATCACTCAAGCATCTGAGCCTGCCATACAAAAATCAATTATTAAATGCGCTGCTGGTCACGATCCACAGCCGACGCCTTCTACGAGTAGTTATTCTACACCTAATTCGACACATACGAACAAAAAGAATACACGTTCGCGCTCAAACACGCCAGAAGTTCACTTACCTGATAAGACTAGCTCCAAAAACATAAATATCACTCCACAGAAACTTAAAAGAACCACCAGAGAAAGAACCGTAAACGCAAGAAAGACGTTTCGTTAATAACTTCACAGTTTTGTCCCAAAATATGCGCAGTTTAAGCAACAAAGTACATTTAGTTGAGCAGTTCTTAGAAGATGGACACAACCTACAAGCACTCTGCTTCACGGAGACATGGCTGACTAAGAATAAAATTAAATTATTACAAATCACTGGATACAACCTCGCGTCATCGTTCTGCCGCTGCGACTGTAAAGGAGGAAGTGTGTGCATATTATTAAAAGAAGGTATAGAATACGTTGAGCTGATAGATTTAGTAGATATGTCAATAGAACTAATAATAGAAATTTGTGCCGTTGAAATACCTGTATCTAACCTACTTTTGATAGTATTATATTGGCCAAATAGCGATAGAGAGACTGAAATATTTTACAATGTTTTAGAAAAAATTTTGGATCACATAATAAAAAAATACAAAAGTCGTAATGTAATGATTTGTGGCGATTTTAATGTGGATATGTCTTGTAACTCAACTAAAGCTAACAAACTTAGAGATACCATGTTATGTTTTAATTTTCAACAGCTGGTACATCAGCCTACCCGGACAACAACGACAACTTCAACATGTATTGACCTTATTTTTGCAAATTTTAGAATTGAGAATGATTTTATTAATGTTAGGGACTTTGGTTTCTCTGATCACAATGGTGTAGTTGTTACTGTGCCAGGCCTTTCATCAGTTTCGGGATGTAAATGGTATATACAAAAACGATTATTTAACGAGAAAAACATTACTTTATTCAAAACAAAACTACAAAATATTAACTGGGTTAATGTTATAAAAATAGAAAATAATATTAACGAAAATTATAATTTATTTCATGAACTCCTTCAAAATATATTAAATGAGTCGATACCAAATAAAAAAATTTGTTTACAAAATAGAACAAAAAATAAATGGCTAACACCTGGCTTAAAAAAGCTTGTCAACATAAACGATTATTTAAAATACTAATTCAACAATCAGATAGTAAAATACTTAAACATTATTATAAAATCTATGAAAAATTACTTAAAACTTCAGTGAATATACCTAAAAAATTACAATACATTTGCAAAATGAAAAAATCTAATAATTTCGTTAAGTCTATGTGGCAAATTATAAAGGAAAGGACAAATAAAACCAAAACAAAGTCTAAACAAAACATCAAACTAAGATTAAATAATAATTTAACAGATGATCCGGTAATGATATCAAATTCGTTTAACAAGTTTTTTGCATCGGTAGGAGAGATAGCAGAGTGCAGGGAACAGCCGCGTGGCCGCCCTGTACTCGAGCCAACTGATAACAGCTTATACCTACGACCTGTCGATCCGCTTGAGGTCCATACTATAATAAAACAATTGAAAAATAAACTAAGTTTCGGCTTTGACGAGTTGCCGCCATTACTAATTAAAAATGTGCACTGGAGTTATCAGTGCCTTATTCTTTATTGATAAACCAGTAATTCAACGAGGGGGTATTTCCAGACTTACTAAAAATCTCAATTATAAAGCCTGTTCACAAGAAGGGAGATACCACAAATGCAAGCCAATATCGACCTATAGCGCTGCTACCTACGTCTTCAAAAATATTCGAGAAAGCCATATGTAAAAGACTTTATTCGTTTTGTGAAAAGTACTCAATATTTGATGATAGCCAAAACGGGTTTAGAAAAAGACGGTCGACTGTTCTTGCTGTATATAAATATATGCAAGAAGCGTTAAACATTATTAACACAAAACGATATGCAATAGGAGTGCTGCTTGATATGAGCAAAGCATATGATAAAGTCTCTTACCCTATCTTATTAAATAAACTTTATGGTATAGGAGTGAGGGGCTTAGCTCATGATTGGTTTACCTCTTACTTAAAAAATCGCAAACAGTACGTCGAAATAGAAAATTTTGAATTAAATACGGGCTGCATAAAACGTTTCAGATCTGACCCAATAACTATAAATAGTTCGATTCCCCAGGGAAGCGTAACAGGATGTTTACTTTTTTTAATTTATATTAATGACCTACCTAAAATAATAAAAGAACTTTGTGTTTTATTTGCTGACGACATTTCCATTTTAATTCCGGCGCCAAGTGATAATGGACTTTTAAATAAAGAATTAGACTCAATTTTATCCCAAATAGATAACTGGCTACTAGATCATAATTTACAAATTAACTTTAAGAAAACAAAGATTATGCAGTATCGACCGTACCAAAAACAACCATTAAATATTAATTATACTTTAAAAAATACTAAGTTAGAATGTGTTGACTGTTTTCCATTACTCGGTATAGAAATAGATACATGTGTAACTTGGAAAATGCATATTCAAAAAATAAAATCAAAACTTAGCAGTTTTTCATATGCGTTAATGGAGTTAAAAAAAACTACGGACGTCGCGACGGCATTATGTGCCTATTTTGCGTATGGTCACGCTTGGTTACAGTACGGCATCATTTTGTGGGGAAATAGCACCGATGTTGGAAACTTATTTACACTACAAAAAAAATGTATAAGAATTATTGTAAACATAGATTCAATTGAAAGTTGCAAGCCACACTTTATTGAACTAAAAATTTTGACTTTAGCTTCCATGTATATACTTGAAATTTGCAAATTCGTCAGAAAATATCCTCAATTTTTTGATAAGGTTGAAGATTGCTACACCGGACCTTATGATTTAAGGCACAAAGAAAGACTAGCCCTTCCAAATTCAAACTTAAAAATGTGCAGTTCCGGCACCCATATCATGACTATAAAAATATATAATCATATCCCGAAACATCTAAAAGATATTGAAAAAGATTCAACTTTTTTTGACAGTCTTAAAGGATATCTTATTAAAAAATGCTACTACTCGTTACAAGACTTTTTTACAGATAAGACTCCTAGCTAAAAATATTTAATTTCGGTCTCTTTTGAACTAATTTTAATTAAGCTTATAGTTATAAAACTTCTGTCCTACCCAGAGTCCAATAAACTCTAGAGTGCCCACCAGGGTTTCATGTTGTTAGTACATATTAAATTATTTAAGATCTATTGTACACATGAAGATGGAGAAATAAATGATTATGATTATGAAATCTGTTCTGAAATGTCAGATGAACATTTCAGAACAGATGGAGAGAGTGATCCTACAAGGGTAACAAGTATTTTCATTGTCAATGTCATCAATGGAGCCTTAAAAACATGATAGTTGTCCTGGATGGACATCCAGGACATGCATGACCGTACCTAAAGATTGTAACTAAGATAAGAATTTGTTTTTTCCCGCACATGACTAATTTTTTCTCTCGTAAATTCGTAATTTTGTTATGTAATCCGCATAGCAGGCGTAATTGCAAACATAACAATATCAAAATTATTAGGTTGCGTCATTATTTACAAGTTTAAAACCAATTGAAAAATTGGTCTTGTTTGTAGTACAACGTAAGTTGAAATTTAGGTGTCGCTCCATCTCGAAAGAACGAGAGGAAAAATTGGAGTTATGAGTCATTGTCATGTTAGCTCAAGCGGTCAGATCATACCCCGGCTATAGAAGTGGATGGACGCGGGTTCGTATCCCGTACATGACAATATTTTTTTCCCGTATATGTGTAAGTACTGTAAATAAGATAGTTTAGCGAAAAGGCACATATTTGGTTAATTACTATTAACTAAAACTAACGATACTTATAAGAAGGCTAAATAAATTCTGAGGTCATGTCCAATGCGACGTGTTTTTAAAAACATTCAACAAAAACTGTTCAATTAACTTTGCTCCAGAAGCAAGTTCATCGCGACGTCCACAGCCTAGTTTTTACTATGACCATAGCAAACACTTTGTTGCATGCTTTCCGCGGCTTCTGGAAATCATCTCCACATTTACCCCCGCGCGGATAGAGAGGCAGGGTTCTGGCATTTGAACCAATTAAATTTACAGATCAGACAGTCACCAGCCAAATGTTTTCAAGAACATCAATGAGCTGTGGACGACGCGTGTGCTTCCGAAACATTTTTTGTATGAGTTTTTGTTGAATGTTTCGAAAAACACGTCGCAATAGAGTGGGGATTATGGGTACAATCTAAAGCATGTTAAATTGAGAAGGCCACTTACCAGTTAAACCAAGGTATAATCCAAGATTAACTTGCAACCTTGGTAAGAAATATGAACCGCCTACATCAGGAAACAGTCCAATTTTGGTCTCAGGCATAGCAATGACAGTTCTCTCTGTTGCCACCCTGTACCTCCCATGTACAGACATGCCCAATCCACCGCCCATTGTGATGCCATCAATAAGGGCTATATACGGAATCTTGTATTTACCAATTACATAGTTTACGTTATACTCAGTAAAAAAGAATTTAGGGCCTTCAATCTTGTCAATAGCTAGCTTTACATCACCCCCTGCACAGAATGCTTTCTCTCCTGCACCTTTGACGATTACCAGGGTCTTTGACTTTTCCCATTCTTGAAGTTGAGGTAACAGTTTTGACACCATTGATGTATTCAGTGAGTTTAGGGCTTTTGGCCTGTTCAATGTGACGATGCCAGCATTGTTCAATGTTTCAAATAAAACATCTGCTTCTTGGGAAGACATTGTTCGTTTTAATGATACCTTCACGGTTCTAGTCAGCTTGGTTCCTAGTTTGAACATCTAAAAAATAGATTTTTACAAAAGAGTTGTTAGATTAAATGATTTGTATTACACATATTACTTAATGTATTGTGTAGTCACTTGTCATCGTCATCTTCCTTTATCCCATGTATTTGGAGAGATAAAATATTATTTCTCTAAAGGCCCCCGGCCTTTGTATTAGACGTTAAAACATTGTAGTAAGTAGGTAAATCGTCGGTGATATAGCCGTGATGAGCATGACGAGTAACTAAGAGTAACAGTGTTACTTGATGGGGAAACAATCAAATTAAACATTATAATTGAAATTTATAAATCTCTTGAAATTCTAATTATTTTTAGAAGCAATTATCTAATAGCCACTTAGTAAGCTTTTTTCTAGAGATTTGTCCAGCTGTTGTGAATCATCATGTAACTTATTATATTATAAGAAACTTTTTTTTTACCGGCTATGTTCAATATCGTATTGAATTAATTATTACCTCATTACGTACTTGTGCGTTATTGTAATGTAAAATGTAAAACGCACGAGTTTCTTTTTAATAAGGTAAAACGCACGGTTTATCAAGATGCTCCGTCTAAAACACAGACCTAGGATTTTTTCGCTACGCTCAATAGACCTACGAAGTGTGTGAGTGAAAGGTCCTAAGCTGCTATAAACCGTCGCGAGAAAAAAAGAGATAGTGAAACAAGAAGACAGTATGTCATTTTTTACTCGAGTAAGAGGCCATAGCGTCCCGGCCTCTTCCAAGTCGGCGCGAATTTTGTGTATTTGCTCAAATATCTTACGATTATAATATAAAATATGTATTCTGCAAGCATGGTGTCTTGTTCAGTGAGTGAATGTGAGGTTACAAGACGCAGTAACCCGAATATATACACGTTTCACAGGTAATTTATGTTTATTTGTACTGCTTTTTGGATAATCATTATTTGGTCATTTTGTTTTAAAATTAGTTATATGAACTATGGAAATATTAGATAATAGGTTTCTCTTCATACTTATCATCAAATAACATTGCTAAATGAAGAATTGGTTGGTATTTTACGAAAAATACAAAAACATTTGTTTACGATAGGGCTTGACAAAGTCCTGACGTCACAAGTATCGATAAAGTCGATAGTTTATGTCTGACCTGTAGCTTCGACGTGAATGCTCGGGTACATATTCGAACCTCAAAATTAACCGGTAGTTAGTTTTATCATAAATTTGTTTAAAAATAATATAATTACATAATAATTAGCGAGAAGTTGACAGATCAGTTTATAGCTTATTGAGTATTTACGAATAAGGGAGTAAATATTATCACAAGATATATTATTCAAAATTTATTATGTTTTCTGTGAAAAGTTCTCCTAACCCTCAATAAATAATTGGAAATATCTCTTACTTCTATCATAAAATATTAGTATCTTTATACAAATGGCTATTTAACAGAATTTGAAATAACCATATGCACGCGTATAATAATGTTTGTGTTCTTACAGATTACCAACAAATTTTCAGTATGTGATAAAAGGGTTCGGATTATTGACGCAATTTAAATAAAACTCTACAGTTTGTAGTAAACTTTGAATCAAAATGCTTCATACAAAGAAAACATTAATGTATACTAATGAAAGACTCAATACCAACTTTTAATGTCCCTGAATGCATAAAGCTGTGGAAATGGTAGTCAATAGCTTTAGGAAATGATGACAGAAGTAACGTAAAGTTTAATTTGTAGTAAAATACATGGTCAAATTTTTTTTTTCATGTATAGACTGTAGGATATGTTGAGTCAATCTAGTAACCCTTCCCCGAGCGTCCCTGGTGCAATAAAATCTACAATACTCGCTTCATTGCAGCGCTGGATAGCTATGGCTATCCTGCCACAAAATAATTTTTATTTTTCTTTCAGATCAAATTGAAAATAAGACGGCCCTGACCTTACTAAAATAGAGATATATTACCACCGTTAGCCATTACCTGCCCTTCAAATCAAGTACTGTCTCCAAGGAAAAAACTTATTAACTAATGTTCTAAATTGTGACAAAAATTTCAGAAAAAAAATTAGCTCTTAAGAAGTTTAAAAGCCGAAACAAAAATAATGATAAAACGGCTTTTAGACTTAAAAGCAGACTTTAAAGAATTATATGTTTTGTAGGCCAGTTAGCAAAGATCATCGAAATAATGTACACATCGTCATTTCTACAGCCCAATGAGCTATGTTTACATAAGGGACAAATTCGACCTTTGCTTACCACATTTGAATGCTTTATGCAAATGGTATTCAGATAAATGTAATTTAATATTTTACAGTACCTGTATATTTGCAGCTTAATGATTTTGTTAATGGTAATCATAATACTTAGTAACGGTAAGTTTTATTTCATCTTGTTTCGATGAAGTTATAGTAGTTTACTTTTAAAAGTGCTGTACCATTTTAGACCTACAATAAATGCATTTGACTTCAACTTTGAATGAGTTTTATTTTTAACAGATCAAAAAGGGAGCAGGTTCTCAATAAGGTTGTATTCATGTTATGATATTTGGTTCGATTTTCATTTGAAAACATCGTATTTTGTTTGAAAGGATATACTTTAAGATTCATCCCTTTGAAATTTCATCATAATCAGTTAAGAAGTTTGGTTTTTAAATCATAATGACTTGAAAAATAAGTTGTTCAAGTTAATGAAATTGCATATATTGCATTTCTGTGATTTCAGTGTTGTGTACGATCATCACAATAGTCTCAATGAACTATATAGGGCATAATTTCAAACGAATGTGTCCTAAGACAAGTAAAACTGTCGATAGTATTACGCTCGCGTCATTACAACACTATGTCACTCACACATTTACATTTCATTTTTTGTTACACCATTCATCCGTCACTGTTGGTCTTGTACATCCTAAGCCTATGGTCTAAAACGAACGGTACTTTTTTAAATCTTAGCAAAGAGTTTTTATGTCAGAAAGTGATCAACATTTTATGAATAAAATTAACTTTGGGAGATAAAATATAATAAATAAACCATGCCGCAGGTCCCTGGTTCGGCATTTTGCGATTGCCCGCCTGGCTAGCTACCACCCTCAAGTAGAAAATCTGTCGCCAAACACCTGTCGGTGTGTTCCGGCAAAAGTACTTGAGAGCCAGTGAAATTACAGGCGACATGAGACTGAACAACTATGTCTCAAGGTGACGGGCGCAGTGCAATTCGTGACTTGTGATAAAATGCATCTGTTCTAGGCAGAGGTTAGTCCGCTTAACATAAGGGGGCCTCGAGCTTGTTCCGTCACAATAAAATAAAAAAATATATATAATATAAAATTTGACACCACCAGAAGTCTCAGAGGCAGCGAAAAAGGCTGCTCTAAATTGTTAAATTTTTTCTAACTGCTTTAACAAGTGATTTTACATTTATTTGTTTAAGAAAGTCCGAGTTTTATTTATTTCCTCACAAATATTTTATAAAACGTCGTATGACATATTATGACATCCTAAGACAGACCTAAGGACATGCGCTTTGATAATTACAACCTTTTCTTTCTTGTAGCCCTCGCCTCAGCTGTAATTTTCAACTTACTTTACACTTATATCATAATGTACTATTACGTAATATTGCATGCCTCAAGTAAAGGCCGTAAATTTTACAAACAACCTTATAGCAATGCACCTAGTACCTTATAGCATCTACTCTAGTTCAAGACTAGAATAATATTATGTTAAGAATTAAGATAGTAATTCAAAATGTCGCCCGTGACGTAAGACACTGCTTTATTCCATTACTGCATTCTACTTGTGGTACAATTTTAATTAAAAATAGGTTGGTTGGGCTTACATTATGGTGGCTTCTAAACTGGGGTGCTTGGTAGGGTTTTATCACATTATGTCACAGGATTCTATCACATTGTTATTTACTACAAAACTAAAAAAAGACAAAGTTACCAATAACACAACTACACTGATAGAGAGCAAGTAGTGTATAAATCATAGTTTGGAAGAACTGAAATGTATGTATAACTTACTAAGCTCATTACTATTTGCATAACTTATAATATTTTATTCACGTTTCAATACTGCAGTACAATTCCAAACTTTAGAAAAACATTACTTTTGGCCATCTATGTACATAACCAAGTTTTCTGGTAATATATACTATAAAGCTTTTTTAATGTTACTTTGAAAACATCGCGAGTTTTATCCATATAAACTTTTTTAACATTATTTGTTTTCTCTCTTTTTTATGTAATTGTGACGGAATAAGCGCGAAATGTGTGTATTAATGATTACTGCCTTGGACTTTACAATATCATGAATGCTTCCCTTCACCGCTCAAAACTTCTTCCTTTTTTTTTATTGCTGATAGGTAAGTCATTGACCACCATCTCACCTGACGGTAAGTGATGATGTGGTCGAAGGTGTTAAGCAGGCTTAACCTAGAATTACTGGCTCTCAAGGACTGCCGGAACACATAGGTGCTTGGCGACAGATTTTCTACTTGAGGGTGATCGCTAGCCAGGCGGACATTCGCAAAATGCTCTACCACCATGCGGTGAAGCTCAAGCCCACGGCGGAATTCGAACCATGGACCTGCTGCGCGGCAGTCCATAGCCAATGCAACTGAGCCATCACTGCTTGGAAATAGCCAAGCACTGCCTAGACAAAGGACATTGTCCACTTGTATGGAACTATTGGCCTACAATGAACAGACACTACGGGCATAAATTTTATATAGGTTTAATACCTTATACCTGTTAAAATAATAATATCATAGATATATTGTATCAGGATGTTAGACAAGCCCTTGTTCACCATGGTCTACTTAAATAGCTTTTGGAAGAATTTTTTTTTTATTATTACACTCATTTTCTTAAGTTAACATTAGTATCTAGAAACTGGGCAAGTGTGGATTTATATTGTCCTGATACCTCACACAGCTTAAAACCCAAATTATCGTCATGACATGTGTGCAGTAACCCCCTGCCCACAATGCAATTGCAGCAATATTTTTTTATTGACTCCTTAACCTGACATCTATTTTCTTGTAATATTTTAACATAATAAGGTTTTCGTTTTATGTGCTTGCTCTTTATTTTCCTTAAGTTCACTTCACAATAGTTTTTTTTTTATGGATGGCCTAGTGTTGTTGTACACTTGCTATTTGTCAATTTAGTCGAATCGTGTTGAATATGTAACTAAATAGTCGAGTCAAGTCACAAAAGTCACGTTTGGTTCTAGCCACAGTCATTACAAAGTCATATTTTACAAAAAAATATTTTTTATATTTAGTGTATACTTTACCATATTTAGATGTTGGCAGCACTGTATAATGGCAGACCGATGTTTGTGCGGATATTATCAGATAAATACTTTTAATAGTTATTTTGAATAGGTTTAAGATGATACAAAGGTAAAGCACATTTTAAAAACAACCTGATTTGATGATAAATTTGTTTTTTTTTGGGCACCTTGTTGCAAACCATGCAAAGCCTAAAATGGACAATCCTCTTTAGTAAGATCCTACTAATGCTGCCTTGGATATACATTCTGGGATAGAAGTTATGGTTGTTCTTGACAGGCCAAGGTCTTTTAGTAGGTTATATAAGGTTTACCCTGGTATATCCCTTGCTCCAACTTCTACAGCATATAAATTAACCTGTTAATTAATTTGTTACGTCATAATATTTATTAGTTTTTATTGTGTGATCTTTAGGTATGTATTTGTTTTCTATGGCACAGTAAGGTCTATAAGTACTATGTGTTCTAGATTTTTTGAGTATAGAAATATATCTTGTTTGGAAGATTAAACACCAACATTCTCAGGAATTTTGTAGTTTTTCATACATTTCCATCAAAAGAGTCCAATTGGGAGCTGCGCCTAAAATGGAGTATGGCTTGGATTTAGATTATGTAGATGACCTTTCAAAGATTTTATAAAAGGTTTATAAGAGCATCATAGATGCCTAAATTGAATAAATGATTTTGACTTTGATTTGGTTTGGTCAAACCTTTTTTTGCTCTAGGTACTAAGAACCCCCTATCAAGGTGCACTTTGCATCCTACCAACAAGTGGCTTGCTGCACTTATCGCATCCTGGTAAATATAAATATAGATAAAAACTACTGGACCGATTTGAAAAATTCTTGTCCCATAAGAATGCTACATTAACCCCGATGAACATGGGCTATTAAATATTATCAAAAAATATGTTAAATACCCGTTCGATGCCAGGGTGGGCCGCTAGTGTGGTATACTAGAAAAAGCCATTAACTTTTTATTTCAAATATAAATTCAATTTGAGATCCATTTCATGAGCATCCATATCCGATCAACACTTGCCAGTTTTATTGTTTTTTGTTAAAGTTGTAATTGGTATTTAATCATACTAAGTTTGACCCTGTGATATGCAAAACCAAAAAAACATGGTTCTGGTATGGAGACCCTTTTTTGTTTTTTGTAATTATTATTAGTATTATTATTTAACCGTTGCAGCAATTTAACCACACATGTGTGGTTGTATTGAAAGGTGCTTAAAGTCAAAATGACCACACATGTGTGGTTTCATGCTCACCAATTGAATTTATATGTTTTGTTCAATAATACAACTAAATTGTGTGTTATTGTCTATGGACAAATTGTAGCGTGTGAAACGCGCTTTATTTTGACGGTTCAATGAGAACAAAATCTATTATAGTCAGAGAGAACGAACTGAATGAATATGAAAACATATTTATGCTTTCATTCGGTTTGCGCGCGAAAAACGAAATCTGAAAAAAAGTGTTATTGTGACAGTTTTACATAAATGTGTGTAAAATAATGTTTTACCTAGTTCTATGGATATTCATACAGATAATAAGTGCGTAAAAGAAATAACATAGTGCCAAATATGTAACAGTTTTCGGTAAAAACAATAATTATTTACTTGACTAGCATTGTTGATTCGTGTTTCAAGTTTCAACAGTGACTGACATAGTGCCATTGGTTGTTATAATTACGTACCTAATTTCTCCTTATATGCGTTATTAATCTAACATTTGTCGTAAAGTTTGAGTTTTCATACTAAAATGCAAATTCGAAACGAGCCCGTTTGCTATTGAGCTAGTCGCCATATGCCAGTGTAATTTTTGAAGAGCGCTGTGACATTGTCGATAATACTTTATCGATATTTACATTGATCGGTGAGTTTTAATGGCAATGTCATAACTATCTTTGGTTTTATGCTCTACCAACCACAAAGTTCGATTATTTTTGTAAAAACATATACTTTTGTTTATTATAGCTAATTATTTATATATACATATATAATACCTACGCTAATTATATTTGTATATATAAATAATTAGCGTAGGTATTTTTACACCGAAATTTCTAAACGGGATGTTATTGCAAAGCTTGTGATAGTACTTGAAATCGTAAAAAAAAAGATCTCTTAGTGATATGCTATTTTCATAATAATTGACTTCTGTTTTAGAAGTTCCAATCTTCAGCGTTTATCTTTCACTGTATCCACGTGACAATATGATATGGAATCCACCCCGTATAATTTTAAGAGACGATGACTAAAACGTTGCGATGAACCTATTGATACACAGGTACCATATTTACAGGTAAATTTTTACTCCTACTAATACTAATTGTTAAGCTATCAAACTGCCAAATTGCCACAGAAAAATGAGCTGTAATGCAAGTTTGCGGTTATTTTTATATGATTTTGACACATTTTTTTTGTAAAATGAAATTGCTTTGTTAGGTTGAAGGTTTTTCTGGGTGATAATAATATTAATTATTATGCAAAATAAATTTTAATACCTATATGCAGGGTTATTGGTTAAATGCTAACAACCTCTTAGGGTTGACTTCTGCTAGTCCTAACAAACATTTTGTGAGGAAAAACTTTTTTCATAGTTTTTTTTTGTTTTTTTTATTATGTGTATATGACGGAATAAGCACGAGGGCCACCTGATGTTAAAAGTCTCATGTGCCTGTAATGTATTATTTCATATTTTTTATTACTTTGCTCGATGTAAATATTCAAAACTCTATTCAAAGGTAGCCCGGCGCGGTCCAGTGTTGCCGCGGCTGGCGTTCTTAGCTCGGAGTAGGCATTGTCTTTTACTACGTACTACGACACAGAACTTAAAAGTGTCGGACAGTAAAAAAATAGAGTTATGAGTCATTGTCATGTTAGCTCATTCGGCCAGAGCATACCCTAGCTATAGGGTAGATGACGCATGACGCGGGTTCGAATCCCGCGCATGACTATAATTTTTCCTCACATTCATTTGTAATCTTATAATGTTATAGCGTACTTGAGATATATGATACGAACTGTAAAACAACAGCTATCAAGGGTGTTAGATTTTTTATTTTTATTTGTCATTTGTTGTGACAGTTAAGCCACAGAATTGAAAGTATGCCAATGCTTGGTCCAAAATGTGCTAAGAGCGTTTAATGACATGGAGTGCTCACGGTGCGCATCCGTGGGGCCGTGAGTACTGTCAGCGCTGAGTGGTGACGTCATCGATAATATCACACTTATCAGTCATGCAAATTTGGTTTGGGTTTAGTGCCCTTCGTACAAATCGGACCAGCTCTGAGCGTGCTATTGGTACGATTTGCACAAATTGAAACGCACTCCAAAATTGCTCTGCTAAAATTATTAATAATTATAGAAATGAGTTTATCTGGTAATTCATTCCACTATTTGCCTGTTACTAGTTTTTTGTACAGGGCTAGCCTTTAGTAGGATGATGAACAAGGGACACTTTATCGTGATATACCAGAATGGATTTCTGTATCCCGTTTCAGTAAAACATCACTTTGTTTTTTTTACTCAGTGGGATCAAGCTATATGCCTACTTGCTAGCTACTGTGTGTACATATAGACATATATGATTTTTATGTTACAGATAACTTAGCGACCAAGAACATGAGAAGAAAGAAGATCATGAAAAAAATAAAAGTTTAAAGTTACCATTAAAGTTGTTTAATTACTATGCAATAGTATTTTTGTGAGATAAGTGTTTGTTACTCAATTAAATTGTTTGCACGGGAAATGTTTTTGAATGCTTGAAAGGAAACAGTGCACCAAATGTAAAAAGAAACTTTTCAAAAATATAATAAATATAACCATACAAAATGCGCGCATTATTCTCGAGAGGTTTTCAGACTCTCATTGATTATTTTGTGTTTCGGCTAACCTTAGTGAAACCCATCATTAATAAGCACCATAATCTCAGCGTGAAGGTACCTATTTACGTATGCGTTCTCGTGCTAATCTGCTTCCTCTAGAGCGCCTCACGGGATGGCATTTTCTTCACCGAATTGAAGTCACCGACGCGATTAGTGAAAAAGTTGCCCACAGAACGAACCTGGGATGACTAAAATGTATTTGGTGTACACACTGGGGTTAAAGACCACATTGGTGTACGAAATACGAATGTCCGGATTGTAATGTTCCCTATATTTGTATTGGAGGTTGTTTCAAAGAGTACCATACCATGCAATCATAGCTTTCTTCTCCTAAAATACAACTGCAATTTCGAGTGTTGGTTGATATGCAAACGGACTATAAATGGAAAATACGCGAGAGCCGTTAACCTTGTCTCATTGTGTTGCCAGATGTATGTTTGATTGTATTAATTCCCTCTATATCTCTTTAGAATCTACCGTTGCAGGGCTGAGAAGCAGATTTCAGGAAACACACTTTTGTTATTGAACATGCTTGTACTTTTTTGGATTTGTCATAAAAGTACTAGGTTTTTTATTAGATATCGTATGACGATTCAGAAAATTGTGATAGAACAGACAAAACCATTTAGTCAATAACAGATGGCGAATGGACACTTATCTTATATACTGTATCTCTTAATGCTGACTTGTATTAATATGCAAGTAGACAGGATTTCTGTTATATTTTATAATGCCAGCTTGAATAAAATTTACGCTAGTGCACAGAACTCAATGTATAGGTTTCAACATCACTCTACGCAGCATATAAAACCCTATTTATTATTTACATGTGTTTTACAAAACCATGTGATACGACCCTGACAATGTGATGGAGCTGAAGTTATAATGTCGAAAATACAGTTTGGGCTAATTTACGGTATCTCTGTGTTTTACCTAGATATATCTGAAATATATTTACATTTCCGATGACAACGTTTGTACGTCGTTGTTAACTCAAACAGTTTGTGATTCAAATTAGTGTTCTGTTTAGTGTTAGGATTATATGACTTTGGCGTACGGTGCGGTAAATGATAAAATAAGTATTTTTCTGTAACCCCCACTGCTTGTCTATAAATAAAACTTGTGCATGTATTATTGCATATATAGTTATAAGAAAAGAAAAAAAATGTTGGCACGTCTGAACGTCATGCGAATGTTCCTAGTAGCAGAAAATCAATTGCACAGAAGGTACAGATTACAATGTAAAGTAATATAAACAAAAAAGGGTACACGGTCTATTTTACAAATGAAATTGGGAACAAAAAATTACAATACTCAGACATTTACTAAAAATTCAACTTGACCCTTTACGAATTCTGAAGTTTTACGCCTATATCAAATAAACTGACAAAATTGTACTGCTTCCAATGTAACACGTATTTTAACTTGCATGAAAAGCAAGCCTTTAATTACCATCACAGCTTTTTGGATCAATATGAGGTCGAATACGTTGTTCACGCTAATCCTATAATGGAAAATTGAACTTTAGGTCCACTGCCGGAACATTGTAATAGAATAGACTTTAGGTCTGGAGTTAGGTGCTTGGCGACAGATTTTCTACTACAGGATTGTAGTTAACCTTTCATAAAATGCCCTGCCACAATGCAGTGAAACTTAAAGCAACTCGCAGGGATACGAACCATCGTACTCCATGCGGTAGTCGATAACCATTACCGCTTCGCAATCATTGCTTCATAAGTCCAATTGACGTGTAACTTAATTAATTAACTGTCAATCACATAATTTGCCACAAAAATAACTTTTATTGGCAATAAACGCTTACATAGTAGATACATCGGATTTTTTTATCGACAATGTAACCGATAACAGTAACATCACTATTAGTAATATAATTTTCATACAAATATTTGCAAGATTCTAAAAAAAATATTTTATTCCGTTTGTTTACACTAAGGTAATTTAGTAAGAGATCTAGAAAGCAATAAATATAAGTTTCATAAGATTCCACTTGTTTTATTTGGTCAAAGGATGCCATTTTACTTCATAGTAGTACTTCCAATGTATGGTAAATACTAGTAGTCGTGATTAGTGAATTTCTATAATATTTGATGAAATTTATGAGATCTAGTGAAAGTTTCAATGAAATAAATAAATGTATTCGTGAATAATACAGGCTTTTATTTCAAAATTCTTCAGGAGCATGTTTTATCAGGTTATAAAATTTACACGATCAGGTGAGCTTGAACATAATATACGTGTGCGCTAACAATGACTTCAATCCTATTTTATTAGAAAATGTTGAGTAAAACAAAAAAACTAAAGATGCAGTTTAGCAAAACGTATAGTTTCATTTATATAGATACAGGTACATTTATAAAATAACCATACATAAGTCGATTAGTTACACATTTTCTATGGTGAGTGCATAATTTTTCATAGTGTCTTGGTTTTGGAGAGATATTTTCCTGTCATAGATAAAAAAGCTAAATCTTAGTATATATCATCGTGATAAAGTAATTATCAATTAATATTTTCCTCTTTATTTTATTTGAATTGGTTTTGTGGATCAAAACATATGGCGTAGAATGTAAAACTAGATAATTTTATTTCTTGGTCCGCCATGACCTCTGGTGGCAAAGTGTCACATTGCATAATGACATAGCGCGAGCGAGAGGGTTAAGGGGCTAACTGTCAAAAAAACCTACACAAATTCCTGAAACATAAATCTATTGGCTATCTATTACTGTTCCAAAGATACCTTTTTAAAAAAGCCTTTAGGAAAAGGACGAAAAGCCATTGCTTAGAAATAGGTTCCTATTTTCTAGTACGGAAGTAAAAGACGGAAAGCAACTATAATAGAAATAAATGTATACATCATGCTATTTCTATATAAATAAAAGATAAGGCAAAAACTACTAATTTATGAATATTTATTTGCATTTATGTATTTGTCATCACATGTACTATGTGTTCACATTCTCATTACATAATGAATATGTTCAGAAGCTAACTTAGATTGAGTTATCGCAAGAATTATAAATTTTACTTACTTTGAACTTTTGGCCTTTGTTGCAGGTACACAAACCTTTGAAATTACTATTGGAAATTAAATTTATTCCAGCATTCTTATCGCCAGATTACGAAATTATGGACATAAAAATACGGTTTTACTTTGGTAAAACTGAAAACTAAAGCACTGAAGGTAATTAGAAAAGAAGGAATCGAAAAAGAAACCTGCAATGCAATGAAACTGAAACCGGCCGGCTAAGAGTATCCTACATAATTTTAATCTGTGGAAATAGAAGAGAGAATCCTCAAGATTCCACAAATCAAAAAGACTAGCTATAGATCCCAACAATGAAGTATCAGGGTTGGATTCAGACCCTCATAAAAATATTGTACAAGGAATATAAAATTATACAATTTTATTTTTCAGAACTTATGCCACGTTTCAAAGTATTTTTTAAAAAACTTTCAAACGTTTGAAAAAAAACCGCAACATAGCCTACATATAGTGCAAGCCGATTTCTATATTATATCGTATTTATACATTTCAATATTTGGCGTCTTTGCATTCGTAAGTTATTGTTATATATTTTATATATATTCATGTAATTCTATGTGCATATTAATCAAGTTATGACAAGTGAACGTCGCTCTCGGCTAATTCACTTATTGGAACTTCGTCATCATCATAGACACGACGTAAAATGTAGCCCGACGGAATAAATTCTATGAAGTTATTAGATTTAATTGCTTTAAGACCATCGCAAGAAAGTATCAGGGAATCAACAGATGGTGGTTTTTGCCAGGATAACTTTGCTGAGAACTCTTTCAGCATTTGCGTAAGGTAAACCTTACTTAATCAAGAGCAAATTTGGCAATTATATTAAAATGTTCGTTTTCGGACATTTCACACCAAGCTCTTATTTTAGCCCTTACCGATATTTTAAATATTAAAAAGTAATAATGCTTAGCATCAATACAAAACGGTCGATAAAATTATGGTATGTTTGCGTAGTATAATGGCGTTACGATACTACACACTGAAATAATGGTACAAATAGTAGGTATAATTTTATTATACTACGAAATCCAACACTGGGAAGTATCATTGCAAGATCCTTTTTGGCTGCCTACCGTTTCTAGACCCAAACGATTTTCACGATATCCATCTGAAGTGAGAGGTCGCGGACTACTACGTCATGACATAATTATGCCACTTTGCGATTTCAACGACCGTCGACCACGCTACACACTGAAATGGTGATTTCAGTGTGTAGCGTGGTCGACGGTCGTTGAAATCGCATCACCGTGAGTGCGGCTAAATTTATATTATGTTTATGTGTGAGTGAGTGGATTCTGTACATGACTTTTACTTTTACGATGAGCCACAAGGCAGTAAGTATTGATTTATATGTGCCTTTGTGGCCGCAAGCGATGTAAGCGCGATTACGACCGTTCTGAATGATTTTATATCTTAATGTTTAATTTTTATCTCTTTAAATCTGAATGATCTTGGTAGCACTCGACTGCATTGTATATGTTAAAATACTTGTTTATAGGTATCCAACCTAACTTATTTCCATGATATGTGGATCTATAAGGAAGAAAACCAATTCCTTATAAAATAACAAATTTATTTACAACATCCTAAATATACAACTTTACCACATTTTTATGACAAACAATATAAACAAACTCAATTGTTCCTAATCAAATTCAAATATCATTGTGTATGTGCATAGATTACTAAACAGGATTTTCTCCAAGAACTTAAATACTTTTTCTTAACACACCACCGTAAGATTTTGTAGAAAATTTACTTTTAATAGACAAAAACTATAACCTAGATAATTTACACAATTGTTAAAGCCAAACACTCGTAAGCCATTAACTAATAATAATTCTTCATATCAACTCTATACTATTATAATCAGTAAAATATACATACACTGAATAATAACAATAAGCTAACTAGCATACAATACACGCATTATCATTAACCAGTAACTTTCTTAATTAGTTAATGACTATAAATAATAAACAGCTCTCTTAACTTAACAAACTTATTTTTACCTAGTGGCTATGTTAAAATATCCGCTAACTGATTCTCTTTTAAACTTTTTTAACATCAATAATACCTTTCTTTTCATAATCGTTTACAAAATGAAAACTTACATCAATATGTTTAGATTTTTTTACAAAATTTACCGTTTTTGGAAAGAGCTATGGCGCCGCTATTATCTTAATCACCACATCTAAATCATTAAGTACTCCTATGACCGGCAGTATTTCTGTAACACATTCTGCTAATGCATAATATTTCGCATAAGTTGATGCTCTCGATACAATTTTTTGCTTATGTGTTTTCCACATTACTGTTATAAACTCTTAATAAAATACCAGTGGTTGATTTTCTATCTGCTTGGTCTGCTGCCCAACCAGAAAATTCCTCAAACTCCGCATTATAGTTTAATGTTGAATTTCGAGTGTAATACATTTAACAAGGAGATCTTATATGCGAAAAAAATTAAACAGTATCTCTTTTACCATAATGTAAAAAAAACATAATTTCTCAAAACGGATACAGGTAACTTGAATTCCTTTTGATAAAATTATTGTCAGGTTCAGTTTTAGAGCTACTTTCTTGAAAAAAAAACCGCAACATAGCCTACATATAGTGCAAGCAGATTTCTTTTTAATTTACAAAATTGCGCATTATTAGTTGCTCTTCAATAATTAAACATAATACATTATTCTGAGTCAGTATGAAGTACAATGAGTATGAATTCCCAATATGATTAGATTGTTATTGAGAAACTAAATTTAAATCCTGCCATATATATTAGAAGTTTCATTAAATAAAATGTCATAATTATATAGTCTGCCGGAAGTTTCAAATGGTCGAAAGTATCGAACTAGAAAAAGAATTTGAAAAATTAAAGAAAATTTATCACACTGAAAATTATACCAAAATGTTAATTGTGGTATACACAACTAATTTTCTTGAATTCAATGCTGTTTGTAAGCTACATCTAATCATTATCCACATGAAGGGTAGAAAATAGAATACAAAGATTGTCCATAATATGTAATTTACCCTTATTAAGGTAGACGTTTCGAAATGTAGAAATTCAAATCGTTCCGGTCCGGACTTTTTTCAAAAAATTTCGCCACATACTGCGTTGTTACATCAGATAAATTTATGGGATTCCAACGAGGATTGTTATCCTTGTCAATAAGTCTGGCTCTTACACCTAAAATAGAGAAAAACGGTAGTAGAAACGATTTGTTTGAGTTAGAATCTAGTAAGCTTGCTTGAATTTTATTTGAGTAACGGGCAAAGTTACAAGTATATTAAAATAGTATATTGGTTAGACAGGGGAGGAGGCTCGAGCGGTGAAGGAGATCATTGATATATCATAAAGGGGCCCCTTAATCCTACTCCTGGGTTACAAGTCCCAGGCCCCTCTGGCCTCTTCCTCTGCAACGCTATGGACCCGGCACTCGCACGGTGAATCCATGGAATGCTAAGAAATTCGTCTCTCTAATGTTAGTAAATTTGAATCAAAAGTATATATAACTAACCTTCAGCAAAATCATGATTTTCCGTAGCATGACACGTTAGTCTGTATTCCATTCTAAGACAGTCTCTCAGATTCATTGAAGCACCAGCTTTGAGGGCTTGAAATGTCACTTTGAGAGATCCTGGGCATACTTTGTGAAGTGACTGCAAAAGATGATATTGTTGTAAATAAATTAAATATTTTTTTTTTACTCTAAAATATTATATCATCATTCAATTCATATTTATAATAGCTTTAAATGTTCAAAAATTACTTCTAATGTTTTGATTGACCAATCTGTGTTAGTTGATTCCAGTCTTTCCATTATATTGTCCAGTGTTTCTCCCGAAAAGCAGTATTCAATTTCTTTAATGTGAGGCTCTAAGGAAAATTCAGGTTGCTTCTCACTGAATTTAGCCAGAGTTGAAATTAATTCAGACTCAATTATACACGCTGATATTTGTTTCTCTAGATCAGGTAAGTTTTTACTCGCGACGAAATGTGTCGCCAATCCAGCTTTTACTGCATCATTTCCTTTGAGTACTTCACCTGAAAGAAATTTTATTAAAATTAGAAGGTATCATTTGCATCGTTCCACAAGCGCTGATGTATATGAATTTTAAATAGAAACATTTAATATTTAATTTATATCGTTAATTGAAAAGAATGACATATGAGATCCAATCATATAATAAAGAAACGTGAAAAAAAAACTTCCTGTTTGGGTACGTGGCATTTATAACGTCACGTCGGCTTAAAGGAAAATTAGGTAGATTTTGTCACTAAAATTTGTTTAACGAAGCGCTTGATTTCAGGCTTAGGGCAGCAGGCTTGATTTAGGGCACGTACACTTTGTGACCAAATGACGGTCTGATTCCGTGATTCTGTCTCTTCAGCGTTGTGATTTATGAGCACTTTGGCGCTTATTTCAATATATTTATAGATATGAGTAATGTGTTTGTCTAAGATATAAATTTAATGTTTTCCTAAAATATTTGTTATTATTTATTATGGATTTCCAAATTTAATATTTTCAGAACTAGCGTTTTATAATTACAGGCACAAGATACTTTTAACATCAGGTGGTCCTCTTGCTCAGTCCGTGAAATAAAATTAAGATATAAAAATAAATCAAAAAAATAAATAAAAAAAAGGCTAAATAAACATTTTAATTGTTTGTTAGGACTAGCAGAATTCAACCCTAAGGGGTTGTTAGTATTTTACCAATAACCCTGTATATTTATATTTTTCATAACGACGTACATATGGAGTAATAGAGACGTATAAGTATGTGTTTACCAGTCAATCCTAAATAAAATCCAAGTCTTGATTTAAGTCTCGGTAAAAAATATGTTCCCCCAACATCAGGACAAAGACCAATTTTATTTTCCGGCATTGCCATCTGACTTTTTTCCGTCACTACTCTATATTTTCCGGGAACTGATATTCCTAAGCCACCACCCATTGTATAACCATGGTTCAGTGAGACATATGGAATTCGTAAGACACTGATTAGATAAATAAGATTATATTCATGCCAAAATAGAATGGGGCCTTTCACTTTATGGATGCTGAGTTTTACATCTCCACCAGCACAGAATGCTTTTTGTCCAGCTCCTTTTGCAATAATAAGGGATTTACTTTTCTCCCATTCTTGCAATTTCGGCACAATATTCACTACCATAGAAGTGGTCAAGCAATTTAAGTCCTTCGGTCGATTTAATGTGATGATTCCTGCATTGTTCAACGTATTGAATAAAATATCTGATTCATATGACTGATTTGTACATGCAATTGTAGAAAATGTAGTCCTTGGCAATTTATTTGATTTTCTATACAAACGTAGTTTGAACATCTGAAATATAAATAAAGGATTTATAGACATAAACGAGGACACACCAGTTTTGAGCTAGTAACAATTGCTTTTTATTTTCATGTTGTATTTTTAAATTTAATTACAAAAAGGGATATATGTCCTGGTGATACGTAAAACCTGGGCCACTGAGGGTTCCGTACACAGAATCTATACAAGTTTAATTTAAAATTACCAAAAAAGATCAAATGGCACTATCTGCTGCTGGTACTAAACAATTACATATAGTAATTTTTTTTACTACTTAACAGTTAAAAATTTATGCATAATTGAAATTTTAGAAAATTCCTTCTAAAATTATGGACACTAAGTAAACAAAACTATCACACACATAAGTATACTTTTAATTAATGAAAACACACGATGCGCGGAAAGGAAACATATTCATCTCTCTTTCTTATTTCCGGCATCGCGCGTGTACTTTGCGGTAGGTAATCCAAACGTCTGTTATGTACTAGTAGGTATTTGAAGCATTAAATTAACGATCGAATTTAACTTTATCTTCATACTTTGATGGGCTTAGCTTACATTATTTGTAGGTACCTAGTGAATTGTTTGGACTTAAATAACAATCGGACTCTTAGGTATCTACTTTATGCTTAATAATGACATTTACATAATTAACAATAATGACAGTTACATAGTTAACATATGACGTGAGGAATGTGAACTAATCATTCTATATAAGTGCGATCCTATTACGAAACGGTAATTTTATGATTAGAAAAAATTGGTACAGGCCTATAAAATTGGAAGTTGATCTTTTTTTATAGATTCTACAACAGTTGTGCACCATGTCACGTATTATCAAACGTGAACATCATGATGCCAGATGATAAAATCATCTGGAAAAGTGTACGAGAGATGACATCGTGATAGTGGAGGTATACAACAATAATGGCGAGGTAGGAGAAGAGCCCCTCATAAACTGTGAATTAATAAATGGTCGAGCGCATCTCGGGCCACGCGCAGTAGTAGTTCCGTGATAGCTAGTTATCATAAAACGATTCTGTTGTTCATTTTTATCTCTTCCACTTTCTTCCTGCTAAAGCTAAAAAATAATATTACGACTGCTGCCAAGTTATTTTTTGAATTCTATAGGTATTCGAATGAAAACGTAATTTTTAAAACAATCGGTCATTGAGGATTTCTCGAATCTAATATTTTTATCTATGGTCACTAGTTCGTCGAATAAAATAGAATACAGTTTGACTATGTTTCAGCTTATTTTCACAGAAAATTATTTTTGATTAAGTTATAGTTTAGTTAATATCGAACTAATCCTGAATTGGCCTCTGTCTATTTTAGGTGCGTTCGTTTTGGCTCGATTGCGGTTGTAGCAGTTTCAAAAGTGGCATTTGTGTATTAGGGTTCGGATAGAAGCTTTTGCTATTTTTGACCACCAATTACTGCATGCTATCCGAACGGCTTAAAACGTACTTTGACAACCGACAATGTTTTAACAATTTTGCACAGTACGAAACATGGAATCAATCTCTAAAATTAACAAAAAAGTAGATACCTATATTATTATTATTTCTTTGTTAATGGCTTCTGCTAGTTACCTATATAAAAAACTTGTGAAATTCTTCAATCGCGCCAAATACAACTGTCAAACCAGCAGTTGTCAAAAAACGATCACAACGATCCCACTGTAAGACATGGGTCAAAAATATCACTTTTCTCTGTCATTTGTAGCGTTTTCAAAGCTATCCGAACGGTGAGCGAAAACGATATTTTTGCTCACGAAGTCCCAAAACGAACGGCCCGTGTGATCATTTTTAGCGTTTGTGAGTGTTATTTTTGGCACCGATAGGCTATCCGAACGCCCTATTTGTGATCTTGGCCTTACATGTAAATGCAGGGGGGCGTTCCGAATCTTGGTTAGAGCGCACTCGGAGTGCAACTTTTCACTCCAACGTCGCCGTCGTTCACAACCTTCGAATAGTGTTCGGTTATTGCAACTTTTTAATTTTTTTCAAAATCGGTCGTCAAGATGTTGTATTTTATCTGACATGACCTTGACATTTCTTGATGAGAATTATAGGCACTTATATCTATTTTGCAGGCAGGGGTAGTTAATGCTTTGTAAATATCATTTAATGTCTATAAATTTTGCTAGTTCCCCGCCAAAAAATCGATATTTGAGGTTATAAAACAACCGAGTCGTTCTGAACCTTGGATTAAGTTAAAACAACCTGTATTACATCTCCCCTGGGACCTTGAGGCCGCAGTCTTGGCCTCGGTCTACCGCCGCAGAGTGCGAGCGCGGGAGCTGGACGAGCGACCGGCGCCGCGAGAGTTGGCGCATTGGCGCAACAACGCTAGGGCGTTGGCTCTCGCGAGGTGAGAGGGACGACTCCGCGAACGGTCCACTCAGAGGGGGGATAGCAGTCGACGACTCCTCGATGCTATCCAGCCCGTTCTCCGAGATTGGATCGAACGGAGACACGGGAGGCTCTCGTTTCGGCTGACGCAGGTGCTCTCGGGACATGGTGGTTTCGGGAGCTACCTGCATCGCATCGCCCGACGAGAAGCCTCCCCGGCATGCCATCAGTGCGGCTGTGCAGTTGACACTGCCCAGCACGCGCTGGAAGCGTGCCCTGGAGAAGACGAACCGCGACAGGCTCTGGTCGCGGTCATTGGGACGGATCTCCCATTGCCGACCATCCTAGCCAGGATGGTCGCCGATGAGAGATGTTGGGAGGCAGTAGCCTCCTTCTGTGAGATTATTGTCTCGCGGAGGGAGGCGGCGGAGCGTGAGAGGGAGAGAGACCCTCTCTCTCTTCCGCTCCGGAGAGCGCGGACACGGGTGCGGGCTAATCGAGCCCGCACTCCGTCTCCGCTGAGAGGGCCTGGGCTGTCGGATGCGGGGGCATCCGGCGCCCCTCAGAGATAGGTCTTCTCGCGATGTTGATGCCCCCTCCGTGTTCGGGGGGCATCACACGAGGTGGAGGGGTGTTCCTATTGACACCCCTCACCGAGGAGGGCCCGCCATTATACAGCGGGCAGCGGCGTCGACGGGGGCTGTGGTAGAATAATGCGGTCCCACGCCCCCCCGTCATCAGTCGAAGACGCTGGAACACCGTGGGGTTTTAGACGGTATGGGCGCCTTTAGCCGAGTCCGTCATACCCCGGATGCCCCCCTCCCCCGCATACGGCAATGCGTAAGAGCATTTCCCCACGCCAAAAAAAGAGAAAAAAAACCTGTATTACATCCTCTTTGAAAACAACCGAACAACTACACTCTGAGCCTTGGAACGGGCCCCTACAATCTATCTCTTACTTCTCAGTAGTTCGCTGACTTAAAATATTACTTGCTCAGTGTGGCTCAGTATGGGCTCAGTCATAAAGTAACTTTGTATATACTGGCTCAGTGGTTCTGACTTTAGTAGGCTAGGTATTTATGTTTATCAATATATATTATATTCTATTTGATCTATGGTGTTTATGTACTTACGGAAAATGAAATTGGCCGGACAGTAATTTTTATCTCATCAAAGGTTTTAGTGATTTCATTTCAAATGGGTTTTACAAGGAAAATATTGAACTGGTACGCTCGCCTAAGCCCTGGCCATGGCATGAGGATCCCCCCTTACGACCATGTAGTGCAAATTGGCGATCCCAGGTTACGCAAAGTTTCCGAGCTTGTACCACTAGAGAAAATAAAATCAACTGAAGTCCAGACGACAATTGAGAAACTAGATTATGTACTAAAGAAATACAACAGCCTAGGTATGTCTGCACCTCAAGTTGGGGTTAACATGAGAATATTTGTTATGAGACACACAGCCAATCAGATAGCAAAAGTACCAAAAGAAATAGTCAAACTTCGTGGAATGGATGTTGTACCATTCACTGTGAGTAAGTGTAAGAAATATTTCCTTCCTGATTCACTTTACTTCGAAGTTATCATAAACAATTTTGAGTTTCACTTTTTTTTGTCTCCAGGTTTTCATTAATCCCACATTGAAAGTCATAAATTATTTCAAAGTGATACACAATGAAGGATGTGAAAGTGTGCAAGGATATGAGGCAGAGGTGCCTCGATATAAAGAGGTAGAAGTATCTGGTAGGAGATCAAGTTCTGGATGAGTAATTTTTTTATGCTTCGAATCCAGTCCCTGTACATCAAGACATTTAATGAACTTATCCCTGCATTTGTCTTGGCCCTAGGTTACAATGAAGAAGGCACCAGCGTAACAAAGATTTTCCAAGATTGGGCTGCAAGGATAGCGCAGCATGAGATGGACCACCTTGATGGCAAGCTGTATGTAGATACAATGGATAGGAAAACACTGACTTGCACATGTTGGGAAGAGGTCAATATGGCAAAGGGGAAATTAGTTATACCATTTTCACCACAATAAATTAGCTTTTGTGCATTTTATTTTAATGAAAGATTTGATAACATGTTGAGAATAATATAGTTAAACAAAGTAATCTAATCTTTCACATGTGATCCAGTTTCATTTCATCTTTAGCTAAAATTATAAATTTATTATGAAAAACGATTTTTTTTTTGTATCAATAATAAAGTGATATGATTATAAGCAACTTTTATTACTTTATTTCTAAAACCTGTTACAATTAAGCATAATAAGTACCAGCTATGTATGTTAAAAAAATAAGTTAAATTTAACCTAAGATGACAATAAAGTTATTTTAGTGGAATAATAATATTAACATAAGGAATAACACTTAATGTTATCCATGTGTAGTGCATGCAAGTGTAATCAATCAATAAAGAATACCATTATTTTTAATATAACTATTCAAAAAATCACTTACATTGAGAGCTGCTTTTATAATTAAACTATTTCTAATATACAAATAAATATTATAAACAATATACAGTGTGGACAGTTACCAGTAATAATATGTCTTATCTACAATATATCATGTACTTTGGAATTTGGACTTTATATTGATTGTTTGTTTGATTAACTCTAAATACTGATAAACAAAGATCATATCAAGCTACTAACAATTTCAAATTTATTAATTTAAAAGAATGTAACTAGTTATATAAGTCGATAATTCATTCTCTTATCTAAAATAATCTCTTTCATGTTCACACATCAGACTATTCTTGAAACATAGTACTGTTCCCGGAATAATATAACCACCAGCAAAATGAGATATAGGTGATTAGATCAGTTCCCACTACAGAAAGGATGGTTGAATATGGATGGACATTCTGTACAACCAGACACAATGTTTCTCCATTTTCTAGCCATTGTCAATACCTTAACAACAAGTCAGCACAAACTGTAGGTACATATAAGATAATGAAGCACTGACAATGGACTATATACCTACATTTTCACAGTAATTAGTCTTGTAATATATTTCAAGAGTCTGTACAACTGTTGGTCATTACAGCTTCCAGTCGCATTGAATATTCCAATGTAGCATTTATCTGAAACAGAAAGAGTAACATATTTTTGAATCCTATTGATGTTATTAAATGGTACAAATGAAGAATAAAACAATTTAATTTCACTTGACAGCCTAATTTGTGGAAATTTGCAGAATGCCTAGCTATTTGTATAGCTAGGCATTCTGCTAATTTCCCCTGGATTGACACAGGGGCAGAATAGCCAAGATAAAAATTCAACTCTTATACTGGACATTCTCAAAGTAAAATAAGCATTACATTAGGTTTATAATATGTCAAATTTGTAAAGTATAGCCCAAATGTTTAAAAAAATATGCCATAATTATGTGGATGGTGGAATTGGATCTTATAATTTTGAGATACTTTACTGAAAACAAAACATAGCTGGTCCTTGCAAATTGGTCAAATTGTAATATAAAAGTGTTACCTAAGAGGATTGGAGGCCAAACTGGTCAGACTTGTTAGTGAGGAAGGACCGCTGGCTGCGAGGCTCAGTCTGTCTGTTTCTTCATCCGCTTGGTTGTTGCGCAGATCTTGCAGTGTGTATACAAACTTACTCCATTCGTCATGCCGGGGTTGGGCTACATGCTATAAAACATAACAATATCTATTTATTATTTTTTTACCATCAATCATATTCATATTTCAAGATTGTTAAAGAAACCTAAGATAAATGTGGATACTTAAAAGCCGTGCAATGAATCTTGGGGCCAAACAATTGGGCATCCATTTTTGTTAATTTTTTCTCCAACAATTACTTGGATCTAGTTCATCTTATAGTAAAGATGGAGTACATCCATCAAAAAAATCCTATAATGAAATCTGTGATTTAGTTTTAAGTCAAAATATTTTTTCATTCATCATATAAACCCCCATAACCCAAATGATGCAAAAAGTTGTGGGAGTTCTAACAGACTAACCAATATGAAATTGAATAACTACCCTACTTACTACCACCTATAAATCAACAATCTTTTTTAGTTGTCAATTGAACTTGTGATAAGTTGTATGTAGCCTTCAACATGCCTACTCACAATACGGTCTGTCGACTTTTGATACAGTGTGAAATCAAAACATGTAATTTAGACAAACATGTAAAAAAAAAGTAATAATGCGACGCATAAATTGTAAGAATTACCAATCTGGTATCTTTCACAGGTGGATGCAGGCTATATGGACCTTTTTGACCTAAAAGTTACAGTGAATAGAGTACCTCAGCCAGTTCGTAAAGCCATATCTTCCCATTGTCGTCTCCGGCAGTGATGTGATGCCCACTGGGGGTCCAAGACACGCGGTTGAACGCTGCGCCGCCTTCGCTCTGGACCGACGCTATCGGCACCTGTCAACAAGTATTACATTTCAAATTAAAAAATGTTTATTTGTAGAATGTAGTGTAACAAGATGGTAAAATTAACAAAATAGCTCTCTACATTCTTACCATTTAGGCATGCAAAATTTTTCTAGCTACATAACAAAGACATAGTATTGTCATCAATAAAAGCCATTTAGTTGTCATTAGGTACCAATAAAATTACTTAAATACATTCACATTATGTTAAATTACATTAATTTAAACATTATCTTCATAAAGATATTTAATTAGGCATAAAACATTATCAATAAAAATCAAATTACCTAATTCATAATATTACTATTGTTGTCCTAAATTATTGTCCTATAAAAATTCCACAATACTGTAATAACATTTTTCAACTAGAAGTTTTTTAGTTTATGTTTAAAACTTGACATATTACATTCTTTTAAGTACTTTGGCAGTTTATTATATAGTTTAGGTGCCATACGAAATATACTTTTACTCATAATAATCGTTTTTATATCAGTTAACAAAATGATTGCAAATTTCCTTTCATATTTAAGTTTGTTTTAAATAATGTGCAGGTTATATTGGGCTCTGTAGGATACTGCTTTTTTTATTTATTTAATTCCTTGACAGGCAAATAAGCAGACTAGTCGCTTGATGGAAAGCGATCTTTGTTGCCCACAATATCTGTGACACTGGGGGCATCACTAATTCGTAGTAGACTAAGTAACTCAGCAGAAGTATCATGAGCCACTCTTCAGCAAAACGTGATCGCATGATTCTCACAATAGTCACGACAAGAAATGTAAGGTCAAAATATGTATATAAATGGGTCTTTATCATGTAGTATTTTATATCGACATTTCGGTCGCCGCGAGTCCTGTTAGGGGTAACGGATAAGTTTCCAAAAATCATTTATAAGTACTCGATAAAAACTATTAACAAAACTGTTTTTCGAGTACAAATATATTTTTTGCAGTTAGACGAAACAAACCGTATAATGTCTAATTAATTAGACATAAAAAGGCTCTCAAAGTCAAAATCATTTATTCAATTTAGGCGTCTACGACGCTCTTATGAAGGTCAATTACAAATTTTAGTATTGAAATATTCTACATTGTACTGCCACGTTCAGCAAATAAATTGTATAGAGCCACTGCGAGAAGAACGGGCAAGAAACTCGGGGCCATTCTTTTAGACATCTTTTAACAATGTGTTACATATAATACAGTTATTACAATATTTGTTTAAATTATGTAGGTGACAGGCAATAGCTTGGCGGAGGCGGAATTGTCCAGGCATTTTTGTCGTTTATGTAATCAGAAACTGTGTAGTAGGATTTTTTAATCAATATGTTTTTCACATGCAACTTGAATTTCCCTTCTGTGAGCGTTGTAATAATATGTTTAGGAACTTTATTATAAAACCGCACACAATTACCTAAGAAGGACCTTTTATTTGTCTTTGCTAATCTAAAACCTGGCACCGCTATTTTATCTTTATTCCTAGTATTGTAATCGTGAACTTGGTAAAGTAAAAATATCAATTTCTTTAAAAAGATCCCTCACAGATTCCCTAGGGCCCATTTTATATATGGCTCGAATTGCACGCTTTTGTATGATAAAGATTGTCTCTATCTCAGCAGCAGTTCCCCACAGCAATACGCCATACGACATAATACTGTGGAAGTACGCGAAATAAACTAGGCGAGCAGTAGCTACGTCTGTTAACTGTCTTATCCTAAGAACTGCATATGCAGCAGAACTGAGTCTTCCGGAGAGATCATGTATATGTGGATCCCATTGTAAAGTGGAATCCATTTTGATTCCCAGGAAGACTGTCGCTTTGTCAATAGGGAGTTTATCTGGGCCAAGCTTTATGTTTGGTTCAACATAAGGAACATTTGGTAAAGAAAACTTTAAACATTTCGTCTTTTTTGAATTTAGGAGAAGATTATTAGCGGCGAACCATTTACAAATCTTAGATAATACATTATTTACATGCGTCAGTTCACTGTCTTTCCTATCTACTTTAAAAATCAGAGAGGTATCATCTGCGAATAAAACAATATCGCAGAAATCTTTGACCATGCAAGGCAGATCATTAATATATGTTAGAAACAGAAAAGGTCCCAAAATTGATCCCTGTGGTACTCCCATTTTTACCAATGACCCGGAAGAAGTATTGCCACTTATTCCAACCCTCTGTAGCCTGTCTGACAGATATGACTTCGAAGCTTTTCCACGAATACCATAGTGAAAAAAACATATCTCTCAAAAACATATGCCGAAGAGGATGGGGGGGCTAACTCGATAGTCTTTGACTACATAACATCTGACGGCAAGAGATGATGTGGTCGAAGATAGTAAAGAGGCTAAACCTAGAAAGGGAACCCTCTCTCAAGCACAGCTGCGGGGAACACACGATTAGGCGCTTGGCATCTGATTTTTCTCTTTAGTGGTAGTTCACAAAATGTTCTTCTTGTTACCATGTAAAGTCACAGTTAGGGTACCATAATATACCATAACATGTTTTGTTTGTGTAAGTGTATTCTACACAAATACTTACTTTGGTTTATTAATAAGGTGACTGAGAGGGGAAATTTTGAAAAAACAAATTGGTGGTGTGCATATGTCAACTCTTATAGCAAAATGTTCGAACCCTTTTCCCTTGTATTGTAATTTTATAAGCTTATTCGCTTAGTAGGAGTTATTGCAAATAATAAAATGTTAGATCTGCTTGAATTAGTCAGTCGGTAATGAAGGAGTGCGTTAGTAGAGATAGAGAGACCTCTGTATCCCGGTTGAGGTTCCAGAGGTCGAGGCGCGAGGCTGCGTCGGCGGCCGCGAAGAGCGCGGGGTGCGCGGGGGACCAGCGCGCCTCCACCACGTAGTCGCCGCTGTCTTCGAACGAGTACAGCGGCTTGTTCTCCTAAACACACAAACAATACATTATTGCATACCTTTACACAATCACTATACTAAAGGAATCATTTGCAACGAGCGAAATTCGAACGATGACTCATAGCCAAGGTAGCTCAATTGGAAGAGCATGTCCCGGACAAGTAATTATGTAAGCTTATTCGCTTAGCTGTCGATAAAGCACAAATACATTTATTTAGGGCACATTTATATAAATATCGCAGCCAGCTAGTTTAATCAACCGTTCAATTAACTTTTTACTAAACAGTGCCGTTCAACTAGCGCCTTGAATGATCGTGAATGACATTCAATCAAACAACTAGGCAAATGAATTGGAAAGAAACGGAAACTCATTACTTAGTCATTTAATTTGCGTAGCTTTATCTGGCGCGTTGTTGTGGTCATCAGTAATGTAATACGCTCCTGTTTGCTTCGCTCGTCGTCGCACCTATACATGACTTTATCATATTCTGGTAATTTTAGCTAGCCTGTTCATTGAATTAATGCCTATTCAGTAGCGACGTTATCGCTAAACTATATTCCGGTCGCTAGTTAAACAGCGCCGTTTAGTAAAAAGGCTAGGCTGTTAATTGAATGGCTAAAATTAGTTGGTTTTGATTTATACATATTACTATTTCGACTGACACTAAATAAGTGTTAATTTACAATTATAATAAGACGGCGGGTGTAATGGCGCAGCGCTACATGTGTGAGATGAGATGTGGTTACCTTGAGGCTCCAGAGCTTGACAGTCCAGTCCATGGAGCACGTGAGGTAGAGATGCGAGAGGTCGACGGGCCCGGGCGCTGCATGCGTCGCCACGCCCGTCACGGGGCCCGCGTGCGCCTCTACCATCTCTGTCACTCCCGCGCGGTTACCGTACAGGCATCCTGCACACACACCTTATAATGATCCTTCGAGCCGGATGAACACTAACGCCTTAAACACTACTCACGAACAACACCCTCTCCAACATAAATAAGTAACTCGTTTACCAACGACTTATTAATAAAGTCCAATAGACACAAAACAAAGTCGTCAGTTCAGGGGGCCAACTGTCAACTCTTGTGTAGTAATAACTTGATCTTACTGCAAAATTGTATGCCTCCACTACAATAAAGGAAGCTTACAATCCGTAATGGAAATGCTCGGTGTTTTGATGACATCACGACAAATTGTTCTACTCTGACGTGACATTTTATATCTACGAAGTATTACTGTTCCAACTACAAATATGGCATATTTATCCACCTTCAAAAAGTTACTTTCTAGCAGGGATTTAAAGTTGATGTTGACCATTTAAAAATATGGTTTTAATTAATGTGCATAACAAATGCAACAATTTTTTTTTGTATTATCTTTTCAAATAATGCAGCGGATTTATTTGAAGAGTGCTTAGTAACGTAAAATCATAAAGAGATGTGATTCTGGATGGCGGACGATATGAAATTTATAGTTTTAAAGAAATATTAACAATAAAATAACCTAGTTTTCAGGTAGCAATTGTTGATCATTGCTAACACGTAAAGAAATTCCAACTATGCCAAAAGAAACATAATTTTTATGCTTACTGAGCAACCAGCTAAGACTCGCGGACATTTACCGGTAATTACTCCTACCCCCGCTGTGCGCAATTTGCCAGACCCACATGAAGAACTTCAAATAAGTTCGAAACTGGTCCGAGAAATGTCCAGTAAACCTACTAAATAATTATGGACTACACTCGCGAGTTTTAATTCAAAGAGTATGGATTTACAAATTTTGGGTAAATATAAATTAAATATTTTATATCTAAAACGGGATACGAATCAAAAAGGTTAAAAATTCCGGGCCGCCCCCGGTTTCACGCATTGGGTTTTTAACCGACTTCCAACGCTGAAAAGTATGAAATAATAACTTATTGAAGTCGAATCATGATAATGTGAGGACAGTGTTTTGAATCCGCATGGCAATATCAATTTCAACCAGTTTTATGGATGAGGCTTATCTGTCGCCCTACCGGATGGTTAGCGTCACCAGTGTCCATTACAGAAGCACTGTGACCTTTCTCGTTCTGCTTGACATTGAACTGCGGTCAACACTCTGAGACATTAGGTATTATGTCTCGTTCGCCAACAAATTTCACTGGCTACAGTGTCTTTCGTGGCTCAACACAGTAGTGCTTGCACACTACTGCTTTGTTGCAGAATACATGACACTACGGTGATACGAACCAAGACGTAATCTTGCTAATGAAATCAAGACTGGTGCATTAGATGTAGAATCATTGATTTAATAAATATAAAATTGAAGTTAGTAGAAAAGACTGACCAGTGTAAACGTTTCCATCCTCGCTGCCGAGCACAAAGTTATTAACATCCCCATGCGGGAAGCCCATGGAGGTGACCGCCACAGCCTTGCTCTGCCGATGCTGCAGCTCCAGCGTGTCCTGCGGCTGCGAGAGCATGTCCAGGGACCAGGAGCACAGCCTGCCGTCCGTCGACACGGAGATCAAGTTGTGGGCGTTCTGGCTTCCTACCACCGAGAGGCAGTATACGGGGTGCTGTTGGGGGAACAATCATTACATATTAACTAGTGGCTCTGTCAACGCAGATCTCGCAACATATATTTTCTTTACTTTATCAATCCGCAAAGCAAAACCAGCCGTTAAAAAAAAATTATACGAAAATTCCAAATTCTGGAAACTGTTCATTTGTAAGTAAAGAATATTCCCCGAAGTATTATGTAGATGGAAATATAATTTTGATTAAGTTAATCAATGTTTCCACGCCACTGGGTGTTGAATCCCCAACATTAAGTACATACCGTGTGTGCGACAGAAGAGAGCGGAGTGCGTTGTACTGGCGTGCGTTTCTGGACGCGATTGTCCCACAACACTATTTGTCCAGAATATGTGCCACCTAGAATAAGGTTCGGGTGGAATCTGCAAAATAATCAATTGATCATTCAGTATTTAAGTCTAGACTCGTATCGATAAATGCATCTCAAAGTTTTAATCGATCCTCATTGGCATCGATAATGAGAACAATAGAATTTCATTCATAAATAGACCCATATGGTCCTGATGATGCCAATGGATTAAGATGCAGTTTTGACGTTTAAAATGTATCTTAGTCAAAAACTTTATCTTAAGATCCGTCTCATCTACAACATGTATTTATCAAGCTTTAATGGTTAAGTACTGAAAATGTAAAGAACGAAGTCATCAAGTTTTTATATCATTAACAAGGCCTGCGAGGAATTTGAAGAACCTTCCCAAGATCGACGTTTCGTAATCCCCTGGAGGATAAACTCTGCACCAAAACTGAACAGATACAATTATTTTTGGCATTAAAGTTTTAAGAAGAGTTTATCTAGGCTCCTATGATTTTCTTTTATATGAAAATCTTTTCATTTGCCTGGTAATGATGGCGGTAAAAAGTGGGCACTTGTAGTGACTGTCAAGGTCATATTTTACTTAGTAATAATTAGTTGCTGAAAAAAGGAAATGACAAAGGCGTGTCTTCAGCTAGCCAAGATTTTGTGTATTGCTCTTTTAAAAAGACATGTCTCTAGTTGTCTGGAAATTATATTATCCAGGAAGAAAATAATAGAATACATTTGTAGGGAAAATTGCAGACAAACTTCCCGTTTAACACCCCATTTCATATTTTGCGACTGTCATAGTATTATATATTTATAAACACATTCCTCATTCTTCCATACGTAATACAAATTTAAATAAATGGCCGTATCTCTCTCCTTCTCACTCTTGCGTTTTTGACGCATTGTTAATTATTCACAGTTCTCAGGGATCCACATACCTTGCGAATGTAGCGCTCATGACCGGCGACTGGCAATGGAAGATATCCTCCGGCGTGGTCTTCTTGAACTTGGTGTTCCAGACGAGGCACACGCCGTCGGGGTCGTGAGGCGCATCGTCCGAGTTGTGATAGGAGGCGAGCAGCAACTCGGGATGTGCCGCCGACCAGTCCAGGCTCGTCACGCAGCGCCCGCGCGACCAGCGCTCGTCGAAGAATGTGCGGACGAGCGACAATCGCGCGTCAGACTTGTCGTCGCTGGGAATGTGCCATAATACTATATTGTATTGTATCTACTTGCATCATGTCCTACGTCCAAGCAGCAGTATGCATTTTAGGGTTGCGGGGCACCTTAGCAAGGGAAATTACTGAGTGAAAGAGACAAAAAGTTGACGTCTCGGGGTAAGAAAAGCAGTTAATCACGAGGAGTTTTTTTTAGTTTCATCTTGGTGACACTTCACTTATCAAGGACAAAAGTAACGCTTACTAGTACCGTCAAACGTACACGTCGCTGAAGGTAACAAAAAACAAGTATATGGAGAAAATTGAATGTTCTTGAAAACTGTATGCAGTTAAGCATTGTAGCTCACGGTGGATACTGTGGGGTGAACATCCCGTTGAAGAAAAGCGATGCGGTGGTGAAAGTGAGGCTTTGGTATTAGATCAAATAGTTCCTCAGAACATTAACAGTTATACAGACGGTAGAAAACGCACATAGATGGAGACAAGGGTGTCGAGCTGGTAAGCGGGTGCCCCTGATCCATAGATGTGAACATTACACCATATGCAGTCTGACTTACACTAACTTTGAATGTAATTAATAGTTTTGAATGATTTATGATGATCTTATTTTAATTTTTGTCTTGTATAGATGTAATATCAATCATATAAATTTGTATATTAGGAAGTAAATAGACTTCCCAAAACAGGGAATCCTAGTGGGAAGCCTATTGATATAAATGAATTATTGTAAAACAGTGTCTTTGGAAATAAATTATTATTATTACTATAAAAAACTAAACAAGCTGTTGCCGCGGAGTAAAGTACTGGACCGGTTTAGCACACCAAGCTTTTAGAGGCTAGTGAGCCTAAAACTGCTCGTCATTCGTTATGTGGACGCCACGCTTTGAACTGATAATGTGACCATCATTGTGTACATCTTAACGGTACTGAGCCCGGTTACCAAGTCTTTTTTATTGGTGGTAGGCAAGCCTCTGACCAATATCTCACTTTTTTTGTTGGTAACTGATACTGTGTCGAAGATGGTGGCTACAGACCTAGAATATAGAATGGAGATTGGCTCTCAAGGACAGCTGTCGGAACGCACCTTTAAGCGCTCGGAAACAGATTTTCTACTCGAGGCCATTGTAGCCAGGCGTGAATATTCATTATGTAATACCAAACACGTTTATAAAATTATAAACGGGGTATCATAACTCTTAAGTTATCAAAAATTATGTGATTGTCCCTTACTTTATAAAATAAATAAAGGATAATTGTAATCTAAAGTCCTTGACAAAGGGGTCTTTGATAATTAAAGCAATTACGAAGGGCTTACATTAGTTTGTAATTAACTCGCGGTTTAACAATACAAATACCACAAATCACTCGTGGTTGTGGTCAAGGGTTATTGAACATAAAAACCAATATATTTTATGCTAGCAACACATTTAAAACAGTTATATCAATAACCCATACATAGAATAAAACGGAGCATCAACACGTAATTTGTAAAAATATAACTTAGGTGCATTCGATTCAAGTTATACACATATCGCAAAAGGCTAGGTAACAGGTATTTTGATTAGAATAAAACAGAATTAGTGAGGAAAAATAGCCAATCAAACAAAACATCTGGGTAAATTCGTTAAATTGGATTAACAAACTGTTCCTTTTCCCGTTCTCGTACATACCCACTCGAATACCTACAACAAATCTTCATTAAATATGTAATTATGGATCGAATCGAGATTTCATTAAACTATAAAATTAATTTTAATACTGTTATGTTTGCAATAACGTCTGCTATGCGGGTTACATTACAAAATTACAAATATACGATAGGAAAAATTTAAGTCATGTGCGACGTGGGTTCGAATCCTGCACATGACTTAAATTTCCTATCGTATATCTATAAAATTAACTTGAAATCAGGAACCAAAAACGAAACTTAGGCAAGACTACTTTCAGAACGGTATTTTTTTTATGCCTGATAGGTTAGCCTTTGACCACTTACTCACCTGATGGTAATTGATGATGTGGTCAAAGATGTTGTTCAGGCTAACCTAGAAGTATTGGCTCTCAAGGACAGCTGCCGGAACACACTGTTAGGTGCTTGGCGACAGATTTTCTACTTGAGGGTGGTAGCTAGCCAGGCGGGCATTCGCAAAATGCCCTACCACCATGCTATAACGACTGCTATCCTAAGACAACAACCGAGACCGACGGCTTAACGTGCCCTCCGAAGCACGGAAACGCTCAGTAGTAATGTCACTAGCGGTCACCCATTCAACTCATGACAGCGGCGGACGTTGCTTCACTTTGCTGATCGGTTGAGAACAGCTAAGTAAACTTCGCTACGAGCGCTTCAAAATATATATATATAACTATATGCTTGCCAACTGTGAGTTTTGTTACATATATATATCCTCTCTTTTCGAGATGATGGCCCCTAGTAGTTGGAACGTGATGGGCTGAATGTGTCTGGTAGATAGTTAGCAGAAATTATATATATATATATAATCCCCTGCTTTATAGCCTATATTTATAAGGTCAAGACCTTTGGCAGTCTTTTGTTACCGACCGCTTTACGGAGGAAGATCTTCACTATTTTGATACCTTTTTTACATCTGATTAGTTAGCCTTAGCCAACTTTCACCTGTAGACATGGTATAGTTATCCCCATACAGATAGGAAAGCGTTCATAGATCACAATTATTTTTTCTGATGGACTGTTGGTATTTTTAGTAATAATGTGTCCAAAGGTGGCAAACAGGCTTAGCTTACAATGGGAATTGGCATTCAAGGACGGCTGCTGAAACACAACGTATAGATGTTGAATTGCAGATTTTCTGCTTGAACATGGGAGCAATGAGACGGATACTCGCAAAATATCTAACCACCATTTTTTTTTATTTTTTATTTTTGATAGGTTAGCCTTTGACCACTATCTCACCTGATGGTAAGTGACGATGTGGTCGAAGATGTTGTTCAGGCTAACCTAGAATTACTGGCTCTCAAGGACAGCTGCCGGAACACACCGTTAGGTGTTTGGCGATAGATTTTCTACTTGAGGGTGGTAGCTAGCCAGGCGGGCATTCGCAAAATGCCCTACCACCATGCTGTGTAGCCACTGTGCAGCTCAAGCCTGATGTAATATGCGAACAGTGGACCTACTGCGCGGCAATCTATACCAATGCCACTGGGCCAACACCCACATGTGCATTGGCTATCGTTTCTGAGAGTAGTATGTCCATTGTACAGTAAGTTAGTGTTTAGAAGATGTATAGGGTGATGGCTCACAGCGCGTTCTCCCCGTCCCCGCCGCCCGTGTAGTCGGTGTAGATGTCGACGGTCTCGGCGAGCGCGCGCTCGATGACGCGGCCGGCGCGGGACACGAAGCGCTGGAACTCCGCCGACAGCAGGATGGTCTGCTTCTCGTCCGCCGACAGCTCGCGGACTGCACCAAATGTAACAACAACACTTTATTTTTATGTCACTATATAAGTTTTTCATGTTATTTTTATTTCATATTATTGTGACGGATAAAGCACGAGGCCCACCTGATGTTAAGCGTTGTGACGAAAAGATAAATTTCGTTACAAGTGACAAACATCACTGCGCCCGTCACACAGACATACAGTTGTTGAGTGTCGTGTGCCTGTAATTTTACTGGTTCTCAAGGACTGCTGCCGGAACACATTGTTAGGTGTTTGGCAACAGATTTTCTATTTGAGGGTGGTAGCTAGCCAGGCGAGCATTAGTAAAATGCCCTCCCACCATATGGAGAAGCTCAAGCAGACGACGATGGAGGTCGAACCATGGACCTGCGGCACCGAAGTCCATAGATTTAGCCGCTTGGCAACCATTAATTATATTTAGAGATTTTTAAAGGTTCGAATTAAGAATATCCCGCTAATTCTATTCTATGGTGTAATTTTATCGATCTAGGGTGTAATTAATACTCGTATAACTTTATACTATTAACCATTCAAATGTGATAGCCTTTGTCAACATAGATATGCATCGATGTTGAAAATTTTTAAATTTACCATGTTAGTTAAAGTCGGACAGATAGCTCTATCAAAAAACTAATAATTGGAAATTAAAAATGTATATATACCGTTTAATTTGGCGGTATAGGTCTATAAACATAAAATATACATGGCCACTTTGCTTCAGCTGATAATACATACTGATTCTATGTCCACTACTGTTACATGTCATAAAAGTCAAACCAAAAGTTTTCTTTTTGTCCACGAAAGCAATCCAAATTAAAAATCTGCTACTTAGTTTCACGTAATATGATAGAAAATACGTGATATGCGGGATAGGTTTTAATGGTTTATGGTATAAAGTTACCCACTCGCGTATTTGTTAAACTTTATACTGGTAAAATGGGACCTATACAGTATAAATTTACCATAATCAGATATCTTGGTAAAAATTAGGACATAAGCGATGCTTCCTGTCTGAACAGTGATATAAATTCCTTCGAATCGAATTAACCTTAAAAGACAGAAGAAATAAAAAATGAACCTGTTTTCACTAAGCTATCGCTTGTTAAGCACTTTCATTGAAAATTACATAAAATTATATACTCTTTTCCTAAATAGAAGAAGTATGATAGCTAGTAACTGTAATAATAATAAGTGACCTTTTTTCTCCTTCTCCTCGTCCTTCTTCTCTGGTGGAGCATCAGTGACCGCGGGCTGGACCTCCTTGACGGTGGGCAGGCCGTGCGGCAGGATCCCGGGCGGCAGCTTGCCGTGGAACGCTTCCTCCTCATCGCCTTGCCGCGCGCCGTCGCCGTCGAATGTAAGCACTGGACGGTGAATAAGAATGGCCCTTCTGCGGCCGACCGCCGCCGCCGCCACGCTCTCTCATGCGGTGTGTACCTGCCTACTGTCGCGCTACGACTGACTTATTGCCACTGGCCCTTCTTCATTTTACTCCAATATCATTCCACTTTTAGTATTTTGAGTGTGTCACGCACTTATCAACGAAAGACTTAACCGCGCCGCGTTCACCAAAATACTTACATCAAGCATAAAGACTAACACTAAAAAGAAGCGCACTTTTTTTCTTCTTCTTCTTTATCTTTGTATTATGCTATAGCCTGGTCTTTAGTTTTGTTATTATTTCTATCATCTTGGTTATTTATTAGATGCAATGAATTGAAGGCCTTGATCTGAAGCGAACAATCCGAATAGGCTAATGTCGATGATAAATGTCATTTTTATCCTTTTATTATCGTTATCATCTGGATGTATTATATTTTTGGTTTACTTTTAACCACACATTCTCGTGATTTTTATGACCCCGCCGGTTAGATTTATAAATCACGCTTGCTGTTTGTTAGCCATTATACTGCACTAGTGCGTTTTAATTTACACTTTGTTTTAAATCTGAACAATGTTTAAGATGACATATATTTTTCACAAGCGTGTCAAGTCGTATGAAATGGCTGAGTACATTCAACGCTGATGCTGCAATACAGCCCCGAGACATTACGTGACTGATATGGCTCACTTGTAACAACGTACAATGTTTTAATTTCACGGAAGTTCATTTTGATTCGAGTTTGAATTCTATTGGTGGTTGTCTTTTACATGTTTCTAGATCCTAAACGGGTCTTTTCACGCACGATTAAACATCAAAATAATTATATTTTGACTAACCTCGACGTTTCGATCAAGTTGCATTGACCGTGGTCACGAGTAGACTGATTGGCTGGTTGTCTTTTACATGTTCTATTTGCGGCCTCAATTGCAACATTTTTTTAATCCTTATATATTTTGTTGTATCTGATCGAAAATACTTTATTATTATAGAGGCGGCCAAAAACAAAATGCGAATATAAGTCAGTCGTATTTGTGTAGTCAAATATTTACTTCGTGAAGTTACTGTGGCTGGTTTCAACTTGTATGTTATTTATGTTAAAGAAAAAATATTAAATTATTCGTCAAATGTAACTTCATGAAATGTTATGTATGTTTGTAATGTAGTTATATAGTCTGAGAAAATACCATGTGATTCTATTGTGTATCCTAATGAAAGATCGCTACAAGAACATAAAAGCCGAGTATGTCTAAAGCATCATGCCTTGATTAAAGTAGTTTAAACATTCACTCATCTATCAAAGCGTTCATTAAGCGGCACATTAGACTTGCTTTGATGTTCCGTTGCATACCAGGTGTAACTAACTACATACTAGGTGTAACATTATTAGAAACAGATCATTGAACACAAAACACTTAACTGAACCAAAGAATCTTCTAATTATACTACGGTGACAGAATTAATATTATTAACAGGAAAGAGCACCAAGACAGAAAATAAGAAAAAATCGTCTTGGATTGGAGGCATAGGAACAAGGATATCTAAACTCAGATAATCTTTATTGAACCTGTAACTATAACTTTGTAGTGCGCGTGTGTACGCAATAGATGCAACTTGCACAAAATTAAGAAAGATTGTCGTGAAGAACTAAAAATAACCCTTAAAAATATAATACGCTAGAAAAAGATTAGGATTTTGGTCCTTCGTAGTTCAAAGGATGACTTGATCACTCATGGATGACACAACACATTGGCCGAATATGCTGAAATTGATAGGCTAGCCTTTCCCCATTGCCTCACCGTAAGTATTGGAGCGAATAGTAGGATAGATTCAGAGAGAACTGTCTCTCAAACACTAGTTTGGCGATAATTTTCCTGGAGGGCTGGCAACCAGATGAGCATGCGAAATGCCTTGTCATTTGATTAGGTAGACAATCTAAGAGCATTTTTTCAAGTTACTGATTGATAAGCAAGCACATAATCTTTATTGATCTCTTGTTTTTTTTTAAGGTATCAATAAATAAAATAGGATTTTTTCTTTTGTCTGATTCAACTATAGAGTAGATATACTAGATTTCAATTCGTTCTTATATACTCTTAATGAAACCTAAATATCTTTTACACTTATAAACGTGACTAATTCCATTTTCTTTACCTTCGAAACATAGCAGTTACTTTGCATCAGGATATTTTGTGTTCATGATCAATACGGAGTGACTGTCTGTAGAAGTACATGTGTATGTGGAAACTTAAGAAGACTTTAGCAGAACATAAGCGTGATAACTACCATGTTAAACGGACACACGACCACCGAAGTCACAGTTTTATATTATGTTGAAAATTTAAAGCTTGGGCTACACATTATTATATGAACTAGATATGATTTTTCACGCGTCTAGCGAATAACGAGCTTTATGAAAACAAAACTTTCTACCTAATACATTTTAATTACATGAAACAGCAAATTTCAACTCTGTGAAACACCGCACACAAAGAAAACCGCATCAAAAACGAGCCGCACATTACAGAACTTCAATTCCACAGATACAGATGACATTCAACTGTCTTGTTATATTAATCTTCCTCATATTTCAAAGGGATAAAACAGTTTACTGAACACAACATTTATTTTTTATACGTGTTACAATACAATAGTGACAAAACGCGCATGTCATAAGCTAACAGAACTATCCAAAATGTACTATTTTAACATATTACATATCTTCAGTAACGGATGTATCGATAGACTCGAAATAATTATCATATATATTTTACAGCACATACCCTTTTGACCCTTGTCTCATGAGTTGGAAGAGATGATGTTGATCTGGCTAAAACTTAGAGGGCAGTTCTCAAGGATAAGTGCCGGAACATCGTGAAATGAATAGCAAAAGATTTTCTACTCAAGTATATGAATGGCAACCAGGAGAGCTTTCGATATTTGAGCTGGAGCCAGCGACAGGACTACATACCATGAGTGCTCTGTAGTCTATAATCATTGATACTGGGCAATAATTGCTTTTAAAAAGGCCTACTTCTTTAACAGAGCTGATCTATTGAAACAGTATCTCAGCAGCGAGCGTATCAGCCACTACGGTGGTGTAATATACCAGTACAGACTGTTTGTCATAGTATACCAGGCCATAAAATAATTGTACTGACCTTCACCGCGCCCTGGTTAGTTGCGTTTTTTAGCCTCAAACAATACGAATACGGACGGTAAAGTGTAGTACTTGCACAAAGTCCCAGTGGAATTCTTTTGTATATATTTCAAGGTATATAAGAAGCATAATATAATAAACTGTGACTTCAATAGTTCTTTATTTAATTATAAGCAGTAAGAGATTACAGTTACAGTAATTTTATACAAATCTTAAGTCTCTATCACTACGAAAAAATGATTGAAATATATATATCATCTATATAGTGACATGCTAAAGACAAAAAGACAAGTTAAAAATGTAATTGGTTCAGAATAGATTGTTGTTTTTTGAAGTTATTTTAAGATAAGCTCTGAGGTACTGTGAATTAAGTACATGCAATAATGGGTCTTATGATACCATACCACGGTTGAGTTGATACCTTCATCTAAACGAAGCAGCGTCGAGCGAAAATAAAACAAACCGTTACTGTAACCATATTCTCGATGAAAAGTTATGATTTCTCCTCAACATAAAATATGAATGTATGAAAATTATTAGCTTGAAATTTAATTTTTTTTTGTCCCAATAAAAGGCAGTTGGGTAAAGCAGTTTATGTACGCCGTGCCAGAGCTGCGCACGCACACTAGCGTAACATGCACGTTTATCACTAACACATGCAAGTGTTACGCGCGCCCCGAAATTGTAAGGCAATTATTCTGAGCTTCAGTAACAATGTGTTTACTCAATGGTCTTGTTACTTTATCGTTCATCAGAGCTTTATTTTGGGGACTATCTCGTAAATGTTTTTTATACTGATCCAAATATTGTTGAGGAGAAACCAAAATGCCTTTTAAAAATGTTGACATTTTATTTAAAGCAATAAACGTAGTCTTACAATTAATAATGCTAATAGCAAACGATCTTTTTCATTGAATTAATAATCTCATCCTACGCAATGTGCAGCTAATACACACAGAAAACAATGTAAACCTTACAAGCGTTAAATTGTTGGTGACAGAAAGCTTTTAAAAAAAATTATGCAAATAAAACTTCCCGAGCTCTCCACTAGAGAGGTAATTAATGTATCATGAAAAAAATATATAATATAACAACAATATACTTATCAAATAATATGATGACATATATTTTGTCATGCATACTTAATACACACAATAAATTATATACTTCTGTCACATGCAAATGATATTTTATTTACTTTGTATATTGACAGACAATAAAAGTTTATAGGAACCAAACTGAGGCAGTGAAGTGCATGTAGAGTACATGTAGAGAGAACACTACAAATAAAAACCAAAAGGCAAACCTGTATGTACCGCACATGCACGACAAAATAATGTGTAACAGTTGATGTGCTAAAGTTATATGTTTTGTTAGCGATAAATATAAATAGCGTTACATATACGAAGAGATAGGTAAGTTACAAAACAAACCATGCTAGTGACAGTGGCACAGGCTCTACATAGGGCAAATTTTAGTCCAAATGATTGTTTGTATGATTCGGATTTGAAACCTACCTGTGAACTCGTCCTCCCACTCTAAACCCGGGTTTAGATTGTACTCGTCTTGAAAAGGGGAGGAAAAACAAAAAACAATGTCAGTATCTTTCGACCATTAATTATATATATAAAAAATATAATTTAAAACTCTATACATAGATTAGCATATCAACAGTGCTTATATAATATTTTACAGCATGACCTATTGCAGATTATATTTCATCAAACTAGATTTTTTATTTACAAGTCTGCTGATGGGAAAACAATAACTAATGCATCTACACGACCAATCGGATAATAGTTGTAAATACAAAAAAGTTCGGCGAAATATATATCTGTCTTGTGTTAAGACTGTGCAGTGTTTGTTAGTCGAGTCGGAAGGGTAAGTCAGCGTGAGATGATATGGCAACACCCCATAACTACCACCATATAAGGTATACACATAATGATAACATAATTCTTTTGTTTGCGGCCGTATAATGGTAACCCTGTTCGGAAACCACGCGTGGAGAACTCTGGAAGGCCACAATTAGTACTTTGATCGTTTAAAAGCCATCGAGAGATGACGCCGTGATAATGTCACTCGCCCCGCACTGCATGGATTACAGGTTTCTTGTTAATGGCACATGTACTCTAAAGTCTATGCTATGCTATCAAGTGATCTGACATAACCGCACCTAGATATTGTTAGTAGGAAATTACTAAAAGCGTGACAGAAAGAACCTACGCTATAATATATACACAACTAATCTGAGGACTATGATATAATAAAACCGACACCCAGTTAATCACCAACATGGAAATATAGAGGTTGTGTTAGTATACATATTGCGGAAAGCGTCCTGGAGGAATAATGACTTACCGTAGTAATCTGTGGCGTGTGCTAGAATCGGACAAAAAGTAAAAATAGAACGTCAGTTATCATATATTGTGGCAGCCTGATATCATTATAAAATTTTAACAAATTATATACAATTCCCACAATTATATCTACATTACAATATCTAATGATATTTACAATGGTAAGAGTATAATTATATATATTTTATTTTTTATACCCATGCATATGGTTCTCGTGTGCTTTTAATGAAACATGCTCGTTATTTGATCCAGTTAACAATTCCCGGTGAGGACAGGTGTATTAGTTACAAATATTGATGTAACAAAACATATAACACCGACATTCTCAACCACAATCAACATATAATATAACTACTATTTAGTAGTTAGCTGCTAACATTTGATGTCAAATACTGCCTACCCTTCCGACTGATGTATCCAAAATATGTTTTGTTACATCTTTGTGAACAAACTAGCATGCATACTGTAAAATATATTCATTAAAAATATCATCTTGTTTTCAAAATCTTAAGATGATACTTTAGCTATAGATATGGCAACATTAATTTCAAGTTAACTATGTTTATATAAAGAAGATACTTTTAAGAGTTGTCATATCCGTGGCTAACGAAAAATGTACCTTAGTAAATGTTAATAAGGTATGTATTACCTTTTCGCGGCCGCCACCAGTCCTCCATGTATCCTGCAAGCGGTGACGCATTGGAAGAGCAGCCTTTTTTTATGGTAGCACAAACAAACATTTCACCCGATTCTCATACAGTATTTACTTTTAAATAAATTATATAAAAAAATATGGTCGAGAAATAAAATAGGACGACACAAAAGCTGTGAGAAACTAAACTCAAAATACGGTTTCAATGGAGACATACCATTAAGTAGAAAGTATTTGGTTTATAATAAAATAATTGAAAGAACAATCGAATGCTTCCGCATAAGGTTTTTGACGAACATAAAATCATAACGAATTACTTCAGATGACTTTAATATCAGGTCATATTAAAAACGTAGAATAGCCAAGGAATGATTAAGAAAAGTAAATACTGTTTATTTAAATAACTAAAGATGTCAGTGGTTATTCAATTATTCGAGGATTGGTACATTTGCAAATATGTACTTTCAGAGTTATTCGTTATTGGATGTTTTCTTTATATTAAAAAAATGTTAAAACAATCCGATACGAAAACAGAAATATTTGCAAATTATACATAGTTAAACCGACACCCAGACATCACAGTTACATGAACAATGGGAATGCAATGTCCAAACAAAAATTGTTAATGATAAAAAAACAAAATGCAATATAATTAAATCACAATAAAATGTTCTCGGTTAATTCAAATAATAACAATTAATACACAATAAAAAAAGTATTATAATAATAACATAACAGAACATACAAAATTATAACGATAGTTTTTTGAACTACATGCGGGATTCGAACCCGCAACCATCCATTCCTTGGACTGGGACATGCTATGCAAATTCGAGCAACCGTGGTACATTGTAAGAATAACTAAACATAGACAAAGGTTTCTTTACAATATAGAATTGTACAAAATCAGTTCAGTGTTTCTTAAAACAGCACAATTTATTGTAGTAGACCTAGTCAAGTACCTAGTCTTTATGGTGATTTTTTTCTTTATTTTTTTTCTTCTTCATACACATATATCAAAACTACATCATCAACTTCATACCCTCATCTCACTAATGTGGGAGTAACAAGATGTCTTCTCTAAAGAGGACAATATACAAAAACGCATAAAACACAATTGTAAAAAGTTTTGGCATCGGTTTTACGGACAGCCGCTCAGATCAGAGAAACAAGGGAGATAGGTAATATAGAGCGTGGCACGTGCGCACGCATCTGGCCTGAATCAGGCTTGTTTGTAAGAAAACCATTGCGTGCTCAGTACAAATCATATACGTAGCTGTATCTGTGAGTGTAACTAATGACCGCAGTTACAGGTTTAACGAAACCCATTTATGCATGTGTACAATTAGTGTATGCATTTTAATGTACATATGTGTGCCATACGTTTTATTGATGTGTGAGTTAAACGAGTGTGTGAGATGTGTGAACAAACACGGACTGAAAGCAAATCTCCCTTCTTTTTCCGATCTATGGACAGTCCTCTTACTAATGTCTACTCTAAGGAATGTTTTCGATGGTTGTATACGCGCCAACTTTCGTGTAACCCCTTTGTGCAGCAATACCACAATCACGTGAACATGAGTGGTGACATTCTGCTCCCTAGGTTTTTTTTCCTAACCTGACATTATAAATATTACCATTTGAATATAATCAATATAATATTTTCAGTAATTTGAACCATTCAGTACAATCTGAACCTATTGCTTCAACAGTAATAGTTAGAAACTAGATGCAATGGTGGCTACCACTCAGCATACTCATGAACATGGCTCATAATTTTTTCAAGAATGACCAATACAGTCATATCACCACCTTTTTTAAAAACTGTAATGAAAAACAAACATTATTATTTGAAGCTGGTAATATTATATTAATACTACAATTATATACCATTACCGCTAAAAAACAATAATGTTCGTATAGCGTTATACAATATCACACAAATTACTTTGTTCGTGGTACAAATTCTGCTATAAACAACTGGGAATTTAATGAAAACTTGCTTTAATAGCACTTGGTAGTGTGAATTAAAATTGTAACTTGTAAGGTTGATATAAGACTGAAAAAGATGATGGTAAAGACCTACTATTAAGAGACCAATTACTGTGCATTCCATGGATTCACCTTCCGGGTACCGGATCCATAGCGTTGCAGAGGAAGTGGCCGGAGGGGCCATATTTTAGAGATCCAGCTGTCAAATAATTGTGAACGTAGACTGCCGAAACTTTAACACCTACAACATTTTTACTATGTAGGCTGGTATAAAATGACACTTACCATCCCGCACATCCGTCACGCCGGTGGTGGTGGTCTGAGTCTGTTTGGCGTATGTCACATTCTCTTTGGGAGGAATGTCTGTAGATTGCACCGATACCACTTGCAGTTGTGCTGGCTTTTTCAAGCCCCTGTCGTAGAAAAGAGACGAATTTACTTAGCATTCCATGCGGCCCCTTTATGATGCATCGATGCTCCATTTCACCGCTCGTACCTCCTCCCCTGCCCAACCAAAGGTGAGATCCTACTAATGCCGCCTTGGATACACGTTCTAGGATAGAAGTTACGGTTGTTCTTGACAGGCAAAGGTCTTTTAGTAGGGTTTTAGAGATTTTGCTGGTTTACCCCTTGCTCCAACTTCTACAGCATATAAATTAACCACATAACCGTTGTGTCATTTGTTAAGTCATAATATTTATTAGTTTTTATTGTGTGGTCTTTAGGTAAGTAGTATATATATGCGGGTTCTGGACCAAACTCTGAGGTTGAATGACGTCACAGCGTTCTCACCACAGCGAAACGTTCTTATCACATCCGGCGACCGATAAGTTTCAAAGCTAGCTATTAAAGTCGGATTTGCCTGCCAATGTCAGGTTTAACTGTCATCGCTGAATTTAACTGTCAATGTCATATTGAACTGTCAAAATCAAATTTAACTGTTAAAGTTAGATTTAACTGTCATCGCTGAATTTAACTGTCAATGTGATACTGAACTGTCAGACAGATTTAGCTGACAAAGTTAGATTTAACCGTCCAAATTAGATTTAACTGTCATTGTTGAATTTACCTATTAAAATCATATTGAGCTGTCAAACTCAATTGAACTGTCAAAGTCAGATTTAACTGTCAACGTCATGTTGAACTGTCAAAGTCAATTGAACTGTCAAAGTCAGATTTAAGTGTCATTGTTGAATTTAACTGTCAACGTCATATTGAACTGACAAAGTCAGATCTAACAGTGAGCACATCCGGCGACCGATAAGTTTCAAAGCTAGCTATTAAAGTCGGATTTGCCTGCCAATGTCAGGTTTAACTGTCATCGCTGAATTTAACTGTCAATGTCATACTGAACTGTCAGACAGATTTAGCTGACAAAGTTAGATTTAACCGTCCAAATTAGATTTAACTGTCATTGTTGAATTTACCTATTAAAATCATATTGAGCTGTCAAACTCAATTGAACTGTCAAAGTCAGATTTAACTGTCAACGTCATGTTGAACTGTCAAAGTCAATTGAACTGTCAAAGTCAGATTTAAGTGTCATTGTTGAATTTAACTGTCAACGTCATATTGAACTGACAAAGTCAGATCTAACAGTGATCACATCCGGCGACCGATAAGTTTCAAAGCTAGCTATTAAAGTCGGATTTGCCTGCCAATGTCAGGTTTAACTGTCATCGCTGAATTTAACTGTCAATGTCATATTGAACTGTCAAAATCAAATTTAACTGTTAAAGTTAGATTTAACTGTCATCGCTGAATTTAACTGTCAATGTCATACTGAACTGTCAGACAGATTTAGCTGACAAAGTTAGATTTAACCGTCCAAATTAGATTTAACTGTCATTGTTGAATTTACCTATTAAAATCATATTGAGCTGTCAAACTCAATTGAACTGTCAAAGTCAGATTTAACTGTCAACGTCATGTTGAACTGTCAAAGTCAATTGAACTGTCAAAGTCAGATTTAAGTGTCATTGTTGAATTTAACTGTCAACGTCATATTGAACTGACAAAGTCAGATCTAACAGTGATAGATTTAACTGTTATCATCACCCAAACACCTGCACCGATCAGGAATCGAACCTCATCATCATAACGTATACACCGCCGAGCCACTGCCGCAATACTCCAATGCCCTAGTTTCACATGAATCTCACAGGATGTGGGTACGCTGATAAGCGGAGAATCGGGTCTCTTTATGAATGTGTGTAAAAGCGTAATATTATCATTATGCTATTATTATCTTCTACCAATAGAGATCACGGACTTAGACTGATAAGGAGATCATCAACCAATAGAAACACTCTTTTAAAGGTTAAGGTGTGTTGGTGGGGGTGGGTATAAAAGCATGCAACGTTTACTACAAGCACATACCTTAAGGTCTCTCATTACGTTAAACACGTTTAAAACGAGAACTCATAGATTTTTACATCTTAGCCAATATGTTTGATTGTGAATATTGCAGACAGAAGTTCACCGTTAAAAATAGTCTAAAACGGCATTTGAATTATTGTAACATGTATAACAGGGCGTCTGAGAAGGATAGACCCAAATGTATCCACTGCGCTAAGATATTCTCACGGTCTGATGTTGCTGAACGCCATGCCAAGTCATGTCGAATGGGACCAGGTACGTTCATATATGATTAAAATGCTATCACTATACAATACATTAAGCTAGATTTATAGCACCTACCTAGAGATTTTTTTTCTAATAGTAAACGACTGTTGATAAATATTATAATAAAATGTGTCGATTATTCATTGAGCTGAAAACTTATCAGGATCTATGTATTTTTTACAGGTAATAAACGATGCGTTGAAACAAGTGATAATGTACTGCAACCGACTATAAAAAAACCGCGCTGTGATATATGTGAGATTGATGTGACTAATATTCATACGCATCTCCGAAGCGCTCTACATAAAAACAAAGTATGTACTCGGCCAAGGGATGATGAGCATGTTCAGATTATTAAGTCTGCATACAAATCTCGCATTGCTACATATAGAGTGTTTAGCCGCACTCCAATTCTAATCCCAAGCGAGTTTATGAATGAGGTAAGAGGAATAGTACTCCGCCTAATCACCGACAAACAAGTTGAGGTGGGGGGTGCTATCAAAGTGAACTTAGAACTTTACGCTAAGTACACGAAATCGGTAAAGATGGCGGCGGATGAAGAAAAAGAACTGGAAGAAGTAAAATCGTTTAATACAAAAAATAGAAGTATTTTTACCGATATCACCATCGAGGAAGCGTACAATGCATTCCTTGAAGAAATTAGTAGCAAAGCTGATGAATTTCAAGAACGGGACAGTGGGTGGGCTATCAAGAGCGTACTTCATCTTGAAATTAATATAAATAAATATGCACCATTGAAGGGATCCTCATATCTCCCCCTACCCGACTGGATTCAAAAGAAACACGCCTGTGTTAACGTAAAAAATACTGATAATGCATGCTTTTTTTGGAGCGTTGTGAGTGCTCTGTACCCTGCTGCTAAACACACAGATCGAACTAGCTCATATCCGCTATATGAGGAAGTGGTGAACACTGATGGTATTAGCCTCCCCGTAGACATGAAGAACATCAAAAAGTTTGAAGATATGAACGAGTTCAGTATAAATATATATGAGATCAGCGGTCATAGTATTGCAGGGCCTATATATCACTCAAAGGAGAGACGTGACAAGCATATAAACTTGCTTCTCGTAGAGGTAGAAAGCGCACTTCTGCTGGATAAAAAGCCTATCCCGTTTAGTAGGTTCGCAGCAAAGCCAGCACAAGGGCAAAGTATGGATATGTGATGGTTGCCTACTCACATTCACTAGCGAGAGTAATCTCATCAAACATGCTAATCGTGATTGTTCCCATATCACAACAGCATTACCAGCTGAGGAGGATAATATTTTAAAATTTAAAAACTATCAGAACAGGATGAAGGTGCCGGTAGTGGTATACGCTGATTTCGAAGCATTATTAAAGCCGATAGATACATGTGCTCCAAACCCATCAGCATCATATACCCAAGATTATCAATTGCATGAGCCTTATAGTTTTGGATATTTTATAAAATGTGATTATAATGATTCACTAAGTAAATATGTATCGTTTAGAGGAACTAATTGCGCAGATTTTTTTCTGGATTCTTTGGAGGAAGAGCTAGCCCCATTCGCTAAAAGTATAAATAGAACAATATCAATGCATCCTCTAACAAGTGAGCAAATTCAAGAGTTTACAGCCGCAGTAAATTGTCATATATGCGGTGAAAAACTAAATATGGATAGGGTGCGCGATCACTGCCACCTAACAGGTATGTATAGAGGGGCTGCGCACAACGACTGCAACTTAAATTATAAAATAAAACATATCATACCAGTAGTTCTTCATAATATGTCTAAATATGATTCACATTTTATTATTAGAACATTGCAAAACCGACACGTGAACATCCTACCCAAGAATAAGGAAAATTTCATTTCTATTATATCGAAAAAACACGGTGGGTTAAGCTTTGACTTGAGATTTATAGACTCGTACAGGTTTCTAGCGGCTAGCCTCGATAAACTCACAGCTAATCTTGATTCGAGCCAATTTGTTAACATGCGTAAACATTGCTCAGATCATTTAGATTTACTGATGAGAAAAGGTGTATTCCCTTATGATTATATATCATCTTTGGAAAAGCTTGAAGAAACAGCACTACCACCCCGAGATAGTTTTTTTAACAAGCTGAATAACTCAAACATATCAGATGCTCAATACGATCATGCGCAAAAGGTTTGGAATGCTTTTAATGTAAAAACGTTAGGTGAATATAGCGATATATATTTGAAGACTGATGTTATGTTATTAACAGACGTTTTTGAAAATTTTAGAAATGTATGTCTTAAGACTTATCAGCTAGATCCTGCTCATTATTACACAGCACCCGGCCTATCTTGGGATGCGATGCTGCAGTTTACAAAGGTTGAGATGGAGTTACTCACCGATCTCTCTATGGTAAAGTTCATTTCAAATGGGATACGCGGAGGATTGAGTCAGTGCTGCGGAAGATATGCAAAAGCTAATAATAAATATATTAGAGATTATGATTCAGAGAAACCCTCAAATTTTATAATTTACTTAGATGCTAATAATCAATATGGATGGGCAATGAGTCAATACTTACCCTTAAAAGATTTCAGATGGTTGACCGAAGATGAAATAGCAAACTTTAATATTACCCAAACCCCCGATGATGGTGCTACAGGTTTCATTCTAGAGGTGGATTTAGACTATCCCACACATTTGCATGACTCACACAATGACCTTTGCTTTTGCCCTGAAAACCGCGTACCAGAAGTAAGTAAGTCTAAAAGCCTAAAACTCTTATCAAACTTGTATTGTAAGCGTGAATATGCTATACATTATATTAACTTAAAACAGGTTATCGATAAAGGACTTGTTCTTAAAAAAATACATCGAGTTCTAGCTTTTAGTCAGAGCCCTTGGCTAAAGGGGTACATTGAAATGAATACGGTAATGAGAACGAGCGCAAAAAATACATTCGAAAAAGATTTCTATAAACTAATGAACAATGCAGTTTTCGGAAAAACTATGGAAAATGTTGAAAAGAGAGTTGATGTGCGCTTAGTGAATAGGTGGGAGAGTGCGGGTAAGAGATTAGGAGCTAGAGCATTGATAAGCAGGCTTAATTTCCATAGCTGTACAATAATAAACGAGGATCTTACTATCATTCAGATGCAGCGTAATAAGATTAAATATGACAAGCCTATATATATAGGGTTTACTGTACTAGAGCTCTCGAAAACTCTTATGTATGACTTTCACTACAATTACATATTACCAAAATACGGCGAAAATGCATCCCTTTTATACACAGACACAGACTCTTTTATATACAATATATCGACCGATGATTTTTATGCAGACATCAAACCAGACGTAGAAAAACGCTTTGATACTTCAGACTTCCCCTCTAGCAATACGTATAATCTACCTCTAGTCAATAAGAAAGTGGTGGGGATGTTCAAGGATGAATGTGCAGGTGAAATGATTAGAGAATTTATAGGTATACGATCCAAATGCTACTTTATAAAAAAAGAAGATAATCAGGAGATAAAAAAAATCAAAGGGGTAAAAAGAAATGTGGTAGTGGATGATGTGAATAGAGATGACTTTTTCAACTGCGCAACCAATACAGATGTAGTGCAATATCGTACTATGCATGTGATATGTAGTAAGACTCATTTGCTATACTCTCAAGCTCTCAATAAGATAGTCCTGAAAAATTCCGATGATAAGAGGTTTTCCATACCCAATGAACCTTATAAAACCTTAGCATGGGGTCATTTTACCATAGAATAAATTTTATAATAAAAATTGTAAATTATTTATTTAGTTAGATATTTGTGTAGAATTGTAAATAGAATAGTGTAAATAAGATATCTTTAGCAACTATTTAGGGGATCTCACGCTGTATTAGAAGCTCAGCAAAGCCCCTCTAACGATACGAATCTATTTCTATGAATTATATACCTAAGATGCTTTATTAATATAATTATTTCCTAAATTATGTAAAATAAAAATCATAAATGTATTAAATATGTTTAAGAGCCCTCTACCCTATCAGCGGGAGTACCTAATATGAGTACAAGTACTATGTATAGTTAATAATTATTATTATCATTATTAATTAGTATTCGCTAAGTATGTTAAGTCTAAAGTATTGTATAAAAGTAATAAATTATATTGAAAAAAAATTTTTTTTTCATTTTATTGGATAATCCCTACCCCCACCCCAGTTCTAAATAGTACAACGGCAGACCCTCTTCAACTTTTACATCGACTCGCTATATATCAGACCTATTCAAACCTGATCAGATCACCTGTTCAATACCTGCTCAAACCTGTTCAATACCTGATCAATACCTGTTCAGACCTGTTCAATACCTGATCAATACCTGTTCAGACCTGATCAATACCTGTTCAGACCGGTTCAATACCTGATCAATACTTGATCAATACCTGTTCAGACCTGTTCAATACCTGATCAATACTTGATCAATACCTGTTCAATACCTGATCAATACCTGTTCAGACCTGTTCAAAAACCCATTCAAAACCTGTTCAGAGCAGATCGTACCACTTAATCAGACCTGGTCAAAGCAGCTCATATCACCTATACAACTCTTATCTGATCTTATTCGATTATAATGTAAAAATCACTCACTCTTATACTGAGACTTGATCTGATAACGTTAGATCTATCAAAATCAGATTTAGATGTTATTGTATATATAGTAAATATACTTATCTTACTATGTATAAATTGATGAGTATTAACAGTAAATGCACTTAGAATATTATTTATTATGCCAGTCGAAAAGCTGAGGCTTTCAAAAACAATCTAGACCTAATAGAACTTTGCAAAACTATTATTTTATTTAAAATATTAATAAGATCTAAAGTGTATAAAGAGATATTTAATTTAAGCATGTTTTTAATTGGTTGGAAGGAATACTTGCAAACGTATTGAGATAATTACATATAGATGTTAGTAGCATATAATGTACGTTCTGGTTCATTTACCATATATTTTTTACAAATTATTTTGCGGTTGTAATTAATACTTTAGTATGGCTAAAGTATATGTCTGTGCGTTTTTGGACCGCAAAGGATAAGTTGGTAAAAGAGTTAAGGAAACAGTGTAAGTAGAGCTCTGAAGTGGTGTTGTTGTTGTTCTGTGAGGGTGAATGTTACGCTGGTCGTGTGTTAACTATAATAGTATCTGCAGTCTATCACGAGAGATGTTTGGGGGGTGTGAAGGTTGTATTGGTGGTGGGAAGGTTGTATCGGGCGGTGGGTGGGGTTGTACAATATTGTCGGTTTTCAAAACTAGACTTGAAAACAAGTCAACTAGATGGCGTTAGTAGTTATATAGTAGTATATTCAGCGCTGATACCTCCTAATAGTGACTGTTATTGAATCTGTGACATAATTGGAAGTCACGGGTGTTTGGGCGGGGGAAGGTTATGGTTGGCGGGGTGCGGGCGGCGGCGGCGGCGGCGGCGGGTTTTGTTCTAGTACCTATTTACATACGTATGGGTGAATACATTTCGTGGTCATCATTACTCAAGTATAGAATTCTTCCGCATAAAATCTTAGTCTCTATTATATACATATATATTTTAAATGAAATATTATAAAAAACCGAATTTAATGTAACAATATACTTTGTATTATTTAGATATTATACTTGATTTGTTCTAAAAACGGGGTTGGGAATATTACATGCGTAGACAGGATGTGAGCGGGCGATAACTGCTAACCGCAGCAATACGAGCGATACCTATACGAGATAACGTGTGTAATGTTCACAATATAGAGCGTTTTTAACCTCTCACAGTTTAACGAATAGTCACCAAGGTATTCATACATACGTATGTAAATAGGTACTAGAACAAAACCCGCCGCCGCCGCCGCCGCCGCCCGCACCCCGCCAACCATAACCTTCCCCCGCCCAAACACCCGTGACTTCCAATTATGTCACAGATTCAATAACAGTCACTATTAGGAGGTATCAGCGCTGAATATACTACTATATAACTACTAACGCCATCTAGTTGACTTGTTTTCAAGTCTAGTTTTGAAAACCGACAATATTGTACAACCCCACCCACCGCCCGATACAACCTTCCCACCACCAATACAACCTTCACACCCCCCAAACATCTCTCGTGATAGACTGCAGATACTATTATAGTTAACACACGACCAGCGTAACATTCACCCTCACAGAACAACAACAACACCACTTCAGAGCTCTACTTACACTGTTTCCTTAACTCTTTTACCAACTTATCCTTTGCGGTCCAAAAACGCACAGACATATACTTTAGCCATACTAAAGTATTAATTACAACCGCAAAATAATTTGTAAAAAATATATGGTAAATGAACCAGAACGTACATTATATGCTACTAACATCTATATGTAATTATCTCAATACGTTTGCAAGTATTCCTTCCAACCAATTAAAAACATGCTTAAATTAAATATCTCTTTATACACTTTAGATCTTATTAATATTTTAAATAAAATAATAGTTTTGCAAAGTTCTATTAGGTCTAGATTGTTTTTGAAAGCCTCAGCTTTTCGACTGGCATAATAAATAATATTCTAAGTGCATTTACTGTTAATACTCATCAATTTATACATAGTAAGATAAGTATATTTACTATATATACAATAACATCTAAATCTGATTTTGATAGATCTAACGTTATCAGATCAAGTCTCAGTATAAGAGTGAGTGATTTTTACATTATAATCGAATAAGATCAGATAAGAGTTGTATAGGTGATATGAGCTGCTTTGACCAGGTCTGATTAAGTGGTACGATCTGCTCTGAACAGGTTTTGAATGGGTTTTTGAACAGGTCTGAACAGGTATTGATCAGGTATTGAACAGGTATTGATCAAGTATTGATCAGGTATTGAACAGGTCTGAACAGGTATTGATCAAGTATTGATCAGGTATTGAACCGGTCTGAACAGGTATTGATCAGGTCTGAACAGGTATTGATCAGGTATTGAACAGGTCTGAACAGGTATTGATCAGGTATTGAACAGGTTTGAGCAGGTATTGAACAGGTGATCTGATCAGGTTTGAATAGGTCTGATATATAGCGAGTCGATGTAAAAGTTGAAGAGGGTCTGCCGTTGTACTATTTAGAACTGGGGTGGGGGTAGGGATTATCCAATAAAATGAAAAAAAAATTTTTTTTCAATATAATTTATTACTTTTATACAATACTTTAGACTTAACATACTTAGCGAATACTAATTAATAATGATAATAATAATTATTAACTATACATAGTACTTGTACTCATATTAGGTACTCCCGCTGATAGGGTAGAGGGCTCTTAAACATATTTAATACATTTATGATTTTTATTTTACATAATTTAGGAAATAATTATATTAATAAAGCATCTTAGGTATATAATTCATAGAAATAGATTCGTATCGTTAGAGGGGCTTTGCTGAGCTTCTAATACAGCGTGAGATCCCCTAAATAGTTGCTAAAGATATCTTATTTACACTATTCTATTTACAATTCTACACAAATATCTAACTAAATAAATAATTTACAATTTTTATTATAAAATTTATTCTATGGTAAAATGACCCCATGCTAAGGTTTTATAAGGTTCATTGGGTATGGAAAACCTCTTATCATCGGAATTTTTCAGGACTATCTTATTGAGAGCTTGAGAGTATAGCAAATGAGTCTTACTACATATCACATGCATAGTACGATATTGCACTACATCTGTATTGGTTGCGCAGTTGAAAAAGTCATCTCTATTCACATCATCCACTACCACATTTCTTTTTACCCCTTTGATTTTTTTTATCTCCTGATTATCTTCTTTTTTTATAAAGTAGCATTTGGATCGTATACCTATAAATTCTCTAATCATTTCACCTGCACATTCATCCTTGAACATCCCCACCACTTTCTTATTGACTAGAGGTAGATTATACGTATTGCTAGAGGGGAAGTCTGAAGTATCAAAGCGTTTTTCTACGTCTGGTTTGATGTCTGCATAAAAATCATCGGTCGATATATTGTATATAAAAGAGTCTGTGTCTGTGTATAAAAGGGATGCATTTTCGCCGTATTTTGGTAATATGTAATTGTAGTGAAAGTCATACATAAGAGTTTTCGAGAGCTCTAGTACAGTAAACCCTATATATATAGGCTTGTCATATTTAATCTTATTACGCTGCATCTGAATGATAGTAAGATCCTCGTTTATTATTGTACAGCTATGGAAATTAAGCCTGCTTATCAATGCTCTAGCTCCTAATCTCTTACCCGCACTCTCCCACCTATTCACTAAGCGCACATCAACTCTCTTTTCAACATTTTCCATAGTTTTTCCGAAAACTGCATTGTTCATTAGTTTATAGAAATCTTTTTCGAATGTATTTTTTGCGCTCGTTCTCATTACCGTATTCATTTCAATGTACCCCTTTAGCCAAGGGCTCTGACTAAAAGCTAGAACTCGATGTATTTTTTTAAGAACAAGTCCTTTATCGATAGCCTGTTTTAAGTTAATATAATGTATAGCATATTCACGCTTACAATACAAGTTTGATAAGAGTTTTAGGCTTTTAGACTTACTTACTTCTGGTACGCGGTTTTCAGGGCAAAAGCAAAGGTCATTGTGTGAGTCATGCAAATGTGTGGGATAGTCTAAATCCACCTCTAGAATGAAACCTGTAGCACCATCATCGGGGGTTTGGGTAATATTAAAGTTTGCTATTTCATCTTCGGTCAACCATCTGAAATCTTTTAAGGGTAAGTATTGACTCATTGCCCATCCATATTGATTATTAGCATCTAAGTAAATTATAAAATTTGAGGGTTTCTCTGAATCATAATCTCTAATATATTTATTATTAGCTTTTGCATATCTTCCGCAGCACTGACTCAATCCTCCGCGTATCCCATTTGAAATGAACTTTACCATAGAGAGATCGGTGAGTAACTCCATCTCAACCTTTGTAAACTGCAGCATCGCATCCCAAGATAGGCCGGGTGCTGTGTAATAATGAGCAGGATCTAGCTGATAAGTCTTAAGACATACATTTCTAAAATTTTCAAAAACGTCTGTTAATAACATAACATCAGTCTTCAAATATATATCGCTATATTCACCTAACGTTTTTACATTAAAAGCATTCCAAACCTTTTGCGCATGATCGTATTGAGCATCTGATATGTTTGAGTTATTCAGCTTGTTAAAAAAACTATCTCGGGGTGGTAGTGCTGTTTCTTCAAGCTTTTCCAAAGATGATATATAATCATAAGGGAATACACCTTTTCTCATCAGTAAATCTAAATGATCTGAGCAATGTTTACGCATGTTAACAAATTGGCTCGAATCAAGATTAGCTGTGAGTTTATCGAGGCTAGCCGCTAGAAACCTGTACGAGTCTATAAATCTCAAGTCAAAGCTTAACCCACCGTGTTTTTTCGATATAATAGAAATGAAATTTTCCTTATTCTTGGGTAGGATGTTCACGTGTCGGTTTTGCAATGTTCTAATAATAAAATGTGAATCATATTTAGACATATTATGAAGAACTACTGGTATGATATGTTTTATTTTATAATTTAAGTTGCAGTCGTTGTGCGCAGCCCCTCTATACATACCTGTTAGGTGGCAGTGATCGCGCACCCTATCCATATTTAGTTTTTCACCGCATATATGACAATTTACTGCGGCTGTAAACTCTTGAATTTGCTCACTTGTTAGAGGATGCATTGATATTGTTCTATTTATACTTTTAGCGAATGGGGCTAGCTCTTCCTCCAAAGAATCCAGAAAAAAATCTGCGCAATTAGTTCCTCTAAACGATACATATTTACTTAGTGAATCATTATAATCACATTTTATAAAATATCCAAAACTATAAGGCTCATGCAATTGATAATCTTGGGTATATGATGCTGATGGGTTTGGAGCACATGTATCTATCGGCTTTAATAATGCTTCGAAATCAGCGTATACCACTACCGGCACCTTCATCCTGTTCTGATAGTTTTTAAATTTTAAAATATTATCCTCCTCAGCTGGTAATGCTGTTGTGATATGGGAACAATCACGATTAGCATGTTTGATGAGATTACTCTCGCTAGTGAATGTGAGTAGGCAACCATCACATATCCATACTTTGCCCTTGTGCTGGCTTTGCTGCAAACCTACTAAACGGGATAGGCTTTTTATCCAGCAGAAGTGCGCTTTCTACCTCTACGAGAAGCAAGTTTATATGCTTGTCACGTCTCTCCTTTGAGTGATATATAGGCCCTGCAATACTATGACCGCTGATCTCATATATATTTATACTGAACTCGTTCATATCTTCAAACTTTTTGATGTTCTTCATGTCTACGGGGAGGCTAATACCATCAGTGTTCACCACTTCCTCATATAGCGGATATGAGCTAGTTCGATCTGTGTGTTTAGCAGCAGGGTACAGAGCACTCACAACGCTCCAAAAAAAGCATGCATTATCAGTATTTTTTACGTTAACACAGGCGTGTTTCTTTTGAATCCAGTCGGGTAGGGGGAGATATGAGGATCCCTTCAATGGTGCATATTTATTTATATTAATTTCAAGATGAAGTACGCTCTTGATAGCCCACCCACTGTCCCGTTCTTGAAATTCATCAGCTTTGCTACTAATTTCTTCAAGGAATGCATTGTACGCTTCCTCGATGGTGATATCGGTAAAAATACTTCTATTTTTTGTATTAAACGATTTTACTTCTTCCAGTTCTTTTTCTTCATCCGCCGCCATCTTTACCGATTTCGTGTACTTAGCGTAAAGTTCTAAGTTCACTTTGATAGCACCCCCCACCTCAACTTGTTTGTCGGTGATTAGGCGGAGTACTATTCCTCTTACCTCATTCATAAACTCGCTTGGGATTAGAATTGGAGTGCGGCTAAACACTCTATATGTAGCAATGCGAGATTTGTATGCAGACTTAATAATCTGAACATGCTCATCATCCCTTGGCCGAGTACATACTTTGTTTTTATGTAGAGCGCTTCGGAGATGCGTATGAATATTAGTCACATCAATCTCACATATATCACAGCGCGGTTTTTTTATAGTCGGTTGCAGTACATTATCACTTGTTTCAACGCATCGTTTATTACCTGTAAAAAATACATAGATCCTGATAAGTTTTCAGCTCAATGAATAATCGACACATTTTATTATAATATTTATCAACAGTCGTTTACTATTAGAAAAAAAATCTCTAGGTAGGTGCTATAAATCTAGCTTAATGTATTGTATAGTGATAGCATTTTAATCATATATGAACGTACCTGGTCCCATTCGACATGACTTGGCATGGCGTTCAGCAACATCAGACCGTGAGAATATCTTAGCGCAGTGGATACATTTGGGTCTATCCTTCTCAGACGCCCTGTTATACATGTTACAATAATTCAAATGCCGTTTTAGACTATTTTTAACGGTGAACTTCTGTCTGCAATATTCACAATCAAACATATTGGCTAAGATGTAAAAATCTATGAGTTCTCGTTTTAAACGTGTTTAACGTAATGAGAGACCTTAAGGTATGTGCTTGTAGTAAACGTTGCATGCTTTTATACCCACCCCCACCAACACACCTTAACCTTTAAAAGAGTGTTTCTATTGGTTGATGATCTCCTTATCAGTCTAAGTCCGTGATCTCTATTGGTAGAAGATAATAATAGCATAATGATAATATTACGCTTTTACACACATTCATAAAGAGACCCGATTCTCCGCTTATCAGCGTACCCACATCCTGTGAGATTCATGTGAAACTAGGGCATTGGAGTATTGCGGCAGTGGCTCAGCGGTGTATACGTTATGATGATGAGGTTCGATTCCTGATCGGTGCAGGTGTTTGGGTGATGATAACAGTTAAATCTATCACTGTTAGATCTGACTTTGTCAGTTCAATATGACGTTGACAGTTAAATTCAACAATGACACTTAAATCTGACTTTGACAGTTCAATTGACTTTGACAGTTCAACATGACGTTGACAGTTAAATCTGACTTTGACAGTTCAATTGAGTTTGACAGCTCAATATGATTTTAATAGGTAAATTCAACAATGACAGTTAAATCTAATTTGGACGGTTAAATCTAACTTTGTCAGCTAAATCTGTCTGACAGTTCAGTATGACATTGACAGTTAAATTCAGCGATGACAGTTAAATCTAACTTTAACAGTTAAATTTGATTTTGACAGTTCAATATGACATTGACAGTTAAATTCAGCGATGACAGTTAAACCTGACATTGGCAGGCAAATCCGACTTTAATAGCTAGCTTTGAAACTTATCGGTCGCCGGATGTGATCACTGTTAGATCTGACTTTGTCAGTTCAATATGACGTTGACAGTTAAATTCAACAATGACACTTAAATCTGACTTTGACAGTTCAATTGACTTTGACAGTTCAACATGACGTTGACAGTTAAATCTGACTTTGACAGTTCAATTGAGTTTGACAGCTCAATATGATTTTAATAGGTAAATTCAACAATGACAGTTAAATCTAATTTGGACGGTTAAATCTAACTTTGTCAGCTAAATCTGTCTGACAGTTCAGTATGACATTGACAGTTAAATTCAGCGATGACAGTTAAACCTGACATTGGCAGGCAAATCCGACTTTAATAGCTAGCTTTGAAACTTATCGGTCGCCGGATGTGCTCACTGTTAGATCTGACTTTGTCAGTTCAATATGACGTTGACAGTTAAATTCAACAATGACACTTAAATCTGACTTTGACAGTTCAATTGACTTTGACAGTTCAACATGACGTTGACAGTTAAATCTGACTTTGACAGTTCAATTGAGTTTGACAGCTCAATATGATTTTAATAGGTAAATTCAACAATGACAGTTAAATCTAATTTGGACGGTTAAATCTAACTTTGTCAGCTAAATCTGTCTGACAGTTCAGTATGACATTGACAGTTAAATTCAGCGATGACAGTTAAATCTAACTTTAACAGTTAAATTTGATTTTGACAGTTCAATATGACATTGACAGTTAAATTCAGCGATGACAGTTAAACCTGACATTGGCAGGCAAATCCGACTTTAATAGCTAGCTTTGAAACTTATCGGTCGCCGGATGTGATAAGAACGTTTCGCTGTGGTGAGAACGCTGTGACGTCATTCAACCTCAGAGTTTGGTCCAGAACCCGCATATATATACTCCGTTTCCCACGGCACAGTAAGTTGTATGTATTATGAAATTTAGATATTTTGGGTACAGGAATATGTCTGGTCTGGATGACGAAACACCGACATCCTCAAGAATTTTGTAGTGTTTTTCATACGTGTCCATCAAAGTCCAATCGGGAGCTGCGCCTCAGATGGAGTAAGGCTTGGATTTCGATTTTGTAGAAGACCAATCTTTCACAAAAGCAACGTGTCGTTTGTTAGTGTTTTTTTTATTTTATCCGGCAATATTTAACATTTTCCTGGTGCAGCCATGTGAACTATGTAGATGGATCATGGTAAGGGATTGGGTTTTTTATATATATGTGATAAGGTTACAGAACAAGCCTACTAAATAGGTTAAGCGGTAACCTCTACCTATTAAAGATCACTCTGAGACATAAAATTGTAAAGACCTGTAATTTCACCGGCACCCACACCCTTCAAACCAGAACACAGTAATTTGATTATTACTGCTTGGCGGTAGAACTAGGTGTGGTAGCTGTACTTGGCCGAATGAACTCATTCACAAAGAGTTCTACTGACAGTCCTCTATGTAGAGGCTGTATGCGTGAAGAAGAGACAGTGGACCACGTTCTATTGTGAAGCCACGGAACAAGTAAGAGTTGAAACGGGACTATGTGAGCCATTCTCACCAACGAAATCCTTACCACTACCACTGGAGCAGCTATGCCAGCGACCCAGAGTGCGTCTCCGCTACATTATGGAGTTGGGATGACTTGGGTAGAAGCTGGCGGGGGAAATGCACATAACACCCCAAGCGGGACGTCAGTGCAGGACGCCCCCAGTAAGAATAAGAAGAGTTCTACTGAAAACGTTATTGAGGGCTATTATACGATTTATTGATTGCATTGAGAACGGATATCAGTCACATTCGTGTACAGCAGCGGTGAACGACTACCCTCTGTTTTTTCCTGTATTATGTAAATATTGTACAGCTTTTATAAATTGTAATATGAAAAGGAGAAGGAATATTATGAAAAGGAGAGTTTTGTATTTTGGTATGTAACAGATAAACTTAAAAAGTACTGGACCAATTTGAAAAATTCTCTACTATCCCTGATGAACATAGACTATAGAATATTTTCTAAAAACTTAGAGATCCATACGAAAACTTCGATAATGTAACTCAACGTGTGAAAAAAATACCAAAAACAATCGTTATATCGCGTACGCTGCGGAAATTGTTGACAATAGAGCAAAGTGATGTACTACAATTTTATAGAGGACATCAACATCTACAAAAAATCCGGAATACCATATGTCTAACTATTACAGTTATGTCACAATAACTACTTTTTGTGTTTCAATTTATAATTTTTGTTAAATATTCGTGCAAACCCGGGGCGGGCCGCTAGTTAATATATAAAGGCTGTAGTTATTATGTTCAGCGACGAATTAGACAATTAACTATTATTATTAATATTGCCTTGAGCTCTGGATCTTGGACAATGATCATATTTTGAACAATAATACATAAGCTAGGTGAAGTTTGTACACCAGATATATCGTGTTGCACGTTCTAAACGTCCGTCAACTCATGTACTGCTCATATATATGAATTGCAATTTCGAGGATCGAAGTTCAGAAGTACAGCCCACAGTGTAACAGTACCTACATGTCCACAGAAACACAGTACCTACCTACACCTATTACTTATTCACTTACGGTATCAGCCGGGTCATCCACTGCTGAACACAGTCTCCCCATTACGAGGGGCTTTCCCACTATCCCCACGCTTAACAGGCGGCTTATGAATTGCAGAGAGATTGAAACGTCGATTTTTATCAGTTCATAACAATACTAACCCATGTGAGGTCAAGCTAGTTTTGTCTGTGTGCGGGAGACTGGCGTCGGGCGAGGCTGTCTGCGGCGGCGTGAGTGACGTCATCGAGGAGAGAGAGGAGACCACGTCCATCACAGGAGCCACGCCCAGTGACGACAGCATCTCGTTCAGGTCGCGTCGGCTGTCCAGGCTAGACATTGCCGACGCTCTTTGCTGGAATCATTATAGGAAAAGTATGTTACTTAAAGAAGTCATACGCGGTACTGAAACGCGTGTAAGGAAATTTACTAAACGTAAACAAAAACTTTCACAATTAGTACATATTTTGTCATTTAAACCTGCTTGAAGCTGTGATAAGCAATAACAGTGAGTATGGGATGACGCGTATGAGGTTCGTGGTTAAAAATTTCAAATTAAGAGATTTTTTTAGCTCATAGGTTAGTCTTTGACCACTGTCTCACATGACGGTAGGTGACGATTTGGTCGAAGATGTTGTTCAGGCTAACATTGAATCACTGGTTCTCAAGGACAACAGCCGGAACACACCGTTAAGTACTTGGTAACAGATTTTCTACTTGAGAGTGATAGCTAGTCAGTACACAATACAAAATACCCTATCACTATGCTGCCATCCGAAGACAACACCCGGTTGTTGTCGACGGTTATCATGCCCTCTGGAACACGGAAGCGCTCGTTATTAATTAAATAAATAAATAAAATAAAAACATGATCGGCCACCGTCATGACCGCAACTTAAGAACGACTAAGCAAACTATACGCTCCAAAATATGTTAAAAACTGTCGCCTAGCAGTTTGTTCCAACTGTCCTTGAGTATTAGTTTCGATTCTGGGTTAGCCCATATAACACCTTCAACCACATTACCACATCAACAGGTGAGATTTGTGCTTATGCTAACCTATCAGTTGTAAAGACTCTCGTGGCTATCTTCCACGCTGAAATCGGTCGATCCGAGTATTCATCGATGGCTGTTCTTCCGACTAATTAGCCATAAACGCCGGAGTCTCCCAAGGATCAGTACTCTCTGCAACGCTGGGTAAGCGCGCTCCATCATCGATCGCATCATCACTTAAAATCAGGAGAGATAGCGGTCAAGTGCTATCCAGTTCAGAATAATAAAAAAAAATGATAATTATTGCCAAGCACCTAACGAAAGAAGAAAGAAGAAGTTCCCATTCTAAGTTGCTGTTTATCATCTTCAACTACAAGGTCAGTAACCTACAGGTAAGAGTGAGATCAAAAGCACCTTAACTGGTATCCTTTGACTTTAATCTAACCAATGTATGATCAATTTTCTTTTGATATTATTTTGTTACGGGACTTTTAAACATGAAGTTTATGCGAGTCTCATATATTAGGGGTTAAGGTATGAAATTGTCGATTTGTACTGAACAATTTAGATTCGACAAAGAGTGTGAAAGTATTTTGTACTGCCACTACTGTCACCTGGGAAAAAAATTTTTATCACGTAGAAAATATTTAAATCTCGTGCTGCATGCTCACATCAGCATTGGAAAATTGAAGATCGATTCATTAGTCGAGGCTGTTTCACTGCTAGTTTTGTCATTCACTGTCAATGACTATATGATAGTCATTGACAGTGGATGACAATCGATCCCGTAAGTAGCAAGGGTCACTAAAAAGGGTGAAAAAATTAGATTAACCTAAAATATTTTCGAATAGAAAAAAAATGTGGTAAAAAATTTTCATGAAATTTCAATGGACGTATCATACCAGTTATGAGTGTTCATACATATTATATACATCAAGCACATACAACATACTAAAAGCTTAACTTGTGAGAACTCTTTGTGGAAGAGTTTGTATGGGGAAGTTATGCCACCAAATCTTGAGATTGACTTACTTTAAGCGGGATTAGTGCTGACTATTGATGCTGGTTACTTACCAGTGCTTCATCGGCATCTTTCTGTTCTTTCTCACGGCGGCGGCGATCCTTCTCATCCCGCAAGGCCTGGAGCTTGGCCTTCTTCCGCTCCAGTTCCGCTTTACGGTCTGACATACTCGACATTGTTGATTCTGTGGATTAAAATAAAGCATTGTACCAATGCGAAAAAATGTTGGGTATAAGAAAGGGTGTGCTGAATGTGAAGCAGGCATAGTGCACTTGTTAATGTGAGGTGTTGCTGCCCACTAGGATCTTAACAAGACTCTTTACTATCAATTTGTCCACTTTAACTGAGAGGAAGTGTTACAACACTATGTGAATAACCTCAATACACGGAGGTAATGGCTTCTTTATAGTAAATATACGCTTTTAGAGTTATTTTTATTTTTTTTATGCTTGATATGGTAGCCTTTGACCACTATCTCACCTGATGGTAAGTGATGATGCGGTCGAAGATGTTGTTCAGGCTAACCTAGAACCACTGGCTCTGTTTTCTATTGTCACTAATGTTTTCAATAACCGGCTGTACTCACGCGTATCAGCGACTCCGCGCAACTGGTCGTCGCGATTTAGACGCGTGAACTCACCTGATGAAGGGCATCAGACATGCCCGAAACCTAGGTCGACAAGCTCGACCAATACGCGTGAGTACAGCCGGTTATTGAAAACATTAATATGTCTCATACTCACGGGAACTTTCAAACAAAAAATCATTAACTAGCTTTAAGTTGGCTAGAGTTTTGAAAAAAACAAGTCACTTATCATGCGGTCAGCAATCATGGCGATCCTGGTCTTGTTCATTCAATACATCTTAATTGGAGATAGAGTCAAATAGCTCATGGCGATACATAGGCCGAAAATTATTTTCATTTCGTCTTTTGTTGTGTATGTATATATAGATACAATGAATCGTATGTTCCTAAACGCGGCGGCTGCGTGCGGCGCGCCTCGCGCTGACGTCGCACGTGCAGTGGGCGTGCTGCGCGCGGTGCGCCCCGCAGCCGACCACTCCTTGAGACTTTGTTTATTTAGTGCTGATGAGGTGTACCGGATTGTAACGACACGGATCCCACCTAAAACCTCGAAAGATATTTACGGTATGTCGATGGAAATAGTAAAGTTAATAATACAAACTCTAGCTCCAATCCTTGCTGACCTATTCAACAGATGTTTCGCTGAAGGGTCATTTCCGCTTATCTTTAAGATCAGTAAGGTATCGCCTTTATTCAAGGGAAAGGGTAAGCGCGCGTCTTTAGAGAACTATAGACCCGTGTCAATAATTCCCATACTAGCCAAAATTTTTGAAAATGGATTGAGTTCTCGTCTTACTGCGTTCTTATCAAAAACAAACGCCCTATCTGATCGCCAATATGCCTACAGAATAGATCGGTCTACAACTAGTCTTACCCGAGAAGTGGTGAGATGCATTTTGGCTGCCCGAGAAAGACACCAGCAAGTAGCGATCCTGTGCTGTGATTTGTCAAAGGCGTTTGACGTTGTTGACCACACCGTACTTGCAACTAAATTGCAGCATTATGGGATAACTGGGAAGCCGCTTGCCTTGTTAGCTGACCTGTTGCGGGATAGATCTCAAGTTGTGGTAGGGTGCGCTGGCGCAGTCAAATCAGAACCGTTGACAACAGACATGGGAGTAGCCCAAGGATCATCTGTCTCAAACATTCTGTTTTCGTTGCTAGTCAACGACCTGCCGGACGCTGTCAGCGATGCTGATATATTTATGTACGCTGATGACGTAGCTGCAGTAGTCACAGCGACCTCTCATAGTCAACTAGAGCAAAAACTAAATGACATCTCCTCACGACTCTCTGGGTGGTTTCAGGTGAACGGACTTTCAATTAACCTCATGAAAACCCATTTCATTCAGTTCTATCTAGCAGGGTCTCCACCAAGACCTCTAGCAGTTTTTATGAATAATGTTAGGATTAAGCAAGAGGTATCTACTACTTTCCTAGGGTTTGAGCTAGATAGAGGCTTACAATGGGATAGGCACATTAATAAAGTATGTAGCAAGCTTGGGAGTGCATGTTTCGCCCTGAAAAGACTCGCCCGAGTTGTTCCCTCTGAGGTGGTACGTAGTTGCTATTTTGCGACAGTGCACTCACAGCTGCAGTACGGCGCGGAGCTCTGGGGGCGGGCTGCGGACTGGTTGCGAGCATTCAGAATGCAGAAACGTGCCGTTCGAGCGATCGCAAAAATCCCACAGACTGACTCCGCCCGTCCATATTTTAAGAAGTTAGGTATACTAACGCTGCCTGCAGTTATTATCTTCCAAATCGCTGTGTACGTGAAGCATAACCTTGCCTCGTATTCAAAGCACAGTGATGTGCACACATACAATACTCGTGGTAAGGACAAACTCGTGGGTGTAACTCGCTCGTTGACGAAGTCCACTAAAATTTCGCATGTCATGGGACCAACTATATACAACAAACTACCCAAAAATATAATAGCATCACCGAATATGAGCTGTTTCAAATTGCGATTGAAACGCTGGCTTATCGAGCAAACGTTTTATAGCATTGAAGAATTTTATAACTGTTAAATTTAAGTTGTTAAATGACTTGACAAAGCATTACTTGTAGTAATGACATAGTTTTAGAATTTTCTATTATAATGAATTATTATCAATTTTATATATTTTTTATTAAGTTCAATAGTATTTTAATGTGACATTTTATTAATGTTTATTTTAATGAAAATTACGATGTATTCTTACGATGTAATACAAATTAATGTATGCTTTGACGTGTAATTTTATAATTACCAATAAATTGATTTATGATTTATGATTTTATGTTCCTAGCAAATTTTAAGAAAAAAAATTGGATATGAAAAATTGCGGAATATTTCATATATTTCTCCTGGAATATACCTTGCGAAATATTCAAATTGGTGTTTGTAATCTCCTTATATCAGTGACAGCTAGAGGTCGACAATATGCTCCTGGAGGAGATGGCATAAAACTGTCTCAATGATTTGGATCCTGGGAAGGCTGATAAGTATAGCAAACGTGGAAAGAAGCATACCATCATCACTTAAATATTCACTATAGCTATTATCTTCTAGTTGGATTGCTTCAAAAGTGAGAGTGTGATCACTATCATATCATAATCTGATAATCCATCAATGATTGAGTCATCATCATTAAACTCCAAAATTGTGTCTATGTCTTGGTTAGATAAGCCTATCGAATAAAGAAAAAAATAATAACAAACTTTCAATAATGGTTAGCACATTTGCACTCTACATGGTCAAATGATTTTAATATTATGCATGGTGGTAGGGCATTTTGCGAATGCCCGCCTGGCTAGCTACCACCCTCAAGTAGAAAACCTGTCGCCAAGCACCTAACGGTGTGTTCCGGCAGCTGTCCTTGAGAGCCAGTACGACTAGGTTAGCCTGAACAACATCTTCGACCACATCATCACTTACCATAAGGTGAGATGGTGGTCAAAGGCTAAAATACCAGAAATTAAATAAAAAAAAAAAAACTTACTGTGGGCAGCCATAATAACAATTGATAGTCAGTGCAAGACTTCAAACTGTCAACATAATAACAAATCTGAACTTATTAGCATATAACATATATCGGAAGAAAGCGCCATCTGTTTAAAATCAATTCCAATAAATATTGTTCCAATGTCATGTGCTGAGTGTACTAGACCGACAAGTGACGGAGAATAATCTGTTGCAAATGTAGGTACGGTATGGTTTTATGGGAGTATCCAAATGCTATAAATATTGTTATAATGCAGCTAAAAGACAAAAGTTAGCGACACTGGTAAAATTGTCCCCTATATGGGGCATCAGGACTGAGGAGGTTATTGAAGTTTTAATTTTAACCTTGATTATTTGTGTATTTTGCACATCTTAAGTACATGGCATAGCCAAATTCATTCAAAATACTCGTCTGACTGTTCCTGACCAAGAATTATTCAGGTGGCTTAGATTAGGTCAAATGGTGTGACAAAACTGAATCGGGGCACCCACCTTCCAAGCAGTTTAGTCTGCCCTACCCCTAGAGTTTTTTATAAGCCGGAGACACGGAGGGGGATCGACACTGTTGTCGAGCTTGTGATTTGTGACTAATTATTTACATTTATCATGGAGAAAAAGAAATCATTTTGAGAAATTTTATTTATATTAAAAATTGTACATTTCTGTAACCTCTCACCTCAGTGGGCTTTGGTTTAGATTATAAAACATCTATTTATGGGGGTGGTGGGTGGGGGATGTGCAGACCACCCCTGTGGAGGGGAAGTTGCGTTCCCCCCCCCCCCCCCTTTTTGATTTATGACATTTTTTAATTTATAATCTCACTATGTCCGACATGTGAGGTGACACGGTGAGGGTGTGGTGCGGGGAAGGGTAAAGCCTATACGGCCATAATTTAGGGTCTGGAACTTTAACAGATATCGTAAATTTTTTTTGGTAGATTTTAGATCTTGATGTGACTATTTCTTATTAATTATTATCATATTAGTCAATTTAAACGTTGGGCGCCCATCTAATTTTCAGGAAACTACACGCAGGATATTTCTGTTGTTCTACAAATTAAATCTTAAAGATATAGTAATTAATATTTTTTTATTGAATATTTATCTTATGTTGATCAAAAAGTATTTTTTTCCTCAGATTTAGAACACAATGATTGAATTTCTGAGGATGAGCCATGTTGGCCTTAACAGGCTCTGTTTATTTTTTCAGGGCCTTAATTTCCTTACCTGTTCCTACACTCAATCATACTCGGGTTGATATAAAATCAATTCAGCAGGTTTTTGCGCTACCACTGTCACAACTTTCTACACCCTGATCAGCCAAAACTATGCCATTAACAGTAGTTGTTATATGACGGTGCTGGCTATTTATATTTTAATTTATGTACTTTAGAAAAAACAATTCACTTTCCACATTCAACTGGATTCTGGACTGCAATAGATTATAGGAAAATATTACCTAAAGTTGCGTTCCATTACAGATATTTGAATTTATCACAAAAATATTGTGTATTTGAAAAAAATATTGTAGTAGTTGGATAAATTATCGTGCGATACATACTTATTATTTTATATCTCATGATGCTCAAAAATATTGTGGATCTAGGATAATTATCGCATGTCTGGCAACACTGGATCTACCCTCCCCAACTCCGCCCTTCCACTGTAAAATTGATGATGTCACTCATCAATGTTGAGGTTATAGATTTATAAAATCATATCTCCGAAAGGGGTGAGATTGCAACTTCCCCTTCACATAGAGAGGTCTACACACCCCTCCGCACCCGCCCCCACCCTTCACCCCCCTTAAATAGATGTTTTATAAACTAAACCAGAACCATGGGGAATATTCCCCTCTCTCTGCTCCTCCCCATAGTACATAAAAAATATGTAGGTAGACATGTTTTGATTTTTATAATAATTATTAATAAAAAAAGCTTCCGTAACGCCTAACCCCTCTGGGGGATGTTACAACTCCCATTTGCTCCCTGCAGCACTTCCTATAGTACGATTCTAAAGACCTTCTGATTTTCCTTACATTACGATTCCCAACCAGTCGACATGTCTGATGTCATTATCACTGAATGGTAGATCTGGTTACTTTGCATTTTGCATTACTAGTGACTCATTATTTACACAAGAACAATACTTTCAAATGTACGTACCTCTTTCCTAAATGAATAGTTTAAGCGATTAAGCACATATTTACTCGAATTATTGTTAATTCGGCGACTAAACGTGGCAAGAGCAAGGAATGCAATCGGTTGAGTCCAAGCAAGTTTAACACACTTCACAATGAATTATTGAATACAACTGTAGGTTAAATTGTATCTCAAAACTGATGGAAAGCTTTATAATTTAAAGCGAAGAAAACTTTATACGGACATCCGAAAATTTTCATGAGATAAAATATGGGTGCGTTCGTTTTGGCTCAATTGCGTTTGTAGCAGTTTCAAAAGTGGCATTTGTGTATTAGCGTTCGGATAGAAGCTTATGCTATTTTTGACCACCAATTACTGCATGCTATCCGAACGGCTTATAACATACTTTGACAACCGACAATATTTTAACAATTTTGCGCAGGGGTGCGTTCCGAGGCTCAGAGTGTAGTTGTTTGGTTGTTTGGTTGTTTTGCAACTTACCCTGAGGTATGGAACGACCGGTTGTTTTATAACCTCAAACAAATTGTGACATTGACAGACTTATATCATCATCTTAATAATAATTGCTAAATAACACTATCACAAATTCGTTTACCATTTTTATTTAAGTTTTATATTTTGAGAAATGATATTAGTATTTATATTTGTTGAGATATATGGGTGAGCACATCAGATAGACAACGATATAAACGTCAAAGTCATGACATGTCACGCGTTTCATGGTTAAAAAGTTGCAACCTTCAAAGGTTTGGAACGGTCCAGTTGTGACAACCGAACGCTCTACTCGAAGGTTGTGAACGACGACGTTAGAGTGAAAAGTTGCACCCCGAGTGCGCTCTAACCAAGGTTCGGAACGCACCCCAGTACGAAACTTGGAATCAATCTCTAAAGCCCTCTGCACACCGGTCGCGGGGCGTGCGCGGGGCGTGCGCGGTTGGCGGTCCCGCGCAATCTGTAATGTATGGGATTGTATGGAGGCCTTCACACCGAGCACCCGCGCGGGACCCGCGCCGCGCGCCGCCCGCGCACGCCACCCGCGTCGACAAGAGCGCCGCACCCGCGCGGGTCACGTGCTCCTTCGGTGTTACTAGTTTTGCTTATGGTTCCAGTGTTTTCATTAGGATAAAATCAATGAACTACTAAATATTGGTAATCAGTTTTCTTATTTCATTCTTCACAGTATGCAGTAAAGTCTGATTACTTTTTAATAACGTATATTATTATAATAATACATTTTAGTAGTGGTTAAAGCCCTACACACACCTAACGCGGGGCGGTAGCGTGGCGTGGCGGGCGCGGGGCGTGAGCAGCGCGGTGGCCTTCACACCGAATGCCAAAATGGCGGCGCGTGTGAGGCGCGGGCCCACCTATTTTTCCGCACGTACAGTATACCATTGTAGTATTCTACTATTTAGGTAGGTCTAAACTAAAATATTAAGTATACGACAAAATAGGTTCATACGACAAAATAATAAGGAATATACATAACAATGTTTGGGTACTTATCCCAATAGGATGTTATACCTGCGGAGAGGTACCGAACCGAGTTTGTAAGTATAAAGTAGTTTGAATATAGGTTACTTATTTATCATCCAAGATGGTTATGGATAGGTTGGGATGGTTATGGATGGATATTGTTCAATACTAATGTAATTAATTATACCATAAAATATATTTTTTAAATTAAATGCTCCACCTGTTTATAAAATTAGTATAATTACTAAGTACCTACTTGTATTTTTTTTGCACGGTTAACACCTTTGTTGACATTTATGATCTCGAATTAAAAACCAGAGCGTAGTTGGGTCGCATCAATAACGTCTTCCACTTTATAAAAGCTTTGCCAATTTATTTGCTCAAGACGAGCAACAACATCAGCAATGTTTGTTTTTGAATAAAGCTTGGGTTTTGCAGGTGTTTTTTTCTAAAAAGTTATTAACACTAGTAAGAATCCCAGTCAAAACGGTGTCATGGTCAGTAATGTCTGAATTACATACTATTACGCGACTAGGTTTTTTAGATTGGATCAAACTATGATCTAAACAGTTACGACCTCGCGTAGGCAACACATGTCCTGGAATAAATCCGTGGAAAGTAGTAAGTTCTAGGGTACTCAGGAGCTTTTCGATCGACAGTGGACGGCTTTGTGTCGATGTTAATATCTCCTGTTATAATACAGGAGTCTGTTGAGGTAGCTGAGATGACGCTTTCTAAGGAGTTAAAAAAATCTGTTGTGTCATTAACAGAGGGGAAGCGATGTATCGCTATTATACTGAGTTTCGATCCTAGTTGTACAATCAGACAATTTGCATCATTGAATTGAGGTTCATATGACTTTTTGACCACATCATCACTTACCATCAGGTGAGATAGTGGTCAAAGGCTAACCTATCAGGCATAAAAAAAAAATCTATGCTCAGATTATCTTTTGAAAAAATTATTAGGCCACCGTTTTGGTTTCTAAAGAGAGTGGACGAGTAATAATTGTAGTTGTTCAGGTTAATCGGCTGAGAGGTTTCATCAAGCCAACACTCAGTTAGAATTATATTATCCGGTAAAAACTGCTTGCCAAAAATATTAAGAAATCTTCAAAATATTTCCGAGTACTTCTAATATTTTGAGTAAGAACTGTAGTTTGTTGCAAGAAGTCGCTTAGTTTTAGTTTACATTCCTCTGCTGCACTAACTCTGTTTTTTTTATCAGTACTTAGAAAAAACTATAGAGTATAACGTCGAAACATATTCTATTATAGAAACTCTTGATACCTCCCGTTGGCTTAAAATCATTAAACTTGTCAAGAAGTAAGGTCCCGAAGTAATATAAGTAAAATCTACCTAGTTGATTTGTTTTTTTGCGATTACTAAACATGAATATATTGAAACTAATCAACTGTTCAAATTTCATATTGTGTCGTGGCAAGGAACTCTTGATGCGTTTGACCGTGTTTTTTACAAAACTACTTTTGAAGCGCTCGTAGCGAAGTTTACTTAGCTGTTCTCAACCGATCAGCAAAGTTAAGCAACGTCGCGCGCGGTCATGAGATGGGTGACCGCTAGTGACATTACTACTGAGCGTTTCCGTGCTTCGGAGGGCACGTTAAGCCGTCGGTCCCGGTTGTTGTCTTAGGATGGCAGTCGTTATAGCATGGTGGTAAGGCATTTTACGAATGCCCGCCTGGCTAGCTACCATCCTCAAGTAGAAAATCTGTCGCCAAGCACCTAACGGTGTGTTCCGACAGCTGTCCTTGAGAGCCAGTACTTCTAGGTTAGCCTGAGCAACATCTTCGACCACATCATCACTTACCATCAAGTGAGATAGTGGTCAGAGGCTAACCTATCAAGCATAAAAAAAAAAGAAAAAAAAGGTAGGTACCTATAGCTAGTTAATTTATTTTGAACATGGACCTCAGAGAGTAACGAAAAATAACTATTTTAGACTAGTAACGGAAAAGGTGAAAAAAACTCGAATAAGTAGAGATTATTGGTTTGTTCTGTATTTAATAAGTAACCTTACCAAGTTTCTTTTTTAAACCGGTGGTTTGCCTTTATTAATAAAATACTACAGTTATTACAATAAAAGCATTTACACAACCTACAATTCATTGCACACTCACAGGCAGCCCAATACCAGATGGCGGCATTGCCCCATTAGAATGCAATGCTTATTCGTCGAACCAAATAGAAGCCATCATTTAGATAACACGTCGCATTGACCAAGCGCTCTAATAAGCTTTGGAAAATACGATGAGCTCACGATCCCCACGGACCCAACGTCTACACCAAACGGCTCATATATTTAACCACTACTAAAATGTATTATTATAATAATATACGTTATTAAAAAGTAATCAGACTTTACTGCATACTGTGAAGAATGAAATAAGAAAACTGATTACCAATATTTAGTAGTTCATTGATTTTATCCTAATGAAAACACTGGAACCATAAGCAAAACTAGTAACACCGAAGGAGCACGTGACCCGCGCGGGTGCGGCGCTCTTGTCGACGCGGGTGGCGTGCGCGGGCGGCGCGCGGCGCGGGTCCCGCGCGGGTGCTCGGTGTGAAGGCCTCCATACAATCCCATACATTACAGATTGCGCGGGACCGCCAACCGCGCACGCCCCGCGCACGCCCCGCGACCGGTGTGCAGAGGGCTTAAATATATGAGCCGTTTGGTGTAGACGTTGGGTCCGTGGGGATCGTGAGCTCATCGTATTTTCCAAAGCTTATTAGAGCGCTTGGTCAATGCGACGTGTTATCTAAATGATGGCTTCTATTTGGTTCGACGAATAAGCATTGCATTCTAATGGGGCAATGCCGCCATCTGGTATTGGGCTGCCTGTGAGTGTGCAATGAATTGTAGGTTGTGTAAATGCTTTTATTGTAATAACTGTAGTATTTTATTAATAAAGGCAAACCACCGGTTTAAAAAAGAAACTTGGTAAGGTTACTTATTAAATACAGAACAAACCAATAATCTCTACTTATTCGAGTTTTTTTCACCTTTTCCGTTACTAGTCTAAAATAGTTATTTTTCGTTACTCTCTGAGGTCCATGTTCAAAATAAATTAACTAGCTATAGGTACCTACCTTTTTTTTTCTTTTTTTTTTATGCTTGATAGGTTAGCCTCTGACCACTATCTCACTTGATGGTAAGTGATGATGTGGTCGAAGATGTTGCTCAGGCTAACCTAGAAGTACTGGCTCTCAAGGACAGCTGTCGGAACACACCGTTAGGTGCTTGGCGACAGATTTTCTACTTGAGGATGGTAGCTAGCCAGGCGGGCATTCGCAAAATGCCTTACCACCATGCTATAACGACTGCCATCCTAAGACAACAACCGGGACCGACGGCTTAACGTGCCCTCCGAAGCACGGAAACGCTCAGTAGTAATGTCACTAGCGGTCACCCATCTCATGACCGCGCGCGACGTTGCTTAACTTTGCTGATCGGTTGAGAACAGCTAAGTAAACTTCGCTACGAGCGCTTCAAAAGTAGTTTTGTAAAAAACACGGTCAAACGCATCAAGAGTTCCTTGCCATGACACAATATGAAATTTGAACAGTTGATTAGTTTCAATATATTCATGTTTAGTAATCGCAAAAAAACAAATCAACTAGGTAGATTTTACTTATATTACTTCGGGACCTTACTTCTTGACAAGTTTAATGATTTTAAGCCAACGGGAGGTATCAAGAGTTTCTATAATAGAATATGTTTCGACGTTATACTCTATAGTTTTTTCTAAGTACTGATAAAAAAAACAGAGTTAGTGCAGCAGAGGAATGTAAACTAAAACTAAGCGACTTCTTGCAACAAACTACAGTTCTTACTCAAAATATTAGAAGTACTCGGAAATATTTTGAAGATTTCTTAATATTTTTGGCAAGCAGTTTTTACCGGATAATATAATTCTAACTGAGTGTTGGCTTGATGAAACCTCTCAGCCGATTAACCTGAACAACTACAATTATTACTCGTCCACTCTCTTTAGAAACCAAAACGGTGGCCTAATAATTTTTTCAAAAGATAATCTGAGCATAGATTTTTTTTTTATGCCTGATAGGTTAGCCTTTGACCACTATCTCACCTGATGGTAAGTGATGATGTGGTCAAAAAGTCATATGAACCTCAATTCAATGATGCAAATTGTCTGATTGTACAACTAGGATCGAAACTCAGTATAATAGCGATACATCGTTTCCCCTCTGTTAATGACACAACAGATTTTTTTAACTCCTTAGAAAGCGTCATCTCAGCTACCTCAACAGACTCCTGTATTATAACAGGAGATATTAACATCGACACAAAGCCGTCCACTGTCGATCGAAAAGCTCCTGAGTACCCTAGAACTTACTACTTTCCACGGATTTATTCCAGGACATGTGTTGCCTACGCGAGGTCGTAACTGTTTAGATCATAGTTTGATCCAATCTAAAAAACCTAGTCGCGTAATAGTATGTAATTCAGACATTACTGACCATGACACCGTTTTGACTGGGATTCTTACTAGTGTTAATAACTTTTTAGAAAAAAACACCTGCAAAACCCAAGCTTTATTCAAAAACAAACATTGCTGATGTTGTTGCTCGTCTTGAGCAAATAAATTGGCAAAGCTTTTATAAAGTGGAAGACGTTATTGATGCGACCCAACTACGCTCTGGTTTTTAATTCGAGATCATAAATGTCAACAAAGGTGTTAACCGTGCAAAAAAAATACAAGTAGGTACTTAGTAATTATACTAATTTTATAAACAGGTGGAGCATTTAATTTAAAAAATATATTTTATGGTATAATTAATTACATTAGTATTGAACAATATCCATCCATAACCATCCCAACCTATCCAAAAGGTATGCATCGAAATGCAGTAGATATCCCGTATGGTTTGACGCAGCAATTATTAAAGATATTAAGTGTAAAGCTCGCCTGCATAAGGCCTGGTTAGCATCAAGTAGCGTTACTTCGTACAATTTGTTTTCTAGCCTCCGTGCTAGTTTAAAGACACGCATCTCTCGAGCGTATAAATTGTATCTGGCTCGCATCGAAGAAAACCTGCAACTGCGTCCACAACATTTTTGGAAACATGTGCATAGACTTAGATGCAAGGGTGGTTTTGAACCCTGTGTCTCGCACAAAGGTATATCCTGTTCAGGTGTCGAAGCTGCCGAAGCATTTGCAAACTTTTTTTCTAGCGTGTTTCTAGACGAACTGCCATTGCTCAATACAAGTACTTGTCGGGATCAGGCTCTGCAGGGTGGTTATGTCAGTGTCCCTAGTCTGTCACCACATGATATTGAGTACGGTCTCAAAAAATTGAAGTTAAGTAGCTCTTCTGGACCCGACAATGTGCCTAGCTTTGTTTTAAAGGCATTTAAAAAAGAATTTATTCTTCCACTTTACCACATCTTGAATCTGTGTCTGTCAAATGGCAAGTACCCTGCCCAGTGGAAGCTTTCCAGGGTGACTCCGATCCCCAAAAGCAACAACAGGGCACAAGTAGAAGAATACCGCCCCATTGCTATATTATGTGCACCTGCGAAAATATTTGAGTACATCCTTCATAATGAAATATATAGGCAGATTAAACAGTTATTAGGGGATGAGCAACATGGTTTTAGACCCGCACGCTCTGTAAATACGAATCTTTTATGCCTTGTTGACTATATATCCAATGCCATGGAGCGCGGGCTGCAGGTGGACGTAATCTACTTTGATTTTCAAAAGGCATTCGACAAAATTGATAATGACCTGTTGTTACACAAACTTTCAGACATAGGATTTACTTCCGGACTTCTAGAATTTTTCTCAGATTATATGCGGGACCGGCTTCAATATGTAAGGCATGGTACATACGAATCTAGACCATATCACACAAGATCCGGTGTTAGCCAAGGCTCAGTCCTAGGCCCACTTCTTTTTCTTATTATGATCCGTGACTTACCAAAAGTTTTGACAGCCGCAAGATGTCTTCTATATGCTGACGATCTTAAGCTCTTCATGGAAATAAAATCTCCTAGTGACTGCCTGTGCTTACAAAATGACATTGACCTAATTTATAAATGGAGTTTGACTAATAAAATGAAATTCAATATGAGTAAATGTAATATTATGACTTTTTATCGGAAAAACAAACCAATTTATTTTAATTATTATTTGCAAGGCTTATGTATTAACAGAACGAATTGCATGAAGGACTTGGGAGTAACTTTTGATCGCACCTTAACCTTTCATGATCACATAGCTAGTCTGGCCAAAGAGACTTACCGTCGTTTAGGTTTTGTCCTACGAAACGCAAAGGACTTTCAAAATCCGCAAATTATAACAATATTATACAATGCTTTAGTCAGAAGCAAGCTGGAACACAGTGCATGCGTCTGGAACCCGCATCATGTTACTTATACAAGGATGCTTGAAAAGGTCCAAAAAACCTTCTTAAGATTTCTTTACAAAAAAGTATACGGATATTATCCATTTATGTATCCAACCAAGTTTTTACTGGGGCATTTGGGCTTCAACTCGCTCGAGGTGAGAAGGATGGTAGACCAGCTCACCACTTGCCTCAAAGTAGTGAGGGGCGCAGTTGATTGTTTAAATTTACACAATCTACTGTGTGTGATATTCATCCCAAATGAATGCGAGATCCCGGTAAATAGGCGCGGTCACTGTAGGCAACACAACCTTTTCCATCCTGACACAGGTCACACAACGGCGCGAGCGATGTCCCCTCTAGTTCGACCCTTACTCCATCTCAACGCACTCCGGGACGCCAACACTGAATTTGACATTTCTTTTGACAAGTGGCCTACCATAGTTTCTGCAGTACTAACGTATTGTGAAAGCATGAGAGACCAATGGGTCAATACGGGTAATCCCGCAAATAGCGACGATGAATGATTATTTTACCTATATGTAATTTGACTTGACATTACCTAATACCATGTTTTTATAATTTTATTATATTAAATACATTATTATAATTTGTCATTTATTTCTATTTTATCTATCTTTTTACGTATTCTCTTATTGTATTAATTTGTTTGCTGCATGTACTGTATTGATTTTGATTTGATTTTATTTGTATGTCTATGTGTAATTCTAATCTGTGTGGTAGATGTAATTGATTCTATGTCGTTTCTATTCACAATAAACAAATTTAATTTAATTTAATTTAATTTATCCATAACCATCTTGGATGATAAATAAGTAACCTATATTCAAACTACTTTATACTTACAAACTCGGTTCGGTACCTCTCCGCAGGTATAACATCCTATTGGGATAAGTACCCAAACATTGTTATGTATATTCCTTATTATTTTGTCGTATGAACCTATTTTGTCGTATACTTAATATTTTAGTTTAGACCTACCTAAATAGTAGAATACTACAATGGTATACTGTACGTGCGGAAAAATAGGTGGGCCCGCGCCTCACACGCGCCGCCATTTTGGCATTCGGTGTGAAGGCCACCGCGCTGCTCACGCCCCGCGCCCGCCACGCCACGCTACCGCCCCGCGTTAGGTGTGTGTAGGGCTTTAAATTAACAAAACAAGTTAAAAAACTTGTGAAACTCTTCAATCGCGCCAAATACAACTGTCAAACCAACAGTTGTCAAAAAACGATCTTAACGATCCCACGGTAAGACATGGGTCAAAATTATCACTTTTCTCTGTCATTTGTAGCGTTTTCAAAGCTATCCGAAAGGTGAGTGAAAACGATATTTTTGCTCACGAAGTCCCAAATCGAACGGCCCGTGTGATCATTTGTAGCGTATGTGAGTGTTATTTTTGGCATCGATAGGCTATCCGAACGCACTATATAATAAAAATTGACAATTAGTTGCAGTGTTGCCAATTGCCACCAGGTTATTTTTGTTATGATTTGATTTAGATTTTGTTATTATGATAGTATTGAAAAATCATAATTAAGAACGTGTTCGTAATTAAAATTACTCGTTGCAGAGACTTCGTTACTCGATATTTTCATTTTTATCGAGCACCGTATAATTTGCTGTTATTTCCGCGCATTTAAACATTAATGAAAAGATTTTGAAATGTTCTCACTACTAAAGCACAGGTCGTTGTGTGTTTAGACAGCTTTAGCAGCGAAATTGGATTTAAAAAAATATCAAATAGGTTTAAAAAGGGCTTTCTTAAATGGAGATATAAAAGAAGTCATTTACATAAAATAATTAGAAGGGTTGGAAGAACGAGGCAAAGAGGAAGCCGTTGTCGATCCCAGTGGTTGTCTTCGGATGGTAGTCGTCACAGCATGGTGGTAGAGCATTTCGCGAATGCCCACCTGGCTAGCTACCACCCTGAATTAGGAAATCTGTCACCTAGCAGTGTGTTCCAGCAGCTGTCTTTGGGAGGCAGTCATTCTAGGTAAGATAAGATAAGATAAGATAAGATAATTTATTGCCATAAAAGATTTATAAGTAAATACAATCGTTAACTTAGATTCTAGAATAATTAAAATTCTTATTGGGTAATAGCTTGACAGCGAGCCCCAAACTAAGCACTAAGCCTGTATCTTGGGGATCGAGTGCGGTTTTCAAAAAGTTCGTTGTGTTGTTCATGACAAAATAAAAGTAGATACAGTGGCAATGTAAAATTAAGTTTACATGAAAGTACAATGCGTTTCAATACCAGAGTTAAATAATATTTTTTAATCATTAAATTACACTGCAATAATATAATAATGTAATAATGTGCCCGTTATCTTAAAGTAAGTGAAAAAAATTTCTTTGAAGCGGCTTACACGAAATAATTTTAATTTGCTAACGACTTATAATGTAGATGTAAAGTGTGGATGATGATGTGTGTATGTGTGTAAGAGAGTGTGTATGAGAGAGTGAGAGGATGTGCGCGTATATGCCTGAAGTGATAGGACTCATATATACTCGTTCCCTCGTCTACTCGTTGGTTTCATACGTACTTTGCGTGTGCAATATATTGAATGAGTGTGCCGAGCAGTAGCGGTTTCAGATTAATTCTTCTGTGTCTTTTTGAGAGAGTTTGAGCAGCCAATCCTTAACAGTTCTTTTGCAAGCATTGACTGAGAGATTTTTAATATCACACTTTTTAGCGACTTTGTTGTACGTATGGGGGTGTGAAAAAGAAGGGCAGCGTTTTGCTAATAAGGATGTAACAAATGGTTTTGGAATTCTAAAAGCACGTCTTGTCATGATTTTTTCATTGTCTAAGTGAATTTTTAGATCAATGTGAGTTTTTATGGTAGCCCTGAAAATAAAGAGCTGGCGAACACGTAAAACTTGAAATTCATTGTAAAGAGCATCTGTTGGAAAACGGAAGGGCTTCCGTAGCGTGACTTTTATAAGCGCACGTTGTGCTCTCTCGATTTTCATAAAATGAGTTATACCAGCAGCACCCCACACCGTTACACAGTACTGGATAATAGACTGACATAAGGCAAAATACACTTGACGTAGCAGCGGAACCGGAGCACAGTCGCGAAGGTTTTTCATAACATGGATAAGTTTACGTGTTTTTGATGACAAATCTGCTATATGATGTTTGTAGGATAAATTTCATCCATTGACACACCTAGATATTTTATGACAGGAACTCGATCTATGAACTTACAAGTGCACGTAGTATGATCTAAGCTTCTATCATCCTTTGAACAGTGATGGATTTTCAGGACAAATTCAGGTGGTGGCATAGAGATGATGGTCTTTGAAAAAGCAATATATTTAGTTTTTTTCAAGTTTAGTGTAAGTAAATTCCTGTCCAGAGCTTTGGCAATTTCGGAAAGACTGTTTTCTGCAATATTGTACACTAGGTCCCACGCTTCACCATTAATCAAGATCGCAGTGTCGTCAGCATATGCTATTATTTCAGTATTGTTCAGCTGAATGTTAAGGATATCGTTGATATAAATTAGGAAAAGCGTAGGGCCGAGTATGCTACCCTGAGGAACACCACAGTTATGTAGTTGGCGGTCGCTAGAGTGGTTTTGCACTTTTACAAACTGTTCGCGATTATTTAGATAACTTGAGAACCACCGCAACGGAATCCCACTAACACCAATGGATTCTAGTTTCCTCAAAAGCAAGCCAACCGAGACCGTGTCAAAAGCTTTCGCCAAATCAAGAAATACACCAATACTTTGCTTCCTTGTTCAACATATGATGAGACCAAGTTAGCTAGCAATGTAACAGCGTCTTCTGTCGACTTACCCTTGCGGAAACCATACTGTTTTTCAGAGATAAGGCTATATTTCTCCAGATATTTTATAAGTCTGTCGTTTACAATTTTTTCCAGAATCTTAGAGAAAACGCTGAGGAGTGCAATAGGCCTGTAGTTATCAGGTGTGCTTTTTGGACCATTTTTATGTATTGGACTTATGGCAGCTATTTTCCAGTACTCTGGAAACACACCAGACTCAATACTAAGATTACATATAAAAGTTAATGGAATTAGTATAGCTTGAGCACATTTTTTGATGAGAGCCACAGAAATTAGGTCTGGGCCAGTGGCACTGTCGATTTTAAGCTTGCTAATAATTTTGCCTATTTCATTTGGGTCGGTGGGGTAGAGAAACAAAGAGTACGGAGTGGTTGAAAGGGGCATGTATGAATCAATAAGAGATGTCTCGGTTACAGCTAACTTCTTTAAAATATTGTCAGTAAGTAGTTTACCCACCGCAACAAAATGCTCATTACAGTGATTTAGCGGGTTATTTGAACTTGCTGAGTAGTTAAACAGTTCAGACGGCGCGTTGCGGTTTGAGTTATAGCAAATGGTTTTTATTGTCCTCCAGAGCTTTTTTGTATCATCTTTGTTCTGGTTGAGTAGCTGACTATTATATTGAGCTTTAATTTTACGGAGAAGTTTATTGCAAAAATTCCTGTACCTAGTGTAAATCCTATGCCGATTGACGTCACCAGGAAAGGCTCTACAATCACGATGCAGTTTGTCGCGGTGATGCATACATCTAATTAGTCCTGGAGTGATCCAGGGCTTTAGGTTCACCATTTTTCGTCCTATTCTAATTTGTTGCGTATGCCTATTGATAGAACTAGTAATGATCTCATTAAACGTGTTCAAAGCAGAATTAACACAAGTTTTTGTCAAAACATTAGACCATTCAATATTATTTAATTCTGTTAAAACTGCGTCAACATTCGTTTTCTTTCGCATTTTAGCCATAGTTGACTGTGTACTAGACTGTCGAGAGATGCCAGCCATAACGATAGCATGATCAGTAATTGAAGAATGGAAAATCAGCCCTGTGCTCATAGTTGATGATTTAATGAAAATGTGATCTAAGCATGAACGTAGTCTTGTTGGTTTGGTAATAGCGGGAAGCAGGCCATGCGAGGCCATTAGGCACAGTAAGTCAGATTGTTCCTCGGATGTGTCACAAAGATTTATGTTCAAATCACCAGCGATGGTGATAGACGGTTTGTGTTTTAATTCACTTAAAGCTATATCAAGCGAGTCTATAAACGAGGTAGTGTCTGTGATTGAAGGGGAGCGGTAAATGCCTAGAATAGCTGTTTTATCGTCAACAATTACGACAATAGTGTCAGCATCCCTTATTTTAGATTCAAGTACGATCGTGTTATACAATGACTTTACATAAATCACTACCCCGCCATTTTTATTTAGTTGTTTTTGTGTGCGAAAGACGTTATAACCTGGGAGAGACGTAAGTAATGTGCCCTCTGTAAGCCAGCATTCTGTTAAAATAATGGCATCAAAATTTAGTTCAAAACTTTTGAGTGTGACCAAAAAATCGTCGAAGTTACGTTGATAACTTCTAATGTTTAATGAAATCACTTTAAAGTTAAGTGAAGTATTGTTTGTAATAAATTGTTTACATAAATTTACCGAACAAAAATTATGACATTCAATTGAGATTGTTTCTTCAATTTCATCTGTTATGTCAACTAAACCCATTGTTATGAAATAAAAATTGAGAAACGAGTAATGAGTATATAGCCAAGTACGTCATATTTCTTGTGATACAATTATTTATGTAAACTTTATTTTCAGAGGTTATATTATATAATAGACTTGTCGCCAAAGTGCTCTTTACATTCATGAAGGTGTTCGATTCGGATAGTGAAGGAAATTGAGTGTGTGTTTGTGTATTGAGTTTTATAAGTTTAAATTGTGTAGTGTAAACAAGTGAAACAAATATTATTAAAATTAAATGTAAAAGTAGAACCGTAATGATGAAGAATATCTTAACTGTCCGGGGGGTCAGGGAGTGGTCATTGAGCAGGCACGGGGCCCAGGTGGCGTTCGAGGTCTTCATATGTTTTAATAGGAATTGCTTGTTTCCCTTCCTGCCTGCGTAAGTGTATTGTGCCATTCTGAGTCCAGCAGAATCTAAAACCTGCATCTTTTGAACGCTGTCGGGCAGTCCGAAATAACTGCCTATTTTCCTGGGTAAGGCGCTCATTAAAAAAACAGCTTTCTGGCCGCCCCTTCGACTATGTCAGTACTTAATAAGTTTCGCCGGGATTTTGCAGCTTTCAGAAACTCCTCTCTTTTTTGCCGTCTCACAAATCTGACAACTAGGGGTCGTGGAAGTTTTGAAAGATTAACCCCATCCTCAGATCCAGTCTCTGGGCGACGAGGACCAGCGCGCATCACAAAGTCTAGGTCGCAGTCATCGAGGGCAACTCCGATCTTTTGCGCCGTCACATGAATAATGTGCGTGGGGTTTTCATTATTATTTTCAGAGATGCCTGCTATTTCAAGCTCGTTTTTGAGTCTTATTTGCGCCCCAGTGTTCAATTGCTCTCGTAAATGGATTACTGTATTTTTAAGGGATACTATTTCGGCCTCACGTTCATTTCCACGGGCTTCCAATTCATGGATTTTTGCTCCATAGTCATCCATTCGCGCGGTAATACGCTCCGCAAGAGACTTCATCTGAGAGTTCATGTCTCCTAGTTCTTTACGTAGTAATTTCATGTCCGAAGCTATAGTGCTTAATGTGAATGGGTCATATTCTACGACACCCGCGATGGAGGGCGAGCATGGTGCCGCGCCGGTGCGTTTATTTTAAGGATGCCTTCGCGCGGGGTAACATTTGGCCGCTGGTCATCGCCGTGCGCGGACTGTGCGGCAGCCATACGAACCGGCGTGTTAGAGTTATCTTTCTTTGGCAATATGCTGATACAAATTGGGCAAACCCAGGCCAGTCTCGCCTCGTCACTTAGCTTTCGTGGTTCAGTTAGGTTAACACATATAGCATGAAAATAAAACGTACAGTTTGAGCATTGAATGTGCTGCCCAACAGTCAATCTGATTGGTTTAGTACACGCTGCACAGTTGTTTACCATTATGCTAACTTTATTCAGTACAACAAATAATGTAAGTAGGTAATCAGTCGTAACTGTGATCTGATAACAGTTGTAGGAAACTCACGTAGAAAACAAAAACGCTTGAACCTGCTCCGCTGCGGCCGTCGACCGTAACACGATCCGTGTGCGATGTAGATGAATTTTGATGAATCCGCAGTCCGTCACTTTTTGCCGAAGTGTGGTGGAAGCTACCTCAGCACAAATCGTCTGCCGTTGCTACAGTTTTAGTGGCGAGTGAATTTTGAAATTACTTGGTTATTGCAAACTATAATAGCACTTATTACTTTTAGAAATACGTGTTATTTACTTTGAGGTAACGAGCAAAATTTTCGAAACTTGACAAGCACGTCCGCACCTTAGCAATAGTTAATTCGCACTCCCAAGGTTAGCCTGAACATTATCTTCAATCACATCATATATTACCATCAGGTGAATTAGTAGTCAAAGGCTGGCTTATCAACTAGAACTAAATGCATAACATGCTCAAGTTGAATAAGGATTAAAGATCAATAAACAATGAAATAGCTGATATGAAATTCTCAGCATAAGTGCAGCTTGGCCTACCAAGCTCAACTAATGCTGAGAATTTCATACCTATTGTCCATATTGCTAATGGGATTAAGCTGAATCTAGATAATTATGATGAGAACCGTCATCATTTACAAGTATAAAACCAATTGCAAAATTGGTCTTGTTTGTAGTATAACGTAAGTGGTACTATAGATGTCGCTCCATCACAATACATTGGTTAAAGAACGATAGGAAAGATTTGAGTTATGACGTCATGTCATGTTAGCTCAATTGGTTAGAGCATACCCCGGCTAACGGGGTGGATGCACGAGGGTTCGAATCCTGCACATGACTTATTTTTTCTTTCGTATAGTTGCAATTATGTAATGCACAGTGAACCTTTGCTTAATTGTAAATTATTAAGTTTAGTTTGTAATAAGAGCTACAAAGCATTTAAAACGCCTCTTATCAGCAATAATATTCCTTGAACTTGAACAAATTTACGAAGATGGTTACCTAGCCATCCTTTGCGATTATTAATATTACAATTTTGAAGTTTTGAAAGATATTAATACATTTTCATCAACTGTGTAGCTAATATGAGAATTCCATTGAATGTTAATAAATACGTAACGTTTGGGCTTTGAATGTTTGACCTATATATAAACATAGACACATTTACATAAAATATTCAGATGTTCTGAAAATAGCCCTAAAAGTAATAATAACATACATGTTACGTAAGATGGACAAGTTTTACGAAAAAAGATTATATTCACTCTTTTTGGCAACACATAACATGACAGATTTAAAGTTTGCGCTCGAATACTAGTTTTTGACTAGGAACTGCGTAACATTTTGATATTCTTTGATACATTGCGCGTTGCAGTCCTTTCACGTTTTGCTATCTGTTTATTTCATCATTTTCTTACAATTTGACTTTCATCGATTTGGTATAAATGTATTTATCCTCCGGAAGCATATTAAAATATATCAATTCCCTGCTTTCTAAAATTCGACACTCCCGCGTGTATATTATTCCTACTTATATTGAAAATTCGGAACGTAGGTTTCATAAGCCTATTTTCTTTCTGGCTAAGTTTACGTATCACATGCGGTTCGTGCTATGTCGCTATTTCATTGGTTATTTTTTTTTGTGTAGGTATTTTAAACCAATGAACACAAGTTATACTGCTGTCATATAAAATGACAGTTCCATTTAACAAAATTAGGGTTAACGATAACTCCCTTGGGTGTTGTCCGGCTTGATGATGGTGACAACGCTATCGTAATGATCAAACAATTTTATTTTATTTCTGACTGATTCAGCGTAGTTATCATAATAATAATTTACTATAAACAAGTATGACATTATGATGAGTGATTCTATGTATTGTTTATTTGTATTGCTTTGCTTCAGCATTATCAAATCTAACGCAGGTAAGTGTAACGATCATTTGATTCATGGTAACTCATTGTTAGTTCTGTTTTATATTTTGATTTGAATGTAATTTACGTTATCTACACTGTTCGCGATACAATACCGGCGTCATATCCATTCAATACACCCAACAACTGAAATATATCTCCACATTGTTTTACGTCTTTATAATCGCTAAGTAAAATATATTTATCGTTATTATTATAATTATATATGAACAAATACATAAACTGAATTTGTATATATGTGTAAAATTTACATGTTTTCATTCAATCATACAATGCAATAAAGTTATGCAAGTTATATTGCTCTCCTATATTATTTCAGACTCTCCCAGATATTACTATGATTATGAATGCAATGAGCCCCTAGTAGCGAGCTCTAAACTAACTGCCACATCCAGCTTGAGAGATCGGGGTCCAGAGAATGCTAAATTATATGGTAAGCATCATATACACTCAGTGGCAAACAGAAAGAGATTGTTTGGTCAGAAAATGTTGCCTAGAAACAAATTGCAATATGAAATAACATAATAAACATAGACTTATTAACATATCCAACCTATAAGTATAATTATATCTATGTTCATCTATTCTTCTTCCTGCCCTTCCCCATACTAAGGGATGTTGGCACATAATATAATTTACTCCATCCTGTTATTATTATCTAAGTACTCATATGTACCTTTCATACTCATATAATTTTCCATACAGTCCATCCACATGTATGGCCTTACTGCTTTAATTATAAAAATATCAGTACTGTATGAAGCAAACATACACAAATACCATACAATAAAAAAGTCTTATAAATTAATAAGATATATATGATTATGTAGCTACATATTGAGTTGTAAATGTTTGAGTTAAGATATAACAAAAAAAACCCTCTACAACCTAAAAAGACAGTTATGTCAAGTACAACTGTAACTTCAATTTTTGACTGCATATCTTAAGGCAGTCTTACTACAATTTTGTTAAAATGTCCTAGGAAAGCAGTAATCTTGAAAGGTGCTGGGAACATTGATGTAACATCTATCTCATAGATTACTGCTTGATGATATTATGGGGTTCCCTTCAACCCTACGCTCTAGATGGCAGGTTCCAATCATGACTAGTTTTCCCCGTGCAACACAATGGCCATGACACCTGTTTAGTGAATCTGTGGAATGCTAATTCTTCTCATTCCTTGTTAACCCTTGGCATAGTAAAGCTAAACATTATTTTCTTTAAGACCCAGGCATGTCTAGTTTTTTTTAAAATGTTATTGTGACAGGCCAAGCCTGAGGCCTACCTAATGTTAAGTTGGCTAACCTCTCCCTATAACAGATGCATTTCGTCAATGAAGAAATGTACTGTGCCCGTCACATTGAGATGTACAGTTGTTATGTCTCATGTGCCTGTAATTTTACTGGTTCTCTAGGACAGCTGCCGCAACACACCGTTAGGTGCTTGGCGACAGAGTTTCCAGTTTCAACATAACCTTTGTTCTGCTACTTTAAAGATTCCCCTTATACTGATATGCCTAATTTTGTCATGTAGCGCATGAACTCTTCTCATCCGATTCTTCTGTACTTAGTGTGTACTCCTTAAATAAGATATAAAAGTGTTGTTGGAGTATGTGATATGAAGATTAGTTCAATGCTCGAGTATGTATAATGTATACATACCAATTTTGTGAAGTGATTTTTTAAAAAACATCTTTTGGTCCATTATCTTGTTTACCGTCAACCTTCTGTCCGAACAATCTCTTTGATTTTTCATATTCAATAATCTGATTAAGATATATATTTTGCTAGGTATAACCATGTAACATATAACCATTTACTGATCTTGTTTTTAAGTTCGGTTGTTCAATACATCAAAAATGTATTTATTTTCTTTATAATCTTGATGCTGCTGATGAACTTGAAAGTGGTTAAAAACATAAAATTACTATGTGGGCAAGATCAGTAAATACAAGAAAATTAAAAACTAGTATTGCCAGTAATACACAAATGTATTTATTTGCTTTTTTAAATGTATGAAAAAATAAAATGCCTTATTTAAAATTGGTAAAACATAGGAGTTATTCTGTCAAATGAAATTGTAAAAAAAAAACAATCTGCAGTATAATTTTTTGCAAGGCTTTATTTAAAAACATTTTATTTGTTGTGTGACTTAATTTTTCAGTTTATAAGCATATGCTATTTATAACATAGTGGTAAAGAACTGATTTTGTTTGAAATGTAGTTTGTCAATGCTATTTTTAGTTAGCAATTAATTTATTCAGATTGCATGTGCCATTGTGTTTGAGTGGTTTGGAGTTGTTAGGTTATCTTGGCTTTTGATAAAATCTGTTATCATAAAGAAGAAACCAAGTGGGAGTATGAAGAGGATCAAAAGTAATACATAGTATTAATTGGTCTGCAGGTCTGCAAACACTATAAAACAATAAGTAACTGGACCTCACAACTATACCACTTCACTAAGACAAAAAAATCATTAGAAATGACATACCATAACGTAAGGTGGGCAGTCAAAGCCAGCTCTTGGGACCCTACCTATGATGAGATGCTGGCAGCATCCAGCTACATTCAAAATGATGAGAAAGAGAGAATCTCAAAGTTTGTATTTAAAGATGATGCAAAGTCCTCGCTGCTTGGACGTTTAATGCTAAGAAAATTTGTCTATGTGGCCACATCCTTGCCATATGAAGAAATAAGATTTGGTCGAGATAGACATCAAAAACCTTATTTAATTTGTGCTGGAGAAACTCCTTTGAGTTTTAATGTCTCTCATCAAGGAGCCTATGTTGTATTAGGTGGCAATTCCATGAAAAATATTGGAATAGATGTGATGAAAGTTGAGCCTCCTGTCAACAAGAATGTGCAAGAATTCTTTCGGCTGATGAACCGTCAGTTCTCCACTCACGAGTGGGAGACTGTTAATAGTTTTCAGACAGAAAAAGACCAGATGAAGTGCTTTTACCGCATTTGGTGTTTGAAAGAGTCTTATGTTAAGAACATTGGGGTTGGTTTGACTACTGCCTTAAATCAGATAAGCTTTCATATTAAAACTCGTGACCTAGAAGTTGGGAAGCTGACTACAGACACTGTTTTGTATCATTGTAATGCTTTGAAGACTGACTGGAAATTCGAAGAGACTTTACTAGAAGACAATTATGCTGTGGCTGTTTCTATAAATACAGAAGATGAATCGTACGTTCCTGCTCCTCCTTTTACTATATTAAATTTTGAAGATTTGGTGAAAGAAGCTAAATCTTTGTTTGAACCTGACCCAAATTTTGCAGCAGACTTTATGAATAAGCAAGACAAGAGCTTTTAATTAATAAGGGAAAAAGTTTTTATTCTTCTAATGATATAAGGGGTAGTTGGGAACTAGTTTGATTACATTATTATACTTATGGGTGGCTATACTTAGGCATAGTTATGGAATAAATGTTTAAAGCTTATACAAGTGTTATTTCTGTCTAACGTTCAAAGTACTAACAAACTTAGATACTGTGACAGTAAATTAAAACCCTTTGGAAAAGGTCTCAATGCATGGACGGCCTCGGAGAACGATTTCGACCAGGAGCTGACAATCGACCTTGGAAGTGTTAAGAACATCACGCGGATTGCGACCCAGGGGCGCGCGCATTCTCAGGAATTCGTCCAAGAGTATCACATTAGTTATGGCTCTAATGGCCTCGATTATGTCCAGTACAAGGCCGCTGGAGGTGAAGTTAAGGTACAATTCACAAACAGCCTGGTGATGGTATTGCATGCAGTGTGTTGAGTTTGGAAGTAGCTAGTAATTTACACTAATTTGCATCGATGAAGGAAATGGGGCATTGTTCTGCTTGTTCTTGATCTATGACTTTACTGACATTTGTTTGACATTTGTTACACATTGTTTTCAAGATGGCTTACTATATTTACTTTGTATTCCAATCATATTTAACAAGTGTAAACATTATTATTTTTACAATTTAATCTGGTTATTTATTTATGTCTTAGGTTTAGCCGTGTCATGCAGAATGTTAAAGCTTAAAATTCTGGGTGGCACGGTAACTATCATGGGCAGACACATATATAAGAATAAAGCAATCAGTTTGCCCATATCTTAACGAAATATAGTAAAAAAATATATAAATATAACCTTTTAGAATATTCTTTTTATCTAGCATGAAATGACTAGTATGAGTTCTGTCCTGTCTATTAATTCACTAAAAATTCAGTTTTTGGTAAAAGTTAGCAATATAATGGTATGAAAAAGACTTTGATGAAGTAACATTAATATTTTGATTTTCTTGTTTGATGATATTCATATGGCTATAGTCATCATTATAACTCATAACTGGACCATTGTGCTAACTTCTGCCAAGTGGCTAAGTAGCTAGCTATACATTCCACTAACTAACCACCCGGTGAAGGCACCAGCGCGTGGACCCCCCGGGAGAGCTCGTACTACCAGCACCTGACCGTGAACCTTCTGGCGAGGAAGGAGCTGCGAGCTGTGGCGACGAGAGGGCGCTATGCTACAGACGAATACGTCTCAGAGTATATGCTCCAGTATTCGGATGATGGCGAGAGCTGGCGGCAGGTCTCCGATGCTCAGGGGTACACAAGGGTGAGTTTCTAATTGGTATTAACAGGATACCAAAAGTTAGAGGTCTTAAGTGGGTAGAAAACGAAGAAGTCAAGAATATTAAACAAATGAAAAAACTGAAGATACAAAATGTTTTCTCAAATTCACTTGTAAGTATGAAAATGGCGTTAGCACAGGTTCACGCGTATATAAGTATTCTATAGTAAATATATGTTATCCAGAGTTAGATGCAGTGTGTACAGAGCTCACCCGTACAATCTGTAGCCTATAACTAGGTCTTTAATAATAATCTTATATTTTTACAAACGTTACTTTTATTTTCTTCAAGACACAATCAACAACAATAGGTAGTCATGGTAACCTTCACTAAGTATTACATATATACACATTATCTATGACACTCCCCCTCACGATGACCTTCAGTTCTGAGCTGAGGTCTGAGTGACTCCTATCATTTTAAGCAACTTAGAAAGCCTTGGTTGCGGTAAGGCCTTTGTTAAAAAATCTGCTTCCATGTTATCTGTGCCCACATAACGGATAGTTACCAGTTTTCTTTGGACACAGTCTCTCACAAAATGCTCCTTGATACTGATGTGTTTTGATCTCTTACCAGTCATTAAATTATTGGCTAACTTCTGTGCTGCCTGATTGTCATTGTAAATTGGGACTGTCTGCTGCGATACTCCAATGTCCTCTAATAAATATTTCAAATGTAGGGCTTCTTTCGTTGCCTCTGTCAACGCCATATATTCAGCTTCTGCTGTAGACAAAGCAACCACTCTTTGTTTCTTTGTTTCATAACTGACTAGACCACCACCATACTTGAAAATGTATCCGGTATATGACCGGCGGTCAAGGGTACACGCTGCCCAGTCGGAATCTGTCATTCCTATGAGTGGCAATCCTGATTTTTTGTATCTTATACAGACATTCTTTGTCCCCTTAAGGTAACGTATAATTCTTTTTGCAGCTTGCCAGTGACTTTTATCATAACAGTTATTGTATTGACTTAAATAACTTACGGCGAACATAATATCTGGTCTTGTTGCAACTGCTAGATACATTAACGATCCGATTAGTTTTTGATATGGATAGTTATCTTTTTCTTCTTCATTTGTGTTTTTCTCTAACTTTAGAGCTGGTTCCATGGGCGTCGAAACTGGTTTACATTCTTCCATGTTAAAACTTTTTATCAAATTTTCAATATAAGTATCTTGTGTCAACGTCATTTCTCCCCCTACATGGGAGAATCGTATACCCAGACAATGATGGAGAGCACCCATATCACGTAATTCAAATTCTTTCTGCAATTTTGTTTTAACTTCTGTTAACAATTTTTCTGACTTATATGCCAGTATTAAGTCATCAACATAAATGTTGGCTAACAACTTCTCTCCTTCTTTTTCTAAGATGTACAAGCAAGGATCCGCTGTAGAATTTTTAAATCCGATTTCTATCATTTTTTGATGTAATTTTAGAAACCATTGTCGTCCTGCTTGCTTCAATCCGTATATAGCTTTATTTAGTTGGCATATCCCATTATTTTTATATTTGTTGATGTCTAGTAGCATTTCTTTTGCTCTTTTTGCTAATTCAATGTTTTTTCCATGTGCTGCAATAATTTTCAAATATTTTTCCAAGTTCTTTGGCTTTTTCATGTAAATTTGTTCATCTATATCACCGTTTAAAAATGCAGTACATACATCTAGTTGGGATAGCTTCATATCATTTTCCATCGCATAAGCAATCAATAATCTTATGGTACTCATTTTTGCTACTGGTGCGAATGTTTCCGTATAATCGATTCCTTCTTTCTGGTTGAAACCTCGTGCCACAAGTCGCGCCTTACGTCGATCTATTTCTCCAATTTCATTGTACTTATATTTTAATACCATTTTACTATCGATCAAATTTTTGCTTTCATTCCTGTGTACAATTTTCCAAGTATTGTTTGTTAGATGTGACTCTATCTCGCTTAAAATTGCACCTTCCCACTCGTCACTATTTTCATCTATTTCACACAAAAATGACTGTTCCGTATCCATCTCATAATCTTTGTGCCATACCGGTGGGTTTCTCTGTCGTTTTTCATTACTGGAAGTAGTCGCATCAATTTCATTATCTATACACATGTCATTACTTATTTCAATATCTGTACACATTTCATTTTCTATTTCATCTGCTTCTGCAGTTGCATCTTCGAATATCTCATCGTTATTTATTTCCGGTTCTGGTTCATCAATTACTGTTCCATTCAAGATTTCTATATTTTCTACATTTTCTTCTTTCGGGAAAAGTACTACTTTTATATCATTTTTGTCTTGTTTCTGTTCTTCTTTCATCTCGTTTTCGTAAAACATTTTTTCTAAAACTTTGACATCTCTACTAATTATGACATTTTCTGTTTTTGTATTAAAAATTCTGAATGCCTTGTGATTTTCTGAATATCCTAAAAATATTCCAGCTGTAGCTCTGGCTTCAAATTTTCCATTTTTCTTTCCTTTGTTCAAAACAAATGCCTTAGCCCCGAAAATGTGAAAATGTCTCACAGATGGGATTCTTTTTACCCATTTTTCGAACGGAGTCGCATTATTAATACTGCTGCAAGGGCTACGATTTGCTAAGTAGTTAGCTGTATTTATAGCTTCGGCCCAAAAATCTTCTGTCATATTAGCATCAATTAACATACATCTGGCTTTATCAAATAATGTTCTATTTTTTCTTTCTGCTAAGCCATTTTGTTCCGGCGTGTACGGTGCGGAAAGTCTCCTTTTGATGCCATTATCTTTCAAGTATTTGTCAAATTCATTGTTGATATACTCTGTCCCATTGTCACTTTGCAAACAAATTATTTTTTGTTTGGTAAACCTTTCAACTTCGTTTCTGTATTCCTTAAACTTTGCTAGGGCTTCATTTTTAGTTTTCATAGTATATACTCGTGTATACCTTGAAAAATCATCGATAAATGTGATGAAGTATTTAGAACCTCCCTTTGATGGTTGTCTCATAGGTCCACAAACATCAGAATGAACAATTTCTAATCGTTCATTAGTTCTTTGCTCATTTTTAGGTACATTGAACGGTAGTTTTGTTGCCTTGCCCTTAGCACAAACTTCACAGTTTTTAACTGTATCATTCTTATTAAATTCTAAACCTTCCATGATGTTCTTATCCATGGCTATTCGCATTTGTCCTTCATTTAGATGTGCAAGCTTTCTATGCCATAGCAGCATTTTATTTGTTTCACAGTAGTTCACTTTTTCTGATATGTTTTCTGTGACATAGTATAAACCATCATCATTTCTTTCTGCTTTTAACAACATTTCACCATTTCGCATAACGGTTGCAATATTCTTTTTAAATAAGACTGTTGCACCTTTGTCTGTCATTTTTCCTACTGACATAAGGTTTGTAGTCAGTGAGGGAACATACAATGCTTCGGTCAATTGTAAATCAGGTCTTTTCTTAATATTAAGTTTTATATTACCACTGCCTTCAATCTGTGTTGTACAGTTTTCTGAAGCTAACTTCAAAGATTTACTGTTATCATTTTTTAAAATATTAAATCTATCTTTTTCGTGTGTCATATGTGACGTGCAGCCACTGTCTATACACCACTTATTTACTTTTCCTTTATTATTATTTGTATTAAGACATGTCTCTCCTGTACAATATAGGCTCACATTACCTTTATTACTTTGGTCGACTTTTGACCAACATTCTTTCGCCTTATGTCCTTTTTTCTTACATTTGAAACATTCAACAGCATATTTCTTGCCTGTCTTTCGCTGTCTACTATATAGCACTTCTTGTTCAGAACTTTGTCCAGATGTATTAGCTATGTTTCGTCTAGCTTCAGCTTCTTCTACAATTTTTATTTTTAAGTTGTCTGGATTTGGTAGATCATCCCTAGATTCTATAGCAATACGAAAATTTTCAAAAGATTGAGGTAAGCTATAGAGCATCATTATGCTAAGTAGGTCCTTATTTATCGTTATGTCCATGTCTGCTAACTTATCGACTATGTCCATAAACTTATTCAAATGATCTACTATATTATCACTATCTTTCATTTTTCTCAATATCAATTCTTTTAAAAGACTTGCTTTCCGTGCAGGACCTTTGCTATGGTAGATACATTCTAGTGTGTCCCATACCTGTTTGCTGGTTTCACAGTTTTTAACTTGTTTCAACTCACCTGGTGAGATTATTAGGAATAACTCCGCCAGCGCCAAACCATCTTTTTCCAAATACTTATTTAAGTCATCGCCTTCGATAGTTGGCTTCTTTGTAGTTTGCGAAACATAATTCCATAGACCTAGTTTTAATAGAAGAGCTTTAGCTTGTATTCGCCATGTATCATAGTTTTCTCTTCGTAATGGCTCGATATGTACGTGACTCATTTTTTTTATACTCACGTGAATATGCCCATAACCTATTCTATAGTAAATATATGTTATCCAGAGTTAGATGCAGTGTGTACAGAGCTCACCCGTACAATCTGTAGCCTATAACTAGGTCTTTAATAATAATCTTATATTTTTACAAACGTTACTTTTATTTTCTTCAAGACACAATCAACAACAATAGGTAGTCATGGTAACCTTCACTAAGTATTACATATATACACATTATCTATGACAATAAGGGTAGGCAGAGGTGTCTAAACACTTAACGCTTCACTAGAATTTTTTTGGTGCCATGTAACAGAAGGCGAGCTTGTTGACTTTCACCGAGCACAGGTCATTATTTCAGAATGTCAGTAAGGATTCTTTTGTCCTCGCTATTCCAAAAGGGCGGTTTTATCCGCACACCGTCGAGACAGTAGACAGGTTATTTGAAGCTATCAGATTTTAAAATACATACTGATGGAAACATTATATATAATAAAAAAAAAATCTCTTGTTATGGTATGGTAACCATTCCATATGATCATGGTATTTGACTGTTGTAAAATATTGCTTGTGTTATCTTGCAAAGTTCTTAAACGCCACTGCACATGAGTCCATTGATTAGTACCCCTAATACCGTCAAAATTAAAATACATGAAATAAATACTTTTATACCATCAAGGTCATTAACATTATTTATATTATTACGGGATAAATCCGCGATGTTGTGTGTTGTGTCAATAATGTTGTGTGAGGGTTGTTAATTACAGAGCCTGGTTCTTGGACAGATGCAAGCCACTATTTAAAAGTACCAACATCCTTCCACTACATTGCCTCTAAATTAGAGAAATGTGCCAATTAGAAAAATCACATCCTAAATACATACTTTGGGTAAAATGTATACAATATGATTATTTAATTTATAATGCATTACTAAATGACATGAAATTAATTAGATGGCAATACATTTAAAAAGGTTATGATTAATTGGCTAATTAGTACCTAATAGTCTCTAGGATATTAAGGATTATTTAAGTTTTAAGTAAATCATTGTAAATTCAATTTATCTAACATTTGTACGTCTGCATGCAGGCTGATTATAAAAAGGCTGAAAACTGAGACCATATACATATAAATGTATTACTGCATTGTTGAAAATACAAAAAATATTTATAACAAAGCGTGAGGTCACAATAAAAATCATCGCGAATTTTATTCCCTTATTGCGTTTACTAGTTTCATAAAATGTCTGTTTGACAGCCCCACCGACGATGTATTCAGTTTGTAGCGTGCCGTTGAAATCAAAAGATAGAGCAGAGATTCTCAAACTTATTTTATCCACCCAATTTGAGAATAAATTATTTTTTATCGCCCCATTTTTTCCCATTTCCTCTCGTTTTGTAATTTTGTAATATAATCCGCAGAGCATGCGTTATTGCAAATATAAAAATATCTGAATTATAGGGTTGCGTCATCAATGTCATCATTAACAAGTTTAAAGCTATTTTCAAAATTAGTTTTGTTTGTAGTAGAACGTAAGTTGAACTATAGGTGTCGCTCCATCTCAATACGATATCACTACATCACTACATAGTTTAAAACAAAGTCGACTTCTCTGTCCCTATATCCCTATGTATGCTTAAATCTTTTAAATTACGCAACGGATTTTGATGCGGTTTTTTTTAAATAGATAGAGTGATTGAAGAGGAAGGTTTATATGTATAATAACATCCATTCAATAGTGGAAAAAAAAACTGTTATTTTTGAGGTTTCAAATGTGAAGTCGTAAATAATTTCATTTTTTCCGCTTACATTGCAAACGCAGGCTGAACTCTACGAGATTCATCAAAATAATTTACTAAGTATTATACACATTGAAAAGGTCTACAGAAAACTTCGCTATGGTATATGTCTATCTCTTATGGATATCCCACAATTATTTATTTTCATTTACTTTTTACGACAAATAATGGCTAATTTTCGGAGCAATTTTAACCAATACAGCATTAACCCTTATCTAATTAAATACTTTAAATACATTGTTGATTTAATATAGATCTATATGGCCCTTTACAGGTGAATATTTTCTTTGATTTAAAAATTGCTGGGCCTAGCGTTTGCGGCGGTTTCGGCTGGCCCGGGCGGCGGGAGCGTGTAGTAGTGTAAAAATGTAAAAAGTAAATAAGTAAAAATGTAGTGTATGAATTTAGATATGCCAAAGATAGCAGGAAATCTTCATGGTTTAGGGAAAGAAGAATTGTTTTACTCTAAATTTAACGCGTACGGGCCACTTGCAGTAATAAATAAATTTAAACTACTGGATCGATTTTAATATTTTTTTCAGTTAATGACTTAGGCTATATATTTTATACGCGTGCGAAGCCGGAGCGGGCCGCTAGTTTGATTATAATACGATGTTTAAAGAACGATAGGAAATTTAAAAGTTATGACTCATTGTCACGTTAGCTCAGTCGGTCAGAGCATACCCCGGCTAAATGGCACGCGGTGGTGACGCGGGTTCGAATGCCGCACATGACTTTAATTTTTCCTCTCGTAAATTTGTAATTTTGTAATGTAATCCGCAGAGCATGCGTTATTACAAGAATAAAAATATTAAAAACATTAAATTTCATTAACTTTTGAAATCATCGTGAGTTTCACACATATTTAAATATTAGAATTAGAATTGTTTATTAGCCTTATAACATTAGTAGCTATACTAGGCAAGTCAATTTACAAAAAAAAAAACTTAATATTAACATAATAATAGAATAAGATTTGGTAGGCAATACACTATTAAATTTAAGATCAACAAGTAATAGCTATGTATACTCTTGTTAATCTTAATATGTAAAAACAACTAATTGCATATAAATACAACATAAAATTGGTGGATTATACAAAGTTATGATGAAAATTAAAATTAAATAATAAGCATAAAATATTGTATATTTTTTTACGATTAATAATAATAATAATATTATATATGCGTGGGCGAGTCGTATTCGTCGCTACAGAGAGCGTGTTGATAGATACTGGCTTAATCGCCTCTTTCAAAGTGATCAGAAGAAGGTATACCGGAAGTGGGAAGGGACCAATCAGAGTGTGATCGACGGACAACTACCTGATGCCTGTACCATGAATGATTTCTGGCGTGGCATCTGGTCGATACCCGTCGAGCACACAGAGGGTGATTGGATTAGTGTTGTCCAGCGGGAATGTGAGTCTATCGAATCCATGGGGTCTGTTAATATAGACCCCGTAGACGTTACTTGTGCAATTCGTTCGACCCAGAACTGGAAAAGTCCTGGCCCGGACGGATTGCACAACTTCTGGATAAAATGGATTCGTTGCTCACATGACCGATTGGCAACTCAATTTCAAGAGGCCCTTGAGCTTGGTTCTCTTCCCCGTTTCATGACTACCGGTATAACCTTCCTGCTCCACAAGTCCGGTAGTACCACGGATCCGAAAAACTATAGACCTATCACGTGCTTGCCTACCATCTACAAGCTCCTTACATCCATTCTGACCACAAAAATTAACACGCACATTGTTGCGAACAATGTTTTAGCCCCCGCTCAGAATGGATGTAGGGTTGGGTCCCGTGGTACTAAGGAGCTCCTCCTCATAGATATGACCATTAGCCAACAAGTTCGGCGGAACAGAGGGGCTCTCTCTGTTGCCTGGATTGACTACAAGAAGGCCTATGATTCAGTGCCTCATTCATGGCTGGAAAGGATATTAGAGTTGTATAAAATTGATGCAACCCTAAAATCCTTTTTAGCTGCGTGTATGAGACAGTGGACCACAGTCCTTCGTCAACCAGGTGGTAGCAACACTTCCTCTGACCCGCAGGACTTTATAAGGATTGAGCGGGGCATCTTCCAGGGTGATAGTCTAAGTCCATTGTGGTTTTGCCTAGCGTTAAATCCTCTCAGCACTTTGCTGAAGGATTCAGGGCTAGGCTTTCGGCTTCGAAGAGGAGGTGAGGTCATTAGTCATCTGCTGTACATGGACGATCTCAAGCTGTTTACTCCGAAACGCCAAGACTTGATGGAGCTACTAAAAACTACACAGGTTTTCAGTAGTGCCATTAGGATGGAGTTTGGTGTAGATAAGTGTGCGGTCTTGCATGTACAGCAGGGGAACGTTGTAAATTCTCCGAATTTGCAGCTTTCTGAGACAATGACTTTCAGATCTCTCTCCGAAGTCGAGACCTACAAGTACCTCGGTATGTCAGAGTCGTTGGGTATTTCGGTAGAGGACATCAAAAAATCGGTAAAGGAGCGCTTCTTTTTCCGCCTGACAAAAGTACTTAAAAGTCTTTTGTCTGGAGGCAACAGGGCGCGCGCCTTTAACGGTTGGGTGATGCCTCTACTGATATACTCCTTTGGCATACTGAAGTGGACACAGACTGAGCTGGACGCCCTGGATAGAAAGGTCCGACAACTGCTCACTTCACATCGCATGCTACACCCGCGCTCGTCCGTTATGAGACTGTACATTCCACGGAAATGGGGAGGTCGCGGCTTTTTAAATGCCAAGACCCTTCACAACCGTGAAGTGTGCAATCTCAGGGATTATTTCCGTAACCACGAGTGCGGGATGCATCGCGATGTCGTGGCGGTTGACAAGGGCCTCACACCGCTCTCCTTGGCGAACGATAACTGGCGCAAACCAACGATGCTGAGCACCGATGACCGCAAGGCAGTATGGAAAGGCAAGGAGCTGCACGGTAGGTTTTTCCGGGCCCTAACAGGGCCTGATGTGGATTTACCAGCTTCGGTGAATTGGCTACGCTTCGGAGACCTCTTTGGGGAAACCGAGGGTTTTGCCTGTGCAATTGCAGACGAAGTAATGATGACGAACAACTATCGGAAATATATCTTGAAGGACGGTACGGTCGACATTTGTCGAGCATGCCGCCGACCCGGAGAGTCACTCAGGCATATTATTTCCGGTTGTTCGCATCTTGCTAACGGCGAGTATTTGCACAGGCACAACCAAGTGGCCAAGATCATCCACCAGCAACTTGCCCTTCAATACGGCCTTGTTGAGTCAGAGGTGCCGTACTACCAGTACGCACCGGCGCCAGTTCTCGAGAATGGTCGTGCATTGCTCTACTGGGACCGCTCTATCATCACGGACAGGACTATTGTTTGCAATAAGCCTGATATCGTGGTGGTCGACCGATCCCAGCGCCGGGCAGTGCTCGTAGATATCACCATCCCACATGACGAGAATCTCGTTAAGGCCGAAAAGGATAAAGTCAGCAAGTACCTTGATTTGGCTCACGAGGTAACCGCCATGTGGGATGTTGACTCGACGATCATTGTCCCGATAGTCGTTTCGGCGAACGGCCTTATAGCGAAGAGCCTCGACCAACACCTTAAGAGGCTCTCGCTAGATGGTTGGATCAAGGGTCTGATGCAGAAGGCAGTGATACTGGACACAACACGCATTGTCCGGAGGTTCCTCTCTCTGCAGCCCTAACCACTGGTCGCTTGGGCTCTGCCCCGCGACCAGCGGCACCCTAGTTTTAAGTTTTTTATAATATTTATTTTTGTAATAATGTTGTAAAAAATTTAAAATTATGTTGTATAATAAATAAAGTGAATAATAATATTAAAATAAAAATTGATGCAACCCTAAAATCCTTTTTAACTGCGTGTATGAGACAGTGGACCACAGTCCTTCGTCAACCAGGTGGTAGCAACATCTCCTCTGGCCCGCAGGACTTTATAAGGATTGAGCGGGGCATCTTCCAGGGTGATAGTCTAAGTCCATTGTGGTTTTGCCTAGCGTTAAATCCTCTCAGCACTTTGCTGAAGGATTCAGGGCTAGGCTTTCGGCTTCGAAGAGGAGGTGAGGTCATTAGTCATCTGCTGTACATGGACGATCTCAAGCTGTTTACTCCGAAACGCCAAGACAAAGGAGCTACTAAAAACTACACAGGTTTTCAGTAGTTAGGATGGAGTTTGGTGTAGATAAGTGTGCGGTCTTGCATGTACAGCAGGGGAACGTTGTAAATTCTCCGAATTTGCAGCTTTCTGAGACAATGACTTTCAGATCTCTCTCCGAAGTCGAGACCTACAAGTACCTCGGTATGTCAGAGTCGTTGGGTATTTCGGTAGATGACATCAAGAAATCGGTAAAGGAGCGCTTCTTTTTCCGCCTGACAAAAGTACTTAAAAGTCTTTTGTCTGGAGGCAACAGGGCGCGCGCCTTTAACGGTTGGGTGATGCCTCTACTGATATACTCCTTTGGCATACTGAAGTGGACACAGACTGAACTGGACGCCCTGGATAGAAAGGTCCGTCAACTGCTCACTTCACATCGCATGCTACACCTGCGCTCGTCAGTTATGAGACTGTACATTCCACGGAAATGGGGAGGTCGCGGCTTTTTAAATGCCAAGACCCTTCACAACCGTGAAGTGTGCAATCTCAGGGATTATTTTCGTAACCACGAGTGCGGGATGCATCGCGATGTCGTGGCGGTTGACAAGGGCTTCACACCGCTCTCCTTGGCGAACGATAACTGGCGCAAACCAACGATGCTGAGCACCGATGACCGCAAGGCAGTATGGAAAGGCAAGGAGCTGCACGGTAGGTTTTCCGGGCCCTAACAGGGCCTGATGTAGATTTAGCAGCTTCGGTGAATTGGCTACGCTTCGGAGACCTCTTTGGGGAAACCGAGGGTTTTGCCTGTGCAATTGCAGACGAAGTAATGATGACGAACAACTATCGGAAATATATCTTGAAGGACGGTACGGTCGACATTTGTCGAGCATGCCGCCGACCCGGAGAGTCACTCAGGCATATCATTTCCGGTTGTTCGCATCTTGCTAACCGCGAGTATTTGCACAGGCACAACCAAGTGGCCAAGATCATCCACCAGCAACTTGCCCTTCAATACGGCCTTGTTGAGTCAGAGGTGCCGTACTACCAGTACGCACCGGCGCCAGTTCTCGTGAATGGTCGTGCATTGCTCTACTGGGACCGCTCTATCATCACGGACAGGACTATTGTTTGCAATAAGCCTGATATCGTGGTGGTCGACCGATCCCAGCGCCGGGCAGTGCTCGTAGATATCACCATCCCACATGACGAGAATCTCGTTAAGGCCGAAAAGGATAAAGTCAGCAAGTACCTTGACTTGGCTCACGAGGTAACCGCCATGTGGGATGTTGACTCGACGATCATTGTCCCGATAGTCGTTTCGGCGAACGGCCTTATAGCGAAGAGCCTCGACCAACACCTTAAGAGGCTCTCGCTAGATTGTTGGATCAAGGGTCTGATGCAGAAGGCAGTGATACTGGACACAACACGCATTGTCCGGAGGTTCCTCTCTCTGCAGCCCTAACCACTGGTAGCTTGGGCTCTGCCCCGCTACAAGCGGCACCCTAGTTTTAAGTTTTTTATAATATTTATTTTTGTAATAATGTTGTAAAAAATTTAAAATTATGTTGGAAAATAAATAAAGTGAATAATAATAATATAAAAAAAACATTATGATATTAGGTCCTTACATATGAAATTGGCGTTTTTCGTACTGGCCACTTTAATCACGAATTTCTCCTCTTTGGTAAGGAATTCCAAATTCAAATTTGTACAGCTATAGACTCATGTATTTGTGCTTCGATGATCGTCTATAATTTGTTTTTTTTCTTCTGTTTTTTTCTGTTTGCGTCACTCATTTTACAAAATGGAAAACCTTAAATATCGCATTATTTACGAGTACGAGTTCCGCCATGGCACTAGTGCTGCGGAAACAACTCGAAGGGTGAATGATGTGTATGGCGGTCGTGTTGCAAAAGAAAACACAGTTCGTTTTTGGTTCCAACGTTTTCGTTCTGGAAATTTCGACCTGCAGAACAAGCCCCGTGGACGGCCTGAGACTCAAGTTGATAATGAAGAGTTGAAGGCTATTGTGGAAGCGGATCCATCGCAAACCACGTCCGAGTTAGCTGCAGGCTGCGATGTTAGTGATAAAACTGTTTTAATTCACTTGAAGCAAATTGGGAAGATTAAAAAGCTTGAAAGGTGGGTACCTCACGAATTGACTGAAACAAACCGGCAAACGCGCGTCGACTGCTGCGTTAACTAAACCGGCACAATAATGAAGGTATTTTAAACCGAATCATTACCTGTGATGAAAAATGGGTTCTTTACGATAATCGGAAGCGCTCAGCGCAATGGTTAGATCCTGGCCAGCCAGCCAAATCCTGCCCCAAGCGAAAATTAACCCCAAAAAAGTTACTTGTGAGCGTTTGGTGGACTAGTGCCGGTATTGTTCATTACAGTTTTTTCAAATCTGGCCAGACTATTACGGCTGATGTCTATTGTCAGGAATTGCAAACCATGATGGAAAAGCTAGCGGCTAAACAACCTAGGCTGGTCAATCGCTCCACGCCACTGCTGCTTCACGACAACGCTAGACCACACACTGCGCTACAGACGGCTACTAAATTAGAAGAGCTTCAATTGGAAAGTCTAAGACATCCTCCGTACTCCCCGGACCTTGCTCCAACAGATTACAATTTTTTTCGAAATTTGGATAACTTCTTGCAAGGGAAAAAATTCAACTCCGATGGGGCAGTCCAAATCGCCTTCAAAGATTTTATTGATTCCCGTCCGACTGGTTTTTTTAGTAAAGGGATCAATGAACTACCTATGAGATGGCAAAAGTGCATAGAAAATAATGGTTCATACTTTGATTAATTAAATATATTATATTAAAAAATATTCGACTTTTTGTTCCTCCCATACAAAACGCCAATTTCATATGTAAGGACCTAATATAATGTATGTCACCTTTGAAATTGCAATAAAAAATAAATTATTGGAATAACATTTTACGGATTATTATAATGGATACCATAATAATTTTTGATAGAGAGGATGTCAACAACTAATAATAACTTAATTACTTGTATATGTAAACAATATAAATCGAGCTTAAAATTAAATTAATGGTATTTGATTATTATTATTAATATCAGATATCCTACACATTACACAGTTAATTGATCATGTCACCTATTTGCTATTATTTTACCGGCCACGTTTACGGCCAACAGTTACGATAGGGACCGAATTACAGAAACATGACGGTTTCTGTCTCGACCATATCATATGCACATGATAAGGGCGAGCGAGTGTACTGCTGCGCACTCTGCATCTGCGAGGTCCCGGCGGGCACTGTGGAGCGGATTATTTTTTCATACTTATGCCCGAGTCTGTATGTACATATATTCAATAGCGCTGCCAGAGATAACACAGTCAGGGGGTAATAAAGCAGGAATATGAAATTTGAGTATCTTTATCTACGATACTTTATTTATTCGTAGATCTTTATGATATACGACTCAAGCTGTCTAAATGCGCGTCTTCTGCTAATGTTTTTCGAAACATTGAACGCGAAAACGTGAAAAGTTTGTCTGTGATCGAAAGAAAAACTTTGTTTTCATGCGTTCCGTGGTTTCTAAACATCTACCCCCTTACTTATAAAAACATCGCTATGTAGTTGCTAAGTAATGGATAACTAAACAGTGTTTAAGTAATGCTTAAATATTTCTTACTTATAAACGCTACATAGCACCTGTTTAGCTAAGCAATGGATAATGAGGTCGAACGTATTTTAAACTGACAACATTGTACTAAAAAGTATTATGAATGACCTAAATGGCCAAATAGCATGTATCTAGTGCTAAATATCTTGAAATTAAAAAGTAAATATAATACTTTTCTTTGTATAGTACCACCAACTTAACTGTGCCGTTTTCGAGGGCGCTACTGGTCAAGGAAATCAACTACGAACTGTCACAATTTGAAGGAATGTTGCAGTTCTTTTTTCTGCCACCTGAACAGATAAGTTGGTGGGTCTGTAACTAAATCAGCTGATCAGAAATATGGGCGCCATCTTGTTACTTAACATTTAAACAAGGGTGGGATGGTGTTTAAATTGACAGCTGATTTAAGCAGTACTTAGGTACTGGATAAAGTTATGTAGCGTTTATGAGTAAGAAATTTTGCTAATCAGCGGCTAAGTAATGTTTAAAATTTAAGTAGCGTTTATAAGTAAGGCTGCTAAACATTTACCATCCGCGCAGGTAGAAAGAGGCGAGGCACTGGCATTTGAACAAAGTAATACCACATGAACCAATAAACTGTACATGTGCGTGACTCTAAAACTAAGTTTTATTTATAGACCAGCCTCCCGACGACCATTATTTTCATTCCATGTTTCAAAAAAAACATTCGCAAAAGACGCGCCATTATAAAACGCTCAGTACAAGGAAAACATCAGTGTTCAATCCACAATACACTACCTGCTCACGGAAAACTGAAATGTGGATGTAACATACCTTATCTGCTCCTTCGAGGACATCCAGCCTTATGATGATGAAATGTTTCAATCAAAGGATTGTGGGATGGATAGTAGCTATAGCATTACACCTGGGGGTGTTGGGCTTGACAGAAGCATTTTCTGAAGAACTGCAATCTTACACTGCAATCTCCAATGCGGTTGTCAAGTGGGGGCAATAGCGAAAGGTTGCGTTTTCACCAGAGATGTGCGTGGAAAAAGAACGAAAAAAAAACCACCGATAAAATCGCTGCGCTTGGCGAGGGTAGGAAATTTAAGCGATTCTACAGGGTGCCCGGTAATGAATGGATAACGTTAAATTAGGTATTTGTATATCTAATGGCCATTCAGAAAAAAAACAGAACAAAAAAAATCAAGTAGTACCAAAGCTATGGTCTTTTTAATAAACAAACATATTAATTTTGCCAAAGTTTAAGCATCCATAGCGTAAAAAAAAGTATGAATACACATGTGACCAATCATTTTAAAATAAAGTGTGCCTAAAGCCGGTTTCAAAATGGTATTTGTTTTATTATTTAAATTATTTTTATTATATATATATATTTTTTCTTTTTGTTCTGTTTTTTTTTCTGAATGGCCATTAGATATAAAAATACCTAATTTAAGGTTATCCATTCATTACCGGGCACCCTGTATATGTGAATATTTCATCGTTCATTTTGCTCGCATATATCTGGTGGAGCCTAACAGGGAAGGTCTTTTATCCTGCAGTGGACGTTTATAGCGATTGCTGTATTACTCGCTGGTCCATGATTATGGGAGGTATGCCAATATGTAATTAATTATTGTATATAGTAACAATCACATACTAAAACTTTTGTATTGTGTACAGTGGTGATGGGTTTGGCTGTTTAAGAAAGACTTACTAATCTAACTTGTATATAAATAACTTGAGAATTATTTTTAAGATGAAACTACTACAAACTATGTACAACATTACACGAATGTTAGGATTTAGACAACCTTACAATTCATGTTATTATTAGAATTATCATCATCATTAGCACCATTTTCTCATGCTGAACGAAAGTTAAGTTCTGTCAGATCGAAAAATCATCTTCCACTACCGGGATTCGAACCCGCAACTACAGTTATCCTTCTCTGTCGCTTTACTTTGCTTGTTATAGGAGTACCTACCAATAATCTAATAGTTTTCCTTCTGTTAATTTAAATTTTATTGATGTTGTGGGCGCTATTAACACACAGACTCAAGTACTATTTTTCTTCGGTAGTCCATTACACGACTAGCTCTCAACAACATTTTTTTCGTTTCGAATTCCGCCAAAAGCCCATTAGTTTTACAGTAAAGATGATTTTGATATTAATAAATTGTTTAAAGCATATGAGCCACTATGGCATTAAAATAGAGTTTATTTTCAGATGTTCGAAGGCAACCACGACGGGAACACTGTGGAGAAGAACGAGTTCGAAGTGCCGATCATTGCGCAGTACATCCGCATCAACCCCATGCGGTGGCGGGACAAGATCTCCATGCGAGTCGAGGTCTACGGGTGCGATTATGGTAAACAACGTTTCTACTTTGTCTCTATACTAACGATATTAGATAAGGAAGATGTGGGTATCCTAAAGATGGGAATAGATTGTATGAGCCTTTGTGTCACTATCCCAACTACTATTGTAAACCTGATATTTATCTGTCTGTCGTTTTGTTACTTCTTCACGCATAAACAACTGAATCGATTTTGATTAAGCTTAGCACTTGTAATGCCACAATAGTCTGTTTCGGCCAGTCATTAAATTTTTTTGGGGTAGTCGCCTGCATGTTTTGTTGTACCACGCGTAACCATTACAGATTCAAGCCACATTGCACTGCGCTCGTCACTATCCTGTAATGTGTATCCAGTAATGTCACTGCAGTGCTCCTTATGCACATTGCTTACTACTGCTTTGAAGCAGAATATCTAACAAACACTGCAGTGGGACCACACACAAGTTGCATTCTTGCTAATAGGCCCATCAACTGATAAAGCAATATAGATTTGAAAATTACAAAATTGGACAATCCATTCCCACAGTTGCGGACACTCTGTACTTCAACGGCACATCTCTAGTGAAGATGGACCTCCTCCGGGATCCAATATCAGCATCAAGGGAAGCGGTCCGGTTCAGATTCAAGACTTCCACAGCATCTGGAGCTTTGCTATACTCGAGAGGAACTCAGGGCGACTACATCGCGCTGCAGCTGAGAGATAACAGACTTGTACTCAACATTGACCTTGGTAAGTGGAGTCTTATTTACGATCCTTAAAATACATACCAGCTCTGAGGGAAGGGACTTCAGCATCAAGGAAGATTAGCATCTTAAGATCTTGTGAGCACCCATCGGGTATTTATACAGACCTAAAACTGTGAAAACAACTTATTTTTATCAGCTGATGTCCTTTGAACACTATCTCACCTGTTGGTAGGTAAGTGATGCTGTGGTTGGTGGACAGGCTTAATTAATCTAGAAGCGAGCTCTCAAGCACAGCTTATTCAGCTCAAGAGCACCGTTAGGTGTTTGACGACAGATTTCCTACTTGTAGGTGTTTGCTAGCTAGAACGACATTCGCAAAATGCTATCACGATAACCATTCTAAGACGAATACCGGGACCGACGATTGACCGTGCCCTCCAAAGCACGGAAGTGCTCAGTAGTAATGCCACTAGCGGTCACCCATCTAAACCGCAGCGGACGTTGTTTAACCTATAGTTGAACGGTTAAGAACGTTCCGCTCCGCAGGCAAGTTCCGCCAAGTGTCGTTAGAGGCGACTAAGGGAAGCAAGAGGTCCATGGTTCGATACCTACCGCCTCCGGTTTCACCTTGAATAGCATTTTACGAAACCTGGCTTGCTACCACCCTCAAGTAGAAAATTTGTCGCCAATCACCTAACAGTCTGTTCCGGCAGTAGTTCTTGAGAGCTAGTAAAATTACAGGCACATGAGACTTAACAACTGTATGTCTCAGCGTGACGGGCCCAGTGCAGTTCGTCCCTTGTGACGTCCATGTGTATATACATGTGCTTAACATCGGGTGGGACACGTGCTAGCGGAACTAGTAGTCATAGTCCCATAAAAAAATACAGCGCATTCTGAGGAACTGCTTTCTTACATTGCAATTCCCAAGACACCAGCCAAACGTGACTATTATGGCAAATGGGGGGAGGATGTGCTCAGCGGTGTACGATTCGGCTGATACAATTGTGGTTAACAATTTGTGAAGGTTCTGGTACGGCGACTTCCCTGTCTGTGGGCAGCCTGCTGGACGACAACATCTGGCACGACGTGGTGATATCCCGCAACCGGCGTGACGTCATCTTCTCAGTGGACCGCGTCATCGTGCAGGAGAGGATCAAGGGGGAGTTCTCCAGGCTCAACCTGAACCGAGCTGTGAGTATCTACATCAGCTCTATACTCTATACTGGCACACATATGATTAGCGGATAGCCTTCTACTAGATACTACGTACAAAATGTAGGGTTGACAACCTCGTTCTGCTTGCGCTCATCACTCCAAGACGTTAAGAGCGGCCAACCCGTCTTACTTTTCATACAATCGCTCGTACGTGATTATGGCGTTGTAACAGATCTTTCTTTGAAACTTTTGAGCTAATAGGTATCTTGTGCACTATATCTAGGTTTTTATGCAAACAAAAAAGTAAAATTTGTAGAAACAACTTCTATATAAGCCTCCAAAAGTCAGCTTTATTGCATAAACTTTACCTGAACCTTGGGCGTTCAGAATGTACTCATAAATTGTAAAAGAAGAGAAAGTATTTGAAACCTTGAAAATATAATGGAGATTCTAAATAATAAACATTTATTTTACAAACTTATAAGGCTTATTGAAAAACACGTATCAAATTAAATATTTTATTGCAGAATTATGTGGTTGTACATGCAGATCTTAAGTAAACACAAGGTTATAGGTATCACATAATTACCCTATTTGGGTGTAGCAATGTTGGTGAGGAGTGGGCCGGTCTATTTCTAATCATTAATATACTACATTATTCTTTAAGGAATTCGTCAAGAGAATAATATGATTTTTTTATTAATAGGTTATTTAGACTTTTTTCAAATGTATGTTCATTTTCTTCTTCTTTTACTGGTAATTTGTTAAATATTTTAATGGCCATTGAATTTTTGCTGGAGCTATGCATTTTTATTCTAGATTTCGTCATCACTAAATTGTGTTAAAATCTTGTTGGGTACCTACGTGGCATATCAGTTTCCATTTTAAAAAAGAAGGGCTATTTTTTGACGAATTTACAAGTCTCTAATATGTATATGGACGAGATGGTTAAAATTTTATATTTTATAAAAAATGGTTTATGAAAGTATGGTTTACTAATATTGGGGGTTTTGATATTGGCAAGGATACGGATAAATTTTTTTTGTAGTATAAAAAGGTCTTCTGTCATTGAACTATTTCCCCACAGTATAATCCCATATCTGAACCAGGAGTATGCATATGCGAAGTACGCTGTTAAGGCTGTGTTAGCGTCTGTAGCTCGTCGTAGTTCTCTCAGTGCATATACAAAACTTGATAATTTTGTTTTAATTATTTGAATATGCGATTTCCAATTTAAGTATGAATCTAGTTCTAGGCCTAATAGTGTTGCCGCGTCAATGGATTCCAATCGATTATTATTATATACAAAGTTAATGTCAAGGGGGGCTTTTTGGTAGGGTCTAAATTGCATAATTTTAGTTTTCGCAAAATTAAGGTTAAGGTTATGGTCAGTCATCCAATTAATTATATTATTAAGTATGTCAGTTAGATTATTATTCAAATTATGAGTGTCTATACAGGATGTCAAGATAGAAATGTCGTCGGCAAAGAGTACACATGTTTCATTTATTGATTTTCTTCCTTAAATTACTAATGTGTGGCACATGACTATATTTTTTTCTCTGGTAAATTTGTAATTTTGTAACACAAAGTTCTCCTATGTACATACACACAAGTGGTATTATACGGAACCACTTCTAGATAGGTTTGCAGGTGTCCATACACCAGGCTCCACAAATAGCTCTTACACATTTCTTTTATATCAAAAAAACCTTTTCTATCTCGACGGAGTTACCCCACTAAAGAAAATCGTACGAAAGCACCGACGACATATAACCGTGGTACGCGCTAAGTGCAGCTTCGGTGGAAAAAGTTTCCGGAGTTTTTAAGGAAGGAGTTCAAATCCGCTATACAGCACCAACGCGCTAGAGACTATAAACTATATCCGAATAACGCGCTATATTATACGCTATCGTTATAACGAAACATGGCGCTCGCGCTACATGCATCGTGCTAGGTGTTGTCACAATAGTCAGGCGCAACGTGCTGTCTGTTGTTATCGTTCGACACTAGCGCAGCGTGGATCTAATGAGTAACGACTTATTATAGCTCATACAAAATTAAATATAACATTGCTTTATTGTAATATAAATGGAATTAACTTTTCTTCATACTATTCAGCCTTAGGACTGTCTCTAATTTTCTTATTGTGATATATAATGATATGAAATGTGTACAATTATAGGCGTATTTAAAAGTTAATTTATTATATATATACAAATACAAGGTTTTTTTTCTACTCTTCTAGTAGGAATTTATTAAAGTAGTTATTTTTACTTTATATACATTGTTTTGTTGGTTGTATGTATGAACTTCACTACTTTTACTACTTCTTAAAATGATAGGTAATCGCGAGTCAATAGATCGCGCGCGGTCACACACAACACAACACAATCGAGTAATAGGTATATAGCGCGTAGGCCCATAACGCGTACATGCGCAAAGCGTGTTACCGCGATCGCAAGCACGCGACACGTTACACGTTATATTTATAGCGCGAAGAGAATATACACATAGCGTTTTGTATGCGCTACAAAGCAATAACGCGCTATACGATGGCGCTATATGCTATATTATCCACCACTAGGTGGAAACTGTTACGCGTAACCGTTTGATGGAATATACAAGGGTATTTCTCCATCGTAAACATTGTTGTACATAAAAGCGTCAAAATGGTCTAAAAGAAGAACATATTAGTTGTGCACTTGTATACCTCTGGTACATACGAGTAGATGCAGACCCCTGGGTGCGCGAGCTCGACTTATTCTTGTTTTTTTACTCATTTTTAACATGTGCATGTTTAATTGACAGTTGTATATTGGAGGCGTCCCTAACTTCCAAGAGGGCCTGGTGGTCAATCAGAACTTCACGGGCTGCGTAGAGAACATGTACCTGAACGCGACCAACGTCATCCAGGACCTGCGTCTGGGGTACGATACCGGGGAACCTTTCAAGTTCCAGAAGGTCAACACGCTTTACGCTTGTCCAGTAAGTACTGTTTGAACATTAAATACAGTTAAGCAATAGGAACGAATTTGAGCTATGATTCACTCACTACGATAACTAAGCGACTTGCATGGCGGAGCATGTCCCGGCTATAGGGATGGATGATCTCGGGTTCGAAACTAGCTCGTAGTTTAAATGTTTCCTTTCGTTGTAATTTTAGAAGCTGATTCGCTTAGCTTGCTATAATAAAAAAAATACAATGTTAAAATATTCATATTATGTGTTTTATATTATAACTTAATATAAAACACATAATAAATATGCATGGTGGTCGGGGATTTCCGAAATGCTCGACCACCATGCGTATTTATTAGGCTAAGTACCATGCTCACGTAGAAAATTTGTCGCCAAGCACCTAACGGTGTGTTCCTGCAGCTTTCCTTGAGAACCATTAATTTTAGCCTGAACAATATCTTCGATTACATCATCACTTACCATCAGGTAAGATAGTGGTCAAAGGCTAAATTATAAGAAAATAAAATTAACTGTATGATTCATCCATTATATGATTTATCCATGATCTCCATTATATACATGCCTGTCATATTTCCTGTATTTCTTCTTTATCCAAAGGTTGCCTGGAAGAAATCGGCATCAGTTATAAGGCCACCCATTGTGACAGTTTAGTCTTAGTTTATGTTAGAATAATGTATGTATTGAAGGTTTGTGTTGTACTTGGTGTAGGAGCCCCCCGTGGTGCCCATAACGTTCCTGAAGGAGGGTTCGTACGCGAGGCTGCGCGGCTACTCGGGAGGGAACGCGCTTAACATCTCCCTGGAGTTCCGCACCTACGAGATACACGGCCTGCTCATATACCACAAGTTCAACACTGATGGACATGTCAAGGTTTGTCACTTTCTATAGAATTTGTTATACAGGGTTATTGGTAAAATGCTAACAACCTATTAGGGTTGGCTTCTGCTCGTCCCAAGAAACTATATGACATGGTTTTATAAGGTTTTGAAAAAAAAAAAAAGTTTTTAAATTATTTTAAAATTTTGTGTTGTCTTTTTTATATGTTTTTGACTGAATAAGTTGGAGGACCACACAAAAAAAAATCTCTCATAATGTTTGTTAGGACTAGCAGAAGTCAACCCTAAGAGGTTGTTAGCATTTTACCAATAACCCTGTATACTTCTTTATCTATGCTTTATGTTTGTTATGTTCTACTTTTACAAACTGTTCTTGATATTTTTCTGTACTCTTTGGTTTATAATGAGGATTGTCAGGTTCCCCGAGTATATAAGTCTACCAGGCGCGGCGTATTGTCCGATTAGAGTTGAAAAAATATCGTATAAGGAAGATAAATAGCGATATTAAAGATGAAAGTTACACTTAATTCATTATTTTACCTTATTTTCATGATGTTAATTAGTTTTGTATGCGATTACTGTGTCCATAAATTATATTAAGTAATTCTTAGTTGTTTCAATAAGTTGTCTCTTGGCTAACTACACAAGTTTTGTTTAATAAATTTGCATGTAAATGATCTCAACAGATCAGACGCCATATCTTCTTTGTTAATTCAAAGCATAATAAAAAAATTAAAACTGTACGCGTAAAATAAACTCACTATATACCATGGCGACAAAGAATATAACGTTACAAAGGGAATAGATACCAGGTATTAGATTATTTTAAAGTTTTTAATATATCCAAATGCAATTTCGTCATCATCAGCTGGAAGACGTCCACTGTTGAACAAAGGCCTCCCCCATAGAACGCCACAAAGAACGGCTATTAGCCGCTTGTAACCATTGGCTACCCGCCACTTTCACGATGTCGTCAGTCCACCTAGTGGGGGGCCTACCAACTCTACGTCTTCCGGTGTAGTGTGGTAACCACTCGAGAACCTTTCTTCCCCATCGGTTGTCAGTTCGTCGAGCAATGTGGTCCGCCCATTGCCACTTCAACTTGCAAATTCTGAGAGCTATGTCGGTGACTTTTGGTCTTTGGCGAGTATCCACGTTCCGGATTTTATCGCGCAAAGAAACTCCGAGCATAGCTTTGTCCATAGCTCGTTGAGTGACTTTGAGCTTGTCCATAAGGGCCACAGTTAGGGACCAATGCAATTTACTTAACATATATTTATGTAATCATCTCTATCAGCCGGATGAAGTCCATTGTTAAACAAAAGCCTCCCCATGGAACGCATTAATGTTTGACTATAAGCCATTGCCAACACGCATCTATTGCGCTCCCGGCGTATCTTAGCGTAAATTCACACATAAGTGGCATCGGCTGGTAGCTCAGCAGCCGGAAGTTTAACTGTCAAACAATTTTCGACTTTGTTTCAATAATTACAATGTATATTATAGGATAAAAGAATTGACGTTGATGGGTCGCAAGTTGCCGCGCGAGTTTTCTAAGTTTTTCAAGCGATACTATACGTTGTAGTAATAGAGACAAAGTCGAAAATGGTTCGACAATAAAACTGCCCGTCAGCCGCTGTTACTTCGGTGGGTATCGAGCCTTACGATCTCGTCAGTTGACTTAGTTAGCATGCACTGAGAAAAATCTAAAGTCAAAAGCGCCCTAATGACGGCCAATTTATATGGTATAAGGCAAAAAACCGACCAAACGTAAATACGTACAAAAACGCCTTCCAACTAGAAGGCGTTAAACGAGGTCAGTGAAGGCGAATGTTTCTTTTCGTCTTCATTTAAGGTGTATTTTGGGATATTTCTTAAATATTGACTTTTCGATGAGGCTGATTAAGTCGTACGTTATAGTGATAATCACCATATATACACCGCCGTTAAAGTAGGGTATATTTTATGGTCAATACTGCAATTATTATCGTATAACAAGTTCAATTCTGAAAATACTTTACGGAAGGCGTTTTTGACGGTTGTGTTTATTATAAAACATGTTACATTTTTATTGATTGGTGAAAATCATCTTAAGAGTTGTGAATTCATCTTACGTAGATACAATTCAACGGTAAAAGGTCAAATTTGATTTAATCCTTTAAGTCGTTTTTCTCAGTGTGTATGTAATGATTACAGGTATACTTAGAAGAAGGCAAAGTGAAGGTGGAGCTGGACATGCAAGGTCCCCGCGTGAAGCTGGACAACTACGCGGAGCAGTACAACGACGGCCGGTGGCACGCGCTCATGCTCACCATGGCCACCGACACTCTCACGCTCGCGATAGACTACAGGCCCGTCAAGACTACCAAGAAAATCAACTTCATGACGGGAAGCACTTACTATATCGCGGGTATGTTTCTTTTCATATAAGTATGCTTGCTGAATTTTATATTATGTGAGAGTAGATACAAAAAGTTAAGAAAACGCAATAAAATCGTTACAAAAACATTTATTTTCGACATAGTCTCCATCTAGGTCTATGCACTTCTTCCATCTGGTTTCCAAAGCATATATTATACAGGTTTAAATTCTGATAAATAAGCGACTCTAGAGACGAAGTAATAAAGTGCGCTTCAGCTCGCAGAGCGCGGAGTAGCTAATATTTATATTCACCTACAAGCTGTGTCTCTTTCTATCGCATAGCTCTGATCTTTTCTGACGCACCGTAGATTTATCTCGTCCTGACACTCTAGACGAAAGAGTTTTATTCATAATTAATAATTAGGAACCGGCTACGAGTTTCCGACCAGTTTCGGACCGATCAGAATGGGCCTCAACTCGTAACTGACTGTTTGGAATCTAAAATTGTTTCAACCTTTTTAGTTAAAAGTATATTCGTTATATTTTATTATATCAAAATATGTTTTAACTTCCTGAAGTATTGGATGCTTGTTCTTAAGCTTAATTTCTATGACTTGACCTTTGTATTTGTATGTATAGGAGGCAAGGGCCCGACGCGCGGGTTCATCGGCTGCATGCGTAAGATAGCAGTGGACGGCAACTACCGGCTGCCGACCGATTGGAAGAAGGAAGAGTACTGCTGTCCTAACGAGGTCGTCTTCGACGCCTGTCAGATGATTGATAGGTAACTATTATTTTAATTTGCAAGAAGAAACCAATCATTATTAAGAATAATCATTATTAAGAATAATGATTGGTTTCTGAGATACGGTAAGTCTGAACGTACAGCCCCATAAAGTAATTCAACGTAAGTTTGATAGTGATAATTTTATAAAAATAGACTAGTACATCACGTGGAAATTTAAGTAATCGGTCATGAAATCAGTATTTTAGGTTATTAACGAATACAATATTTTCAAAAAGACTTATAACTATCAAAACTACATGATGATATAAATAGTCATCAATTTAGCAAGAATAATATTATACACTAGTGCGTAATATATCTATCCCTACGAAGTTAAGTCAGTAACTATCTGCAAATTAACTATATGCGAGTAAACAGAGCATTTTCAATTTAATCGGGTAATTCAGATTTGTAACATCAAAGAGGTTTATGTTTAATCAACTATCACATATTTACTGCGCGCAAAAAAAAACAAACTTGCGCGCTATTTTCCATAATTTTCGTATGTTGTTTGTATCGCATTTGAGCAATATATATTTTTTTCCTCGCAAGGGTGTTGAATTGAAGTGCGTATGAAACTCGTGAGCAACTTGCTCATAATACACTCGGCTGATTAACGCCCTCGCCTACGGCTCGGACTGCAACACACAGCTTCGTGTACAATGAGCAACTTAGCTCACTTGTATCATAATCTACTATTATTTACATATCAACGAAATGTAAAGTGTGAGGCGTCAACTTTTGGAAATTCTAGCCGGTACCACACGGGTTTTTTTGGTGTGAGTCCAGAGCAAGCGAAATTTCCTAGAATTTCATTAAATGTGTAACCTTAAAAAATGTGCTCACGTGTGAAATACCTCCTCCATTTAGAGAGGGGGTGTTAACCTAAACCCCAACGCTTGGTAAGCGTCTTGGGGATATTAGTGTAAGAATGCAGTAATAATAATAATAGATGAATAATAATTTATTCATACCTCAAATAATATTTGGTAAATTACAGTGTTCAATATACGAACACTCAAAATATAGAGCTGTGTGGCCTGTATTAATATTATTAATATGACGATGACGTGCTGAGGTATCCAAACAAATAGAGAAGAGAAGGTAAAGAAATCCACCACGTACCTTTAATGCTCCCACGAACCGTCCCCAAGATAGGCTGGCTGGATGAAATTTCTTCTGGGTAATGTCGGCTTTGGAAAGTTCACACACGCACATTCACAAGTAATAATTATGCACGGTAGTAGTTTAAAACAGAGATCACGGAGCTAATATAAAGAAACGTTCTTGTGAAGAGAGTACGAAAAATGCGACCCACGGGGATGCTCGACGTAAACTGACAGACGTGTCTCTGTCGTGTCATTTTTTTTCCGTTTCCATCCCAAGTCGAGGGTAGGACGCGCAAAAACATCTCGGGCAGTGGCAAAATTCTTTCACTACCCTCAATTCTAAGTGTAAGGATCGAACATACAGTTTGTTGAGTTAGCTTATTAGTATCCTCTGCACTTCACACTAGATCTCATTCGAGCATGTGTAGTGGGCCTGCATTAACTCTCCGCGGTCACTTTAATTCACTCGTCCTACCACAATGTACATTATGCATCACAAATCAAACCAAGGCCATACACAAACGTCCTCATCCCATCCGCGCCTAATTCCAAACAGGTACGTCACCTTAAAATGATTAAAATTGTTCCGTGCAACTGCGGGTAACTCCAATCCGATTTCATCGTCATATAAATTGGTACTAACTATCCCGGCTTAAAATGACCCGCTATTGAGCAGAAACTCTCAAATTTAAAGACTCTCGCTCTCACGTGCCACACCACTCGCAACCAAAGGAGCAAAGGAATAAAAAATCTCGTACATAACCCAACCCTAGCTAGTTGGCGATGGATATCAGAACTGCGGTTATCATTTGGTAATGTAAACATTGAAAACTGACAGTTATTAGGTTCTTATGTTTTATATATGTACCTATAATATTGCTCCATAAGTACCTTTGCTGCGAGTAATTAAACCTTCAAAATTTACTGATATCAAAAAAAGAAAATGTCCAAGAGCTCAATAATGTCCAACTATGTATGTTTATACAGGATGGTAACTTTCAGCGGGGCAGTAAGGGGAAGTACCTTATCCGTTGCAGCTACTCGGAAATGGTCTTAGGAGACTATGCATAATTTTTAATGGAATTTTGATCCCCATTGAAAGATTAAAAAACAAATACAGTTAGCAAGAAAATAGCCATTTTACACAAAAACATTTTTTGATGCCAATCGATCCTGTTTCTAATACTGATCAAAAACTTCTATGGGACCAACCATCGTTGGAGTACTAAAAAGTCACAAATTGCAAAAAACTTTTCCCTTACATTTTGTTTGAAAATTTTACGCAAAAGCTTTTTTAGTGACGGTTGAGATCTATTTGTTGACTGAATAAAAAGCTATGATTAAAAACAATTAAAATTTCGAATCTAACTTTACTTTAAGCCCCTTACTACCCTGCTGAAAGTTTCCACCCTGTATAGTTAATCTAATATGTTATGTTTATATAACGTGTTAATATAGCCCAATCGGAAAAACGTCTAATTATAGGAACATGAAACAAACCAAAGAAAGGCCATTTAGAAAAATGTTCAACAATAGGAATGTCTAACCAGAAAAATGTCCCAGTATAGAGATGTCGACCATTATAATAATATTAATAACTGCTCTTGTGATTGCATAACTATCTTTTTGGACCCTACTGGCCCCTTGTATATAATTAATATTGAAATGTAGGAACTCAATAAATTTGAACTTTGAATATGATAACACTGACAAATTATAATTTCATAAATTTTCTTTAATAAATATTGCCAACAAACATATTTTTTGTAGCCGATAAACTAGCCTTTGAATACTGTATCATCTGTTGATATGTGATGATGTGGTCGAGGATGGTAAACGGACTAGCCCTAGAATTACTGGCTCTTAAGGACTGCTGCCGGAACACACTGTTAGGTGCTTGGAGACAGATTCTCTACTGGAAGGTGGTAGCTAGACAGGCGAGCATTCGTAAAATGGTGGAAGCCATGCAGTGAAGTTCAAGTCGGCGGTGGAAATGGAACCATGGACATGTGGCCTGCATATATCAATGATAAACGAGATAAATAATTCATAATCAATCAATCAATTTTCATATAAACCTAAAAGGGCAAAATGATTATTTGTATTAATTGTATATTAATACAAATAATCATTTTGCCCTTCTTTTCATTGGGGGTTTTTGTTGTTTATTTTTGGATATTTTTTACTTTTGGACATTTTTATTGTTGGATTTTTTTTTGGACTTTTGTATTATAGTCATTATTAATGAATACTTTTAAATCTGGGATTTTTTTAGGCTTTGGACATCATTCTTTTGTGACATAAGTCGTGCAAATCTTTCGTGCTGGGGAGGTGAAACACCTATGTCTTGTGTTCCAGATGCAACCCAAATCCGTGCGAGCACGGAGGCGAGTGCACGCAGACTGCGGAGGAGTTCACGTGCAACTGTCAGGGCACGGGGTACGCGGGCGCGGTCTGTCATACCTGTAAGTGTTCTCTCTCTGTTATACACACCTAGTTCACGTGCAACTGTCAGGGCACGGGGTACGTCGCGCGGTCTGTCATACCTGTAAGTGTTCTCTCTCTGTTATACACACCTAGTTCACGTGCAACTGTCAGGGCACGGGGTACGTCGCGCGGTCTGTCATACCTGTAAGTGTTCTCTCTCTGTTATACACACCTAGTTCACGTGCAACTGTCAGGGCACGGGGTACGTCGCGCGGTCTGTCATACCTGTAAGTGTTCTCTCTCTGTTATACACACCTAGTTCACGTGCAACTGTCAGGGCACGGGGTACGTCGCGCGGTCTGTCATACCTGTAAGTGTTCTCTCTCTGTTATACACACCTAGTTCACGTGCAACTGTCAGGGCACGGGGTACGTCGCGCGGTCTGTCATACCTGTAAGTGTTCTCTCTCTGTTATACACACCTAGTTCACGTGCAACTGTCAGGGCACGGGGTACGTCGCGCGGTCTGTCATACCTGTAAGTGTTCTCTCTCTGTTATACACACCTAGTTCACGTGCAACTGTCAGGGCACGGGGTACGTCGCGCGGTCTGTCATACCTGTAAGTGTTCTCTCTCTGTTATACACACCTAGTTCACGTGCAACTGTCAGGGCACGGGGTACGCGGGCGCGGTCTGTCATACCTGTAAGTGTTCTCTCTCTGTTATACACACCTAGTTCACGTGCAACTGTCAGGGCACGGGGTACGTCGCGCGGTCTGTCATACCTGTAAGTGTTCTCTCTCTGTTATACACACCTAGTTCACGTGCAACTGTCAGGGCACGGGGTACGTCGCGCGGTCTGTCATACCTGTAAGTGTTCTCTCTCTGTTATACACACCTAGTTCACGTGCAACTGTCAGGGCACGGGGTACGTCGCGCGGTCTGTCATACCTGTAAGTGTTCTCTCTCTGTTATACACACCTAGTTCACGTGCAACTGTCAGGGCACGGGGTACGTCGCGCGGTCTGTCATACCTGTAAGTGTTCTCTCTCTGTTATACACACCTAGTTCACGTGCAACTGTCAGGGCACGGGGTACGTCGCGCGGTCTGTCATACCTGTAAGTGTTCTCTCTCTGTTATACACACCTAGTTCACGTGCAACTGTCAGGGCACGGGGTACGTCGCGCGGTCTGTCATACCTGTAAGTGTTCTCTCTCTGTTATACACACCTAGTTCACGTGCAACTGTCAGGGCACGGGGTACGTCGCGCGGTCTGTCATACCTGTAAGTGTTCTCTCTCTGTTATACACACCTAGTTCACGTGCAACTGTCAGGGCACGGGGTACGCGGGCGCGGTCTGTCATACCTGTAAGTGTTCTCTCTCTGTTATACACACCTAGTTCACGTGCAACTGTCAGGGCACGGGGTACGTCGCGCGGTCTGTCATACCTGTAAGTGTTCTCTCTCTGTTATACACACCTAGTTCACGTGCAACTGTCAGGGCACGGGGTACGTCGCGCGGTCTGTCATACCTGTAAGTGTTCTCTCTCTGTTATACACACCTAGTTCACGTGCAACTGTCAGGGCACGGGGTACGCGGGCGCGGTCTGTCATACCTGTAAGTGTTCTCTCTCTGTTATACACACCTAGTTCACGTGCAACTGTCAGGGCACGGGGTACGTCGCGCGGTCTGTCATACCTGTAAGTGTTCTCTCTCTGTTATACACACCTAGTTCACGTGCAACTGTCAGGGCACGGGGTACGTCGCGCGGTCTGTCATACCTGTAAGTGTTCTCTCTCTGTTATACACACCTAGTTCACGCGTTCTACACGAAGCATCCTCAGGAGGTCTTGACTCTACGAGCGCACGATCGAGAAATCGAGAAATTCTTCCGGTTTGGCTGCGTGGCGTTTGTGACGTCACGTCGGCTTAGCAGGAAAATTAGGCGGCATTGTCACTAGATATATTTTAATATCTTTTAAGTGTTTTATTAAAATATTAATTTGATGTTTTCTTAAAATTAAAAATATTTGTTATTATTAAAAATGGATTTCCGCAAATTAACGCCTGAATCTATTCATTAGTTCTTTTTATATTGATTGTGTGTACATTTAATGTGGAAACGCACGAGAAGAGATGCCGGCGCTTCACGGTGTGAAGGCGGTTTTGCAGTCATCAAAACGTCTCTGTCACGCTTTTTCCCCATCATTACTATATCCCGATTTTTTATATCATCATCAGCTGGAAATCGTCCACTGTTGAACGAAGGTCTCCTTCATAGAACACCACTTTACTGTCACACTATTTCTTTTATATAAGTTAATATACATTACAAGTAATACCGCTTTATCGCTTTCTGTGCGTTTCCACCTTTATTATTAGGAATAATTACTGTCTGATGTATAATAAAAACTGGCCAACCGCGAGTCGAACTCGAACTAAATATCCCAAAAGGAATGAAAAAATCATAATTTTATTTATATTTGCATAACACCCTGTGTGTGTTGTTACGGAACTTTTTTTTTTTTTTATGCCTGGTAGGTTAGCCTTTGACCACTATCTCACGTGATGGTAAGTGACGATGTGATCGAAGATGTTGTTCAGGCTAACCTAGAAGTACTGGCTCTCAAGGACAGCTGCCGGAACACACCGTTAGGTGCTTGGCGAAAGATTTTCTACTTGAGGGTGGTAGCTAGCCAGGCGGGCATTCACAAAATGCCCTGCCACCATGCTATAAAGACTGCCATCCTAAGACAACAACCGGGACCGACGGCTTAACGTGCCCTCCGAAGCACGGAAACGCTCAGTAGTAATGTCACAAGCAATCACCCATCCAACTCATGACCGCGGGCGACGTTGCTTAACTTTGCTGATCGTTTGAGAACAGCTAAGTAAACTTCGCTACGAGCGCTTCAACTGTCGTTGTAAGAGTCGCAGTTGGCCGGTTTAGTTTTGCCAGGCCCTAGGGTTGTCGCTATATGTCGTTGTTGTTGTGTTGCAGCGGTGCACCCGCTGTCCTGCACGGCGTACAAGAACGTGCAGGCGGTGTCCCGCGCGGCAGACATACACATCGACGTGGACGGCTCGGGCCCGCTGCCCGCCTTCCCGGTCACCTGCCACTACTACTGTACGTATATACTACTTACTATCGCACCTTACCTCTCTATACTCACTCACACTACAACTGGCGACGGTAGAACCATACTGATCCAAGTATCGTTTTCATTATATTGAGAAAAAGAAGGAAACGCGTTTGAACTTGTTTTAAAAAAATACGTAATTTATTATGCTTTAATGTTGTTTATCCAAGTGATGGCTAATATGTCAGACAAAATAAAATAAAAAGTTGTACTAAAATATTTTCATTAAAAGTAGTCAAAATGTTGGTTTCTCCAGAACAAAAACCAGATAAAAATAAAATTGGATCAGTATAGCAGGATATATTTTTGAAAGTAAGTATAATGCTAAAAGTGAAAAATTGAGGTCCTTTAGCAATATAAGGCGCTTATTGTACTTGGATCAATGTTGCATCAATTGAATATTTTTTTCCTTGTATTTGTTGCATATAACTCCAAAATAGAAAAAATGTCACTTGGATCAGTATGATTCTACCTTCGCCAACTGTTATTTATGACCTTATTGTGACACGGTTCAATGAAAAAACTAATCAAATCGAAAATGTAGCCGACAAGCCTCTCACAGTTTGTGATTACTTATGCGGCGTTCGTTTTGGCTCGATTGCGTTTGTAGCAGTTTCAAAAGTGGCATTTGTGTTTTAGCGTTCGGATAGAAGCTTTTGCTATTTTTGACCACCAATTACTGCATGCTATCCGAACGGCTTAAAACATACTTTGACAACCGCCAATATTTTAACAATTTTGCACAGTACGAAACATGGAATCAATCTCTAAAATTAACAAAAAGTAGGTACCTATATTATTATTATTTCTTTGTTAATGGCTTCTGATAGTTACATAAATAAAAAACTTGTGAAACTCTTCAATCGCGCCAAATACAACTGTCAAAACAGCAGTTGTCAAAAAACGATCACAACGATCCCACGGCAAGACATGGGTCAAAAATATCACTTTTCTCTGTCATTTGTAGCGTTTTCAAAGCTATCCGAACGGTGAGCGAAAACGATATTTTTGCTCACGAAGTCCCAAAACGAACGGCCCGTGTGATCGTTTTTAGCGTTTGTGAGTGTTATTTTTGGCACCGATAGCCTATCCGAACGCCCTAATAAACGACAAAAATGCTTGGACAATTCCTGTTAAACTATCGCCTGTCACCTGTATAATTAAAAAAAAATCTAATATAGTATGTAACACATTGTTAAGAGAGGTAAGAATGGCCCCGAGTTTCTTGCGTTCCTCTCGCAGTGGCTCTATACATTTTTTTTGCTGAACGTGGCAGTAATATTTAGAAAATCACACATTTTTGATTATATTCATTTCTATAATAAACCGGGTTATACAAATTTATGTATAACATTTAAAAATACACCCATGTTTATATTATGACGCTGAGAGATGCTGAAATTCCATCCCTTCGGATTGCGTAGGAGTAAAAGAGAAGCAGCGCTGGTGGAATCATGATCAGTTTGGATGGAAACTTAAAGTATGCTTAATACAAAACTAGTAACTTAAATCGAAAATGTGATTCACAATATAGTTTTGCTATTATATTGTTATATTTTTTATGCACATACATACATAAATGAATGAAATATTTTCGTTATAAGCGTAACATAGCAATTTTATATTACGTTTTTTTTTTAAACTTCTTTTGTTTTTTGGTAGTGAATATGATCAAGTTTAACATTATATTTTCTTATCGCTAAAAACTATAATACTAAAAACCTGTTTAAATTCAGCTATTTAGCTCTTGTCAGCACCTAAACGTAATCAACGTTCTAAGAGTCATGACAATGTGAAGTGTAACGCGACCGCAGCGGGCGTGCCACGCCCAATATCCTGAAGAAAACTTCCGGTACAAGTAAAAACAATTGTCGATAGCGGTTGACTCTTAGTTCTTCTACGTAACTATAAAAGTTATCGCCTTCTCCTATACATGTTTTTTAACAGAACCCCTAGTGGATACGTTTATAAACTGAAAAATGGTATGGGAAGAAAGCGCTAACTTTGATAGTTTACTAGTAGTTTGTGGTACTGTAAACCAGTTTATTGTTTTGTCTGTTTAAAATTATTTTTAGAGATATGTTTTGACCATCACCTATTGTATATGTATGTATGTTTTGTGGTATTTGGTTAGGGAATAGTAAACAGGCTTAATCTAGAATGAACTGACTGAATGTCTAGGTGGAAGGCATTTTCTAAATTTCCGCCATGCGGTGAAGCTCAATTTCGCATCAGGACTCGATCTATGAGCCTGGTGCGTGCAAGCCATTGCCACTGGGGTCATCAATGCTGATTAGAATTTGTGAATTAACTTATTATATTTTTTTTTAGTTTTTATATTGTAATCAAGCATTGAATAGATGGAATTCAATGCTTGATTATTATATAAAAACTTTCTTTGTATCTGTCGATGTGATGACGTAAGTGGAAACAGGATTATCATTTGAACGGAAAGTGGCTTTAAATATCAGCTGCTGAAATATTTCTTCAACTGCTTGGCACAAATTTCTTACATTCAGGTCCTGGCCAATTAAGCAAATGCCATACCACCACGACGCTCTTAATTCTTGATTAAAACAAAATTTTACGACCACCGCAGTCAACCTTCGGTAAGTGCTGGACGTTGACTGCCGAGCGTGACTTACCAAGAACATTTAAAAAGGTTAATCTGTCTCGTGTAGCGGACGGACGTATAATCACCGCGGTGCAACACTCGTCGTCCGTAAGCACGGTAGTGGACGGGTACCAGGAGCCCGGCAGCTTCCGGCAGGACATTATCTACGACGCCTCGCGACAACAACTCGAAGCGTTGCTCAACAGGTCCCACTCCTGCCAGCAGCGGCTCGAGTACAGCTGCAGGCATTCCAGGCTTCTCAACTCTCCTAGTGAGTACTTTCTACATTTATCAATTATTCTCTATCAACAGTGATCAGTCTTCCACTGACCACGGTAGATGCAAATCCATCGAAACGTCAAAGTATCAAAAATAATTCAGATCAAGCCGTGTTGTGATGATTATTGTGAATCATGTTAAATAATTATGTTTTGCGTGAGTTTCGGGGCATATACTTCAATAACTTACCGATTTCATTGTCATCATTGTAGAGTTACGTTATGAACTCGGCTTAGGAATTAAGCTTTTAGCAGTGAGAGTTATCCAAAACCAAACCGGCCTTAAGGGAGCGACGCAACGCCTGCGATTCGCTTTTAATTGACTCTTACAGTATAAAATAAACCAATTGTTGTCTGTGTAACTAAGTATCTTTCACAAGGCTATTATTATTATAGGATATGTGGGTGAATGAATGGAAATTATTAAAGATTGTATGGGGATGAAGCTATGGAAATCGCGAAGAAGGCGAGGTTTCGCTCCGGATTTTACCTATACATGTTACCAGAGGAAAAAAGAATACGACTATAAGAAGTCAAACATTAGATATTGTGGGCATATTCAGTTCACCTATTTTTACAGATTTTGCATTGGATAATGACAGTTAGACATAGACACATTGCAGTGGGCCCAATTCGTTACTCAACTTGGTTCCAAACATCAACCTTTGTTCAAAGTTCGATTACCTTAGTTAGGTTTGGGTATTGGTATAACCTGTTAGTCAGTCTGTCCATAATAGACAAAACATCTACAACTTCTAGGGTAATATTCCTAACAAATATCGTGACATGAATTGCGTTATATCCTTGTTCATTTTAATATCACCTTGGTAAAAACTTATTGAGGTCGCTTGAAGAACTCAGGGAATTGCTTGATCTGATGTCCTCAATAAATTCTTCCAGAATGAATACATCTTCGGTAAAATAAAATGAAGTTATGTATTCACTGTTAATATTGATACCAAACCGTTAATCAAATTAAGGTGCTCCTCTATTGAGGCTAACAGCAACGCGCGGTGCCGAATAAGGTAAAAAAATTGTTCAATAGTAATGTCACAAAGCACAGCGGAGACAACAACAGCTCGACCCTTACAGTATTGTCCAATCAGATTGTTAAATTTCGAGGAGCGGAGAATTAAATAATTTAATAGTTTAAAAGTAACCACACAGAGTTTATTGAAGACAAGTGTTTTGTCCGATTGTTTAGTTCCATACGGTTCATACTTGAATCCCAAAACGATGGAAGTTATTTCTTCGTTGTATAACTGGAAATATTACTCTGGAATTTGTATCCCTTGTCATGATATTGGATGTCGATCGTATACTGGTAAGGTAATATGAGTATTTGTGTGCAGGCGAGGAGGCTTCGTTCCACCCGTTTGCATGGTGGGTGTCCCGCAGCGGGCAGCGCATGGACTACTGGGCGGGCGCGCCGCCCGGGTCCCGCATGTGTGCCTGCGGAGTGCTGGGGGACTGCCTCGATCCCACCAAGTGGTGCAACTGTGACGCGGAGCATGCCAACCTCAACGCTAACGGTAACTATCTACATACTACTCCCGGGGGTCCCAATTATCATAGAAAGTTTGGCATTCATAACTTATTATTCATAAATAAGGACAAAGTAATACAAATCAATGGGCTAAGAGCGAGATGCAACTTCATTATAACCGCAGCCACATTGAGATCTTGGTACTTCATCTGCCATATTAGCCATTTGCAAAGATGGCTTAGCCCTGTTCCCAAGGCAATAGATGGACCATAGATTTTATCTCGATACGATATTACAATAGCGTAACTGTATTGCTTCATGATTTTTTTTACATACTCGGTGACTATTGAGATGCTTTGAAACAGATATTTATTTCGAATGGAAACAGTAAACCCTTCATCTTTTGATTTTCTTCTAGAATTTCAAACGGACGGTGGCGACATAACCGAGATTGAATTCCTGCCAGTGAAGCAGGTCCGCTTCGGGGACACGGGTTCGCATCTGGACGAGAAGGAAGGACGATACACCCTCGGCCCGCTGCTTTGTGAAGGGGACGGTATGTGTTCTCTGTTTGACACACCCGGGCTCGATCCTGTTTATAGTAACGGGTTCGAATCTGGTAGGGGATGTTTTTAAACTTAGTTATAGCGCTCTTCCCAAATAGGTTTGTTCCTTTCTATCTTAAATTTGAAGACCATCTAAGGATATAAAGTTATGTGGACTATAAATTATGTAAGTTTGCGGAATGCTGGCAGCATAAGCTTTGAATTAGAAAAAAACTGTGGTACTATAAACTAAAAAAAAGGAGGTATTTTATAATTCTAAAATTACTAACACAAGGTACACATATTTAACGGGATTTAGTTTAGTGAAAATAATGTGTAAGGTACATATATAATTTACATTTACATCTACTTACATAAAAGTACATTGTAGAAGTATGTTAACGAATCCGTTTTGTCAGATTTTGGTTCATTGTGATAGGAAGCGAACTTTTTGCCATCTACCGGACACAGTTTTAGACACCACCTTGCTAATGAACATTTCTTTATCAGAAACTCACTCTTATCAAGTCCCTCTTCTCCATAACTGTACTTTACGTAACTACACCAACAAACCAGTTACAAAAATAAATATGTAGTCTCTTTTGATCGAACACTCACGTTCTGTTGCGACTGATGATGAGAAAATAAACACTCTAAACCTCTCCGTATAAGAGAACTTGCGCGCCAAAAACGCTCAGATTGAATGCTTAGAACGACAAAGCTTTTTCGCGGCGGGGCGTGGAAAACAACGCTAGGTGTAGCTTGGTAATTATAAAATTTGGTCATCTTTGAGACATCCCAAGATATTTATCTGTCAAAGTAACATTTCTAGGAAGGCATTGAGTCTGGTGATACAATAGTAAATGTTATAATACATGTACAGAGCGCTAGCTCGATGCGTCGCGTCTTCAAATTCTGCCACCTATTTGACCCAATGAATAAACATAGCAATCCAACGGGGTAATGCTGCCAGCATGCTGGGCCGCTGCCGACTAGCAGTAGGCTGGAGCGATTGGACTGCCTGTGAGTTTGCAAGGATTTATAACTTTTCTAAATGTTTTCATTTTGTTCCGCAGATCTATTCAGTAACGCGGTGACGTTCCGCATATCGGACGGCATCATCCTGCTGCCCCTGTTCGACCTCGGCCACAGCGGGGATATATACTTCGAGTTCAGAACTACTAAAGAAAACGCAGTGCTTTTGCACTCCAAGGTATGTTATTTAAGCAGGAAAATGTATATTTTTGAATAGGCATTTATGGGCCCGAATATTCGAGGAATAGGGAAAAATACAGCCACTTTGGACTGTACAATACGATATAAAAATCCTCATACCTTTAATCCTGAAGCCTCATTTAGCGCAACTTAATTTGTAACCTATATATCCCTCACTCAGTGCGAGGTAGAAGGTGGCCAATTATGCTGTTTCACCTTTACCTTGGAAATCGTTATCTTTCAAATAATTTTACCCAATACCGGCCGTCATATTAGCTAAAGCTAGCATTTTCGGGAGTGTAGCAAACATAGTTACTTGTTATTACTGGGATGGATGACCGCTAATTGACTAAGCTCATAATAGGCCACTTTAAGCCTTAAGTCCCGGATTTTGCCCATGTTACGAACACTTAAGTTGAAAATCGATCGCAAGTATCTACCTAGCGGTGTGCTCCTGTAGCTGTCCTTGGGAGCCAGTTAAGGTACAAGCTGGTAGCGGACGACATGAAGCTGCAGCAAACGACGTGTCGCAGCGACACTACTGGTTTCCACGTATTTCTATGAAATTCCCTCCGTAGTTAGCGACATGAAGCTAGCGACGCGTCGTCGAGCGGCAGACGGCAGTGTCGTCCGACCGCAGATCAGTAGTGCCGCTGACGCCGGAGCAACGACAAGTCGTGCGTGTTTCTTTTTAAAATGGATTTCATTCATATCGCTTTTCAAATGGTTTTTTATCAGTATTGAATAAGTTCCATCACTTGCTCTGCATTTAAGCATAGGACGTGTGGCTTTTCGTCTTTTTCAGTATAATAAAAACAAGTCATCATCGTCTTCTTCCTCTTCTAATAAAAGATATAAAAAAATGCGATCACTATTCTCGAACACGTCAGACAACTTGTTTGACGGAGCACTCAAAAGCAACTGGTTGCCATCTGCTGTTGCCGTCTGCAGTCGGGTTCGAAATCATGACTGCAGCAACATGACGCAACGACGTGTCGTGATGACATGTCGTCTGCTGCTGCTGCGTGCAGTCGGCTACCAAATTGTACCATACATACCTCTAGGTTAGCCAGAGCAAAGTCTTGGAATGCATCATCACTTACCACCAAATGAGCTAGTGAGGTAGTAGACCTAGCAGCAATAAAAACACATTCTATATACATTTTCTGACAATACGGTCTACTACCAACTATTCAATTGATCTTCTTTGCCTGTATATAAAATAGTAGTAATTGTAATATGTGAACATGTGTTGTCGTCAGGGTCCTCTGGACTACATAAAGCTGTCTATAATCGGCGGCGACCAGCTCCAGTTCCAGTTCCAGGTGGGGGACACTCCGCTCGGAGTGAGTGTGGAGACCAGCACCAGGCTTGCAGACGATAACTGGCATTCTGTCTCTGTGCAGAGGAACAGGTCACTATAATTACTCATCACCATCAACAACAGTCCCAACGTCCACCGTTGAACAAAAGTCTCCCTTATTAAGAAAAGGGAAGAAAACGGCCACGCTTGGCAGGCGTCTTAAGAATCGCAGTGTAGGATATCAGTTCATCAGCAGGCGCTTCTGGTATTTTACCTTTAGTCGCCTCATACGACCGCCACAGGTAGTAAAGGGGTATATATGGTGTGCTATTCTTGCCCATTATCCCACGGAATACTTACTAATACGTGAATTTATTTATAATCATGATATAACTGTACAGTATTGATGTAAATGTGATCGGATCCTTAAAGAACCATTTTCAGCATTCCATCTAATGAAGCTGAAGGTTGGCAGTTAATAACGAGGTGACAAAGTTCTGCAACATTTCCGGTTCATTTCGTTATCATGAAATTTCTTGGGTAAAATGAGGGATTTTTCTTTCAGCGCCTGTTTCCATCAGTTTGATCACCAAGTATATCCCGGTTTAATAAAGAAAGATGGCGCTTCTAAACAGAACATCTCAATCAATTTACATAAATATATGATAAAACCTAAAAAGCCTCACTATGCAAAGCTGCGTCATGCCTACCAAAAACATCACCCGATCTTTTATCATTATCAAATTAAGAACCAATCCTTTAATATTTTCTTTATGAAATTGTGACGGATCACGCTTGAGGGCCCCCTGATGTTAAGCGGTAATCTCTGCCTATAAATGTTGCATTTCATCACAAGTTACGAACTGCACTGCGTCTATCACCCTGAAACGTAAAGTCATTAAGTCTTATATGTGCCTGGAATTCTAAAATTACCTACTGGCTCTCAAGGAATGCTGACTGAACACACTGGTAGGTGTTTAGTGGCAGATTTTCTACTTGGGATGGTAGCTAGCCAGGCGAGCATTCGCAAAATTACCTTCCACTATGCGGTGACGTTGAAGCCGGCGGTAGAGGACCTGCGGCACGGCAGTTCATAGGTACCGCTCGCCTATCTTTACTTTGAAAATATTACTACTGTAATACTCGCTATTAGTTACTTTTAAATGTGTAAGTTACGAGAATTAAGTTATTCAAAAAGGGTTCAAGTTATTCAGATCTTTTCCTCAGTTAGGGGCTGTTTGACATACTACCCACGGTTTTATTTTTTCAACTACAATCTCCACAGACTCCAGGGTCCGTGCCATTTTTTGTTGTGTTTTACAGTTTTATACATTTACAATATTTTTAAAAGAGGGGACAACAAGTACTTAACTAGGGACGAGGTTTTTTTGGTAGGTATATATTTTTTATATTTCCGTTTTAACAATTGTTAATCACGGAGTATGCCTGAGCATCCACAACAGACCAGTATCCACGGGCAGCACCCGTTCACGAGTAGACCCGTGCATCAGCCATCGCCTTCCTCAACCGTACTTGGGGGAAGATGGCGACCCGACACACAACGCCGCTGCTCGCCAACACCTTTATGTGGGCATGACTGTTGTGGATGCCATGCTTGACAGATGCCGTTGATCGCGAAAGATGGCACATTTTCAGAAGGCGTAGCTGCGCACCTTCTGGTATTTGTCCCATTGTTTTCTCACGTATATCTAATCATTTTATTATATCTGCAGGAAAGAAGCACGTGTGGTAGTAGACGGAGCTTTAAAGAATGAGATTCGTACCGCAAAGGATCCGGTGCGCGCTTTACATCTGACTACAGGGCTGGCTCTGGGCGGCACCCTCGACAGGAAGGATGGGTTCGTCGGGTGCATCAGGGCGATGCTGCTCAACGGGAAGCCTATAGACCTGAGGGGATATGCAGAGCGAGGTACATAACGACGGGTGTACAGTTCAGTTATGTGGTGCAATACCGATAGTTTTTAAATATTGACTCCTTTTTTTACCTTCTAAACGTTTTTATTATATGTACATACAAGCAATTAAAACAAAGTGAAAATGTGAGGTTTAAATATGAACAAAAGGGAAATATTGGCCGATGAGTTCCTAATGCTATGTGCATTATCTGCCAATTTCATTTCTATAGAATTGAAAAAAGGGATGACGAAAGCTGTTTAATTCCTTGTAGCTTCTTGGCTTTCGAACGATTTTTATATTGCTTATAAGTACCAGATTGCCTAATGGCATAGCAATATATAAACAATACCCGTTTATATATTTTGGTATTAAATCTACTTTTATTTTGGTTCTTTTTTTGGTGAGTGTGATACCCATGCTACTCTATTATATTTCTGAATAGACAAAAACTCCACTAGAATCAATACAGATGTTTTAAAATCTAAAGGTAACAAAATCCACACCTCAGGCGGGATGAATCCGCGTCTTTCCTACAAAGATTATTTTGCTATCGGAATACTTATAATTAGAATAGTTTTAGTAATTGAGAACGATATCATAAATTATTCCGTTTACTTACGACGGCGGCTTAACAATTAGAACGTGAGTAGCTCGAAGGTTCGAACTACTTACGTTCTTATTGTTAATCCTTACTGTGATAGCTCAATTTGTTAAGTATGTACCAGCTCCAGGAACTTCCATAGTTGAAAGTATTCTTTTTGTTGCATTGACCTATATATACTAGACGCGACATCTCAAACGAGGATAGTCGACCAGTGCAGGTATACCGGCCGGCTTACTCTCCCTCACACGCAGCTGGGCACTCGTATGTATTACACGCTCTTTACGTACGAAAATTTAGGATTATCAATATCAATATTGGTTAGGTAGAGGAGGAGGCTCGAGTGGTGAAGGAGAGCATTGATGCATCATAAAGGGGCCCCTTAATCCTACTCCTGGGTTGCAAGTCCCAGGCCCCTCCAGCCTCTTCCTCTGCAACGCGATGGACCCGGCACCCGCACGGTGAATCCATGGAATGCTAAGTAATTCGTCTCTGTGTATATTCAATACACAATTTTCGAACGTAAAACGGGTCTCTACGAGTGCCCAGCTGCTGTGAAGGAGAGTATGCCAGTCGGCATACTTGTACTGATCGACTATTCTCGTTTGAGATGTCGCGTCTAGTATATATAGGTCAATGTTTAGTTGTAAGTGTACGTGTAAGTGTAGTAGTAATGTGATAAGCGATACCTATGTACAGGAGTGTACGGCGTGGCGAGCGGGTGCGTGGGCAAGTGTTCCTCCTCGCCGTGCCTCAACAACGGCACCTGTCTCGAGGGGTACGACTCCTACTCGTGCGACTGCCGCTGGACCGCCTTCAAGGGACCCATCTGTGCCGACGGTAACTATCTATACATTATACACTCTGCAACACCTCGCACTACACTGCACATATAGGTCTACTTCACTTTAACCAATAAACTTTTGCAATGTTATCTCCTTTAAACCATGCATAGACTATAATTTACGTTTCCTAGTTCTCCAAGCCCGAAACCACCAAGTCCGTCTTAGTCCGTTTGTACTTAAAATAGTTTATGAGAGATACCTGATAGAACACTCGAACTGTTTATGTAATGAATTAATAAAAATGTGAACTTTTTTCTTTTTTATGTTATTGTGACGCTACAACAGCGTACAAATGTGCCGCATTAGTATTCAGTCTGCAAGCAGACGTGCAAATATTTGTCAAGTCGCAATAATTATTACTAAAATTCAATATAGTCAGTTAACATTTGTAAATCCCTTGAAATTCTAAATACTCTTTTACACTATAAAAGCAATTATCTAATAGCCACTTACTAAGCCTCTTTCTAAAGATTTGTCCATCTAGTTGTTTCAACGCATCAGGTAACTTATTAAATACTAAATTAATACACATTTCTTCTATAAATGTCTTTATAGCACCGAGGTTGATATAATAAGTTTTTATATTGATTACGCTTTTGTCTTGGGTAAACTTCACTTCGTGTCTTGAAATATGATGGATAACGTTTTACAAATACACACACTTCTCTAATGTATAAGCATGGAAGCGGTAAGATGTTATTTCGTTGAAATAAAGGTTTACATGTTAAGCTCACATACATACCCTAATTCTACACAAATAGAGGAACACAAATCAAAACATATAAATCTGCATACATAGAATTGGTTTGACCGACGGGTTCTAAAATTATGTAACTAAGTGTTTATGAAATGTTGATGATCAGAGATCGGCGTGAACCTGCGGCCCATGTCCCTCATCAAGTACGACTTCCTGGGCTCGTGGCGCTCCACCATCGCCGAACGCATCCGCGTGGGGTTCACTACCACCAACCCCAAGGGCTTCCTGCTGGGCTTCCATTCCAACATCACGGGGGAGTACCTCACGCTCATGGTCTCTAACTCGGGTGAGCTTACCTACTTTTTGACTCTCTTCCTAAGGGAGAAAGTACTTGTTAGGGTTTGTTCCGAAAGAGAGCGGTCATGCGTTCACATGGCTTGAGTTCTATACGAAGACGCTATGCAATACCATTTTATTCTATTACAATTCAAGAAACTCAAATCTCGTGACCCCTCTCTATCTGTAGAAAACCCTTATGTTATTGATACCCCAATACAAGTATTCTGTTAGGCGAACGAGCTTACACATTAACAACGGAAGGAAAAATTAAGTGTTGTTTGTCGCTCCTTCCCCAACTCTTAAATAATAAGCACGAAACATACATTCCAGCTATGACTCACTTTACCACGGTAGTTCAAATGGCAGAGCATGTTCTTCTAATATAGTGCATTCCATAAGTTTGCGTGTGTCTTAAATAATGCTCATTAATCAGGGGTTTTATTAAAGATACAGATATGTTTTTTCCAAACAATGACACTCAAAATAGAAGAAATGTATTCAAATGTGTATTTAAATGAACAAAATATGAATTTTATTTAAAGACGTATGTAATAAATATTATCATTGTTTTATTTCCTCTCAATTGGAGTGAAATTCTGAACTCATAACTTTTGCATAAAACTTATTTCAGCGTCGACCGAAATACCAGCCCTCGCCTTAGACTCTGGCTGTTAAACGTCGAGGCTAAACTGACTTGTTCGATGCACTTGTTGTACAATCTACTATTATTAAGAGAAATAAATTATTATTATTATTATTATTACTACGAATTGACACTCCAAACTGTTTTCAACAATATACAGGGTTATTGGTAAAATGCTAACAACCTCTTGGGGTTGACTATAAGGTAAGATAAGGCTTTTTATTTTTTTGTTTGTATATTCAAAGCGAGCGCGGCGCGGTCCAGTGTTGCCGCAGCGGGCTCATAGCTCGAAGTATGCGTTGTCTTTTACTACGAGACACATAACCTAAAAGTGTCAGAGAGTACTAAAAAAATTTATATTTTAAGTTTTGAGTCTCTCCGAGCCAAGAGCGCCCGCTGCGGAACGCTTGACCGCGCCGTGGTCCCTTTGAATAGAGTTGTGAACATTTACATCGAGCTAAGTAATAAAAAATTTGAAATTTTAAATTACAGGCACAAGAGACTTTTAAGATTAGGTGATCCTCGTGCTTATTCCGTCATAAAACGGAAACAAACACAAAAAAAAATTTTTTTTTCATCACAATATGTTTTATAGGACTATCAAAAGTCAACCCTAAGAGGTTGTTAGCATTTTACCAATAACCCTGTATATTGTATATATTTTCTTCTACCTTTTTAAAGCCCTTTATTTTGATACGCAACTCAGTCTTCAAAAATATATTTTTAGTCCGCTTATTAGAGCGCATAAAACCCGAATTGTTGATTTTTGACCTTTTTATGTACCCAGTGACTCTCGCGCCATCAAGAGAAATGTCATGACATATCATTTATCAAAATAGGTTGAGTCGTTGGGTAGTTACAAGCGGTCTTAGGAACGAACATACATACAGATCAAATACGGCCTTCGTTTGGGCTTCACAGTCGTGTAGAAATATCAAATTATATACATGAAACTTTTTTAAAGTTGAACATATGTTTTTCCATAATGTTGTCTTAGGTTTTCGCGATTATTACACGTTATTATGTTTTTCCACTTATAAGACTTCCACCGTGTGCTTGGATTATGTTGATGGATCAGTTGTTTTCCAGGCCACCTCCGCGTGGTGTTCGACTTCGGGTTCGAGCGGCAGGAGATAGTGTTCCAAGGGAAGCACTTCGCGCTCGGACAGTACCACGACATTAGACTCTCCAGGAAGAACGGAGGTGCTACCATGGTCTTACAGGTACAACATATTTTTTAGGCCACTATTTTGAATCCAAAGAACATATTATTACGATAATACATTACTATACTTTTTCCTTAACATTCTTCTAGAAGCTTGAAAAGCATTAAGTAATATTACCTATAATGTGAAGTAACGTCCCTTTATACTTGCAGGTGGACAACTACGAGACACAAGAGTACAACTTCAACATAAAAGAGTCAGCGGACGCGCAGTTCAACAACATCCAGTACATGTACATCGGGCGGAACGAGACGATGGCGGAGGGGTTCGTGGGGTGCGTCAGTCGCGTCGAGTTCGACGACATCTACCCGCTCAAGCTGCTCTTCCAGCAGGACCCGCCGCCCAACGTCAGGAGTCTAGGTCAGTCTATGCCTAATGTATATATATCCTTCCTATGTATCCTTCTGAAGGGAACTATTTTCATTTGCGTACCCAAAGGGTAATTAGAGCCCTAATATAGACTCCGCTGTGTGTCTGACTGACTGTATTTCAGGGATTTCTAGCTCGTTTGGGTTTATACTGAAATTTAGATATTTGAGTAGAATGTTGAACAAAAACTAATATTGAAATATTTCTCCCAATAATCAAAGATGAATTCAAATATTTCTCATAATATATTAGCAGCAAAGAGTTGGCCAATGAAACAATATTTAAAAAAAAAAAAAACTCTTCAATAATAACGGGTTGGCCATCAAATTGCCAGTATAAGACTATTTTTGTAACAGGGTCCATCTCGAAAACTAAAAGAGTTGTATATAAGGTATAATATTTTATATATTAAGAGCGATCCCATATGATCAAGTTCATAAAAAATTGACAATTATGCAGACCCTACTTACATAAAGAAAGGAAGACGATTTTTTGAAATTTTCAATTGGCAATATAACGGTTCAAAAATTGACGAGTCCTTTGAAAGAAGGACGATGCCGGTTTAATCCGGCCATTTATTTTAGGATTGAAAAGATAGAGTGTATAAAAGGAAGGATAGATGTACGGGTACGTAGGATTAATTTCCCATACCCCTTCATAAAATGTGTAAACTATATACGTTACGTTACCTTCCAGGTGGAAACTTGAACGAAGACTTCTGCGGTGTGGAGCCCGTGACGCACCCGCCGGAGCCCGTCGAGACTCGGCCTCCGCCCGGTGTCGACCTGCAGCGGGAACTAGACCTCAACAATACTGACGAGGCTATACTCGGCAGTTAGTACTCTACTACACACCACTACACTACACTGTATGGACAGGGGCCCTTCTTAATCCCCGTAGTCGCACACTTTACCACTGTGTCGTGGCGTATTCGACTGGGCTCCTGGAATGTCACAGGACGACACCAGCCGATATATGTGCTACTAGGCACGTGAGTATAAAACGGCGGGAACGACCTACCTTCGGACTACGTGCTAGTCGCTCCGTCGAAAAGGGAATTATAGCTAAACACCCTAAAGCTAGATAATTGATCAATCAGCTAACCATACTGAATTAAATTAGGATACTTTCCCTGATCTCGATCTCCCGCCGAACAGCAATCCGTTGCTCGTACTAACTGAACGCCTGGCGTCACAAATAACAGTCACACACAAAACACCAATGTTTATCGTCACTAATATATAGCAGTCCGCTGCTCTAATCCACCAGGTCGCCACGACCTCAGTTTGATGCACCCCGTATCATTCAACTCCGACACACGTCCCAACGCAAATAGCCTACTGGTCGAAGTAGTTCAAAAACCAAACAACGCGGCCGCCGCCCGTGTCGGCCGCACGCACACATTTACAAAATCCATCACAGATAACACGGACAAGATTCGCGTCCGCACGCGTTCAGAAACAGATTGTATTGTTTACCTTTGTTTACCGAACATACACTACACGTGCCACACTATACTACACACACCACACCACACTACACACCACACTACACACCATACTACACGCTGATATATCTTGCATTCACTATGCAATATCCAGAATCACATAAACCTAGCATTTCAGTCTAGTGGAAATATTACACACTAATTGCAGTTATATTGATATTAGGTTATACTATGCTGATGTGCTACCTACTAAGGACCATGACTAGAATGTATATAGGTCTTCATGGAAATTACGGAAGTAGACCTTAGTATACCTAACTGATTGACATGAACTCTTACAATTTCGTACAGCATGCATACTCGATATACCCTATTTTAGTCATCTCACGCCTTTGAAAGATGTATTCTAAAATGTATGTAATATTTTTTTATTCCAGCTGTATTGGCGTTTATATTCCTGATGCTGATCGTGGTAGCCATCGTGTTAGTGCGCGCGCTCTCTCGCCACAAGGGAGAATATCTCACTCAGGTAACTATCTCATATAGATTGCGGCGCCTAAAACAAAATCACGCTAAAAGTCAATTTATCTTCGAGGAAAGAAAGTAAAACTTGTAGCCAAGAGTTCTACTTGAATTTTATCTTTAGCCAGTATTCGATGTTCGAATGTATGGTACAGATCTGTTCGCTCACGAAGGCGCGCCCCTCCACGGTAAATTATTGATGCGCATATATACTACGCGTACCTCGTTTGTACACTACGTCTTAGTGTGGGTGTAAATACTAGTGGTACATGTTTTGCATGGTGGTAGGGCATTTTACGAATGCCCGCCTGGCTAGCTACCACGCTCAAGTAGAAAATCTGTCGCCAAGCACCTAACAGTGTGTTCCGGCAGCTGTCCTTGAGAGCCAGTAATTCTAGGTTAGCCTGAACAACATCTTCGACCACATCATCACTTACCATCAGGTGAGATAGTGGTCAAAGGCAGTAAAACAATAAAATGTAAAATGTGCTCGCTTGGGTAGGCAGTAGAAGTTGCAAATACACAAAAAAAATATGGAGACGCGCCTTCTTGAGTGGAAAGGTCTGTAGGGGCACTGAATAAAAAGGACTAGAAGGAACAAAGCCATTACAATTAAATAGCGACTCTAGCTACGAAGCAATAAAGTGCACTTTAGCTCGCAAAAGCACGGGGTATCTAATATTTATATTCACCTACAAGGCGTCTCTCTTTCTATCGCATAGCCACGCTATAGCACTGATCTCTTCTGCCGCGGCACGCACCGTACAATAATCCCGTCGGACACGCCGATGTACCTGTAGCGACGTACATAAAGTGCGGAGTGAGCCAGGCCTGGTTGGGGCATACTGTTAGAATGTATCTATTGTTGCCAAATTACAAATATACGATAGGAAAAATTTAAGTCATGTGCGGGATTCGAACCCGCGTCCATCCGCCCCTTTAGCCGGGGCATGCTCTAACCAATTGAGCTAACATGACATGACGTCATAACTCGAATATTTCCTATCGTTCATTAACAATCGTATTGGGATGAAGCAATGTAATCCGCATAGCAGGCGTTATTGCAAACCTAACAATATTAAAAAAAATGTATCTATTGTGTTTATATATATCTGTGTACAAATAGTAGATTATGATACAAGTGAGCTAAGTTGCTCATTATACACGAGGCTGTGTGTTGCAGCCCGAGCCGTAGGCGTGGCGGTAAATCAGCCGAGTGTATAATGAGCAAGTTGCTCACGAGTTTCATACTCACTTTTCAACACCCTTGCGAGGAAAAAAATATATATTGCACAAATGCGATACTAACAACATACGAAAATTATGGATAATAGCGCACAAGTTTTCTTTTTTGCGCTCGGCAAATGTATGATCGTTGATTACATATCTCTCTGATGTTACAAATCTGTATTACCCGGTTAAATTGAAAATGCTCTGTTTACTAGCATTTAATTTGCAGTTAGGTACTAACTTAACTTTGTAGGGATACTTCTATTACGCACTAGTGTATAATATTATTATGCACGAGGGTGCTACAGTTCGGTTTATGGCCCTAAGAACAATATAATAAAGCTCACTTTACTAGCAAGGGTGTTGAAATATAATGTATATGTGTGGTATTGCAGGAAGAGCGCGGCGCCGACGGAGCGGCAGACCCAGACTCGGCCGCGTTAGCCGCCGCCACCGGCCCGAGGGTTACCAAGCGGAGGGAATTCTTTATATAGTATGGCACGCGCTCACCTCTACACTCACACACAGAAGAGGACCCTTTCACATCTGTCCTCTGTCCTCTACTCTCTACCTGCTGCTATTACATCACTTATACATAACATACTGTCCACTGATGCACGCTGATGCAATAGGACAGACCATCATATAGCTAATCTCCAACTCGGCAACTCCACGAAGTTGAGTGATTCAACTACTTCCCGAATCTATGTTATTTCGAAAATCCATATTCCGTGAGTTGAAAGAAAAAATACTCAGTGCTTGGAATTACAATTTAGGTACGCCGACGTGACATCAGAAGCCTCACGTAATCCAGTACGAAAGCTATCGACGCATTTTGCTTCTACGCGTATCATGGTGGCGTTGATTAATCAAGCGTAAAATTTACAAATTATTTTCATATATTTTTAGTTTCGTGTCTATTTCGTCTAAGATCCGGTATATCCTGTTTTGTATCAGAATTCCATACTTTTTACGGAATATAATTATGCCATGGGTGCATAACGTTTTTGACCGTGTTATACCAGTTTTTATTTAGTCATTTATATTTCTCAGAAGTTAAATGAACTGAAACTTAAAAGCTGCGATAGTCTAATATCACATTATGAGTATCCGGTATTAAGATGTATCAGTGTATGAATCAGTTTTTTGATATCTTTTTACATTTTAATGAAATTGTAAATTAGCTTTATTCTTCATAGTAGATTATGTTTTGTGAATAATAAATCACTATTTCGTATTCTTTAAAGGAATGTTTCTCACTGTTTAAAAACAATTTAACAAATCTTATATCATAAAAAAAATATCGAAATAATTCGTACAAATAATTATAATATAAACGCATATCCATTGCTTAATATCACTTTAAAACTATTAAAACCTCATTTGTTTGGTTCCACTATCGCTTAAACGTATATATTATATAGTATTGTTAAGGTAAAACAAATTTCTCACATTACATCATATATGTATCCTAGGTGCATTTTTCTATGCTTGTTTCAAAGAGTATGCATTAAAACTCTACCTTTTATCTTTATAATGCATACTTATAGTGCTAATTAGCTTTGATTTTCAAAGGTGGTAGATATACTTACCCGCAGTTTCTAGCATGTTTGGCAAAGTCTTCATCAGAAGGCTGAATACTGAACGCTCATTGGTTACCTGTCGCGTCATAGAATGCCATTGTCCAATGAGCGTTAAACATTTGATCTGTCAACTAACTAAGGCTTTGATAAACTTTCCAGAAACTAGCAGCTAATTATTAAATATAAATAATTTTAGCTCTCCACTAATATTTACATTTTGATACGTTCTTCAAATTAGTAACAAATCTACCTTCTTATCAAAATCAAAGCGACAAAGCCTTATCACTATATGCTAGTATTATTAGTGTACTTGAAATTAATGTTAACATTACTATATCCTTAACTATCATTATATTTAATATATTTCTCCCTATCGTGCCATTTGGCCTACTTCATCAATTTTAACAATCTCAAACAATGAAAAATGACAAATCTCTATGTATCTCAAATCAATGACAAAATGTAATGTGTTGTATTGTCTTATTGTTTCGTAAATTAGAAATAAATGATAAGAAAATAACTTTCTGTCAACGAGGAATTTTACTTATAATAGCTTTGTCTATTGATTATAGTTACTTTGTGCCGAAGCTAAACGCTATTCCTACCCAACATTAAAGCTTCATAAATGGCACACAACAGGGCGAATTTGCGCGGAATAGCGATATCACCTTATAGCGGTATTGTCATCGCAACAGCTGTCTCCTACTATCTTGAATATTCTTCCGAATGGCGTCGGGTCACATGATGTATATCTTTGTGTGTTTTTATATGGTAGAAAAAGACCCCTCATGCCTAGGAGGCAGAAATATGATTCCACTAAATGACTTCGTCAATTGTCAATACAATTAAAATGTATACAACAATTTTAATTTTAGTTATTGCATTTTTTTGAACTGATATGTTGAATCTCACATAATGAGTGCGAGTTTCCACGAAATATAACTTATGGAAAAATATGTGTTATGTTAAAATCTACCGGCAACTTTTGGAATTAAATAATACATACTAGCATTAAGGTTATTTTAAGGTTATATTATGATTTATGTATATGTAGTAGATATTTTAATTAGACTACCGTATTTGTTTAGATTAGATTATTTGTGATTAATTTTACGAATTTGTGAGCCATTTTTATTTTATTTTTCCGTCCAAAACTAAATCTCATACGTTACTTAAAAATATGATGTAATTATTTTATTTTACCGTCAATGAAATAAATAATCAAATGACTTAATATTACAAAAATAATTTATTTCTATGTAATTTAATAATTATTTTAATCAAGTTTCTGAAAAGCCTTTTTGAGATGTAATATTTTTTTATAAGAGGATTTGTATTCGGTATAATTTTTGTATTATTTTTATTTAGTTTTTCCTCGGCTTGTGGATGAAAATGTATCAAGGAAAATCATTGTCCTGATTAATCTAATAGAATAATTCAAATGATTTTTAAAGCAATATTCAAGACACTGATACTGAGTATCGCACGGCTATAGTCACCCGTGCAAAGCTCGCATAAGGATACCCTAAAAGGCTCCCGAAAAACTATATTTCACAATCACAATTGCAAATATTTGATACATTTTCACGAGCTAGCCTTTGAATACGGTAATGACTTCATTTGCCACAATCGCACCCAATTTCTAATTAAAATCTATAAAAACATTTGAATTCGTAAAATGTAAACGTAAACGATGAGTTTATCATGTATATCCCGCTTAAAAGAAACAAATCGAAGATGGCGCCGATGATCATTACATCTCCCTTGCACACTATAGAATTACATCTTACTTACTCACTTGCACGTATGGTGAGCAAGTGAGATGTAATTATTAGGGCGCCATCTTTGTTTTGTTTCTTTATTTAAACCGTGTTCTATAAGAGTACAATATTTTCATAAGAATATTGTCATACGAGTATGTATATTTTGAGAAAGGAATTTTTAAACTCTTAAAGAAATAGTCCAATTCTCCTGCAAATCTAATTGTTTTATTGGATGTGCAGGAGTTAAGGCTGGAAGTCGAATGAGCGGGTGGTTGATGACCTTTCATCAATATAATATTCTCTATCTGATGTATATACATAAATGGTTGAACACGGTGTTGTGTGAAGAGAATAATTAGACTTTGCAATGAGACAGCTAGACCTTGATACTTTGTCATCTTCGAGCTATCTTACTGATCAAAGGCTCCCATCCTTCAACCAGACACAGAATGTTTATTTTTTAATATTCAGGTGTATTGGGCAATTGAAGTTGTTTTTGGTAACTTTTCCATTTCTTTGTATATGTTTGGTGTTATAACATAAGGTGTGGTGCCTTATTATTTCCATAACGCGAGGCACGTAGGATAAAATCACGTAGCGTGTTTATAGTAGAAGTTTTATTTTATTACGTCACGAATAAAATTTTCCACAAATACATTGTTATTGTAGTTTTACTCGACATACGTCACGCCAGTATTCGTCGAAGAGGGTAGGTATCACCCACGTTTAGCTTTTTGTTTTGAGGGTTGGGTCGGCAGTTCCACATATCCCTACTTACAAATATTAGGTCCTTACATATGAAATTGGCGTTTTGTATGGGAGGAACAAAAAGTCGAATATTTTTTAATATAATATATTTAATTAATCAAAGTATGAACCATTATTTTCTATGCACTTTTGCCATCTCATAGGTAGTTCATTGATCCCTTTACTAAAAAAACCAGTCGGACGGGAATCAATAAAATCTTTGAAGGCGATTTGGACTGCCCCATCGGAGTAGAATTTTTTCCCTTGCAAGAAGTTATCCAAATTTCGAAAAAAATGGTAATCTGTTGGAGCAAGGTCCGGGGAGTACGGAGGATGTCTTAGACTTTCCAATTGAAGCTCTTCTAATTTAGTAGCCGTCTGTAGCGCAGTGTGTGGTCTAGCGTTGTCGTGAAGCAGCAGTGGCGTGGAGCGATTGACCAGCCTAGGTTGTTTAGCCGCTAACTTTTCCATCATGGTTTGCAATTCCTGACAATAGACATCAGCCGTAATAGTCTGGCCAGATTTGAAAAAACTGTAATGAACAATACCGGCACTAGTCCACCAAACGCTTACAAGTAACTTTTTTGGGGTTAATTTTCGCTTGGGGCAGGATTTGGCTGGCTGGCCAGGATCTAACCATTGCGCTGAGCGCTTCCGATTATCGTAAAGAACCCATTTTTCATCACAGGTAATGATTCGGTTTAAAATACCTTCATTATTGTGCCGGTTTAGTAATGTAACGCAGCAGTCGACGCGCGTTTGCCGGTTTGTTTCAGTCAATTCGTGAGGTACCCACCTTTCAAGCTTTTTAATCTTCCCAATTTGCTTCAAGTGAATTAAAACAGTTTTATCACTAACATCGCAGCCTGCAGCTAACTCGGACGTGATTTGCGATGGATCCGCTTCCACAATAGCCTTCAACTCTTCATTATCAACTTGAGTCTCAGGCCGTCCACGGGGCTTGTTCTGCAGGTCGAAATTTCCAGAACGAAAACGTTGGAACCAAAAACGAACTGTGTTTTCTTTTGCAACACGACCGCCATACACATCATTCACCCTTCGAGTTGTTTCCGCAGCACTAGTGCCACGGCGGAACTCGTTCTCGTAAATAATGCGATATTTAAGGTTTTCCATTTTGTAAAATGAGTGACGCAAACAGAAAAAAACAGAAGAAAAAAAACAAATGAATGACGATCATCGAAGCACAAATACATGAGTCTATAGCTGTACAAATTTGAATTTGGAATTCCTTACCAAAGAGGAGAAATTCGTGATTAAAGTGGCCAGTACGAAAAACGCCAATTTCATATGTAAGGACCTAATATATTTGATTTGAGGTTACATTTAATAGTGTTACGTTTGCAATAACGCCTGCTATATGCGGATTACATTACAAAATTACACATATACCCGCACATGACTTAAATTTTTCCAATCGTATATTTGTAATTTTGAGGTTACATGTTATAAATACGACTAAAAATGGCGGGAGAGCCTATTGCCACCTACCGTGCACAGTTGCAGAGGACTATTGCAGTGAATTTGTCAGAAAAACCCGACGACTTGTCCGAGCCGGGGATTGAGATGCCATAGTGGCCTCGAATTTTTAGGATTGCGTATAGAAAAGGGTACCCTATTAAATACTAAGCCTCATAAGTCTATCTTTGGAAAGGTAACAGGTACCATGAAATTTTCACAGACTATGTGTTAGTATGGATGATTGCCTATTGTATCAGCCGGTTCCACTGCTGAGCACAGCTTCCACCATTAGGGGACGCCCCCCCGTTTTTGCCATAATTGCCACGCTTGGCACGCGTTTTGGGGATCGCAGTATCAGATAACAGTTCCTCAGAAGGCGCTGCTGCCCACTTCTCGGTATTTTTCCCTTAGCCGCCTCTTACGACACCCACGTTAAAAAAAAGGGGTGAGGGAGAGGGGAGGGACATTCTATGCAGCGGGTTGTACCATTTGCCTACAAAATAGTAATAACAAAAAATAAAATCAAAAGGGTCTCCATTAAAAAAAACGGGTTTTTTAAGTCTTCATTTTGCTGTAGCGTAAAAATGGTAATACATAAAGACGTCAGCTTAGGTATGTGTATAGTACAATATCTAAAGTATTACAAGAAAAAATGTTGAAATACCGGTCAAGGGTTCCATACTAGAAAGCGGAACCCTATTACTAAGCCTCGTCTGTTCATCCGGTCGACATTTAAATTAAAGGGCTGTATCCTGGTAACGGTAATAGGTAGCTGGTTGAAATTTTCACAGAATATGTGTTGGTCTGGCGGTTAGTGATACCAAAACTTAAAAATATAAGATACATGTATTAATTAAGTTTTTGAAGCGCTCGTAGCGAAGTTTGCTTAGCTGTTCTTAACCGATTAGCAATGTTAAAGAACGTCCACCGCCGTCATGAGTTGGATGGGTGACCGCTAGAGACATTACTACTGAGCGCGTTACGCCGTCGGTCCCAGTTGTTGTCTTAGGATGGCAGTCGTTATAGCTTGGTGGTGGGGCATTTTGCGAATGCCCGCACGGCTATATAGCGACCACCCGCAAGTAGAAACTCTGTTGTCAAGCACCTAACGGTGTGTTCCGGCAGCTGTCCTTGAGAGCCAGCAATTCTAGGTTAAGCGACCATATCATCATTTACCACCATGTGAGATTGTGGTCAAAGGCTTACCTATCAGCAATAAAAAAAAGTGATTTTGTTTGCTCTATCTGTCGTAAAAACGGTAATACATAGAAGCGTCAAACATGGTATGAATAGGTATAACCACTATATATTATATAGTATAGCAACAAATACCAAAAAAATTATCAAGTACAGGACCGACTTCCGCTTAACCTGCTTTTTCTGTCATGCGGATATAGCCACCCAGGCACAAATATAGGGCTGCCACCGGCATCCTATACTTTCATACATGTTATTCCTATCACATGGGCAGCACGCGCGTGCAACGCGGATTGTCGACACCCACAACACTGCAGCGGCAAATCAAATGTATGTCCTGCGTGTGGCCAGGAGTGTGCCCACATGTGGACCGCGCAAGGGCAAAAATACGCAAGACGGGAAAAGAGCCCTTAGGATCAACTATAACAATATTTTGGTACAGTGTCTGTGTTGGTACGGAATCCTGGGTCTAGGTTTCTAGGTTCGGACAGGCTAGCCAGTGAAATAACATGCACATATCATTTGATTGTGATACATTTTCTTCAGAGCACGGCGTTTATCCGTAATGGGGAGCTTGCGAAAGCAGCGTTGAAAGGGGTTCGTAGCAAGTGATCTGGGATCGGAAGGGTGAGGAGGCGGAGCACTCTCTCATTTGACCACACTTTAATAGAACACAGATAAGTAGTTACATAGATAAACTATAAAGATACATCTTTATCTTCTTCACGGTATTATTGCTAATCCCACGCAAAGTAAAGTCGGCATAACATGTATGTAAGTATTTTTCCTCTACTTTTCGCTTGCTGTATACACCACATGTATTAAGTAATACTTAGTCTCAAGATCGAAGTCGAAGATGTGGTACAGGTTAACATAATAATCACTTGAACTCAAGGATAGCTGTCGGAATGTACTGTTAGGTGCTTGGTGACATATTGTTAGGTGGGCATTCGGAAAATGCCGAACATATTGCAATGCGCCCTAGTCATTTGTCGCCATTTCATGCATCTTGCATAAGTACCTAGATAATATCCTTATCCCGGTCAGTATCGCTCTCATTTTATATCGTTCAACCTTGAACATCATGATCATCAAGGTACATCTTAATATCTTGGACCACTAGATGCTTCGGACCTAATGAACCCAGTATCAAAAATGAGTGCCAAGCAACCAATCGCCATGTTATCACTTCACCCCGTGGAATCACGACGCTTCTTAGATTTTCAGCTTATTCCCACGTAGCTGATCTCATTTCCCACTTCACCTAGAATGAAGGGCTAGTAACGAGTCGACAGGCTAGCTCGGCCACCTGTCCCAGTGACCCAGTGAGCGGCGCGGAGCTAAAAGGTGTGTGAGAGGCGGCACGTGCTCGAGAACCAGTGTATCGAGCCGTCGATCACTTCTCCGTTGATGCACTAGTGATGTGAAAAATTATCGATATACCTACATAGCTAATGTTATGATTGCGAGATATAAACACAAGAGTAAAACAAACGGCAATAATGAAAATGATTGTCTGAAATATAATAATTTATATCTGCTATATAGCTATAGTCCAGTCCCCCTTCGACGATCGCCCGCTTTAACAGCGGGGCCTACACGCCCCTCCCAACAGGAGGGGCCAGGGAATGACCTGGAATGCTTTGGTCATTCCCGCCTGAAGGGGGCGATCTTAATTTTTTTTAAACATTTGTTATTATTAAAAATTTTGGTATAAGGCCTTTCGGGGATATGGTCAATTTGCACCATCTGGACATTACTTTACGTAATAAATTATGTGATCGCAGTCGCCCGGTGCATAGTTGTTTAATTACTATGTGTAATAATCGCCAAAACCTAAGAAAGCAAAGTGTTTGTATAGTTCTTTCTCGTCATACGTCTGGCCTATGTGCCACCTCTTTAGTGCTGTATCTTTGGAACGGTAATAGATTATAAATTTTCATATAATTTGTAGCCATAGCAACAGTGAAGGTCTTACTCCTGCTAAGAATCTCGATCAGATGATTTTTGTTTTTTATTACATTGTATAAAGATTACACATGAATAAAGATTCATGTGATTATGCGTTAGTACCTTCGGAAACTTTGATGTAAGAGTCCAACTGGCACTTGGGCGGTTTTTGTTATACATCTTAGCCCTCTTGTGGCCCCTTTCAAATTTCGCTCTTTGTTAGGTTGGATACACTCAAAATATAACTGGTACCTAGGTTTCCTATTTAAATCTGATGAGTATCGAAGGCCTTTATCGATATATCGTCTATATAGCTTCCGCACATCCCTATACCAGCGCTCAAACGTAAGAGGGTAGTCAGCATTTTGCAAACGGGGTGAGGGCAGGTGCTTAGCGTCGATTATGGTTCACGAGGCCACCAATATGTGGACCGCGGCCGCCCTTCTACCCTACATTACATTCAAAGATATCATACACTCCAGTGTAGATACTTGTAAAATAGAAAGTACTTTTTACTCACCCTCCATCTACTTATTCTGTATTCATATATTTACTACTATATTTTAAAAATAATGACTATTTCTCACGTTACGAGCTGGTAGATAGTTACGAATAAATATCATTATTCGTAGTTATAGTTAAAGAAAAGATCGCCAAACAACATAATAAACAATAATCATCGTTATCCGGAAACTGTTGAACAAAGGATTTTTCAATAAAACGACACAATGAACGTTTATATAGTCAATTGTATCCATCAGCTTCCCCACGACACTAACAAAGTTGTCAGTCTATCAAGAGTAGGGCCTACCAACTCTACGTCTTCCTGAAACTCCGAGTAGCATGGCTTTCTCTACAACTCGCTGAGCGGCAATGATCTTTTCCATCAGGGTCACAGTCAAAAACCATATAACCTACGGTGATGCTCTTTGGAAGGTCATATACCATAATTTTACTATAAAATCCTCTCGCTTGGCAGGCGTCTTGGGGATCGCAGTTTTAGATATCAGTTCCTCAGAAGGCGATGCTGCCCACCTTCCGGTATATTACCTATAGTCGCCTCTTACGACAGTAGTGGTAGTAATAGGGTAGTAATGGGAGGGGTGACATTCTAGCCCGGCACCCTACGGGGGACTTGCCTGTAACTATAATATATTAACGATTGCTCTCTTTGGCTGTTCACGCAAAGCCAACATATAAAACAGTGGATTGTAACAAAGAAATATATTAATCATAATTCGGTGTGATTTACAAAATCTACCTAAGGTTATTTATAATTAATTAACAGGTAAATCGCTTTTTGTGTCCAGTGTTATAATTACTTATACTTCACTGGTGGGATTGGTCCATTTTATGGTAGCATTAACGCTTACACGCATGCACCGTGTAAATCAGCCTTAACATAAAATGATTGATGGGGTTGTGAGAGTCTTTGCGAAGTGTCACTGGGAGGAACAACTTTTACCCGTTTTGCATTTACTTCCGTAGAAAATAAGCGCTTGAAAGCTACTTCGGGATGAAGTGCTTTTACACTAGTGCACTACGATCCGATATTTATAAGAAATGACTACAGCTATTGTAACAGTAACTCATTTCTTATAAGGATCGCATCGTAGCGCTAGATAGTACTGAAACAGCCGACTCGTCCACTGCTGAACACAGCCTCCCCTATTAATAATAATAATAATAAATCTTTATTAAATCTTTATTTCAGGTAACAGACACAATAAATAAATTTATAAATGTACGCTGTACATCCACAATCTGTCTCTGTGTTTTTATATGAGTTTGACACGTTTTCGAAACTTGTGCGTATGACTGCTTCTGATGCCGTGCTATAGGTGGTCGTACAGTTGCAGTCGGAGTTGACGTCATAGGCTGTGACGATGGCGTGACGCCAGCTGCAGGTCGAGTTACGTCGGTTTGAGCCCGTGGTGACTCAGTAGGCGATATTGTCTGAACTGCAGAGTGGCGATATTTGTTGTTGAGTGCCGCCTCGATGTAGGTTAACGTTTTGCAGACTAGGCGATTGTGAAAACGTTTTACTACGCAGATCACATATTTCCTTTAAATGTCTGCTCTGAAATTTCCAGCTTAGTGCGAATTTCAATAATACTGGACTTCAATGTAAGGATGTCCTTCAGGAGCACACTGGCATCAACGTGGTCGAAAGTGATGCTTGGAATCACATTGAGGTCCTTTATTACGTAGGTGGGCAGATTATCTTCGTCAGTTTCCTTGAAAACTCGGAAAATGTCGTAAAGATCCTTTTTTCTTCGGCCGTCCCCTTGTCGTACTGTGAAACGAACACTGGTCACAGCAGAATCGGCAAGTATTTTTTTGGCGTCTAGAATCTGAGCCTCCGTAAAATGGGATGAACAGATCTGCTCCAGGCTAACTTCATCCATCACATCCAGTTTTTGCTGGATGAAAGCAAGTGCTTCATGAACGATGATAGTGTCCGAACGTTTTGATTGCGCCATTTCGCAATAATTTCAACACGTGTACAAAAACTGGGTCAAGCATCAAGAAGTCGCTGTATGCGACTCCTCTAGCCGGCTATCGAAACGACACTATTAAGGGGGTATTTGCCATAATCCCCACGCTTGGCAGGCCGCTTGGGGATCGCAGTGTAAGATTGCAGTTCTTTAAAAAGTGCTGCTGCCCACCTTCCAGTATTTTATCCCTTAGTCGCCTCTTACGACACCCACCGGATGATATAGGGAGGTGCAATTCTAACCCGGCACCCCACGGGGGAGATAGCACTATCTTTTTATTATTAATATTTTTATTTTTTTTTCGCCGAAGAGACTCCAGTAACGCCCAGGTTTCGATCGAATCAATCTCTAATTATTACCGAACAAACGCTAGAAATTATGGCCGATAATGTTCTCAGTCTTCTGTAAAATTTGAAAAAGCGTATGAATGTGGTATAAAGTCCTAGAGCCTTATCAGAAACCGACTTGTTAGGGTAGCTGGAATCCATTGAACCTAAGAGCGGTTTCTAAACAGGACTCAGAAGCGAGATGGGCCTGCATATTTAATTTTTCAACAAAGCCTTGTTACCTTTTTTGAAGAACAGTAGCAGTAGAAGTAAACCTACCACTACACTTTGTGGAGCAGAATATCACTTGATGTTTAAGTCATTTTTGAAATTTTAAAGGACTACATGTTTTATTCCCAGAAAAAATCTAAATTTTTTGTTTTTGTTATAAGTCTCGATGACACAGAGATTAAGGCGCCGCCGGTGTGTAAGAGCGGGTTCGAATATCGCTCGACATGAAAATTTAATAAAAATATTTCACTTTTACCACGGACCGGAATTTTTTCCACAATTTTATCATCATTTAATAATCAGCACATGCTACAGACATTGAACCTGATTTGTTGCTTTTTATATGATTTTAACAATTTATAAATATTAGTTTATCACTCGCTATGTAAAAATTTAACCGTTCTACGTCCACAAAAGATCGTTTCACGTTCGTGTGTAAGCCTTTTGCAACAGCTTCATTCTTTCCTAAAACTGTCACATTGGAAGAGCGTGCAAAACAAACGGTGATACTTCACAGTCCCTTAAAAGGGCCATGTTTACTCAAAAGCTCTCTGGAGGGCATTTGTAAGCAGGTGTCCTGTCAGGTGGCGGGGCCCTACAATCAGTTTTTATCACTACTACCCTCGGGGGATGTAAGGGTAGATTTGTAGGGTTTAAATGTCTCGCTAGTTTTGTTGGTTGAGTTATAGATATTATGTTTTGAGTTTATATATGACAACTTTTTTACAGTAAAGGCATTAAATTTGTGGAATCAATGCAATTTAATGTTATATTTTGTGGTTTATGAACATATAATTCGTTAAACCTGAATTTTACTGGTCGTATAATAATATTCATTCATCATAAATACAGAAACCTTTTTAATGGAATAGGAGGCCAAACAAGTAGTCTGTTTGCCTGGTGGTATGTGATCATCGGCGCCTACATACATCCGGCATTGGAGGTATCAAGGATGCATTGTCGGCCTTTTAGGAGAGAATATGCTATTTTCTCAAAATTTTCTAAGTCGTTATGGGTTCGGTTAATACTTTGGATGGCAGAATTTTCCACTTTTTGGCAGTGCGATGCATCAAATCGTGACATCTGATAGGAAATTTTGTTGCTAATATTTTGATGCTGAGCAGTTCGCCACTACCTAACTTAATGTGGTCTAAGGCCCATGGAAACTAGTTTAACCTGGAATAGTAACTAACTTTCAAGGTCAGCTGTTTGAGTCAATTTCCTCATGGTGTCTAACATACGGAACTTGGTGACAGATACTTGAAGACGCTAGCTAGACCACCGTGCAAAACTGCTGCTTAGTGGCTGAAGTGACTGCGGAGGCAGTGGTCGGTCAAGATATCATGAGTTGAGGAACACATACTTTACCAGGAAATACAACTAAATACTTAGTTAAACAGCTTTCCAACGTATCAAAGTCACAACAGCTGAGGTCTAATTAAACTCTAGCTAAAAGTATGTTTAGGTATTTTAGTTATAGGTAATCAATTTTAGTGTCAGTTCGTTCCAATAACTGTTCCCTACAAGATGTATCATCAATGAAAAACCCCGAACATTTCTCACATCAAAGATCTATCATGACAAAATTAGAGGTATAAGTATATCTAGCGATTTATAATCTTTAAAGCTTGACATTGGTAGTAATGATAAGGTAGAGCACCTCGTGATTGGCGCTTTGCGACACAAGATACAAAGCAATCAAGTTGTTTGTGATCTGATCTGTCGTGGGTTCGCTTGAGGCATATAATTTTGGCAAATTACAGGAGCTTGTCCCACCTAGGTTAACGACCAAATTTTCGAGGTTATTTGATTCAAATAATGGATAAAAAAAGTTAAGTTTTTTTCACCGACGACCCTACGTTTGAACTTGTGTGGAAAGTATTTATCTATGTTTCCGAAGTGTACCAGACTGGAAAAAAATATGGAAAATTTGGTATTGAAGGTGACTTATAAAACGATTTCGATTTACGGAGGCAATTTTCAAAATGATCAAAAAGGATTAAAAAGTATCCAATATAAATATGATACGTTTTACACAGCTCCCAAAAACCTGTAACGGTTCCTGAGGAATAGTCCACGCATCGTCGAAAAGATTGTTTTTCGAATAGGTTTTGAAGTTTATATTGTTGTATCATTTTATAATTACCGTCAAGAATAGCACAACAAGTAGGTACTGTATGTTACGGTCTACCGGTAGTTAATTTTCAAATGTCAATCTAGGTCTCCAAAAATTAAACAAAACAATCCTTTTTCCACCCATTGCCAGTCCCACTTTGCAGTGGGTGGAGAGCACGAAGACCCATTGATTCGAACGCAGTAATCGGCTCAGACAGGTGGACGGTGTATTTTAATTTCCAACTAATTTCGGCAGAGAAGCTGCGAAAGCGGATTGCGAAATTTGTGAAAAGCGAAGCAGAGTTTATAATTACGCGCGGAAAGTTCCACGTCACCGGCGACCATCGCAATCTGTTTGGAATTTTCGTCGATATTTGTGGGGCTTTATTGTGGACTTAAAAATCACCTTCATTGCAATTTGGTTCACAAGCTGAATACACAGCTGAATAAATACATGTTATTATTATTATTTCTTTGTTAATGGCTTCTGCGGTTTATAAATACATGTACTAGCTAAAACAGTAGCTATGTCATAAGTAAGCATAAACAACCCACGGTCCTCTGTTTAATTATTTATCTATATAATCTATGGTATTCTGTGTAAAGAGAATCGTGTCCTCATATGAACAGGGAGGTCGTAGTCACCAAATTCTTTACGAGCAAGGAATTTTAAATTAAATATGTTTCTTGTGATAATAACGACGTAAAGTCAACTATGACAAAGGTTCAATATCTGAAGGTAAAAAAGTAGGCAAGGTGAAGTTAGGTACTTTGATGTATGAACCTGATGTTTGAACCTACTTTAAATAACACCCAGATGTTTTTTATTTTATTTTACCAGGCACTAATGAGATGGTCCTTAGCCACATTACACTAAAATCTGATCAGCGTATTCCAATATACTCAGGTAGCGTAGCCCGCAGTCTATTCTTTGAAATATTAGGTATATAACTAGATGCTTTTTATTTGCACTGACATGCCTCTTAGGCAAAGGCAATGCAGCATTTAAGTGTTCTGTCAAATCAACCTACCATTATTTTTGTCTCGTTCAACTCCCCTTTTAAAACATTGTTGATCACAAGTCATTGCCACACTAAAGTCTATTCTTGCTAACTGAATATTAAGTGAGCCCATTATATGATTTAAGTTAGATACCTACGTCTAACTCGATTTAGATATCATCTCACCGAATTATCCGTGAAATCCGTCTCATCGATCATCCCATCATTAAGCTCGATCTAATCTCGACAACATTAAACAACAATTTGAACTCAGGTATTACAATAAATCTTCACAATCGCCGAAGGCTTTAACCCACTCAATATACCCTCCGACTTATAACATTACTTTAAGCACACAAAATTCAACTTTATAGCTCTAAATATAAGCCTCAAGGAAAATTCAACAATGCCGTATGTACAACAAATTTATACTATAAATTATGATAACCTATTATAACACTTAAAGCTTTACAATTAAGCTGTCATGGAATGCAAAGGTAAATGTAATGGCCAATAGGCTTAGGGTTGGTACATACGGATATGGCAGATATTAATCCGTCAGATCGTGATTAGATTCACTGGCACGGAGTAATATATTCCCAAGGTGTCAGGTGTAGTGAAGGGGATGATCTATGAGTTGAACATCGATAAATTAATCAGGTGTCTGTGGATGATATCAACTTTAGAATAAAATATTTCTTTTAGTTGTTTTAACCGACAATCGAACACGTATTAATAAATCGCTCTTCAAATGCTAAAGGTCGGCTTCATTTAGAACAAAATAAGTCAAGTTAGAGTTGAACTTCCAATCCGAGAGTTCTGTATCAACAAAGAATGTAAGGTATAATCGAAAGTATTTTAGTATATTTGGCAAATGTCTTACGCTATCAAGACAAATCTAATGATATCTCATACATGAAATTCGGTTTAGCCATTTAGAATTTATGGTGGAATAAAGAAACTCACATACATGAACCCTGAAAACATAACATTCCTTGTTTTGGACAGCCGAGTAAAAAGTACTCTGATTATTCTTTAGTAAGTAGGTACGTAACAGAACTTAATTTTATTAGACACAGATTATTGAAGTAACAATGGTATTTTTTAAATAAATTATAAATTATAAATACCGTACAGCTCAATGACTTTCTAAACTGATTCGTGTAATAATAATATTATTTAATTTATATCATCCCAAGTCACAGTTAAAATCAAGTCTTATTCACTTCAGTTTCGGCAGCGTAGAATATGTCTTGATCGAGTCTCCATCATGCTCTAAAAATTGTATTTCAAAGAAAATGTGAAGGTATACGCACTAGAAACAACTACAAAGTAAATCTATCGATAAATAAACACCACAACACAACACATTGCATCTCACCGATAGACGCAGTTCGTGCCGCGGCAAGCGAAACCCGTCTTAGCACCGGTAGGCACCTCCATCGATAACTTACCTATGAGTATACTCTTATATCTTGTAGGTACAGCACTATTGTCAATATCAGGAAATTCATGGGTAGATTTCATTTCTGTTTAACAGTAAAACTACGATAGGTTACAGTAGCAGTAGGTCGCCCTCAAAAGACTGACAGAAAGAGAAAAGCTCTATTTCTACACATTATATTGACCAGTCTAAATGGATTTTGTAAGTCATAGATGCAAGCGATAACATGAGGATCAGCGATAACGCACGATCACACGTCATATATTTTAGTTACTTTAGATTTGCGTAGTATAACGGCTGGCTTGCCATGAAGGTGACAATGAGAATTCGCCACATATGAACATTACTGTATTTTGAAGCAAAAGAAAACAGATTTTTTGTTATTTGGTGTAAAATGTTTGTACTAACCACGTGTATTTTCGTTCCAGATTATTAAACACCCAAATTTTGTTTACGACACGAAAGAGTGCAATGTGGTGCACTTTGATAACTACCAAATGTAATAATAATATCTTTATTATAACTTTATTATATTAACTTACATAGCACAGAAATGTTGAAACTCTGCCTTTTGCGTTAGTAAAAACTGTGTTGCAAAAAGGCAGTATCTCCCATATAATAATATCAAAGTTTAACAATAGAAAACATTGGAAAATAAATATCAATGAGTTATACGGTAGTTACAATAAAATTGTTTTAGAGGACAAAAGTACTGACCGAGGATCAAACGATCTGGGTAAGCAAAATTGAATAATAATCTAAAATATTTATATAATAATGATAAAACTATTTGACTATAAAATCTTAAGTAATTACATGTAATATACAATACAATACAATATTCTTTATTATTCTCTCTACAAAGGTATCTTAATTTATTAAAGATTATGTGATACTTATATTCCACTACACGTATACCTGTGTTGTGAGAGACTGGTGCCTACCTGTATTACAAGTCACCAGGGCCCCCAATCCGCAGATTATAGGTGAAAATGTGAAAAGTGCATTTATGGAAATAGATAAGGGAAAGTATAATAAGGGGTGAGTATTCTAAGGTTTATACTACATATAAAACATGTTTGAGTGTGTGTATTTTGTTTTAAAGTGTGTCTGTATGTGAGGGAATCATGTGAGTGTAGAGTGTTGAGAAAAGTTAATAAGACAGTGAGAGAGGGCAGTTTTTTTAGAAAACAGCATCTGTTATCAGGAGATTTAATCAACACTTCCAAAAAAATGATAGAAGATTTGATGAGTAATTTTTATGAGTCTATTTGATTCACGGTATTGATATATATTTGATATGTAATTGATGTTTGCGTTATTGAATCATCAATTTAGAACTTCAAGTATTTTTTCTGTTGTTTCATAATCGAGGGTTTTTAACAAGGTTGTTATTTTTTTGTTGCAACTTTAACTATGTAATGGGTATATTTCTAAACTACTATTAAATTTGTTGTATAAGTATGGACCAAGGAAACAGAAGAAGTTATGAGATAGCATGGTACGAAACTTATTCGTAGGACAAATGGTACCTGTGCGGCGTTTAACGTTTAAAAGGTCCGGCTCGTATCCAGAGAGAGAGCGTTGTTTTAGAATGGTTCTTAATACAAAGGTCTGTCTTACCGTGAGAACATTCCAACCCTTGTAAAGTTCAGTGGTAGGAAATCGGTAAGGGAGCCCAGCACCAACTTTGAGGCGGTTATATGTTGCCTCTTCGGGGGCTAGTATAAGACTGCCGAGTCAAGTGCAGTGTCCTGAGACGTAAGCTTCGAAGGTTGAGTCACAGTATCTCAAATGACTATAGACTAGTAGCGACCACAGACTAGAATAACATCGATAACTCAGTGTTGCCAGTCTCATAGCAAACTAACTGCTCACGCTCCGACAAGTATATTATAAAGAGATATAAAACTCAATGTATCTCTTTTACGCTCTCACTCTCATTGGAGCCTCGAGTATAATGTGTCTTAGTGTACATATTATTATAACTCAACCATACATAAACACTACATCTATACATACAATATTTTTTCGGACCATACCTCGTCCCGCAATTATTTGTAGGTACCGTTATAATCAATATATCTATTAAACCCTTTATCGTATCCATTAACCTCCCCTAAATAAAATATTTAGAAACAACACGAAAGTAAAAGAACTGCTACCACACCTTCAATTTTTATCCATAATATCTACCCCTAACAGGATTAGGCGATAATTACAATGTTGCCAACTTCTTAAAACGGAGATTAGCACCGCGTTAAGCACCCTGTATAACAGTATAACTGTCTCAGAACTTATCCCCATAAAAAGATTTGGGGACGACAAAAGGTGGGGTTTTTTATCCGAAACAAGCACCTGCTCTCTCTGGCAACTGAGTTTGGAAAGTTTGAAAAGGCAGAATAACAACTTCATACGTTTTATTCAGTTTCTAGAGTTCCATACTCATCGGCCTAAACGAGGCCATATATATATATTGTTTGTAGAATTACATTAATGTTATTCTTCCGTCTATCTGTCTGGGCATCTGTATGCCATTAAGTTTTAGATCGTAGAGTGAGCAATGAGCTTGAAATATTGATATTTTGTGTAAAATGTTGACCCAGAACTAGAGAATTAGACATTCAATTAAGTAATTTTTGATAAATGGGTCTAAACATTGATGAACATGGTAGATTATTAACATGATTATAGAAACTAAAAAAAATCTGTCCTTAACAATTGCTCAAGCGTAATAAGTTATTTATATGAACATTTTTATACAGTGTCATCTCAAAATCTACTTGAGCTAGGAACCTGTATTTTGCGATGTATACTATTACTTTATTTAAACCCCAGACCTATATATAGTAAAGATGACGCGAGTGTATGTACTTCGCGTGCCAAATAACGTGCGAAGAGGGATAGCAACGCTATTCTTTTATCTAGTTACGCTTCATCGATGTCGGTACCGGAGTTCGATCTAAAATTTAAATCATGCCTAAGTGGGCTGTAAAAACTACGCTTAAAAAGTTATAAATAAACAAAAAAATTAGAAATAAACTATAATTTCCTTTTTTCTTTAAAAAAGTCAGCAGAGATAATGGAAACGTTTTGCTTTGCATAGGTAGAAAAAAAGTAGCACGCTTAGTTTCCATTCATTTAGGGAGCGATAGGCGTTATCGGTTTCAATCTATGTTTGTGATAAATAACAATTGGAAGAAATAATTATCATGGAACGTGGAACCCCGTGACCAAGATCACTGCAAAGTGTTTGAAACTTGTCGGGCCAAAATAATGCTAAAAATATGCGATTAAAACTATTATCACTTTAAATTTTGTTAAATTACTATGTGTAATAATCGCGAAAACCTAAGACAACATTGCTTTAGAATGTTGTGGCTTTTATATCCGGGTGAGACCGTTTTGGATATTTCTGTACAAATCAAATAAACGTCCAATACTTATTGGACCCATCTAATAGGTATAACTTGACCTACTGCATATAATGTGTATCGAGCAAAAGTTTGAAAGTTCGCGAAACTTGGAGAAAACTTTCGCAACGGATGTTGTTATCGGCCGGAAGCGCTTTAGGCAACTTCCTGTTTTGACGGACGTGAAAAAAGTCCAAGTTTTCGTATTAAGTTTAAAAACTGTTGAGTGATGATGTTTTTTGATGAATTAGGCAGGTAAGGAGTGGGAAACTTTTAAAGAGGGTTGTTGAGACAGATAAGTTATGTGCATAAGTATATTTGGAATTTTGTTTTTTTGAAGAATTTTTCCGCGTTTTTTATTTTTGATTGGTTGGATTTGATTACAATTTCATATTTACAAAATTACAAATTTACGAGAGGTAAAATTCTAGTCACGTGCGGGATAAAAATGTATGGAAATCTCTGCTTTTGTAATGTAATCCGCAGAGCAAGCGTTACAATAAAAATATTAAATTACTTTTTCATCTGTCAGTTAGTGTCAAGTAGTAGCTCGCGAGAATAGCTGCTGGTTATACATGTTTATGTGCTTGACGTCAGAACTTCTACATGATGTTGGTTAGCCTGGCGAGCATAATCAAAATGGTCTACCACCAAGGTGGATCCTCTGCGAGGCATTCCATAGCTATTACCACTGGGCCAGCACTGCTTCATAATACGCTCCGTGATAAATGAGAAGTTTTACGAACAATAATTTTAATACGTATTCTTCGATATCTATTGCAAGTTAACTTCAGTATATATTGTTAGCGTTGTGTGGTTTTAGAAATAGTTTTCTACTGTTGGAGATCCCGGCTTTACGATTTACAGAGTGTTTCTGCGTTCAATGTTGTAACAAGCAATTATGGGACAAAATGTGCCAAATGAGCAGTGTAAGTGCACATAAGCCGCATATGCTCAGCAGTCGAAGCAATGTTTGCCCGATGTGGTATTAGAAACTGCCATGCCCCTAACTGCATACATCTCCCTGCAGACTTAAACTTCACCGAGTGGTTAAAGGGCATATTGCGCTCGCTTGGCTAGCTTATAACCTCAAGTAGAAAATCTGTTGCCAAGCACCTAACCGTCTGTTTCGGTAGTAATTTAGGCTAAGTTTAGACATCATCATTGACCACATATTTATTTCCCTATGGAATTGTAGTCAAAACCTAATAATTAAAGAATAATATTGCAATCAACAGTAAAAACGACACATAAGCTATTTAACTATCCTAACGCGTTCATGAACCAATAGGTAGCAGATATGCTACCAACAAGAGGACACTCAATGAAGGTTGGCGTTAGGTAGGCGGCCTGTCATAAAACCTCTATAGTTGGTATGTTAATGTGACTTATTTTCTCTTGTTCGAGAAAAGTTATTTATATTCTTGTTTAATAACCAAGTTGAATTGTTAAAGAACGGTACGAAAGATTTGAGTTATGACGTCATGTCATGTTAGCTCAATTGGTTAGAGCATACCCCGGCTCAAGGGGTGGATGGACGCGGGTTCGAATCCCGCACATGATTTAAATTTTTCCTATCTTATATTTGTGATTTTGTAATGTCCCTAGATATATTTTTTAAGTGTTTAATAAAATATAAAAATAATGATTTCTTAATATATTTTAAAAATATTTCTTATTATTAAATATGGATTTCCGCAAAGTAACGCCTGAATCTATTCATTATATACTAGGTTGTGGAGTCGTCCATTACTCCTCCATCCTATGAAGTTAAAGAAAACATTGTACATACCCACACATTCTTGGGATAAAGTTAAGAAGATGATGAATAGTTCGAAATGTAATTTATGTAGGTACATAACGGATATAATGCTGTATGGGTAGAATTTGTTACTCTGTCATTATCAACCTTATTAGTGAGGCTTCCACCAGTCAGAAAATTGGCTCGAACAGCTGACATAAATTACAGCAAACCCTGTCTTTGTTTCTTGCAAATGAAACAATAGTATTTCACCCAGTCGTAACTTTACAAGTGTTCCAACAAATGTAGAAGATTCGTGTCCAATCTAAGCAGCACGGAGCACGGAGCACGGAGCGACGCATAGACAACGTAACATATAAATTATCATTAGTGCACCGTGCTCACGGTAGATGCATTTACTGTGTACAAAGAAAAAGTGGATATGGCAAATAAAAGTCCTTTCAATTGTACGTTTTTATTCTGCTAACGCGCTTTGCTTGTTTGTATCTTCGGTATATTTGTTTAAATTAACGTTGATCTATTAAATATTTAGACTTGCTCAGAAATGATAATACAATAAAAATTGCAAAGTGCGAGCCTTAGTTCAGCATTGCAACAGTCCGTAAAAATATGAAGTAAACGTGTATGTGCCGTTTGTTTTCGTAACATTATTTTTACATGGACTTCCCATACATTCAAAAAATGTTATATAAAATAATAATACTGTCTGTCGACTCGACAGTCGTGCCACGACATGCGGTCAAACTGACCCTACATAGGTACAAGCGGCTATGCACTCCACTTAGTTGTATAACAGAATGACATGTACGTTACGTGTTGTACATAATTTAATAAAATGCTAATTGGTCAGCAAAATAAGAACATACCTTAAGACAAGTCATTGGGGTGAGCCAATCAGGTGACGACAAAGAACATGGACGACACTGCAACATGGAAATTCTTAGTGAAAAAGACGATACACTAATCCAGACATTATTCCTCATCAGGAATTATCTACCAAGTCGAAGTCTAGCGAGTTTGTTTAGTGAAAATGATATGATATTTCCATAATTGTATTCAAATTCATTTGTTGCATGAGAATCTAGTTACAAATATCTTAAAAATAAATTGAAACAATTAATTTCAGACCTTTACAAATATCTTAAAAATAAATTTAAACAATTCATTGAGACGAAATGGTCTTTGAAATATGGCAGATTGAGGGCGTAGGACGGAGAGACTTCGTTTATCAAGCAAGTAAGAATTTAATGAAATAAATTTATAAAAAAAAATACCATAGACATTTTATTACAGTAATTAATATAAAAGAAGTCTATGTACTTCCTAATATACAAATTTATAAGATTGAAATTGCATCTATACAAGTAAAAGTGATTTGTTAGCTTAATTTTATTTGACATTGATTTCAGTAACTTATTTGCTTATTTTTTTTTTATTGTGATAGATTGATTTTATTGTTACATGAAGTTTTTCTATATTGACATTTTATTATTTGTTTGTAAATCCTATGATTAGTAATTAATAATATTCTGTAATTAATAATCTAATTGGTGTAATTGGCAATAGCCGTACTAAGTAAATAAATAAATAATACATAATCAGAAATAAAAATTGTATTGCTACGATTTACTATGTAGACACAAACTTGATTAATTAAATTTGAGAGCTATATTCATGTTTTTTTTTACCATCGAGAGAAATATATGGCTACGTGCTTTCGGATCAGGCACAGTATTTGTGTCCCATAGAATGTTATATATTTTGTTCATATTATTAAGGTTCTACGCTACGCTATCTATACGTCTATATCTTTCTAAAACCATTTAACAATATTTTTTGAAGCAGTTATGGCTTTGGCTATGGACTGCCGCGTAGCAGGTCCATGGATTCGAATCCCGCCGCGGGCTTGAGCTTCACCATATGGTGGAAGGGCATTTTGTGAATGCCCGCCTGGCTAGTGATCACCCTCAAGTAGAAAATCTGTCGCCAAGCATCTGACAGTGTGTTCCAGCAGCAGTCCTTGAGAGCCAGTAATATTACAGGCACATGAGATCTAACAACTGTACGTCTCAGTGTGACGGGCGCAGTGAAATTCGTCATTTACGAAATGAATCTGTTAGATGCATAGGTTAGTCCACTTTACATCAAATGGGCCTCGGGCTTGTTCCGTAACAATAACATTAAAAAATAATTACTTGATGCATCATGCCACAAATAATATTTACATTCTAAATATCTCTAAATGTGTCCAATATATGTAACCTTTTTAATAGTCTGCATGTCTCTCACATTTTTCTCAAATCAAACACCGACACCAATTTCAACTATAGTCTCAAAATACACACCAAACACACTTACACTTTATCAAGTAGTAATAAAAAACTCCATAGCTCTTCTGATACTTATTCTAATTTTACTCAGAATATCTTTAAACGCTTTGACATTATGTTATTTACTTTGATTCCAAGTTACACTGTTCCAATTCCTTTGTTATTTACTTTACTTACTAATGGATAATTTACTATCAGTTACTGATGAGATTGAACTAATATCTCCAGCGGAGTCACATTTTTGCTCTCCCGAAGATGTTGGTATATTTGACACTCATTCTATTGATAATCTTAAAGTCTTACACCTAAATATACGAAGCATTAATTGTTACTTCAATGGTCTAATTGTCCTCCTGCATCGAATTCCTAAACACGTCGATGTTATTGAGCTTTCGGAATGCTGGCTGAAAAGTGCTCCTGTTCTCCCAACTTTGTCTGGCTTTGACTCTTACAGAACCTCTTACACAAATCAAAATGACGGCCTGGTCTATATGTGAGAAATGGATTAGAATACAGTATCGTTTTTAGAGGCAATTTGTCTGGTCTTTAAAATGTCAAACAAAGTAGCTCTTACAGCTATTTATCGATCACCCTCTTACAAATGTATCGACAACTTCTTAAATAGTCTTGATACTACTCTAGAAAACATAAGTAACTATGGGACTGCAATAATTGTGGGAGATATTAACATCTACTTAAAGAAAGATAGTAATGACCCATTTGCTGATGATTATTTAACTACTATTACCTCACATGGTATGCTACCGGCATACACATTTCCCACCCGTCTAAACAATTGCCTAGACCATACTATTCTCAAGACACCATATTTTGCTACTACCCTCATACTTGACTCAGCAGTGACCGACCACGCACCCATTTTACTATACTCGTACTGTAGTACTTGGCACAATAAAGTTCCTGCAAATCGGATCCTTAAAAAAATATATATGCCTGCTGCTGTTTATGCATTGTTGCATAAACAGCATGATGGGGGCAAAATCTAGTTGTTTTATAACTAGATTTTGCCATCCTTGACTCTACTGACCCGGAGTTTGCAGCTGAAATGTTGGTGAACATGATCGCATCCATTATCAAATCACATAATAAAACTATTCAGCTTCCCAACAGAAAACGCATCATTAAACCATGGATTACCACAGCTCTTCTGAAGTGCATCAGGCACAGGGACAAGCTGTACCAAAAGTTAAAAAAGAATCTTAATGATTACATATTAAAGATAACATTCTTACGATACATTCCAAAAGGCCGCAAAAGATCCAAAAGCTACCTGGAAGCTTATTAAACAAACAACACACATGACCACAAAGAAAAACAGCTCTACAGAATTGTTAAAACTGGCCGATGATCCATCCCAACGTGTCAATGACGGAAATAAATATTTTGTTAATATTGGGAAAAGTCTAGAAGAAAATATCACATCCGTAGCTACTAACTCCGTACCGACCTCAGCTCAAACACCCATATACGCATATAACTCAGAACTTTATTCGCCCGTTAACTCTATGGCTTTGTTCAGTGTGGATTGTGATGAAGTTGAACGTATCATCATGCACCTTAAATCCAATTGTGCCATCGGTCGGGATGGCATTTCCGTCAATTTTATCAAAGCAGCCAAAGATGTTCTGGTCCCTATACTCAAAGTATTAATTAATCTGTGCTTTAATACTGGTATTTACCCTCGCGTATTTAAGAAGGCTATCGTTCATCCTATTTACAAAAATAGGTCGAGAGACAGTGTCGATAATTACAGGCTTATCTCAGTATAAACAGAATTATCGAAAATTTTTGAGAAAATTTTAAATGTCAGACTTATTAAATTTATTAACGAAAACAATATATTCTTTCACAACCAATTTGGATTGCGAACTGGAAAATCCGTTGAAGATGCTGTTCTGGAGCTCTCCGATACAATTTTAAAATCCATTGATAAGAAATTAAAAGTAATTGGAATATTTTTAGATCTTACTTAAGCTTTTGACACTGTCTCTGTCCCCATCTTGTTAAACAAACTTGAAACTATCGGTATCAGAGGCCTTACTTACTCTATTTTTAACACCTATCTAACACAACGCTCTCAATTTGTCAAAATTGACAACATTATCAGTGCAGAGGAACAGATACACTTTGGTGTGCCCCAGGGTAGTGTTCTCGGACCTACTCTGTTTCTGATTTATATAAATCAATTATGCTCACTAAGTATTCCTAATACTAAAATAGTTACATACGCAGATGATACTGTTCTTCTGATAAATGGACGATCATGGGAGGAGGTCCATGGATTTTCTGAAAATGCGTTAACAGTCGTGACCCACTGGCTAAATCAAAACCTCCTAACGCTTAATGTAAAAAAAAACTAAATTTATTACCTTCGCTGTTAAAGTAACATCGCAGCCTTCTGATTCTTTTAAAATCCGCGCTCACACAAGTAAAAGCAGGCTGTCACAAGACTGCCAATGTAGCCATATAGACAGAGCTTCTAATATAAAGTATCTTGGTGTAATGGTGGGAAGCTATATGGGTTGGAAAGAACATATAGACGTTACCGTATCCCGCACCAGGCAGTTAGCGTATGTATTTAAAAACCTTCGGGATTCAGCGGACATAAAATGCTTAAAAACTGTTTATTTTGCTTTAGTACAATCAGTCCTTGCTTATTGCATAGCTTCCTGGGGCGGGTCTATTAAAACACATATGCTAAAACTTGAAAGAGCACAAAGATCAGTTCTCAAAGTTCTTTCACATAAGCCACGTAGATTCCCTACAACTGACCTCTACACTCTCTGCGAGGTCCCTACAGTTAGACAGCTATTTATATTGCACACAGTTATCCGCAAGCATTCTGAACTAAACTATGACTCCCAATTTGTAAAATCTAAACGCAGACCCGACAGGGTTTGTAAAGCAGTCTATCGTCGCACTCCATTAGCAGGTCGATACTATTATTGTGTTAGTGGCACTTTATATAACAAAATAAATCAAATTATTAATATTTACCCTCTTCCTTCTCAACAATGTAAAATAAAACTTAAAGACTGGTTACAATCACTTACATACGATGAAACGGAAGAGCTTGTGAAGTACACAACCTGACTACTACTACTTGACAACAAAACAAATAAATAAGTACCATACGTACACACCTTCACATACAAAACACACATACACACAGCCTCACATACACATACGCACACACACACACACACTTGCAAGCATATATACTCAAGAGATATAAGACTTTAATAAATTTATAAAATTGTTTTCATATTAACTTGTAATTATATTATTTCATTTTACCTTTTCTGTATAGGTATATGATAAGCCTGAGGAACTAAATGTACCGTAGTTTTAGTAAGGAGGAGGGCGTTGGTACCTGCAACCTAGTTTTTCTCAAAAACTTTCGCGGTTACCATCGTTTTTCATTAAATTAATGCTATCGCTTAAGTTCCAAATAACTAATTTGAATTTGAATTTGTCCATGTCATTTATTATTATATTTCAGATGTCAAAAAATATGAATGGAACAACAATGAAATGAAAACCTTGAAAAAAATATAAATCTAAAAACTTACCGTTCCATACCAACTTCTTTTGAAATAGTAAAATGACAAAGGTAATCCTAAATTATTCTTCTAAGAAAAATATATTGTTTATGTATGCATGTATATTAAAAACTAGTTGTTTAACATTAATTCTGAAGTAAGTGACCTCTCGGTTTTCCCTCCAAAGCATCGCGATTTCTTTATTGCTGCTTCTGCATTTCTTGCACACCTCTGCAGACTAACAGTTGTACAATTACAGCCCTTGTGAAACAAAAAGCTCGCAAGACGTAAAGACGAGAAGAAGTGTAATACCGTCTCCACCGTTTCCAGCATCCCTCGCTAAGTGTCACACATGCAGCGCACTTACCGTGCGAACGGTACAAATTGAAAATTCAGCGGACGATAAACGACACTGATTTGTTGACTTTACTTACGTACTACCTCTTACTTAATCTGTGACTCCACAAACAATTTACTTTCGCAGACTTTTGGCTAAATATTACAATAGCATCCTGTTTTACAGCGCTCTGCTCGATTTATGTGCTGTTTGCTGCGCTTCGGGAGATTGGATTTGAATACGGGAAGGAAAACTAAATTATCGTTGGAGGGACATATATGGTCGAACGGGATTGTGGAAATTTCAGCGCCTGAAAGAGAAGCGATTATGTCCAAACATTTCAGGCACATTTTTTTAAAAGTAGGTACTTTTCGTACCTAAACAAAAGACTATATTTCTATATGAGATTTTACTGACAAAAATAATTTGTGATATGTAGTGAAGATTTGCTCTGAAAAAAATATGTGGATCATTTTTTTTTCTTTATTATTATAGAAAAAATCAGGGCAATTGTGGTAGGAACCGTTTACTTTTTTGTTCTGAAATGAATTATGGTATATTCATTATAATTGATGAATTCTTGGCCAAAAAATGAGTGGCCAAGAATTCTTCAATTCAATTAAATAAAGAATAAAATACAAAACAATTTATTGCCTCACCAAATTTACACGATATAATAATTAAAAAACTATCTTATTTAATTTTAGGGGTAGTAGGTACATGACGTGGTACGTACTTACATGAGACTATGCGGTCGTAGATAGTTAAGAGAAACGATGAATTAGATAAAGACCAGCACGTCTCCATTGATTGCTTGTCTTACATGTATCAGGCACGTACTGATTAAGATAAGGACCAATTGTTGTAGTATATAATATAGGGTACGGAAGATGTAAGTTAAATGGGGTCTTTTTCATTTGGTGGCTCCAGTAGCCACTAACCCTACACAGATACGGGTCTTAGGATCATTTCATTGTATGCTTCGATCATATTAAATATTTATTTGTAAAAACTTTACAGTGGATTTTCAATTAGGAAGCTTCTAGGTTAGCCTGAACAACATCTTCGACCACATCATCACTTACCATCAGGTGAGATAGTGGTCAAAGGCTAACCTATCAGGCATAAAAAAAAATAACTTTGGCGGATTTCGAAACCATAGTAGATAATTGGAAACATGAACTATAAAGCTGTCCTGTTAGTTCACTAGCAAGGATTGTGGCATGTCGCGTAGGTGGTCCATGTATAACTCTTTTTAGCTAACATCTTCGAGTAAAAAATTTGTCACCAAGGACCTAAAGATATACCAACAGGTGTGATAGTGGTTAAAGGCTAGTCGAATAGTAGTTAACTAATGGCTCTATGAGCTGAGGACCTAGAGACAGAAACATGTATTTTTTACGTTTTCAACCGCCATATCCCCGCAGCCACGAAAAATTTCTAAAAAATTAACTGAAAAAAAATCTATATAATTATCGAACCTACTCACAATGTTTAACAAAAATCGGTCGAGAAATGCGACCTGTAGAAGAGAACACCCGGAAATCCGAATAGACATATGAAATTATTTTGGCCGAATCTGAAACGGTGACGCTTTGCTTATCCTTCGGGCTCGCTCGATCGATAAAATTGGCCAAGAGCAAATTCGACTGGCACACCGTTTCGCCATATTTGTTGTACGTTCTTACAAAAAAACGATACTTTTTATTGCACTAAAATGAAATAATCGAATCGATGACACGGACTCACTAATTTGTTTAATATTTAAGAGATACTCGCACTTTCCATGTGAATTCTGCCATATATTTCTATGGACGCGTTGGTCCTCATGGCAGTCCAAGGTATAGGGATCATCCATCATTAACACTACATCTAAATGGATCTATCATTACTACTATCGCGGTCTGGGGGCCAACTCCCATATCTTAATTTGGCCTATTTTAACCTTACATTAACAATTTTAATTTGCACTACCACATGTCGCTATAAGGCTGCATGCATTGTGTCAAGACATTTGTGCGATAGAGACGAATCGCCCCTGTAGTAGTTCAAGTCTCGGCATCATACAAGAAAATTTAAAAGATTAGAGCACAGACGTAGCGCACTTTAGTTGTACGTCGAATACCTTTGTTCTCTATTACCAGATCATGTTGCTGTTAATCTTTTTTAAGAGTAATTATGAGGCTCTATGGCGAATTTCATTAGTGCAGCACCGTCTCTGGTTATCAATGACTCGAAATACATAAATTCGCTGACTTTTCCATACCCGTTGAGTGCGGCAACTTTTCTAATTGAGGGTGGCTAGCCAGGCGGGCAGTCGCAAAATGTCGTACCAACATGCTGTAACAACCGCCATCCTAAGACAACAACTAGGACCGACGGCATAACGTATCCCCCGAAACACGGAAGCGCTCAGTAGTAGTTAATGTCACTAGTGGTCGGATGGGTGACAAAGTCATGACAACTTTCTGGTTTTCTCATAAAACTTATTCCACTGGTCATTTACTTATTACTACGTATAGGTACGTACAAATATTTTTCTTAAAGACAACGAGCGGTAGGTACAGTCCCTACCTATCCCCTACCATCAACCGCTCATTTTTTACCGGAAATTCACTTAAAACTTTCCCGGGGTCTCGTCAGCAGTCATTACTTATAAGTTTTGTTCGGAACAACTCTGTTACATTCTGTGGTTCAGGTGGTAAAGATTTTTTCTACAAAAATCCTGAATCTCGGCAAGTAATCGACAGTGTAAATTAATGTGGCGTCACTAACTCGGTCGGAGTTTTAAAAATCTTTCTTCTTAATTTTTACATCGTTGCAAGGTGTTAGGACATTTGAAGTGGGATATTTCATATTTTAGTATCGATATCGATGGATGATTCCATTTTAAAAGTGATCAATACATATGCTATGCATCAATACGACAATGATATTTCATTAGAAGACTTTATTATTATATTATATTCCCTAGAATTATCTAGGGAATATAATATAATTAATGTATATCAGAAAAATTTTGATGAAGTCAGTAATAAGGACATTCCAGAATACGAATCTTGAATCTGAAATGAAAGTATGCATTCAATTACAGATGAAGATGCATCTGACATGAAGGAGAGTCAAATAAATTAAGAGATATGTAAAAAGATACGCATAAATATTTGATTTTGATCGCTGCCAAAAGCAGATGGCACTGACGAATTGCCGAACACGAGACATAAGAATGTCATATATACGAGCTGACAATTTTATTCTTATTTATTACAATTAACTAATATTAACACTTCACACAAATATTATAAATGCTAACGTTTGTAAGTGAGTATTCATGTTTTTTACTTCTTCATAATGCGGCAATAATATAATACAGCTTAACTAATTTAGATAAAACTAGGAAGATAGATAAGTTGTGGATTAACACATACGTTAAATTTCATCATCACATTTGTTCATATTTGTCTACGTGGGTGAAACTGCAGGGTATAGTTAGTTAACAATGGCAACTGTAAGGTTACTAAGGTATTATTTATTCTATTTAAAATCTAAATATCTAGTTAAAATATAAGTCTTTTGATGCACTCTGTTTATTTAATTAAAAATCGTGAATAAAACCAGCAAAGGTGTATGCGGTAAATCCATATTTAGCTTTAGTAAAAATCTTATTAAATACAAAAATATGTACTTTAAAAATTTTATGAAAATTTGTTGTTATACCAATAAATATAATTCAACATTTAATAGCTTGAACGTACTACATACCTCCATAAAGTATCGATAAATATTCTCATTATTCTCTACATCCCTATTTTCAACAGGAACCTATTAATAATTCGCGGGCGAAAAAGTTAAGGGAAGTGTTTCCAGGGTTCCACCTCTCCGCACTTCTCCGCACCTCAGCCACATCTTCGCTCCATCATTAATTACGTGACCTCTTGTTGACGATATTGTTGCATTTTTTATGACTCAGCAACGGGGGGATAGGAAAATGTTGTGGTGTGGTTTTGCTCAGTAAGAACATTTTAATCTTCTAATTTATAAACCTCGAGAGGTTGAAATCCACGTCTGCAGTTTTACACATTCATCGCTTTAACCAGTAGATCACTTATTTTGAGGCTACGAATTTCCTGATATGATGCATTCGTCACTAAAATTAAGCTGCGTCAGACCAACAGTAAATACAGGTTAGTACTCACACACAACTAATAGAATTGGAGCACAAATTCTCGACTCGAAACCATAACAATACTTCGAAAGAGTAAGGTTCCGGTGGACGACTGTATTAGGCATCCAGCGCGAAATCGAAGGACGCGAGTTCGATTCGGTAATCGAACTTGCGTTGCGATACAAAAAAAAAATAATACTCTCTTCTAAAATTAGCTTCTTTCTCATTTAGGCTGTTCCTTCTCTTAGAGTAGAATCAAAAGTGAAGATGTGATGTAGTACCTGAATAGTGACTCAGATTTTATTTTTATAAGATCAACTAAATAACCTTATGATTTTTTTATATGTATATCTGTTGTTGCTGCGCGTAAGGCTCACAATATTTTTTGTTTCAGTAGACTGGCAACATAGTACCGAGTTCCAAACGGCCACATAACTGAAGCGAAAAATTTATAATAATATGTATGTTCAGCGCATTGGAGATAAAGTATTGTGTTGACTTTGCATAACTGCTTTCAGTGTGCTAGCGATTAATAATTTTGATTTGACCAAAATTTGAATTCTCTTCCACCTCGAGCAGTATCCTTTTACGAGCGTATCACCTAAGTATATATATTTACACCTGCGCCAAATTTATCCTTAATTCCAATAAACAACAATCACATCCAAAAACTTTTTGTTCTCATTCGACATATTCCAAATAATGCACCCAACATTACGCCAGCTTTAAGTTATACTAGGTGTAAGCATGGTTTGTATATATAACATATAATATTGCACTCTACCCAATCTTTATTAAATTAATTCGCAATTTAAGGGCGACCAGATCTTTTAGCATTATTATAATTATTTTTATATTATCATTATTATAAATCTAAATTAAAACTAACAAAGGTAAGGCTACAACAGTTAAATCACATGCAAAATACACAAACTTATCCAATTTCATCCAAATAAACATATTTGTGTATTGACATCAACGAAGTAAAGAAGAATTTGTGATATCGAGTAGCGTCTCCATCAAGTCCGCTAATAAAGGGAATAGGGTCGCGCTTGTCCAAGTACTTACCGTAAGATCGATTTTGTATAATAATACAATTTTGTAGATAGTTTTCATATAGCAGTATATTCTTCTCTATTGACTTCGAGGAACACTGGTAACAATATACTTTTTTTTTATAGCTGATAGGCTATCCATTTACCACTATCTCACCAAATGGTAAATGAGGATGTGGTCGAAGATGTTGTTCAGGCTAGCCTGGAATTACAGGCTCTCAAGGACAGCTGCTGGAACACACCGTTAGGTGCTTGGCGACAGATTTTCTACTTGAGGGTGGTAGCTGGCCGGGCGAGCATTCGCAAAATGCACTACCGATCGTAACAGCGTGGTGATAGAGGCCCTGGTGAAAATGGACGTCGATGAGTCAGAATAAGAAAAATTCAAAAGTTAAAATTTAATTATATGCTTAAAAATGTAGCGTTTAGTTATAGTTTTCTCCCCCTTTGGCAAGCGGATTGGCGCGGGCATTCGGACCGGTCATGCTCACGAAAAAGTGTAGGCAAGCGGCGGCATCGTGTGTCGGGTCGCCCTCTTCCCTCACAAATGGTTGAGGAGGACGATGGCTGGCACGCGAGTCAACTCGTGAACGAGTGCTGCTTGAAGACACTGGTCCGTTCAGAATGCCTGTGCTAACCTGTTTGTAACTCTTTCGTAACATTATGTATAATAGTTATGTACAATTAGCATCCCTTATAACTGTGTTCCCCGCTAATTATGTAAGAATGCTCCCCATAGTTATGTAAGAATGCCCCCCCATATAATTAATATATAAAAAATGGCACGGACCCTGGAGTCTGTATAAAATCTAACAAACCATACACAAAAAAAAAATGCACTACCATCATGCTGTAACGACTACCATCGTAAGACAACAACCGGAACCGACGGCTTTACGTGCCCTCCGAAGCACAGTAGCGCTCAGAAGTAATGTCACTAGCGGTCACCCATCCAACTCCTGACCGCGGCGGACGTTGTTTAACTTAGCTGATCGGTTAAGAACGGCTAAGCAAACTTCACTACGAGCGCTTCAAAATATTACTGAACATTCTTTAGTGGTTTTATGACGTTTACACGGTGATAAAGCCTCTGTCTATACAAAGAGCAAATTACGCAATAAGGAGGTTAACTAGTGTAGCAGCACTACCGTTTGTTTCAGTACTTATTTCTGTACTTTCTATCCATACAAAATTCACCCACGAAAAAGGTCGTTATTGGGCTATAGATCCATTCAAAAGCCTATAAAAATAAATATATTAAGCTCTTGTCAAGAGTAGGAACGTCAATTTTCTATCAGAAAAGCATTAACAGACCTTTAAGTCCCACTCTACGCCTCGCCTAAGTCCTTACGCAACTTTTTAAACTTTCTTCATTGTAACATCCATCTAAGGTAAGCTGCTGAACAAAGTAGCGGGTATATAGCCCTTCAATAACTTAATATAAAGTATAAAGGTGAACGGCAGTTTGATAATGTCGTAAAAGATCTGCCGGCATCTTGAGATCGCGTAAACCTTTCACGAGAGGGCGCTCAAATAATCCGGACAATAAAGAAAAATTTCTACCCTCTTTATGAAGAGGTAAGTCCTCGGCAAATTGTCTGCGATAGGGGAGGTGTGGAGTCGATGTTTATTGTACAATGACATACAATGTGTTAAAGAAAAACAAAAATCGACATCGGTTGTTATATATTATACATAAGTAGTCACATATATTTATAATTACTTAAGATAAATATCCATAAAACAGGAGTTGTTGTTGGTTTTAAGGAAATAAATGTTTGTGGACCTTAACTTTTTTTATTCAACTGTCGTGTGACACGACATATAAACATATTGTAATCATGCGTTCAATGTTTTTATAATCAAAACTGATAGAAAAACAAATCTCTTAAAATTACAGAGATTATCTAAGACTGTTTATTTTTCCTGCAGCTTTGTAAGCACAAATTTATCGTAACCAAAAGACAAAGCATAGCCCAATTAACGAGACTCCACTGTCTGTTTGTATAGTACATTCGTCCGTCCAACCATCTGTAAGTCACGGGTTTATAGCTCGTAAACAGAATGAGTAACAAACTTGTAATTTTTATAGTTTGTGTAGAACGTTGACCCACATGAATATTAGACAAAAATTTCGTTATAGTTATTTTAGCGGGTTCCAATACAACAGAAGGTAGCAGAAAAAAACTTTATTGCTATATGAGATATTATTATCTACAGCTCTTTCAGTAAATCATAAATACGTTATATATTTTTTATGTAAAAATAATGCATCTGTCGGAAAACCATAAGAAAACTATCAGTTTCATTAATTAGTAATCTATAATGTCGGTATTTTTTGTACAATGTCTTCTTTTTTAATCAAAATATACTGAAAACATCTTTTATTTTTTGTGACTAAAAATGCTGTTGCGCTGCGGAATCCTGAAACACCGAGGCCCGACTCGTACTTGGCCTGTTTTCCAATTATTTTATTTCCTATTTTGACAGTTATCTTAAGTGACGTAATGTTGAGTTTTAACGGTAATGTTAAGTGAAGAAGCAGTTGAGATGTTTCACGCTAACCAAGAAGATACTTATTCACTCACGACTAAAATAGGTTAAGTAAGCATTTTAACCTTTAAGTACACATTTTAAATCATTTGAATTATCATCGTGTAAAATATAAAATCAAATACGTTGTCGTCTCCACAGCTTTCCCTATCCATCTGCAAGTGGTAGAGTGTAACGGACGAGCACCGTGCAGGTAACAGACGCCATAAGTGGATTGCTTTTCTGCTTTACATACAGATATTTTGTGCAAACGTCGCCCGCCCGCCCTGCTCTCACCGCTCAGTCGCCCTTGCCGCCCGCCCTGCTTTATGCGCTACGTTACGATATGTCGCATGGAAATGATACTTGTTCCGTTATGGGGCCGTTTGATGAATAGATTTGGGAGTGTTTCTTTTATTTGACAATTTGAGAGTATGTGAATTGAAGAGGGATAATAAATGAGATGTTTGTAAGATTTTTGTACTACAGTACGAGAAGGGATTTGCATCAAAATTGTCTTTGAAAAATATTCGTATCGAGATTTTAATGTGCTAGAAATCTGTCTCAATGATTTGGCTCTGCTGGCAGTATTCTAGTGCTAGACATAGGGTTTAATTTATGCTGGAATCTATACCATCGAATGTATATAAGCAATCGTAAACGAGTAATTGAATCTACTTTTAACGAACGATCGCATTTATAAGGATCCTCGGCACGTCGGCACATCGTTAGTCAGAGACACTTAGACTTGAGTCTTTACTTAACATGGTGTTGACAGAAAATACTCTTAGTACGTGACTTTTGAGTACGTCAGTACATATCTCAAGTTATTGACTAAGTAAAAACGAGCTCCAAATCTTTTACATTTGTAAAGCTTAAGGCATAAACGTTTTCATTGATATCTTCATATTTTTATGTAAATTTTAGCGTGAAAATCGAACGTGTGACTTGTATTGTTTACGTATTTATAAAAAACTATAATAATTGCAGATTATGCCCTCGAGTGTGGCTCGGTATAGTAAGATATTGTTATTTTTTATGGATACGTTTCGTTTTCTTGCACAAATAACCTACATACAAAATTATAATTAAATCATGACAGTGTCTTTACGACGAGTCTTTCACATGTCTGAGCCTTTTCTCGGATTCAATTTGAGCAATAACTTTTGACACATTTAACTTGACGAATGGCCAATGTGACAATCTCAACGAGTCTCATAAGAAACTAAAAAATCTGGTCTAATCAGTAAATAACATCAGTGATCATCTTTTTTTCATCCTTCATATAATATAATCTTTAGATATATACTCTTGCTTATCTCTGAAAATAATACCCAAAGCCTCAAGAAGAGGCATCAAGGTGGCCGGTAAGAGCAGACAAGATGCGGTAATCCTGATGAATGATATCTGCTACCTCGGTGCTATTCAACAACGGTGAGCGTGTGATTGATCGGGAGTTCAGTACCGTTACCGATATGGGTGTTATTGAATAGAATAGAATGCAAGTTATGAGGGCTCATTTCCTTGTATTAAGGAAGTGATTGATGAAGAAAAAGCAATTGGTTGTGCAGGATGTCTTTTTATGCGAACGGTACTATATTTTATATTAATATGCATATTTGGATTTTCAAAAACAGTGGGTGCAGATTATATTCCATTCTCTTTGGTCTTCTGTCGTGGCGTTCCATACAAGATATTACCAGTTTGAAGCCGCCTGAGTAATGTGTATTTGATATAGAAAGTGAGGTCTTGGCAGTGTCAGTCATTCAACCTCAAAAAAAGTAAATACTATGGTGATTAAGTTATACCTCTATAGATCACAAATTAATTTGAATCTATTGTTATTTTGTGAGAATGAATTTGCATCAGCCGTTATTTATTTTGGTTTGATGCTTAGCGTTTGTAGGCCTGTAGCTGGGGACTGTAGCAAGTTAATTTACTGGGTTAACGAGACGTTTTATAAATTATAATAAAGATACCAATTATATATAAAAACTTGATGTGAGTTTAAAATAAACATATAATTAAATGTTTTCTAAATATATTTCAATAAAGAGGTCGATCTTAAGATGCTTTTTTGACAGATGTTCCATACATTTAGCGATCGTTATCAACCTAATCACTAAAAATAACCATTTGTTTAAAAAAAACTGGCTCATTAGAACAGTAGCCAGAGCATACTGTTGGGTGTTTGGCGATAGGTTTTCCACTTGAAGCAGCCAGCCAGGCACAGGCAAGGGCACTGGTTCTATACCGATGCTCTACCAACATATAATAACGAATGCCAAGACAACAACCGAGAGGGCACTTTAGCGCTTGGTACTAATTTATTTTATGTTATTGTGACATACAGTTGTTATAGGTATATCATGTGCCTGTAATTTTATAGTTAATTCCAAGCTCTAGTATTCGTAATATAAACGCCACTTATGATATCCACCGACATATTTATTTGGTGCTTATGTTGAAGGAATAATAACCAATAAAAGGTACTTACTTCAAAACGATTTCTGATGAAGAAAACTGCATCGTTGGTCGAGTGGCGCCAAGTACCGTTTCAGAAAATGAATGTCCAGAACTCCCGAAATCATAGTAGTTACATGACACTAAGCGTCAATTCACACGGAAGTGGCAGCTAAAACATTATAAAAGTATCGGCAAAAGGTTTAATGTATTTGATTGTTTTCGATTCTGAGAATGTAAAGCAGCCATGTACTTATATAGCCTACATATTTTAATTTGTAGAGTTGCTAACTTAGGTTACCTTATGCGCAGGAAGGCTTCACTAAACAATAAGATTACCTCACCTGAGCTCCAGCGGCTGCAGAATGGACCCCTCACCCACAATGATCCTATAAACGCTCTTAACTATAATAAGATTAGTTTAAACCAACCGTTCGTCTGGCCAAGCTTAAGATTTTGGCGTGGTCTAAGTTACAAGTAAATCAGACTCTTTTCAGAAATAGAGAACAGTTTAAAAATTTCCAGCATTATTTTTTATCGTAACGTGTATTAAGGACTTTTCGTTACATATCTTCAATATGAAATATTTTTTTCCTGACTAGAATCTCATGACTGGTGTATATAAGCTATATTAACATTGTCACGTTTATATTCGAATTCGTGTGATTGTAAAAGGCGCCTAGTGAAAATAATGCACTAAATGACTATTATGCCGCAAACCACCCGGCGTTGTTGCATATTGGGCGCAGTATGGGGCTTATATCATCTTACTTAAGGGGATTATTCCCTGATTTTGGTCACTATGAAGGTGAACTCTTCTTCAGAGGATTAATGTTTGGTTTCAGAAAAAATATATTTTATGTAATGGCAACATATCCGTGCCGAAAGATTTTTCATAACTGCTTGATTAGTAGTTAAAAAAATATTATAGTGCAGCTGTTTTGAAATTAGTTTTTGTAACTCCTCAACGATAACGGACATCTAATTTTCTCCAAAATGTGAGCAACCAAATCCGTGTTGAATATTTTAACTTTGGACAGCGCTACCATGTGCATAATCATCAAAATAGCCGCCCGACCGTTCTAGAGAGCAGACGTATACGCGATTATATCTTTCGTTTATTAGAGGGTAGTAAAAGCAAATACTGTAAAAATTTTAATTGCTGCGTGTGATTGTGTAACTACTTACTTCGAAAGGTTCAATACATTATAACTACAATGCAAGAATCAGGTCAAGCTAACATCACGGTGAGAAGAGGCACGCAGGCTGCCGCCCCTACAGCACAGGCGGCTAACCAAGATGTCACCAAAACCCTCAAGGATGTAATGGCTGAACAGTTTAAGGCGTTGGGAGAACGCCTCACCGGTCTCGAGACAACAATGAAGTATCTCAGTGGACAATACGACGACATGTTCAAATTTTATTCTGAAACCAAGGCCAGTATTGCATTTCTCTGTGAAGAAAACAAGCAGCTCCGGGCAGAGTTGACTGCACAAAGGGCTCGCACCAAGGCTATCGAAGACGTCCAGGCGCGCCAGGAGCAGTGGTCGAGAGCTCAAAATATCGAGTTAGTCGGAGTGCCCGAGACGAAGGACGAATCTACCATAGACATTGTCGTGAGGATCGCGGCTGAAGCCGGGGTTAGCGTGCATAGCGGTGACATCGAGTTCGCGCACCGGGTGCAGCCGCGCCGCACCGGCACGGCCACCGTAGCCGGCCGCGCCATCATCGCGCGCTTCAGGCAACGCGCCCTCAAAGATGCCGTCGTGGCCGCTGCCCGGAAGAACCGGAACATCACCACAAAGGCGCTTAGTCTAGGAGGTGAAGAGAGAAGAGTTTTTGTGAACGAGCACCTGACCAAGGAAAACAAACAGCTTCTCAGATCGTGCAAAACTAGAGCTGCAGAACACAACTACAAGCACGTCTGGACAAAAAACTGTCGGATATACGTAAGAAAAACGGACACATCATCTCCTATTCCCATCTTATGCAAGACGGACTTGGACAAAATATAGAAACTGCATCAATTTTATCGGTACCATTTATTTTCATAATAATCACATATTACATTTGTCATCGTATAATTTTAAACCTAATTTTTAAACTAACACACACATTACACACATATTGTAAACAAATAGTCGCAAAAACACACATAACTACTATCGCTTTACATTTAAACTTACATAACTACTATCTGCACTCGTTAAATCAACAAACAAGAATGGCGATTGAGTTGAATTCGTTAGCTCAGTTATTAAATATACTTGTTTATAACATAACTCTCGTACGTCAACTGTATAATTTCTACAGACACAGTAAAATATTTAACTCAATTCACTGTCATGAGCTCATTTCGATCACTGTACATGAATCGTACGATAATTATTATAAGTTGCACTATAAGTTTCACTATAGTCCACATTCACAATGGGTTCCACAAATAGATTAACGATTTTGTATCAAAACGTACGCGGGTTAAGAACGAAAACAAACGAATTCTATAACAATTCACTCATTTGCGACGCCGATCTCATCCTGGTGACCGAGACATGGCTCTGTGACGGTATACTCGACGCAGAGCTGTGCAGCCATCGGTACGAGATGTTCCGGAGAGACAGGGGCTCGCTCGGCGGGGGTGTCGCTGTGCTGAGCGAGGCGCGGATGGGTGCGCGCGCGCGTCCCGAGTGGCAGCGTGACGACCTCGAGTGCGTGTGGGTGACTGTGCCGCGCACTGCGTTCGCCTCGAACCTCGCACCCGCGGCAAGTGGACCCCGCCCGGGGCCCTCCCACTCCCGCCGCGATCTTCACGTTGGTGTTGTTTACCTGCCTCCGGATAGATCTATACCTTCACGCGTAGTTAAATTGCTCGACATAATATCTTCAATTATCGACGAACACCCAAATGATTATATTATGTTAGCCGGTGATTTTAATTTACCTTGTATCCGTTGGACATCGGGCGATCCGATAATCTTAAAAAAAGGTCCTGTTGATATTCAGAACTGCGCATCAATTTTAGTTAATAAAATGTCTTATATAGGTTTCGATCAATACAATACCTTAGTTAACTCGCATCATAACACTTTAGACCTGGTTTTTGCAAACTTTGCACTAGGACTGCAGAAGTCTACATTTCCATTAGTCAAAGAAGACATCAGTTACCATCCCGCGGTAATCATGGATGCGACAGATATTTTAATACCGTCTATTAAAACTGCACCGTACATAAAGCGCCTGTTTCGACATGCTGATTATACGGCTTTGAACGAACATCTTTCTAATAACAATTGGCAGGAATTGCTTAGAGATTGCAGTATTGAAGAAGCGGTGAATATTTTTTATACTCTCATCAATAGTGCTATAGACCGACATGTACCGCAGGTATATGTCTCACAAACACATATTTATCCACCCTGGTATACTCGTGAATTAATCAGATTAATTAAGGAAAAAGCAAAGGCACACATGAATTGGAAAAAATATACAAATAAGCTAGAATATCAGTCGTTTTCATATTTACGAGCAAAAGTTAAAATATTAGAAAATCGTTGTTACAAAAACTATATACAATTTTCTCAAGAAAAAATTAAATTATGTCCTAAACTATTTTGGTCGTACGTTAAATCTAAAAGAAAAAAGAACACTGACTACCCAAAAATAATGTTCTACGATAATCAAACATTAAACACGCATAAAGAAATATGTTCATCCTTCAATTTTTTCTTTTGTAAAAACTTTAGTTCAGTCTCGTCGCACTCAAACATAAACTGTGGCGCCGTCTCCGTCTCCAGTACTGATACCTTACATACTATCCATGTGGATGAACAATTTGTTAAGAAGCTTCTTAAAAATACAGATCCTAATAAAGGTGCCGGAAGTGACAAGATACCGTCTGTTTTCTATACTAACTGCGCTAATTCTTTAGCTGAACCTGTCGCTATTTTGTTCAATCGCTGTTTTCGTGAAGGATACTTTCCGAAAATATGGAAAACTGCCCATATAGTCCCCATACATAAAAAAGGCACTAAAACTGCAATAGAAAATTATAGGCCAATATCGATTCTTAACACCTTAAGTAAACTATTAGAAAAAACTGCGCATCACTATCTGTATCCCTTCATTTGTCGAAATATACCAGAGCAACAACACGGTTTTATCAGGGGTCGCTCGACCAATACTAACCTCGCTATATTTACCAGTGACGTGTTGCGCGGTATGGACGGAGGGTCGCAAGTCGACGTCATCTACACTGACTTCGAAAAAGCCTTCGATCGCGTCGACCATAACATTCTGCTTCGAAAGCTCCAGGAGCTGGGAATTTGTGGGGATCTCCTAAGGTGGGTGGAATCCTACCTTCGCAACCGCTGTCAAGCGGTAGTTATTGGTGGACATCGGTCTGATTTTATGGACATCCCCTCAGGCGTCCCCCAAGGATCGATCCTTTCTCCGTTGCTTTATGCAGCATACCTCTACGATGTCGGTAAATGTTTCAAGTCCTCCAAATACCTAATGTACGCAGATGACACTAAAATTTATTGCAATGTCAAAACTATATCCGACTGCGATCAGCTTCAGAATGATTTAAATAAACTTAATTTATACTATAAAGAAAATAAAATTACTATAAATATTAATAAATGTATGTGTATGACTTTCACTAGGAAGAGAAAACCGATACAATACGTATATAATATTGCTGGCACTCCCGTCAACAAGACTGACTTAGTTAAAGATCTTGGAGTTCTCTTAGACAGCAAGTTATCTTTTAACGATCACATATCTGACATTGCCAACCGAGCATATAAGAACCTAGGTTTTATTTTACGAGTCAGCAAACCTTTTTATGATAATATGTGTCTCAAAGTACTATATTTTTCATTCGTCAGAAGCGTTCTAGAATACTGTACTAGTATCTGGAACCCACATTACCTAAAATACACACAAGATCTTGAAAGAATACAAATAAAATTCGTAAAACATCTTAATTACCGCACACATCATATGTATGTTGACTATAACGAATCTTGCAAATTCCATAACATTCTGAGCTTACATGACAGACGAACACTCTTGGATATGACGTTTCTTTATAAAAACTGTGTAGGAATGATAAACAGTACTGAGCTTCTAGAAAACTTTATGAGTTTGCAAGTCCCATCAGTTCATAAAAGAAGCACAAGAAATAATCCTTTTTTCAATCTCCCGCGCTCGCACACTATTTATTACCAAAACTCAATTACATATAGAACTCTAAAAACGTATAACGAACAGTTTAGCTCAATCGACATATTTAATAATAACTTACAACAATTTAAAAATCTTGTGACTAATAAATTAATTGTTTAATTGCAGATAAATAGGTTACATACACACACATGCAGACACCCTACACGCACACACGTACACCTTCTTACACGCAATCACACAATTATATAAAAATATATATATCTGCTCTCTATAAGTATATAATGTAAATAAAGTAAATCCGTTATTAGATGTAAGATATAGTTAATAAGCAAATCTATGTTTTTTTTAAGATCTGTGGATTTTGTAATAAAGGAAAATGAAAAATGAAAAATAATACTATTTTCTCTAATTTTCGCGCAATGACGCACAAACAAAAGGTTGTATTCACCACGTACAACGCGCATTGAGATTCAGCTTAATTGAATTAACAATTTGTTTTATTTTCCGTTGCATGCTCCTTATTGATCTGAGTCGCCTAGGTAACGATTTCACAAACTTCAGCAGGTCCATGGTTCGAATCCCGCCCAGAGCTTGAGCTTCACCGCATGGTGGAAGGGCATTTTGCGAATGCCCGCCTGGCTAGCGACCACCCTCTTTATACAATCCGAATGTCAAAATATAGGATTTTGGAGCGCTCGTAGCTGAGTTTGCTTAGTCGTTCTTATCCGATCAGCTTAGTTAAGCGCCTCCACCACGGTCATGAATTGGAAGGGTGACCGCTAGTGACATTACTACTGAGCGCTTCCGCTTCGGAGGGCACGTTAAGCCGTCGTCGGTCCCGGTTGTTGTCTTAGGATGGCAGTCGTTATTGCTATAACAGTGGTAGGGCATTTTGCGAATGCCTGCCAGGCTAGCTACTACCCTCAAGTAGAAAATCTGTCGCCAAGCACCTAACGGTGTGTTCCGGCAGCAGTCCTTTAGAGCCAGTGAAATAACAGGCAAAATTGAGACTTAACAACTGTCTCAAGGTGATGGGCGCAGTGCAGTTCGTCACTTGTGATGAAATGCATCTGTTATAGGCAGAGGATACCGCTTAACATCAGGTGGGCTTCGCGCTTGTTCCATCACAATAACATAAAAAAAAAAAAACTGAAAGTTGCTATGAATAAGAGTCGTCAGGCCCAGAGCTGCATAGGTTGGGCTATTGTGTAGCTTATGATTCAGTTCAGATTTATATGTTTTTTGTGAAACGCTTGTGACATAGACCAGAACGTTAAGGTGTATCCACACGGGCGGCGGCGGCGTCGGGCGCGAGATTAGCCGCACTAACGATGAGACGACTTTATTAGCCTCTCCTCTGCACGCGATCCTACCGGACGTCCTCTTTTCCATTGGATTCGACATTTAAAATAAAGATATTTTTGAGTACTTCGGTGCGATGTGAGCAACTGAGGTTGGCTATAGCATATTCTTTGATCAGCATATATATAGAAATATTAATGGTATATAGACAGAATCCCATGTTGTTTTTGCATGGTTGAAGGTATTTTGGGAATGCCTGCTTGGCTAGCTATACCACCCCAAGTAAAGAATCTGTCACCAAGTAAATAACTTTTTCCGGTTGCTATCCATGAGAACTAGTAATTCTAGGTTAGCCTGTACCACATGGTCGACCACATCATCACTTACCACCAGGTTAGATAGTGGTCAATCATCACGCCTATTTCCCAGAGAAGTGGGCAGATAGCACATTAACCATGCACGTACTACGGATCTTTGCTCTTGCTTTTTACCCTCACTTTATTCTTCATTCACGTCCGTATGTTACGATGTTGACTTTTTCTATATCGTTTTCAAAACCAATATTGTTCCCTTCGGATTGTTCTTGCTTACAATTTCCTTCATACATAAATAAAATAATACCCAGTGGAATTTACATTACCTATTGAAAAAACCAAAGAAATTATCAGTGCCTCTTATTATCTTGTTTCACATTTAACAATTCTAGTTAAACCTGAACAACATCTTCGACCACATCATCACTTACACAGGTAAGATAGTGGTCAAATATTAACCTATCAGAAATAAAATAAAGAATAATGATAATAATAATGCTCATTTACATTATGCACTTAATTACACATTTTGCTGATCACACTAATGTTATAAATATGAATGTATGTGAGGATGTGAGTGTGTTTGTGTTTTAACGCTGAAACGGCTGAACTTATTGAGATTAATAAATACACGTTAGGTTGTGACTAATATGAAGGCTTTCCATTATGTAGCAAAATTATGTATTTGTTTTAATCATGTATTTTTTTGATAATTATCATTTAAGTCAAGGAAAAAATATTTAATTAAACGGAAAACTATAAACTAGAGGCAGATGTTAGGTTCAAAATTTTACAGAGTTTTAACATTTAGTATAAAAAAATAATTATGGTTACGTTACGCTTATAGTTTCCTAAACAGGTGTTAATGCTTATACAAATGTTATACTAAGTTAATCCAAATACGCACTAAAATAACACGCAAGAGGAAAAAAAATAGTTTTATACTCACGTATGAAATACCCACGTGTCGGAACCAATGGAAAACCAGCGACTTATTGGCACTAAGAATGGCAGCAAGTTACAGAGTCCGACAATTAAATCCCCCTTCTAGGTGAAATTTTGTGAGATAGATAATCGGAGAAGAAATTCATTGAATTTGAGTCCCTTTATTGAAATATTAGACCTTTTATAACATACGGAGGTCAGTGACTGAAAATAAATGTCTCCATCTTCATGCCCTTATTCCGCCCATAGTGGGTCAGGTGCCATTGCTGTTACTCTTTCCTGATAGTGATGGAATTCCAGCTAATATTTTTCAGCGTTTTAATAAATTTATCACTTCACCGCAAACAAGGATTTCGCACTATAATTAATGTAATACATTTTGGTGCATAATTAAAACAAAAATAGTTTTGAAATGTACAAATAAAGCAGTTTCTTTTGTTATGAATCTACTAGAGACCAATTATGTTATCTTTTAAAGTTTAAGTTAATTTCATGGCCAACAGCAACAGCCATAAGCAAAACATATCTGAACAGCAACAACCAACCAATGTAGCTCATATTCAAACATAAAACTACTATTCATATATCTGCCCATTAAAAGAAATACTAAGAATTTAATGATGGCCGAGCAGTAATAGGTATCGACTGGAATAGCTATTACCGCCTTTAGCTTCACCGCATGGTGGATGGGCATTTTGCGAATGCTCGTCTGGTTAACACCACCCTCAAGTAGAAAATCTGTCGCCAGGCACCTAACAGCCTGTTCCGGTAACAGTCCTTGAGAGCTAGTATAATTACATGCATATGAGACTTAACAAATAAAGCAATTTTTACGGGCGCGTTATGGCACAGTTTAATCCGCTTTACATCAGGTGGGCCTTGTGCTTGTTCCGTCACGTAAAAAAATTACTTGCCCACTGATTATCATTCGTATAAATGATATCGACGGGCATACACGGAAACACGTATACAATGTACTTTAAAAAACTAATAACATAAGTACATATTTCTTCGTAGGCTTTAACTAACCGTAACAACCGAGACCTCTCTTCACTGAGTCAGTATACTTATAACTTTCCTATTGTTTTTAGCGCTCGTAGCGCACCTTGCTTAGTCATTTTTACCGTAAGTTGGATGGGTGACCGCTAGTGGCATTTATTACTTAGCGCTTCCGTGCTTCGGAGAGCATGTTAAGCTGCCGGTCCCGGTTGTTGATTGAGGATGACAGTTGACTTTTGCGTTTGCGAATGCTCGCCTGGCCAGCTACCATCTTCAAATAGAAAATCTGTCGCCAAACACCTAACAATGTATTCCGGCACTTACCATTAGGTAAGATGTCAAGTGCTAACCTGACTATGAATAAAATAAAATAAATATTAACCTAAATATAAATATAATTTTGTCAACATCTTTTCAGGCGCAGTTTAGTAGTAATGTTTTGCACTTATAACACTTATAGGATTATTATTAATATTGTTGTGTTTTTGCAATAACGCCTGCTTGGCGAATTACATTATAAAATTACATATTACCGAGAGAACAAAAATCATGTGTGGGAATCGAACCCGTGTCCAACCACCCCTTTAGCCGAGGTATGCTCTAACCAATTGAGCTAACATGACACAATGACTCATAACTCTAATTTTTGCTCTCGTTCTTCAACCATCGTATCGGGACAGAGTGTCACCTATGTCTCTCAACTTGCGTTGTACTACAAACAAGACCAATTTTGCAATTGGTTTTAAACTTGTAAATGATGACGCAACCTTATAATTTTAATATTGTTATGTTTGCAATAACGCCTGCTTGGCTAATTACATTATAAAATTATTATTTGTATAAACTAATAGGATTGTTAACGTAACTATATCATATTATACCTAGTGATTTCACTTCCCTTACCGAACCACCTGCCAAGAAGCAATAACTTAAATACCTCCGACCCCATTGTGGTGAAAAATGCGATGTTTTCGAGCGCACCGCAGCGCAGCGTCCATTGTGCGCAGGTATTCAAGAAATTAACTCGTCTAGACTAGATGTGGACCTGATCGGGACACGGAGCTAAGGAAAAATGTGTTTATGGAACATGCAGGGTTATAATAGGTTCATAAAGAACTTTTATTAGTCTTTTGTAAAAATTTACTAAAATGTTTACTTAAATTTGAAATTTTAATTTGACTTTAATTCTTATTTGTTGATAACCTATGTAAATAATTGATTTAAATTAAATAAGTATTACACTTAATACAATATTAGTTAATTTATAAATATTTCGTTTGGACTTGTCCTAAGCAGTCCCAAGAACGAAAATGGCACAAGTTGCATTGACATATAATGTTTTTTAAATGTGTACGTTGTATGAAATGTTTTCAAAAAAAATTTTATACAAATGTTTTAGTTTGAATAAAGTATATTTGAAGGTGGTCAAAGTTTTTAGTAGTTTATTAATTATGAATATTGACCTTGTTCTATTTGAATTGTACTATAGCTAATCTGTTGTTTGATACGACTCGATAATTATTTTATATAATTAGTTTTTTATTATGGAGCAGACTGTACGACAAAACTGTATTTTACTTTTCCGGAATTCACGTTTCTTCATCACACAGTAAGTATAACGTGTGTTCTCAAACAGATAAGAGAGACATAAGTTTGAAGATATTTTTGATGGCCTACCTTTTTAAGATAACTAATAGTGTATTTTCAATATTCATAAGACGTGCGACTATCTGAAACTACTTTAATCTTTAATTTTTTTTTACGTGTACTTGTCATGTATTTAACAAATATTTTAATATTTAATTAAAATTATTAAAGTACAAAATTGTATGCCCAAGACGGGAATCGATAATAATAATAATAATAATTTATTTGGCATAAAAATGTTACAGGTATCAATTGTTGAATCCATTGACTCCCGAACTAGTTAATAAAAACTGTGTTTCGAGTGTCAGTGGCTTCTCCCATCTAGATTCACTTATTTAATAATTATGCATATCTTACATGAACTAAAAATAAGGTAAGTTTATACAACAAGAAGAAAAGAAAAAAAAAGGGACAACATAGTTATAATATATATATTATAATATATATAATACATCGGTTTTGTGTGTGTGTGTGCGTGCTCGTATGTGTATGTGCGTGTGAAGGTGTGTGTGTGTGTGTGTGTGTGTGTGTGTGTGTGTGTGTGTGTGTGTGTGTGTGCGAGCTTGAGTGCGTGTGTGTGGTAGTGTGATAATTTATAGTAATACATAATATCATACGTTAAAACTATTAAGCATCTCTTCTATGCCTTCATAATCAAATTGGCAGATCCAGGTAAGTAGTGTCTTCTTGATATCATTGTTACTTAACTTTTTAACTTTATATGTTTTGTTAAATTTATTATATATGTGAGGGACAACAACTTTATATTGCTTTTTTGCAAACATACTCTTTGCACGCGGTACAGGACATCTATTTATTCGCTTATTTAATTCTGGCAGCGTGGGTATAACTTTTCTATGATAGCGCCGTATGCCTTCCCAAATAAATAGTTTTCTGACGCTTAAGACATTAGCTTTTTCATATACATCCGTTGTCGGATGTCTGTAGGGGAGATGCAAGAGCACTTTTAGAATAGCACGTTGGGCACGTTCCGCTGTTATAAGGTGAGTTTTTGCTGCACTGCCCCAAGCGCAAATGCAATACCTAAAGAGGCACTCACTAAGTGCTCTATATGTCTGTATTGCAAGTTTTTGATCTACTACTTGCCTAAGATTTTTAAAAGCGTAGATTAATTTCCTTGTCCTAGATGCCAATGAAGCTATGTGGGAGGTCCAATTTAGTTTGTCATCTATGATGACGCCCAGATACCTAATGAAGCTAGCACGTGTCAAAATTTCACAATTACAATTATTATGTCTATTGTCACTCCTATTGCAGGGAAAGGTATGTATTTTTACTTTAATACTTGGTCCAGGGTCACCTGCATGAGTCATACTGAAACACATATATTTTGTTTTGCTAGTGTTAAGTGAAAGAAGGCTATTTTCCAGCCAAAGCGTCACTTTGGAGAGACAATTCTCAGCTAACGCAGTAACGCTTTGCCATGTCTTATCATGTAGCAGTAACACGGTGTCGTCTGCAAACATTAGGAGACCCAAGCCCTGCAAGGTAGTACTACATAGATCATTTATATAAATTAAGAAAAGTGTTGGTCCTAGTGTACTACTTTGCGGCACGCCATACGTGCACACCGCGTTATCACTCTCATAACTATCTACTTTAACCGTTTGAGTTCTTTCACATAAATAATCTGCAAACCAGTCTAGCGCTATACGTCTTATACAGACATTTTTCAGTCTCGTCAGTAGAATGGGAATGGAGACGGTGTCAAAAGCTTTTTGCAGGTCCAAAAAGATCCCTATACACTTGTCTCCATTATCCAAGTAGGATGTGATTAAAGAAGTAAGCGTCAGAACAGCGTCCTCAGTCGACCTTCCTTCTCTGAAGCCATACTGGTTTTTATGTAACAAATTATTTTTCTCCAAATACCTCATCACTCTTTTTTTGACAATCTTTTCCAAGACTTTAGAAAGAGTCGAAAGAAGGGAAATGGGCCTGTAGTTGGATGCATTTTCCTTATCACCACTTTTGAATACTGGACAAACTACTGCTTTTTTAAATATGGATGGGAAAACGCCGGTCTCAAGGCTTAGGTTACATATGTAAGTGATAGGTTCAACAATGTAAACAATTAACTCTTTTAGAATGTTTGCTGTTATTTTATCCCATCCAGGAGCACTATGTGATTTCAATCCAAATATTATACTCTTAACTTCTACATGGTCAGTTGGAAATAATGACATTGAGTTGACTGGAGACCTTGTTATTTTAGCAAGTGAGGCTAGTTGACCTTCAGTAGCACCTGTCATGTTTAGTGTTTCATTTGCAAGTGCACCTCCAATAGATGTAAAGTATGCGTTAACTACATTGAGTGATTCAGTCGGGGTATCAGCAATTTTTAGTAATTCTCTAGAGGGCACTTTAGACTGCTTAAAATTACACACTTCTTTTATAATTTTCCAAGTTTCTCTTACATTTCCTTTATTTTGCAATAACTTCCTTCTATAATATTCTACTTTTAGGTTTTTTATAATTTTATTACAAATCTTCCGATAGTTCATATATTTCTCATTTAGTTTATCATTTTGAGGCGATTTTTTAACCTTCATATGTAATCTATCCCTTTTTCGAATGCATTTAACTACTCCTCTAGTTATCCACGGTTTGAGCGGTTGATTTCTTTTCGAGATTGTTCTTATTTGTGTATTACTGTTAACGATGCTAAGGATTTTAGTTGAAAACAAATTAGCTGCAATGTTTACATTACTAGTATTATAAAATTCCTGCCAACTTTCCGTTCGAAGAAGTTCTTTTATATTATTATAGTTAATAGTTACTTTATTATACGATGAAAGATTTTTAGTTGCCCTAGCATTATTAATGTAGAGCAAAATAGGAGAATGGTCTGTCAACTGTTGTTCGAAGACAACAGTTTTCCATATTCCGCGAGTTTTTACCATAAAATGATCCAGGCAAGTTGTTATTCTAGTAGGGCGATTAATTCCTTGTCTTAGTCCGTGTGTGGCCATAATATTTAGGTAATCTTGTGAAAAGGCAGATAAGTTACTTGCCAAAATATCGAGGTTAACATCTCCAGTGAATATTATATTATTTGTGTAAATACTTCCTTGTATATTATTGACAGAGTCCAAGTATTTAGTCGCTTTTTTAAAACACGGTGGGCGGTACGAGCATACAATTGTATAATCCGGTGCTATGGTCAGTATTAGGCAGTTACCTTCATAAAAAATTGGTTCATTTGAAGTTGTTGTAAATTCATTACGAACGTAAGCTACCACTCCATCGTTCTGATTTAAATTGTTTTTAGTCCAAAACATGTTATAATTATTTAGTTCTGGTGGAAGTAGATGTCCTTTGGTCCAGCATTCCGTTAGAACAAAAACATCTACCAATATGTCCAGACTGGAAACAAAAGCAACAAATAGGTCAAAGTTGCAATTTATACTTCGAATATTCACTGTTACAATTGTAAGAGAATACTTGTTATTTGTATCCGCTCTCAGAAGATTACGACAACCAGTCGTACCAATAATTGAAAAACATTCTATCTTATCCGAGTTGTCGACTTCTGTAATAATATAAGAATTATCATCCATTATTGAGGAACGTAGTAACTAGGTGCATTACATATTTATATATATAAATCCCGCCAATTAATGCATCCTTCGGATTAATATACGAGTATATATGTAATAATATTATCCCAAAAATGTAAGTTTCAACTGAAAAATATTTATATTGAAAACTGTGCATACATATGCAAATGTATGAGTTATTTTTATATGTGTGAAAGTTGTGTAAATGCTCGTTTGTGAAATTGTGTATAATTGTGGTGATGTGTTTGTGAGCATAGATATGTAAATGTGATGTGAGGTTTTGTTTTGATTTTACCGAGGCATAGTATTTCTTTAAACGCAATATTAGAACAGATTGTAAAAACAGGCTAAAAATAATTAATATCAAAAAGTATCTACTACTATCGATATTTAATATATATATTTTCGCTTAGCACGCGATAGTGTTTGTAATAATATTAAGAAATATAAAAGGGTAGCGACATCATACCGAGAGTTAAGTGTTTGAAAAAACACTTCTTTCGATCAGATGAAGTCTAGTAGTCTGGTTGATGGCCTCGCACCGTCCCCTATGACGGTTAAAGTAATACGATTGGAGTATGAAATTTCGGCTACAAATTCCGTGTCCAGGTGGCCGAGGAGGTTTAGGAATCCGAGGATAGTAGAATTTTGCGATTGTTTATAATATAACCGGAGAGAAAGTCTAAACTAGAATTGATGAATTTTCCGCGGCATTGCTTCGACGCACGTTGATTTAACCAGCTCTGGCAAAGAACTAAAAATTAAAAGTATAGACTCGTACATGCTAAGCTTCTACTGATTTTGACATTTTGACCTGCATCAGCTGGAACGTCCACTGCTTCGGCCTACATGCACAGGTAGGCTGGTAAGCAAATATCGAAATTATTAAGGGTTAGGTTAACCTTTCAGTAACGAGGCAATCCGAATTTAAGGGAATAGTCACCGTCACCTTTCACAATCATTTAAATCTGTTCTATTTTTAAATATTTTCCTATTTTTAAGCCAGGTTTTTTTTCTTTTGGTATCGTAGTATTAATTAATACAGTTCGTAATACTTGGGCCATAACATTGAATTTTATGTTATAGGGTACATTATTTATTCGTAGTTATAGGGATTCTTTCTACACGATGATGGTCTATTCTATGAGCATGTTGTAAATCATGGAATGCAGCATGCTCGCCGCGTCACACGCACCTTCCCGCGCCGTAAGTTATTGCGCCGCACTCGACCTGGACTGGATTTTCAGCGATATTTCAGCATCACAAAACGCTTACATGAAGCACCAATACATACCCATTAGATTTCAAATACCAATACAATGCGGTACCATCGTTTATTCCAAATAGATACTTATATTAAATATTCAATTTTTTTTGTAAAAAACTCTCAACCCTTTTCCATTAGGCAGAGTTGTTTAAGATCCAACAAAGTCAAAGTCAAAATCATTTATTCAATTTAGGCGTCTACGACGTCTTATGAAGGTCAATTACAAATTTTAGTATTGAAATATTCTACATTGTACTGCCACGTTCAGCAAATAAATTGTATAGAGCCACTGCGAGAAGAACGGGCAAGAAACTCGGGGCCATTCTTTTAAACATCTTTTAACAATGTGTTACATACTCACTATGTAATAGAGTTATTACAATATTTGTTTAAATTATGTAAGTGACAGGCAATAGCTTGCCAGAGTCGGAATTGTCCAGGCATTTTTTTCGTTTAAGTAATCAGAACATTTTGCCAGATAAGCTTTTGTTTCCAAGTTGTCCCAAACCAATAACAACCAATGTACCATTTAACGGACTACTATGCATTTCTTTGCAAAACACCCAAATAACTGGCCAATCTGGAGTTTATTCACAGGACTACAAGATTCCGAACCGACGCATTCGCCTCTTCATCAACGCCTGCCTGGAATAAATCGATTGAGATAAGGTCGTTAATTGTGAAACGTGTATCATAGTTACTTTTTGTGTTTTAGTATTTGTTAAGAATAAAGAGTTGTCTATCTACATCAACAAGGAAGTCTACAATAATCTGGGATCTCTATAAAGTGTAGCCAAGGATCTGACTTTTATTATAAAACGTCCACCATTACTACGATTTATACTTAGTTAGATATAAGTATGAAAAGAAAACGACCAAGGGATAAATTTCACTTAAAATTTCACCATTTTCCACCTACAAATTACTGTTGTCTGCACACTGATTTATGGCAAAAAATAAACAGAAATTAAGTGTACAATAGCAGGTAGTATCAGAAAGTAGTAATGCGAGACGCAGCCAGCCTTGGCGGCATTCCAAGCTTAGTTCTATCGTGCATTAACCTTGCCTAAGTATCGCGAGCTACTTTTTACTTTTGTTGCTTTTATGAATCTTTCCTGCTTATGCTTGTATAACTTGATATTTTTTTTTTTATGCCTGATAGGTTAGCCTTTGACTACTATATCACCTGATGGTAAGTGATGATGTGGTCGAAGATGTTGATCAGGCTGCCCTAGAAGTACTGGCTCTCAAGGACAGCTACCGGAACACACCGTTAGGTGCTTGGTGACAAATTTTCTACTTGAAGGTGGTAGGTAGCCAGGCGGGCTTTCGCAAAATGCCCTACCACCATGCATATGCCCTACCATCATGCCATTAGAGTTTTGAAAACAGAATTGCTTAAATAACATTAAAGCTTTGAATTTCAACTAATCCCAATAGTATGCGCAAAACAATACAAGGAGATAAAAACATAAAATAGCACGTTTTCCCCATAAAAAGAATATAGCTAGTGTCGAGCTAGTTGAGATGATACTTGTATAAGGATTCTAAGGATACCCCATACATCCAAATTTGTTCAGGCTTACTACCCAGAACATATTTAATAAATAAAACACGATTTTCGTTTCACAGTCATCGATTTAGCCTATCCATCGGTTAAAGATTGAAACACGCTACATGTTACCTGTCATTTTTATCATTCAGTTATTTTATGTTCTGGGTAGTATAACCGGAACTATAATATATAAATAAATTTCTACCACCAAGCAGCAACGTTCACATAACTGTGTTCTGGTTTTCCGGTGCCGGTGAAATTACCGGCACATGAGACTTAGCAACTTTATGTCTCAGAGTAATGTGCAGTGCAGTTTGCTATTTGTGACGAACTGCATCTGTAATGGGAATCTGTTACAGCTTAACACCAGGTGGGCTTCGTGCTTGTTCTATCGTAATAGCATAAATAAAACCCAAAATTTTACGTTCCTTACCTGCATGCTACCTACTCTTGAAGACATCCTCCATAATTAATCCTACGTTTTCCGATTGCCTCATACAAAACACATGTTTTGTAGTTCCCTTGCATACACACATTCCTTATACACATGTTTTGTATATTGTCCTAGGTTCACATAGACAAAATGTCCACAAAGACATTGTTAGCTTCAAGCTCTACTTTTCAATAAAAGTAGAGTTTCCAATAAATTCGGTAGAGCACAGTGGTCAAGGACTCAGCCGGAAGTCGCCGCGGCGACAGGTGGAGGGCGGAAATGGCGGCACTTCCGGTCTCGCCACCCGACTTCTAAGCTATTACTTCGGAAAGGTGTCGAGTGGTGATAAAAGTATACTTACATAACAACGTACTTCAAGTACTTAGATGGGAAATATAGATATTAAAGTCAAATAAGAGTTTTAGGAAGTAATTCCTATGATAAGGCGTCTTTAAAATGTAGCTGTTTTTTTATGTGAACTTGTGATGAGAGGTACAAGTCAGCCACCTGATGGTAAGCGTCACGATTGTCCATTACAAGTCAACTTTCTCATTCTGCTTGGCACTGCATTGCGCTCCTCACTCTGAGATTTTTACTGTTACGTCTCGTTTGCACAGCAATTTCACTTTCCCCAGTGCCCTTTACGCCTACACACAATAGTTCTTGCACACTACTGCTTCGAGACAGACTACATGACACTGCATTGGTATCGTTGAGAGCCTTTAGTTCAAATTCACAAACAGTCTTTGTAAGTCCATTTTGCTGCTGCTTTCAATTAAGAATGTACATTATAAAATGTCTACACGTAATATAAAAGTTACTTACATATGCGGTCGATGATAACCGATATACTCATAATCTGAGTAGTAGTAGTAGTATTGTCACTAGCGGTCACCCATCCTAGTCATGACCGCGTCGGACGTTGCTTAACTTAACGGTTAAGAACGGCTAAGCAAACATCTCTACGGGCACTTCGAAACATATGACAGATATAAAACTACATACACCATCGTTACAAACATTTTATTTGCTACGATAAGTAAACTCACACTGGCAACAAAAATATCTTGCAAAACAATTCTACGGCACATTCAAAAACGCCTTGTATCTAAATTGAAAACACGTGTTTGGCTACACATTCGCCATAAATAAGGAGTTGCACACCGGAGTCTAGACTTGAGACGTTTAATCTAGAATACGTGTAGGTTACCTTATATAGTACCTGACTCATACGACAGTGCGTTGTGTCCACTTTCACCCTTGTATGCTTTCCGATAGACAATCCGAATGAAGCACGTTATTTATTAGTCAAAGGGAGATTTAGGGCCTGTTTCAGAATGTTCGAGTAAGTTTCGGTTATATTACCCAGAACATAAAATAACTAAATGATAAAAATTACAGTTCACTTGCAGCGCGTTTCAAGTTTTAACCCATGGATAGGCTGAATCGATGACTGTGAAATACAAAGATAGTGTTTTATTTATTAAATATGTTCTGGGTAGTATAACCGTAACTTACTCGAACATTCTGAAACCGGCCCTTAAGAAGATGTACTAATAACAGAGATGTTAATATTAAAGTTAATATGTGATGGATTTCATTAACCTATTATAATTCAGATTCAGATTCAGATCATTATAATTATACTATTATAACAAAATTATAGCATGGTGGTAGGGCATTTCTCGAATGCCCGTCTGACTAGCTACTAACCATCCTCAACCACCAACTCATCTAATGGTGTGTTCCAGCAGCTGTCCTTGAGAGCCAGTAATTTTAAGTTATTATGAACAACATTTTGTGCCACATCAGCAATTACCATCAGGTGTCATAGTGGTCAAAGGCTCGCCATTAGCTAAATATAACAAACATAACATTAGCTAAATATAACATTAGGTAATATAACAAAAACTTAAAAGAGTTTCTACTACATGACTTTGTCACGTTTATGTCTTCATGTCGAAGCAAAGAGTGCTTTTTAATTGACAAGCCGCGTAGTTATGAATGAAGTTAATAGTAATTCTGTTTATAAGGAAGGTACACTGCTTCTTGTTCGCTTTCAACCTGTTTTTATTCCATAATATGTGGTTTCAATAAAATCAACTATAGGGCAAATCGTCGCCTCTTGACTCCAACGGAAACATATAGGCAGAGGTGGGATCAATCTTAGCCTGACACTACACAGGATATGGACTGTTCTTCATAAGAGGTGACAATACGTAGTTAAAGTCACTTCTGAGCATTGTTTATAAGCTGTTCTCGAGAGGCATTATAAATCGTCTTGCTCGTAAATTTAATGACCTCCAGCCTGTCGAAGATGCCAGTTGCCGAAAAGGTATTGTAGACTAAATCTACTCACTACATATTGTATATTTTATGCAAATTAATGCTCAAAAAAAATCAGAACGAAAGGAAAATATCAAACCATAAAAACGATTGGAAATTTGGAACCCACTACTGATTCGTTCCAAGGGCCGGGATATGCTTCAACGATTGTGCTATGACGGTGATGAGTCTTAGTTTAAATCAGTGCTTTCGATCCTGGTAAGTCCTAAGTACTGTCCCCTACGACGGTACTACGAGCTAAGCTTGTTCACCTAATCAACGTTAAAGGAAAAAAAGCAATATCAAATTCGGCGTTGGTTTTCATAGTTCTTAACGAGTTACTATTTTGTGCCATATCCAATTTTCTCTCTTCTTATCTAGTGAGGGTACCATGGAGTGTATAGGTTAAGTGCGGGGCGTAGCACCTGACTCACCTCTAACCCCACTGAACAAATATATCGCTCTTTAACTACAATGTGTCAGTCGTTTCCGATACAAATGTTTGCAGAATTAATTTTTACTCTGTGGATAAAACATATATAAATTTTCGAAGTTTCACAGAGAGTTTTAGCCCTTTTTTAAAATATATTTTGATCACATGTATTATTGTTTTTACGTATTTTTACATAAAAATGTAAAAACTTTTTTTTATGTAATTGTGACGGAACAATCGTTTTGCCCACCTGATGTTAAGTGGACTAACCTCTGCCCATAACAGATGCATTTCGTCACAAGTGATGAATTGCACTACACCCGTCACACTAAAACATACAATGTTAAGTCTAATGTGCCTGTCATTTTACTGTCTCTCAAGGACAGCTGCCGTTAGGTACTTGGCGACAGGTTTTCTACTTGAGGGTGGTAGCTAGCCAGGTGGGCATTCGAATAATTGCCCTACCACTGTGCTATAACGACTGCCACCCTAAAACAACAACCGGGACCGACGACGGCTTAACGTGCCTGCGGAAGCGGAAACGCTCAGTAGTAATGTCACTAGCGGTCACCCATCCAATTCATGACCGCGGTGAAGGCGCTTAACTAAGCTGATCGGATAAGAACGGCTAAGCAAACTCCGCTACGAGCGCTTCAAAATTATAATCCTATATTTTGACATTCGGATTGTATTTTTAGAAAAAAACTAACAACAGCCAGTTAAAAGTACATTAATTACCATAACAAAGAAGCCACCGCGCTGGACATAGTGCATAAATCTTATCAGTAGGTAAAATAAAAAGCTTGTATGTCGTAAGTAATAAGTGTCAAAATACACCAGTTCATTCTTTCGAGGTGCTTGACTAACGAGCATTGCTGTAAAACATTGCTTAGCGGTGGGCCTCCAGTGTCAAGCTTTAGGTAGCATCGCGTAGAGTTAGGTCCCTGTAGGATCTAATAAATTTAATAATATGTTGTATGTAGATATATACAATTGAGGTTATGGTACATTTAATTTTTTTTACTTGATTGATAACTAATTTATAAACTTCTTTCTGTAACTTTTTAAACTATGACATATTAATTGACTTTACTACCTACTGCCAACTGGACGATAGTAGGCTGGAGCATTTGGATGTAATAGCTTGTAATAGATTTTCTACTTGAGGGTGGTAGCTAGCCAGGCGGGCATTCGCAAAATGCCCTACCACCATGCTATAACGACTGCCATCCTAGGACAACAACCGGGACCGACGGCTTAACGTGCCCTACGAAGCACGGAAACGCTCAGTAGTAATGTCACTAGCGGTCACCCATCCAACTCATGACCGCGAGCGACGTTGCTTAACTTTGCTGATCGGTTGTGAACAGCTAAGTAAACTTCGCTACGAGCGCTTCCTTAACCAACTTTAACATACCATTACCAATAAAAGTGCCTAGCCAAAGGATAATCCATCAGTTATAAAGAAAACATGAAACTTAATAGGAATCCTCTAAAGCACGTGTTTCATCTCTTCAATCAATTCCCAAGAACACTTTATATACTAACACTAGGTTGCGGCCACTTCCGAAACCTTTCTTATTCTTGTTCTACGTAAGAGCGATAGTTCCTGCATTGACGTTCCGCGTGGGGCGTATTGTGCATTTCTCCCACCAGCTACCCTATCCATTCTAACTCCTTAATTATCGGAGTATGGCTCTAGGTCACTGACACAGTTGGTTCAATTTTAATAGAGATGGTCTTGAATCCACGTATTGATTCCTACTTTGCAGTGATAGTTCTTGGTGCAAGACAGTGTTCGCCTAATTTATTGTGTAGTCTTGCATTACAATAGCACATTCTCCATGGTATCATTCTCCAGCGTACAGCTCTGCACAGGGGTATCATGACTAAGGAAAATTGTACATATAAAAGGGCCTACGAGATGTACCAAGCAAATGAAAGAAATAATAAGAAAAAGGCTCTAGGACTCATTCAGGAAGAAAAAAGCAGATTTTTAGAGGAAATAAAAATATATAGCGGATAGTAATGATTAAGGAGAAGAAAGTTCTGCAAACAAGGTTATTATCTTGGGAGGGAACGGAATTAATATAAGAAAAAGCAAAAAAAAAAATCGGCTAAGTACGAATTGGACACACTCACCGAGGGTTCCGTACAAACATAGAGGTATATAATTAAAAGTTATGATATTTATATTGCTAAATGAAACAAAAACATTTTGCTTGTATAATGCTACTAAACATTTATGCTCTACGCAATTTTTCCTTTATCTGTGCTATAAGACGTTGCTTAGTACCAAATTAATAGATTCTAAGTTCACAGGAAGTACCCTGTAGGTTTTGAATACCTTGATAGTGTCGTAAAAATTGCGGCTAAAACGGCTGTATCTTTAGAATGCGTAGGCTTAGAAGTTTGATTTTTTTTCAGCTCCAAGGGACAGCGGACCTGAGTATTTGTTATGAATTTCAGCTTGATACCTCCACGTGTTCCAGAGAAAAAGGGTCTTGATACACAAACAGACGGACAACAAAGTAATCCTATAAGGGTTCTGTTAATTCCTTTTCAGGTACGGAACCCTAAAAACACTGCCTATAATTGATATAATATTTTTTTATTATCAAGTAAAATGTCTTAACTTTAAAGTTTTAAACAGTTAACAATTATCACAATTTAACAATTAATTATAATACTAGGTGTTTAACTTACATAATCTGTATAAAAGTTAGTTAAAATAAAGCCTCTCTTCGCCATACAACATCGCCCTTACCCCTTCCACCGCTCACAGAGCAATAAATAAACTCAGAGACAACACCTTGTTAACTGGAAATAATTAACGACGGAAAAATAAAAGCGCACAGACCGTTGGACTCTACGTTTTGTTCTACGTGTGTTTGTACCGTGTTATGATTTATGAATGTTCATTGAGGGGCGTCTATTAGATTCCGGTCGTTGGTTTTGCTTCCGGTTACGAGGCATGAGTAAGTTTTGTTCTTTTTAACTGTTATTTTAAATGCTGATAGGATAGCCTTCGACCACTAGGTAAGTGATTGAGGGATCGGGGATGTTGAATTGGCTTAACTTATTAGAAGCGCTCGTAGCTAAGTTTGGTTAGCTGTTCTTAACCGATCGCAACGTCCGCCGCGGTCATGAGTTATTTATTGAGAGAGATCGCTAGTGACATTACTACTGAGTGCTTACGTGCTTCGGAGGGCACGTTAAGCCGTCAGTCCCTGTTGTTATTTACAACTTTTCTTACAAACGGCTTAACCGATTTTGATGTATGAGATATCATTAGATTTGTCTTGATAGAGATAAAACATAAAAATCAGACTGGTGGATTTTAGACGCAATATTGAGTAAAAACTTTTTTTTTGTTTCACACCCATTGAGTGTAATATCAAAATGGAGGGTATTTCAAAACGATTCTAAAAATATATATGCAGTCGGGATTTTTACCATTTTAATGAATATAGACTTGTTCCGTAACTGAACAAAAAAAATTATGAAGGGAATTTTTACTTCACTTTGGATTATACACATTTAAAACTATATAGTTAAGAGGGTACATGCGTGTGAGGAATAAGAAGATATCACGAAAACGTTTCGTATTCATCCTTTTTTTTATTTTTTTGTAAGTTCAAGATTGTTGCTTTGCTCTATCGACAGTATAACTCCAACGGACTTTAGGCGATGGAGAGGCCTTTTACAGCCCTGAGTACTCTGTTTTATGTTCCAAAATTGCGCTGCTCCAATTATTTTTGTGTGGTGTGTCTATAAACGTCTCAATCATTTCCTATTTTTCGACGACTAATTCTTCCAAAAGAAATTATGACTCTGAAAATCTCAAAAACGCCTCTTTCCGCCATGATCAGAGGGCCTCCAGACGAATTCGAAAAGTTTTTAATATAATAGATAGTTATAAGAGCCTAAATATACACTTTCTTTAAATTTTTATGCTAAGCAATTGAACTAGCTCAGTTTTGGAGGAGAAAACAACAGAGTTCGATAAATTTATTTCGTGAATTTTGTTAACCCTGAAGGTTTTAGGCAAGTACTATTTTAAAACGAAAAAAATTAAGTCTTAGAAAAATAACGATAAGTGCTATCTCCCTCAACAAGCCATTAACTATTTAGTTGAGCGCTAGCGGCGTAGCTGCTACGAAGGTCGAGGGTTGTTGACTACGGCGTAGCTGCGTAGCTTCATAGCCTCGTGGCACCGTAGCCCGGCCGGGGATGTTTACAAAAACAAGATGACTGGCTTAACGCGCCCTCCCGTGTCTTTATTGGACCTTGTAGGGCTGTTGTCTGAAATGGATGGGATTATGTTGTAACGTGCCAAGAAGTCAGTTTTAGTTTTATTTAATTAGACTTACCTATGTACCGAGTTTAGAAAAGCAGTCAAATTATTACTAATATACAATATTTTTTTGTTATTGTGGCGGAACAAGCATGAAGCCCACCTGATGTTAAGCGATAACCTCTGCCTGTGACAGGTGCATTTTGTCACAAGTGACGAACATCACACGAACTTTTGAACGACAAAATTCCCTCCCACCATGGACCGGCGGCACTGCAGTCCAACCACTCGGCAATAGTTGCTTCTTAGTTTCGGAGTTTTAATATCAATATATATCTATTATTTCTGTATCAGCCAGATTGTCCACTGCTGAACACAGCCTCTCCCATTAAGGGGGATTTGCCATAATTCCCACGCTCAGCAGGCGTCTTGGGGATCGCAGTTTTAAGATATCCGTTCCTCAGAAAGCGCTGCTGCCCACCTCCCGAAATTTTACGACACTAGCGGCTACAATTTGAAGTCATGACTGCAGCCAACATTGTAACCTACTGAATGACAGATAAGCTCCACTTCGAGCGCTTTAAAACATTGTTTTAACCATAGACGTAGGATTTTTTCGCTACGTTTTAACAAAATGGTTGAATGTATTTTATGCTGCACGTATATATATATATATATATATATATATATATATAGCTTTGTAATGTACAACTATCGTATTCTAACCATTATCCCACTTGTACGGGGAACGTTATGTTATCACTAATATTATAAATCCGATAGTTTGTGAGTAATTGAGGATGAGGCGATTTGAGAATGCTAGTAGTGTATGTTTGTTAGGTACTCCTTCACGCTGAAACAGCTGAACCGATTTAGATAAAACTTTGGTGTTGATAGGTTAGATGATATATTAACACAGATGGTGCTATGCATATCATCATCATTGTCATCACTTTTCTATATAGTCTTCGCGAGGCGCAGCTATTGGGTTTACAAAACCATACAACTCACACAATACAGAAGTTTTGGTTTCTGTTTTAGGCCCTAACATCGTGATGCCTCCATTTTGATAGTTCTGGCCCAAACCATGACTGATGCGGCGACATATATTTTAGGTACTATATCAAGATGCCCGTGGGGTGCCGGGATGGAATGTCATCTCTCCATCTCTACCCGTGGGTGTCGTAATAGGTGACTAAGGATAACACAGCAGAAGGTGGGCGGCAGCACTTTCTGAGGAACTGATATCTCACACTGCGATCCCCAAGCCGCCTTCCAAGCGTGGGGATTATGGCAAACCGCCCCATATTGAGGGAGGCTGTGTTGAGCAGTGGGATATCCGGCTGATACAGTACAGTACAGTACTATTTCAAGATATTATTTATTCAGTTCAGGTTAAAAATGTTTTTTACCCTGCATGACACCTTCCCAAAAGCTACAAATAACATTGTAAGCGAGGTAATGGGGCGCAGCCAGTTAACTTTACATCTCAGGTGCCGACTGCCGCTGCGGTCGTAAACAGATATTTTACACGTATTTATGTAAAAACAACTTGTTTGTTGCTCGAACCAAGATTTTATAGCGATTTTTTCGAATTGCTTTTATGAATTCTAGAACGATAAAAATATCTATGTGATGTTTCTATCTAAACAACTCAAAAAATGTTTTCTTAAATGTGACCACCAAAGATTATGAACTCAATGTTGTCTTAGGTTTTTGCAATTATTACACATAGTAAATAAACAACTTTAAACACGCGATAGTGCTTGAAATAATATTTAGAAATATAGAAGGGTAGCGACATCACACCGAGAGTTAAGTGTTTGAAAAAACACTTCTTTCGATCAGATGAAGACAAGTAGTCTGGTTGATGGCCGCGCACCGTCCCCTATGACGGTTAAAGTAAGATCGGAGTATGAAATTTCGGCTACCAATGCCGTGTCCAGGTGGCCGAGGAGGTTTAGGCATCTGACGCGATATCGGAGGACGCGGGTTCGATTCCCGCCTTGGGCATAAAATTTTGTACTCCAATAATTTGTTAAATATATTTTCGCTTAGCACGCGATAGTGCTTGAAATAATATTTAGAAACTTTAAACAGTTTAAATCGCGTATATCTATCATTATTTTTGTCCTGATGACGTTTCAAACACTTTGCAGTGATCAGTGACTTGAAACGTCGGGACAAAAATAATGATAAATATACGCGATTTAAACCGTTTAAAGTTGTTTAATTACTATTATGAACTCAGTTGACTAACTGGCTTCCCCTTAGCCGCATATTAGAAGTGTTTTTCAACTGTTAACCACAGGTGAACGGGCAGTTTTGTTTTAGTTGTAGTTAGATAGTCTCCCCGCGTAGAAAGTCAGTGTTTAAAATTGACAAAAACTTAGCTTCTGTTTTTAGCTACTGCTAGTGAAATATGGTAGAAATAATATATTGACATCCGGCCGTCCAATAGAAGGCATATCCTTTTACGAGTAGGTCTGCTTTAGTTGTAATTAGCAAAAATGTGAACCATCTAAGTATCAAAGTAAAGAAGAACATTTAAAAAAAACAGAAAATACAGCATCTTGTTCTGTTCCATGTAGTTTTGTATAATTATTACTCGTTTTTTCCTACACCCGTCTTCCCGTAGTACGATCAAATCAAACGGAATAAACTTATCGATATTCAATAGTAAAATTACTTACCAGTAAGTATATACTCATACGTATATTATTAATATTAGCGACTTTTTAAGTTATCTAGATATGAACTAAATGAATCTGGTTTTGTCAAAGTACGTAAAGGATTAGAGTTACATAAGATTATAAGTATACCTACTATGTATTACTGTAAGGTTGTGATTATACAAGGTCCAATTAGTGCACGGTTTTAAATTTTACCCTATATACTATCTATTTACATACTATCTATATACTACTCCATAATATCGTGAATAATTAATTGACCGTAATATTTGCATAATCTCTGATTGCATTTTGGCAGGTGTTGTAAAAAAAACAGGTATAAATAAGTTATTAATTTTTAGTAATGATCCTGAGTTTTCTTTGTCCCCTCCGGCTGCTAAGGGTACGCGGCGATTTTGTAGTCTCGCTGTCTCGTCACAGCGGCTTTGCCCGACTGCACTGCCCAGCGGCAGCTTTTTAGACGCCTTCCTCAAGCCTCCGCTGCCCCAGCTTCACCCATCCACTTGCTTCTCATCGTCAGACAACTAGCGCCACTCTCCTCGCCCCAAGGAGTAATCGTTTCTCTAACTACATAAATGACAGTGACAATAGAACATATAGTATAAAATAATAACTTTTTAATGTTATCTTAAAATATTTTTAGGATACATTAAATAATATTTTAGTAATACACATAAAAATAAAAAAACATCTAGTGACTCAATTTCGATCACGAATTTCTACTTGAGGGTGGTAGCTAGCCAAGCGGGCATTCGCAAAATGCCTTACCAGCATGCGATGAAGCTCAAGCCCGCGGCGGGATTCGAACCATGGGCCTGCTGCGCGGCAGTCCATAGCCAATGCCTCTGAGCCATCACTGCTTCAATAAAAATTCAATGAAATATTTTTTAAATATTTCTTATTATTAAATATGGATTCCCGCAAGGTAACACCTGAATCTATTCATATAGCTATAGTTTGGTATTTACTTTGGTATTATGGCATCCACTTAGCTTACAACTCTTCTTATATAGGTATTAGATGGTCTCACAAACCGCAACCACAAACGCGTTTCTGTTGCATGGTATGATAAAAAAACTATGATTTTCAATATTGGTTTTATCTATATTATTTTTTTATAATTTGTTATATTATATGATTATGTATATATGTAGAAGCTATGAATTATAATGAATCTTGTAGACTTTCCCCCAGAAACAATTGCTTAGAAATCCAACGTATTGCCGTTTAAAATATATGAAACAATATTTCTGAAAAAAAAAAGCTTTTATTAAGTTTTTGTCAAAAAGTAGTAAAATTAAAAAAAATGCTCGTCAACGCGATTTACACATGTATACAAAATCCAGCTCATCGGTAACCGGAAAGTGGATCAAATTTAATTTGCAAGATTTGACGACAAACATCGCACCGTGAAACTTTTTTTTTATGTAATGGGTTGGCAAACAAGCAGACGGCTCACCTGATGGTAAGCGGTTACCGTCGCCTATGGACATTTGCAACACCAGGGGCGTTACCAATGCGTTGCCGACCCTGTAAGACTCTTTTAACACCTTTTTGATGAAATCCATACTGTAGCCCTGCGGAAAAACGCTAGATGGAAGATCATTCCACATTTTGCAAGTATACGGTAAGAAGGAGCGCATAAATCGAGCTGTGTGAGACTTCCAGGACTCGATTATGTGTGGATGACTTTCAGCTTCTTTCTACTTCGACGCGAGAGGCATTAGCACGGCCAGAATATTGCGCATCGCCCGTGCTATCATCCGCATAGCAATGCATGTTACAGATTTGTAGCATGTCATTGATATGCAGAATAAATAGTGTAGGCGATAACACTGATCCCTGAGGGACGCCAGCATTAATCGGCATGGGATCGGAGCAAGCTCCGTCGACAACGACACGAATGTTCCGTCCAGATAAGAAACTGGCGACCCAAGTGCAGAACCCCTCGGTAAGACCGTAGGATGGTAACTTCGAAAGAAGTGCCCTGTGCCAGACCCGATCAAAAGCCTTAGCAATATCCAAGCTGACAGCTAAAGCTGCTTCTCTACTCTCGACTGCATCAGCCCAACGGTGTGTGAGGTAAACCAGAAGATCACCTGCTGATCTGCCTCGAAACTAAATAAAATCTTGTAAAAAAAACACAGTATCACTTGGGATGATTTTAGGATACCTTATACATCCTAGTTTCGGTTTCATTAATTGCTGTTTTGGCTAAAATCATTATATTATTTGCTAATAAAAAGCAGGATACAATATCCAATTTTTATTTGCGCTTATTCAACATCAAGCGACATTTGTTATTTTTTAAAACTGTTAAATATGCGCTTATTGTTTCTTTATATCATCGTATAGGTATGTATAAACAATCTTTTTATTATTTTTCTTTTATAACTAAGCAAGTGAGAGAAAAAGTTTATTTTACGCATGCTCTGCGGATTTCATTACAAAATTACAAATTAACGAGAGGAAAAAATAGTCATGGATTTGAATCTGCGCCATCCACCTTTATAGCCGGGGCATACACTGAAACTACTGATTAAAGCTAACATGACATCACTCATAACTCTAACTTTTCCTCTCGTTTCTAACAATTGTATGGGAATGGAGCGACACCTATAGTTCAACTTATGATAACGCGGGTTCGAATCCCGCACATGACGATAATTTGTCTTCTCGTAAATTTTAAATGGTGCATATCTAACAGAATACACCATCTTTTTGCATGGTGGAAGGGTATTTTGCGAACGCCCGCCTGGCTAGCGACCACTCTCAAGTAGAAAATCTGTCACCAAGCACCTAAAGGTGTGTTCCAGCAGCTGTCCTTGAGAGCCAGGCACATGAGACTTAACAACTATGTCTCAAGGTGACGGGCGCAGTGCAATTCGTGACTTGTGACGAAATGCATCTGTTATAGGTTGAGGTTAGTCCGCTTGACATCAGGTGGCCTTCGTGCTTGATCCGTCACAATAACATAGAACAAAAAACCTAAAATACATATTAAATTGCAAAAAATAAGCGCAATGGCAATAAAAATAAATTCACAACAATATGCAAGGTCTTTCCACCTTTTTATGATTCATGTTTGTAAAATTACGACGTCCTAAAATACAAACATACAGGGGGTTTAAAAATCTTGCGCTTGCTATCTGCTGGCGGCCAGCCAAACTACCTGCACAATAAATAATACAATCTGAGCGTCAAATAGGCTGGCTACACACCTACGACAATATGATTACACTAACGAGTATTAAATAAGTCCCACACGATAACTCTTTTGCTGCACGTCGATTAAAGTTAATTACGAAGTGTGTAACATACTTGTCGTGTAATTTTCAAAATACAACTACTCTCACAGACTTTTGGGGGAATGGGATAAATTAAAAAAAAGATACAATAATAAAAAAAAACATAAAGTCAACCTTACAAATTAAAATTTAATACATACATAACAACATATATTCATATTTTATATCATATCTCTTACAAGAAAAAATACATGCAAAATATTATGTTCGGACCGATCAACTTCTCGGGCAATTGGAACGCACCCCTTTGCTAGTCGTCTACTTGTGATCTATGGATTTTTGTACGTAAAAATATCTTGAAACTTTTTGCTAATCACTCTTGCATCTTTGAATTGTACTTGGTAGCTCCTTTTTGTTTGTAAAGCTTGGTGAATTTGAGTGCCTTGATGATACTGTGTTGTAACGTTGGACAATCTCAGAAGAATGGATGAAGAACGAGCCCTCCGCCTTAGTCGTAAGTCCCGCTTAATTATTACTGATCAGTAGATTAAGTAGGTCACGATAGGCTAGAGGGATCAACTACGGAACAAAGGAAACCGATTATAATTGTACGTAACCCTTTGTAAATTTGATTTTATAATTGGTACCTTTTTTCAGCCCGGTGAATCGCCGGCCAAGTTAAGCATTCGAAACAGATTGTCTAGGCAGAAGAACTCTGCCTACAATCCCTGCCTAGGCAATCTGGAATCTTAAGTGATTAATCAAAAATAATACATCTGATAAGACAAATAATTGATACATTTTAATTACACAGAATAAATATCTTAAGAATGCAATGTACAAAGATCCACGTCTGAGTCTACAAAGCTCGAACTCCCGTTCCAAGCATAGAATTATTATTCAATCATCTACTCTTATGTCTTTTCGTGTTAATTTTCTACCTGCGTATCTTTTCTTTCAAACCATGCCAAACAGAATCAAAGAAGTAGAAACCATGCACATGATGTGAAGTTTTCTTTATATTAATCCACACGCGTCCTAGATAATGAGAACAATAGAATTTCCTTCGTAAATGGACGATATTGTCCACGCCGATGCCAGGAGATTAATAAACGACCTCTAAACTATATTTCAAGTTTCATTCAATTCGCTTTCTAATATTTTTAACTAACTTAATTTAACTTTCGCATTTATAACATAAGTGTGATAATATTGTTTGAATTTGAAGTCAGCTCGAAATATGTCTCTCTATATGCAACCAGCTGCCTGACTATAAAAATGAATGCAACGTCCACCACGGTTTTTAAATCGAGACTGAAAAAATTGTTCCTTGACTGTCCATTCTACTCTGTAGATTGAGTTGTATAGTTTGCCAATTATACTCGTATAAATAGCTTTATAATTTAATACACATTTAAATTATCATAATTACTTTTATATGCAAATTTATTATAACTTTATTCCAATTAATAATATATTATAATCGCTTTTAATTAATGCTTTTATTGTCAATGAATTAAGACAAATACATTTATTATTTCATTATTATAAATCAAAATAAAAATGAAATCTTTTTCTTTGACAGTATGGCGCTACATAATTTAAAGGGTTTTTATTTTGTTTAAATCATCCAATTAAATGAACAAGCACATGTCATTCATGTTGTTTGGTAATATTAGCATATTATCCAACTTTTATGAACGCAACCTTTCTAACGCAACACCTACCCTCAACACATCCTTTATATTTCCTTGGCTATCTTGGGGTAAGTACGAGTCGAGCTCCGTATAACTCATCGCAAAATATCGTCAAAACCCAACGTTTCAACAATCAGCCACGATCCTCACGCACAAAAATCAACCGAAATCATCACCAAAAGAAAATCATCATATTGGAGAAGAAAGAAAGAACGTAGTAGACACGTCGCAATACATCCAGCGCGCGGGGCGAGTTTCGAAATAGGTCCTCCTATCGTTCTATTTTTCCCAACCACATATAATCTTTTATTATTTTGTCATTTAAAAGTCGCAACGTAAGGTAAGATAATAATCATTCCTATGTGGGCAGCCTAAAGCTGTGGAGCCGCGAGCCACGCCGACGATAACTGTCATTGTAATAGCTCTAGGAATATTTCAGCAACGCGCTAACTTATTATACACCCTGTAATGACTTTTGGAACCTGCACTACGCGTTATTTAGACAAAATATAAAGATGCTTGATATCAGGCTTGAGCTTCACCGCATGGTGGAAGGGAATTTTGAGATTGCCCGATTGGCCACCCTCAAGTAGAAAATCTCTCGTCTGTCGCCAAGCACCTAACGGTGTGTTAAGGCAGCTGTCCTTGAAAGCCTTTAATTCTAGGTTAAGCCTGTTAACACGTCCAACTACATCATCACTTACCATCAGGTGAGATTGTGGTTAAAGACTTACCTAACAGCTTTAAAAAAAAAGAGATGGCTACGATGGTTTTTTTTTTTAATGTTATTGTGACGGAACAAGCCCGAGGCCCACCTGATGTTAAGTGGAGTAACCTCGGCCTATAACAGACGCATTTCGTCAGCGACGAATTGCACCGTGCCCGTCACACTGAGACGTCCAGTTGTTAGGTCTCATTAGCCTGTAATTTTTCTGGCTCTCAAGGACTGCTGCCGGAACACACTGTTAGGTGCTTGGCGACAGGTTTTCTACTTGAGGGTGGTCGCTAGCCAGGCGGGCATTCACAAAATGCCCTTCCACCATGCGGTGAAGCTCAAGCTCTGGGCGGGATTCGAACCATGGACCTGCTGCACGGCAGTCCATAGCCAATGCCACAGAGCCATCACTGCTTCAAAAAGGTGTAATGGCAAAAACGTCATTTTGGAATATTGATATCTTGGGTTCGAGCCACGGGTCGGGCAGTTATTATTTTTTTTCTGATACAGAAATTTTTAATAGCAGTGCGGAGAATTGAACTCTGCCCGGTAGATTGCAATAGGGTTGCCCAAAGTTACAAAGGAACATGACATGCCCTGCGAAGCGGCAGTGCTTATTTACGTATGCCTATGATGGGAACACAGGTGTGACGATGGGTCACGCATGTTTATGTATATAAAGTAATAAATTTAAAAAAAAAAAATTTTTAAGATTCTATAAATTACATATAATATATGTAATTTATAGAATCAGTATAGTAAAAGGTGATTAAGAGAATCAAGTGTTTGTTTGCACTAATCCTATATGGATTAGTGCAAAAGAATCTTGGTGATGGTTCCTCTTTGGGAACAATCTACCAATAAGTTATACCTGTTTACCATATCCCCATTTGGTAATAATGTATACTGATCAGGATACTTAAATAACAGGAAGCTGAGAGACAGCCTGACCTTATAAGTGCATTTTGTAACTTTAGGCTATAGTGCCTTTGTTTCAAATTGATAGATAGTTGATAGTTTGCATAGAAGGTACCTGTTGAGATTTTCAAGGTACTTTATTCATAAAAGAATATTGACATGTTAAAGATAATTAAATAAGTGTAGTGTACCCGGTATACAATAAAAAAAATATAATTAATAATAATTTAAGTGTATAGAACACAACAATTGCTTTTTATAGAACGTAAAATAGTTTTTTTTCTTTTTTTTATGCCTGATAGGTTAGCCTTTGACCACTATCTCACCTGATAGAAAGTGATGATGTGGTCGAAGATGTGGTTCAGGCTAACCTAGCAATGCTGGCTCTCAAGGACAGCTGCCGGAACACACCGTTAGGTGCTTGGCGACAAATTTTTTACTTGAGTAGCTAGCCAGGCGGGCATTCACAAAGTGCCCTAACACCATGCGGTGAAGCTCAAGCCCGTGGCGGGATTCGAACCATGGACCTGCTGCGTGGCAGTCCATAGCCAATGCCACTAAGCCATCAGGTTTTTCAGATTTAATACTTCTGAAGTTACCAAAAATGGGGCAAGTTTTTTACCATTGATCTTCTTTACGGAGAAATATAAGTCATAATTATTTATTTATTTACTGGCAGATACATTTTTTATCGTCTTAGCAAGTTAATTCACCAAATTGCTGTTTTTAGAGTATATTTGTATCCAGTCTACACTATCTATAAATTGGGAAAATTTGGCACGGTTGGATTGGAGAAGTTTTTACTTATGCGAGTGAGCTACTTGAAAGTATATTCAGTTTTCTCTCGATCACTGCATCACCTTCATTATTTATACCAATTAACTATCTTGATACAAAAAATATTATATAAATTCTGTAGCAAATGCTAAATAATTTATATAATATTTTTAATTAGTTTTATTATTAGTAACTCGTAAATTTGGTACAAAAAATATTGGCCGAGTTGCTGAAGTAGCCTTTTTAAAAACATAATAATAAATATTGATAATCTATTATGGATTCTCGATTCATCATTAGTTTTAATCGAATAAACCTTGACATTCGTTTTGAATAATAGTTCAAACAACATTTCCTTTTTATTTATAGCGACTAATATATTTTTAATACTGCATATGATATTGCGCTCGATATATTTTTATTAAAACAATTGATTAGAATCACATTAATATCTTAATGTGAACGTTTATGAGTAAGTGAGGATGTATGTTTGTTTGTCTCTCATTCGCTTTGTCCTTGAGAGCCAGTAATTCTAGGTTAAGCCTGTTAACACCTTCGACAGCATCATGACTTATCATCAGATGAGATGATGGTCGAAGGCTTACCTAAAAACATTAAAAAAAATGATTCAAACGTTTTAGATGAAATTTGGAGTACAGATAGTTTAGACACAGAGATTGCATTCCAACATCACGATCTTCACTTTTTGTCTAAGGGAATGAAACCGCGTCGCTGCTAGTATAATTTGCAGTTATTGTCAGTTGAGTTATTGTATATTGTCCAAAATAGTGATATATATCAAACATTTAATAAATACTGAAGTTCAATAACTCAGTATACACAATGCAAAATAAACTGCATTTGAAATGAGTAGAGATCTTTCAGTATAAAAATGCACGCGGCTAGCATGGGGCTCTACCATCCTTTTTATTATGTGGCTCTACTAAACGTGATTGTTTAAAAGTGTGTGCGTGCAATTTTACTGTGAACTTGGTGACATGTATTGCGTTTATACATTATTTTACATGGCAGGGTACATTGGAGGGGCTTTCATATCTAGACTGAAATATATCTAATCCCTTTTGATTCGCTTTTACGCTGCGATTAGCGCCAAATAAGTGTTACTAATGCAATATTGAATATATTCTCTTAATACTAAACAACAAACATAATAATTTGATGAATAACCCTACAGTTTCATGGGATTTTTAAGAACATAAACATTTTTCTATATTTGACGGAATAAAAAAAAAGAGGAAATTTCTCTAGGTGTCGCAAATTTTTTTTTTTTTTATAACTATCCACTGGCTTATACAATCTTGATAATTCAGTTTTATGGATATAGAGTATATGATGAAATTTAAATGAGTCTAACTCAGACAGAGTTAGTCACTTTTAAATTTTATCAACTGCGATAGAGTAGTTTTTCAGTAACACTCAATTAACTGAAAAAATAATTTGCTAATAAACCGTATGCCTGAGGGCCAACTCCCACCTTTTACGAAACTATCGTATAAAACAGCCATACTCAACCTCTTTTTCATAAGGGCCGCAAACACGGTCCGTCATAGAGTCGAGGGCCGCAAGCATAAATTATTTAGGTCTTAATTAAAACGTAATTCGGAGTTAACAATGTAGTTACTTTATTAATGAAAAAAATAAGTTTAAACGAAGATGTTTATGTTATAATGCAATTTTTGATACTGTCAACACTGTTTCAAAACTTTATCAAGATCTGGCTTGTCGCTACATACTATCCTTACAACATCATCCAGATGATAATATGTAAGTTTGTTTCTGTAAACGTTCTTTGTATATTTCAAATTTGAAAAATTTGATTCGCACACATACGTAGACCCAAATAATGTTAGTAGGATTTTGGCCACATCTTTGGACGCTTTTATATTTTGGGGAACAATACTCCAAAATTCCATGCAACCACAGATTACTAATTATAGGCTGCGTTCCGATTCACACCGAAATTGCTGCTAGCGCTCGGCTCACATTCCCGTTTTTAAACACCAATTCACTGATGTTCGCGAAATTTGAAATGGTTTACAATTTTGTGAATTCAGATGGGCCAATAGCAACAGCCGGGCGGGCCGCATGCGGCCCGCGGGCCGCAGTTTGAGTATAGCTGATATAAAAGGAGCGTATTGTTTCATGCGTAAAATAATCGTTCGCAGTCACGAACTGTCACCGACCCACAATTGCGTTAAGCAATATTGGTTTGATGAACGAATGAAATATGTATCACGGATGTGCAAGCAAGATACAAGATGTTTATAATATAGCGTTATCCCGCTCGTACTGTTACGAACTACGATGTTATGGAACGGTTTTACCATAGTTTTACGACATTTTATTGTTTGCTGCACAGCAACTGCTGTATATTTTTATAGTTTCACTCATCAAATAATTTTGCTGCATTTATTTCAAAGTATAATAGAAATAAAAACATTGTACGTAATTTCCACATAAATGAAAAACATTTTTATCCATCCTTTTTGGAGGTAGATTATAAAGAGCTGATGATCAAACAGTGATGAATTTTCTTCAATCACGGCTATAAACACTCGCGATTTCTAAAAAAAAAACGAAATGAAATCGGTGCCCCTGTATGGAAACTGTTTGGGTCGGTTGTTAAAAATATCGTCAAATTTATATTCGATTTGTGCTAGACTTGTATTTGAACGATGTCGGTGTTGTTAGAGAATAAACAGTCATTTTCCAACAGAAAAATAAATTTTCCATAAATCTATGTTACAATTATTTTTGACTACCTTTTCATATGAGTTATAGTAGGCAATGCAAGTATTTTCATTGTTCACGTATCACCTCAGACAATGGTGTTTTTTGGCGATAAATCCGAAAGTTTTATGAGTTAGATGTTGTCACCCTCCATCATTTGTGACTTAGAGACGGTTATGGGGTATTTATGGTAGAGGGGACAGGTAGGGTACTTTAATATCATTCGTTATTCTTTGGTAGGTGCCGGGGGTACAGGCTATACAGACGGATTTATTGCATGGCCTTTTTAAGTGCCTTAGTGGCAAGGATTAGGAAAGGTTGTGTTTGAGTGTACCGTTTTAAGACTAGATTTTGCACGATAATTATCTTACCTATTGGTACGTGATCTGGTCGTAGTTTTTAGCAGGCCTGGCCTGGGAAATATATATAATACAAAGACTACCGGGTTTCGTCGAAACTATTGTTAATTATATATCTGATAATGGGCGAATTTTGCCAAGGAGGTTTAACTAATCCGCGGAAAAACTTCATACTATAAATAAGTGTTTAATAGAACTTTGCTACCAAAAGTCAAACAACCTAGGGGCAGGTTACAAACTTGTTGGATTTCTGTCGTTAAAATTGAACACTACTTGGTTGATCTAAATAAATATAATAAAGAGGAAAGATTTGATTGTTTGTTTGCATTGAATAGGCTCTGATACTTGCTGGCTTTAGCTTCTGGCTTGGACCGATTTGGTTGAAATTTGGTATGGAAATAGTTTAAGACCCGGGGAAGGACATAGAATAGTTTTTATAGAACTGCGCAAAAAGAGGTTAATGGTTTTGCGCGGTAACCGATAATACCCACGGGCGGAGCCGCCGCAGGAAAGCTAGTCATTTATTACATGAAATAGTAGCTGTATACACATAGGCCATATTGGTTTTTAGATTACAGAGCTATACCGCCGAACTTAACAGTATAATTTTTTAATCTTTGATTTTTCCTTTACTACAGCTGTGTGATGTCAGATTTCATAAAGTCAATAGATTAGTTTAGTACCTTACATTGTTTATACCTGATTTGAATTAACCTGTATACTGTTATTGTATTAATAAAAAGAGAAACCTATTAATTTAACATACGTCATAAACATTATTTATTTATAATTACATCACAACGTGTGAGGTGTGCTATAGTGTGGTCAAAAATGATCACAACAATATCAGAAATGTCAGCCGTCCAACTATATCATTTCTGCTCAAAACATAGACATGATAAGTAATATTTTAATTAAAACCTATGCGAGCTGTTGCTAATCTACAGCGCCATGTCTTGTCCGGACTGATGGTAAATATATAGTTTTTGCGGCTAAGTTTCCTAACAGCACCTGGTCACGGTGAGCAAAAAGGGCAGACGGCAACTTGTTGGTTATACTCGTATGTATAGAAAGGTCGATGGGGAGTTGAGGGTATTTTTTATGATGATACCTAATATTGATGTTTGTGTTCAATGTGTGTTTTTGTTTCCATTACTAATATGCTAATCGTAGATCACTATCTCACATGATGTTAAGTGTTGATGCGGTAGAAAATGTTGTTTAAACTATCCCAGAAATACTGGCTATCATGACGTGAGTGTGTGTAAAAGCACCGCTTTGGAATCAAAACGTCCTGGGTTCAATCCCCTAGTAGGGCAAGTTATTGGTGTTTACTGACAAAAAAAATCATCTGCAGTGCGGAGTATGGACTTGTGCCCAGTATATGGCTTTAGGCTGGTCTTTAATTACTTAAGACCAAATAATAACACGCCTGTATTCCCCGAAGGGACGATCAAAAGTCCCCGAAGGGGAATACAGGTGTGTTAATATTTTTTTTCAATGTCAATGTGAGTAATGTTCAGTACGTAATAGTAGCAGATTTTATTTTGCAATATCTTATATATAAAATTCTCGTGTCACAGTTTTCGTTGCCATACTCCTCCGAAACGGCTTGACCGATTTTGATGAAATTTTTTGTGCTTATCCGGTATCTATGTGAATCGGCCAACATCTATTTTTCATCCACCTAAATGTTAGGGGTAGTCCATCCCTAAATTTTATTTTTTAATTTTAAATTTCTATTTTTTTATGATACAACATACAAAAATACATACATCCTCAATTTTCACCCTTCTACGATCAACCCTTATTTTTTAATAGCCATTTAATTATTTATATGGCAAAATAACGTTTGCCGGGTCAGCTAGTTTACTATAAAAAAAGCCTTTTTGGTAACAGCTTAAAATAATAAGTTACGAAATGGAAATTATAATGATTAAATTCAATAGCGTTTTTTGAGTTTCAAACGATTTAAAGAATAATTGCATCCTGAATAAAATAGTTAATTTTTTCGTTAACAACATTTTTGGCAGTAATCACATATTAATTTCCCAATTGTAACCAAAGAAACATCACCGTGGGGTGTAGTAGTTAATTCTCTGGTAGTTACTCCAGCGGCGCGTCGCAACGATCAAAAGACGCGTGCTCTTTGATGTACGCCGACGCGTGACAACCTCAAAGGGTTCAAAGCTATTCTTTCGCAGGGTTCCGTACAGTAACGAGGTGTTTCGTTGATTTAAGTAATGGCGCCTGGAGGGTCTGATATTTAGAGTTATGCTCAATGTAACACTGACATGAGATAAGACTTTTATTACGAAACGACGATCTATTTATAAAATTACAACGATAGGGAAAATTTTAACAACCAACAGGATTCGAACTCGCGGCTGTCTGACTCTGGGCGGAGATATGCTCATCCTGAGCTATCATAGTAATTAGTCATAGAAATAGAATCATCATAAATCTTATTATAAAACTGTAGAAATTGAAGATTGAGGAAGAATACTGTTTTTTTATGTTATTGTGATGGAACAAGCGAGAGGCCCACCTGATGTAAAGTGGACTAACCTCTGCCTATAACAGATGTATTTCATCAACTACGAATTGCACTGTGCCCGTCACACTGAGACGTATAGTTGTTAGGTCTCATGTGCCTCAAACTTTACTGGCTCTCAAGAACTATTGCCGGAACACACTGTTAGGTGCTTTGCGACAGATTTTCTACTTGAGGGTGGTAGCTAGCCAGGCGGGCATTCGCAAAATGCCCGCCTGCCTAGAAAGCCAGAAAAGAAGCTTAATCCCGCGGTGGGATTCGAACCATGGACCTGCTGCACGGCAGTCCATAGCTAATGCCACTGAGCCACCATCATTGCTTCATAAATTTGAGATTAAGCTTTAAACTTGTTTAGGATGATGCAAACCAATAATGTAGAGTAGACATCAGCCGTCCATAATGAATACCACCGTAAATAATAAATTAAACAAAGGAGTGCTGTGCTACACGAAGGCCAAGTGAATCTGCTAAAGGCAAATTCTGAACATGTTTTTATGAAAGAGACCTAATAAACAAGTATAAATTAATTAAAAAGTATTACTCTGCGAATTATTTATTTTCGTTAAGCGTTTTATCGTTCGATTGACACTTATATATATTACATAATGGAAGCGTTATAGCCCTTCATTTTGATACCTCACTCGGTGGATTTTGAAGTTGTTTTTTCGAACAATTTGGCGTCTAATAACCGCCAGATTGTTTTTCTTTTATGTACCTAGTGTCACTTGCGCTATCAAGACGAATCTAATGATATATTTAAACAGTTAAGCAGCATACATTAAAATCAGTTAAGCAGTTTAGAAGTTATGGTGGAATAATAGTACATAGTACATCGAAGGGAGAAAAAGATCTATTTCTGGTCGAGAGTTTGTTTAAGCCCGACGCGTAGCGGAGGGCTTAAAGGCAACTCGAGAACAGAAATCATCATTTTTAAATCGTCATCATTTTAAAATCGTCACTTTCACTATCAGATGACATTTTAGAAAATTATTTAGAATAATTAAAAGCGTACTGTTAAAATATCAATTTAATAAAAACTAAATTTAACCAATCATAACAAATTGCCGCGCTATTTTCTCGTAGTGCTAAAAAAGGTTGCCAACCTCCTTTCATTGAAAATTGCATACAAATAAAAATTATACCTCTTTTTTCTAATTATTTGATATAAAACCTTCTTAGATTGAATTTTTTTATGTAAGCAGCTAAAAACAAAAGAACGCTACCAGGGCAGGTATGGATTTTCCTACAATACATTCCTTCACTGCTACGGAGTGAAGGAATGAAAACCCATATAACTTTCCACGCCGTACAGTTATAAGGGAGAAATGACGAACTTTATAACATGTTTTTGAACAAGTAATGAGACCTTTTCTGAGTGGGTGTAGTAGAAAGAATATTTATGACTTAAATTTTTCCAATCGTATATTTGTGATTTTGTAATGTAATCCGCATAGCAGGCGTTATTGCAAACCTTACAATATTAAAAATATATGTGAGTTTCTGTGAACCCTGAAAACTTAGCACTCCTTCTTTTGTGCAGTCGTATAAATATATAATATTCTAGAGGATACATAAATTCTATAAATGATCCTACAACACTATATATATATTTCTTTTGATATAAAGTAAATCATGGATACAGCTCTAAATTTCGATTCAACAAGTGTTGGGTGTATATAGTAAATCAAATTGAATCAGAAGTCCGTACCAGAAAGAATTTTACAGTTTTTAAAAAGCTCATTTACATATGTATTAATTTTTCATCGCCTACCCTTTTTAAATGTTGTGTAGTTCTGTTTTGCTTATGTACTCCCATGCGAAACTATGTTTCTCCATCACGCCCCTAGTCTGATGAAGCAGTGATGGCTCAATGGCATTGGCTATGGACTGCCGTGCAGCAGGTCCATGATTCGAATCCCGCCGTGGGCTTGAGCTTCACCGCATGGTGGAAGGGCATTTTGCGTCACAATAACAAAAACAGTCTGTAATTTTTAAAAGACAACTTCACCTTAACTTGTTTTTCCATAACCTTAATTTTCTGTCAAACTATCAATAGTCTTAAATCTTAATAAGAATTGTAGCGTAAATTGTAAAGGTCATCAATTAATAAAGTAACGGGATCGTGACGATCCACGTTAAATGTCGTGGGATCGAATCCTGTGTCGGACCAGTACTCTTCATTTAAAGAGTAATTGAGATGGATCATTGTAAAACAATGTATCTAGTGCTACCACTATAATAATGATAATAATATGCCATTATGCCTGCATATTGCCTAAGGGATAGGCAAAGGTGTTTTACATATAAATTACGCGAGTTTTCCTTGACTATTTTACGCCTGCGTCTTTTTTTCTTCCAAGGTTAGTTGGGCGGGTGATGTCGGCTTCGACACCAACACCGATATCAGCAAGTGTTATACCGTACTTTTATTATACCACATTTATACCATACCGACTACATAACCTCATCCGCAGTTGGCAGGAACGCTGGAACGATTTCGCGCACGACCGCGAACCCACCACAGCTGTCCATCTCCGTACCCTTCCCTAGAGGAGACTGATCACCGCCCATTGTGACACACCAGCACACATGGTGTGCCACAACCACCCGGGGACCAAGCCTGCAAATGATGCCAGACGTCCCCATGCCTGGACGTTCTTGGTCCTACGGCTCAGATGAGTAGCGCCACCGCTTGCTACTTCGGCCGCAGAACATAGGAAGAACGACTAATGCCATACTGATACTTCTCATCCCTGCAGCCCCACCGCAGCCGTCAAAAAACGGTGGTGGCCCCATTAGGGTCATGGAAGGCAGAGAGAGCGGCGCACCGTGATACCGGCACCCCTCTACATCCGCGGAGTTCCACCTTCTCGTACCAGACACCTACTCTCCTTGGGGATCTTGTGATCGTATCCCTTCCTATCGGATGGTGATAGTAGCGTGCTACTTACTCAACGCATTCTTTGTCGCTTTTACGACATCCAACGAGATGACATGGAACCGTCCTTATATTCTGAAGCCTGCAATTGTATTTGCATCATGTATTACTACTTGTATTTGGTATTTACTTTTATATTTGAAGCGCTCGTAGCGAAGTTTACTTAGCTGTTCTCAACCGATCAGAAAAGTTAAGCAACGTCGCGCGCGGTCATGAGTTGGATGGGTGACCGCTAGTGACATTACTACTGAGCGTTTCCGTGCTTCGGAGGGCACGTTAAGCCGTCGGTCCCGGTTGTTGTCTTACGATGGCAGTCGTTATAGCATGGTGGTAGGGCATTTTGCGAATGCCTGCCTGGCTAGCTACCACCTTCAAGTAGAAAATCTGTCGCCAAGCACCTAACGGTGTGTTCCGGCAGCTGTCCTTGAGAGCCAGTACTTCTAGGTTAGCCTGAACAACATCTTCCACCACATCATCACTTACCATCAGGTGAGATAGTGGTCAAAGGATAACCTATCAGGTATAAAAAAAATATAATATATATATAAATAGAGCGGTTGCCTTATAATCGTCGACTTAAATATTGAAAGTTCAATGAAATCAAATACATCTTTCTCAATCTTGACTAACGCCGAGATTATTTGTTCAACTATAATCCCATAATGAAATTGCATTTAAATTGGTTAATTGATAAACAATTTGAGCTATTAGTGAAGACCGATTAGTTTAAAAAGCAATAATTTTGTAATAGCCTCACATTTCGCATACATGTTTATCTTATGGTATGGTAGAGCCACACAACGAGCGATATGAGGACTACCTTATACTCGTACGGTGCTTATTTACTAGAGTCAATAATTATAATGCTAATAACGAATATTTTACTATATCTAGCACCTTGTGCGCTCGATGAGTCAAGACCTCCTGAGGATGCTTCGAGTAACGCGTCGAAAATTCTTCCCGTTTAGCTACGTGGCGGTTGTGACGTCACGTCGGCTTTGCAGGAAAATTAGGCAGAATTGTCATTATATATATTTTATAAGTGTTTCATTAAAATATTAGTTTTATGTTTTCTTAAAATTTAAATATTTGTTTATATAAATATGGATTTCCGTAAAGTAATGAATCTATTTATCACATATAATGCTACTAGCTAGAGTCAGAGTCAAAATCATTTATACGATTTTGAATATTATAAACCAACTTCAAAAAAGGAGGAGGTTCTCAGTTTACAGTACTCTATACTGATTTTGATGATTTTTTAAATGCGAAAGCTGGTGCTTGTCATAGGGTCTCATTTAAATTTGAATAAGATCTGACAAGTAGTATTTGTATCCCTATATATTAATGCGTTTTTTATGTTTGTTGTCGGTATTTTTTTTTGTTTTTTATAAATTCGAAAGTTTGTGGGGGAGTAAGGATGTGAGTGTGTGTGTTTCTTACTCCTACACACTGAAACGGCTGATCCGATATGGTAGAAACTTGAAATATAGATAGTTACAGCCCTGGCTTAAAACATAGGATACTTTTTATCATCATCAATTTTCATCATTGTCTAAGCGGCTGGAACCCCGTGGTGCTGCTATTTTACTATAAAAATATAAGACAGCTACATTCAGCAATAGGTATATAACAATAAAAAGCTACTGCGGGAAGCGCGAGCATGAAACCTGGCGCCATTTTTTTAATATGCCTTTATTCTTGTACAATTTGTGTAGTTTAATAGACATGTTGGAATATTTTTTACATATGTTGGTGACTAATGGTGACTTGGCAGTGGAGGAATATTCCCAAAATTTACTTTCTAAGTAATCACCAGTACGCATTCTGGTAAAATATTTTAAATGTGCGTAACACCCCTTGAGCCGGGGTATGCTCTAACCAATTGAGCTAACATGACATGACGTCATAACTCAAATCTTTCCTATCGTTCTTTAACCATCGTATTGGGATAGAACTACATCTATAGTACCACTTGCGTTGTACTACAAACAAGACCAATTTTGCATTTGGTTATATACTTGTAAATGATGACGCAACCTCATAATTTTAATATTGATACGTTTGCAATAACGCCTGCTATGCGGATTACATTACAAAATCACAAATATACGATAGGAAAAATTTAAGTCATGTGCGGAATTCGAACCCGCGTCCATCCACCCCTTGAGCCGGGGTATGCTCTAATCAATTGAGCTAACATGACATGACGTCATAACTCATAGCATAGCAACGCATAGCAGGCGTTATTGCAAACGTAACAATATTAAAAAAAATATTTAAATTCTTTTGAGCATACAATAGATTTTCAAGAATAGAGACTTCGTTCATATGTTGATTTGTTTAAGAACTTCCCTGAGGGATTTACTGAATCCAATCCATATACGACACGAATTACTCACTTTTGCAAGATATAGATGAAGAAGCCGTCACATCTTTCTGAAACCAACGTGAGCGCTGGCGCCGCGGCTACTTCGGCGGAGCGACTCAAGCGGCGCAAATATGCTAACCTCGGTATGGGTTACATATTTGAGCCGTTTGGTGTAGAGACGTTGGGGCCGTGGGGACTCATCGTATTTTCCAAAACTTATCAGAGCACTAGGTCGATGCGACGCGTGATCAAAATGCTGGCACCTATTTGACTCAAAGAATAAGCATTGCAATTCGACGGGGCAATGCTGCCAGCATGCTGCATGCTGGGCAGGCTGCCAACTGGTAGTGGGCTAGAGCATTTGGACTGCCTATGAGTCTGCAATGTCTTATAGGGATCTAAATGCTTTTATTGTAGTAGCTGTAGTGTTGTAAATAGTTCGTAGTATTTTGGTGATAAAGGCATATCACCGGTAAGAAAAAATATTAAGATGAAGATATATATATAAGTATCTATATCAGCTGCACAATACAGCATACGACATTATGCTGTGTAAATATGCAAAATAAACTAGCCAAGCTCTAGCTACATCCGTCAATTGCCTTATGTTACCAACGACGTCTGCAAATAAAACAATATCACAGAGATACTTGAACATGTAAGGCCAGTTATTGAAATACGCTATAAATAGGAAAAGTCCCAATAATTATCCTTGTGGAACTGTTAGAAAACCAGGTAGAAATGGCCAACATTTTTTTGTTTCTCTTGTAGCTCAGAGCGAAGTTTGCATGAAAATATTTCGAGGCTCATAACTTTTAAGTTAGTTTAGATCTCAATTGAATGTTTGTTAGTGTAATAGTAATGACTGGCCAGTTTAGTGTCTTCAAATCAGAACTTCCTGCAGACTAGTCTGAAAAATAAAATCCGCCATTGGTATAAGGTTTATAACAGCGTATGCTTCTACGTGACGACTACTGCAATAACTCCGCCCGGAATGCGAAAAATTTAGAGAGAATATGACTGCAGGCATGAACGCAATTGTTGTAAATTAAAATCATTGGTATGGATTATGAAAAATAATAGATAAATTTAATGTACGTGAGGTGTCCTTTTTTATGTTATTGTGACGGAACCAGCTCGAGGCCCACCTGATGTTAAGCGGACTAAACTCTGCCTGTAACAGATGGATTTCGTCACAAGTCACGCATTGCACTGCGCCCGTAACCTTGAAACATAGTTGTTAAGTCTCATGTGCCTGTAATTTCACTGGCTCTCAAGGACTGCTGCCGGAACACACTGTTAGGTGCTTGGTGACAGATTTTCTACTTGAAGGTGGTCGCTAGCCAGGCGGGCAATCGCAAAAAGCCACTCCACCATGCTTTGAAGATCAAGCCCGCGGCGGGATTCGACCTGCAGCGCGGCAGTCCATAGCCAATGCCACTGAGCCATCACTGCTTCAAATATTATATTTATTAATATAGTACAATACGGCACTGCGTGGATGGTAACAAAGTGTTGGCAAAAAAAATAATTGAAAACATAAATGCGTAAAAATCAAATTAACTTCTGTTTAGTAGCTCCACATTCCGAATCCAACAACATTTCGTGCGTGGGCCAATACTGACATCAATGTTTATTTTATTTTATATAGTTGAGTAATGCAAACAATGGAGATGCCCTCTTATGTCACCAAAACTCTTTGTTCTTACACGTTGTTTTTATATTTTAAAATTATTATAAACGTAGCCTACTTTATTGTGTTAAATTAATTAGATTAGTCTTACGTCTTACTTCTTTTTACTGTATCAATGTTATCCTTGTTTTCACTTCAGTTTCTCTAACATGGAGGTTTTGCTGCTGGAAAACTGGGCTAAATACGATTTGGCTGAGAGTGAGATAAAGAGATTTGGTTCACGAATCATGAAAACCAAATAACAACAGTTCGAACACGCTTATAACCCATAATTTCTTTTTATTTTCTTATTAAAATAATATTACAATACAATAAGGGAAAAATATAGAAATAAATGCTTACAAGTTAATCATGTACTTAATATTAATAGTGTTACCAATCTTTTATATAAAACAGAATCTCGAAGCGGCCGATGCGAAGTTTACTTAGCTGTTCTTAACAGATCAGCAAATTTAAGCAACGTCGCCCGCGGTCATGAGTTCGATGGGTGACCGCTAGTGACATTACTACTGAGCGCTGCCGTGCTTCGGAGGGCACGTTAAACCGTCGTCGGTCCCGGTTGTTGTCTAAGGATGGCAGTCGTTATAGCATGGTATGGGTATTTTGCGAATTGCCCGCCTGGCTAGCTACCACCCTCAAGTAGAAAATCTGTCGCCAAGCATTTAACGGTGTGTTCCGGCAGCTGTCCTTGAGAACCAGTACTTCTAAGTTAGCCTGAACAACATCCAACATCTTCGACCACATCATCACTTACCATGAGGTGAGATAGTGGTCAAAGGCTAACCAATCAGGAATAAAAAAAAATTATAAATTATGTTTACAGTTTCAAAACGCAACTATAAAAAGTAGAAACCGGTTTAATCCATGCGCATCGTATGCAGGTGCCAAGGTCATCCGCGTGATCGATATCGTCCATTCATGAAATTCTATTGTTCTCATTGACTATGATACGCATGAATTAAGGGGGGTTTTGCCATAATCCCCACGCTTGGCAGGCGTCTTGGAAATCGCAGTGTACGCTTTCTTGAACTCTCAAACAGGTTTATTTACAAAACAGGAGGAAAGTACGAGCACTAGTTATTCTCGTAATATAATGAATAACGTATGTACATATTTACCAACGACAACCAATCATGTGCAATTCAGAGCCCATCATATTGTTTGTCTAACTACTTATTGCGATTGCACAAGTCATTATACAACCACTTGTTCACTACTTAGCACTTGTCTCGTGTGCCACTTGAACGCGTGCTGGCATATAAACTACTGCTCAGTTGTTCTTTTTATGCTTTCGCTTGATTATTGCGCTTAAACTACTTACAGGCACATGAGACTACACTACTTTAAGTCTCAGGGCGATGGGAGCATTGCGCATTAGTTATAGCCTGTTGGCAGAGGTTACCTGCTTAACCTGTTCGGGAAGTTACGCGACATCTTCTCGTCGAACATCCCACAGAGCCTGAAGACCAAACCCTTCATCCAGTGTGTGTTGCCAGTGATGACATATGGCACTGAAACGTGGTCCTTAACTGTGGCCCTTATGGACAAGCTCAGGGTCGCTCAACGAGCTATGGAGAGAGCTATGCTCGGAGTTTCTTTGCGTGATAAAATCCGGAACGTGGATATTCGCCAAAGAACTAAAGTCCGACATAGCTCTAAGAATTTGCAAGTTGAAGTGGCAATAGGCGGGCTACATTGCTCGATGAACTGATAACCAATGAGGAAGAAAGGTTCTTGAGTGGTTATCTCAATACGCCGGAAGACGTAGAGTTGGTAGGCACTCCACTAGGTGGACTGACGACATCGTTAAAGTCGCGGGTAGCCAATGGTTACAAGCGGCTAATAGCCGTACTTTGTGGCGCTCTATGGGGGAGATCTTTGTACTACAGTGAACGTGTTCCGGATGATGATGATGATGACCTGCTTAACACCAGGTGGGTCTCGTGCTTGTTCCGTCACGAAAGCATAATATAAGAAGTCTATAACTTAATTACTAAAATGACTACAAGATATAATCTTTGTTTTACTAAAGACAAAAAATATCAAAGTTCGCTTTGGAAATTTGGTTGATTTATTTTTATTACAATTAGTGTTCCGTAAGCCAAGCAACAATATCTTTAAGTTGTTAAAAAGCATGTTTTAATGTTATTAATCAAATGTGTCTGACAGGTGCAAGTACCATAATTATTTCAATATATATTACATTACGAAATTACAAAAAAACGAGATGAAAAATAATAGTCCTGCGCGGGATTCGAACCCGCGCCATCCGCGTGGATCATGACGGAATAAGCTCGAGGCCCACCTGATGTTAACTGGATTTACCTCTGCCTATAACAGATGCATTTCGTTAACGACGAATTGCACCGTGCCCTGCACACTGAGGCTTACAGTTGTTAGGTCTCATGTGCTATAATTTTATGTATGGGTATGCTCTGACCGTTAAGCTAACATGACATATAACTCATAACTATAATTTTCGTCTCATTCTTTAACCATATTCAGTGACTATGCCTATAACAGACGTGGTTTATCACTAGTGCCGAACTGAACTGCGTCCATCATCTTGAGACATACCTTGTTAAGTTTTTTGCCTGTTATTTCACTGGCTCTCAAGGACTGCTGCCGGAACACACCGTTAGGTGCTTGGCGACAGATTTTCTACTTGAGGGTGGTCGCTAGCCAGGCGGGCATTCGCAAAATGCCCTTCCACCATGCGGTGAAGCTCAAGCTCTGGGCGGGATTCGAACCATGGACCTGCTGCGCGGCAGTCCATAGCCAATGCCACTGAGCCATCACTGCTTCAAAACCTTCAGTTGTTCAGATTAACCTAGAATTACTGGTTCTCAAAGACAGCTGCCGGAACACATCGTTAGATGTTTGGCTACAGATTTTCTACTTGGGGGTGGTAGCTAGCCAGGCGGGCATTCGCAAATTGCCCTACCACCATGCTATAACGACTGCCATCCTAAGATAACAACCGGGCGTGCCTTCCGAAGCACGGAAGCTCTCAGTAGTAATGTCACTAGCGGTCACCCATCCAACTCATGACCGCGGGCGACGTTGCTTAACTTTGCTGATCGGTTAAGAACAGCTAAGTAAACTTCGCTACGAGGGCTTCAAAATACAATTCAGAATATGCTAATTTTATCATCGATGCACGCAAACGGCCCGTTTATGATGAAATACCAATTCATGGTAGTAGAACATTCATTCATAGTTCTTTCCATACCAACGTCGTAATGTTTTATTTTTAACTAGCGGCCCGCTCCGGCTTCGCACGGGTTCATAATATAGAGCCTATGTCAGTCACTGAAAAAATGATTAAAATCAATCCAGTAGTTTTGATTTATTCAATACTGCCCGTGGCCCGCACGCGTTAAATTTAAAGTAAAACAATTCTTCATTCCCTAAACCATGAAAATTTCGAAGATTCTTCCGGTTTGGCTGCGTATCGTTTGTGACGTCACGTCCGCTTAACAGGAAAATTAGGTGGAATTGTCACTAGATATATTTTTTAAGTGTTTAATTAAAATATTAATTCGATACTTTCTAAAAATATTGTAAAAATATTTGTTATTATTAAATATGGATTTCCGCAAAGTAACGCCTGAATCTATTCATTACAGTGTTATTGGTAAAATGCTAACAACCTCTTAGGGTTGACTTCTGCTACCTTGAGGAACAGGTCGCCGCTAAGGAGCAGCAGGCGCGTACCGCGCGGGCCAAGACTGGGTACGGCGCGTCCATCGTGCTCTACGCAGACCACTCCCTAGTCGAGTTGGAGCGCATGGCGCAGGAGGACGAGGAAGAGATTATTGAGGTTGCCTCTAAGTCTTCCAACCTAAAGGGGACTTTTCAAAAGTCCCTTAAGTGCAGGGCCGCAAGTTTGCGCGGCATAATAAGAGAGCTGGTGCAGCGCACTACCACGGAAGAGACGCGGCAACTGCAGGCGAAGGTCGACTGCCTGCAGTTGGAGGTCAGTCAGCTGCACACAAAGCTGGCTGAAGCCACGGCCCGGCCAATTCAGGCCGACCCGATCCCAGCGGCTGAGGGCCCCACCTCCAACCTTGAGGACATAATCCGCAAGGTTGTCATGGAGGAAAGGGCCTTCACGAGAGCCTGCTTTGCCGGCATCGAAGATAGGCTCTTGCCGGAGAGACGCATCCGTCCGGCACTTGCGACAGACAAGAGGCCGAACGAGCCGGGGCCATCCTCCCAAAAGGAGGATACGTTCCTACCTTCCTCCACCCCGTCCAACCAACCTTGGACGGAGGTGGTTAGGAAAGGGAAGGGCAAGGCCAAGAATAAGGCGACAATGGCCGACCCCACTACCACCGTTCCCTGTCCGCCCCAGGCGAGCGCCAAGGGAAAAGGAACAGGGAGAGGGAAAGGGAAGAAGTCGGCCTCTAAGCCCTCCTCCGCTGCTCCTGCAGCGAAAAGGGCCCCCGCCGGTGTGGGTAAACCTAAGTCCCTGGTTCCCCCTAAATCCGCAGCCGTTGTGGTGACACTCACCGTGGAGGCTGCAGAGCGGGGCGAGACTTACGAGTCCGTCCTGAAGCGGGCTCGTGCTAACGCCGATCCCACCCAATTGGGGATTGGAGGAGTCTCGTGCCGTCGGACCCAAGCTGGGGCTCGAATCTTCGAGTTCCCGGGGGCGCAGGGCGGTGCCAGTGCGGACCTCTTTGCGACAAAGTTGAGAGAGGTCATCGCGGACGCCGCCAAGGTGGTAAGGCCCGTGAAGTCTGCGACCTTGGAGGTGACCGATCTGGATGATTCGGTCACCAAAGAGGAGGTAGTGGCAGCGGTCGCAGCAATCGGGGGCTGTGATGTTGCAGCGGTACAAGGTCGGGGTATCCGGCCTGGCCGTGGTGGTATGGGCACCATTCGCCTCGAGTGCCCAGTCACCGCGGCTAAAGCCGCCCTCGCAAAGGGACGGCTAGTGGTGGGATTCAGCTCCTGCAGAGTACGAGCACTTGAAGATCAGCCTCTGCGCTGCTTTAAGTGCTTCGGAATCGGGCACACCCGGGCCCTCTGCCCATCCGAGGTGGACAGGGCGGAGAGCTGTTACCGCTGCGGCAAAGATGGGCACAAATCCGCCACCTGCACGGCCGCCACGCCGCGCTGTGCGGTGTGTGCCGCCAGCGGCCGCCCAGCGAACCACGTTATGAAGGGGAGGAACTGCAATCCTTCCCCTAAGAAGGGCAAAGTGCAGGTGCCGACCCGGCCTGCCGTAGCTACCGCCGTCCCTGAAACGGGAACCCCGGCGGCTGATGAGAGAGGTGCGATGTCCGAATGATGGATAGGGCCGAGCATCGCATCCTCCAGGCGAACATCAACCACTGCAAAGCAGCACAGGACCTGCTGATGCAGTCCGTGGCTGAGTGGTTGGTGGACGTGGCGGTGGTTGCCGAGCCGTACTCGATCCCTAGTCGTTGGCTGGGTGATCGGGACGGCTTGGTGGCAATAATGTCGCGGTCTTCCACAGACTCCCCTCCCCTCTCGCTCTTAGAGAGGGGACCGGGATATGTGGCCGCCGCGTGGGGAGATATAGCTTTCGTTGGCGTCTATTTCTCCCCAAACCGCCCTCTTTCGGATTTCGAGAATTTCCTCGAAATCCTCACCGCTGTAGTCGGTAGGGCGGCGCCGCGCCAGGTAGCCGTATTGGGCGACTTAAACGCCAAGTCGGCGGTCTGGGGTAACCCGGCCGCCTCTTGCAACGTACGGGGTCGTGCAGTCGAATATTGGGCAGCTTCCTCCGGAGTGTCCCTCCTCAATAGAGGGATAGTCCAGACGTGTGTGCGGCAACGGGGAGGGTCAGTGGTCGACGTCTCGTTCGCCACCCCTATGCTAGCCGCCCGCGTCTTGAACTGGCGGGTGGAGATGGTGGAGACCTTGTCGGACCACCGATATGTGCGGTTCGAAATCTCCACCCAGAGCCCCCAGAGAGCGGTCCCCTGGGGCCGTTCTCCCTTTCCACGGTGGGCTCTCACCCGCCTGGACCGCGAGTCGGCAATGGAGGTGGCGTTCGTGCAGGACTGGCTCGCGCCCCCTTTTAAAGGCCTGGGCGTGGACTCCGCAGCGGTCGAGCTCAGGAAGTCCCTGACCGAGGTTTGCAACGGCAGCATGCCTCGGTCTCGCCGCCCGCCTCCCCGTCGCGCCGTTTATTGGTGGACGGAGGAACTAGCGGAGCTCCGGGCCGCCTGTGTGTCAGCAAGGAGGGCCTACACGCGGAGTCGACGGCGCAGCCAGCGGGATGAGGCCAACGAGGACCTTCTTTACGCTTCGTACGTTGAGGCGAAAGGGGTCCTCAAGTTGGCAATGGGTGCTGCCGATGACGCGGCGAGAGCCGAAATGCTGGAGGGCCTCAACAGAGACCCGTATGGGAGACCGTATAAGGCGGCGCGGAACAAACTGCGCCCCTTTGGTCCCCCGCTGACGGAGACCCTCGAGCCGACATTGCTGGATGGGGTGGTCCGGTCTCTGTTTCCGAACGGGCCCAACTTCACCCCACCAGTGATGGACCCCCCGCGGGAGGCGGCCCCAATGGAAGGGGAGGAGGAGGCTCCTCCAGCGTCAGTGGCGGAATTTGAGGGACAGGTTCTCCGTCTCCGTGCGAAGAGAACGGCCCCCGGGCCAGACGGCGTCCCCGCGAGGGTGGTCGCCATCGCTGCACTCCAAATGGAGGAGAGGTTTCGGGACCTATTCAGCGCGTGTTTCACGTCTGGTAGGTTCCCGAAACCTTGGAAGGAGGGGCAGTTGTGCCTCCTTCGAAAAGAGGGACGCCCGGTGGACTCCCCCTCGGCATACCGGCCCATCGTTCTGCTCGATGAGGTCGGTAAAATGTTCGAGGGGATCATCGCCAACAGGCTCAATGGCCACCTGCGGAGGGTCGGGTCGGACCTGTCTGACGCCCAATTCGGCTTTCGAAGAGGGCGTTCGACTGTGGACGCGCTGGCCCGACTCAAGGGCCAGGTACAGGAGGCTACAGAGGCAGGGGATGGGGTTTTGGCTGTGTCATTTGACATAGCCAACGCTTTCAACTCCATCCCCCACTCGACAATCTTGGAGGCGCTCCGGTACCATGGAGTGCCTCAGTACCTGCGCAGGCTCCTGGGCGACTACTTGAGGGACCGAGCTGTTCTTCTTGTGGATCGCACGGGACAGCTCCGCCGTTACAATGCGGGTTCCGGTGTTCCACAGGGGTCTGTTCTGGGACCGCTCCTGTGGAACATCGGATTCGACTGGCTCCTGCGAGGAAGTCTCCTCTGTGGCACGAGTGTCATCTGCTATGCGGATGACACTCTCCTCACCGCCCGGGGGAGGGACTTTAGAGAGGTGGCCAGTCTAGCCTCGGCTGGCGTATCCCTGGTTGCGGGTAGGATCCGCCACTTAGGATTGAAAGTGGCGCTACAAAAGACCGAGGCCGTATTCTTCCACAGGCCTCGGCAGCGCATTCCACCTGACGCCCACATTGTCGTGGAAGGCGTCAGGATCGAGGTGAAGGCCCAGATGAAATATCTGGGCCTAGTGTTGGACAGCAGGTGGCGCTTTGGCCCGCACTTTAGCGGGCTGTCGACGCGCCTGCTGAAGGTCGCGGGCGCACTCTCTTGGCTCCTTCCAAACAAGGGGGGGCCCAGAGGACGGTGCCGGCATTTGTATGCTGGCATATTGAAAAGTATGGCCCTCTACGGGGCGCCTATATGGGCTGACTCCCTCCGTAGGAGGGAGAACGCTACTGCTCTCCGCAGGCCCCAAAGGGCCATAGCACTGCGGGTAGTGAGGGCCTACCGCTCGGTGGGATTTGCGGCGGCCTGCGCTCTGGCTGGCACCCCTCCTTGGGAGCTCGAGGCGGGAGTGCTAGCCAAAGTGTACGACTGGATGTCGGGGCGTAAGGCTCTCGGAGAGTCCATCGCCCTGGAAGAGCGGGAGTCCGTACGGCGTGAGGCGAGGGAAGCTGTCGTCCAGCATTGGACGGAGGACCTCGCCTCCGCCACTTTTGGCCGCCGTACATTGGATGCAGTTGGGCCAGTCCTGCAGGATTGGCTAGGGCGGTCCCATGGGTTCCTCTCGTTTCGTCTGGTGCAGGTGTTATCCGGGCATGGATGCTTCGGATCATACCTGCACCGGATCGGAAGGGAGGAATCACCGGCGTGTCACGATTGTGGCGCCGCAGAGGACACGGCGCAGCACACGCTGGAGGTGTGCCCTACGTGGTCCGACTTGCGCCGTAGTTTGGTCACAGTAGTCGGGCCGGACCTCTCGCTCCCCAGCGTGGTCAATGCCATGTTGGAGGGCGAGGTGGCCTGGGCAGCGGTCGCCTCCTTTTGCGAGGAAGTGATTTCCCAAAAGGAGGCGGCAGAGCGCGCAAGGGAGGAAGACCCCCTTGCGGCGCCACTGCGTAGGCGAAGAAGGGGTGGGAGAAGACGAGTTCTCCCTCCCGGTGGTGAATAGCGAGAGACAGGCGCGGGGGTGCCTTCTCTCGCATTGCACTTATTCACCACCTCCGTCGGGCGGGAATGACCGAGCATTCCTGGTCATTCCCGGGCCTCTCCTGCTGGGAGGGGCGTGTGGGCCCCGCTGTAAAGGCGGGCGGTCGTCGGCGGAGGACTGGACGTAAAGGCTCTGCCAGTCTCCCAGTCCTCCTCCATACAGGCGAAGCTGGAATGCCGCTGGGTCGTTTAGTGGGTATACCGGTCTCTCACCGGGGAATCCCACATAACCCTCCCATCCCCCGATGGGAGGGTATGCGTAATGCATTTTTACCAGCGAGAAAAAAAAAAAAAAAAAAAAAAGGGTTGACTTCTGCTAGTCCTAACAAACATTTTGAGATGCTTTATTTTTCGAAGGTTTTTTTTGTGTTTATTTATGTGTATATAACGGAATAAGCACGAGGACCACCTGATGTTAAAAGTCTCTTGTGCCTGTAATTTAATATTTTTTATTACTTAGCTCGATGTAAATATTCAAATCTCTATTCAAGGGGAGCGCGGCGCGGTCCAGTTTCCAGTGGGCGCTCTTAGCTCGGAGTAGGCATTGTCTTTTACTAGGAGACACAGAACTTAAAAGTGTCAGAGAGTCCCAGAAAAAACTTATTGTTTTAAATTTTGAGTATTGCTTTCGACCATAGACTAGTTTCGTGTTTTCGTCTTCAATGTTTCGAAAAACATTGGCAAAAGACGCGCCTTATGAAGAACTCCTCACATCTCGCATAGAGCGCATAAAATACAACGAATCTACTGCATGAATCGGTGGAAATCAATAGGCACTGATTAAAATGTTAATGTTATTTTAGCACCTATGAATTATGTATTAAAGATATTATGCAGATTTTGGACCTTCTTAAAAGATTGTGAATATAAAATCATGCGATTTAAATACCATACATTTTGTTTTAAAATTATAAAACACCTTTAATAGTACGAATTTCAGATTCATTATGCATGGTTCTACAAAATAATCGGTTAATCTTCTCAATCGATGTGCGCGTGTCCATACTCTAACGAGATGTCTTGTTTCGTACATTTGCCATCAGAAATCAGATCTTTACTCGCCATTATAATAATTGTCGTTATATTAGGAAACTAAATTTGAATACATTTTACAATAATTATGATTCTTGTCAATGATTTGTATAAAAAAAATGAAACACGAATACATAATATCACACTAAGAATTATGTATTAGGTTAGACCTACGTAATATAGAATAATTTGAAAACATAAATATACCAAATAAATTCATAAATGTCAATAATTTTATAAAAAAAATTATTATAAATGAAATGTAAATTGTCGTGAAATATAATCGGAATTGTATTTTTAATATTTTATATGTTTAATTTAAATTTGAAATTCACATACATTGCTCGTCGTCGACAAAAATGAAGACTGGCTTAATTTTAGGGTTTCATAAAACGGGTTATTTTCAAAGAAATACTTTAGTGTCCTTTTAAGGGCCTGAAATTTTAATTCCGTAATTTTAGTAGGCAATTTGTTTTACATAACTTTTTTGTATATTTTTTTCTCGCTTTAGAACAGCTAATCTAATTTTAGGCTGAAACAGTTTGTTTTTGGGTTTATAATCTGACATGTCTCTATTTTTTGGTAAACTTTTCTTATCCTCGTGTATTTCCAATAGATTACATTATGTGAAGAAATATGACAATAAATTTATTTTCTTTAATGTATTATCTTGCCGATGTACGCTTCTTTAAGGGGTTAATAATTATTTTTATTTGTTACTGAGTTTTAAAACTTGTTTTATTTCTGCAACTTTATCCCAGACTGTAGTGGCATATTTTAATATCGAATAAGCGTAAATAGATATATGATAAGCAGATATGAGAGTCATTTTATTCAATAAAGGCTTCATTTTAAGCAAAGCGTAGTTGCTACTAGTACACATTTTTTAATTTTTACACTATTTTTCGATATGCAATATCTAATTGGCTAATTGTGCTTATTTATAACTTATGACATCTAACTATTAATCGCATAAATTTTACTATCTCACTGATTTTTCTTATTATACAAACTTAATTTCGTTTAGTTAATTAATGTTATGATAGTAATCAAATAATGTAATGTATAATTATTAATAAATTAAATCGTATATATAATTCAGAAGCATTAAGAAAACTCATAGGTATATATAGTTTTTTGTTGCACACTTCTTTATGAGATAGATTGTTTGGAAAATTTTAAATTTAAGAACTTTGTACAACTACAATCATATGTAATCCTCCTCCTCCTTGCTTCGTTCTCCTCATTACTGAGGGTCGTGATTACCCCGCTTCTGGAGTACTTTCGTCTTGATGGTGTCCCGCCACTTATGCCTATCCTTGGCGTCATGGAGTGCGTCGTGTAGATTGGAGTCCAAAGCTGTGCGGATTTGGTCCGACCATCTCAACGGACTACGACCCCTTGGGCGCTTGCCATCCACCTTGCCAGTAACCATGAGCTGCTCCAGGTAATGCCCCTCCTTTCTGGCGATATGGCCGAAGAATTCAAGCTGCCTACGTAGGCAAATATTGGAAAGTCGGGTCTTTATTTTGAGCTCACGAAGAATAGAGACGTTCGTGCGGAATGCTGTCCAAGGAATCTGCAGCATCTTCCTCCAGCACCACATCTCAAATGCATCGATACGGTCTCTATCCGCCTTCTTCAGGGTCCATGTCTCTACACCATAGCTGAATATGGAAAAGACCAGCGAGTTGACAAGCTTCACCTTGGTTTTTCGTGATATGTTGCGGTCTCTCCATATTTTGTGTAACTGAGACATGGCCCTTTTGGCCATGCCGATACGCCTTCTGACCTCTTTCTCGCAAGACCCTGTGTTGCTTATGTTAGCGCCTAGGTAAATGAAGTCATTCACCAGTTCCAGTCCAAAGCTACCAGTGAGATGCAGCTTGTTGGCACGGTCCACTACCATCAGCTTGGTTTTGGCGTGGTTGATCTTAAGTCCTAGTTCCAAGCTGATTCTTTCCATTCTGTGTAGAAGCGCTGCCATCTCCGATTCAGTGGTAGCAAGGAGAGTCGTGTCGTCTGCATATCGGAGATTGGTGATCTTTGTGCCTCCTACAGTGACTCCTCCCTCCCAGTCCTCACAAGTCCGTCTAATGATATATTCTCCATACACATTGAAGAGGATGGGAGACAGTATCCAGCCCTGTCTAACTCCTTTCCCAAAAGCAAATGGTCCAGAAGTTGCTTTTTCGACCTTTACCACACCGAGATTGTTGAAATACAAGGACTGTATCAGAGCCACGAGGTGTTGAGGAACTCCAAGTTCTTGTAACACTTTCCACAGAGCCGACCAAATTACACTGTCAAATGCTTTACTATAGTCAATGAAGCATAGTACAAGAGGTATATTAAATTCGTAAGCCTTCTCAATTAACTGGCGAACATTGAAAATTTGCTCCCTTGTGCCCCTTCCCCTCACGAAACCGGCTTGTTCCTGAGGAATCTGCCAATCCAGAAAGTAGCGAATCCTATTGTTAATTATATGAAGGAGTACCTTGCTGGCGTGAGAGATCAGGGCCAGGGTCCTGTAATTATCACACTTCAATGTTGAGCCCTTTTTGTGAAGAGGAAGAATTATCGATTTAGTCCAATCATGAGGCCATTTACCAGTGCGCCAGACGTCATCACAGATATTATATAAAGCATCTTTCCCTGCTGTGCCCATTGCTTGTAAGATTTCAGCAGTTAGTTGATCTGGGCCAGGTGCTTTCCTAGTCTTGAGTGCCGCGATGGCAGCCGTAATCTCGGAGGGAAGAATCGGTGGTTCCAGAGTGGCATTGTTCCAGAATGACGCATCAAGCTGTATTTGAATAGATTCTTCTTCACATTTGTACAGCTGCTCACAGTACTTTCGCCACCTCTCTGATATTGCCTCCAAGTCTTGAAGTGGTGTGCCGTCTACATCCTCAATCATCCACGTTTTGGGCTTAAACTGTTTTGAAAGAAGGTTTACTTTTTTGAAAAGATCAGAGCTCTCAATCTTCAACGCGTGTGCTTCAATTTCAAGACAGATGCTCTCAACAAACTCATTTTTGTCGCGACGGCAACATGACTGGATCCGTCTGCTCAGCTCTGAATATTTGTCACGATCTTCTTGGGTAGTAATTCCTTGACATTTTAAGGTTTTCCTCTCTTGAATGATTTGCCAGGTGTTTGTAGTAAGCCACATTTGCTTGGGAGCAGGTGGACATGAAGTTTTGCTGGTCGCCATTTCCATGGATTTCCATATATGACCTTTAAGATGCTCCCAGCGTTCGTTTACATCTGCGTCGCGAGATGGTGGCTGTTGTAATACGAGCTTGTCGAGTTCGGTATGGAGTCCTGCTTTCTCTAGCTTCGTCAGTGTGCGTAGTCTTTCTGGGGGTCTGTTTTTGACTGCTTTAAGACGCAAATTAAAGTTTGCTACGAGAAGACAGTGGTCAGAACCGCAGTCAGCACCAGGAAAAGTTTTCACATTAGTGATCGAGGTCTTCCAGCGACTGTTAACAATTATATAATCTATTTGATTGCGGCAACGATCGCCCGGAGATATCCACGTGTATAGCCGCCTTGGATGTTGCTGGAAACAGGTGTTCATTATAGTTAGTCTTCGATCAATACAAAATTCCAGCAATCGCGTTCCTCTTTCGTTCCTGGTGCCGAGTCCGTATTTTCCAACAGTGTTCCCGATATGACCGTCATCCACTGTGTTTCCTACCTTTGCATTAAAATCGCCGATCACCAATGTTATTTCGCGGCTCGGGATCTTGGACAATGTCGTTTCCAGCTTAGCATAGAAGTCGTCGATCTTATCGTCATCTGCGGATGATGTCGGAGCGTAAACCACGACAACGTTCATGGTGCAGGGGCGTGTGTTGAGTCTTATGGACATAATTCTGTCTGACACTGGGTTGTATCCCAGCACATGGTTGTTAATATGTCGCGGTATCCAAAAACCAACCCCATTAGAGCTTGAATCCTGGGGACCCGAAAAGTATAAAGTGCTTCCGTTAGAGGTAATTTGATGTCCTTTTCCTCTCATATGTGTTTCAGTAAGTCCGAGCAGAGTTAGGTTGTGACATTCCGCTTCTTTTTCTACAATGTCCAGTTTCCCTGGACACAGCAATCCACGAACATTCCAAGTGGCAATGCGACGTTGTTTCCTAATTGAAACATTCTTGTTGTATACACCAGTAGCATGTCCACCAACTAAGGCCCGGTATCCCGCCCTAGTCGCGGCTTCGGTAGCCAATTTCACACCGTCCAGCCCGGTGACTGAACGGCGCCGGGTGTTAGCCGGATCGTCCAACATACTATCTCTGACATTTGTACTTAGCATGAGGGTAATTTTCTTGGGCAATATCTCGTGGTGGGCGCCCGAGTCCTTCCACGGCGCACATATGTAATAATACGCGCACGCGCATATGTAATAAATGAATTTGAATTTGAAAGTTTGAATTGATATCTCCAAATATTACTACATATATATATATGTGTGTATATGTAGACATGAGGACGATACGGGTGAGTGCCATTTTAGTCCGGAACTACACGGAGAATTTTGGTAACATACTGCAAACAAATTTCTTTTACTTTGGTAGAAAGTAATATATATATATATATATATTAACATTTATTTCGCTACTTACTGTGCCTGGTAGTAATAAACTATTAAGTTTTTAACATCCGCTGCTACTATATTGAAAAATGATATTCATATTATTCCTAGATTTCAAATTTAAAAATGTCACTGTCCATTTCATATTTTACACTCAGTTAGACATACATTAAAAATTTATAATAATATATGTACTCATCGACCTGAAAACTTTCCTAATTTTTTCGGGAGTTGGTTAACTCGTTAAACATTTCTGAGATTGAAATATATAATATAAAGTAATATACTTCAACTGATAATGTGAACAAACCGATCACGTGGTGAGTGGGTGACGCTGACGCCTGAGAGTCGAGTTATAGTTTTATTTTATTTTTATTCTGTAATTATGCAAGGCGCGACATTCATCCCGTGTCAAGGTGAACGCGTCGTCTTCGTAATGTCAGAAAGCTTGCATTCCGGTATGGCCTAGCCTTACGTGCATACAGTGCAAAAACAGTAGATCAACTTCATAAAATAACAAAAGTATTATTTATATTTTTGTTATTTTACGCGAGACACTAATAACTAAAAATATTTTTTTTGTAATCATATTCTTTAAAAACCCTTAAGATTTACATATGTATATTACTCATACTATTACGAAACTAAGTATGAGTGTATATGTGTTTTGCCTCCTCGACTTCGACAGGGTTTTTGATGAAACAGTTGATACAAAAGGCCATTGAGCGTGGTTAAATTTAAACTGATTCGAAACGTTACGTGAATAAATCCCATCATATTTAAATAAATTAAAATGGGAACCAAACACGAGTTGTTTCATAAATACTTACATCAGACGGAACTAAATTTAATAATAACAAATTTCTCGATCGTGCGCTCGTAGAGTCAAGACCTCCTGAGGATGCTTCGTGTAGAAGTGAAACGCGTCGAAAATTCTTCCGGTTTGGCTGCGTGGTGTTTGTGACGTCACGTCGGCCTAACAGGAAAATTAGGCGGAATTGTCACTAGATATATTTTTGTATTTTTTAAGTGTTTTATTAAAATATTAATTTGATGTTTTCATAAAATATTTTTAAAATATTTGTTATTATTAAATATGGATTTCTGCAAAGTAACGCCTGAATCTATTGATTATCTGGAACTAAATTTGTAATGACATGGTTCTAGTAGTTTTACAATTTAAAAAAATAAGCATAAGAATTTATCCCTACACGACGGTTAAACAACGAGAGGAAAAATTTTAGTAATGATTCATATGTCATGTTAGCTCGGTCGGTCATTACATACCCCGGCTATAGCAGTCAATGACGCGGGTTCGAATCCCGCACATGACTATAATTTTCCTCTCGTAAATTGTAATGGTTCGTGTAGGTTTGACAAAGTGCACTTTGAAGGGTCACAGCGATTAAATTTTCATCGTGGGAACTCTAAGATAGATACTACCAATCCATTTGAATTTTTATCATATTAATTTTGTTATAGCTAATGTGACTGTGTCAACGTGGTCTTAGGTCAAAATCTGTATTTTTTTATTAAATAGGTTAGCCTTTGACCATTATCTCACCTGATGGTAAGTGATGATGTGGTCGAAGATGTTGTTCAGACTAACCTAGAATTACCTACTGGCTCTCAAGGACAGCTGCCGGATCACACCGTTAGGGGTTTTGCGACAGATTTTCTATATGATGGTGGTAGCTAGCTAGGCGGGCATTCGCAAAATGCCCTACCACCATGCCTTTAACGACTGCCATTCTGAGACAACAATCGGGACAGACGGCTTAACGTGCCCTCCGAAGCATGGATGCGCTCGTAATGGCACTAGCGGTCACTCATCCAGCATGACAGCGGTGGACGTAGCTGAACTTTGCTGATCGGTTAAAAACAGCTAAGCAAACTTCACTACGAGCGCTTCAAAATATAAAGTATGGGTTTCTCATTTAAATTTGTCTAGAAAACGTAGAAAAATACCTAGCAAGAAAGGCGTTTCGATGAGTATACGGACTAGTAAAACAATATTCAGCTACCTAACGTTAAAAGAGCCGCCAAGCAGCAAGTTTTATGTATAAAATTACAATGCTATAACGCAAGAATAGTAATAATTAGTAAGGTCTAAATATTTTTAAAATATACGTCGTTTTTTAGTGTTGGTTAATAGTTTTTATATTGACTAACTGTTCTGCTTTAACTGTATGCCTGCGAGTACGTGACGATACCTGAATTATATGTGATTTAGTGGATGTCAATGGATTAGTCATGGCTAAGGTTAGGCGTTATACTCGCGCATGGAACATCACGAGGGTATTGTATTGTCCACAATTCAAAAATATCCCATACAATAAAATTAAAAACATTCAAAAGTGTTAAGCTTCCACAGACTACCTAAAAGAAAATAGCACATAATAAGGGTAGGATTCTCAATTTGAATTATAGTTTTATATTTTATTTTTTTGAAGCAGTAATACACACGTGGCACTAGGCTAACTTCCCATCTGGAATAATATTGATAAGTTGGAGTTGGAGAATGAACTCAAAGTTTAAAATTATTATAAGTAACAAAAAAAAAATTAAAAATCAAATAAGAGTACGGACCACGAGTCTGTCGTATTTAATAAAAATAAAAGTTGCAATTGTTACGACTGCCAAGCAGGGAGTGTGATTTTAATTATGTCATATATTATGGTAGAAAACCTATCGTCACGCACCTAACGATACGTCTCGGCAGCTGCCATTTAGAGCCAGTCCCAGGCCTGTTTACCATACAAAATCATATCATCCCTAACCGACATCTAAGATGGAGTTCAGAGCCAACTTATTTTTTTTCCACTATCTCACCTGATGGTAAGTGATGATGTGGTCGAAGATGTTGTTAAGGCTAACCTAGAAGTACTGGCTCTCAAGGACAGCTGCCGGAACACACCATTAGGGTGCCTGGCGACAGATTTTCTCATTGAGGGTGGTAGCTAGCTAAGCGGGCATTCGCAAAATGCCCTACCACCATGCTATAACGACTACCATCCTAAGACAACAACCGGGACCGACGGTTTAACGTGTCCTCCGTAGCACGGAAACGCTCAGTAGTAATGTCACTAGCAGTCACTCATCCAGCTCATGACCGCGGGCGACGTTGCTTAACTTTGCTGATCGGTTGAGAACAGCTAAGTAAACTTCGCTACGAGCGCTTCAAAATCCTATCTTTAATATAATGTATTATCCTAACCTATCAGCTGTATTATATATTTTCAAATGCATTTTACTTATTTTCTCTTTTAGTTTTTTCAATGTATATTTTGATAGTTGTTTCAATGTATATTTGTAGGCCAGTCTATAAACACAATATAGAATTTCATCATATCAACCGGAATGTCCACCGTTGAATAAGGTCTTTGGAGGACATAATGCCCACGCTTGGCAGGCGTTTTGGGGATCACAGTAGAATTTTTAATTATTTCAGAAGGCGTTGCATTCATACCCGGGCCCCACGCTTATGGATTTTACAGTATCTAAATTAGCATGGCACTGTTCTATAAAACCAGATTTTATTAAATAAAATACCTGCTCACAAGGTGTTAAGTGAGATCATAAATAAATAGAATTCGCAAACCATATTGAGTCAGAAAAATCTATTTTTGCGGAATATTTCTTGAAACACGTGTAGAAACTAGACCACTAGACAAAGATTGATTTTTATTTTTTTATTTTTTTTGATCACAATTAAGTAAGTCCAGTTTTATGATACCAGATAATATTGTGAATAGGTAACATAAATCAAATCATAAAATAGATGAATTGAATGGTCAAATTATTCGTTGTGTGGGTAAAGTGATTGTGAGTCTGGTCCAATAGTTTTATTGAATTGACCTTGGACTTTGATATGTTAATGAACTTAAAGATCTTCCTTAAGTTAAGGGGTAATCAAATTGTCCATAGAGCTTCCAATACTTACATGCAAAGTTTAATTACGTATTATAAGAAAATGGTCAGTGTCGGTGAAATACTGGCCACATGACTTTCTGCATTTGGGTATTCTGTGCGCTCTCGTTTTACCATATGTATTGTATATTTTGTATTATTCGGAAATTAAATTCCATATATTCAAATTATGAGTATACATTTTTGAGCGTTTGAAGTTGCTTTTCCCGCTCTTAAAGGGTGGACTGAAATTATTTAAAAAATCGATGTATGTACTTTATATGCATGAAAGTGAGCCTTAATCGACGACAATTTACTTTGGTTTGGCCTTATATTTTTACAACTTTGAACGGCAATAAACAAGTGAATATCAAAGCACCATAAAACTATTTTTTATGTTTGTTATTGTCAATGTTATTGCTTGTTTGGGCCACATATACTACACCTTCGAATAAAGAAATAAAACTATTGAAATTGGATCACAACACTTTATAATCCCAACTGAGAACGTCCTTTATTTGGAAAGTCGGTTGCAATTAACGAAAAACCAATAATTTATTCTGTGGAGAAATTAACAAAATTTTGTGACCTGTGGTAACGTAATTGGACTCAGCCATGTTTTTCTCACTGTATTACACTGTAGGTACTTGTGTCAACATTGTGCTTGTAATAGTAGATTATGATACAAGTGAGCTAAGTTGCTCATTATACACGAGGCTGTGTGTTGCAGCCCGAGCCGTAGGCGAGGGCGTAAATCAGCTGAGTGTATAATGAGCAAGTTGTTCACGAGTTTCATACGCAGTTTTTCAACACCCTTGCGAAAGAAAAAAAAATATATTGCAACAAATGGGATACAAACAACAACGAAAATTATGGAAAATAGCGCGACAGTTTTTTTTGCGCGCGCGGCAAATGTATTATGGTTGATTACATATAAACCTCTTTGATGTTACAAATCTGTATTACCCGGTTAAATTGAAAATGCTCTGTTTACGCGCATATAATTTGCAGTTAGGTACTAACTTAACTTTGTAGGGATAATTCTATTACGTACTAGTGGATAATATTATCATGCATGAGGATGTTATAGTTCGGTTTATGGCCCTAAGAACGATATAATAAAGCTCACTTTACGAGCAAAGGTGATGAAAAGTTAATTACAAATCAAAGAATGACAGATTACATATAAGAACTAATTATATAATCAAACTAGCTGTACCCGCGACTTCGTACGCGATTTCCGTACCCGCAAACTATTATTCACATTTGAGCACTGTTTATCTCATATTAAGCAACGTTGTGGTCTGTGGTGAAGCACTCTTAGTAAAGCATAGATCAGAAAGGAGACTTTTACTTTGGGTTTGATAACTCCCAGCGTGTTTTTCCAGAAGACAGTAGTTAAGTAAATATATAGTTCCTTCGCGGTTCGCACAATAAATGTTGAAGCAAAGTAGGTACTTTGTGCGTTTCTTTGTAATTTCGATTATAAAACGATATCTTTTTGCCGAGGTTCTCCTTGTTTGGCGGTAGAATAAAAATATATTAGATTGTACACTTCCATTGCGCAGTCTCCAAAATGTATCCGGCAAAAGATAGATAGTTAAAAAAATAGATTGTGGTGAATGTTCCAAATTTTAGAGTTTTATCTTAGCAAGCTGGCAAATCTAAATAAGGATGCCGAGATGCCCGTGGGGTGCCAAGCTGCCCATGGGGTGCTGGGCTGCCCGTGGGGTGCCCGGATGCCCGTGGGGTGCCGGGCTGCCCGTGGGGTTCCGAGCTCGCTCATCACTATTCTAACAAAAAAAGAATAGTTGAAATTGGATTACGCATTCATAAAGTACAATTAAGTAACATTTTGACTTTCAGCCCCTTTCCCGAGGGAACCGTGCTAAATTTCGGGATAAAAAGTATACAATAACCTTCTTCGTAGTATGAACTCAAATCGTGTTAAGTTTCATTGAATTCCATTCAGTAGCCCATGGGGTGCTGGGCTGCCCGTGGGGTGCCAGGTTGCCTATGGGGTTCCGGGCTCACTAATCACTATTCTAACAAAAAAGAATAATTGAAATCGGACTACGCGTTCATTAATTACAACTAAGTAACATTTTAACTTTCATCCCCTTTCCCGAGGGAACCGTGCTGAATTTCGGGATAAAAAGTATACAATAACCTTCTTCGTAGTATGAACTCAAATCGTGTTAAGTTTCATTGAATTCCATTCAGTAGTTTTGGAGTGATGCGCGGCCGGGATACAGACAGACAGACAGACAAAAATAAAAAAAAATACAGTTTTGGCATCAGTATCAGCTACAGAGTGCTCTCAAATTTTTTTTGCAAAATATCTCTTATGTACATAATTGGACCTGTTACAGTTTTATTATAAGTATAGATAGATATAGATACCGAGAACGAATAAATTTAACGTGTGAAAAACATGACTTTTTAGTTCTTCGGTGTGATATATTATAACTTAATCATTCGATTACATCATCTGCCTAATCTAAAAAATATACTCACATTAATATTAAATTAGTAGACAAATTAGTTATGCGCGTGTTTATCATTTATATCTATAATAATAAATTATATGTAACGAAAGTTTAAATTTATTAAATCAAAAACGATAATTCAGTTAACTTTTCTTAACTTATTTGACAGATTTTCTACTTGAGGGTTGTACCTAGCCATCCACGAGTAGAAAATCACTCGCCAAGCACCTAACGGTGTGTTCCAGCATCTGTCCTTGTGAGCTAGTAATACTAGGTTAGCCTGAAAAACATCTCCGAACACATCATCACCCACCATCAGGTGAGTTAGAGATCAATGGTTAGCTATAAATAAAAAAATTAAAAACAAATGCTAAGACTTTTACAAGTATGTTCTAGTGTCTTCGTACGCACTGTTAAAGGAAATATATAATTAAATTTAAACTTTTATCAAACTTTTAGGCCCTACGGGAAATAAGAAAGACTATAGATTTAAATACAGCAATCGCTTCTTATCACACAAACGTCCCATCTACGGAATCGTACTATGGGCATAGAACATATTATAATAATACCTATGGGGCTACAGCCTGCCGCGATCTCTTTATCATGCAGAACACAGAAAAAACCCAACACAGGAAAAACAGACAGTAGTAAAACTATTTTATTAAATTTAAAATATTGACTATGCCATGCATTTATATCCTGGAAATTTGCAGGTTTGTTACAAACAATTTTAATTTATCAGACCAATGTTTATTAATATAAAACTCTTCATGAAATCAAACTAATACTCCGCCACGGAAATCGGCTACTGATTCATAAATGCTTTTTGGAAATGCACTCTTCCAGCACTCTACCTATGTCATTAGTAGTCTACAATAAATTACCAACAGAATTAAAGTGTGAAAGTGACGACATGAAATTTAATATAAAAAAAACAACATCTTGTCTTAAGTCAATAGATGAATATGTATGAAAAAAATTTATTTAATTTGAATATATAAAATGATTTGGTAAATCATTATTTGATATTGCGTCTTCCTCTCTTCAAATGTAGCTGTGCCTGACAGCGGAAGGTAGGTACATCTCTGTACGTTTATAACATCTTGTACTGTAAGGAAGCAATACATAATCTTGAATCTTGACATATTTTACCGACCCCAAATAAGTGGGACAAAGGTAGCCCCATGATTGTGAGGAGTAATAATAAATGAGTCCTCTAAGAATCACAATATAACCTAATTCAAAGCACATAGGTGTTTTGTAAGTCATTAGGAAACAGTTTTAGCCTGTTTATGGAATTACAGTTATGGTAATACTTACAGACGGTCTACAGACAAATGATAATAGTGATCGTATAACATCTATTTAACTCGACTTTTGGTAAGTGCCGTTAATATAACTGCACACAGTAGCTTTGTAAGTCAGCGAGGTGATTACGTGTCAGTCACTGTCTGTCAAAGTCTGAATCTGCAGTTGCTTATAGCTACTGATGAACCTGATATTAATCTACAGCATTGAATATGTTTAATACTTACTAACTTTAGGTGTAGTTCATAGAACATAACTTAGTAATTTAAAGTGTGGGTACGTAGTATTATGAAGTTTAATTCTTAGGTATTATATCATGTATAGTAATTAATTAATAATTTAAATAAATAATTTAATCTTACTAATTTCACGTAGAAAGATCCAATTTTTCAATGATTCGCTCACTTGACTCAAAATAAATACAATAAATAAGAAATAAAATGTCTTAAAGCTAGCGTGCACGTAGCACTTTCCATGAAAATGTAGTTTCGTTATATTTTAAAAACATATATTCAAACGCTATGAAATTTTGAATGCGGGTCCCTGACGTCTATGCATCTGGTTGGCCAGTTTTTAGAGTTATCATCTAAACGAACAAATAAAAAATCCGACAAAAACGATTTTCCGTATATTTTTTATATACTTAATTTTACTGAGAACAGGCAAACCAGAATCATATATATTAATCAGAGAGAACATTTTAGGCGATTTTGAACTTTGTATTTAAAATATGATGAAACTACGTTTGTATGGAAGGAGCTACGACGCACTAACCTTAAAATGCAAAAAAAAGAGCAGAGGGTGTTAAAATGTAGTAGGTGCTTATTACTAAATACACTAAGTACTAAGATAAGTGTATAAAATCGTTTTTTTCGCACTCGTTCTTCGGATTCCGAGCAACGGGTGGCACAGAATGACATTATTATGTCATTCTACGCCACAGGTCACATTCACGCCAGGTCAATAAAATATGCCTGTTGTCGACACAAATTATCAACACTGGTATCTACTCTATATACCATCTAGATAATTTTTCATCAATCCGAAAACTATCAGTTATATTCTTTTGTGGAAAGCGGATTCAAATTGTGAAAAGCGGAACCTTCAGCGAATCATTTAGAAATAATCATAATAAGTTTAATAAAATATTCTAAAATAAAACTACACCACAATTGATTATTATTTTAGGTACGTGTATTCCTTTTTATACAGTACTGATATTTAATTGACTATATTATTTTACGTAAACATTATTCATAAACAGTCACAAAAATAATTCTTAATAACTCACAAAGTAGGTAAGGTCTCAAGTAACTAATCAAAGAGTAATGTCAGACTGCCTGACCTAAGGCAATAAATCATTTATTTGTACTTAACACATAAACAGCGCGTAACCAATCACATATTTAAAGATACCATCTAAACTTTAGAACAACTTATTCAATAAGCAACTTCGAATAGAGGTTAGAAAATACTAAATACTAAAACTTTCTCACAGTAGGTATAGGTTATTGCAATAATTACTAGATGGGCACTTCTCGAGAGGTCGCACGTTTCGACAGACATTCTGTCAGTCTGTCTGTGGTTTGTATATTGTGGAACTTATGTAATATGAGATGTAGATATTGGTAACAAGTTTGCTTCTTTGGTGTTGGTTAAAGTTTATTGTGTTGACATAAAATGACGCTATTCTGCTTTTTTCTATGTTTTCTACATTCATGGGCTTTAAATTACAAAAAATAACATTATAAAGCAATTTTCATTTTGTCTTTGTAATGTGTGAGCTGAAATGACTACATTTTACAATTAATTACTTACATGCGACATATAAAAGGTATCCGAAAGGATAATCAATTTCTAAATATGATTTCAAGCTTTCAATTCCCACGCTAAGTCCACCCAGTGCGTAAAACCGTGGAACGCGGGTTCAATTCCAACTCGATATGAAAATTTTGAGTTCTCAACATTTGCAAATGAGGTGATTAATTGTAGTTAAGTGATAATAAGGTCTGAAATGTTGTTCAGGAAGTCTGGAATAAAAATTAAACTGCAATAAAAGACACCTGCTTGAACATATTGTTAGACGAATGGCTATAGAATTTGTAATTGAGGGTGGTAGCCAGCCAAGGAACTATTCACATAATTCAAAAAGTAGGTTGTAATGCTGTTTTATCAAATTTATTATTTTCTTCAGGTGACATAAATGGGATGATTTTAAAACAAATATGTACTTTTTTACATTGTACTTTTTTATTTTAAGCGAGCTAATTAAAAAAAGACTGGCTAAGTGCGACTCGGGCCTTGCTCATTTTGTTATATTTTATTAAATAATTAAATAAAATATAATTAAATAGGCATATTTTAACTCTATTCAGAGTGATCTAGATGATGTCACTCCACATTAAAGGGTATATACAGAAAAAATGTTTTCCGTTTGACTGCCTTTTTGTGTAATGTAACCCCTTCTGAAAAATAAGTAAATAAAATATATAGTCTATATTTTATCAACTAATATCAAAATTGCATGTTTTTAACTCATCCTGTTGACGAGCTAGACAGGCAGCTGAGTCTCATTAATAGGGCTCTGTATCTCTTTCATTAAATAAGAACCTATTTGTATTAAATTCTGTATTTGTTCAGCGTAGGTTGCAACTGGCACTATATAAAAACTAACACGGATGCCAGTTTAGATTTATAACAATTTTATTTCATCAATGTTACATCTATACTCTTGTAAACTTCCAAAAAATATTAGAATTGCCCCCTTGTCTGAGGTAAAAGAGCATATTAAATGATTATAATGGATGTACAAAACTTGAATGGGATTATATGAATATCGCGACTTGAAGTACGGCTAAATACAGTTGAGGTTTTGGATGAATCTGTTGCATTTTTTGCATTTTTTGAAGCAGTGATGGCTAAGTGGCATTGGCTATGGACTGCCGCGCAGCAGGTCCATGGTTCGAATCCCGCCCAGAGCTTGAGCTTCACCGCATGGTGGAATGGCATTTTGCGAATGCCCACCTGGCTAGCGACCACCCTCAAGTAGAAAATCTGTCGCCAAACACCTAACGGTGTGTTCCGGCAGCAGTCCTTGAGAGCCAGAAAAATTACAGGCTAATGAGACCTAACAACTGGACGTCTCAGTGTGACGGGCACAATGCAATTCGTCGTTGACGAAATGCGTCTGTTATAGGCAGAGGTTAGTCCACTTAACATCAGGTAGGCCTCGGGCTTGTTCCGTCACAATAACATAAAAAAAAAATAAAAAAATTACAGTTGTGCTATGGATGCATTTCTTTTTTAATGTTATGAGATGACAGACAAGTTGCCTGCTCTGCCTGATGGTAAACGCCACATTTTCCGTTACAGTGAGAACGTTTTCGTGCTGTCTGACGCTGCACTGCGCTCGTCACTCCAAGATGTTAATTTTTGTCTCGTTTGCGCAGTAATTTCACTTGCTACAGTGCCTTATAAGCATAAACACAGTAGTGTTTGCATCTAGGTACTGCTTCAAGGCAAAAAATCTGTCTCTTTCCCACCAAGACTCGCTATTGATATTTATTGCTTAATAAGTATTCACATGTAAAAATCACAGATTTCCTGTAACAAGAGGCACAAAAAAAAATGAGTACAAAATATAAAATATATAAAAAAAGGATATTGATGTTCATAATGACCCTGACTGTACCTTTTTGCATTAAAAGTAATAATTATGACCAAATTACTCTCAATAATTACAAATAAATAGGCTTCTACCAAATTTCTCTAATAATGGGTAACTATTCAAACACAAGTAAAGCTGTGATTATTTTACACTTGGCTTTGCTGGTGACCAAATTTCACAATACAAAAATTATTTATTGTACACGACAAATGTTATAAAACACATACACACACACATGTATACATATATATAATGCTAAGGTACGATGGGCGGTCTTATCGCTTAAAGTGATTTCTTCCAGTCAACCTTACACCTCGTTTGATTTTTGAACGAATTTAATGTTTGGGCCTTTCTTAATGAAGAAAGTGTTGAAGTGCATTCCATAAACATATTCCTGTGTTCTTTCAGTCAACCTTACATCTCATTTGATTTTTGAACGAATTTAATTTTTGGCCTTTCTTATTGAAGAAAGTCTTGAAGTGCATTCCATAAACATGTTCCTGTGTTCTTCCAGTCAACCTTACATCTCATTTGATTTTATAACGAATTTAATTTTTGGCCTTTCTTATTGAAGAAAGTCTTGAAGTGCATTCCATAAACATATTCCTGTGTTCTTGCAGTCAACCTTATATCTCATTTGATTTTTGAACGAATTTAATTTTTGGGCCTTTTTTATTGAAGAAAGTCTTGAAGTGCATTCCATAAACATGTTCCTGTGTTCTTCCAGTCAACCTTACATCTCATTTGATTTTATAACGAATTTAATTTTTGACCTTTCTTATTGAAGAAAGTCTTGAAGTGCATTCCATAAACATGTTCCTGTGTTCTTCCAGTCAACCTTACATCTCATTTGATTTTTGAACGAATTTAATTTTTGGGCCTTTCTTATTGAAGAAAGTCTTGAAGTGCATTCCATAAACATATTCCAGTGTTCTTGCAGTCAACCTTATATCTCATTTGATTTTTGAACGAATTTAATTTTCGGGCCTTTCTTATGAAGAAAGTCTTGAAGTGCATTCCATAAACATATTCCTGTGTTCTTCCAGTCAACCTTACATCTCAATTGATTTACCAAAATACCCTAACCCATTTTGCTATGAGACTTATCATCTATTATGAAATTATACGTTTCTCACTGTTCTAAGGTATTAGCTGTGCAAAGACAGCCACAATGATGCTGTTGTTTAGCCGTGAAGAGACTAATGAACCAACAAATGATATTTAAATAATCACATTAGTTTAGCTATTTATTTAGGCATTTATTAGTGCCTTATTAGTATGCATGTTATGATATAATCCGCTAAATAAAATACAAGGTAAATGTTTCTAATATTGAATATAGTTAGTGACCTTTGACCTTTTATTTATATTTTAATAATAATGGAGCAGTAATTGGAAAAACCACAGCTACTGACGTGGTAGATTGCAGCGCTTGTAGCGGAGTTTGCTAAGCCGTTCTGAATAGATCAGCAAAGTTAAGCAACGTCCGCCGCGGTCATGAGTTGGATGGGTGACCGCTGGTGACAATACAAGCGTTTCCGTACTTCGGAGGGCACGTTAAGCCGTTGGTCCCGGTTGTTGTCTTTGGATGGCAGTCGTTATAGCATGGTGGAAGGGCATTTTGCGAATGCCCGCCGGGCTAGCTACCAACCTCAAGTAGAAAATCTGTCATCAAGCACCTAACGGTGTAATCCGGCAGCTGTCGTTGAGAGCCAGTAATTCTACGTTAGCCTGAACAACATTTTCGACCACATCATCATTACCACCAGGTGAGATAGTGGTCAAAGGCTAGCCTATTAGAAAAAAAAATTCCAGTAAACTATGGATTGGAAGGAGAATAAACGTTGTGCCGACACTAGTTAGCATGGGATAAGTACAGAAAGTAGAAGAGTCACCTCATTCAGGGCAAATAAAATGAGTTTGTAGTGCAGTTGTACCTATATGGTATGTGGTTTATACCCATATGTATTAATTCTCAATTCTTTATTGCATCATATGTGGTGTACATGCTGGTCTTAAATAGGTACATTTTTATAAAGTTTTACATATTATGACCCATTTTGGGTATACCCAAATTGCTATAGCAACATATATAACTAATAGTAGTAGAGCGACCGATCCCTATAATTATAATTTTAATTTGTCACTAAGGAATTTATTTATGGTATAATAACATTTATTAATTAGTAGTTTTTTTTTATTATTTACTAAAGTCGAGTCTTTTTCTTCACATTTTAGTGTATTTGGTAGCGTGTTAAATATTTTTATTGCCATTACATTCGGACCAGAACTGTGCATCGCTAGTTTTGAGCTAGGTAGTATAAGGTTTTGTCTAAATCTAATGGGATATCTTCTAGGAAGGTCGTCTGTCCGTCCGTGCGTAGGAGAGTTGTATTTTTGGCAAAGCCATAGGTGAATATTTTTATAGATGATATTATGGCGTTTGCCTTAAAGTATTTACATTAAGTTACTTATTTATGTAATTATTTTTAGGATATTTTCAGGTTATAGTTGAAGCAACGTTTTCTCATTTTATTCTTTTTCATCAATTGTATATGTCATAGTTATTTATTGGTAAATAATTTACATGTCATATAAGAGTACAAATTACAAAATAAATTGAACAGAAATAGCGACAGGCATATTACAGTATAACGTCAAATCTCATACATACAACGTGTATTGTCAACTACTTAAAATGCTATCAAATTATTAGAATTTGATTATGGAAAAATATAATCAATTATAAAATTATTATAATTGGATGGATGTTAAAGTTCATTAATTGAAAATCGTTAGATATATAAATAGAACATACAATAAATTTAATTTAAATGTCAGGTATGATTATAAGCATCAAACTTGATATGATTACCTACAGTTTAATATTTAAGGTGGATATTAAAATATATCAACAAAACTGCGGGTAGTGCATGGTGTGGAATCGATAACTGGTTGTGTTCCACTCATGTTTACTGTTTATACACACAAAATCAGTCCTCCTATTACCTAAGCTGCGGCACGTTGGCTTTGAGAATGATAGCGATGACAGCCGCGGACTTCGAATAAGTAATACGTATTTTAAAGAATAGATTCAGGCGTTACTTTGCGGAAATCCATATGTAACACTAACAAATATTTTTATAATATTTTGAGAAAATATTAAATTAATATTTTAATAAAACACCTAAAAAATATATCTAGTGACAATTCCACCTAATTTTCCTGTTATGCCAACGTGACGTCACTTACGCCACACACACAAGGGCATTTTGGGAATGCCCGTCTGGCTAGCCACCTTTAAGTAGAAAATCTGTCGCCAAGCACCTAACAGTGTGTTCCAGCAGCAGTCCTTGATATCCACTTAAATTACAGGAACATGAGACTTAACAACTGTACGTCTCAATGTGACGGACGCAGTGCAATTCGTCGTTGACGAAATGTACCTATAGGGCTTGTTCCGTCACCATAAAAAATAATCTAGCTATACTAGGCCTGTAACCTCTCACATATATCAAATACACCCAAGATCAAACAACAGGTATATATGTATATATATATATCCTCAACACACATATGTGCCGCAATCAGAATCTTCTTCAATCATGAAAATTGCTTCTAATAACTAAGCTTCGGTGTCGTCAGCTTCTAATTAACTCTAATGCAATAATCAGGTGTTTGATGAGTTTAACGGTATGACCTCTCTATAGCTTTCTGTTCCAGTGAGAGTAAAGATATATTTGTACAATGTGTGTACCGAGATGCGTTTCGTAATCATATGCCGATCATATTCAAGCTTTGTTTTATTTATTTATAGCTGATAGGTTAGCCTTTGACCATCTTACCTGATGGATGTGGTCGAAGATTTTGTTCACACTAACTTAGAATCTGATCTGATAGAATCTATCAGATCGTAAGCCTACGGCTAAACGGAACGAATTTTGGAGCATGACTGAATTAAGGAATGAAATTAAGGCTCAGAATTTGTATAAAAACCTACGTTTTAAGTGCGTGAAATTCAGTATAAGGTTTAATGACATAAAATTTTATTGACTAAGTCTCTCTCTTAAACTATACAGTTTAAGAATTATAGTGAATACAGGTACACTAACAGGAGTAAAAAATGTAGAAGTCCTATTTTTTAAATCTTAAAACTGCTTGGATTGTGAAGCGAACATTTGCCAGGTTTATCAGCCTAATATCTACCGATCTCCACTTTTATCCCAGGATTGTCCTAGAAGAAGGGTAGTATAACCAGAACTTAGTCGAACATTATGAAACAGGTCATAAATCTATAATTATGATATTAGTCTAAATAATTTACAGGGCTTTTTCTTTCGATCGGTATATATTATTCTATATATTTATATTATATATCAAGCAAAGCAATCGTGTTGGATTCAAACGAAGAATCCTGAACACCGAGTTGTTAATGTTATGCTATACTGTTCGTAATGCTTTCTTTACTAACGTACGTAGTATACGTTTGAAGCGCTCGTAGCGAAGTTTACTGAGCTGTTCTTAACCGATCAGCAAAGTTAAGCAACGTCCGTCGCGGTTATGAGTTGGATCGGTGACCGCTAGTGACATTACTATTGAGCGCTTCCGTGCTTCGGAGGGCACGTTAAGCCGTCGGTCCCGGTTGTTGTCTAAGGATGGCAATCGTTATAGTATGGTGGTAGGGTATTTTGTGAATGCCCGCCTGGCTAGCTACCACCCTCAAGTAAAAAATCTGTCGCCAAGCACCTAATGGTGTGTTTCTGCAGCTGTCCTTGAGAGCCAGTACTTCTAGGTTAGCTTCAACAACATCTTCGACCACATCATCACCTACCATCAGGTGAGATAGTGATCAAGGGTAAACCTATCAGGATAAAAAAAGTAATAATAATATAAAATAAATAATAATAAAATAAGTCATATTTTAAGTACTTTTCAGACTTGGGTAAATTTTGAATGTATGTCCTTGAACCTATGTTTCTGGTTTGCCAGTTTTTCATAATTATATAGATAATATATATAGATTTTATCATCAAATGTGAGAATAAGAATTCCCATATAAAAAAATTATTATTAATACTATATGTCCTTCCCCGGATTTCCAACTCATTCCATACCAAATTTCATCCAAATCTTGTAGTTTTTAATTTTATTCGTTGCATAAAAAATACAAATTTTTCCTATATATAATATAACTTTAAAATATATACTCGTACCTATGACAAAACTATGTTTATAAGGAAAGTGCCATGAAGATACAGTCTATTGTACATTGCTACGGAACCCTCGGTCAGCGCACGTCGACTATCGTGACAAACTGGACAGTCATAAAATGGCAATGATTAATAGTATTATAGATATTACCAAATATATTTGACAAGTGTGTCCAAAGCTGTCCACCCACGCATTACCATTTAGCTATATTACATTTCAAAGATGCAAATGGTGCAATCAGTTGTACATCAATTTTCTGAGAATTAAGGAAAGATAGCTAGCCTTCTCATGCCTAGTCATGTTTAATTTAAAGGGAAAAGACCACTATATATAATGATGCCAAGGTTGTAGATCTCATAGGTTGGAAAGTCCCAACATGTGCAGTGCAATGAAAATGTAATAATGTGTTGTGGGCTTTGAGTTAAGACTTGTTACTTGCTAGCTGTTACCTGGGACTTGACTGGCGTGATTAATCCATGCGCATCATAGATATGATAACAATTGGATTCCATTCCTAAATTTTTAATTTCCTATGTACGAATTCGGTTGTGTGTGATGCTAATGAGATATAAAATCATGTTAGATTGTTAGGTACATTCAAGCACAAAATTTTTACAACAAACATTGCAATTCAACGGGGCAATGCTGCCAGCATGCTGGGCACGCTGCTAACTGGTAGTGGGTTAGAGCATTTGGACTGCCTATGAGTCTGCAATGGCTTATGGGTATCTATATGCTTTTATTGTAGTAGCTGTAGTGTTGTATATAGTTCGTAGCACACATAACTTCTGTTTCCCGTAAAGGTGCACATGCCACCACAGCAAAATTTTAAGAGATATTATTCCAGGGGGCACTAGTTGCGTAAGCATTGGAATTCCCCCCATCCTCCCTCATAGTCAAAGTCAACATCATTTATTCAATTTTGGCGGTGAAGATGCTCTTATTCCCATTCCACAAATTTTACTATTAATATATTTTATCCTTCCTGGCCAAAAGATTATTCGTAGGGCGTATTCAATTTGACACCAATTTTGTTATTTTCGATAATTTTGACCACATTCTGCGCCTATGGTTGTGATCACTGTGATCGTTTGTAACTGTTCTTCCCTGTTCCATTTAGGATAAGAACGTTAAGAATGCCACTAAAATTTGCCACTTTTGTAACTTTTGAAATTAGACGTAGGTAATTCAAACTGTTCTAGTAGCTTCGTAGCGTTATGGCGAAAATAATGCCAAGACCTTATTCGTAGGCCAAGACCCAAGTGGAACAATTTTTTGGGAGATCGTTTTTATCGTTTTTGTCGAATTTAACTTCAAATTGTACGCACCCATAGAAGTACCTCCTTTAAATCACGGCTATAACAATATACTATGTCATATATATACATCATTTAAAAACTGATAATGTCTCTAAAGACCATCTACGGAAATTTATGAATTAATGATTATCTCCATGAATATATTTTTACACACAAATATTAAATCAGCTCACAAATTACTAGGTCCATATGTAAATGGATTAGTGAATGGTGATATTTTGTGCGTATATCATAATTTTATGTTCGTTTGATGTCAATAACAAAAACTTAATTCAAATAAAACCATGCAAACATAAAAACCATGTTAGTATAAGTTTTCATAAAGACTTTTCATAAAGAGTTTCAACTAAACACTTCACAAATCTGAAATAGAGTAGCAAAAGTTTGAAAACAGATGAGGAAATGCGGATCTTTTACCTGGTTTGTGTTGTAGGTAGCCGTTTTTGATTTATCAATTTCGTGAGAATCCTAGATAGAGTATATACCTATACGTACAAGTATTTGGTTACACGATACCGGATCTTCCTTTTATATTGACCGATCTTTGCCTCAAACGGTTTATTTTTTATTTATTCTTGTATTGTCTAGGATTGATTATTGGCTCCAATATTACCTGACCATCGGTGGTCTACCGCAAAGCCTTGTCCCGTTTCTCAGATACTATACTGTGACCGTGGCGCTTACGTCATGTTTTGTTCCCGGAGGGGTAGGCTGAAACCACAGTTCAAATTTAAAATCAACGAAGTTCTTATGAAGTTAAATTAGAAAATTTAACCATAAAAAGATTCTGCAGCCGTGTTCACCAATAAAGGGTATAGAATGCAAGAAATTCTACTTGATGGTACGGTGGCCTCTTCTGCTGCGCCATATGTGAAGATTGGGATCTTCACACATGGCGCAGAACCAACCTTCTGCTTCATGACTTTCAGCTTCGCTGCATGAGGCTGGTGTTCGATCCACTCATAGTGACGTGAGTGGTGGAATGTTGCTAATTATGATATTTAACCTTTAGTTGCCTGTTACGAAATCCAACTTAAGGATATGAATTCCAACATGCGGAAGAGTCCATTAAAAATAGATGTCGATTTATCTAATTCCTTATTGACTGCACCGCACCTTGTTGAAGTGCGTGTTAGAGCTAACTCATCAACTTTTACGATAGTTTTACATCATTTGTTTTTTTATTAGAGCGCGAGGAAGTAGCAAGAGTACCATCAGTAATAGTTATATTATTTGACCATTATATTCAAGGTTAATAGGTGCATAAACTATTTTTTATTACACTGTTTTGGTAGAGAATAGCTAAGACGAGTCTATAAAAATTAAATGAGTATACCTCATTATTGCGTTTAACTTCATGTTTTTAGAGTTCCGTAATATTATATGGTAAAACGAAACCCTATTAATATTTACAGCAAGTCCATTTTACTGGATGTTCTATAGAGGAATTGAAAACCTTGAATTCCAAAAACCTGATAAAAAGCACCTTTCCGAAATTGTGAGGTGAAATATATGTATTTGTTTACGCTATGTACCTATGTAGGTAAGCTCTTTCACGGTAACACAAAATTTGGCTTGATATTCGTGACCAAAGTTTCGGTAGTTTCGTTAAATTTTCAATAAAAATTGTTTACAAAATATTGAGAACCGTGTTTCCCTTTGAGGCGGTAACATCAAATGGATACACGTGTTGGCAATATTTAAGTGTTCTGTGGATACTTTTGCTTCGTTGGACATTACATCTGTTGTTACATCATTTGTTGACATGTTTTTGTTTCCAGTAGGGAAACAAAAACATGTCAACAAATGATGTAACCAAAACGTTAATAATAATTGATTTATACTAAACTCAAATTCTATTCTAGGTGTGGGTACTTCCCAAGTAACAAAAACTTGTTGTATAAAAAGCCATAGAACGTTTTGTGCAACACTGGTTTTGGTCCTATAAAACCCCAAAGAAGGTGTATTTTATTCTAAAGTGGCGCATTTATTTCTCTGTTCAGTGTTAAAGCGAACCCAAAGCAGTGTTATACATGACAAATTAGTCCTATACACGTTATGTAACAGTGCACGGGTCACAAAATAGTGATGTACTGGTTAATATACACCTTTAAGGATCTTTTATAGTACTTTTTCATACCATAAGAGAGTTTATGTTTCCTTTACCTCACATTATTCATAACCCTTTATTCTTTTATCATTCGTGACGGTGCAGAGTAAAAATAAAATATAAGTATTTAAAATTTATAAAAGGATGGAAGCGATTCGTGGTGAGTAAAATTTTTATTTCATTATAATATTTGTTTTATAGTGTGAAACAATGTGCGACCGCAATTTTACGGATAAACTATGGTTAGGTTTACAATAAATTTTACATGCCCCTCTCGAATTGTTGAGTTTTTAACAAAATATATTTCAACTAAAGGTACTTTTAGTTTAAAGCGCCATTATAGCACCTACCTAGTCGTGACAATGTTTTCACTTTCATCATGGGTTTAGGCTGGAATTGGGGTTCAGTGTAAGCATGACTGAATCCATGTATTTTTTTGGTTACTGTTTTGAATAATAAATATAATCTTTTTTTATAAATAATAAGGGTTTGCCTTGTATTACGCCGTTTGACCATCTACCCGCCGCGAACGATATTTTTTCGGACCGAGATTAAAATGACGTCACGGCGATCATTTGTCCACCACGACGATCTCAGTGGTTCAGTTTGAAAATAAAAACCGGGCGGACAAGATCAAACGTGTTTTATGTTTATTGCCGGCACATCATCGGCCCGTCACAATCGCAGATCGAGTTGTTGCGGTCACGCTGAACTACTCCAATAAATCGGCGAACGAATGACGGCGCTCGGGTGAAGGACGTGTAGGGTGTATCCATACAGTATACACTGTGCCGCACCGCGCCGTCCGCCCGGTTTTTATTTTCAAACTGAACCACTGAGATTGACAGTCCTAATATGTTAAAACTACTTATGACGACGACTTAACGCCAACGACCTGGAGGGATCAAACCCGTATTTATATGCCTACTATTTTTTCATTTCCATTATTCACGATAAAGATGCCATCTTTCAATAGTGTTTTCATTTCATCCACAAACAATCTTAGATAACCGTCTAAATCAGACGGTTTATCTTGACCTGAATAAACTCCAATTACAATGGGTGGCAGTTTTGGTATTTCATAAATGTTCCATAAGATTGGCCATAATTGAAGTTTAGAACTTTTAAAAGCAGGAAGGCCGTCTATATTTTTGTTCAGTGAAATGACCGGTAGATTGAAATTAATCATTTGTAGGTATATTTTCAAAGTATTTGTCAAGCCGTTGTGCCAGTACTGTCCAGTTCCCACGGGATAAATGGGAACAGTCTTCTCTGTTTTAAGAAGCGTTCTTGGATCGTTAGGCAATGTGTTCGGTATTCTAGTATTAATTAATTGAATTAAGCTTTTTGTTGCTGCATGCGAAATATTATAATTAATGGCCCAATTCTGCACGCCATCACGTAATTGTTGATGTTTTCCAATGTTGAATCATTGCTTGAAGGTTCTGAAATATTGTCCCATAAATCCCTGGAGTTGTTATCTTCAATTAAAAACTCATTACCATCATCATTGCATGTTTTATTTTGTACGGAACCACTTCGCACAATTGTGTTTTCGACTTGATTTTGGTTCCTATTAGCATTTATGATTGGTGAAGATACTGTTGCATTTTCAAAACGCCTATTTACTTTTCTCCTATACGTTCCACTGCGTTTATATCTTTTCCAACTCTTTAAATCCATTTTTTTTATTTGACGCTTATTAAAGCAAGCCCAATTCAAGCTGAATAAAAATGTCTGAATATTGTTTTAAAAGTGAGATAAAAAATCATTTTCAGTACATAATTGTCATTTAATAGCAACATTTATCTACTTTTACGTGTCGGTTTTGTATTATTAAAGAAGTATATACTCTGAAATGATACTAACAGGTATATTATAGGCACCAAAAAATTATTATTCAACAATTCTGCTCTAAAAAAGTGTTTGTGTGATATGCTTATTAGTAAAACTATAATAGTCATCTCTAAACCAATAAAGTACAATTACATTACATAGTAATAATCTGGAACTAAGCTACATCACAAAATCACACTATTGTAGAGTATTTTATAACTACTAACGGACTAAGTACTATAGCAACGATTTGAATACCCACAATACGACAAGGTCGTCTTATAGCCGAGTGTTCATCACTGCTAAAACGAAACGATTATAGCAGTTCGTTTGTTACTTTTATAACGTAAATCAGATGAATAAAGGCATTTGTTAACAATTTTATAGAGCAGTTTTATTCTGTACTAGTCATATTAGCGCTTGCTATAGCACCTTACTAAAACGGTTGTATAAGATGGCGTAGTAAACGTTTACATCCTTTTTTTATAGGTCATTTTTGCCCTATAAGCTTATAGAGCAAAATTGTGTTGTCGAACGCTTCTATAAAACACGATGTCACCGCTAAAACCTTTATAACTCAATTATATGTCGCTTTAGAGGTATATGCTTAGATTATAGAACTACTTTGCTGCTTGGGTTACTACTACTCAAAGTGTTTAATTAACTCAATTCATGCACGTATGAGTTTAGTATGTTGCTTTATTTGAAGCTTGTTCGTATCCAATATTTGCGTTTTTTTATAAATGCTCCAGCTGCCAGTATAATAACAACTGCTTGCTTACATACATAAATAACATCACACTTCTCTTCTCTAGGGGGCAGAGACCACAGATTTCCACTTACTACGATCCTTACATATCTCTTTCGCTTCATCTACACTCATCAATCCTTTCATACATTAGCGTCGGTTTAGGGTACTCCTTACCTGGCCTTTTTTCAGAACATTTTCAATCTGATTTCGGAACGTTCGCCTAAGTCTTCCCCTTCCAACAATTCCGTTCACGTGTCCCATGTACACCTGTTAAGTCATTCTCGTTTCCTTCATTCTCTCCAGATGTCCAAACCATCTTACCATACCTTTCTCGATTTTTGTTACTACATCCTTATTAACACCACATCGTTCCTTGATCACACTATTCCTTATCCTGTCACTCCGTTTGACTCCAATCATGCTTCTCAAGGCTCTCATCTCCACTGGATTTATTCTACTCTCATGCCCTACTCTTTTTCTGCCATGCCCAACTTTCACTACCATTTATTAGTGTCGGAATCAACACTGTTAGCATTTCATCGAAGAGAACTTTTGTTTCCATTTTGATCACACCACAGTTTGAATTTTGTCAACATTTTATGAGGTAGCTGTCTTTACTGATCACTGTACTAGACTTTAGTGATCTCATTGTCGACACGAACTAGTAACTAATTGACTAAATAAAAACATTACGTTAGTGTGGTAAAATAAAAAACCGGCCAAGTGCGACTGGTACTCGCGCACGAAGGGTTCCGTACCATTATCTGTAACCTAATCTTGCAAGTTACAGACACTTTTCGCAGTGTCCGATTGAGCTGGGTAGGTACGGCGAAAACCTCTTTTATTGTATGGGAATTATTTATTTTATTGTAATTAATTATATTTAAAGAGAACATAAAACTAAATATTCTGTAAATAGTTTAAGCGTCTATCTGTCACCGTTATTAGTATCAAGCAAGAAACAGTAAAAAAATTAAGTTTGTTGTATGGGGTATAAATAAATATATAAATATTTATTTAATTTATTTTTAGTATTTGTTGTTACAGCGGCAATAGAAATACATCATCTCTGAAAATTTCAACTGTCTAGCTATCAGCATTCTTGAGACACAGCCTGGTGACAGACGGACGGACGGACGGACGGACGGACAGCAAAGTCTCAGTAATAGGGTCGCGTTTTGGCCCTTTCGGTACGGAACCCTAAAAAGTATGAAAAATTGCGAACAGTTGTAAATACAAAAGTTGCCAACAATATCGGTGGACACATGATATGTGTACAACACATCTGACCACCATTTTTGTTGTAAGAGGTTTACAAATTGTCAATGAAAAGGATTTACACAAACCAAACTACACATTTCACAAAATTTATTGGGAAGTATGTAGGTTCGGAATGGAACTGCTAGCAATTTTAGGTGTTATGAACAATAAAGATACATTCTATGCCTCGCGAAACAAGGCATAATTATTCAAATTTTTTATTGATTATCGTTTAGTTTATCGATTTAAAAGTCTTCTTTCTACAGATGCAGTTTTTGAAGCCATTATAGCGGCGCAATAATAACTGTGGACTGCCGTGTCTATAGTTCGATCCCCACCGCCGGTTCCAGCTTCAACGCGTGATGGAAGGGCATTGCGAATGCGTACCACCCTCGAGTAGAAAATGTGTCGCCAAGTATCTAACAGTTTGTTCCGTGAGCACTTGTGAGCCATTAAGTAATTATGTAAGTAAAGCATATGAGACTTAACAATTGTATGGTGAAGTGCAGTTCATCACTTGAGACGAAATGCATCTGTTAAAGGCAGAGGCACTCATGCATGTTCCGTCAAAAATGCCATAAAAAACGATAATTGTTACGTGGTCCTATGTATGACCACACAGATGCACAAATTATGTACTTTACGGCAGTTAAAAATTAATAAACAATAAAGTTATCATCTCGCATAACAGTTCAATAGGCTAGTGTCTAAGTCTTCTGATAAGTAGTAACTGGAGAACGCTGACACGAAGATTTACATCTGAATAATAAACAATCGTAAAACCATCCTCATAAATTTCTCCAGCTGCACAAGTCAAGGTCTCCACGCATTCCTTATCTGCAACAATAAAATATTTACAGCATGACGCAACGTGCACAGGTAATGTGGACGCGCATTTTTGGAACAAACCTGCATTTAAACCGGTCTGTAGTAAAGATACTTTTACTTATCGATGGTATAAGAAGATTTATTCTAAAAATTCATGTTCTTACTACTTTAACGAACTTATAGTTTGCCTGATGTATTAAGCTGTATGGATGATCTAATAATGTATATATTATATTATAAAATTTTAATTCCATTGGTGTAGGTCTTTAATACCTGAAATAAAGAAGATGATTATGGTGAAAAGAGATCTAATAAATGAAGTGGTGATACTTTTATAAATACATAGGACATAGCACAAGAATACTGATGAATAAAATCATCCTGTAGTTTTATCATACCGATCGAAAGATTTCATCAAAAGGATTATATTTGCTGTGTGTGTTAGTGTCAGAAATAAAAGGAAGGTTTTTTTTCTCGCTACAGAAAGATTTTTTTCTCGTGTAACGGGTTCGATTCCCGGTTCAACCATGTAATTATTTAAATATCTATGAATGCAGTTTAAATTGTTTTAAAAATTTAAATAATGTCTTCTTTCAGTAAAATGTCCATCTACAATATAAGGTACTTTCCCTCCATGTGGCATCGCCGTGGGACGCTCTGTATATATATATATATTATATAGGTAGGTACTCCACTATCAATTGTAGATTGTACAACATGTGTATAAAAAGTCATTTTAGCCGAGATGTTAAACAGCCAGAGCCAAAGGCGAGCGTTGGTGTATAAGTCAAGGCGAAAATGGATTTTATACGACTCCCGGGCTATAAGAGGGCCTTCCCTCGCCCAAAATCCGGTTGAGCTGTACGACCGACAACGGTAGACAGCATCTAAGTCCTCCCTAAAAAAAATAAAGATTTTATACCACACCCACTCAGAAAGTGGCCTCATTGCTAGTTCATGAACGTTCTATAAAGTTCGTCATTTCTCCCTTATAAATGTGCGACGGGAAAAGTAATATGGAATTTCATTCCTACCCTCGGTAGCATTGAAGGAATATTGTATGAATATCCATACCTGCCCTGCTAGCGTTCTTTGGTTTTTTGAGCTGCGAACATAAAAAAATACAAATATCAAAAACGTTTTCTATCAAATAATTAGAAAAAAAAAGGTTGGTAACCTCAAACATCAACGAATTAATTATGGTTAAATTAAGTAATAAAACGTATAATTGTAATTTTCACTTCGATTGCAAGAACATGAAACAATAATAATGTTAGTAAAACATTTATCTTTAATTAATATTGCAACTGATATTTGAACAATGTTCCAGTTTGATTTTTATTTATCATCCGACATCTGCGTGAAAAAGTGCTCGTTATCCGCTAGTGTAGCATACGCTTTTAAAATTCGAATCTTTATGACAGTAACATAAACCTCTAATATTAGTAGGAGGTTTTATTAATAATTTTATACAATAATACTAATTTACTATATTGTTTAAGCTCGATACCGTAATTTTTGTAATAAGCTGTTAAAGAAACTCAAAAATGAATTCAATAGTCAGCAGTTGCAAGACAGTAGGCACGATACCAAAAAACTTTGGAAAACAATTAAAAGTATCTGCTACACACCTATTAATAAGATCGACTCCACCGAACTTCTGAGGTATAAATCTAGCCCCGAGATGTCGCTCCAAGAGTGTAATCAACATTTTGTATCAGTTGGTCAAAAATTTGCAGATATTATATTAAATAAGCTTTTTGTCACGGAACAAGATCTTATATTGTCTTACAGACCATCTACTTCAATACCACAGTCTTTTTTTCTTCGACCCACAGACGCTTCTGAAATTGCAAACATAATATCTCAATTAAAACCTGACAGCTCACCTGGACCTGACAAATTTACCACAAGTTTATTTAAAAAATCCAGCCACTCACTAGTTGTTCCACTCACCCACATTTTTAACTTGAGTTTAACATCAGGGGTATTCCCCGAGTGTTGGAAAACCTCTTCTGTAACGCCAATTTTTCAAAACGGAATAAAAATTATTCCTGATAGTTATAGGCCGATTGCGCTTCTAAGTGTAGCATCTAAAATTTTAGAAAAAGTCGTGAACAACCAGTTGATAGCTTTCCTTGAGAAGAACCATATCATGTCTGATAGGCAGTTTGGTTTTCGGAGAGGCAGGTCAACCGAAGACGCGGTGTCGTTGCTTGCCAACACTGTTTCAATCCATGTTGAAAATGGTGATAATTGCATTGCGGTGTTTTTAGACCTTGCTAAAGCTTTCGACACCGTTTCGGTTGGCTTGCTTCTTAAGAAATTGGAAGCCATCGGCATCAGAGGAGTAGTCTATAACTGGTTCAGTAGTTACTTAAATAACCGTAAACAATTTGTAAAGATCGGTTCTCTCCATAGTGACCTTCTTTCAATAGAATTTGGCGTCCCCCAGGGGAGTATACTTGGCCCAACACTTTTCTCTCTGTATATTAACGACATTGTAAACTGCTCCTTACCAAATGCTGAAATAATCACGTACGCAGACGACACAGTCATAATATTTCACGATAAAGGATGGGAAGAAGTATATTGTCGCGCTGAAGAAGGTCTTAATAAAATTGCAACGTTACTTGATCAAAATTTACTAACCCTAAATGTGAACAAGACTAAATACATACCTTTTTCAAAAACTTGTGCTGGAAGTCCCCCTGAAAATAGCTTTCTTAGAATGCACACGTGTTCCTACAATAGAGTTTTAAATTCACCATCTGAATGCTCCTGTAGACACATTGATCGTGTCAGCAAAATCAAATACCTAGGCGTCGTTATTGACGAGAACCTCTCTTATCAAGAACACATTCAAGATTTGTGTGGTAGGCTTAGGAAGCTGATATACATAATGAAAAAGCTTAGGGTCTGCACGCCACTAGACGTGCTACGTTTAGTATATTTGGCCTTATGCCAATCAATTATGCAATACTGCATATCTGTCTGGGGCAGTGCTGGAAAAACTAGTTTCATTACTGTTGAAAGAGCGCAGAGGGCTCTCATTAAAGTCACATTAAATAAGCCCTTCAGATACCCAACTGATTCTCTCTATAATGACTTTAAAGTAATGCGTATGCGTCAGCTATTCGTTTTGGCAGCAACAGTTAAAGCTCATAAAATTATGCTTAACCGACATGACTATACAGATATTTTATCCAAACGTGTTTACCGACTTCCAGTACCACTTGCTACATCTCTATTAGCACGTAGAAGTCCTGCAGTTGCTCACGCCAAAACTTATAATAAAGTTTGTACATACTGTTTCATCAAGGACTGCAAAGTTTTTAACTGCAAAAAAAAGGTTCGGGGCTGGCTATTGAACCTCTCTTATGAAGAAACGGAAAACTTAATCTAACACACCTTCCCTTGCTCAAGGCAATTTGGCATCATTATCACCCTTACACACTCACTTACTCACACACTCCCATATACACGCACGAGACATCCACTTTCACACACCTTTCTTACACCTCTTACAAATTATAATTTACTCAGATGGAAATATTTCTCCTCATACAGATTATAATCATTTTATGCAAAACAAATCTGAAAACAGCTAAACTGTTTATAGTCTGTTTTCTGAACTTATTATACAAGCATTTTATACACATACTTATATTATTTATAATACTTTAAATTAATTTTATATTGAAGGAAATGTATGTAACAGAAAAAAGTTTTTTAATCATTTCATTCATAACTTACCTCTACTGTAATTCATAAACAACCGAACTATTGTCAGTTTGTATAATAATGTTCAGTTTTTATAGTAATGTTAATCCTACACGAAGAAAATAAACTAATAAAAAAATGTCAAGAACAAAGACAAGTGTCTTGTAACAATAACTAGTTAAGAAATCGTACCCAGATACCCAAGATACAGGCACTCGCCTAGTTTGGGTATCAATGTTTACCAGTGTTTCATTAGATTTATAAGCCACGTATACTTCTGAAAATTGTTAACAAACTGTATAATGTATTGGAAAATAAATATTTATTTATTATTATTTATTATTAGCTGTTTATTGCACCTACTAGTATTTACCTCGCTTAACAGAGGTGAAAAATGTAGTGTTTCGCACGGCAGCGTAATTATTTTGCGTTTCTTACCTTTGAAATTCGTTACGCTTAGAATTCTACATATAAATGTAGCTCTAGAACCACAAGTTTCAATATAATTATTACTCGCGCCAAAAACAGCTTTGCAGGCTTGCAAATTATAAATTGCTCCCAATGAGCCCCCTTCACAATGTTTTCGCATAATGTTCGTGTAAATGAGAGTAAAATCAGATGACGTTTATGAGTACAAGTCCGTGGTAATTTCCATCAATAAGCGGTTTATATTTATGACAAATCAAGTTTTCTACTATATTTAAAAATCTGCTGATCTAACCTGTTTATAATAAATGATACAGGAAATCGTCCACTTGCTTTCTGTATTTATTACCGAAATTACAAGGAATGTGTAGATTTAGAAATTAAATCTACGCATTACAATTCAGCACGTGTAGACACATCTCCGATAGTTGTAAAACTGATTTGAATACTTCTTTTTTGTTATATAGGACCTATACCTATGTAGTCAGTTTAGTTATTGTTTTTTATGTAAACTATTACAATTGACATTAGTAACCTATTTTCAAAATCAAGGTGGGTCAATAAAAATGGAAAATGTACATGATTAAATTACGCAAAATAATATAAGTACACACGATGATTACAAATTCTTAAAGCACTAAACTTTTCATCTCGAGCGAGAATTGCACCCTGAAATCATATATTTAGGAATAAGATCAACTTACATTAAAAGTTATATTGTATAATATACTTTGTTGATTCTAGTAGTATCTAGAAAAACCTGTTATCAGCCTCAGAAAAATAGAGTAATGTTTTTTGAGAGTATTTTTATCCATATCTTTTACACGCTCTGTGGCTTCAGACAATACATTGTGTTTTTTTTTTTTTTTTTTTTTTTTTGTTATTGTGAAGGAACAAGAACGAGGCCAACCTGATGTTAAGCGGTATCCTTTGCCTATAACAGATGCATTTCATCACAAGTGACGAACTGCACTGCGCCCATCTCCTTGAGACATAGCTGTTAAGTCTCATTTTGCCTGTTATTTCACTGGCTCTCAAGGACTGCTGCCGGAACACACCGTTAGGTGCTTGGCGACAGATTTTCTACTTGAGGGTGGTCGCTAGCCAGGCGGGCATTCGCAAAATGCCCTTCCACCATGCGGTGAAGCTCAAGCCCGCGGCGGGATTCGAACCATGGACCTGCTGCGCGGCAGTCCATAGCCAATGCCACTGAGCCATCACTGCTTCCAATTATGTCGTTACCGTCTCAACTGTGCGAATGACTCAAGGTTATACAGGTATAACTAATTTGCTGGGATTAAAACAAAGACGGAAAAGAAAATGTAAAAAAAATACTCGTCTAAGATAGTTATTTATATTATTTCTTTTAAAAATCTGATCGAATTATCAACCCTTATCTGTACATATAAAAAGCAGGGTCAGCTGCATCTGTTATGCCATTTTCCAACTTTTCCAGCCATCGACACGCCGTGATGTATACGATTAGTACTCAGTTGTTTAAAATTTTCTAAACATGTTACCTACTAACAATATTACAAATATACTATAGGAAAAATTTAAGTCATGTGCGGGATTCGAACCCGCGTCCATCCACCCCTTGAGCTGGGGTATGCTCTAATCAATTGAGCTAACATGACATGACGTCATAACTCAAATCTTTCCTATCGTTCATTAACCATCGTATTGGGATGGAACACGGCTCAAGGGGTGGATGGACGCGGGTTCGAATCCCGCACATGACATAAATTTGTCCTATAGTATATTTGTAATTTTGTTAGTAGGTAACATGTTTCATTTTATATATAATTATTATTTTCACTACCTGTATCACATACAATTTTTTTATATTGCTATAATTCTGATTATATTATTAGCTGTACGACAAAAACGATAACTTTTCATCAAATACTTACTGAAAACTTACTTTGAAAATCTGAAGAAAAACTGCAAGCGTGCCCTTTTTGAGTGTAAGAAGTTTTGGTTCCGTTTTATGGCCAGCCACCTGATGTCAAGCCTTCCTAGAAAGGAGTCCGTGCGTATTCAGATAATAGCTCAATTGTGCGCTCAGTGTGCATCAACACCTTACTCATATTGACGTGAGTGATGACATGCTGCTAATACACTCATGCATGTTCATGCGCATTTTATCTTAATCGCCTGATACGACATCCGAAAGTAGGATATTGTAAACAGTCCTTATATTTTTTAATATTGTTAGGTTTGCAATAACGCCTGCTATGCGGATTACATTACAAAATCACAAATATACAATAGGAAAAATCCCGCACATGACTTAAATTTTTCCTATCGTATATTTGTGAGTCCTTATATTATTAAACCGGGGACAGTAGAGCTAAAAAAATACCTTTTATATTTTAATACCATGTTTACAGAGATCTCAAGGGAGGGCGTGCCACTTTTAGCAACAGTTAAATAATCATCTGGTCCTATAATTTTGTCACAAAACTGTGTCACTCCCTACCTCTGATGACGTAACCTCGATAATTTATTGATATTGTATAATAATGTTATTTTCACGCCATATCTCTCTCTTTAGGGGGTGGACACGGAGATGAATCATGCTGATAATTATAAGCAATCATCTACCATTCCAATTAATTTAGTGTCGGTGCGTGCTTTTTTTGATTATTGATAATTGAAGCGATTCGGAAGTTCGTGTAGGGGCTAAAACAAGAAAACAAAAAAGAATATGTTATATTTCGTCCAGTTATATTTCCAACGCTTATTTTTATGTTCTTGTGACGGAACAAACCCGAGGCCCACCTGATGTTAAGTGGACTAACCTATGACAGATGAATTTCTATATTACGATTGCACTGTGCCCGTCACACCGAGCTACAGCTTGTTAGGTCTCATTTAACTGTAATTTTACTGGCCCTCAAGGACAGCTGCCGGAACACACTGTTAGGTGCTTGGCGACAGATTTTCTACTTGCGGGTGGTCGCTACCCAGGGAGACATTTCCAAAATGCTCTACCACCATGCGGTGAAGCTCAAGCCCGCGGCGGGATTCGCACCATGGACCTGCTGCACGGCAGTCCATAGCCAATGCCACTGAGCCATCACTGCTTCGAAATATAATGACTGCTATGACATTCGCTTTTATAAATAGAATATGAATAAATAAAATTGTTTAACCAACAGGAACCGTTGATCTATAATTATTATTGTTGGTACCAGTATGTAAAAGACTTAAAATGGAGTAATTACACGGCTACCCAAAAAAGGAATGTTATGTTTTCAGGGTTCATGTATGTTTGTGAGTTTCTTTATTCCACCACAATTTCTAAACGGATTAACCGGTTTTAAGGCTGGGCCCAATGCCAAAGTTACGCAAAAGGAGTATTTTCTAACACACTTTTTGATGGTAACGAACGCAAATATTCCAATAAAAAAAATATAGGAGGCAGGGGATAATCTTGAAGAAGTGCAGTAATTGAATAGAATTTTGAAAAAAAACCTCATTGCACTGTAAAAAAATAACAGATACCGCGCTAAAAAAAACTGTTTTAATTCAAATGCTCAGAATTATCAGCGACAACCCCACTTTATTTTTTATAAATATTAGGTCCTTACATATGAAATTGGCGTTTTGTATGGGAGGAACAAAAAGTCGAATATTTTTTAATATAATATATTTAATTAATCAAAGTATGAACCATTATTTTCTATGCACTTTTGCCATCTCATAGGTAGTTCATTGATCCCTTTACTAAAAAAACCAGTCGGACGGGAATCAATAAAATCTTTGAAGGCGATTTGGACTGCCCCATCGGAGTTGAATTTTTTCCCTTGCAAGAAGTTATCCAAATTTCGAAAAAAATGGTAATCTGTTGGAGCAAGGTCCGGGGAGTGCGGAGGATGTCTTAGACTTTCCAATTGAAGCTCTTCTAATTTAGTAGCCGTCTGTAGCGCAGTGTGTGGTCTAGCGTTGTCGTGAAGCAGCAGTGGCGTGGAGCGTGGACTGCCCCATCGGAGTTGAATTTTTTCCCTTGCAAGAAGTTATCCAAATTTCGAAAAAAATGGTAATCTGTTGGAGCAAGGTCCGGGGAGTGCGGAGGATGTCTTAGACTTTCCAATTGAAGGTCTTCTAATTTAGTAGCCGTCTGTAGCGCAGTGTGTGGTCTAGCGTTGTCGTGAAGCAGCAGTGGCGTGGAGCGATTGACCAGCCTAGGTTGTTTAGCCGCTAGCTTTTCCATCATGGTTTGCAATTCCTGACAATAGACATCAGCCGTAATAGTCTGGCCAGATTTGAAAAAACTGTAATGAACAATACCGGCACTAGTCCACCAAACGCTTACAAGTAACTTTTTTGGGGTTAATTTTCGCTTGGGGCAGGATTTGGCTGGCTGGCTAGGATCTAACCATTGCGCTGAGCGCTTCCGATTATCGTAAAGAACCCATTTTTCATCACAGGTAATGATTCGGTTTAAAATACCTTCATTATTGTGCCGGTTTAGTAATGTAACGCAGCAGTCGACGCGCGTTTGCCGGTTTGTTTCAGTCAATTCGTGAGGTACCCACCTTTCAAGCTTTTTAATCTTCCCGATTTGCTTCAAGTGAATTAAAACAGTTTTATCACTAACATTGCAGCCTGCAGCTAACTCGGACGTGGTTTGCGATGGATCCGCTTCCACAATAGCCTTCAACTCTTCATTATCAACTTGAGTCTCAGGCCGTCCACGGGGCTTGTTCTGCAGGTCGAAATTTCCAGAACGAAAACGGTGGAACCAAAAACGAACTGTGTTTTCTTTTGCAACACGACCGCCATACACATCATTCACCCTTCGAGTTGTTTCCGCAGCACTAGTGCCACGGCGGAACTCGTACTCGTAAATAATGCGATATTTAAGGTTTTCCATTTTGTAAAATGAGTGACGCAAACAGAAAAAAACAGAAGAAAAAAAACAAATGAATGACGATCATCGAAGCACAAATACATGAGTCTATAGCTGTACAAATTTGAATTTGGAATTCCTTACCAAAGAGGAGAAATTCGTGATTAAAGTGGCCAGTACGAAAAACGCCAATTTCATATGTAAGGACCTAATATAATAGCTAGACTAATGTTCTAGTCGAATAATCGATTACATTTTTTATTACTTGTTTATATTTAGAACAATTAAATAAAACTCCACCAAAAACTGTACCCCAAACCTCAAAACCATTACCATCATTAACTGAATCGTGCAATTTTCGACTTTAAACGAAGCTATTTAGATAAAAAATAGAGTACAGCATTCCGGTTAGTTGTCGGGCAGCGCTCGACGTGAAAGGTTGGTTCCGGACGCTCTGTCTGGCAATACAGCGCGTAATTTTATTTGGGAAATAGGTTGTTTATTTTGTGAATAAGAACTGTTACATAGCCTGTATTATATGTTAAGTTTATAAACTTGTATAACTGTGCAAATAAAATATTTTTAAATAATAAGTTATACTTTATTTGTGTTGTGTGTGAAGTTATAAGCCTGTAAATAGTATTTTGAAAATGGGGAGAAAGGACAAAATACGAGATTTAATTTTTTTGCGAAAAAAAGAACTATTAAACATGATGGAATGTTCGGGTAAGTTGAGTTTTGTATTGAATATAAATATCAACTTGTACTTATCTGATTTTGTTATATAGAATATGTATAGTCAAATTCAATAACAAATTTATAATGCATATTATTTAGGCCCCATTCCAGCTAAATGCAATTTACATTATGTTTATTCACTGATAAAGAAGAACTGGCCTTTCAGATAAAATGAACGGCTGTACTATTTAATCTTAGGAATAAAGCCTACTTACTATTGAACTAAACACCAAAATTGCTTGACAACGTAGAACAGAGAAGAAATGGCTAGTTGCTAGTCTCCACTACGTTGACAAATATACTTCGAGTTGTAAAATTGAACGGTAGCACCCTATTCTCCTTCAAATTCAGTCTACATTTGATAATACTTAGTGCCATCGTAATTTGGGCTAACGCTCAGATGCGGCCGGGCCGTGCCGCGTTCTACGTTATCTACACAGTATATCAAAAAATGTTTATAAATCATTGTATGTATAATCGACAACAGGTACTCGTATTACATAAATTCATGATTCGTATTACAAATTAATTTCCATGTATTTAAGATAGCCATACGTTAGTACTACCAATGCTAGATGACGTTATATAAACTTTGTCATTTACCGAATTTATTTTTTAGGTCAAAGAACGCAAAACCGTTTCAGATATTGACCAACCTGGTACCTTTGCAGAGCTAATTAGTAATGAGTAAGTATCTCTCATAATATAAACATGTGTATATTTTATTTATAACTATTTATTTTTTTGGTTGTAACAACGTTACATCTGGGTCAAATGGAAGTGAAACATACCTACTTCATAGGAAAATAATTATGCTTTGCCGATTTGTGAGGTAAACAATAGATAAGGACTTTTGTGTGATTACTCGGCCGCAACACCCGTTTGGGATTTCTAGGAACTTTACAAAATACTTATTAATTTGAAATCCCTACAAATAGGTTTGAACTCTTTTTAGATCTAGCAATTTTCATTTTCATACATTTTTAATAATAACAAATACTTTTAATTTTTTTTAAGAAAACATCAAATTAATATTTTAATAAAACACTTAAAAAATTTAAAAATATATCTAGTGACAATGATGAATGAGAAGCGAAACGCGTCGAAAATTCTTCCGGTTTGGCTGCGTGGCGTTTGTGACGTCGCGTCGGCTTAGCAGGAAAATTAAGCGGAATTGTCACTAGATATATTTTTATATTTTTTAAGTGTTTTATTAAAATATTAATTTGATGTTTTCTTAAAATATTTTACAAGTATTTGTTATTATTAAAAATGGATTTCCGCAAAGTGACGCCTGAATCTATTCATTATTTCATACATTTTATTTACTTCAATTACTTTCAGAAATTTGTTGACAGTTTTGGACAATGTTGTAACTCAAGCTCAATTAGTAGCTCAAGAAAGGAACGTTACGTAACGTTACGTATAACAGCTGTGTAATCTCAATAGCTCGAATTTCTACGAATATCCTATAAATTTCGAGTTAAAAGGATATTCTATTGATATGTATGTCATATAGGGAATTGGAGGGTAGGCCATTACGCCGACAAGTTGCTTTGCACAATAGTAAATTGAAATAAATTAATTAAATATCGATAAAATGGAAGAAAAGATGGATAAAATGTTTAAAATGTTAGAGAACTTGAAGGAAATTGTGGAAAAGGCTAATTTAGTAGAAAAGGCTTCAGTAACCAGTGATTTATTAGCCGAAAATACTAGACTGAAAGAAGAGCTTCAAAGATTAAACTACAAGTTTGAAAATGAAATAAACTCAAAAAAGATTGTGTTTTATGGGTTCCCGGAATATAGAGGAGAGTACCAGTATGAAACAATTCAACGAGTGAGTAATATATTTTATGATTTGTTAGAAACCGATATTAATGGCTATATAGATAACGTCCAACGTCTTGGAAGATTTTCCCAAAACTATCATAGGCCTCTCGTCATTGAGCTACTCAGTAAACGAATGGTAAAATTCATTTTAAATAATGCACAATATTTATATAGTCACGGCATCCGCATAACGGCATTTATGAGCGAAGCCGAACAACAACAGATGCGAATGTTGAAAGAAAAGATGCGAGAAGAAAGAAGTCAAGGACGACATGCAGTAATACGTAACATGAGCCTGATTGTAGATGGCACGGAGCATAATATCACTCAAGCATCTGAGCCTGCCATACAAAAATCAATTATTAAATGCGCTGCTGGTCACGATCCACAGCCGACGCCTTCTACAAGTAGTTATTCTACACCAAAGAACAAAAAGAATACACGTTCGCGCTCAAACACGCCAGAAGTTCACTTACCAGATAAGACTAGCTCCAAAAACATAAACATCACTCCACAGAAACTTAAAAGAACCACCAGAGAAAGAACCGTAAACGCAAGAAAGACGTTTCGTTAATAACTTCACAGTTTTGTCCCAAAATATGCGCAGTTTAAGCAACAAAGTACATTTAGTTGAGCAGTTCTTAGAAGATGGACACAACCTACAAGCACTCTGCTTCACGGAGACATGGCTGACTAAGAATAAAATAAAATTATTACAAATCACTGGATACAACCTCGCGTCATCGTTCTGCCGCTGCGACTGTAAAGGAGGAAGTGTGTGCATATTATTAAAAGAAGGTATAGAATACGTTGAGCTGATAGATTTACCCCCTTACTTATAAAAACATCGCTATGTAGTTGCTAAGTAATGGATAACTAAACAGTGTTTAAGTAATGCTTAAATATTTCTTACTTATAAACGCTACATAGCACCTGTTTAGCTAAGCAATGGATAATGAGGTCGAACGTATTTTAAACTGACAACATTGTACTAAAAAGTATTATGAATGACCTAAATGGCCAAATAGCATGTATCTAGTGCTAAATATCTTGAAATTAAAAAGTAAATATAATACTTTTCTTTGTATAGTACCACCAACTTTTGTGCAGTTTTCGAGGGCGCTACTGGTCAAGGAAATCAACTACGAACTGTCACAATTTGAAGGAATGTTGTAGTTCTTTTTTCTGCCACCTGAACAGATAAGTTGGTGGGTCTGTAACTAAATCAGCTGATCAGAAATACGGGCGCCATCTTGCTACTTAAATATTTAAACATGGGTGGGACGGTGTTTAAATTGACAACTGATTTAAGCAGTACTTAGGTACTGGATAAAGTTATGTAGCGTTTATGAGTAAGAAATTATGCTCATCAGCGGCTAAGTAATGTTTAAAATTTAAGTAGCGTTTATAAGTAAGGCTGTTAGTAGATATGTCAATAGAACTAATAATAGAAATTTGTGCCGTTGAAATACCTGTATCTAACCTACTTTTGATAGTACTATATTGGCCAAATAGCGATAGAGAGACTGAAATATTTTACAATGTTTTAGAAAAAATGTTGGATCACATAATAAAAAAATACAAAAGTCGTAATGTAATGATTTGTGGCGATTTTAATGTGGATATGTCTTGTAACTCAACTAAAGCTAACAAACTTAGAGATACCATGTTATGTTTTAATTTTCAACAGCTGGTACATCAGCCTACCCGGACAACAACGACAACTTCAACATGTATTGACCTTATTTTTGCAAATTTTAGAATTGAGAATGATTTTATTAATGTTAGGGACTTTGGTTTCTCTGATCACAATGGTGTAGTTGTTACTGTGCCAGGCCTTTCATCAGTTTCGGGATGTAAATGGTATATACAAAAACGATTATTTAACGAGAAAAACATTACTTTATTCAAAACAAAACTACAAAATATTAACTGGGTTAATGTTATAAAAATAGAAAATAATATTAACGAAAATTATAATTTATTTCATGAACTTCTTCAAAATATATTAAACGAGTCTATACCAAATAAAAAAATTTGTTTACAAAATAGAACAAAAAATAAATGGCTAACACCTGGCTTAAAAAAATCTTGTCAACATAAACGATTATTTAAAATACTAATTCAACAATCAGATAGTAAAATACTTAAACATTATTATAAAATCTATGAAAAATTACTTAAAACTTCAGTGAATATAGCTAAAAAATTACAATACATTTGCAAAATGAAAAAATCTAATAATTTCGTTAAGTCAATGTGGCAAATTATAAAGGAAAGGACAAATAAAACCAAAACAAAGTCTAAACAAAACATCAAACTAAGAGTAAATAATAATTTAACAGATGATCCGGTAATAATATCAAATTCGTTTAACAAGTTTTTTGCATCGGTAGGAGAGATAGCAGAGTGCAGGGAACAGCCGCGTGGCCGCCCTGTACTCGAGCCAACGGATAACAGCTTATACCTACGACCTGTCGATCCGCTTGAGGTCCATACTATAATAAAACAATTGAAAAATAAACTAAGTTTCGGCTTTGACGAGTTGCCGCCATTACTAATAAAAAAATGTGCACAGGAGTTATCATTGCCTTATTCTTTATTGATAAACCAGTCATTCAACGAGGGGGTATTTCCAGACCTACTAAAAATCTCAATTATAAAGCCTGTTCACAAGAAGGGAGATACCACAAATGCAAGCCAATATCGACCTATAGCGCTGCTACCTACGCCTTCAAAAATATTCGAGAAAGCCATATGTAAAAGACTTTATTCGTTTTGTGAAAAGTACTCAATATTTGATGATAGCCAAAACGGGTTTAGAAAAAGACGGTCGACTGTTCTTGCTGTATATAAATATATGCAAGAAGCGTTAAACATTATTAACTCAAAACGATATGCAATAGGAGTGCTGCTTGATATGAGCAAAGCATATGATAAAGTCTCTTACCCTATCTTATTAAATAAACTTTATGGTATAGGAGTGAGGGGCTTAGCTCATGATTGGTTTACCTCTTACTTAAAAAATCGCAAACAGTATGTCGAAATAGAAAATTTTGAATTAAATACGGGCTGCATAAAACGTTTCAGATCTGACCCAATAACTATAAATAGTTCGATTCCCCAGGGAAGCGTAACAGGATGTTTACTTTTTTTAATTTATATTAATGACCTACCTAAAATAATAAAAGAACTTTGTGTTTTATTTGCTGACGACATTTCCATTTTAATTCCGGCGCCAAGTGATAATGGACTTTTAAATAAAGAATTAGACTCAATTTTATCCCAAATAGATAACTGGCTACTAGATCATAATTTACAAATTAACTTTAAGAAAACAAAGATTATGCAGTATCGACCGTACCAAAAACAACCATTAAATATTAATTATACTTTTAAAAATACTAAGTTAGAATGTGTTGACTGTTTTCCATTACTCGGTATAGAAATAGATACATGTGTAACTTGGAAAATGCATATTCAAAAAATAAAATCAAAACTTAGCAGTTTTTCATATGCGTTAATGGAGTTAAAAAAAACTACGGACGTCGCGACGGCATTATGTGCCTATTTTGCGTATGGTCACGCTTGGTTACAGTACGGCATCATTTTGTGGGGAAATAGCACCGATGTTGGAAACTTATTTACACTACAAAAAAAATGTATACGAATTATTGTAAACATAGATTCAATTGAAAGTTGCAAGCCACACTTTATTGAACTAAAAATTTTGACTTTAGCTTCCATGTATATCCTTGAAATTTGCAAATTAGTCAGAAAATATCCTCAATTTTTTGATAAGGTTGAAGATTGCTACACCGGACCTTATGATTTAAGGCACAAAGAAAGACTAGCCCTTCCAAATTCAAACTTAAAAATGTGCAGTTCCGGCACCCATATCATGACTATAAAAATATATAATCATATCCCGAAACATCTAAAAGATATTGTAAAAGATTCAACTTTTTTTGACAGTCTTAAAGGATATCTTATTAAAAAATGCTACTACTCGTTACAAGACTTTTTTACAGATAAGACTCCTAGCTAAAAATATTTAATTTCGGTCTCTTTTGAACTAATATTAATTAAGGTTATAGTTATAAAACTTCTGTCCTACCCAGAGTCCAATAAACTCTAGAGTGCCCACCAGGGTTTCATGTTGTTAGTACATATTAAATTATTTAAGATCTATTGTACACATGAAGATGGAGAAATAAATGATTATGATTATGATTATATATGGACGCTTCATAGCGGATGGCGATTCGAGTAAATATGCAAGAATTTTGGAAGTAAGTCATTATTGACAAATACAAAGACATAATTGTGTGGGAAAGGTAAGTCCAAAAATCACATACTACGCAATATGTGCAATAAATTGGTCTCCGTCAGTAAAGATACGAAGTATCCATTAGACCAGAGAAAGAGAATTCTCAAGAAATTTTACCAGAAAAGAATATACCAGTCGTGGGTATCTAATGACATAGAACATTTTAGAAAAGTGTTAATTGACGTTACTGATATTAGTAATAAGTATTCTGACCATGATTTAATAAACAATGTGTTGCACAGTTTAAATAACAAATATGATACTATGATCAATCAAGAAAGATCTATACTATACCAGACTGATAGAAAGTAGTAGAAATACCTCAAAATCTATATGGAATGTGATAAACCAACAAAAAGGAAAATGTAATGTATCTAATATTGACTTCACAGATCTTATTAGAGACGATACTGGCCAACCTTTTCAATCAAAACAGGAGGTCATAAATACGATGAACGCGAGATTTATGGCAGCTGCGGTTGGAAAAAAATTGAAAACATCACCTTCCAGAACCATCTGAACCTGGATCCTAAAAATTACCATGCGTGTAATTCTGTCCCGATATATCTACAGGTTCAGCTTTTCCTAGATTATTACATTACACAAATGAAAAACATATTTTGTCGATTGTTGAATACTGATTTAGAAATAAATTCTATGTATTTTTGGAAGTATGTTTATTCAATAATCCTTTAATATTATCTGATTGTCTCCCAATCTAACCTTATTTTTGCAATTAAATTTAATGTTAATTTTGATTCATCTCTATTCTAAATATCGTTAATATCCGTTAAGCTATTATAATAGTAAAAAACAAATTAAATAATATTTTTAACCAATTTCAAAAAAGTAGGAAGTGTTTTAATGACAATACTTTTTATGTATTTTACGTGATTATTCCACCATATACGAATTGATTTTGATGATTCTTTCTTATGAGTTTTATCAAAATAGTTCCGCTAGTATGGTTTTTTAAAATCCTCACAACTGGAACAATACCTACGTCATGCAAATAAAGTACTTTTCAGCAATAGAAGCCGTCGTTTTTTAAGTATTCATGAATAATACCCAGTGCTAGTTTTAGTGGTATAGATTTAATTTATCTGACTGTAACGCATATACTGCGCTCAACGTCAGGGGCTTGAGCGAGCGCAGGGCTGTTTGCGATCGTGACGCTGCCGCCTAGCTGTGGTTGTATTTCGCACTCGAGAGGGCGATGGAAGAAGTGGGGGTAAAAACTGATTTTTTCCTGGCTTTGGGCGCACTCTTAAGATATACTGTTTACGTGCAAAAGTGCTGAAAAAGTTTTAACAATCAAAATGTCCGACTTTAGACGACAGCATTCACTTTTCAGCCTGTCTATCACAATCGACCACAACATCACACTTGTCATCAGGTGAGATTGTGCTTAAAGGATAGCCTAAAAGACATAAATAATGACACAATTATTGAGAAAGACCCATACCATAAAATACATTTTATTGTTTATATATCAATTCGACATAAGTAATCGGTAATCACGGCCATGGAACCGTTCAAAGTGCTTGTTAATAATTTTACAGCCTTTAAAATGCAACTCTGAGGAGCGACGAAATTGCAATAATAATGTATTGAGGTATAAAGCCGTCAGTAATAACGTGTACTGTATAGGTTTTTATTCAAGCTTCTGTGCTAGCGTGGACAGAAGAATTTTTATTTTTCCAATAACACGTGCTTCGCGGATTACACGAGGTCTATAGTCCGAGTAGGAATTGATGACTTTCACCCCTGTTAAGCACTCTATGTTTCATTTCGAATATAAGGAATGTAAAAAATAGTAGTTTTCTTAAAGAGTAGCACCTTTTTAAGATTAATTGAGAGGTTAGAACTATTTGTGAAATTTAAAGTTAAATTTTGATTGGGATATTTACGGTTGGATAATAGTCCGAATAGGAATTGATGACTTCATCACCTGCGTTAACCACTCTACTTTTCACTACGAATATAAGGAATAAATAGCACTTTTTCTATAATATATATTAATAATAATAACATAAGTACTACCTCAATAAAATTAATGTATATTCCAATTAAAAATCGATGTCTCACATCCGTGTCACTCTCTCCTTTTCATTTCAAATATATCATATTAATTTAAAATAATTACTGAAAATTATTACATGACTTGAAGAAGATTTGACCTAAGAGCGATATATATTAGAACCCGCGACCATCCGTCAAATAATAATAATAATATCTGAAACATGCGCTGCCAATTGAGCTATCGTAGTGAGTGAGTCAAAGTTAAATTTATCCTTTCGTTCCTATTGTTTTACTGGCTTAACGGCCTGGCGAGTGGAGCGACATCTGCAGTGAAACTGAATTAATGTACAAAGAAAATTTTTCAACTAGCTTTAAACTTGTTTACGACGACGCAACCTTATCGGGTTCCGTATCGCGAATTATTATTTTAAGTTAACTTTGATACTTAAGTTAAATAAGTACACGTAAGTTCGGTAAACGTTTCGGTACGGTTCATTTGTTTTTAATTGTATTTAATATTTTCATTTACTATCGTTCACGGGATATAATTGCCAGTTATCATAACAAACAGAATAATCAATTTATTGGTAAGAATACTGTCTCTCCAGAACTGTTTGTGTAATTTTATTTGATATTGGATTTATATTAAATAAACACACATTTAAAACTATACATACATGTGTACATGTACTGATCGACTGATCTAAATAGTATAAAGGAATAGTTCAGTTTCGGTATAATTGTGTTAAGAAACTATTTAGAAAAATATAAGTTTATATGATTAGTTTATAGTCATATGTGCGTGATGAGGAAAGCAAGGGGGAGCGTAAGGTTACTACCATAACAAGGCGCGAGCCGAGCGAGCGAGCAAGCCGGTAATACGCCAGAAGATCAATTTTTCAACTAGATTATGTCAGTTCATTTCTGATAAATAAAGCGTCACGATTTGCTTATTGTTAGGCTAATTTTATTATTCAGGTATTTTGGAGAGAATCAGAGTGCAGTGCTTTACACAGTCGAATGCCTTGGAAAGATCACAAAATACGCCAGTAGCATCATGTGAACTCTCCCAGGCTTCCAGTATATGCGACATCAATTGAACACCTGCATCCGGTTGTGGATTTGCTCTTTGTAAAACCAAACTGAATTTCATTTAATAAATTATGCTAATTAAAATGGGATAGAAGTTTTTTGAGCATAATTATTTCGAATACTTTACTCAGAACAGGTAAGATGGAAATAGGTCTATAATGGCAAGGGTCAGACCCCGACTTTAACATTGGAGTGATTTTAGTTTGTTTCATTAAGTCGGGGAAGTTTCCTCTATTAATTTTAGGTTAGCCCTGAACACTATCTCACCTGATGGTAAGCGATGATGTGATCGAAGATGTTATTCAGGCTAACCTAGAATACTTACCATCAGGTGAGATAGTGGTCAAATGATGACCAAATATGTATAAAAAATTTACTGTGAAGCACGCTGATGTTTGTGTCGATAAATTATAAATAATTTATTTTTGGCATTGTTGTTAATTTGTGTCACTATTTACTTGATAAAGGAATACGCGAGACGGGGAGAAGATTTTAAAATTTTATTTATTAGCATTAAAATAATGTACAATTTTTTTTTTTTTATTTCTTAAATATTAATTTTTTTAATTGATTAGCATTATTCATTAGCTCATTGAATTGATTTAATTTGGTACCAGTGCGTCAAGTCTGCTAATCAATATGAATCTATAATGGACTCGGCCTGGTCAATTTTGACAGTTTTGGTAGTCTACTAACTTCATGACATTCATATTGAGTCAATATTGATTCAATCTCGGTTTCATATGAAAACGAAACGAAATAATAAAATAATAATAAATAATAACGAAATTGTTTTTTGAATATCTACTCTTCTCTATTTATTTTTTGTTGTCAATATCGTCAAACCAGCCTGGATTTATCATAGATTCATATATTGTTAAGGGATCAGCAGACTACCGATTCTGTCTTGTATGAATCTTGAATTAATCTATGCTGAATATGAACATGTAATTAGCAGGTTTGGCCCCCTGTAAACGTTATTTTCAAGCTGTTGACGTCTTTAGGGATAATTTATAGAGTCATGTGTATTGGTGTCCAGTAACCTTCCATTAACCACGATCTGATCACATATATTGGTTACCAAATCTAGCTACAATCGCGTATAAACTGTTTAATTTTGAATAACCAGTCACATACATAAGACCTCAAGCTAATCAATTTAAAACTTACATTCAATAATTATTCTGCCACAATGATATTAATAACGCCTTTTCTAAACTGGTTTCGGATGCGCATTATTTTTCAATGCAAAGTAGATTATATGTCAAAGGTACATCGATGGAGCTTGAAAACTCTCATGTTTTCTATAGTCATTTTGCCTTAGATACAATAATACCTACCACTAGGGGTGCAGAACCCCCCCCTCCCCCATTTCTTCCCATGGGTGACGTAAGAGGCGACTAAGGAAAATATACTGGAAGGCGGGAAGCAGCGCCTTCTAAGGAACTGACAACTTCTACTGTGATCCCCAAGACACCTGCCAAGCATGAGGATTATGGCAAACCACGATACGGTGAGACGTTGTTCAATGGTTGACGTTCCGGTCGATGTGATGATGATGACAATAAACAAACAGTGGCATTAAAAAGTAACAAGTAAACAAGCTACTTTCAAAATTAGTCTTGTTTGTAACACAACGTAAGTTGAATTATAGATGTCGCTCCATCCCAATATGATGGTTAAATAAAGAACGAGAGGAAACATTTCAGTTATGATTTATTGTCATGTTAGCTCAATTGGTTAGAGCATACCCCGGGGTAAGGGGTGGATGGACGCGGGTTCGAATCCCGCACATGACTTAAAGTTTTCCTCTCGTATATTTGTAATTTTGTAATCTGATCCGCAGAGCATGCTTTATTGCAAACATAAACATATTAAAAATGAGGAAAATAACTTAAAATCTAATCAGAAGTATGCGTCAGAAAATTCTAGTAATTTTTATTAGAAATAACTAAACTTTTTGTCAGTAATCTAAAATTGTACCAATCTACTATTTTCAGTTTTAACGAACAAACATAAAGACATTAAGCGGTAACCTCTGCCTTTAACAGATGCATTTCGTCATAGGTGACGAACAGTGACATATTGTTCCTGTAAGTTTACTCGCTCTCAAGCATTGTAGCCGGAACTGTTAGATAGATAGATAACACTTTATTGTACACCAAATGTAAGGAAAACGTGGGCTTAATATTAGCTTAAATTTAATGTTGTATAATGGGCGGTCTTATCGCTTATAAGCGACCTCTTCCAGACAACCTTTGGATGGAGAGGTGTTAACTTTTATTAACGGTGGTGCGATTAAATAATATAAGTAAGTAAAAATGTTCCTACTCACAAACTTATAAAATATATTTTATTAGGTGCTTGGTGACATATTTTCTACTCGAGGGTGGTGTTTTTTAAAAACATAACTGTTTGAGACGGTAATATACGAGCAAACGTTATAAATATTAAGTTTTGCAAAACCAGACATGTACGCACAAAGTACACAAATATTCTAATACAAACCTGCAAAGACTTATTATACATAATTTCGATCCATCTACACAGCTATGTATTACACTTATATATCACACGTACACATATACACGACATGCAAAAAATTCGCCGAGATTGAAGAAGAACCGAAGATTCTAAGTTTAAATGTCACAGAGTGTCCTTGCCGCGCAACGATGCGCTTGCACGTTATAAAAAGCAGTTCCCTCGTCACCCTGGCATCAGTCAGTTGTTTGCGCTCACAGACACCCAACCAAAAAACATAAAAATGAAATCGGTACGTTTATATCTTCTTTTGTAACCGATCCGTAGAAGAACGTGTGTCCTGTCTATTTTATTGTGATCAGTACTAATTTTTACTAAGCGCTAGTACTAACCCTCGGCTGTTCGTCGGTCACATCGCATGTATCTCTGCTAACGGTCTCAGTAACTTAAATTGGAAAGCATCCGGCAGATACGAGTGCGATCTCCGGTGATATTTTAAAAATATTTTCCAACATATTTTACTTATACAAATTTTGTATAAGTATATGAAGAAACTGCCTGTCAAATTTGTGTGCATATGCGCCGCTTTGTAATCTCAAGTTCATGTGTTCGAAATCCGGATCGGACAGTTTATTGGTTTCATTTGACAAAGGAACTTTCAGTAACATTGGGGAGTCTGGGATTGTGTCCAACAGATGGAAATATGTTTGCCTCCAAACATCTTTTGGGGATATGTGACTAAAAACATGCCTGTTTAAACATCCCCCATTCCTACGGGGAAAATGGGCGTAGATATACATGTATTTTTTTGATTTAAACGTGTATTTGTTTTTATTAATTTGCACTTTTATCTGCCTAGTTCATCGCCCTCGCCTCGATCTGCTTCTTGGCTGCCGTCCTCTGCGCGCCTCCCGGTGGCAACCCTGACTCTGTCGCTCAAATCACAACATACGAAAGCAATAACATTGGAACCCCCGACGGCTACGGATTTCAGTAAGTTATATATAACGTCGCTTTTAACGGCCAGAACAACTTTTCTGTTGCTGATAGGCTAGCCTTTGACCTGATTATATAAGACGATGTGGGCGAAGATTTTGTTTAGGCTAACCTAGAATTACTGGCTTTCAAGGACAGCTATCGAGCTAACGAAGTGTCCTGGCACATCGTTAGGTGCTTGGTGACAGGTTTTCGACTAAAAGGCGAGCGTGTGCATAGTACTCCTCCCGCATAATGACAACCTGAGACAACAACGGACACGGCCGAATAAACGTGCACGCTCAGCAGTAGTGCCTCTAGCCATCACGACCGCAGCGCACTTTCTTTAACTTATTTGATCGGTTAAGAACGTCTAAGCAAGCATTAACAGATTTAAATAGCATTTCGTCACAAGTGACGAATAGCACTGCGCCCATCACACTAAGACTTAACATCACATACAGATGTTAACCCCCTTACTTATAAAAACATCGCTATGTAGTTGCTAAGTAATGGATAACTAAACAGTGTTTAAGTAATGCTTAAATATTTCTTACTTATAAACACTACATAGCACCTGTTTAGCTAAGCAATGGATAATGAGGTCGAACGTATTTTAAACTGACAACATTGTACTAAAAAGTATTATGAATGACCTAAATGGCCAAATAGCATGTATCTAGTGCTAAATATCTTTAAATTAAAAAGTAAATATAATACTTTTCTTTGTATAGTACCACCAACTTAACTGTGCAGTTTTCGAGGGCGCTACTGGTCAAGGAAATCAACTACGAACTGTCACAATTTGAAGGAATGTTGTAGTTCTTTTTTCTGCCACCTGAACAGATAAGTTGGTGGGTCTGTAACTAAATCAGCTGATCAGAAATATGGGCACCATCTTGTTACTTAAAATTTAAACAAGGGTGGGACGGTGTTTAAATTGACAGCTGATTTAAGCAGTACTTAGGTACTGGATAAAGTTATGTAGCGTTTATGAGTAAGAAATTTTGCTAATCAGCGGCTAAGTAATGTTTAAAATTTAAGTAGCGTTTACAAGTAAGGCTGTAAGTGTTTTGTGCCTGTAATTTTACTGGCTCTCAAGGACTGCTACCGGAACACACTGCTAGGTGCTTGGCGTCAGATTTTCTACATGAGGGTGGTAGCTAGCCAGGCGGGCATTCGTAAAATGCCCTTTGAACATGCGGTGTAGCTCAAGCCGGCGGTGGGGATCGAACCATGGACTTGCAGCACGGCAGTCCATAGCTAATACCGCTCGGCCATCATTGCTTCATATCATATCGTCCAATCTTGCAAATCCTATATTTATACATCCATGTAGATCTGAGTAGTGTTTTGGCACCGCGCAGTGCAGATATTTTACTCCAAAGTAGTACCTAAGTTTGCAAACACTATCATGTTTAGGCGTGAAGGGCACTGTAGCTAGTGTAATTACTGGGCAAACGAGACATTATCGTCTCGGTGTGTCAGTGCATTGTCAATCAGATCGAGGCCGGTGACACTGGACACTCCAACTGTAATAGATAGGCGTGACGCTTACGTTCAGGCGCAAAATTTCTACGTCTCATCACTTACATAAAAAAATATCTGTCCATATTTGATGATATAGTCATACGGACAGTTGAAAAGTTCCTGGTTCGATTCCCAGGTCCACAAAAAGTTATTTGGTGATTAGCTCCTGCACAATACTGAATGAAGCAGTGATGGCTCAGTGGCATTGGCTATGGACTGCCGTGCAGCAGGTCCATGGTTCGAATCCCGCCCAGAGCTTGAGCTTCACCGCATGGTGGAAGGGCATTTTGTGAATGCCCGCCTGGCTAGCGACCACCCTCAAGTAGAAAATCTGTCGCCAAGCACCTAACAGTGTGTTCCGGCAGCAGTCCTTGAGAGCCAGAAAAATTACAGGCTAGTGAGACCTAACAACTGGACGTCTCAGTGTGACGGGCACAGTGCAATTCGTCGCTGACGAAATGCGGTTGTTATAGGCAGAGGTTAGTCCACTTAACATCAGGTGGGCCTCGGGCTTGTTCCGTCACAATAACATAAAAAAAAATACTAGTCCGGAATCTTGCACTTGGTCTAAAAAATGGCAACAGGCTCGCCCTCTATTTCATGAGACGTAAAATTATTGTTGTTAAAACTGCAATAAGTACACGCGTGACCATAATTTTATTTTAATAACACTTTTTACACTAGCAACAAATTATTTCACATCACATCACCGAGCGGTTCCATTGAAAAAGGCTTCTCTATTATTATATAAATAACATATAACTGAATGCAATCAAGCGTTAATGAGCATTTTTTATATTTTTATAGATATGGCACTTCTAACGGTATTAATGCACAAGAGGAGGGAAAGCTGAAGAACGTTGGCAGCGAGAACGAAGCTCTTGAGGTCAAAGGCAGATTCTCATATACCGGTCCCGACGGTGTCTTCTACGAAGTGATATATACCGCGGATGAAGGTGGTTTCCAAGCAAGTGGAGCTCACTTACCCAAGCCAGTTTAAATGGCCAAGCAGAAATATAGAATCTAGTCGAAGAATACTCATCTTTCCGCTTCCCAATATAGATAACGCCATACTGAAGTGATATGCGATATGATCGCGTTTGATTGTTAATAAATATTTATGTAAATTTAAAGTATTTATTATAATATTTTTTAATTTTTGCAATAACGCCTACTCGCGGATTACATTACAAAATCCAAATTTATGAGAGGAAAAAATTATAGTCATGTGCGGGATTCGAACCAGCATAATCCCCACACAATGGTTAAAGAACGATAGGAAAAAATAGAGTTATGACTCGTTGTCATGTTAGTTCAGTCGGTCAGAGCATACCCCGGCTGTAGGGGTGGATGACGCGGGTTCGAATCCCGCACATGACTATAATTTTTCCTGTCGTAGATTTATAATTTTGTGATAAAGGTAATAGTAGTAATATATAATAGTTTTATAACCTAACTTTCTTGAATTGACATGACATACTTAATTATATGCATTCTGTTATAAAAAACTAACGTGGTTTTCACTCATATTAGTAAATAATACGGAATAACTCACGTAAATAAGTCAGATAGCTCCGACTATAGTTTCAACCACATCCGGTGGTCTTTTTCAAGGAGAGCTCGGGACGTCCGCGTTGACGTCTCGCTGAGCACTGCGGGCGGCAGCTCGTAGCGCGCGTGACGTCATAGGTTGGTGCGAGAGGTGGGTTGCTGTTGGTCGTGTCGGCAAGTCCTCTTCATCGCTGGAATCCCGGCTGGCGTGGGACACGTCCAAGCAAAAGGAGCTTACTATATCTCCACTAGACCCGTCATTAGCCTCCAAATCTAGCCTCAGTACCACGGACGCTTATAAACAGAGCATTAAGAATATGCGATCCTGAGTACCTGGATACTGAGCTAGACCACATTAAAGGTGTTCTGCAAAGCAATGAATACAAGTGGAGGCACAGTTGGCGTATTGCGAACGCGTCGTCCAAGACACGTCCGGCATCAGTGGAAAGAGCGGCAGCATACCTGCCATACATAAAGGGAATCACGGATAAAATTGGAAACTTGTTACGCCGAAGATACAGCATCAAGACAATATTCCGCCCTCTAAGACAACTCAAACAGGAGTCCCTGGTGTCTACATAATTCCCTGCGACTGTGGTAAATGTTACATCGGAGAAACACGCAGGAACGTTTCCACTAGACTCACAGAGCACATACGTTCCATTAAGAATCAGGACATCAACAGCTCAGCCGTGACAGAACATTCTCTGCTATCTAGTGCAGGACACTACATCCGCTTCGACAAAGCTCGGGTCTTGTCGAGAGAAAAGTTCTTCGTACCTCGCAAGATCCGAGAATCTATTGAAATTAGTAGGCGTCCAAATTTTAATAGAGACAGAGGTTGGTTCTTGTCACCTACTTGGAAGCCGTGTCTTCATGGAACTCATTTGGAGGCTAATGACGGGTCTAGTGGAGATATAGTGAGCTCCTTTTGCTTGGACGTGTCCTACGCCAGCCGGGATTCCAGCGATGAAGAGGACTTCCCGACACGACCCACAGCAACCCACCCCTCGCACCAACTTATGACGTCATGCGCGCTACGAGCTGCCGCCCGTAGTGCTCAGCGAGACGTCAACGCGGGCGTCCCGAGCTCTCCTTGAAAAAGACCACCGGATATGGTTGAAACTATAGTCGGAGCTATCTGACTTATTTACGTGAGTTATCCCGTATTATTTACTAAAATATATGCATTCTCATGAACATGTTATAGGTCAGTGTGTTATATTATTGCGATAAAAGTGCTGGTCACTTTTCCATGTAAACATCGAAGGATGATCACTACCTCGGGTTTTAGGTCCAGAATTAAGTCTAATGTATATGCAGTTCTTTCTATACAATAATAATAATATAGCCGGGCAGTGCTCGTAGATATCACCATCCCACATGACGAGAATCTCGTTAAGGCCGAAAAGGATAAAGTCAGCAAGTACCTTGATTTGGCTCACGAGGTAACCGCCATGTGGGATGTTGACTCGACGATCATTGTCCCGATAGTCGTTTCGGCGAACGGCCTTATAGCGAAGAGCCTCGACCAACACCTTAAGAGGCTCTCGCTAGATGGTTGGATCAAGGGTCTGATGCAGAAGGCAGTGATACTGGACACAACACGCATTGTCCGGAGGTTCCTCTCTCTGCAGCCCTAACCACTGGTCGCTTGGGCTCTGCCCCGCTACCAGCGGCACCCTAGTTTTAAGTTTTTTATAATATTTATTTTTGTAATAATGTTGTAAAAAATTTAAAATTATGTTGGATACTAAATAAAGTGAATAATAATAATAATAGCCTTTATTCAGACGCAGTATCAGGATATTTACAAAAAAATGAACTTAAGTTAACGACTCTGCTGAGTCGATGACATCGACAACTTCGTCTGTTTGCCCAACATTAGCAAAGGCCTCCTCCATTTCTTTCCACTGTACTCGGTTTAGAGCTTTCTATACAAACGTAGTTTTAAATGTTCAAAATGTTGAGATTTTGTCTGCATATCCTTGAGTCCAACATCTAAGCTTCTGATCCGTCAGTTCTCCGTAAATTGTGTATCTTCAAAACTATTTTAAAGAACCTTTTTGTATGGAAATTCTTATTTTTGTGTGAGTGATGAGAAGTGAATATGCTCTCCTCTTGAAGGCTCCTAAGTCGAATCGGTTCGGAAATACTTCACCAGGCAGCTGGTTCCATATTGTGGTAGTGCGAGTAAGAAATTCCATGGACATCGCAAGGTTGTGGACTTCCATGCTTTTTCGGGACGTCTGATGGCGAAATTGAGCTGCAGGTAGTAAATCGAACAGTTCCTCGGAACACTCCCCGTCACAGATGCGGAAAAAGATGTAGAGTGATCCAACCTCTCTTCGCAGTGCCAAAGGATCGAGCCGACCAGAGAGACAACGATTCAAGTCGCTTTGCGTTGTATGCGGTCAAATGGAAGAAGTTGGTACTGGGGAGCTCTCGCCCAGAGGTGAGAGCAGTACTTTATGTGAGGCCAAACCTGAGCAAGTGACAGCGAAATTAAACGACACTTGATATAACGAAGCAGTTATGGCTCAGTGGCATTGACTACGGACTGCCGTGCCGCAGGTCCATGGTTCGAATCCCGCCGCGGGCTTGAGCTTCACCGCATGGTGGAAGGGCATTTTGTGAATGCCCGCCTGGCTAGCGACCACCCTCAAGTAGAAAATCTGTTGCCCAGCACGGTGTGTTCCGGCAGCAGTCCTTGAGAGCCAGTGAAATTACAGGCACATGGGACTTAACAACTATGTCTCAATGGGACGGGCGCAGTGCAATTCGTGACTTGTGACGAAATGCATCTGTTATAGGCAGAGGGTAGTCCACTTAACATCAGGTGGGCCTCGTGCTTGATCAGTCACAATAACAAAAAAAAAACTTGATATGTCGGCGCTAAGTACTCTGATGCTAGTTTAGGTGGCAAGGGGGGTGTCTTCAAAAGGGGGATAATTTAGTGGTAAACGCACAAACTTATGTCTTCCTGGGGTTAAATTGGACTAAGTTCAGTCGGCCCCACTTCGACACATTTGACAACATGGTCTCCATTGAAGACACAAGTTTGTTTCAACTCTCGATCAAGTTTTCCCGAGAAATTTTAAAAGAAAAAAAATGAATGCAATACTAGTTTGAATACTTGGAATTTAAAACATGTGCAATTTGAAACTTCGTTTGTTTGGAAATAACTACAAAGACCTGCCATAAGCATGATATCTATATATCCTTACATCACATATGTATGCCTGTATCGTGACAAATTTATAGAAAAATAATTAAATAAAAATTTGTAGCCGATTCCAGCCTCGAAACATTTCAACAATGTCATGGTTAGTTCTGGTCCTAAAACATCAAATAAGGAGTATACCCTTCGATGTTTGTAAGGAGAAGTGAACGGCCATTTATTAATTCTAGTGGCTCTCCGAGCTGTAGACCTCGCGAGTCTACCCTTGCATAGCTTACAATAAAAGAGAGCCTATCACTTTTAGGCAACTGACGTACGTATCAGAACATTGCCATTAAATTAAGCGCAGGCGTCCATACTTTCAACAGTATATAATGTATATCTCCGTCATTTTGAAAAATTTCCAAAACATGAATCGACAAAAAAAATTATGGACTTATCAAACCTGCTCACAAAATTTCGTGATAATCGGTTGAGAAATGCGACCTGTAGAGGAGAACAACCTGACATACCAAAGCATTTTTGTCTAAGTTGAAGCAGAGACGCTTCGCTCGAACTAAGTTCTCGCTCGGTCAATTAATTCTAGGTGCAGTACTCCATTATTGATAAGTATATTTATTCTTGAGAAGGGTAGCGTACCTTATACTCAGAATCACCAAACGGTATTCGCTGAAGGTCATACAGGTTTACGCACCGACCTCGACACGCTCAGACGATGAAGTAGAGGCTATGTATGAGGAGATATCTGAAGCCATACATTCCTCCGAAACATACTTCACCGTTGTGATGGGGGACTTCAACGCTAAGTTGGGCACACGGAATTGCGATGAGTTGAGAGTGGGGCCATTTGGATATGGGCAGCGGAACCAGAGGGGCCAGCGGCTGGTCGACTTCATGGAGAAGGAGGGACTCTTTGCGATGAACTCCTTCTTCGAGAAGCGACCATCCCGGAAGTGGACGTGGATAAGCCCCGATGGTTCAACAAAAAATGAGATCGAGTTTATCATGACGACCAGGAAGCAAATATTCAATGATGTCTCTGTGATCCATAAGGTGAAAACCGGTAGCGATCACCGTATCGTTAGAGGCACATTGAATATCAATGTAAAGCTTGAGAGGTCGCGTCTGATAAACTCCACGCTCCGTCCTAGCGCTGCCCAAATCCAAAACCCCGAGAGCTTTCAACTCGAACTACATAACCGCTTCCAGTGCCTAGCTGAATGCGAAACAGTGGACGAGATAAACAACGGGTTGGTGGAAGCTGTCCAAGCGGTGGGGTCTCAGTTCTTTAAGACCCCCCGCCGAAATAAACCAAAGAAACTCTCAGAAGTAACCATCAAGCTGATGGAAGATCGGAATGAGATGAGACTGCAATCGTCAGCTGATATGTCCAACTACGGCAAGCTTAATAGACGAATTTCGAAGGCACTGCTACACGACTTGCGCGCCTTCAAAACAAATGTATAAAGGCCGCAATTGAGCGTAATCAAGGCTCTAAAGTGTTCGCTAAAAATTCGTCTATAGGGCAAAGCCAAATGACTAAGCTGAAGATCGACGATGGCAGAATCATCTCATCAAAACCGGAGATTCTGAGAGAACTTGAGAGGTTTTATGGACAGCTATACACCTCGACACGAGAACCCGTTGTCAGTACAGCTCAAGACACGAGAGCTAAACTGACCCGACACTACACCGAAGACATCCCGGACATCAGCCTATACGAGATTAGAATGGCTCTCAAACAGCTTAAGAACAACAAGGCGCCAGGTGATGACGAAATCACGACAGAACTTCTGAGAGCGGGTGGAAAACCGGTACTCTCAGTCCTCCAGAAGTTATTTAATTCCGTCATCCTTGAAGGTAAAACGCCAGAAGCGTGGAGCAGAAGTGTAGTGGTACTGTTCTTCAAAAAAGGTGACAAGACCTTGTTGAAGAACTACAGGCCAATTTCACTTCTGAGCCATGTTTATAAGCTGTTCTCGAGAGTCATTACGAATCGTCTTGCTCGTAGGTTTGATGACTTCCAGCCTCCCGAACAAGCCGGGTTCCGAAAAGGCTTTAGCACCATAGACCACATTCATACGCTCCGCCAGATTATACAGAAGACTGAGGAGTATAATTGGCCATTATGTTTAGCGTTTGTGGACTATGAAAAAGCCTTCGATTCAATCGAAACCTGGGCCGTACTGCAGTCTCTTCAGCGATGCCATTAACTATAGGTACATCGAAGCGCTGAAGTGTTTGTATAGAAACGCCACCATGTCGATTCAACTACAGGACAAGAGCACAAAACCAATCCAACTGCAACGAGGCATGAGACAGGGAGACGTTATTTCTCCGAAACTGTTCACAAATGCGTTGGAGTACGTTTTTAAGCTCTTGAACTGGAAAGAATTCGGCATCAACATCTATGGCGAATACATCACTCACCTTCGTTTCACCGATGACATAGTCATAATGGCAGAGTCACTTGAGGAACTCAGTATAATGCTCAGCGACCTCAGTAGAGTCTCCCAGCAGGTGGGTCTTAAAATGAATATGGACAAGACGAAAATTATGTCTAATGTCCATGTTGCACCTGCACCAGTAGTTGTTGGGAACGATACGCTCGAAGTTGTTGACCATTACATATACCTGGGACAGACTGTCCAGTTAGGTAGGTCCAACTTTGACAAAGAGGTCGCCCAAAGAATCCAACTCGGATGGGCAGCGTTCGGGAAGTTACGCGACATCTTCTCGTCGAAGATCCCACAGAGCCTGAAGACCAAAGTCTTCAACCAGTGTGTGTTGCCAGTGATGACTTATGGCACTGAGACGTGGTCCCTAACTGTGGCCCTTATGGACAAGCTCAAACACACAAGTTACTCAACGAGCTATGGAGAGAGCTATGCTCGGAGTTTCTTTGCGCGATAAAATCCGGAACGTGGATATTCGCTAAAGAACCAAAGTCACCGACATAGCTCTCAGAATTTGCAAGTTGAAGTGGCAATTGGCGGGCCACATTGCTCGACGAACTGATAACCGATGGGGAAGAAAGGTTCTCGAGTGGTTACCACACTACACCGGAAGACGTAGAGTTGGTAGGCCCCCACTAGGTGGACTGACGACATCGTGAAAGTCGCGGGTAGCCAATGGTTACAAGCGGCTAATAGCCGTTCTTTGTGGCGCTCTATGGGGGAGGCCTTTGTTCAACAGTGGACGTCTTCCGGCTGATGATGATGATGATGATGATATTTATTCTTAAATATAATTTTACTTAAGATTCCGTACTAAAAGAACAGGACTCTATTACTAAGGCTAGTATTTATAAATGCATCTTAAAGTTGAGATCTTCAATGGATTCATTTGATGGATATTCAATACAATAAAATTCAAAACTGCATCCTCAACTTCGAAGCGCGAAGTTAAGCATCCGCCACGGTCATGAGTTGGACATGTGATCGCTTGTGGCATTATTACTTGTGCATGCTTCGGAGGGCGTTAAGCCGTCGGTCCCGGTTTTTGTCTTAGGATGGCAGTCGTTAAGGCATGGTCGTAGGGCATTTTGAAAATGCTCGTTAGGCCTAGCTACCTTTAAGTAGGAAATATGTTACCACCTAGAAGGTGTGTTGTGACAGCTGTCTTTGAGAGCCAGTAATTCTAGGTTAGCCTAAACAACATCTTCGACCACATCATCACCTACCATCAGGTGAGAAAGTGGTCAAAGGCTAGCCTATCAGCTATAAAATAAAAGTAGTTACATAGTGAGACCAGACAAGTAGTCTGACATCACATAGCGGTACCAAACGCGGCTTGTATGTGTGCATACACGTACGCACGCGCCACAACATGCACACCATAGCAAATATGTAGCGTGTCTAGAGTGCGTAGATATGTTTATACATGATATAATTATCAATAATCATAAAAGTCGTGTCTGTAGGTAGCTACGATTTGATTTACTATAGTATATGTACTAGGTTCTTTAAAATAGATAGCTATAAAGTTTTGTACATATGGACAACCTGCATATCCAGGACTAGAACAAGCATTTAAATCTGCTGCGGGCCTCCAGACTATTTAGCTGTATATTTAAGAGTTTTTCACAATACTTCGGGTATGATTTTCTGTCAATACCAGCCGAAATCATCAGAAAAACAAACTGATCTGTTTCATTATCGATTTCAAAACCTTTAAACTGAATAAATATTTAAGAATTCAAATTAGGAAATAAAGTTACATGTCTTAGGTATACATTTGTAATCAAACGTGTGTTTAAATACACTACATTAAAGAAATTGAATGTGATATTTATACAGACCTTTCACCTTCGTATTTTTTGAGCGTAATTGCAATTCAACTGCCGACATATTTTATGTTTTATTGTATTACTGTTCCATTAGCATTCACACCCACACTAAGACGTAGTATACAAACAAGGCCTACGCGTACATATGAGCATCAATAATTTACTAAGTAGGGCTGACTCTCGTGAGTGATCGAGTCTGTACCTGCTTTTAATTCCTTTCTAAAATTTGAACTGTAACTGGAAATAACCTTTTCTCAAAAATGGTATGTAATGTTGCCATAACATCTCTAAAAAGTATCCAGAAGGTAAACCTACCTTATAAATCATGTTGGATTAAGAGTACGTTAATCAAGATGTACAACAAACAAATATAAATGCCGCCTGTAAGTCGATCACAATATCTATCAGTAATTGCCCTAATATGAATGTAATATTCAAAATGAAATTAAACGAATTTGTTGTTAAACTTTGTTGTTAAGCCTCAACCAGTAAAAAAGCAACCTGGCCTCGTATATAACCGGACCTCTTTTGCAGTTTGGTCCGGTTAACTCATACTTGGCCAGGAAGGCTTACTTACTGTATTCTGCAGTAATGTACTAATAATAATAATAATAATTAATATGTTTTTAACACTTTCAAATAATACATGTATGATCTCTAACGTGTCATTATGGCAGACGCGAGAGGATTAAGGCGTGTAACTATTTAATATCCATAAATAATATGGTAATTTATGTTAAGTTTGACCTTAATATTTGGACAGTCTCTTGAAGATGGCTCATTATAAATTTAAAGTTTAGATGTATGTCCTTGAAATGGTAAATGCCGAAGTTGTAAATTACCCGTTCCGACAAAATACTTAGTTGTTAAGTTTTTATTGTGTCATTGATGGACTTATGCGATTATTCACACATACATTCAAATAAATAATCCTATCAGTAATAATACTCATAATTATATTGAAATATACCATATACTAGCCCCGTGCGGTGTCAGGCTAGAGTTGCAGCCCCCATTATCCTCCTTTTTCATGGGATAATGCCAGTATATGCACGGGGCCCACCTGATACTAAGCAGTAACCTCTCTCTGCCTATAACAGATGCTCCACTGCGCCCATCAGACGTAAAGTTGTGAAGTGCCATGTCCTTGTAATTTACTGGCTCTCAAGGACTGCTGCCGGAACACATTGTTAGATGCTTGGCGACAGATTTTCTGGTTAAGTTAACGGATCCTTTTTATTCTGTAATTATTTACTGATTACACATTCTTGGCTATTTTAATTTTTTGGGATAATAATCATAATAAAAATAGTCTATGATTGATAACTACGATGGCACATCAATTATTTATTTTTGGAGATAAATAAATATAAAAATATTTGTAAGTACCTCTAAACTTAATAATCAGTTCCCCAGAAAGTGCTGCCACCTTCCGGTATTTTACTTTAGTCGCCTCTGATGACACCCACAGGTACCAATGGGGGTGACACTCTGGCCCGGTACCCCACAGGGCTGTCAATCCCAGTGTTGTGCGGAAAATACAAGAGATAAAACCACCCATTGTAGCACCATATGCAAGAATAACAACCAATCAGTCCATAGCAGAATATGTTATACGAATAAATTAAAAAGTGTTGCTCAGCACACACACGGTACAGTATCACAAAGTCTAAATATATCGTATTAATAACGTTCATCTGTATATTTCATCCCTGGGGGACTAAACTTCCTCCTAAAAAAACTACGTAGTCACGTCGTCACACCATCCGCCTTCCTAAATTATAGGGCTATATATCTTATTAATCGTAGTATGTAGGTATTTAAAATATTCACAGAATATTGTGATATTAAATTAGGAGTGACCGATATAGTAAAGTAATATTATTAAAAAAATATAAAATTGGGGGTTCCCAGTATAAAAATCAGGTATTTTTTAAACTGAAATGTGTTCAAATCCAGGCTATCACCAATAGAAATAATCTGTGAACTTTGATTCGATACTTATCGAGAGGTTACCACATTTAAAGTAGCTATCTTGGTTCTCAGTTTCATTTTAACCCCGCACCGCTCATAAGCCACGAGGATTATCCACTTGCGTAACAAGGTGAAGGTCACAGGGTCGCGACCGGCTGCGGCTATAGGTTAAACGTTTTGCAAAAACATACCTCATCTAATACAATAGTAGATTATGATACAAGTGAGTTAAGTTGCTCATTATACACGAGGCTGTGTGTTGCAGCCCGAGCCGTAGCCGAGGGCGTAAATCAGCTGAGTGTATAATGAGCAAGTTGTTCACGAGTTTCATACGCCCTTTTTCAACACCCTTGCGAGGAAAAAAAAATATGTTGCACATATGCGATACAAAGTAAGAAAATTATGGAAAATAGCGCGCAAGTTTTTTTTTTTGCGCGTGGCAAATATATGATGGTTGATTACATATAAACCTCTTTGATGTTACAAATCTGTATGACCCGGTTAAAATGAAAATGCTCTGTTTACTCGCGTATAATTTGCAGTTAGGTACTAACTTAACTTTGTAGGGATAATTCTATTACGCATTAGTGTATAATATTATTATGCACGAGGGTGTTACAGTTCGGTTTATGGCCCTAAGAACGATATAATAAAGCTCACTTTACGAGCAAGGGTGTTGAAAAAGATTAAATATCTAATATATTTGCTTCTAGTTTGCCAGTTTATAGATTTAGGTATCATTTATTTTATCCCTAATATGTGAAAGTAAGAAATCCCATTTAAAACGATTTTTCCAGGAAAAATAAGGAAATCAGAAGCATACACTGAGAAAACCGACTTAAAGGCTTAAATCAAATGTGACCTTTTACCGTTGAATTGTAACTACGTAAGATGAATTCACAACTCTTAAGATGATTTTCACCAATCAATAAAAATGTACCATTTTCATATTTACACAACCGTCAAAAACGCCGTAAAGTATTTTCAGAATTGAACTTGTTATACGATAATAATTGCAGTATTGACCATAAAATATACCTTACTTTTACGGCGGTTTATATACGGTGATTATCACTATAACGTACGACTTAATCAGCCTTATCAAAAGTCAATATTTAAGTAAGACCACAAAATACACCTTAAATGAAGACGAAAAGAAACATTCGCCTTCACTGACCTCGTTTAACGCCTTCTAGTTGAAAGGCGTTTTTGTACGTATTTACGTTTGGTCGGTTTTTCGCCTTATACCATATAAATTGGCCGTCATTAGGGCGCTTTTGACTTTAGATTTTTCTCAGTGTAGGCTCAGAGATGTGCATGCAAAATTTAACCAAGTTTGAACACTTGGTATTTAAAATATGACGAAACAAAGTTTGTATAGAAAACGCTACGTAGGACTTTACCTTATGTAATAAATTCACTACGTAACAGAATTATCCTTACAAAGTTAAGTTAGCACCTAACTGCAAAATTATATGCGAGTAAACATTTAGAGAATTAGAGATTTAGAGCATTTTCAATTTAACCGGGTAATACAGATTTTTAGGCCAACCCCGGTTTTAGGCTTTAGGCTTTAGGCCGTTTAGGCTAAAACCCGTCTCGATTGTAATAAACAACTTTGCGCACTTGTTGCATAATGTACTATTGTCGGTTCAACGTTTTTTGTAGGTACAATGTATATGCCTGCTCAAAAAAGAACCATTTCGCTAGAACTGTTTAATTAATGTGTCTGACGTCACACATTTATAAGATGGACCATGGGATTCCGATGACGCAACCACTCGTTATTTCCATAATAATGAGATTTGTATTAGAAATAGCTGTATTTTATTCAAATTTTAGCTTTGGAAGGCACTTAACGATATATATTTAGAATTGTCGATCTCTATTAAGAAATCAAAATATTACAAGTTTTATGCCATACATGGACTACAAGCAGACGGGCCGCTTGATGAAATGCGAATGCCGACGCCTATAGATATATGTGATACATCACAAATACGTTGCGCATTGTCTCGCCATTTGAAAAGTCCCATGTAGCATTTTTTTATACTATCGCTCATTTAACATTTTTCTGGTGTATTACGAAAACATTCGCACAGTATGTGTATTATGATGATGTCCTGACCGATTTCGGCCACAGTGACTGTTACTACCCCCGTGGGGTGCCGGGTTAGAATTGCACCTCCCCATATCATCCCGTGGGTGTCGTAAGAGGCGACTAAGGGAAAAATACTGGAAAGTGGGCAGCAGCGCCTTCTAGAGAACTACTATCTTACACTGCGATCCCCAAGCCGGCTGCCAAACGTGGGGATTATGGCAAATACCCCCTTAATAGGGAAGTCTGTGTTTAGCAGTGGACGATTCGGCTGATACAGTACAGTACAGACTGCTACTTATTCGCATGCCCATTGCAACCGGCTACTGAAAAGATGTATATACGAGAACTCATAACGCCATACTTCAAAAGTCTACTGTGGCAAGCCAAGCAAGATTTGAAGGCTACCAATATACAAGTTCATCTGGTTCAGAGAAGGACGAGTACTAGTGCTTAAATATGAAAACGCGAAAGTGTACTAAATTTGGTCGCTAAATGACATCAAATCTATACTGGCTATATAATTAATAAGAAATAGTATACTACGTAATAGTATTAATAGTTAAGTACCTTACACTTCCTTTATATTTCTAATCTTATGAATTTACTTGATAATTCAAATATAAAAGATTCAAATATTTTAAATCCAAATATGTAGGTAATAAACACTGCGGTTCGGAAGTCAGATTTAGCAACTATAGAGAAACGGGAAGAGAAGCTCCTACAGAAAAATAGGTATTATAACAATGTGATGCTGTCTCGCCGCTAAACCCCCAAACAGAATTGTGCGATAAGGACAAATACAGCTTCTTCAAGTTTGGACTTAGAATTTGCGCATAATTTGTGTTCAGGGAGAAAACTTTTCTCCTATAGTAAACATTAAAAAATTTGGTCTTATTTTATAACTGACAGAGTAAACTAGGTTTATAGGTTTTCCTTTTTCTTTATTTATGATTATTTTTCCTCTACATACAAACTAGATATACAAGTTTTGAGAAAATATTTGTATTTAAATACCCATTAATTCAAATTCTTTTAATATAATGATAAAAATCAAAATCTATACACCTGCATAATGACAACATCTATAAAATTTCCAAAAAAAAAATCGGTCAAACAAATCATCAAAATTGGTGATTGTTTAGGGGGTAGAAACGTTTTCACTTTTTGTATGAAAATTCGAGCCTTCCCTCCAGTCTTAAAGCAAGTGCCTTGTTAGTACATACCTGAGTGGATCAACTACAAACATTTAATTATGCAAGGTCTAATGTAAGTAAAAGCATGTTCCTCTAAAATAGTTAAATGTACGAGTTAGTTAGTTACCTACTTAATTTCTCCAACAGTATATCAAATATATATTTATAACTAGCGTTTTAGCACTGTAATTTTTTGATCAATAAACATATTTATTTTTATTAACGTTATTTATTTTCCAAAATAATTTAAATTTTTTACATTTTTATAAAAACAAATATTATAATAAACTTAAAACTAGGGTGCCGCTGTTAACGGGGCAGGGCCCAAGCTACCGGTGGTTAGGGTTTTTATTATTAGTTTTTTTATTATTATTATTATTCGTTTTTTATTATCATTATAGTTCTGCTTAATAGACATGCTGAATTTAGGGATTTAACGGATTCTGTAGTTCAACCCTTGGGTGAGCTGTCTGGTGGCTTGAGAACCCGATTGTGTTGGAGAAGTAAGAGAACGAGCGCACTTGAGGCATGTTGATACCCCGCTAATGTAATTGTAAGATGACCGCTTGTGGATGTATATATGACATCCACAACTCAGTTATATGTAGATGTTATATGCTAATAGTGGATAGTGCGGCGATAAATCTGTATATGGAGGATAGTTTTCACCCTTAATGCTCATTTCGATATCCCGTCTAGGTCCTTACACGGGGTAGGAACCCCGTGTAAGGACCTAGACGGGATATCGAAATGAGCATTAAGGGTGACAAATCAACATCGAGCTATGCTGCGATGTACTGCGCTGTGATGTTTTTTTAACAATCAACATCAAGCTGTGCTGCGCTTTGCTTAGCTAATCAACATCGAGCTGAGAGTGAGAGATGGGAGTACGAGAGTGAGAGAGACGTCTGAGGGCGATGGAGAGGCACGCAGCGTGCTCCATATTTGAAAAACCCAGCTCGACACAACGCAGCATGGCAGAGCTCCATAAAAAACATAGCACAGTTCGGCACAGCGCGGCTCAGCACGGCGGGTAGCGCGCCTCGCTCGAGACTGCTGCGTTTTTAAACAGAGCGTAGCCTCACACAGCGCAGCACAGCATGGTTTGTTTGTATCCTCATTAAAATATTAGACGAGCGAGTTGACCAAACATAGCACACAGCAGTACAGCGCAGCATAGCTCGATGTTGATTTGTCACCTTTAGTCTGTGATGTTTAACTGTTACCCCTGCCTATATATAACATGGACAGATCCTCAAACTAGACAGTAGGTATATGATCTTTATTATCAATGCTCTTGATAAAGATAAGTTTATTCCTGAACTAGCACTAGTAATATCACCAATAGCTCAAACGACAAAAGGAATTGCATCTAGAGTAGGCAGAGATAATGAAGAACAAGGAATATAAAACGTAAAATTTTATGAACATTGTTATTATGCGCTAACGTACAATTATTAAGCTAAGGCACTAAAAAACTTAGAAATCTGACAAAGATCAATGGAAAGGAATATGAACAAAAGAAGATCCAAAATAATCCAAAACACAACCATTTGAGATATACAAATTTATACAGTTTATATAAAGCTAACTTCTATATGAATTTATTCACAGAAATTCGCTCACGCTATAATTGAGTAGTTCGGTTTCGCTCACTCGCATGCAAACCGAGGCCTCTCCAACCTACCCGCTCAGTCTGACATTTTCAAAGACCACTTCTTAAATTGGCGTTTTCAGTATTTGTTGACTATTTAGAAAGAGAATTATAACAGATATGTTCCAAAATATATATAAAATTTTGCTTCCTGTCCACAAAGCCAGAGTACCAACTACTAAGATCGAGAATTTTCGATCGTGCGCTCGTAGAGTCAAGACCTCCTGAGGATGCTTCGTGTAGAAGCGAAACGCGTCGAAAATTCTTCCGCTTTGGCTGCGTTGCGTTTGTGACGTCACGTCGGCTTAATAGGAAAATTAGGCGGAATTGTCACTAGATATATTTTTATATTTTTTAAGTGTTTTATTAATATATTAATTTGATGTTTTCTTAAAATGTTTTAAAAATATTTGTTATTATTAAATATGGATTTCCGCAAAGTAACGCCTGAATCTATTTATTAACTAAGATTATACATGTTTCTCTATGGACTTGATCATATAAGAGTTCCGTATTTTTCCTTTTGAGGTACGGAACCATAAGAATAAGAATGATCTGATCAAAAGAAACTGAGACGTGCAACAATTGTAAAGTCAAGCAAGCATGGTATTTTGAATGTGTGCTTGAGTAGCTAGCACACTAAAGCAGAAATATGTCGCTAAGCATCTAGTGGTGTTTCCGACAACTTTTCTTGAGAATCAGTAATTTTAGATTGTCCTTGTTGACACCTTCAACATCATCATTTTACCATAAATTTAGCGAGATTTTAGTCAAAAGCTAATGTACTTACAATATGAAAAAAAACTGACACGTTTTTGGGAGCCACAGTATATAACCAGCAGCCGGATAACATCACGGCGACCTTGAGTTTTATAGCTTTTGAATCGCGCCGAAGCCTTGGCATCGCTTACATTTTTATGCGTTTAAAGAAGATTTTAACTAAACATAAGCATAGAACATATAATAATACACACAAGTATATTAATTATGCTTTGAAACTTATTTTTATATTAATGTTATTATTTATTATTAAGGGGTTTTGATTTATATTTAAATAATAAATAAGAGAGCTCCACTGTCACTAAAACATTTTTTTTATTCCTTTAATGATTTATACTGCTTACAAGATCATTGTCCCTCGCCTACAATACTGTTCATTATCGTTAATAGTTGCAAATAACAGTAATTATATATTGCAAATTATTATTATAATATTATTAATTATTATTATTATATATTGCAAATACTTATTCAGCTAATTGACTGTAACTTAAAACTAATACTGATTATAATAAATAATCAAGTAGAAAGTCTGTCGCCAAGCACCGAAAGGTGTGTTCCGGCAGTAGTCCTTGAGAGCCAGTGAAATTACAGGCACAATGAGACTTAACAACTACGTCTCAATGTGACGGGCGCAGTGCAATTTGTGACTTGTGATGAATTGCAACTGTTATAAGCAGAGGTTAGTCCACTTAATATCAGGTGGGCTTCGAGCTTGTCCCATCTCAATAACATAAAAAAAAAAACCTTTTTTCATAAAATTATAATGAGGCCAACTTGCAGTTAACACTAAAAAAATAAAAACATCAAAATCAACATCAAATCAAAATTGGCGGAGTTATCGCGTAACAAACATACAAACAAGTATAAGGTAATTAAAAAAAGTAAAAATCGCGATTGCAATTTATTTTATTTTTGTTAAGTGTTTTATCGTTCTGTTGATATTAAAACTACAAGTTATATAATATTTATGGAGTCGTTTTTTAAAACTCTTCATTTTGATATGATTTGATTGATATCCGTGGGTTTGGAAGAAAAAAAAATGGTTTTCTCAGAATATGGCGTCTAAAATCTGCCAGATTATTTTATAATGTTTATTTATGTAGGTACCTAGTGTCATAATGAATAGATTCAGGCGTTACTTTGCGGAAATCCATATTTTATAATAACAAATATTTTTAAAATATTTTAAGAAAATATCAAATTAACATTTTAATAAAACACTTTAAAATATATCTTGTGACAATTCCGCCTAATTTTCCATTAAATTAATATTAATTTCTCGATCGTGCGCTCATAGAGTCAAGACCTCCTGAGGATGCTTCGTGTAGAAGCGACACGCGTCGAAGATTCTTCCGGTTTGGCTGCGTGGCGTTTGTGACGTCACGTCGGCTTAACAGGAAAATTAGGCGGAATTGTCACTAGATATATTTTTTAAGTGTTTCATTAAAATGTTAATTTGATATTTTCTTAAAATATTTTTAAAATATTTATTATTACCTAGTGTCACTTGCGCTATCAAGATGAATCTAATGATATCTCATACATTAAAATCGGTTAAGCCGTTTATAAGTTATGGTGGAATAAAGTAACTCACAAACTTACATACATGAACCATAAAACATAACACTTAATTTGGGGCAGTCGTGTAAAAAAAACAATGAATCTCCTCCTTTTTTTGGAAGTCTGTTAAGGCTAGTAGCTACTAGACTTCCACACTATTTAAAATATAGCGAAACTACGATTGTATAGAAAGAGCTATGTATGAATGTATGGATTGCATGGAAGACAGAGAGAGTAAAAAATAATATGTGTTAGTACAACTTAGTCTTACAATGGACAAAAACTATGAATAAGAAGATATATTATTTAAAATTAGTTTTATATCTACTCAAAAAAAAAATGGACTGCATATAAATTCACACAATGTGAAGGAGCCAGCTTTATAAATTAAAGAAACTTTTATTGATAAATAATGGTGCTTCTCCATGGTTTTTATTGTTTGACTCTTCGAGCGTCTATTTTGTTATATGATGATCTCAAAAAGGCATAAATATCTACGAGAAAAATAAAATAAAATGCTCAAATGAAGTTCGTTAAATTTTATTTTAATATCATTTTCAACTCAAATCAATCAATCAATCGGGATCAAGGTCTTTAGAGTCATTGCTTACATAGGTTTACACAAGTGCAATTTTTAAAGTCCTAATAGTGGTAAGATATTTTATTAGTTTGTCAATAAACATTTGCCTGTGTAGTGACATCAGTTCAATTTTGGTCTAAGGCGTAGCGTCCTTAAACAATCTGTTCTATCTACAATAGAAGATATTGATTTTTTAAGATTTGCTTGGTGGTAGGGCATTTTGCAAATGCCCGCCTGGCTAGCTACCACCCTCAAGTAGAAAATCTGTCACCAAGCACCTAACGGTGTGTTCCGGCAGCTGTCCTTGAGAGCCAGTACTTCTAGGTTAGCCTGAACAACATCTTCGACCACATCATCACTTACCATCAGGTCAGATAGTGGTCAAAGGCTAAACTATCTGGCATAAAAAAAATTTACTGTCAAACGCGTTTCGGGCCACGCGCAATGTAGGGTTCCGTAGTAGCCCGTTATCCGTATAGAATAATGTCAGCGGTTTAAATACACCGCTGACACCATTTGTTTTCTGTGAACTCTCACTCGATAGTCTCATCTGTGAACTTATGGTGAAACATTATTAACTCCAGCGCCCTTAGTTGGATCGAGCCTACGTAGTTCCGATTTGATATATATTTGGCTATAGTAAAACAAACATCACTGATAATTAAATCTGACGTGTGGTTATCTTCAGGTATATAACATTTATTATCTGCATTATAACCGTCGGTAAAAGTTGAGGGTTCAAATACTGATTGGAAGTGATTCGAGTAAATGTTACTAATATCTACTGGGTCACTTGCTGTTTTTGGAGCACCCATCTTCCAAGCAGTCTTGTCTGCCCTACCCCTAGAGTGTTTTTTATAAGCCAGAGACGCGGAGAGAGAGCGGCGCAAGTCTACTGCGAAGGTGTTTCTAGTACAAACGGTCTCTTAGCAAAACCTCGGACAGATGGACAGACAGACGGACATGACGAAACTATAAGGGTTCCTTGTAGGTACTACGGAACCCTAAAAAAAAAAATATATTACAGATTATGTTTTATGACTAACAAGAGTTATTACTTATTATTTATGTTAAAGGCGAGTCCTTGCACTTTTCGTAGTTGTCGTGACTTTTATTACTATTCAGATTTGGGAAATATTTTACAACACCGCATCTGTCGCGTGGGCGGCAATGATACCTTTAACGGTTGCAAGAATACCCATTAGGAGATATTTACAACTGTCGACAAATTTTACTGTCATACTACTACACAGTACTCATAGTAGTTAGATGTTGTAGTAAAAAACATCTCTTGCCTGGCCCACCCCGCACTTTAGGTATAATAATAAGAAAAAAAAAATTATTATTTTAATAAAACACTTAAAAATATATCTAGTGACAATTCCGCCTAATTTACCTAAGCCGACGTGACGTCACAAACGCCACGAAGGCAAACCGGAAGAATTATCGACGAGTTTCGGTTCTACACGTAGCATCCTCAGGTCTTGATTTTTCGAGCGCTCGTTCGCGAAATTCTTGGTTTCTATCGGAATTGTCACTAGATATATTTTGTAAGTGTTTTATTAAAATAATAATTAAATTTTTTCTTATTATGAAATATGGATTTCCGCAAAGTAACGCCTAAATCTATTCATTACCTATCATAACTATAGTATTAATATTGTTATGTTTGCAATAACGCCTGCTAGGTGGATTACATTACAAAATTACAAATTTACGAGAAAAAATATATAGTCACGTGCTCAATCGGTCAGAGCATACCCCGGCTATAGGGGTGGATGGACGCGGGTTCGAATACCGCACATGATAATATTTTTTTCTCTTGTAATATTGTAATAAATATACTAGTTGAAGATCAATCTCACAAGACTTTTTAGTTGTACTAGGTTTTTATGCGTTATTTTCTTATAACGACGCGACGATGCGACACGCGCCATCTGCCAGTGACAGTTAGTTTGTCAGAGGTGGCAGCATGCTGGCTGCACTTCTACAACATTCAGCTGCCGAATTCTGAGTCCAGACAAAACGTTATAACATGTTTGATTAGTCAAGGCATCTTTTAAAGCAGTGATGGCTTAGTGGCATTGGCTTTGGACTGCCGCGCAGCAGGTTCATGGATCTAATCTTGCCGTGGACTTCAGCTTCACCGCCTTTGCGAGCAGAGGCATTTTGCGAATACCCACCTGACTAGCGACCACCCTAAAGTAGAAAATCTGTCGCCATGCACTTAACGGTGTTTTCCGGCAGCTGTCCTTGAGAGCCAGTGAAATTACAGGCACATGAGACTTAACAACTCTGTCTCAAAAGTGACGGGCGCAGTTCAATTCGTGACAATTGTGATGAAAAAAAAACTACACTTAAACATAATTTTGCTTATTTGATTATTCTAATATAATATGAAGCAAATACTGTCTCTGTCTTGTCCATTGTACATAATAATTTGTAGGTGCATTTAAATTATAAATTAATACCGATCCATCTATCATACCTATCTACATGTTGATGTAGCTCTTGCAAAAAATAATTGCCTAGTAAGGTCTTTGAAACCTTTAATGCTCAACTGATGATTTAGTAAACATGAAAATAATGAAAAATGTAAGATTTCAAAACTTTTAACTTTTCTTTAACAAAAACTAATGAATAGGTACTGAAGTAATCTGTCCCCACCGAAAAGTGATTTGATTTTAAGGTGTCAGTAATAGGTAAAGGTTAGGCTTCCCTACCGTTAGCGATGTCATAAAATATTAACGCAAATATTATCGATTTACGATACATAAAATTTCGTGTTGTCGATTACCTAGTCACAGAATAAGCAGTAGTAGTTTGTAATTTTGGAATCACAAGTGCAAAACTTTGGGAAATAAATCTATCGAAAAAGCTTCACCTATCGTATTTTTGACTTTAATTGGACAGCTCTTTAAGTTTTCTGAGTCATAAAAAAGAGCGAATTTAGATTATAAATTTAATATAAAAAGTTTATTTTAAAACATGAACATTATATAACACATTGTTAACTCAACAGGATTTATCAATAAAGCACGAAAAATTTTAGAAGGACGAATAATGTATTTCTAGTTTCAACCAATACCTACTTAAGTTTCAAATCTAGTTTATATGCTAGATGTAAGATTGTGCTTTACCTAGTAAAGTCCTTTATATTTCATTTTAGTTATTGCGTCAGATGTATTTATATGACATAAAAATTAAAACATCGTATCGGATGATAACAACATAAAATATATCATTGCGGATTTGGAATACCTACCCTGAAATTCTGTTTGAATCATAATAGTAGATTATGATACAAGTGAGCTAAGTTGCTCATTATACACGAGTAGGCGAGGGCTTAAGTCAGCCGAGTGTATAATGAGCAATGCAAATGCAAAATTTGCATTTAGGTACTAACTTAACTTTGTAGGGATAATTCTATTACGCACTATTGTATAATATTATTATGCACAAGGGTGCTATGTTTCGGTTTATGGCCCTAAGAACGATATAATATAGCTCACTTTACGAGCAAGGGTGTTGAAAACATAGTTATTTAACTTCATATCTAGATGTGATTTATGGCAAAAAAATTATAACCATTTAAAAATTAACTCTAACAATTATTCATAAAAGATTATTTCACCTGACAGTTCTTATCTGAATGGGTTCATGTACGTTATTGAAATTATCACAATAATTGTGTAGCTCATGCGACAGTACAGTGTGATACCAACTTGTTATTATGAAGGAACAAGCGCGAGGCCCACCTGATGTTAAGCGGTATCCTCTGCCTATAACAGATGCATTTCATAACAAGTGACGAACTGCGCCCATCACCTTGAGACATATACCTGTTAAGTCTCATTTTGTCTGTTTATTTCACTGGCTCTCAAGGACTGCTGCCGGAACACACCGTTAGGTGCTTGGCGACAGATTTTGTACTTGAGGGTGGTCGCTAGCCAGCGGGCATTCGCAAAATGCCCTTCCACCATGCGGTGAAGCTCAAGCTCTGGGCGGGATTCGAAACATGGACCTGCTGCGCGGCAGTCCATAGCCAATGCCACTGAGCCATCACTGATTCAATACAAGTGTAATAAAAAAAATATTGGTAAATAAAGTTATCAACAGACCTGCTGACTTGCAATTCACTAGCCACTGTCTTATCCGTTGGTACTTAAGCGAGGCAAGCAAGGCCTATAAGACAGAACTGATCATTTTGTCAGACTAGCCATAAAAAAAATTGGAATAATTAGATTTTGCTGTTGAATCGCATAGTTAAGCAACCTCATCGCATAGTTCAGTATGTAGGTTCTACTTACTATTATCTGATAATATGTATTTAGTAATTTACATTGGTCAGTTTGTAAAAGAAAACTGTATCATTACAAAAGTGTAAGTCATATTAGCGCGTCGTGCCGTTTATTGTAAATGACCTTTTGAATTGGTCAGATACCGGTTTGAAAACTGTTAAATAATTTTATAAGAATCATCTTCATTTCGACAGCGATGAAAGTGAATGTCAAGGTCGTTGTATGATGAAACATAACGGTACTGTTCTATAAAGATACAATTTTCTACTGCTGCTACTTCTACTTACCTACGTACCTACTCGTAGGATAAACACAATAAAAATCCCGATTCTCCCTGGGGCTTAATAAGGCCGTCCGTGGATGGAGACGCAAGAGCGAATACTTAGCTCCAAGGGTAGTGTTGTTGGTTATAACGCCAGGAGTATCTCTTAGTGAAACAGCAAATACCTATTTTTTTTTTTTTTTTTTTTTTTTTTTTATGTTATTGTGACGGAACAAGCCTGAGGCCCACCTGATGTTAAGTGGACTAACCTCTGCCTATAACAGACGCATTTCGTCAACGACGAATTGCACTGTGCCCGTTACACTGAGACGTCCAGTTGTTAGGTCTCATTAGCCTGCAATTTTTCTGGCTCTCAAGGACTGCTGCCGGAACACACCGTTAGGTGCTTGGCGACAGATTTTCTACTTGAGGGTGGTCGCTAGCCAGGCGGGCATTCGCAAAATGCCCTTCCACCATGCGGTGAAGCTCAAGCTCTGGGCGGGATTCGAACCATGGACCTGCTGCGCGGCAGTCCATAGCCAATGCCACTGAGCCATCACTGCTTCCAATCCTATCTTTGCTCTTTAGCCACCCAAACCAACGTTGTCCTTTTCGTTGCTAAAGCAGGCGTCCATTATGGGGCCTGTTTAGTGGGTGTCGTGTCATCATCTGCCAACATATCTTCTGATGGGACAGACATTATCAGGTGCTGTATTCAAACTCCATAGCGTATTCTTTCGTCAAATTTGTAATATTTTTATACCATAATGTCTTCCTCCATACAAATGTTCCGTTTTTTATTATTTATTTACTGGTCTTCCAACAGTCTATTTACAATTTTAAATAACCTTTTTTAGAAACAGGGGGCCAATTATAGGACAACGCGTATAACAATATGTATATAAAACCTAACTGTACTTTATATAAGACTCCGTGCTTCGGAGGGCACTTTAAGCCGTCGGTCCCGGTTGTTGTCTTAGGATGGCAGTCGTTATAGCATGGTGGTAGGGTATTTTGCGAATGCCCGCCTGGCTAGCTACCACCCTCAAGTAGAAAATCTGTCGCCAAGCACCTAACGGTGTGTTCCGGCAGCTGTCCTTGAGAGCCAGTACTTCTAGGTTAGCCTGAACAACATCTTCGACCACATCATCACTTACCATCAGGTGAGATTGTGGTCAAAGGCTACACTATCAAGCATAAAAAAAAAATAAAAAAAACAGACCTTTGAGTTTGGTTTGCGGCTCCACTCATGTAAAGGACCGCACATTGTCGTGATATATAGATATAATAATTATTAAGTTTATTGACCATTTATTTGTCAGAATCTACATACATATATTTTGAATAGAGTTTCTATATTGAGCCAAACTATCTAGTTGGATAGTTGATGCCTGTTTCAATTTTACGAGTAAACTGTGTTGCAGTCACCAGCTACTGGAAATGACTCTTGTACATAGTCTAAAAGTATGTGGAATTTGATTTAAACAAATAATTAATAGACATTTAAAAGAATATATATTGCCTTTCCCAAATTTACATGACTTTTTACCTAAAAACTATATTATTTAATTTTATGGGCAACATGGTTATGTTCAGCTAGGGCTGCTTTAGTCCCTTCACACAGGAGAAAAGCTGCGCTATGTAGCATATCTCTACTCTGGCAGATGTTTGCCGTTATTTATAGGCCATACAAAATATAGATTCCAGCTTCAAGATAAGGACCATTTCTAATGCTGCCACCTGAATCACATTGTAAAAGATATTAATACCTAATCTCTTTATTCAGATGCAAGTCTCATTAACATAATGATACAAAAGTATAAACAAAATGTTGCAACGTTACTTCAAAAACACATATACGATACGTCCCGTGTATTTTCAAATATTTTGCAATTGGATAAGTATTGTCTACACTAATACCTTTTAAGGTTGAGTTACAGGTGGAACGCAGTTTAGCCAAAAAAGAAGCAATGCGTGCAGAAAAACGATAAGTCACAACAACAAACGACGAACGAAGGCGAACATGGCTGATGCACTGCAGTATCGCGGATGTTTCATCACAATGCGGCATCATTGTACTGCACTCTCAGGGTGCTAAGAGAGGCCCTACGGGAGTTCACCCACAGCTGGAAGATGAAGAAACACTGGCAGCACGCTCAGAATGCATTACGTCACTATAGGTACTTTCGTGGACGCGAAATCAACGGTTGGTCGTCAGTGTTGTAGGGCTGTTCGGCACACCAAATTTAATTTTTGTTTTGTTTATTTGTTTATTTATTTATTTAACCATTTCGTTACATTACATAACATTGGTAAGTCAAATCGGTACAGAAGAAATACATAGCTTTAAAGCATGTCTTAAATATAACATAATGTCACAATCAAGTTCAAATAAGCAACTTCTTTACATCCTCATATATAAAAACAAAAACTAACTAAGCATGCAAATCAGAAAATGAACAACTCATGTACTCGTTGATATGGTAAAATGGATGGCCTTCAAAGAAATTTTTGAGTATAATTTTGAATTTATTTAGAGGGAGACGTGTTATTTCCAAAGGTAATTTATTATACATAGCCAGTTTAAGACAGAGACCTTGTTTATAGGTTTTAACGAGTGTAGTTCTTGGTACATGTAATCTTTCTTTGTTTCGGGTATTATAATCATGTAGGTGCATTTTCATAGGCAATTCGTGCTTTTTGGAATGTACTTCCATTAGAGAGTTATATATGTATAGGCAAACTACAGTCAATATTTTTAATCTTTTAAAATAAGGTCTGACAGACGTTAATCGTTGTAATCCATGAATAATTCGAATTGATCTCTTTTGACAAATAAGAACCCTTTTGATATTAGTAGCATTTCCCCAAACTGTTATGGCGTAACTTAAAATCGAGTGACAGTATGCGTAATAAACAGATATAAGTGTTGCTTTATCAACTATAGGTTTCAACTTAAATAACGCATAATTGGCACTGGCTAATCTTTTGCAAATTTTGTCTATATGAATATTAAAATTTAAATTAGAATCTAGAGTGCATCCTAAGAAAGTTACTTCCTTAATAATATCATTTTTATTCTTTCTTTTACATGTGTAGTTTAAAATAGTACTCTTATCTGCGTTTAGAATTATGCCATTAGTTTCAAACCATTGTTTTAATTTATGTACAATCAGATTAGTTTTATTATCAACAATTGCTAGATTTTTATCTTTGATTCCTACATGCGTATCATCCGCAAACAGTGTAATGAATGCCCAATCTAGCAAGCAGTTTGGCAGATCATTAACATAAATCAAGAACAGAAGTGGACCTAATATAGAACCTTGTGGTACTCCTATGTTGCTGTGTTCCGTATCTGATAGTGTATTATTTACTTTTACAATCTGACTCCTGTCCTTTAGATAAGAACGTAAAATATTTAATTCAATACCTTCAAAACCGTAGAAACAAAGTTTAGAAATCAGGATATCATGTCGCAGACAATCGAACGCTTTTGACAAGTCGCAGAAAATACTAGATACCTTTTGCGACCCATCCAACGCTCCCAATATAAAATACACCGTATTTCTAATGGCCATCTCTGTTGATCTATTCCTTCGAAAACCAAATTGACATTCCGTAAATAATTTGTTTGATTCAAAATATGCAATCATTCTACTTTTTATTGCTGTTTCTAGAAATTTTGACAAAACGGGTAAAATACACACTGGTCTGTAATTCCCAATATCATAAGTGTTTCCTTTCTTAAATAAAGGTACTATTTTGCCCTTTTTCAGACTGTCAGGGAAAACACCCTGTATAATACATTCATTTAAAACTTTTAGAGTCATGTCAAACATATAACTATTACACAGAATTAATCCCTTAAGAGTTTTAGTGTCCATGTCGTATATATCTTTAGATGGCTTACTTTTAGTGCGATATATTATATTTCTGAGTTCCAGAGCAGTAATACAAGAAAAACTTATTTTCCTTCCATGTGTATTATTTAAGTATTTACGACAGTCCTCTACTTGAATGTCTAAATTTTTTGTTAAATTTCTTGCTATATTATTAAAGAAACTATTAAAACTATTCGCGATGACTTTACAATCTGTTACAATATGTCCATTATTATTTTTAATTTTATTTATTTTGTCATTATAAGCTTTGTTTTTATTTTGTTGTTCTTTTACAATTGTCCATGTCGTTTTAATCTTATTTGTAGATTTTTGAATTCTTTTTGCTATATTAAATTTTTTTGCTGTTTTCAGCACTTTTTTAAAAGTTTTTCTATAGGTTTTAAGTTTGTGCTTTCTAACTGCACAGGGGAAAAGATACTGCAGTATTTCTTGTTTATGTAAGTTTTGTTTAGAAATTGTTATACCTTTAGTATTTAATATCATTTTCTTTTTACTTGAAATTATAATAGTTTTCAAAGGAAACGCTGTATAGTAACAATATTTAAGGTGATCGATTAAGATGTTCATTTTCTCATTAGCATTATGAGTATTATTTACAGTTTCATTAACATTGGCAAAATCCTTACAAAATAAATAATGAAAATAATTTTTATTATTCTGGGACATTACCCTTATGGTAGTTTTCTTCCTATGTATAATTTTATCAATATTACAATTTAATTTGTAATGCAGTTGGATAACATTATGATCGGACAATTTGACATCCAGAACTTTCCCTATATGATGATGAAAATGTGCATCATTGTTCAAAATAAAATTGTCAATACAAGTAGCTGACTTTTTCTTAGTTCTTGTAGGCTCACTTAATACAGTTCTACATTTGAATTCGTCTAACAACTTAAGAAATTTCCGTACCTCATTTTTATTATATTTATTATTTTCCAATATATTTAAATTAAAATCTCCTGCTATAACAACTTTTTTACCTTCTCTACTAACCTTGTCAAAAATTTTGGTCATTACATCTTCAAATATTATATAATCATTATTAGGTCTATAAACACAAATTATTAATAATTTACAAAATTTAACTTCAATTGCTGCTACCTCACAGTTCATTTCAAAACTTAATTTAGTAATGTCGTGTCTAATTTTATATCCTATTCCATTTTTTATGAAAATGGCAGTTCCTCCATGTTCAAAAATTTTTCTATGGTAAAATGCTGCGAGAGTATAGCCCTCAATAGACATGCAATCTATCTTAAATTCGTTCGCCCATGTCTCTGTGAGACAGAGTACGTCACAGTTAGTGTTTTCAGTCAAAAGCTCTATATTTAAATATTTATTTCCTATGCTTTGTATATTAGTATGAATTATTTTTAACCATTTACTTCCATTATCGGAGTATTCGGAAAATTTGAGGACAGTTCAGAATTAGTTTTAATAAACTGTAAACACGAAGAGCCATTAAAATTATCACTTGCTCGTATTATTTCTTCAGTCATGAAATTTTTTATTAAGCTTCTATTTATGTTATTTAACTCCAGGTATTTAACATTTTCAGATACAGTAGCTAAGCGGGCAAGTTCTGTGTTAATTTTATAAATATTAGAGTCATTTTTTCCGTCATACATAATACTTCCTAGTAGTATATTAAACTGTCGAGAGTCGTTGTTCAAAATACTTTTTATCATTTCAATATAAGACATATCTATTTCTATTGTTTCATAATAATTTCCAATCAATATAACAGCTAAATCATTCAGCTGAAGATTCTTCGTATGTTTATTAAAATTTCCCAGTATTTGTCTTTTCGAAGCTCCCGGTTTGCAATGGTTCATGACTTCTATCGAATAAGATTTTCTTAACAACTTGATGGCCAATCCACTTCCAAAACTGTCAGAAAAAATGTTTACTTTTTTCTTCACATTTTCATACCTATTTTTAGGAAATTCGTCACTTTTTTTGTGTATTTTATTTTTAGTTTCTGCTTCTAATATTTTATGTTGAATTTTATTTCTATCTATCTTTATCTTTTCTAGATCTTTCTGTAAATGCTTAATTTTTTTCTTTTGTTTTCTTAATTTTCTAAGAAGGTTTTTGCTTGTGTAACTATTTTTTGGTTTTGTAGAAAGTTTCATATATTTTTTTGATTTATGTATACATTTTCTTGATGTCGGACTGTGCATTTCAGTTTGTACTGCTGCATCATTCATTTGTACTTGTTGTTTCAAAATCTGCCGTTTTTTTTTCTCCGTATATGTAACTCTGGGTGATAGACAGCGCTGCCTCTCAGGTACAGGAATTTGCATGTTTTTAAGGCTTTTTATTATTAGATTACAATTTTCTATCTCCTTTTTTAAGCCTCTATTTTCAAGTGTCAGAATATCGACTTCTTGGTTGGCTGCAGACAAAGTTTGCTTAATTTGTTCTACTTCCATCTCTAACCCTATAATACGTGAGTTATTGCATATGGAAGCGTCTGGTAAACTACGCATTGATTCATCGTATATTATGGAGTTATTTACTGTTGAAGTATCCAGATAGCTAAGGTCATTCTCTGAATTAAATCGTCGCATTCGCCTCAATGTTACGTTGCTATTCAATTCCATAATTATGTATTGAATAGCAACGTAACGTTAGACTTGTGTCTGGAGTCTGTTATTCAATTCAAATAATGGAAAAACACAATTTTAAAGCACAAAAAGACACACTCTCAGTCGTGAGATTTGAACTCTGGCCATCTGCATGGAAATCCGCACTACTAGCCTTCATGCCACAGGACCATTCGAAACTTTAGCGAAATTATGGCTTCACATTCAGTAGTCAGATTTTTATATTTTAATGAATCGAACTTGGTAAAGAGGGTACTCACAGATCTTAACACTGATAACACATTTCATAAGATTTGTTTATTATTACTTTGCACCATTATATCAACGTTTGCTTTTATTACAAGAATGTTTAATATTGTCAACTTGTTTTATATTTGCACTTTACTTACTGTTTCAATAATTGCTTATTTGTTAAATTTACAGGGTCCACATTTTGCTTGTATATTCACTTTTTCAAATGTCATATTTTAGACTAATTATTTATTATTATACCGAGATAACATTGTCACTTAAGAATTGCACGTAATATGACACTTTTATGTAATTTTTACTTCAAAAAAAACTGTGTAAACATATTTTAATTATTTTTCAAAGAACACGGTAACACCCGCTCAGCAAGCTTGCGCGCCGTCTATCACACTCGCTAATTAGCTCAATACCTTACTTTGCTAGCCGAGTGGAAGCGAGTGGGTATATCTACTATACCAATAGTAGATATACCCACTCACCTCACTTTTGTTGGCCTGTTCTCATTTTTAAACACCCATTCACAAGATTGCTGTTTTTTTCGGGTTCAAAAAAATAAATCCACGTTTCGTCTCTTGTGACAATGTCATAAACAGCATTAGAATGTCCGTGGTCGTGCTTCAGTAGCATCTCTGAGCGCCACGCAAGCCCGCTTTTGCTCCGCTGTCAGTTCATGAGGGATCCAACGACAACAAAGATTCAGAACTTTTAATACTTCGTAAAAAAAAACTGAATTTGGCTCACACCAATCCCCAATAGTCCTGGAAACTTGAAGGCGGCGGCCTTCAACTGCCGTCAACGTCTTCTCAAAAACAAACTTCACGAAATTCATCATCGCCATCGTCATGTAAAGAAACCCGACCTCTCTCAAATTCAGCAAACCATCGCCTCACGGTGCTCAAACAAGGTGCTTCTCCCCAAAAGCATTTTGAAGACAAGCGGCACAGTCTTACGGAGAGAGAGAGAGAGAGATCATCGCTCTAAAATCTTTTCCATTTTCGTTGCGTACGTAGAGCTTTGATGTGTGAAAAAACAATTGTCAAATGATTTCCCGCCAATTTTTTTTATTAATAAAAAGGTTGCAAGTCGTTTCAAAAAATATAACATTCAAAATTTACATAGTTCCGATTAGCAAGAAGTGCAAATCTTTTAGTGTGCACCATGTATTCGTAGTTTGTAACTGTGTACATTATATAGGGGTAATAACAAATATTATAAAAAAATTAAGAAAACATTAAATTAGTATTTCGAATATTAGTATATCGAAGTCTTGAGAACTCGATCGTGTACTCGAAGAGTCAAGACTTTTCCTGAGGATACTTCGTGTGGAAGCGCCATGCGTCGAAAATTCATCCAGTTTGGTTGCGTCACGTATGCTTAACATGAAAATTTGGTGGAATTTTCACTAGATATATTTTAAATTTGTTTTTTATATTAATTTAAAATAAAAAAAAAATGTTAATCTTAAGTAAGAATTTCCGCAAAGTCACGCCTAAATCTATTAATAACATTTTATGTTGGGGTTTGAAAAAAGTTTTTTTATATATATAATTTTTAATTTTTTTTCACCCTTTTTTCGAACATTATATTTCATTTATATGAAATGATGATTTATATGAATGCATGTTGGGATTTATGGTAAAATGCATATCGAGAGTTCTCTCACTGTATTGTTAATTGCTACATCTACAAAACCTAGTGGAATGACAGGGGATCAGAGTTATGTTAAAGATGCATAGAGTTTAACCCCTAACTCTCTCTCTTATCACATGTGGCAAGTATGTACATTTAGCCGACAAAGTGCGAAAATAATAATGATACGCTCGTTTTTTGCAATAGATCATCTGATATGATGAGTAAATTGAGTAGGTACCGTGAATATTACGAGAAATTTTAATCTTAGTTTTATATTAATAATTAACTAGTAGTAGAATATTATACAGTATTTGTTAATTATATTATTAAGATTTATGCAGATATTTTAAGGTTTAATTAAATATCTCGGAGTAATGCCAATACTATACTTAAACAATTGGTAATTTTTTTATTTATATTTTAACAATTAGTTATCATTTTAAAATACATAATAATTATGATGAATACAACTTATTCATTAGTGTATTTTTCTCACTAAAAGTTTTATGATTGGGACCAAAGTTAAAGTCAAAATACATAGTCCCCTTATTAGGTTGACTGACGATTTCGTAAAGATCTCTGGTAACCAATTGTCACAAGCTGCTAAAAGCCGAAAACCATATAAACGCCGAGATCTCCTTTTAGTACTGAAACTTCCACTAGGTTCGGTCTAAAAGTGTTGTAATAATAAGGCTGCCGGGCTAAAATTGCACACCTCCATACTATCCTGTGGGAGTCGAAGGAGGTGACAAAGGAAAATTACCAGATGGTGAGCATCAGTGCCTCCTGAAGAACTGTTATCTTATACTGCGATCCCCAAGCCGCCTGCCAAGCGTGGTGTGTTCAGCCATGGATGATTTAGCTGATACAGTAAAGGGAGCTTTTAAACATGAAGTTACCGTTTTAACCATAGGCTTAAGATGTACAAGACCAACAGTGACGGATGAATAGTGTAACAAAAAATGAAATATAAATGTGTGAGTGATATAGTGTTGTAATGACGCGAGCGTAATACTATCGACAGTTTTCTTGTTGAATCTTAGGACACATTCGTTTGAAATTATGCCCTATATAGTTCATTGAGACGATTGTAATGATCGTACACAATATTGAAATCACAGAAATGCAATATATGCAATTTCATTAACCTGAACAACTTATTTTTCAAGTTATTATGATTTAAAAACCAAACTACTTAACTGATTATTATGAAATTTCAAAGGGATGAATCTTAAAGTATATCCTTTCAAACAAAATACGATGTTTTCAAATGAAAATCAAACCAAATATCATAACATGAATACAACCTTATTGAGAACCTGCTCCCTTTTTGATCTGTTTCAAATAAAACTCATTCAAAGTTAAAGTCAAATGCATTTATTGTAGGTCTAAAATGGTACAGCACTTTTAAAAGTAAACTACTATAACTTCATCGTAACAAGATGAAATAAAACTTACCATTACTAAGTATTATGATTACCATTAACAAGATCATTAAGCTGCATGTATATTTGCTGTAAATTATTAAATTACATTTATCTGAATACCATTTGCGTAAAGCATTCAAATGTGGTAAGCAAAGGTCGAATTTGTCCCTTGTGTAAACATAGCTCATTGGGCTGTAGAAATGACGATGTGTACATAATTTTGATGATCTTTACTAACTGGCCTACAAAACATATAATACTTTAAAGTCTGCTTTTAAGTCTAAAAGCCGTTTTATCATTATTTTTGTTTCAGCTTTTAAACTTCTTAAGAGCAAAATTTTTTCTGTAATTTTTATCACAATTTAAAACAGTATTTTTCCTTGGAGACAGTACTTGATTTGAAGGGCAGGTAATGGCTAACGGTGGCAATATATCTCTATTTAAGTAAGGTCAGGGCCGTCTTATTTTCAATTTGATCTGAAAGGAAAAATAAAAATTATTTTGTGTCAGGATAGTCATAGCTATCCAGCGCTGCAATGAAGCGAGTATTGTAGATTTTATTGTACCAAGGACGCTAAGGGAAGGTTTACTAGATTGACTCAACATACCCTACAGTCTTTACATGAAAAAAAAAAATTTGACCATGTATTTTACTACAAATTATCTTTTCCTAAAGCTATAGACTACCATTTACACAGCTTTATGCATTCAGGGACATTAAAAGTTGGTATTGAGTCTTTCATTAGTATACATTGATGTTTTCTTTGTATGAAGCATTTTGACTCAAAGTTTACTACAAACTGTAGAGTTTTTATTTAGATTGCGTCAATAATCCGAACCCTTTTATCACATACTGAAAATTTGTTGGTAATCTGTAAGAACACAAACATTACTATACGCGTGCATATAGTTATTTCAAATTCTGTTAAATAGCCATTTGTATAAAGATACTAATATTTTATGACAGAAGTCAGAGATATTTCCAATTATTTATTGAGTGTTAGGGGAACTTTTCACAGAAAACATCATAATAAATTTTGAATGATATACCTTGTGATAATTATTTACTCCCTTATTCGTAAGCTATAAACTGTCAACTAAATCTGTCAACTTCTCGCTAATTATTATGTAATTATATTATTTTTTAAACTAATTAATGATTAAACTAACTACCGGTATTTTTTGTGGTTCGAATATGTACCCGAGCAGTCACGTCGAACCTACAGATCAGACATAAACTATCGACTTTGTCGATACTTGTGACGTCAGGACTTTGTCAAGCCCTATCGTAAACAAATGTTTTATAGTTTTTCGTAAAATACCAACGAATTCTTCATTTAGCAATGTAATTTGATGATAAGTATGAAGAGAAACCTATTATCTAATATTTCCATAGTTCTTTTTACTCATTTTAAAACAAAATGACGAAATAATGATTATCAAAAAAGCAGTACAAATAAACATAAATTACCTGTGAAACGTGTATATATTCGGTTTACTATGTCTTGTAACCTCACATTCACTCACTGAACAACACCCCATGCTTGCAGAAAACATATTTTATATTTTAATCGTAAGATATTTGAGCAAATACACAAAATTCGCGCCGACTTGGAAGAGGCCGGGACGCTATGGCCTCTTACTCGAGTAAAATATGACATACCGTCTTCTTGTTTCACTATCTCTTTTTCTCTCGCGACGGTTTGTAGCAGCTTAGGACCTTTCACTCCCACACTTCGTAGGTCTGTTGAGCGTAGCGAAAAAATCCTAGGTCTGTGGTTTTAACGCACTATTTTGTATAAAAATAGATATGCAGTGTCATATTTCAGAGTAAAATTTTTAGACAAGAAAACTATAACATTGGAAATTTGTAAAAATATATAATTTGTTGACCTTAAAATTGTTTTAACATTCAGCATTTAACGTGAAGATTGATACACCTAGGTAATATTACTTACTCAGTGCACCTAGGCCACATGAATATATATATATAGTACCACCAACTTAACTGTGCAGTTGGCGAGGCCGCTGCTGATCAAGGAAATCAACTACAAACTGTCACAATTTGAAGGAATGTTGTAGTTCTTTTTTCTGCCACCTGAACAGATAAGTTGGTGGGTCTGTACGGTTCTTTATTCTTGTGCCTAGGCTGCGTTCGGAAACGATTGATTTCTTACCAGTGTAACACTGTCAGTTAATCAAGGTTCAACGTCATGGAATATTAATGCTTTACCTACTATAGGTATATATTGTACATTTGATAAAGTCTAAACAAATTGGTTTCATCGAGATTTAGACGCAAATGAAGTATTTATCATTTCATAGAAGGCGCCTGATAAAAAATACTATTAACCGAAGCACAACAAAATATGTTAGGTCTGTTATTTGCGAACTAGCACCGAGTAACTCACGAGTAACTAATTGTCATAATTATATCTCCGTCCTTTGCGTATATAAGTAATGACAATAAATGATTATATATATTAAGCGAAGATAATAAGTATTAAGCAAAATAGTTCACATTTTCTATATTTTTATTATTGCAATAACGCATGCTCTGCGGATTACATTTCAAATTTATGAGAGGAAAAATTATAGTCATGTGCGGGATTCGAACCATTTTTCATTCATTCGTCATCCACCCCTATAGCCGGGGTATGCTCGGACCGACTGAGCTAACATGACAATGACTCATAACTATATTTTTTCTTCTTGTTCTTATACCATCGTATGGGGATGAAGCGACACCTATATTAGTTCAACCTACGTTGTACTACAAACAAACTAATTTTGCAATATTCCTCTCATACATTTATAATTTTGTAAAATAGTTCACATTATTATTTAAAACAAATATTTTATATTAAATGTTTATTTAAAAGGAGTAAAATATTATGCAACTAATGGACTCCCAAATGACCATTGATAACCATTCACCGGTGAAAATCCTTACCTTCTTTTGAACCGAGTAACATATTCAACTGTAAATGAGCTTATACTTGATTTTTGAATTTGGAATGGCCTCAAGGGAATGTAAAAATTCACCGTGGCGATTTCCGGACAGCTTTTGGGTAACTTTTCCATTCACCCAGTGATTTCCGAACGCGCGCAAATAATATTCAAACACGAGTGCTGATGTGGGACTAACGCAGCATAAACTGCTCGTAATCAATACTGTTTTTGGAGAGGGTATGGCTAATAATGTTTTGGTTTAACCACTTTCGTAGTGGAAACTTTAACCTGAAGAATGAAGAACGAGAAATACCAGCCAGTAAGGTAATTGTAACCATGAATTAAAGGCGACAGTGGAAGCCCATCCATCTCTAACAACAAAAGAATTAACGGCACGGTTTGACGTTAGCACACGCGCAATATTGACTCTTTTGTAGCAAATCGGTAAAATGCAAAATCTTAAAACTGGGTGCCTCATGATTTTACTAATATGCAAAGAGCGCGCGTTGAAGCTTGCTTAACCTTGTTAAACCGGTATAGAAACGATGGGATTTTTGACCGAATTGTGACATGTGACGAATAGTGTATCTGCAAATAGTTATGGACTACCACACTGAGAAAAATCTAAAGTCAAAAGCGCCCTAATGACGGCCAATTTATAAGGCAAAAAACCAACCAAACGTAAATACGTACAAAAACGCCTTCCAACTAGAAGGCGTTAAACGAGGTCAGTGAAGGCGAATGTTTCTTTTCTTCTTCATTTAAGGTGTATTTTGTGGTCTTTCTTAAATATTGACTTTTCGATGAGGCTTATTAAGTCGTACGTTATAGTGATAATCAGTGTATATAAACCGCCGTAAAAGTAAGGTATATTTTATGGCCAATACTGCAATTATTTCACTTTGGAAACTATCGCGAGTTTTATCCATATTAACTTATTAGTTTTAACTTTTTATTAACTTTTACTGCAATTCTTATCGTATAACAAGTTCAATTCTGAAAATACTTTACGGAAGGCATTTTTGACGGTTGTGTTTATTATAAAACATGGTACATTTTTATTGATTGGTGAAAATCATCTTAAGAGTTGTGAATTCATCTTACGCAGTTACAATTCAACGGTAAAATGTCAAATTTGATTTAAGCCTTTAACTGTTTCCATAATTTAAATATTTTTTATCCACAGAAAAAAATACCAAGGTGCGGTACAAAATGCCATTACAAATTTTAAATTGTATTACAAATTTGTGGTCCACAGAAATGTATCAGAAATGATTACATGATCTATCATCTCTTATAATATGGTAGAAATGTACCACATATATATATATATATATATATATATATATATATATATATATATATATATATATATATACAACAATTGTATATATATAGGTACACTGATTATATAAATAAAACACAAAAAAACCCATTTGATGTTTGTAACGCGAGTACTCCGCCCATTATGAATTCATTTAGATGTTTACACATTTTTATTTTTTGGTAAACAATTGTGACCAATTTTGTCTTATTTAAATTTCAACAATATTACTGTTTTCAGTAAATTTTATGGGTGTCAGCAGTATGCATCAGTAAAAAGAGTGAAACAAATATTTAATATAAATCGAACGGACTTCCTTATTACAAAGTATGAAATAACTTATGGAAGTCAGACCATGATAAAGCGAGGTCAGTGTTTAGTTGTTTCATAATTTTCACAAAGTTATTATAAAGTTTACGGTTCGCTATATGTATTCAATCGATTCTACAGTCGCTTGCCATTAGAAGTATCATCATCATCAGCCGGAAGACGTCAACTGTCGAACAAATGCCTCCCCCATAGAGCGCTATAAAGACCGGCTATTAGCCGCTTGTAACTATTAGCTACCTGCAACTTTCACGATGTCGTCAGTCCACCTAGTGGGGGGCCTACTAACTCTACGTCTTCCGGTGTATTGTGGTAACCACTCGAGAACCTTTCTTCCTCATCGGTTATCAGTTCGTAGAGCAATGTGGGCCGCCCATTGCCACTTCAACTTGCAAATTCTGAGAGCTATGTCGGTGACTTTGGTTCTTTGGCGAATATCCACGTTCCGGATTTTATCGTGCAAAGAAACTCCGAACATAGCTCTCTCCATAGCTCGTTGAGTGAATTAGAAGTATACACATTGTAATTTTCAAAATAATGGCAAGGGTTCCGTTTTGCTCTGTGTAATCAGAAGTATTTCTAAATCAAAGAATAATTTGGATATTTTAGCTCATGTTAATGTTAACTTGGATTATTAATAACTTAGCGACATCACATTGTTTTGAAAATTACGAAGTGTATTGTTACAGACTACTGTTCAATGGGGAATACTCTGCCGAGCTCTTTGACCTTATTCCATTTTACCAATTTTACCATCGCATGTCTTGACACTGTCTTAATGCTCATCCTCAGATTTTGCAGGCTTGGACGTCCCGCTTCCTTTTCCATTCGTCGTTTTTGTCGCATACCGTAATAATGTGGAAAGACCTTCCTTATTCGGACTTTGTTTATAATTATGACATGGGGTCTTTTAAAACGGGTGTAACGGAGTCCTTATTGTTAAAAAATCGCTAACGTTATTAAAATATTGCGTAGCTCTGTTTCACTCACTCGCATTCGAAACGTAGTCTATCCATCCTACGCCCTCTACCTGTCATTTTTCAAAGATCACTTCGTCTTAATTTTTGACTACTATCTCACCTGATGGTAAGTGATGATTTGGTCGAAGATGTTAGTCAGGCTAACCTAGAATTACTGGCTCTTAAGGACAGCTGCCGGAACACACAGTTACGTGGTTGGCGACAGATTTTCTAATTGAGGGTGGTAGGTAGCCAGGCGGGCATTCGCAAAACGCCCTACCACCATGCTATATAACGACTGCCATCCTAAGACGACAACCGAGACCGACGTCTTAACGTGCCCTCCGAAGCACGGAAGCGCTCAGTAGTAATGTCACTAGCAGTCACCCATCCAACTTATGACCGCGGCGAACGTTGCTTAACTTTGCTGATCGGTTAAGAACAGCTAAGCAAACTTCGCTATGAGTGCTTCACACATAACAACGAAAGAAAAATTCACTTAATCGTTACAAAATAAGAACGACAGGAAAAATTATAGTCATGTCTGGGATTTGAATCCGCGCCATCCACCCCTATAGCCGGGGTATGCTCTAACCGCTAAGCCAACATGACATGTAACGCATTCACTCTAATTTGTCCTCTAGTTCTTAACCATCGTATGGGAATATTATATATAATGTTATTTTAATATTGGCAATTATATGACCATAAAATCCAAATACACGATTTTATTCACACATTGCCAAAGTTGTAAGTTAATGTAAATACACAAATTAGAGTGAAATAAGCTCAAAATTATATAACCATCGATTTGTTTATTCAATTGTGTCAAAACAATCGAATAAACTTTAAGAACACTAGGAAAAGTCCTAGTCCTATCATCATTATTATCATAATCATTAAAAGCAACTAAAAGAAAATTATCACAGAATGAGCAGCATCCCACTAGTCAATTTATATTAGATAAGCACGTTCCAAACAAACCTAATTTTGAACACCATGTGTTCAAAGTTTTAACAAGGTGCACTAATGTTATAACTATACGATGGCAAAAATTCTATACTAAAGTAATTCAAGTTGAAAGTATCAAACTAATACACCTACCTTATATTCATTATTCTTAGATATTCGTTTCCTATACTTGAATTGTTAAATTAGTCCCATAAGCTATGCTATTAAACATAATATTATTATTATTAAAGTCGGTGAAATTTGCATACCTAAAGCAGGAATGATGGCCGAGCGATAATTGAATTGATTTGAAGCGCTCGTAGCGAAGTTTACTTAGCTGTTCTCAACCGATCAGCAAAGTTAAGCAACGTCACGTGCGGTCATGAGTTGGATGGGTGACCGCTAGTGACATTACTACTGAGCGTTTCCGTGCTTCGGAGGGCACGTTAAGCCGTCGGTCCCGGTTGTCGTCTTAGGATGGCAGTCGTTATAGCATGGTGGTAGGGCATTTTGCGAATGCCCGCCTGGCTAGCTACCACCCTCAAGTAGAAAATCTGTCGCCAAGCACCTAACGGTGTGTTCCGGCAGCTGTCCTTGAGAGCCAGTACTTCTAGGTTAGCCTGAACAACATCTTCGACCACATCATCATTTACCATCAGGTGAGATAGTGGTCAAAGGCTAACCTATCAGGCATAAAAAAAAAAAAAAAAAAAAAAAATAGCTATGGACTGCCGTGCGGCAGTACCTTGGTTCGATCCCCACCGCCGGCTTGAGCTTCACCGCATGGTGAAAGGGCATTTGGCGATTGCCCACCTGGCTAGCTACCACCCTTAAGTAGAAAGTCTGTCGCCAAGCACCGAAAGGTGTGTTCCGGCAGTAGTCCTTGAGAGCCAGTGAAATTTACAGGCACAATGAGACTTAACAACTATGTCTCAATGTGACGGGCGCAGTGCAATTCGTGACTTGTGATGAATTGCATCTGTTATAGGCAGAGGTTGTCCACTTAACATCAGGTTGGCCTCGAGCTTGTTCCATCACAATAACATAAAAAAATATAAAAAAAACCTACATGTCATCTATGCTTCTAGTTCCCAGTTTTTCGTAAACTCTAGTGTTTTTTTAATAATTCAAAACAGAAGAATATAAATTCGACTCAAGGACATGCATGCAAAATTTCAACAAGTTTGAATACTTGGTATTTAAAATATGACGAAAATATGTTATTAAGGAAAGAACTACGTGCAAACTATACCTTATGACCTAATTTATAAACATTTGTACAATAATTATCTTGTGCCATATGGAAAACATATTGCAATGACTCATATGTGGGTTATGGGTAAGAAGATGACAAATTTAGCTTTTGAACGAATTTAAATTTGATCTTAAATAACATCTACTTAATATACAAATAATAAATAGTTAATTAACATTCTATCACATCATCCATAATCCGCAACAACAAAATTAAATATCACCAAACCCAATCGTAGCATTTGGTTTTTAGACTATATTTAAAATAACCTTAACTCTTAAAAACTTGATTTTCAACCAATTGTTTATGTATAGAGTAGAAGAATCTGTAGCTACTAAAAATTATAAACCTCCATTCAAATCAATATGCTAAGCGTTCAGACTGCGCGCTGGTATATAAGTGTGCCAAATCGCTTCTCCAATCACATTTGTGAATCATCTTCACACGAGACTACACCACCAACAAATCCGCAAACATGAAATTCGTAAGTGGTCAAGATATATTCTTTTTAAATGAAAAATAAATATATTTCTGATTATGATTTAAAATCATAAAATTTTAACATTTTGAGCGTGCAGTGATAAAATAATATCTTACCCATCATTTAAATCGGTTCACGGCTGACGCAGATAAATGGAACATTTCTAATTATTTTTTAAACTCGTTGTGTTTTGTTCACAAGTGGCTCAAAAAAGAAATATATATATATGTCCAATATATATATGTGTGTGTATATATATAGAAAACTCAAGTAATATTATTTCTTTTATACGTGAATCAACGCAAAATCTACCTTTTAGTCTGTCTGTGTTTTCCCTCAGCTATGTTGCCAGAACAATATTTCAACAATTTTGATTCAATTCAGCACAGATAAACAGAGGACGGTCAACCGCTATTTTGAAAAAAAAGTAACACATTGCCATGGTAAAAAACGGTTTTCCTGATATAGCAGCAAATAATTAAATTTAAAAACAAAAACATTATTGTATTAAGAGCTTAATGACAGCCACCAACCACAATGATAATTTGTGACAAATTATCGTTGTGTATAATAATTTGGCTTCCCACTGTAGCATGTACAAACAGAAAATTATTTAAAGCCATTATTACAGATACAGCTTACAAAGTTTGCATGTACTTACTTATACAAATCAATATGTAACGAAAACCACCATGATTTCTTATCTCAAATAAATTCCGTAAAATACCAGATCATCTTTCGACAACCACATTTTTCCTTCAAAAATTACGTAGATTATGTATTTCAACATATCATTAACCAATCATTTCGCAAAACGATCACGTCGAAGTTTTGAATAATAGTTGAATTGGTCAACAAAGGCGTAGAACTGCGGCCGACGCGCAGTCATAAAATGTCAATGAATTCAAATTACATGATCTTTGGGCCGACTAATATAATATATTTCAAAACATAAGCTGTCCTTAGATACGAGAGTCTGTTTACATGACTACTTTCATGGTAATAAGAAGTAAGCGGGAACATTCAAAGTTGAAAATGTCGAGTAAATGTTATGGGTTTTAAAATTACAATAGCCAATGCTAGATGATACAATTTTAGTAGTATAAATCGCGCGTGAGTGAAATTTTCAGTTTATCCTGAGTTTTTGTCAATTGTTTTCGTACGTACATATCGATATGAAAAGCCAATCAATCAGGGTGAGGAATATCAATAGCAAAAGAAGATAAATTCACATTTTACTAATATATTTATTTTATTTCCATTACCAGTTATATATACAGCAACGGCAACGCAAGCAACTAGTTAACAATGTCAGGAACTATTATACTATTAGGTACATAATGCGTGCAACCTTTTTATTAAGTTATAAAATATATTTGGGAAAGAATGCTCGGAGAGAGCAGCATGCCACTACGACGAAGGCATCGTGTTTTTAGGACGTTGCTACACATTAGGTGCCGAACTGGGCTTTATACTATTACAAGGACCTAAGGGAAATAACAAACCATTTCCCTATCCTACTATTCTGTGGTATCTACTTAATAATACAGATACTAAGTTCATTTCAATCACTAATCAAATATTGACCTTAACAAAAATTCATATCAATAAGGAAATGAACTTTTCAAGCTTATATATTTATTCATTACAATTCTTTACGTCTAATACCTGTCTGCAAACTTAATATACTTTTCGTAATATTTGTATTGCATTTGAGTAATATTAATATGTTTTTCTACCACTATTTAACCGATTATTCAATGACATTGAGTAATGTGTGAAGACATCCGTCATTAATTTCGTCTGACGCGGCCTACACGGCGATCAACATGTTATTACCACCAACTTAACTGTGCAGTTTTCGAGGGCGCTACTGGTCAAGGAAATCAACTACAAACTGTCACAATTTGAAGGAATGTTGTAGTTCTTTTTGCCGCCTGAACAGATAAGTTGGTGGAACTGTACAACCGCCGCGCCGCCGACCTAATGTGTTCTGTATTTGAACACAATATACATAATCCCAAAATATTTCAATAGAGAAATACTGACCAGTAGGGTTATAAACATAGTCAACGTGGATCGCGGATGGAACTCACGAACAGTTTTTTAAATATTTTTGAACATATACTAATTCGTGCGATTTGCGACGAGTTGACGAGTGACTCAGAGTATGGTCGGGTTGGACGGGTTTTCTGCGAAGCGGTACTCTAAAAAACGACGCTTATTTTGCACACAAAACTATAAATCAATTATTAGCGTTTTCAGTGTTTAAATTTGAAATAGGGGAATAATAAGAAAATAATATACCAAATTATAACATACTGACATTTCGGGTTTAACTGTTATGGTCCGCCCAATTCATATCATACTTTTTTATATAAAAGTATTATATAATTATATGTTTTCTACTTATTCAGATCTATACCTATAAAGGGACCTCCAACCTAGCCTAGGGTGCGAGTACAAAAATACTTAATCAATATTTGATTTTAGGCTAATATACTGTACTCAAACGGAGCAGCAAAGTGACATTAATACGCTTTGCGCTTTAGGAACGGAAGTCTAAAAAAGTTTATTTTATTGCAATTATTTAGCTCGTCCCCATTTGAATTGAATCGGATATCGTCAGATTCGTGTGTGGAATATCAAACGGGTAATCAGCCTTGGCATTTAGCTATTCACGTAATAATCTCAGGTAATGATAATATTATGTTACTGAATTCGCCTGTTTAATATTAGAAATAACTTCAATGGGACATAGGACCGAGGGTGTTTTTTTGTGAATTATTTGAACACTAATGTCGTTGGTTTGCAGTAGTACTAGTGTCGCCTAAAAATCAAGTTCAGAGTTCTCCCGGATCAAACTAGTTTTGTTGATTATTCAGCAGTACGTAACTCTGCCCAGTGGATGGCAAGAGCACGAACCTACTTCATAGGATCTAAACCATACATAAATATGGCCCGACAACAAGTTATGCGACACTTAATCCAATACTTCCATGTTCGATTTTGACTCGGCTCCGTTGACGGATCTTCGGTTGAGTTCGCGACATGTGCAAGAACTAGAACCATAAACATATGTGCAGTCAGGGATATTCACACAAAGAAAATAACAAAAAATATCTATTACTTACCATTTCGATCAATCGCATACAAACTGCCTTTTTACTCGTGACTACAGTAAATACTACTCGATCATATGCTGTTTGGGAAAGTTACCTAAAAATTAAGAACTCGAGCACTGATACCGAGATTTTAGAGTAGCAAGCACAAACCGGGAAGGAAGTAGCGGAGGAACAGCAGTAGGTAAAAAGTGAGTGTGGCTCAAACCAAATTAATGTATTTGCTACTTTTCTATCATTTGATAAGTAGTCGTTTATTGTGTCGTTCTAGGGAAACGCATAGTGGCATGAACGTATAAATGGCATCTATCAAATGATAGAGGAGAACGATGCGAATTTAATCGGAAAGAAATAGTTATCCGTTGACAATCTTCACTAGTGGATGGCAAAAATATTATAATGGGTATTACATTACCTTGCATAATAATCATATGGTACACTTTCTGTCAGTCTAACCAAAAAGAGCTAGTCTTTGATCATTATCTCACCAATTTCTAAGTAATGTTGATTATCGGAGTAGAATAATTCAATAATGCAAACTGACTTTCATGATCAACTGCCAGAATACACCGTTATGTGTTTATATATTTTGTAATTGAGGGTGATAGATCTTGCAGCGGGCATTACAAGTACAGCACAACTTATTCTCCACTACAGTGTTGAAGTACAAGCCCTTGATATTACACCTAAGCTCAACATTCGGAATCATTTATTCGTTCAAGGCATCTGTGAAGCACTTATGTATGGATCGATATGTTCACATAAAGTATATGCTAGCCAATATGATGAAACCATGCATTTCGATGTAAAAACATATTTTAAAATTGTTTTATCATCTTATTCTAGACTATGAGAATCAATTTGGGGTTATTACAGTTAATTTTGCAAAGGTCAAATTATTCAGAAACATCAAATTATAGATTACCTTTTAACCCTATTTACCTTTTAACAAAATTTACGACAACATATTTATAAAAGTATGTCTCTCCGTTTTGTGTAGTTCATTGCTATCGCCCTGCTCGTGGCTGCGGCCTCTGCTGTCCCCGTCAACCCCACCACCGGTGACAAAGACGCTCAAATCCTCACATACGAAAGCGACAACATTGGTACTGGACCACATAGCCATAGGTAAGATTTTTATTGAAATACTTGCTTTGACCTTTATCGCACTTGTTTTTGGTAAAAGATGATGTCAAAACCGTTAAAACATACAAGAATAAAACTTAACAAATCCACTTACAATGGGAATTTAAGACTAGCTGCCATAGCAGGTTCTAGCTGACCATTTTTTAGATTTGCAGCTAATCAGGCGAGCTTTCATAAAATACCTTTCCATCATACTGTGAATGTGAATTGATTATTAATATTATTAATTTATATATTTCAAAATTTGGAGTGCTCGTACCGTAGCATGCTTAGTCGTTCTTAATCGATCAGCTAAGTTAAGCAACGTCAGCTGCAGTCATGAGTTGGATGGGTGACCGCTAGTGACATTACTACTGAGCACTTCCTTGCTTCGGTGGGCACGTTAAGCCGTCGGTCCCGGATGTTATCTTAGGATGGGAGTCATTAAATCATTATGATAGGGCATTTTGCGAATGCCCGCTACCACCTTCAAGTAGAAAATCTGTCACTAAGCACCACCCTTTCAGTGTGCCTATAAAAAATAATTCAAGTAAGGCAGGATAAGAAGCATCAATCCCACGCAAAGTATTTTTATGCTGATTTTAACAGTTAAACCGTAGTCTTCGGTACTGATGTACCCCACACGCTTGGCACGATGTATATAAGGGTCTTGCATGACGTAAATGTTTGCCGATGATTTATGAAACAAAATATCATCTGTACCCCAAAATACGTTTCTAGGGTTAAACATCTGGTTCATTGAAAATTGTTCCTTAACTCTCAATACATATTTCAGTTTCGAGACTAGCAACGGCCTCTTCGCCAAAGAATCTGGTGACCTGAAAAATGTTGGCGCTGAAAACGAAGCTTTGCAAAGAGCTGGCGAATTCTCATACCCTGGCCCTGATGGTGTCATCTACTCAGTCAAATGGATTGCCAACGAGTACGGCTTCCAAGCCTCTGGAGCTCACCTTCCTGTCCCTCCCCAGCCTTTAGCTTGATTATTAAACCTCTAGTCTCCAGTTTAAGATGTGTATTTGCTGACCTGCCAACTTGTTAAGCACATCATAGGATAGCGAATAAATGTTAGTGTAAAATATATATATATAGTTGTTTTATTAGGGTTACGTACCTCAAAAGGAAAAAACGGAACCCTTATAGGATTGTCCGTCTGTTTGTGTGTCAAAACACTTTTCCCAGGCGTGTGTATCAAGCTGAAATTCATATTAAATACTCAGGTCTACTGTCTCTTGGAGCTGTGAAAAAATCAAACTTCTAAGCCAACGCAATCTGAAGAAACAGTTTATGCCGCATGTTTTTGATACTCGCGAGGGAACCAAAACCTACAGGAAACTTCCCGTGAACTCAAAATCTTGAAATTACAAAAAATGGTACGAAGCAACTTCTTATAGCACAGTAAAGGAAATTGCAAAAAGCATATATTTTTAGTTACATCATATGAAAAAAAATATTTAATAATTTTATGGATTTCAATTCGCAATAATAATACCATAACATTTACTTACATACCTCCGTACAAACCTGTAGCAGGTATGTACGGAACCCTCGGTGCGTGAATCCGACACGCACTTGGCCGGTTTTGTTGTTATGCATTAACATATTTTACCATATCTCTTTAGCAAGATTACAAGTACAAGACTTTTTTAATATTGTTATGTTTGCAATAACGCCTGTAATCCGCATAGCAGGCGTTATTGCAAACATAACAATATTAAAATTATAAGGTTGCGTCATATTTTATGAGTATAAAACCAATTGAAAAATTTGTCTTGTTTGTAGTACAACATAAGTTGTACTATAGATGTCGCTCCATCCCAATACGATGGTTGAAGAACGATAGGAAAAAATTTAGTTTTGACTCATTGTCATGTTTCAATAGGTTACAGCATACCCCGGATAAAGTGGTGGATGGATGCGGGTTCGAATCCCGCTCACGCCTTAAAAAACAAAAAAAAATCCTCCAGTATATTTCTAATTTTGTAATGTAATCCGCATAGCAGGCGTTATTGCAAACATGACAATATTAATATTATAAGGTTCCGTCATCATTTACGAGTATAAAACCAATTGCAAAATTACAACCTGGTGTCGCTCCATCCTAATACGATAGTGAAAGAACGATAGGAAACATTTGAGTTATGTCTAATTGTCATGTTAGCTCATTAGGTTAGAGCATACCCTGGCTAAAGGGGTGGATGGACGCGGGTTCGAATCCCGCACATGACGTAAATTTTTTACTCTCGTATATTTGTAATTTTGTAATACAAGGCTTTTGTTTAGCAATGAGCAAATGGTAAGGAAAGTTATTGATTTAAAATAAATAAGGATCATCACAAACACAAAACGCAAAATAGGTATGTAAAATCGTAATTGATGTAATATTTACCATCTGTTCCGGTGTGAAGTACCGTCTCATCTTTGAGAGGATACCAAGTTTCTTTGCGGTTAACTGAGCCTTTGACATACGAGTCAAAATTTAGAGTCGACGATAGAGTGACACCAAGGAGGTTTAGGTGGTCTGTGACGGGCACGGATACATCTCGGAAAGTTGGCGACAGTTGAAATGGTCTCCTTTTAGCGGAGAACAAACACGCCTGGATCATATTGGCATTGAACTTGACCAGTTGCCAACCTGGTCAAGTTCAATGCCAATATATCGCCCGAGTCGGAGACTGCATTAAGGGATAAGTTCAAGCGTTCGACCATAGCTTCTCTGAGTCTCTGGCTCACTGGTTCGTGCGGTAGATGTACAGCCCTCTACAACCGTGCTGTCGTCTGCATACCTAAAGGTTTTTACAGATTACCGGGCTTTAACAGATCGTTGATATGCAGCAGGAAGAGCGTCGCAGATAGTACTGACCCCTTTTTTATTATTGTCATGAGGATAATCCATTTACGCAAACACACCCGCCGGGGAGCAGGTGGTTATGAGGGTCAATAGGGACCCCACTACCGACTAAAAACCTCATGGTGTTCCGCCATCTTCGACTAGTGACAGGTGCCGCGGGGTCACTCGCGCTCTCATCCGCAGCCCCCGTCGACGTCACTGCCCGCTTGAACGGGCCCAGCCTCTGTCATGATTTCAGTGTTTTTATTGATACTATTTATTAAAAAGGTGTTCAATTGACGGAAACTGTTTAGACTCGCATTAAGAATATTTAATTTTAAAAGTAATTCATTTGATTTCCGCAAAGAAAGATGACGTTCGGAGGCGGAGGTAGTTTTAGAGGCTCATTTCGTGCAGAGCTCTGGTTCAGTCAAGACGTAGTAAAGATTAAGTTTTTGTGGACTATATGTATATCTTTAGTTATAATTTATATCTGTGCAGATTATTGTGGAAATAATTATAAGTTACTACTGTCGGAAGAAGTTTTTCATTTCACTTCAGAAGTGGGATACACCAATCACAAGGTAAAGTGAACAATTTAATTTGACAGGAACCGAAAATGGATATTATGGATAACATCTTGTATTCCTAGTGATATTTTATTTTTATCTATATATATCACGCCTACTTAAATTATATGTACCAATAATCTTGCAGTAATATTTCTTTTTCATGCGTTCTAAGCCATGATGGATTTCATGCTTGGCCAGGGCGACTCCCTGACAGCATGTAGTTCAGAGTATAATGAAAGGTATGTTGACCACCACGTGGCTGGGGCTACCCTCTGGCAGTGAAGCGTACGCATTCTTTTTATGCTTTCTATTAATCTTATATACATGTTATGGTAATGTGGAGTGCGATAAATTCGAGCAGGGCAACTCTCTGCTAGTTTATTGTAGACTTCACTATACAGTCCTACCAACTTATCTGTTCAGGCGGCAAAAAAAAGAACTACAAAATTCCTTCAAATTGTGACAGTTTGTAGTTGATTTCCTTGACCAGTAGCGCCCTCGAAAACTGCACAGTTAAGTTGGTGGTTGTTCGAGCGCAAAATCTTATCGTTAATCTATAGTTAGTTACCTTATTGTGCATTTAGTTCAACTCATTACCGATAGATGGCGCCAGTAGAAAAATTAGCGCACGGAAGCGTTTTTATCCGTCAATGAGTAATATTTTGTGTGAATTACAAATATATGTGAATCAGCTCAGGATACGTTTGCAAAGTGTTTCATTTACCTTTCACGTTATCCCCAAATTAGACATGGTCCTTAAGAGCCGAATGCTTAGACCAAATTAATAAGTTTTTTAGTTAGTTCAACGACCCGTTGTGGTCGTATCCCCCGTACTCGCAGTGGATTGCTGCACAAGGAGTACGCGGCACTTGCGTCGAGTGCTACTCGTCCGCCACGCGGAGATAGTTATCGAGCAGTGGTGGAAAAAGTAACCAGCTCACTAGTGCAAGCTGGCGAGCTCAGCAATTAGCTCCAAACGGAAGATCATTGATCGGAGGCGAAGCGTGACGTCACATCCAGAGGTTGGCAATAAGGTGACAGTGTTAAGTGACGGAACAGATTGTGAGTACTTTCATAATATTATGTTGTGTGTTTGAAGAAAAAGTAACTTTGAAGAATTCATGGCAAAAACTGGACTTGTAAAATTTTCAACGTTATTTTAGACTTAAAATAATTTGCATGCCTTATTTAAGAACTTAGAATAATTTGCGAAAAAAGTAACATACGGGGAACCTATGCCCGATTTTAGTTCAAACTGTTTAAAAGTTCAAACACTTGTAATATTTTTCCAGTTCAAACACTTGTAATATTTTTTTCTAAATTTGTTTGTTTAAAGGATAGTTAGAGTAGTAATTAAAATGGAAAGAATTATTAACTTGCAATTAGAACTCCAAAATGTTATAGATAAAGCTTATAATAACTATAAAAAAAGCCCTAAAGACAGAATTAGTGTCGAATATGTAGAGACTAGGTTGGATTTGTTGGAGAGCAATTGGCTATCATTTAGTGAAAATCATAAAAAGCTGTATGAAAGTCATAAATTGACGGAAATTAATACATTGACTTATGTAACTTCAGATATATATGATAAGGCTGAAGATACTTACGTTTCTTATAAATCTCTATTGAAAACAGTCAAAAATAAGTTAAGCACAAAAACTGAGAAGCCACAACCCGGTCCTTCCACGTCCAATACCGACAAACAGTCAGCTGTCAAGTTGCCAAGAATTTCAATACCCATCTTTTCAGGTAATTATTCCGAGTGGACATCGTTTCGCGATTTGTTTGTTTCACTCGTTCATAAAAATGAATCTTTGGACAACGTACAGAAATTACATTACTTAAAAGGACATCTCAGTGCTGAGGCTGCTCAGTTGGTTCGTTACACACCGGTAACTGATGCTAATTATAGTGAGTGTTGGTCGTTATTAAATAAAAGGTACGATAACAAAAAGTACTTGTCAAACTGTATTTTAAAACGATTATTTAGTCAAAGGCGTATTAATACTGAATCAGCAGCAGGTTTGAAAGAACTGTTAGACACTACTGTTGATTGTTTAAATGCTTTGAAAAATTTGGGCATCAATGTGAGTACCTGGGATATAATAATTATACATGTTGTCACATACAAACTAGATTCTGAAACTCGTAAGCAGTGGGAGTTGTTCATTTCAGGAGATGATTCCCTCCCAACCATTGATCAGTTTAAGACATTTATTGAGCAACGTTTTAGAGCTTTGGAGTTTCTCGAACCACGAAAATATACTGCGAACAACAATAAGTCACAGAATACTCAGGTTCTGCTGGCTACAAAGTCTTCGAAGATGACGTGTGAATACTGTTCCGAAACTCATAAAATGTGTTTCTGTAAAAAGTTTGCTGAACAATCTGTCAGCCACAGACGAGAATTCGTAGCCAACAATAACATTTGCTTTAATTGTCTAGGTAGCAACCATATATCTTATGATTGCAAAAAGTTATCAAGTTGTCGAATCTGTCAAAAGAAACATCATACACTGTTACATCTTAGTAACGAGCACCACGAGGAACCAACAACTACCTCAAAGCCGATGGCTGGAAGTTCAAGTCCAGATTCAGATGTACCCATAGTAGCATGTCTCTCTACAGGTCAGATTACGAAACTGAAACAGGTTTTGCTGGCCACAGCGCTAATTAAAGCCGAAGCTAAAAATGGTGTGCCTCTGCTAGTACGTGCGTTGATGGATCAAGGCTCGCAGGCGTGTTTCATCACGGAAGCTATAGTTCAACACCTTCGACTGAAGAAGATACCTGCCAATGGAGTGATTTCTGGCATATCTAATGATAAAACTATGCGAGCCCAATACAAAGTTAAGGTTCAAGTTCAGTCACGGGTTGATGCAGACTTTAAAATGGAAATAGAGGCTTACGTTCTAAGCAAGATTACAGCCTATCTTCCAGAACAGAAGGTAGACTTTATTGATTGGATGGAATTAGGTCATCTACAGTTGGCAGACCCACAGTACAACGTACCCAACAAAATTGATATTTTATTAGGTGCTGATGTATATGGCACCATAATGAAGGAAGGAATTAAGAAGTGTCCTAATGGATCACTGGTTGCACAGAACACCACATTAGGTTGGGTTCTTTCAGGTGCCATAGACCATAAAATCGGAAAGCTTACTGATACAACGGTGAGAGTACGAGTTATGCATGCACAGGTCAACGAAAACGATATTTTGAGAAAATTTTGGGAAGTAGAAGAGAGTACGTTCTATAATGCAAAAAAAATACTAAGCGAAGAAGAGCAAAGGTGTGAAGATATTTATGAGAAAACTACTACTAGAACAAGGGAAGGACGTTATTCAGTAAACTTACCATTTCGTGAGGAAAATCCGCTGTGCACAAAGGGCGATTCCCGTGATATATCTGTAAAAAGACTACATGGCTTGGAAAAAAGACTAACAAAGGATTCTGAACTCCAGAAAAAATATAATGATGTTCTCAAGGAATATTTAATTTTGGGACACATGAGACCTGTTAATGACAATGATAGTAAAAAACAGGTAGCTGTCTACTTACCGCATCACGCCGTTGTAAGAGAGGATAAATCCACTACGCGAGTAAGAGTCGTCTTCAACGCATCGAAACCTAACAAGATGGGGGTTTCCTTAAATGATACGCTTATGGTGGGCCCAACCTTACAAGCTGATCTACGTCACATTGTGTTGCATTGGAGAACATATCCCATCGCTTTGGTGGCCGACATCATAAAAATGTACCGTCAAGTACTTGTGAAGGAATCTGATGCTAGCATGTATCAGCGTATTGTATGGAGAGATAGTCCTAATGAAGAAATCAAGGATTATGAACTTCTTACCGTTACTTTTGGTACTGCTGCCGCCCCATACTTAGCCGTAAGAACGCTACACCAGGTTTCTTATGATAACGGAGCTCAATTTCCACTTGCAAGAGAACGAGTGTTAAAGTGTTTCTATATGGATGACCTGATGACCGGCTGTGCTACAGTAAAGGAAGGATTTGCAGTATACAAGGAAATGCAAGGGTTATTAGAGCAAGGGGGGTTCAAATTACAAAAATGGAATAGCAATAATAAGGAGCTTCTCAAGCAAATTACATTACACAAGGAAAAGGACAGTCAAATGAAGGAAAACCAAGAAGTTGAAAGGAAAACAGATAGAGAAGAAATTGAAATAAAATTAGACAGCACTATTAAGATTTTAGGACTTTCCTGGAGTAGAAGTGATGACATGTTCAAGTACGCAGTGCAACTCTCCACGATGGCAGGACCTGCAACAAAAAGAAAGATAGTATCAGAAATTGCACGACTATTCGATCCCCTCGGTTGGGTGGCTCCCAGCGTTATTTTAGCAAAGATGTATATCCAAAAGCTTTGGTTGTTAGGTGTAGGCTGGGATGAACCAATTTCTCAAGAGTTAAAAGAAGAATGGGATACTTATCGTTCGGAGTTTGTTGAATTTTCCAAGGTACAGATCCCACGTTGGCTTGGCACTAAGCATAATGATCACATTGTGGAACTGCACGGATTCAGTGATGCGGCTCGCGGAGCTTATGCAGCAACAACTTACCTTCGTATCGTGGATAGCCAACATAATGTCAAAACATCACTGGTAGTCGCAAAAACTAGGGTGGCACCCGTGAAACAAATTAGCATCCCTCGATTAGAGTTGTGTGGTGCAGTCTTGCTGACGCGACTGTTAGCTGAAACATCAGAGGTTTTAAATATTCCAAAGGACAATGTACATGCTTGGACAGATTCCACGATTGTTTTAGCATGGCTGAATAGTCATCCAAGCCACTGGAAAACTTTTGTCGGTAATCGTGTATCCGAGATTCTAACCACTCTGGAATCATCTCATTGGTCCCACGTTTCCAGCAAAGACAACCCCGCAGATTGTGCTTCAAGAGGAGTATCTCCAGCTTCATTAGCTGCAAATGAATTATGGTTTTCTGGACCAAAATTTCTTAGAGAGCGTGAAATTATCTACAATAGGCCAAATGATTTACGCACAAACGAAGAAGAGTCTATTCGAACATTTTATGTAGGAGAAATCTCGGACGATACATTGTTTGCAAAATACTCATCACTTCAAAGGCTATTGAGAGTCGTAGCATATTGCAGAAGGTGGTTAAAAAAGACAACTCCCAGGAAATACTTAAGCAAAGTGGAAATTGATTAAGCTATGCAATGTTGCATAAGAAAGGCACAAATAGAAAAGTTCCCGGACGAGTACATGGAACTTAGACAAGGACAGCCTATGTTAAAAAAGGGTAGCAAGTTAAAACTATTGTGTCCTTATCTAGATGGTAAGGGTATAATTAGAATTACAGGACGCTTGAAGAACTCTAGATTGGAAGAACAAACCAAGACACCCATCGTCTTGCCTCATGACTCTCTGTTAACTAAGTTGTTAGTGGCTGAAGCTCATGAGAAGACGTTACACGGAGGACAACAGCTAATGCTTAACTATTTGAGAACGACGTATTGGATTATAGGAGCAAAAAGTTTGGTGAAGCAGCATATACGTAACTGTGTTACTTGTGTCAAGAATAGTGCACCCACCTTCAATCAATTTATGGGTTCATTGCCAGCTGTAAGATGTACTCCAGCTCGGTCATTTGTCAACAGCGGAGTGGACTACGCGGGACCAATAAATATTAGGACTAGTAAAGGACGTGGACATCGTTCGTATAAGGGTTATATATGTTTATTTATTTGTATGTCCACGCGGGCTATACACCTGGAAATCGTAAGCGACATGACTAGCCAAGCATTTTTAGCAGCTTTTAGAAGATTTGTTGCGCGACGTGGTAGATGTAACAACCTATGGTCCGATAACGGAACAAATTTCGTCGGAGCAGCCAAGGAATTGCGGGAATTGAGTTCCGTTCAACCGGAAATTGCCGAACATCTTGAAAAAAATGGAACAGAATGGCATTTCATACCACCACGTTCCCCAAATTTCGGAGGCCTGTGGGAGGCTGCAGTTAAGTCAACCAAATTTCACCTTAAACGAGCAATCGGCGAATTGACTCTTACGTACGAAGAGATGAGCACTCTCCTTTCTCAAGTGGAAGCATGTCTCAATTCAAGACCGATGACTGTCGTGAATGGTGAGGATCCTGATGAACCTCTTCCGTTAACCCCTGCTCACTTTTTAGTTGGCGAACCATTAGTTAATGCACCAGACTTTTGCTATACTTCAAGCAACATGAATTTATTGTCAAGGTGGCAGCTTGTTCAGAAAACACTGCAAGTATTTTGGAAGCGTTGGTCGGAAGAATATTTAACAACGCTAATGCATCGGTATAAGTGGTCACGAAAAACTCCAGAGCCTAAAATAGGAGACGTGGTTTTAATTAAGGAAAATGATCTTCCTCCTGGTCAATGGCTACTTGGTCGTGTCATAGAAAAACATCCTGGTACAGATCAAATAACTCGAGTAGTCACCTTACGTACCAAATCATCAGTTTTGAAACGACCAACCTCTAAATTGTGTATACTACCGGTGGAGAGATATGATGATGCTAACAATTAAACTTATTTGCCTTGTTTATTTTGTTAAAAAGTTTTGTTCATAGTTCATAGTTATTTATTCATATATAAAATACACGTCAACAATACATTATTTTACAAAAAGTAAAAAATACAATTGTTATTTTGTGCTTATATAGCATGAAATACACATAATAAATAAAATCAAAGAAATAACAATGATAATAATAACAAAATAATAATATTATAAAAATCATAAAACATATAATTAAATGAGTTATTTGAATGTCAATAGGTTTATAAGTAACAAATTAGATACTAGAATTTTTATTTTTAAATGTCAAGAATTCATTATAGCTATAGAACGATTGGCTAACCAGCCAGCGTTTGAGCCTCATTTTGAAAACATTCAGGCTTACCGCCTGTTTGACATCATTTGGGATTTGATTATACACTGACGGACCCATGATGTGCGTTAACTTGCCAGACTTAACTAGGGAGCAGGACTTGCTAGCCAACACTCCCCTATTTCTAGTACAATACGAGTGGGTATCTCCTAGTTTTACGTAGCTATCTAGATTCTGCCGAACGAATACCGCCACTTGAAAAATCACTATTGATGGTAGTGTAAGGATTCCCAATTCCTTGAAATATGGTCTGACGGTGGTATCTTGGGGAATTCTCACGATAGCTCTAACAGCACGTTTTTGGAGCCGGAATGCCCTCTCCCAGTCTGCAGCTCGAGCCCAGAGCTCTGCACCGTACTGAAGTTGGGAATGGACAGTGGCAAAATAGCACGACTTCACCACCTTTATTGGAAGCAGTCGTGCCATACGGCTAAGTGCAAAGCACGCACCGCCTAACTTTCCACACACCCTGTGTACGTGAGACTCCCAGGTAAGGCCACTGTCTATCTCAAAGCCTAGAAAGGTAGTCTTGTTGACTTGGTCTATCCTTTTCATGTCGATGGAAACATTAAGGCGACGAACGTAGTGGCCGGAGAGGTTCACGTAAAGAAAGTGTGTTTTGGTTAAATTTAAAACTAGCCCATTCTCACGAAACCACTGAGCTAGTTGTCCAGCAGTTTCGTTCAATCTCTTCTCTAAGTTATCCAACGACGTTCCAGTTACAATAGCGGCAACATCATCGGCGTACATAAACACCTCCGCTTTCGTGATAGCACCTGGTAAATCGTTCAACAACAGTGAGAATAATATATTCGATACTGCTGAACCTTGAGCTATCCATATGGATTTTCAATGGGTCAGATCTCTCTTTCCCGCCATCACCTACAACTATCTGAGACCGACCACGCAGAAGATTATTTAAGACTGCAAGTGGTTTGTCGCATATCCCGTAGTGACGCATCTTCATTGCTAGGATGGTATGGTCGGCTACGTCAAATGCCTTGGAGAGATCGCAGCAAAGTACTGCTACCTGCTGCGACCTCTCCCGGGCATCAACAAGGCGACTTATCACCTCGCGGGCCAGGGAAGTGGTCGACCGACCTGTGCGATATGCATATTGTCTGTCAGACAGAGCGTTAGTGGATGACAAGTATGCAATCAAGCGAGTGCTCAGGCCGTTTTCGAGAACCTTTGCTATCGCTGGAATAATCGAGATCGGACGGTAGCCGTCAATATTGTCCCGCTTACCTTTTCCCTTAAATATAGGGGTGACTTTACTCACTTTTAAGGGCTCGGGAAATGTACCTTCTTTTAGACAACGATTAAACAAGCTCGCCAGAACCGGAGAAATAGAACCGGCGGCCATATTTCAAAGTTGCATAGATATTCCGTATGCGTCCTTAGATGGTTTAGATGGAATGCGTGCGGTGATAATGTGGTGCACCTCGTTTGATGTAAAAGGACGCAGTCGCATCGAACGATCAGCGGGCACACTCGTGTTACACAGTACTCGCAACACACGACCGGGATCCGCAGCAGGTGCCGCGCAGGCCGCAGCAGCCCCTACGAACCTCGCGTTCATTGTATTAACCGCATCATGCTTGTTAGTAAATGAGGTTCCGACGGAATCCTTGACAATGTCTGTGAAGTCAAGGTTACAAACATTAAACTTTCCTCTCTGTTCATTTACGATATTCCACATAGTTTTAGCAGAATTTTGAGATTTCTGCATTATCTTTGAATAGTAATCTGATTTTTCGTTGTGTAACAAGTCGTCATATTTCGTATTTAATTCGTAAATAAATTTAGTCAATATGTCATTTTCCGGAAACTTATTATATAAATCAATCAATTCGAATAATAATAATTTAAAGTTTTTAATGTCAGCTGTTACCCATGTGCGGTTTTGTTTTTTAGGAGCTAATCGTAATGGGAAGCAATCGTCATACTTATTAATTATTACGTTTATCACAGACATCGTCAAACTGTTCGTCGAAGAACTGTGCTTATATATATTGCCCCAATCTACACTTGCAAGTGAGTTATTAAAATTGTCTTTTTTCATTTGGGAGTAGTTCCTAGTCAGTTTGTTGTGTGGTTCTTCCTGTACTATCGTAAGTATTATTTCCGCACGAGTCGCTAAGTGGTCACTGAGATTGGTGGTAACTGGCGATACTGTTATAGGCAAAGATAGATTGGAGTAAATATGATCTAGAGAGGTAGCACTGTGGGACGTAATCCTAGTAGGAAAGTCTACCAAGTTAACCAGACCATGAGGCGACAGTATATCGCACAAACGTTTTTTTTCGACACTAATTTCAACTAAGTAGTCTATATTAATGTCACCGACAATAACACATTGAAGGCTAAGCTCACTTATTTTATTAAGCAAAGTATCAAAGTAGGGAAAAAATTGGTTAGCAGTAATACCGTTAGTTCTATATATACACATACTACAGTAAAGTTATAATCTACTATATCAACAGCTGATATTTCGCAGTAAAGCTCACTAGACAATTGTTAATTTTAAGTTCATAGGTCACATGTATTTTTATGTATTTAAAAATATATTTTCATATATTTTTGCGCTCATTTCATGTGTATTAAGACAGTCCAACAATGACATTCTAGGAAAGCAGTTGCAGTTCAGCCATGGTGGGCAGTAAAGTTCAATTTTAAAGGACATTTCTCACATAATGGTGTCATAATGGTCCTTGGTGGGCGGTATGTTCGAGCGCAAAATCTTATCGTTAATCTATAGTTAGTTACCTTATTGTGCATTTAGTTCAACTCATTACCGATAGATGGCGCCAGTAGAAAAATTAGCGCACGGAAGCGTTTTTATCCGTCAATGAGTAATATTTTGTGTGAATTACAAATATATGTGAATCAGCTCAGGATACGTTTGCAAAGTGTTTCATTTACCTTTCACGTTATCCCCAAATTAGACAGTGGTACTATAAAGGAAACTGTTCACGAGCACATGGCTACTCTCTGGCAGTGCTAGTGTACATTTCTAAAAGGCTATAATACATTTATTTTTGTATATTATGTGGTACATATGCAAGGTGCTTTGTTCATTTAACACGATTCGTCAGGGCGACTCTCTGATACCGTGTTTTTGGAGTACGTATTATTTTTGTTTTCTGTTATTCTTTATATACATATCCTGCTGTGGCAATGTGGAGTACAATAAATTTGAGCAGCGCAACTCTGCTAGTTTATTGTAGGATTCATAAAAAAGGAGACTGTATACGAGCACATGACTAGGGCTACTTTCTGGCTGTGCTAATATACATTTTCTAAAGCCATTATACAATATTTTAATATATTATATAGTACCTATGGAAGGCAACATACTCATTTAACGCGATTGGTCGGGGTGACTCCCTGGTACCGTGTTTTTGAATTGTCATGTAAACAATTGCGCGCTTGCACGTGGCTTTGTTTGTAAATTACAAATAAGACTTCACCTTCCTTGTCGATCTGGAAGAGTTCAAGCTACGCGTGTAGTACAAGCTGCAGGTTGGTGAAGTTCTTGAAAGCTATAAACAATAACTAAGCGTATACGCATCGCAACTGGACTTACGGTGTACGTATGTACACCTTCAACCAAAATGGCATGACCTTACAAATCGGATAACTAAAATTGCTTCTGACACGCTTGGGTTCCAAAAGCGAGTTAATGATGACTGGTTTGACGAAAACAATGAGGTCCTTGTTGAAATCATTGCTTGTCAATAGATTGCTGGAGATAAAAAGACAAAGCTATGCAACTGATAATGTTAGCCATAATGAGAGAGTTAGGTTAGGTTAGGTGCCTATGCGAACTATCAAGGATAATTGGTGGTTAGAGAAGGCTATTTATATGCAGATGCTTTCGGATACAAATCAGCTTGATCTTTTCATTGGTGAGGTGCGGAAGTTATCTGGGCTACAGTACAGGGTTAATGTGTCATTAAGAGATAATGATGGATGCTTGATATCGGGAAAGAAAGAAGCATTACAGCGGTGGGCAGATCATCTCCAATATTTATTGAAAGTTTTTCGTTAAGAAGATCTTTCTTTCATTGACTCACTGCCTGATGATTACCCGCGAAACCTTCAGTTAGATGATAACTCAGTCAACATATTTTTTTTTCAATTTAGGCGTCTGCGACGCTCTTATAAAGGTCAATTAAACATTTTAGTATTGAAATATTCTACATTGTACCGACCCGCTCAAAACAAATTTAAAATAAATATATACCCATTGCGAGCGGGAGGCTCGGGGCCATTTTTTTAAAAGTCTTTTAACAATGCGTTACACAATGCTTTTAACATACTAACTATATAATAAATTTATTACAATGTTTGTTTAAATTACGTAGGTGACAGTTTGGTTTTCGCCCTGGTAATGGAACTTGTGATGCTATATTTTCCGTCCAATAATTTCAAGAGAAAAACAAAGAGCAGTTGCAGCCGCTATATCCTTGCTTTGTCGATCTGGAAAAGGCTATTGTGGCTATTGTGGCTAGTAAGGCCTTTGGGATGGTTCTGCTTAAACTAGGATGTACGGAAAAGTTTGCCCGTATTCTGACGCTGGTACATGATGGTATGGACTGTTGTATTTCGACCAGTAGTGGTGTCAATCAGGGACGTGTTTTAGCTCCGACACTGCTTGCGCTGTATTTCTTTCTCTAGGGTTGTTGAAAAAGCTACGAAACATCTACTAATGAAATTCATATACGCTTCAGAACAGACGTTAAGTTTTTCAACCTTGGGATATTTAGAGCTCTCACCAAATGCTCACTTGATATCATTAGGGAGTATATGTATGCTGATGATCTCTGCTTCGTTCCCAGTAGTCCAGACATCCTGCAAGAACTTATGACAAATTTACATAATTCAAGAAAATATCTGCTTAAAAATCAACGTCAAGAAGACTGAGGTCATGGCTTTGAATTGCACGAAACTTTCAGTATCTCTCAAAGATAGTGTGCTTGAGGAGGTGGACGAATTTAAGTACCTAGGCAGTGTGATTACATGCAAAGGAGACCTGGATCCAGAAATAAATAGCCAAATCGATGCTGCTTCGGCGGCATTTCGTAAGCTCCAATACTAAGTCTTTCGTTCACACGACTTGTTCCTTAGCACAAATATAAAGGTGTATTATTATGTCAATTGTATTGCTAAATCTCCTGTACTACTCGGAAACGTGGTGTCTGTATTGAAAGCTCATACGCGTTTTAGATAGGTTTCACCTTAAATACCTCCGTGATATACTGAATATATCGTGGATAGTGTCAGTAACACAGAGGTTTTAAGAAAAGCCAATGTTGGCGGAATAGAGGCTTATTTATTGCGACGTCAGTTACGTTGGTGTGGCCATGTGACGAGAATGGCAAGCGGAAAAGGGGGTGGCCAATTGTTGAGATATAAAAATGTTCAGAAGAGGTGTCAGACATTAGGAGGTGAAAAATTTACCCCTATCGTTGGTAGGCACTTGATGAAAACCGCGCAGAGTGCGGTAGGTTATGTAAAATGTGTATGTTTTTGAAGTTGACAGGAGTCGAGAACTAGATGATAAACGTGACAAACCTTAAAATATACCACCTTCGAACCTCAGGTATAATTTTGTGGGTGGTGTCCTAACGTGTGGCATTTCTTTAAGGACAAAATAGGATATCACAGTCATACTAAAGCGCATGATCGACGCCTGGACTTTATATGACAATTAATTTCCGATAGTTTACAACAAAAACTTGGGTCACCGTGGCCGAAAGCGGCTAGGGAACATGATGATATATTATGTTTTTATATGTCATTATATAGAAATCATGCATATGTTTTCCATGTTAAAGTTTTATCAATCATGGATATGTTTTCCATGTTAAAGTTTTATCGATCACGGATATGTTTTCCATGTTAAAGTTTATCAATTACGGATATGTTTTCCACGTTAAAGTTTTATCGATCATGGATATGTTTTCCATGTTAAAGTTTTATCAATCATGAATAAGTTTTCCATGTTAAAGCTTATCGATCATGGATATGTTTTCCATGTTAAAGTTTATCGATCATGGATATGTTTTCCATGTTAAAGGTTTCGATCATGGATATGTTTAGCATGGTAAAATTTTATCAATCATGGATATGTTTTCCATCTTAAAGTTTATCGATCATGAATATGTTTCCCATGTTAAATTGTTATTGATCATGAATGATTTCGTGTTAAATTGTTATTGATCATGAATGATTTCGTGTCAAATTGTTATTGATCATGAATATGAATGTAAAAGTTTTATCAATCATGGATATGTTTTCCATGTTAAGGTTTATCGATCATGGATATGTTTTGCATGATAACGTTTATCAATCATGGATATGTTTTACATGATAAAGTTTATCGATCATGGATATGTTTTGATGTTAAAGTTTTATCAATCATGGATATGTTTTCTATCTTAAAGTTTATCGATCATGAATATGTTTTCCATGTTAAATTGTTATTGATCATGAATACGTTGTTCTACGAGCGCACGATCGAGGCTAAAAGCGCGGCTTTTTTTTAAAGGGAGACATATAAGCTGGCTACCGCTATACGGACGTCCAGCTCCACCGGGTTTTGGGCGAGGGAAGGCCCTCTCCGAGGGAAGGTCCGTAACCGTATTTATATCTCCCGTCTCGGAAGAAGACTTCTCCCGAGACGGACGTATAAGGCGAAAAGCGCCTTATACCTCCGTCATCTGCGGACGCCGAAAACGCTCCGCTACTATCGGGAGGGGTGCGAGCTCAAGGGCACCACTGTGGTTTGGACCTCGGCTTGTCTCGCTGCCGAGAGACAATGGGGGAATCGGAACTAAATGCCTCGATACAACTGCAGTGTTGTACCGTTGAGAATGGGCCCTACTGAATATTAATCTGTGACTATTTGGAGAGGCACTAATCGGGACTTTATTTTTGCCTCGAGCTCGCCGGAGATCTCGGTGTTTGATTGTGTAATCTCTGATTACCGCACATCTGGGGATGTTACCGGGACGACTTGCGGACAACGCTAAAGCTGCCAACGTAATGGCTGCGATGGGGTATCCGGGTCGTCCAATACCTTCCGTGGCCAGCAACAGGGAGGTTTGAAATATGAGTCGGATGTGGCAGTCGAATAGTTCGCTGCCTGGACAACCAGAGGGTTCGGGTGGTGGGGGCTCGATCAAAATATCGGCGGACGCAGCCCTTATTGAACTGCGCTAAAGAAGGAAGGTTTAGGTCGCAGTGCTTCGGACGTACCAGGGAGCGCCGGTTGCCCTGCGAAAAACCGGTTTTGAAGGACTTGAAGCTTATGTAGGTGGGCCTCACTAGCATGACTGAACACTACTGATGCCTACGTCATGATGGGGCAGATGCAAGCAGTGTAAAGTGTCTTCTTATTACTAAGAGACATTTTACTTTCTTTACAGATTAAGGGACTTAGGCAACCCATGACAAAGGCGGACTGTTACGGACAGTATTGATGTGATCTTTGAAGGTGATATTCCGATCAAGGGTTACTCCGAGGTATTGAGTTGTTCGATGTATTCGTTTTTGATTCGATGAACCCAGGGAATGGGTTCATCGAACAGAGTTAGTGGCTTCGGATAGCGGGGCGGGTTCTCTCAGTAAAACATAGCTGCGCTTTTGACTGGATTGACCGCGATGCGCCATTTTCGGAACCAGTCACCGATCTCGGTGATGGCCCGTTGAATGACAAAGTAAGTCTGTCTATTGATATGCCAGCCGGTGGAATAAATGGCGGTATTGTCCGCGTATTGGGCTTTGAAAACATTGGGTTGGGCGCGAGGGATGTCGCTGGTGTACAGCGCGAAAAGGATGGGTGATAGCACGGAGGCCTGAAGGACTCCGGCTCCGACTGGATGGGGAGTGGAGAGGGTGCCTTCCACATGGTAGCGAAAGCTTCTGTCCCTTAGGAAGACTTGTAGGGTGAGCACAAGACGTTCTGGTACGCCAAGGTGGAATAGCTTGTAAATCAAGCTGTTGTGCTAGACTTTGTCAAAAGCTTTCGCCACGTCGGGGAAGTCACCTGCCTACCTATTCAGGGTAGTAGGGAGCATAAAAATAGAAACAAGAGAAGAGTTTAGAATGAAGTACAATAGAGACAAGGGTCGTGGATTACAGACAGGTATGGCTCTCAGCAGCAGGCCTGCCGTGCAGTGGCTCAGCTCCAACACTGCCGCGCCGGTAGGCTGCCCCAGCTAGGTGCTGTAGAGACGGGTTGGCCGCGGTCGGTGCTGGAGGTCAGGGGACGGCCGGAGTTCAGTTGAAAGTCAGGTACTGGAAGTCAGCCTCGTACTGGAATTCAGCCTCGTACTGGAATTCAGCCTCGTACTGGAACCCTGGAAAGCACATGTGCTCCGGTCATAGTGGGTCCAGTGAGATGTTGAGCTGGTAGGTCCACTGTCCCTCTGCTACTGAGCATATAGGGACTCGCAGAGAGCCTTTTGGGTTGTGGCCCGCCAGCAAACAACAGATGCCATAAGGGCCAAAGAAGTAGATGCTGCTGGTGAAGAATTCGCATCCGCTAAAGCTTCCGCTACCGAGCATAAAGGAACTAGCTAGGCCCTTCGTGGATGCGAACCACCAGCCGCATTAGAATGCCAGAAGGGCCAAGTAGGTATGTTGCTGGTCAGGATGCGCACACTCCACGAGGTCCGTTCACTACCAAGCATAAAGGGACTAGCCTAGATCCCTCGTGAATTGCGAGCTACCAGCAACATCCTTTAAAGTTTGCCAGAAAGGCGTAGATAGAAATACAGTAGAATTGTTGAGAAGCATCAGAGAAACACAGAAAAATATACACAAGTTAAACAAGAGAGTTATGCTAATAGCTAGAAGAGCTATTAGCATGTTAAAACACATAATAAGTACAGTAAATAGCGTTGAGAGTACACACCAAGAGTAATTAATTACACATTTGCAAAAGGAAATTTATGGTTATTATTATGGTATTTTTGGTCAAGCACAATTTCACAAACTTACCCACAGTATGGGGTTTTCCGAAGAGCGATATAAGACTTTATTAAGTTTCTATGAACTACTTTCAAACGTTGAAATTTAATTGTAGTGGTCAGTGCGTGGCTCGTGGGGAAGTGACGCCGATTTTTATTGTAGGAAAGTCATCAACTATGCCGGATGTTTGAGGTCGATTTCGCTACCTTATATGGTCATGCAAAAGGCCACTAAACCGTTAGAGTAATTTCTCCAATCACTCAAGCCTATTTAAACAATTTTTAAAACAAAACGTTCCTCTAATAGGAAGTTAAAAAATCCCCCGTGGTGATTTTTTCTGACATTCAATAGTTTGACAGTTCTGAATAAGAGTGAATGAGCAAGTATTAAAAGATATATTTTATATTTTTGGATCTATATTTTTCTTGTTATATAGTCCAATTAATTATTGTAATTTATTTTAAGGTTTAAATAATTATTTAGTTAAGCAGATATATTATAAAAAGTTTCTATCTCCAAGGCGACATCTATTATTTCAGATTGAAAGTTCTTTCAATCTGAAAGGAAACTAAGGCTTTAGAATATGCGACCTCTATCGGTTTACTGATGAATTACTTCAGCGCGTAGCACTAGTAGATCTTATTGTGAACCGATAGATAATTCCATTTTGCAGTAACTGAATAGATGACGGTTATATTAATTATATTAAATATCTGTTATTTTACTATATTTTTTTATATTTATATAATTACTATATTTTCACCGTTTTTAGAACGGTGATACTGCTACCGTCGGTTGGGGTTTGGGTTTCTTATTGAAACCTTCAAGGATGTGCTCCGTGAGGCGGTGCACCTGTTGGACGCATGAGTGTCTAGGTCTAAACCCAAACTGCTCATTGGGAATAAGGCGGTGTTCCCGTGCATGGGACGAGAGACGGTTCGCAAGAATCCGTTCGTATAGCTTCTCCAGGGCTCTGAGGAGGCTGATGGGACGGTAGCTGGCGGGATTAGAGGAGTTTTGCCTGGTTTGTGAATGCCAATGACATTTGCACATTTTCAGGTGTCGGGGAACACACAAAGGTTCATGGCCGCATTGAAGATGCTGACTAGGAAATGAATGAGAGGGGGAGAAAGGATTTTAAGAACTTTGTTAGAGATGACGTCGGCACCGGGGGCTTTACGTTGGCGGAGGTCCTCGATCGGTCTCGTCGCCTACGATAGATACTGGGGTGAGTGGGGAGAGTTCCGAGCTTGGTCTACGTGATCTAAAAACGCGCGGCGACTCTACACGCCTTTATATAGACACGAACGTGAATCACGGCTCTTTTTTGTAGCTCACAATTGAAAATATACGTTTTTAAACTAACAATTACATAACAATGGTATGTGAATTGATTAAGAATTATTTTAACGTATTGAAGGTATGTGTCGTGTTTATAAACATGTGTAATATTTAATGATATAGTAAACAACATTAAAAAACTAGTTCTAAACTTGATATTATGCACAGAACGACGGCTTGCACGATGAGTCAGTTACAGGACCAGTTTGCAGCTTCTCAGGACTCTTCTTGTCCCGAGAAGCTGCAAACAGGAATTTAGGCCGAATCGTCACTAGATATAAAAAAAAATTATAAAGATTTTTTTAGTGTTTTACTAAATAATTAATTTAATGTTTTCTTAAATACTTATTATTTGTTATTAATACAAATATACGATAGGAAAAATTTAAGTCATGTGCGGGATTCGAATCCGCGTCCATCCACCCCTTTAGCCGGGGTATGCTCTAACCAATTGAGCTAACATGACATGACGTCATAACTCAAATCTTTCCTATCGTTCTTTAACCATCATATTAAGATGGAGCTATGCTATGTAATGTATTTGTTATTATTATATGAGAAGTTAAAAAAGATAGGAAGTTGTAAGTTGTACAACTTCCTTATTCATATTTTTTAACTTCTTATAATCCTTTCTTGCATCACGTATTCTCATCTATCATCGTTGCCATTTGTACGTTTTAGTTAGCCTTTGTTGCTAACCAAACCAGCCATCCTTTTTTATTTTCATCCACAGCCTTTTGTACATCTTTACCCATCCACACATTCTTTTGCATATTTCCTTTTTGCCTTTAAGAAATTCCATACACATTAATGGCAACGTCTACCACTCCTTCCTTAAATATTATCCACATTTCTTCAATTTTATTTATATCTTCCAAACCATCAAGTCTTTCTTGCAACATATTAAAAATTTAAAAACAAACAGTGTGTTCGTCACACAGATACTCCATTCCAGACACAAATCTAGAAAATTTATTCCTTTCTCATTCCCAAAACTCCCAAAAGCGCCAAGAATCCGTATACGTTCATCTCACTTTATTCCTAGCCATCCCTTAAAATATCTAAACAATCCAACCCTTTCATTATCTGTACACATTTTTAATACATCGTGCATACTGTCCCAAGACTCCTCTCTTTCTTTTTGGTCTTTTAGGAACTTTCTCAAACCCATGTTCGTAGGTGCATAAACACCCGCTACAAAAGGACGAGTAAGCCCAACTTTAAGCCTCACCCAGAGAAGTTTAAGGCTCACGAATTTATACTCGATCGTACATTTATTCATTCGTGCAGAAAGGATCAACCACTCCAACGCCCTGACAGGCTCTGTTAGTCACCGGTACTCCCGCCAACAGTGCCGTATAGAATCTATATTTGGTGGTGTTACATCCTTTCCGCTTCGTCTCATTCACACACAAAACCTATTTATGTCTTTTATGTATCATCTGGCATACTTCATCCAGTTTGCTGTCCACCTCTAACATTAATCGTAGCAAAGCGGCTCTCCATGGTCCGCTTTCCGCTCCCGCAAGGAACGAGACGTGAAAAGTGGTGAACCTCATCGCCGCTATTCGGGATTTTGTTATTCAAATTGAAATCCATGCGGTTCCTGCGAGTAGCTTGGGAAAAAATAGGCCCGTCCTGACAGAGTCCCGCAAGCCAGGATAAGGCTAGCTGTTTTCTGGATTCACCAGGTCCCAGGACAGTTTGGCACGCTTGAGACTAGACACGCCTCTAACCACGCATCTATAGGCACGGCAGACCCCAGATTGGCGGAAAGGGAAATAGAAAGGATTGGTGACGAGGAAAGGATATCTATCTATATGAGTTTGGGTAGGAAATAGCTAAATAGGTATACTACTACTTTGGCTAGGTATGGTAGAGGTAGTATCAGCTGGGACATCAGGGTCGCATACCCGCATATCACCACAATATCCGGGCAGGCAATTGTGAATGTGTATGTACTGTTTTTTCAGAACAGTACGAAATATACTATAATTTGTGTTGCTAACTCTAGTTAGTCAAAATAAAATAATATCAAAGTATTACAGTAATTAAACAACTTTATAAGGTTTAAATCGCGTATATTATTATTATTATCCCGACATTTCAAACACTGCAATGAACGTGATCACGGGTCACCCCGTGGTAATCGGTTTTATTTTTGTTTTGATGTTGTCACTTCAGTTATTAAGTTATTTTTTTGTAGTACTGTATCAGTCGGATAGTCCACTGCTGAACACAACCTCCCCCTTTTATACTACTGCGATCCGCAAGACGGATTATGGCAAACCGTAATTGCCATAATCCGTCTTGCGGATCGCAGTTTAAGATTTCAGTTCCTCAGAAGGCGCTACTGACATTCTGTTATTTTACCGATAGTCGCCTCTTACGACACCCACAGGAAGCAAGGGAGGGGGGACGCACATTGAAACACAGATATGCTCTCCAACAGACACCTCCTTCCTCACTTACCCGGGGTACAAACTGGTGCAATTATTTTATACCACGGGCGGGGATGTGTCTCTACAGTTCCTCGTCGCCTCTACAGCTTTGAAGTCAATCGCATCGGTGGGTGGAGGTGATATATAAGTGTGAGTGTGGCATAAAGTACGCACGTACGCACAATGTCTGTGACGCGGTCGCCTACGATAAGCGCAACAAATCGCGGGATCACGAATTTAACATAGGTTTTTTTTTTTTTTTTTTTTTTTTTTTTTTTTTGGTAGCCTTTGACCACTATCTCACCTGATGATAAGTGATGATGTGATGATGGTCGAAGATGTTGTTCAGGCTAACCTAGAAGTACTGGCTCTCAAGGACAGCTGCCGGAACACACCGTTAGGTGCTTGGCGACAGATTTTCTACTTGAGGGTGGTAGCTAGCCAGGCGGGCATTCGCAAAATGCCCTACCACCATGCTATAACGACTGCCATTCTAAGACGATAACCGGGACCGACGGCTTAACGTGCCCTCCGAAGCACGGAAACGCTCAGTAGTAATGTCACTAGCGGTCACCCATCCAACTCCTGACCGCGCGCGACGTTGCTTAACTTTGCTGATCGGTTGAGAACAGCTAAGTAAACTTCGCTACGAGCGCTTCAAAATTTGCAGATTTGCACGGATTTGCAGTGTTCTGGATGTAAAGTGGTGATAAACGAATTATTAGCTTTCCTGTGTAACAAAGTTGACGTATTGCCTGAGACAGCGATATTAGAAATATGCCTGACCGCGTACTCGAGTGACGAAATTGAAGCTGCTAGAAATATTGCATACAAGTTGCTTGCACCGACTAAGAAATTCATGAGACGGAAAGAGGGTAGCGAACAGAAAAGTATCCAAGAAATGGTGAAGCTAATTAAAGAATTTGACTGTGCGACTTTACCAAAATTTGTCGTACTAGATCTTAACAAAATTCCTCCAGTCTCATTTAATTACATTGACTCGACATCTTTTTTAAAGGAAATAGCTATATTGAGAAATGATGTGGCTAGCATTAAAGCTGAAAATTTTACAAAAAGTGAAAGCGCTAAATCAATATCTGAGTTTGAATCACTGACAACGGAGGTTGAGAATCTGAAAACCATCTTAAAATAATTTCAATTAACCGTTAAAGATTCCGGCCAGATTATGCAATGTACTAAAAATATCGAACGGATCAAGTGCATCGTGTAAACAAAGCACTCCTCACTCACACATTAACAGTTCACCGAGCCACGTGCCGCCCTCAGCTGATAACGAACAGCTGCACGCGCCGTTATACAGGGATATGGTTATTAGTGGAAACTTAATGTCAACAGAAGTACCGCATCTTATGCGAAAGGATGAAAAGAAAGATGACAGTTTCATATTGGTAGAAAGTAAGAAAATAAATAACTTGATCGGCACCGCCAAAGGATCAAGTAAATTACAGATAGCTGAATTAAAATCTCTTGTTTACATATCTCGACTGAAAAAATCGACCACAGCGGATGACGTGAAAGAATATTAAAAAGAAAAAGGTTGTTTATTATTTATTATTATTATTTATTATTTTTTTATCTTATTATTATTATTTCTTAGGTAACTTAGGTAACTTAAGGTAACTTTTGTTCTTTTAAATTATCAGTACCTAGGCACAAATTAGAAACATTTTTGAGTAGTGATTTTTGGCCTGAAGGTATAAGGTTCAGATTATTCCGTGAGTACACGGCGAGAGGAAATAAGCCTTCATACAATTAATATGGATAGTACACCCTCTAGAATAATAATGTCATCATTTAATTGTAAAAATATTAAAAGATCTATGCAGGCTGTGCGTGACCTAACAGTTACCTCGCATTTAATAGTACTACAAGAGACGTGGCTCTTGGAGCATGACCTGAACTTTGTCAATGAGATCAATACATCGTTTGGATACGTTGCAAAGTCTTCAGTGGATACATCGGTAGGTATTCTGCGTGGGAGGCCCTATGGTGGACTTGCCATCATGTGGAATAAAACCATGTTTCCCAACGTATCTTCAGTGGCCTGTGCGAATAAAAGAATTCAAGCTATTCGAGTGTGTGTGTTATCGGGTTCTTTTTTACTAGTAAACGTGTACATGCCGACAGACAATAGTGAGAATGTAGCCGAGTTTACGGATTGTTTAGCTGAAATAAGTGCAATTATTGAAGAGTCTGATGTCCAGGTTGCTTACGTCATGGGGGACATGAATGCACATCCAACTGCGCGTTTTGGTACACAGTTAAATCAATTTTGTAAGGATATGTTGTGGGAATGGGCTGATGTTAACATACTTGGTGTTGATTCCGATGTATACACTTTTCAATGTAAAGCGTAGTAGGAGATGGCTGGACCATTGCATCACCACGAGAGCCGCGTGGGAAACGATAGTATGCGCTAGGGTTACTTATGACGTCAGATGGTCAGACCATCATCCTCTGAGCATTGAATGTGACATCTCCGGGGTTGCAATGGGGTCAGCTATGTCATGTAAAACGGACGCACTAAAGTATATTAGGTGGGGCGAGAGAAATACTAGTCAAATAAATCAATATGGAGAATTTTGTAATACTAATCTAGATATGTTTCCTGATTCAGATATATGTAATTGTGAGGAAGTAGTAAAATGTGTTCATTGTAGTGACTATAATAATTATATTGACCGGTATTACAAATTTATTGTTGATGTATTGCAAAATGCAGCAATTGTAAGTTCTCGCTCGTGTGAACGAAAACGTCACAAACATGTTGTGGGTTGGTACTACTACGTCAGAGATAGTCACGACAAAGCTAGGCTTTGTTTTAGATGCTGGGTGCTTGCGGGAAGGCCCTCCAGTGGTGCATTGTATGAGAACATGCGCAATAGACGCACTTATTTTAAAAATAAAATAAAATTTTGTCAAAGAAATGAAGAAAATATAAAATTAAATATATTGGCCGTACACAGAAGAAATAAAAACTTTACAAAATTTTGGAATGCTACAAAAAAGTTAAATTATAAACAAAGCTTACCAGTATCCGTGGAGGGTCTTCAGGAACCGTCCGCCATAGCAGAATTGTTTGCGAAGAGCTTCAAGGTGAGTCCGCTTAGCGCAGAGTGTGTGCCCGATGATGAACATCGTCTTAATGACGAAGTCATTGAATTTACGTGTAAGGATATTTCCAAGATCATTATGAATATGATGCGCGGAAAATCGGCTTGACACGATGGGCTCAGTATCGAGCACATACTCTGGGCCAGCGATAAGATCAATAAGCATCTGTGTTGTTTTTTCAACCTTTGTGTTAAATAAAGTTATTTACCTGAAGCTCTAATGCGGACAGTAGTTGTGCCTATAGTAAAAAACAAGACTGGCGATCTCAGTATTACATCTAACTATCGTCCTATATCTTTAGGAACTATAGTTGGTAAGATATTGGAAAGGCTTATTCAACCAAAGCTACTTAAAAACATTAAGATTGACGATGCACAGTTTGGTTTCCGTCCCGGTCTCTCGACAGATGCTGCTATTGCTAGCCTGAAAAGTACTGTCAGCTACTATACAATGCGCGATTCATCTGTGTATGCGTGCTTTCTTGACCTTAGCCGCGCATTTGACCTGGTGAATTATGACATTCTCTGGGCCAAATTAAGAGAGTCACAAGTGCCTGACCGAGTGGTCGATCTGTTTAGGTTCTGGTACGAAAACCAAACAAATAGTGTTAAATGGGGTGACACAACTTCTAGTAGATACAGACAGTGGGTTCGCCAAGGAGGGGTAACCTCTCCGGACCTGTTTAATGTTTATATGAATAGCTTGATAACGGAGCTGAGGAGCACCAAGGTCGGCTGTCACCTAGGAAATGTGTGCGTTAACAACCTAAGTTATGCAGATGACATGGTGCTCCTCAGTCCCTCGATCAAGGGGCTGCAGAAACTACTTTCGATTTGTGAACATTATGATAATGCTCACGGGTTGAAATACAACGTCTCCAAGACAGAAGTGATGGTGTTTGTATCAGGTCGGGGTCCGGATAGGGTACCTAAAGTATATTTGAATGGCACAGTAGTTGGGGTTGTGAAGCAGTTCAAATATTTGGGCCATCTGTTGACAGAACGATTGCAAGACGATGCTGATATTGAGCGGGAGCGCAGAGCCCTCGCTATCAGAAGCAACATGCTGGCTCGCCGTTTCGCTAACTGCAGTAATGACGTAAACTCTTTTTGAAGCGCTCGTAGCGAAGTTTACTTAGCTGTTCTCAACCGATCAGCAAAGTTAAGCAACGTCGCGTGCGGTCATGAGTTGGATGGGTGACCGCTAGTGACATTACTACTGAGCGTTTCCGTGCTTCGGAGGGCACGTTAAGCCGTCGGTCCCGGTTGTCGTCTTATGATGGCAGTCGTTATTGCTTGGTGGCAGGGCATTTTGCGAATGCCCGCCTGGCTAGCGGTAGCTAGCCAGGCTAGCTATCCAGGTAGCTAGTAGCTAGCCAGGGTTACCACCCTCAAGTAGAAAATCTGTCGCCAAGCACCTAACGGTGTGTTCCGGCAGCTGTCCTTGAGAGCCAGTACTTCTAGGTTAGCCTGAACAACATCGTCGACCACATCATCACTTACCATCAGGTGAGATAGTGGTCAAACGCTAACCTATCAAGCATAAAAAAAAAAAGACCACTCTCTATAAAACGTATTGCCTTTGCATGTACACGTGCCAGTTGTGGATTACGTACACGCAGAGAGTAATGAGCACCATAAGAGTTCAGTATAAGAACGCATTCCGAGCTCTTATGAGGCTACCGCGGTATTGCAGTGCGTCGACTATGTTCGCTGAAGCGGGGGTTCCTGATTTTTTCGCAGTTTTGAGATCGAGGGTGGCGTCTTTCTGGCATCGGTTGCGTGGTTCCAGCAACAGAATCCTCGTGGCTGTCTCTGACAATATTTGTAGTCCTATGTATAAGCGTTGGATTTCTGTATATATGGAAAGAAACAAAAAATGACACAGCACCGTTTGTGCAACGCATATGCATTCATTATGCACATATTATTTATTTCTTTAATTGTAATTTTATTTTATTTTAAACACCCTTTTACAGTGTCTTAGGTTAAGTTTAGCATAAATATATGGGTTCGCTACCTGAAATAAATGACTATTATTATTATTATTATTATAAAGTGCTTCTTGCAAAACTTCCTTCGTATGGGATCTATTCCGAGGAAGGGCTTTTGGGCGAGAGTGGTTGTTAAATTTTTTTGGCAGATCGAAGCATCAAACTCTGCGTCGACGGTGTAGGCTCCGTCTAAAAATATTCATAGTACCGTAGATGCGTCATACACCCGCCGTGTTGAAATTTTAAGAGAAAACGTTTTCAAGACTCGGTTCAAACTTGTGCCTGAAATCGAGACCGTGTTATTAAAAGTCTGGAAGTGGGGCCTACCAATCTTCAGTAGTTTATCAACGCATAATCACAAATACCCTTCGTGAGTTCATGGATTCTGGAGTCTTCCTCGTCTACATTGACGATATTTCGATCATGATTAAAAGCATCGACCAGGATCTGGACCTACTGCGTGCTTGATGCGTCGCCAACAGCTGGTTTCTCCATCAGTTTAAAGAAGTGCTCGTTTGTGGCCACCAGTTTTGAGTACTTGGGCCGAACGATTAATGAAGGTCAAGTTAGGCCGAGTCATGAGAAAGTTCGGGCTCTGATTGACTCACCCGAACCTAAAAACGTTAAGGAAGTACGGCAGTTTACAGGTTTAGCCAGCTTGAGCCAGGTTGGTGGTGATGATCATCAAAGAGTGATGATGGCCAAGTTAATTATGTAAGGACTGGATGTACTTAGCTGTTAGGTTAAATGATGGGTGAAAGAAGTCCAAGTATAAGGTATAGTCCAAGTATAATTACAACCACAACTCATAAACGGTTAATGAAGAAGGATGACGAGCACAGCAGGTAGGTAGAAACAGTATACACAAGAAAGACAGATACTTAAATTGCGACGGACCCAAAGGACGTATTTAAAAACACAAAATTTAATTAATATTAAAGATGTATTACTTCAATGAATGATCAGTACAGACTGGCTTAATTCTAAACACCTTAGTGTCTTCTTAATTAACAAGTGAATCACACAATAAAAATTTTTACCAAAAAAATAGAACCGACTTCAACACTCAAATGTGTGAAATAACTTGTTGAAGTCGGTACCATGACGGTTCAAAAGTACCTATCATCACAATATTGTGCGCATGGTACCGACTTCGACAAGTTATTTCACACATTTGAGTGTTGAAGTCGGTTCTATTTTTTTGGTAAAAATTTTTATTTCGCCCTTTTTAGTGACTCTTGCTACTTATGGGCTTATGTTTAACTTACCACCAGATATAGTAACATATAACAGACTTAAATTAACCCCCATTTAATGTAAACTTAGGACCAAAGTTTTAACATCTCGCTATCCTATTTAAGCAAAATTACTCTTGGTAAATCATTGTTAACCCAAAAGTAGTACATGATCACAGTTTAATATTGCCATATTAAATAAGTATAGCTGTCTCACTCTCTCGTCTCACATCAACCAACATACCATATGTGTTCCTACAAAATAAATTAATAAAAATAGTAATTTAAGTGCTGTGTAACCCAAACCATGTTCAAAGGACAATACAAATATCAAGTCAGTTATTGAAGACTTTCATTTATAGCCAATACAACAGGATCCCTTAAATATTTAACAATCACCAAAAGTAGTAAATTATCATCAAAATTAAACTTGCTGTAATTCTTCTGGCGCATCGCCGGCCGCTGCCGCGGCACGCTCGCTATGCTCGCTCGGCTCGCGCGCTGTTGTGGTCGCAAGTAACCTAATGCTCCTCCTCGCTTCGCTCGTCGTCGCACCTAAACATGGCTTTGAGATTTAGTGACCATTTACTACATTTGGTATTCGATTACAATTTTTGGTAAAAGAACTAAGGGTATCCAAGCATTTTATGGTGATCATTATATTTAGTCCCATACTTATGGGATCAATTGTCATTTACTGTTAATGACATTTACGGTTTAAGAACGATAGGAAAGATTTGAATTCTGACATCATGTCATGTTAGCTCAATTGCTTAGAACATACGCCGGCTCAAGGGGTGGATGGATGCGGGTTCGAGTCCCGCACATGACTGAAATTTTTCCTATCGTATATTTGTGATTTTGTTATGTAATCCGCATAGCAGGCGTTATTGCAAACCTAACAATATTAAAATTATACGGTTGCGTCATCATTTACAAGTATAAAACCAATTGCAAAATTTGTCTTGTTTGTAGTATAACGCAAGTGGTACTATAGTTGTCGCTCCATCCCAATACGATGGTTAAAGAACGATAGGAAAGATTTGAGTTATGACGTCATGTCATGTTAGCTCAATTGGTAAGACCATACCCCGGCTCAAGGGGTGGATGGACGCGGGTTCGAATCCCGCACATGACTTAAATTTTTCGTTGTATATTTGTGATTTTGTAATGTAATCCGCATAGCAGGCGTTATTGCAAACCTAACAATATCAAAATAAGACTTGCTTGTAGCATAATACACGTTTTATCTTCCTATCCAAAATTTTATTTCTATCTTATACCGTTGAGGAAATATTACTGTGTTAACACCAAATTTGAGCTTCGATGAGAATTCATCATGATAGGAAAATACTTTTCAGTTATTGGGGTGTAACTCAAAAACAGCTTGTCCGATTTTGATGAAATTTAAATGGGACTACACGGCAAGCATCAGCTTTTAAATAAAAACAAGGTTATCAAAATCGGTTCACCCAGTCAAAAGTTCTAAGGTAACAAACATTGACTATAATATCAGGACAGGAAAACACTTTTTCAGTTTTTGGAGTGTAACTCAAAAACGGCTAAATCGATTTTGATGAAATTTAAATGGGACCACACGGAAAGCATTAACTATCAAATAAAAAAAGAATTATTAAAATCAGTTCACCCAGTCAGAAGATATGAGGTAACAAACATAAAAAAAAAAAAAAAAAAAAAAATACAGACGAATTGAGTACCTCCTCCTTTTTTGAAGTCGGTAGAAAAGTAATCAACATTATTATATAAAAATTTGCAAAAAATAAAAACGTTGAAAAGAAATTACCATCATAATTATACCTCCTAACGATGTATAACAAGTTTTAAATTCAAAATCGTTATGCGATAAATTACACAAATAGTTCAAAATAAGAATATTGTTTATCTATAAGAAAATACAAAACTCAATAATAAATAAAAAAAATATGTCCAATGTAATAATTAAAGATCTCAAATGGTTTATATAATTAAAGAGACAGAGTATTAAATCAAATGACTATTAAGTTTCACAAAAATTAATGAACATCTATATAATATACAAAACTTAACAATAAAATGTAAACTATCTTAACTTTTCCAAATAATTATTACCACCTGTGATTTCACCCCATTGCAGTAGATCTGTAAGATGGCAAATCTGTTTATTTTTGACAGTTGTTTTTGAAACCTTACGCTTCAGTGATAGTGGACTAGTTTTATATTGGTTGTTACGCAATAAGTTTAAGTTTGCATTTTCTTCTAAATTATTTAGGAGCTGATATACATTGGGGTGTTTTTGGCAAAGTTACTGTTTAATATAAAATGCCAAGCCACAATTCGTCGATTAGGGATTTTTTTTATGTGCACACCATGTCTACGAAACTATCGTCTTCCAGCCATTGAGTCACCATATAGTCATTAAAGACATGTACTTCTGCAGTGCCTGGAGAGTCCTCCATAATGTAACAGCAGCCTTCTCTGATTCTTTGTCTGGGTAGTAATGGCAATAAAGCTTGCCATGCAGAATGCCTTCGCGTGTCTTTGTCTTCTGTTAAATTTTGTGACTTTTCTTTCACCCACACACACTGAGAGACATAGAAGTAACATCTTTTTTTTGACCTTTTGGAAAAACCGACGATATAATATATAGCATTCATAGCTATTATTTCAAAATCTGTTATATATATTTTTTAGGATGCAATTCTGGTACATTTGTATTGACCATTTGAAAAAATATTTTATAGGTTTCTTAGCTAAGTACCTAGTTAAAAACCATGAGAACAAGCTTATTTGTTTGTTTTCAAGCATATATACACAGTAGGACATATGACTTCTTAAAACTTCTGCCCTCCTGGTACTTTGAAAATTGGTAACAAAATATTATGGTATGTGAAATGTGTGTAAAATCATCTTGCAAACCGTACTCGATTAAGAGCCTAAATGTATCAAAGAGTAGGTGGGATCAGAACGGAATAGTAAAATAATTATACAATAAACGGATCCCACTCTAAAAAAATTCTGCCATATATACAATTGGATCTGTTACAGTTTTATTATAAGTATAGATTAATTTGATGTTTTCTTAAAATATTAAAAAAAAATAAAAAAATATGTTATTGTGAAGGAACAAGCGCGAGGCCCACCTGATGTTAAGCGGTATCCTCTGCCTATAACAGATGCACCTTGAGACATACCTGTTAAGTCTCATTTTGCCTGTTATTTCACTGGCTCTCAAGGACTGCTGCCGGAACACACCGCTAGGTGCTTGGCGACAGATTTTCTACTTGAGGGTGGTCGCTAGCCAGGCGGGCATTCGCAAAATGCCCTTCCACCATGCGGTGAAGCTCAAGCTCTGGGCGGGATTCGAACCATGGACCTGCTGCGCGGCAGTCCATAGCCAATGCCACTGAGGCATCACTGCTTCAAAATATTTGTTATTTAATATGGATTTCCGCAAAGTAACGCCTGAATCTATTCATTAACTTAGTTGATTGTCCAGAACTCACTCCCAAGTTATTGCTTAAAGTTCCGGGTCTTGGGAGATGCCTATTGGATATAAAAACTTTTAGTCTACTCATTTGTAATAGTTATATGTGACAGCACTCGCCAGTTCATCGTATGTATGCAAGTTATGATACAGGTATCGAAGTCGTGCGACTTCGATATTTTTCACCGTACTTCGCTTTCCACGATGAACTATACGTTAAATAGATTTAATTATTTGTTACACTTATTATTCAGAACCATCTTTCTGCACTGGATTATGAAATAGAAAGTTTCAATAATACCTATTAAAAATAAGAAAGTTTCAATAATATAATTTTGTAATGTAATCCGCATAGCAGGCGTTACTGCAAATACAACAATATAAAAAAAAACTTATTATATTGTTTGTTAATTAATTTTTATTTGTATTGGAGTTGTATTTAATTTTATTTGACATTAATTTCAGTAACTTATTTGCCTAATTTATTTTTATTGTGATAGATTGATTTTATTGTTACATGATAATAGATATTATGTCATGTTAGCTCAATTGGTTAGAGCATACTCCGGCTCAAGGAGTGGATGGACGCGGGTTCGAATCCCGCACATGACTTAAATTTTTCCTATCGTATATTTGTGATTTTGTAAGTTTTTCTATATTGACATTTTATTATTTGTTTGTAAATCTTATGATTAGTAATTAATAATATTCTGTAATTAATAATCTAATAGGTGTAATTGGCAATAGCCGTACTAATTATGTAAATAAATAAATAAAATAAATAAATTTGCTAGTTGCTTATCACTATGTAATTAAATTGAATAATTTGATGTAATGTTTTATTATTATTATTATTTTTTGTTATTAAGATGGAACAACCTCGAGGCCCACCTGATGTTAAGCGGTTAACAGACCTCTGCCTATGACAGATAAATTTCATCACAAGTCACGAATTGTACTGCGCCTGTCACTTTGAGACATAGTTGTCAAGTCTCATGTGCCTGAAATTTCACTGGCTCTCAAGGACAGCTGCCGGAACACATCGTTAGGTGCTTGACGCCAGATTTTCTACTTCAGGGTGGTCGCTAGCCAGGCGGGCATTCGCAAAATGCCTTTCCACTATGCGGTGAAGTTCAAGGCCGCGGCGGGATGCGAACAAGGACCTGCTGCGCGGCAGTCCATAGCCAATGCCACTGAGCCATCACTGCCGCTTACATGCTAGATCCACTTCTTGAAGGAAGTATGTATTCCAACGTAAATTTTATATAATGTTTAAATATGTTGGCTACGATGTATTTCCAGTTTTGTAATTTATAATTAAAAAAAAAACATTCTTTATTTGTATCTGATATTGTCAAAGAAAATTAAATGTAATCAATGGAAGAGAAGCGATAATATAAAAAAAAAATAGATCTTCTAACACTGAAAAGTATGAAAAAACTTGTTGAAGTCGGTACTATGGTGATTGAAAACCCCGACCTCGCATTATCATGGTCCGACTTACAATTTTTTTTACTCTCTTTAGTGAAACATACTGCTTACAAGATCATTTACTTGCCTACAATACTGTTCACCCAAACCAGACTTGCATCATCCAAGTATGCAAATACATTGTTCCGTTAATTGACTATAAATTAGAAACTAGTCCTCCGATTTTACTAAATTATTTAAGCGCTCGTAGCGTAGTTTACTCAGCCGTTCTTAATCGCAAACTTAAGCAACGTCCGCCGCGGCCATGAGTTAGATGGGTGACCGCTAGTGACATTACTACTGACCACTTCCTTGCTTCGGTGGGCACGTTAAGCCGTCGGTCCTGGTTGTTGTCTTAGGATAGCATTCGTTATAGCATGGTGGTAGGGCATTTTACGAATGCCCACCTGGCTATCTACCACCTTCAAGTAGAAAATCTTTGGCCAAGCACCTAACGGTATGTTTCGGCAGCTGTCTTTGAGAACCAGTAATATAGGTTAGCCTGAACAACATCTTAGACCACATCATCACTTACCATCAGGTGAGATTGTGGTCTGAAAGGCTATCCAATCAAGAATAAAATAAAAATTGAATGAGTCTAAATAGAATTATGAGGCCTGAATATTTAGTCAATCGATAATTACTTTGCTATCTTTATCTACTTATTATATTGTCGACGATATATTCTACATCATCTGTGTTACCAAGGCTTGGCCTAGTTTGGGGCTTTTTTTATGCTAGATAGGTTAGCCTTTGACCACTATCTCACCTGATGGTAAGTGATGATGTGGTCGAAGATGTTGTTCAGGCCAACCTAGAAGTACTGGCTCTCAAGGACAGCTGCCGGAACCCACCGTTAGGTGAAAATTATTGGTGATCTGTCAAAGATTTATTTAGAAATATAATTAGGTTATTACAAAATTACAAATATACGATAGAAAAAATTTAAGTCATGTGCGGAATTCGACCCCGCGTCCATCCACCCCTTTAGCCGGGGTATGCTCTAACCAATTGAATTAACATGACATGACGTCATAACTCAATTATTTCCTATCGTTCTTTAAGGCGAGGTAGCACCTACTTAAGACATTTTTTAAAATCTGTAACTCGAATAGAATTGAAAATTTAGAATATATAAAATCATTTATATAAAGTTGAACATACTCTCCAAGAACGTACAAAGTCAAAAACGTGATTATGAACAATTTCTTCGATAAAAAAAAATGTCAAACATGACACCATATCGCTACTTAAATCAGGTAGAACTAAAAGATACTATCATGAAACTATGTGGACGTTTTACCAATGGATAGAGCTTGTTATTTATTAGTAACGTTTAAAGGCACATTTTTAAATTTAGCTATAGTATTTTAACAAGAAAAAATAAACTACAAATCTAAAGATTCAAGCTCTCGCGCACGTCATTCAGTAACCGCCTAGGCGTCATCGAGGTAGGACGCGTGTCGTTTTCTCCAGCAAAATTCTCTCCAGCGATTACGAGCTAGAAATATTTATAAACAGAATTATTATTAGCAGAATGGTGACACTGCAACATTTATGGTTATCCGCTGGCGTGAATCATCCATCAGGCGAGTGTCTTGTACGTCATTTCAAACCATGCCAAATAAAAAAAATACTTTCTCGATGGCATTGTTTTCACGCGCCACAGTATAAAAAGTACAGTATGGTTTTCTAAACAATTCACTTATTTTAGTTCAGTGAGCTGTAAATAGTGTAGCCGAGCCCGTGGGGTGACGGGCTGCCCGTGGGGTGCCGGGCTATATCACGCCCCAATTACTAATTGTACCGGAAAGTGAGCAGCAGTGCCCTCTAAGAAGCTACCTCCCTCCAGTAAAAAATCTGTCGCCAAGCACTTAACGGTATGTGCCGCTATGAGTCCTCCAGAACCAGTAATTTTGCATGGTGGTAGGGCATTTTGCGAATGCCCGCCTGGCTAGCTACTACCCTCAAGTAGAAAATCTGTCGCCAAGCACTTAAAGATATGTGCCGCTATGAGTCCTCTAGAACTAGTAATTTGGCATGGTAGTAGGGCATTTTGAGAAAACCCGCCTTGCTAGCTACCTCCCTCAAGTAAAAAATCTGTCGCCAAGCACTTAACGGTATGTGCCGCTATGAGTCCTCCAGAACCAGTAATTTTGCATGGTGGTAGGGCAATTTTTGATTACCCGCCTGGCTAGCTACCACCCTCAAGTAGAAAATCTGTCGCCAAGCACTTAACGGTATGTGCCGCTATGAGTCCTCCAGAACCAGTAATTTTGCATGGCGGTAGAGCAATTTGAGATTACCCGCCTGGCTAGCTACCTAACCCTCAAGTAGAAAATCTGTCGCCAAGCACTTAACGGTATGTGCCGCTATGTGTCCTCTAGATAGAACCAGTAGTTTGGCATTTTGCGAATACCCGCCTGGCTAGCTACTACCCTCAAGTAGAAAATCTGTCGCCAAGCACTTAACGGTATGTATTTTAATAGTAATAGTTAAAGGTTATCAACTGTGTTAGTTGCACTATAAGGGAATAGTCACAAGAATATAATAATTGAGTACTGGGTTTAGTAGCAGATACCTAAAGTAGATCAACTGTTTTAGTTACACTATGAAGCTGATAGCGTGCGGCTGGGGACATCGACCTGACGAGCGCTGTGTATCTAAAGCGCAGCGCCGCGTAGTGTCCATAGCCTGCAACTCTTGCACGCTAAATTTGCCTACTGTGCCAGTGCAAGAGGCCCTTAACCATCGTATTGGGATGATATGTGTTTCTATCGTAGGTATATTTGTGATTTTGTAATGTTATCCGCATAGCAGGCGTTATTGCAAATCAATAAAAATATTAAAAATAGTATTAGGTAACTTCATGAAAGATACAACATTTTATAACTTATCTAAATAAAGAAGTTAGTATTATGATTACAAAATCACAAATATACGATAGGAAAAATTTAAGTCATATGCGGGATTCGAACCCGCTTCCATCCACCCCTCAAGGCTCAAGGGGTATCGTATATTTGTGATTTTGTAATGTAATCCGCATAGGAGGCGTTATTGCAAACCTAACAATATTAAAATAGTATTATTATTGTTATATAGAGTAGAAAAACTTATTAAGTTAGGTATCAAAAAATGGCAAACGTGCATTGAAATCAATATGCTAAGTGGTCAGACGCGCGCTGGTATATAAATGCCCGAAATTGCATCTCCAATCACATTTGGGAATCCTCTTCACACGAGACTACACCACCAACAAATCCGCAAACATGAAATTCGTAAGTGGTCAAGATATAATTAATATTTTATAATCGGAAAATAAATTATATGTGATTATATTTATAGGTCATAACAAATTCACTTACGAATGTGCAGTATTGCACAATGATATGTAAATTTCATTGTTCATCATTCATATAAATCGGTTCAGTAATGCATGTTAATTTTGACAATTTGGCATTTTAAAGGCACTAATAATCTCTTTTTCTGGAAGTCAGTACAAAAGTATATATACAATTGATTATTTTAATACAATTTTGCGGTTTATAATCATTAGGCATACGAAAATTACCCCATGGGGTGTCGGGTTAGAATATCACCCCCTTGTTTCTTCCCGTAGGCGTTGGAAGAAACTAATAATACCAGAAAGTGGGAAGTAGAGCCTGTGAACTGTCATCTTTAACAAGACACTTTTGGCAGACATCTCAAGCGTGGGGATTGTGGCAAATTCCCCAATGGGGAGACCTTGTTCAATGGTTCACGTTCCGGTTTATGTGTTGATACGAAAATTGCCTGCAATATTTGACGGATAAAATCACTTTAGGACATATTTATTTCAAACATAAATATGCCTTGCGGGCTTTACTTATATTATTTATTTTATACGTGCAAAAGTAAATATGTCTGTTTAAGTCAGTCTGTTGGATTTTCTTATTAACAATGTGCAATAAAATACTATAATTTGCGACTTAATTTGGTACAGTTAAAGAGATATACGTGCAATAATAAATGTATATAAAGACAATATTAGTGACGCAGTTTTCTAGGTTTGAAATAAACTTATACAAACCAATGTGTAATTAAAAACCAAATGGTTACTTATCTCAAATTGATTCCGTAAAATACCAGACCATCTTTCAACAATAGCATTTTTATAACACATAGATTTTGTATTTCAACATATCATTAACCAATCATTTCGCATAATCATCACGTCAAAGTTTTGCGTATTGTAGAATTGGTCAACAAAGGCGTATAGGTGGGGCCGACGCACAAAATGTCAATGAATTCAAACGACATGATCTTTGGGCCAACAAATCTATTGTATTTCTAAACACAATCTGTCCTTATATACGTGAGTCTGTTCACATGGCTACTTTCACACATTAAAAGTAGTAGTAGTAGTTGGAGTAGCTTAAAATTAAAGTTAAGAAATAAACAATAAAAGTGTTGATTAATCTTTAGTAGAATAAATGGAGCGGGCGTGAAATTTTAATTTCTTTCTGGAGATTATGACTATTGTTTATGTACGTACATATCGTGACTCAAAAACTCAAATAAACAGCGTGAGAAAAACCGATGAGTAAATGAAACGCATTCTTGTTTCACTTTTATATCTATTTATATTATTTCACTTAGCAGTTACATATACAGTAACGGCAAGCAAGCAACTAGTTAACAATGTCAGGAACTATTATAATACGTATTACATACGCGTAAAGTGCACTTTTATAATATTGCAAATGTGTTTTATCAAGTTATTATATAATAATAACGGACTAGGGAAAAAATGCCCGGAAAGAGCAGCATGCCAGTACTGACGTCAGCATTGATGTGGTTCATATACTATACTATATAGTTTATACTACAGGGCTCTAAATACTATTGTATGAAACTAAAGAAAATAGCAACCTTTTTTGTCATCATGTTCTGTGGCATTTACTTAATAATGCTGGTATTATGTTGATTGACTATCAATAATCAAATCATGACCTTTACAAAAGTGTATATCGATAAGGAAATAAACCTGCCAAGCGTCATCTCATCATTAATTACAATTCTAACGTTCAGTACCTGACAGTAATCATAATATTATTTTTGAATAAGTATTTGTATTGCATTTGAGTAATATGTATAATATGGTTCTTTACAAGTGTTTAACCGATTATACAATTACATCTAGTAACGTGTGACGATTATATGACGGGGAGTATGTTCTACCCGCCGACCTATTTAGGGATGATTTATATTAGACTGGGCCGTGTCCGGGCCGGGGCGAGGACGGGGCGGGCCGGAGCGTACGTTAGTAGGCGGGCCCGGACAGGACACGGATCAGGCACTGTCTAATATAAGGGTAGATTTATATTAGAGCGGGCCGTGCCCGGGGCGTGCCGTGCACGTGGCCCGTACGGGGCACGGATTTGAAACGTTACATACATTTTGTATGAAGCAATTTATATTAGACCGTGCCTGATCCGTGTCCCGTCCGGGCCCGCCTACTAACGTACGGACGGGCTCCGCCCCGGGCCCGCCCCGTCCACGGCCCGGCCCGGACACGGCCCGGTCTAATATAAATCATCCCTAAACTGCTTCATACAAAATGGCCCGTCCGGGCCACGTACACGGCACGCCACGGGCACGGCCCGGTCTAATATAAATCTACCCTTACTCTGTATTTGAGTACTCTAAAATTATATCTGTAGGGTAAGTGACCGGTAGCGTAGTCAGATTAATATAGTAGCTTCTTCGATTTGAATCGCTTAAATTAGAGGCACAAATTTATTTATATTTTTGGAATATACAAAAATGTTCGAGTTTGGCGACTGGTTGACGACCAATAGTCGAATCACGTTGGACGAGAGCGAACTAGATTAGATAAGATATGAAGAAAAATACTGAAATTTTAGGTTGAGTTTTGATAATACCCCATGTATGTTTTAATTATTAAAATATGTATCTGTTATCATTTAATAAAATTTCTTAATCAGTAAGAGAAACAGACCCAGTAGTGTGACATTTAGTTCGGTTTTTTCTTTTGGGAACGAAACCCTAAAAATTCGCTATTATTTTGCACCTCCCGATTTGAATATAATTGGATATCGTCAAATTTCGTGTTTAGAATATCAAACGGGTAATAGACCTTGGCATTTAACCATTTACATAATAATATCAGGTAATAATAATAGATGTCGCTGAATCTACCTTTTTAATATTATACAACTAATTTCAATAGGTCACCAGATCGATAGAGGTTGATTTGTGAATTATTAAATACTATGTTACATAAAGTAACTTTGTAGGTATATACTGAAACTATGTTTGCAGTAGCATCAGTGTCGCCTTTAAATCGTGGCACCTACAAAGTATATTGTCCGGGTCGACAGTATAGGTAAAGTCGGAATGGTTTATTCATTGAAGGCGCGTGTAACATATTCTTGAACAGTAGAAATTAATCCTCACTCACATTTACTTTTTTTTTTTTTATGTTGTTGTGACGGAACAAGCCCGAGGCCCACCTGATGTTAAGAGGACCTCTGCCTATAACAGACGCATTTCGTCAACGACGAATTGCACTGTGTTCGTCACACTGTCTCAGTAGCCTGTAATTTTTCTGGCTCCCAAAGACTGCTGCCGGAACACACTGTTAGGTGCTTGGCGACAGATTTTCTACTTGAGGGGTGGTCGCTAGCCAGGCGGGCATTCACAAAATGCCCTTCCACCATGCGGTGAAGCTCAAGCCCGCGGCGGGATTCGAACCATGGACCTGCTAAACGGCAGTCCATACCCAATGCCACTGAGCCATCACTGCTTCAAAATTTATTTCTTATAATAGTTAGGGCCTCTTTCACCACCTTCAAGTAAAGTCTCGAGTAGGCTTATTGCCAGTTTGATTTACAAGTAACCGTGTATGAACTTATTAGGAACGGGCTGGCGTAATCTTTCCGGTAAATATAACGCGTGTCCTGGCTGGTTCTTTTTATCAGTTAATATGGATGGAACTCGCGATAGTTTTCAAAGTGAAGTTACTCCATGATACATCTGATGACTGCATGTATGTCATGTGATGTGCATGGTAGCATTAGATAAATTAAACCCTAGTTTTTATTGTTCTCTGTATCCCATTGGGATGCAGTGCATAGCCTATCTACTTACCTATCCCTTCAAAAAACTACCTATGAAACAATCTCACATCTCTCTCTCTCCGTTTTGTGTAGTTCATTGCTATCGCCGTGCTCGTGGCCGCGGCCTCTGCTGTCCCCGTCAGCCCCACCACCGGTGACAAAGATGCTAAAACACTTGTATACGAAAGCCAGAACATTGGTGTGGAGCCATACAATTATAAGTGAGTATTTTTTTTAAATTGTAACGGAACTAGCTCGAGGCCCACCTTAGGTTAAGCGAATTATAACCTCTGCCTATAATAGATGCATTTCGTCACAAGTGACGAATTGCACTACGCCCATCACCTTGAGACATAGTTCTTAAGTCTCATGTACCTGTAATTTCACTGGCTCTCAAGGACTGCTGCCGGAACACACCGTTAGGTGCTTGGCGATAGATTTTCAACTTGAAGGTGGTCGCTAGCCAGGCGGGAATCTGCAAAATGCCACCATGCGGTGAAGCTCAAGCCCACAGCGGGATTCGAACCATGGACCTGCAGCGCGGCAGTCCATAGCCACTGCTATTGAGCCATTACTGCTTTAAAAGCAGTATAGAAGCTTCAAAAGAGTATCTTTTTTATAAATGAAAGGCTTGCTTTTAACACTATCTCCCCTTACAAAATTACAAATTTACTAGAGATAAAAATATAATCGTGTGCGGGATTCGAACCTGCGTCCGTCCATCCCTCCGGGTATGCTCTGACAGCTTGAGCTAACAAGACAATGACTCATAACTGCATTTTTTTCCTCTCAGTCTTTGTTTAACCATCGTATCGGGATGGAGCGACACCTATAGTTCAACTTGCGTTGTACTACAAACAAGACCAATTTTGCATTTGTTTTTATACTAGTAAATTAAGACGCGACCTTATAATTATAATATTGTTATGTTTGCAATAACGCCCGCTCGACGAATTACATTTAAACATGACAAATTAACGCGAGAAAAAAAATCTCTTAATAATGTAATTGTGTAATCCAATTCGCCGAGCATATTGCAAACATAACAATATTAAAACTATCTTCCCTGTTAGTGAGTGAGATATTTTTTTTACTCAAACCACACATGTAATGCGATCGAAGATTATAAATAGGTTTAAGCTAGAATGGGATATGATACAATATATATTTACTGGCTCTGCAACACAAGTGCCGGAAGACACCGTTAGGCTAGCACCATCCCATATGACATCGCAGAAAATCCAAAAAAGTCGAGCACAAAATTAGCATCGCAGAAAACCAGGGGCACCGCGTACCGGGAGATGCGAGTTCGATTCACGTCGGAGATATGTTGAATATGTTTGCAAACATGGTCTGTTGCCAGTTCACAGTGTTAGTTGTACTTGAGGATTGCAGTTCGCCAGCCAAGCAATAGCAAAATGCTCTACCACCATGCAAAGTGTCGGAGTTTTAAAAGTGCCCGAAGACCTTAGACATAACCTTACGACCGCCAACCTAAGACAATTAGGACTAGGACTTATGAATTAACGTGCCCTCCGAAGCACAAACAAAAAAGTAAACTTTGAAGAAACAACTTCAATATTAAGCCTCCAAAAATCTGCTGTTTTTGCACAATTTTTTCCTGAACTTTTGGCGTTCAGAATGTACTCATAAGTTGTAAAATAAAGAGAACATATTGTGATAAAAACCTTGCAAATATAATGGAGATTCTAAATGACAAACATTAATTTTACAAACTTGAAATTGAAAAACACGTAATTCCTGGATCTAGTTTTATGAAGTTTACGCACACTATTTTTCGTTAAATGTTATCTCGTTCTGACTTGCTTGTTAGCCAAGTTGCGAAGAGAGGTATGCGGGGGACGAAAGAATTGAATGCTAAGGGAACGAAAGAATTGAATGCTAAGCCCTAAAGATGAAACAACAAGCTTTTCAATCATGCTCGCTTTGACGATAGACGGACCGGGAAGGGCCCACTTAAGAGAAAAACACCATGAATACAGCTCTAAAATTTCGTTTACTCAAATTTTGTGGCTAAATAGTAAATATAATACAAATTTTATTTCTAATTATTCTTTGCCAACCGATGAATGATTAATTCCGTTTTTTAAATACTCAATTTTACATGGATTTCTATTAAAAAACGTTCACTCTATTAAAATATTGCGTAGTCCTGTTTCACTCACTCGCATGCGAAACGAGGTCTCTCCGTCCTCGTTTGACATTTATCTATGACCACTTCGTCTTAAAAGAGTGAAACAAGCTAACCGTCTCGTTCATTGGAAATGGACCCTTGATCTTCAATATACCTTATTCTATAACTTTCAGAGTGGAGACTTCCAACGGTATCAGTTTTGAAGAATTTGGTGGTCTGAAAAACATTGGCACTGATAACGAAGGCTTGGAGGTCAAAGGCTCATACTCATACCTTGGCCCCGATGGCGTCCAATACTCGCTCACATATACTGCCAACGCGGAGGAGGGCTTCAAACCCTACGGCGTTCACCTTCCCGTAGCTCCCTAACTTAACGCTCTCTACAATTCATCTATTCTCCAGTTTAAGATGACCTGTCAACTTGATACATTGCACATTATAGGATAGCGAATAAATGTTACTAAAAATATGTAATTGTTGTTTTTCTTATGTATTACCACATTTTACTATATCTCTTTAGCAAGGTTACGAGTACAAGGCTTGTGTATAGCATCAATGCTGTCTAATAGCTCAAGCTAATGGCGAGTATCGAAGAATATAGTAGTATAAAAATAAATAAGGTAAAATATGTAAAAATCGTAGTAGATATCTACGAAACAAAGAATTTGACAGGTTTTTAATTTGCAAAGAAAACTCTTCCCATTTCATCGACTTTCCATAGAGAATCCTCCCATAACGTCCACCTCCCATGCTTTCTGATGACAAGACACATTTATATTTGTAGGTGACAGTAAAATAATTCATCATCGGTGTCGTTATATTCACCTTAAAAAACATAACAAGAAAAAAGACTACAAAATAGGAAAAAAAATAATACGATATCGACTTTTTATATACCCCGTTGTATTCCCCGCTTAATTATCAAAGAAATGTTTACTCTGAAAGTCAGTCACTAAAATGCCCCGTTTTACCGCTACAAGCAGAGGGCCGGCTCAAACAAATTTTAAAAGTATTTGTAAGCGGTATTCATACAAACGTAGTTTTGCCATATTTTAAATACCAAGTGTTCAAATGTCCATGGGCCTATGAAGAACCATAGGGTCACGGCAAAGTTTGCCAATTTGCCGAAAACTTAAGTACTTATTTGTTAATATATTCGAAAAAAACATTTTGTTTCGGAATTCTTATATACACATTTATGGGCAAAATGAAAGGTAAATCAAAAAACTAGTAGAAAAATACATATTAGATATATATCAAGAATCATCATCATCAGCTGGAAGACGTCCACTTTTGAACAAAGGCCTTCCCCATGGAACGCCACAAAGTACTGCTATTAGCAGCTTGTATTCATTGGCTATCAGCGACTTTTACGATATCGTCAGTCAACCTAGTGGGGGGCCTACCGACTCCTATCACGACCTGTCAGGGATACGCATGTGTGAGATTTATCAAGATAGAGAGCATTTATTTAATCTGTAATGTAGGCTCATTAAATTATAAGATGTTTTCAGGCGGTGATGCCATAATCTAGTCCTAGCTTACGGTAAAGTAAATGAGTACTACTAGTTCAGTACTTAACTATCCCACTTACTAGGTTTTCTACACAAAAGGGAATCATAAGGATACTTCAAAAACACAACGTTTATAGGAACACATAGAACACTTTAATAATAATAATACATCATTAGGGTCACATGGATTACTTCAAAGGTAAAATTGTATAGTCACATTTCACAACGATAATACAATAAAAAGGGCGAATTTGGAAGCCAACAAACATAGACCCACACACAACACATGAATATCAGTTACGTTACATTAAATAATATAATACAGTACTTAACTCAATAAGTCTCGATGCAGCAGTCACTTGTGAAGAATGAATAGCTAAGTAAGTTAAGACATTGGTTTTATAGCCATGACTGGCGCCAAGTGTCTGTCGAATATATATTAAACTTCCAGACATATTTACCACAACCAATCAGAGACATGAGCGTTCCCGCCACAACGTATCAGCCAACCCGACAATACAGGATGGTTCGTCATTGGCTAGTCCACAGATTAAATAAGATTTTAGTGTGGCGGTTATTAAAAATTACAAACATCAAGCTTAACAAATATATGATTCTAACACGGCCATACTGACAGTACTTCGTCCACGAAGTACAAAATAACACCAGGTAAACTTCGCCTTAAAATAATTATGAATAACTTACAGTGATAATAGTATATATGTAGGAAAGATTATTACAGTGTATGGCAACCCACAATTATTTTCACAAAGCTTGCTCGATAAAGAATTTATGTACTAAGTAATAAATAGAACACAAACAGTCTTTGGTTCGAAGTCACCACAGAGAAAAACAGCTTTGGATTATCTTTAAAATCATTATAATAGTACAGATTGGTGGACTAAAATATATATGTATTGGGCGTAGAGGGTAGATTATCCCTCTACGCGTAGACTGTTGTGTCTTGCTATCTCTCGAAAAGTAAATAATATCATTGTCATGGAATCAAATACATTCAATACAATTGTGAAAAAATGCTGTACAAACCAACATTCCCGTTTACTACGTTGTTATATTACGTTTCATGAATAAATATTATGTGCAAGTACATAATTCGTAAAGTATTCCAGGTTTATGTACAGAGTAAATACTGATACTAAGAGTTTCATAGATAGTATCCAGCTTAAACTACATATTTGATAACATATTAAGCAATAGGGAGTTTAAAATTTGATTAGAACGACTGTGGTAAATTTCTGCAATGCAACTTTTAACTTGCTTAGTTATCAATTTGACGTTTTATCGTCCACGTATTTTTTAGACAATAACAAAATGTACCATTAAACATTGGACATATTACATTTGACAACAAACGTCTGGACCTTTTGACTTCACGACATAAGTCTTAACCATTTATTTATTTATCACCATAAGGACAAAATTGGGTTTTCCTTTTGTGATTTGGACGTTTTTACGTCAGGGCTTAAATATTTTATCCAGAATAATAGGATCATCATTTGTACACGTATAACAACTTTTCTGATAACAACAGGCAGTCTACCTACATGTACTTATGTAGCAGTAAAAATAACACTTTAAATTCTCATGAAAAACCCTACTCATTTTAATAATTACCAGTTACCTAGACACGATGATTACATTCACAAGCCGCCATGTGAGACAACCATCGCCAAGTAAAAGGTCGACCGGCTTTTATCAAACAGTTTGCCATTTGAATAGACGTGCAGGTCGCATTCACTTACTGCTCATGAGATCAACAAGCACCAATCAAATGGGTATGCAGTGTAATCAATTTAAACAGTAGTTGCCATTTGAATAGACATGCTGGTTGCATTCACACACTGCTCGTGGGATCAACCAGCACCAATCAAATAGGTAAGCAGTGTTTTTCTATTTAATATTTAATCTAGAGCATAAGTACATGTAGATATGTATATTTTGATATTATCATTTTATGTGATGATAACTGATAATATAACATAAGTAGTTTATTTCTACAATATGTAGGGTAGCATGTCATATTAATATTCTTAACTGAAACGTACATAATTATCGTATTTCTTGTTTCAAAACAATAGGTACAATAATTAAATAAATTTTATTCAAACACCCACTCTCGTGGCCAGTATCAATATATCCTTGTGAATTACAATATTCCATGATAAACCATCTATAGTCTACACCAATCAATAAACGCAGAGGTAAAACCCCTGTAAACTTCTGTATTGTTGCATAGATTGTTTGTTGAACATTCCAGAATCCGTTCGGCCAATCTGACAAATTATAGAACATTCTACCTAATATAGACAAACCGTTCCATCTAACCGTTACTTCAAAGTGTTCCAGTAACAATCATATGTTTGTCAATTAGTAATTTCCGAAAAAGAGATCGATTATGCTTTGAGCCAAAGTTTGCGTGACAGTCAGTAATGACTTCTGAAGGGATGCCAAGTGCTAACATTTGTCATAGGTTATCTTCGTATATATGTAGGATAAGACAACCTATGTATAAGAATTCAAAGTTTAAAGTGGATTTAATAAACAATACTTTGCGAAACCAACAATTAAAACATTTCTACCCATCGCCAGTTACTATATTATACAATCGATTCAAAATCCTATATTATACAATCGATTCAAAATGCTATAATACAATCGAGTTGATTAGTGTGAAACAGTTAAGGAGTTTTCTTTATAGGATAAAATAACCCTTGCTTAGGACCCAAACTGCTTTTACAAATATGAAGCAAAGGCATAAGTAAATATACTATATACTCTGTCATGACTACTTTTATAGAATTAGCAATAATGCCCATAAGATCACTGAGCAAGTAATATTACATAAGATATTCTCAGATGTTCAAAAACATTTCATATGTCACTAAGTTTTAAGGGTCGCTTTTAAATAAAATTAAGAAAATTTTAAGCACAAGGTAATAGCGACATTAGTTCAGATATGGTTGTAACTTTGCTATTTATTGTTCGATATGCGTTTCCACATTTAGGTTTCTAGGTTTATAGAAATGTATTCTCAATTAATACCAATAGTCACTATATAAAATGAGAACATAGTTTGACTTTGAAGAAATCTAATTACGTTCGTCGTTATAATATGTACTTATTAGTGTAAATAATATAAAAAAATACACAATGACATAACAAGTTTCATAAACTTCCATTACATATGCTAGCAAACCCTAATTCAATAAGGTTCAGTGAAAGCACCATTATCTTGAGGGATATATGCAGCAAGAACCGTCAGTTTCAGATTTAAACATTATAACATTGAGAAAATTTTCGACGAGGTTATTCTTCACATTGCCACTACACGGTTACAGGATTGTAATCATTATAAAACAGACCCTTTGGAGGGCTTTACCTGCTTTTGCCACTGTTATAATACTTGTCCAGATGAATTATTTCGCCAATATACCGATGTCAGTGAATAAAAACTCGGTGCCACTGCCGCTAGTATTCGATAACTCGCAACACGGTGTCGACATCCTGTCGCCAGGTTGCAGCGACGGCTTCGCAAACCGCGGCGTTCCACTGCCGCTAGTAGCAGATACGAAAACTGGGAACACGGTGTTGTCATCTGTCGCCAGGTTGCAGCCACGGCTTCGCAACCCGCGGCGTCCAAGTCTTTGAGAGTAGTTGCATCGATTCTGAAACTAATAAAAGTGATTAAAAAAATAAAGGTAGGCAATCTGAGTGATCCCACTTCTGATGTGAGATTTATCAAGATAGAGAGCATTTATTTAATCTGTAATGTAGGCTCATTAAATTATAAGATGTTTTCAGGCGGTGATGCCATAATCTAGTCCTAGCTTACGGTAAAGTAAATGAGTACTACTAGTTCAGTACTTAACTATCCCACTTACTAGGTTTTCTACACAAAAGGGAATCATATGGATACTTCAAAAACACAACGTTTATAGGAACACATAGAACACTTTAATAATAATAATACTTCATTAGGGTCACATGGATTACTTCAAAGGTAATATTGTATAGTCACATTTCACAACGATAATACAATAAAAAGGGCGAATTTGGAAGCCAACAAACATAGACCCACACACAATACATGAATATCAGTTACGTTACATTAAATAATATAATACAGTACTTAACTCAATAAGTCTCGATGCAGCAGTCACTTGTGAAGAATGAATAGCTAAGTAAGTTAAGACATTGGTTTTATAGCCATGACTGGCGCCAAGTGTCTGTCGAATATATATTAAACTTCCAGACATATTTACCACAACCAATCAGAGACATGAGCGTTCCCGCCACAACGTATCAGCCAACCCGACAATACAGGATGGTTCGTCATTGGCTAGTCCACAGATTAAATAAGATTTTAGTGTGGCGGTTATTAAAAATTACAAACATCAAGCTTAACAAATATATGATTCTAACACATGCAAATTTCACAGAGCTTAAACAATTAGTATTTAAAATATGATGAAACTACCTTGGTATGGAAAACGTTATGTGCACTGGAGTCAAGTAATGTCTTTAGTCTCGATCGTGCGCTCGTAGAGTCAAGACCTCCTGAGGATGCTTCGTTTAGAAGCGAAACGCGTCGAATAATCTTCCGGTTAGGCTGCGTGGCGTTTGTGACGTCACGTCGGCTTAATAGGAAATTAGGCGGAATTGTCACTAGATATATATAATTTTTATAAAGATTTTTAAGTGTTTTATTAAATAATTAATTAAATGTTTTCTTAAAATACTTTTAAAATATTTGTTATTATTAAAAATGGATTTCCGCAAAGTAACGCCTGAATCTATTCATTATCTCAAGTAATGTCATAAAATTTATTGAATTATCTCAGTTTTGGATGAGAAAACAGGATTCTGGTGCTGGTTGTTAGTCACAACATCTCATTTGCACACTATAGATAGTGTATAGTATAGGTGTAATGATTTGCAGCGCAATCTTCAAAGTCACAGTCAAAATTATTTACATAATTTAGGCGTCTACGACGCTATTATATTAAAATATTCAATATTGTACTGCCACGTTCCGCAAAAAAAAATTATTAGAGCCACTGCGAGATGAACGGGCAAGAAAGTCGGGACCATTCTTTTGAACGTCTTTTGACATTCAAAGTCAAAGTCAAAATCATTTATTCAACTTAGGCGTCTACGACGCTCTTATGAAGGTAAATTACAAATTTTAGTATTGAAATATTCTTCATTTTACTACCACGTTCAGCAAATAAATAGTATAGAGCCACTGCGAGAAGAACAGGCAAGAAACTTGGGATCATTCTTTTAAACATCTTTTAACAATGTGTTACATACTTACAATATAATAAAGTTATTACAATATTTGTTTAAATTATGTAGATGACAGACAATAACACCTGCATCCGTTGTGGATTTGCTCTTTGTGAAACCAAACTGATTCTCATTCAATAAATTATGCTCATTAAAATGGGATAGAAGTTTTTTGAGCATAATTTTTTCGAATACTTAACTCAGAACAGGTAAGATGGAAATAGGTATATAATTGCAAGGGTCAGATGTAGACCCCGACTTTAAAATTGGAGTGATTTTACTTTGTTTCATTAAATCAGGGAAGTTTCCTCTATCGACACAAATATTGAATATTATTTCTAAATATGGTGCAATAAGATATTGAATAGATTCAGGCGTTACTTTGCGGAAATCCATTTTTAATAATAACAAATTCTCGATCGTGCGCTCGAAGAGTCAAGACCTCCTGAGGATGCTTCGTGTAGAAGCGAAACGCGTCGAAAATTCTTCCGGTTTGGCTGCGTGGCGTTTGTGACGTCACGTCGGCTTAGCAGGAAAATTAAGCGGAATTGTCACTAGACATATTTTTATATTTTTAAGTGTTTTATTAAAATATTAATTTGATGTTTTCTTAAAATATTTTAAAAGTATTTGTTATTATTAATGGTGCAATAATGTAAATTATAGGCTCTACCACTTTTACTGACATACCCCACAAGTCTTCGGTACTCTTTATGTTTAAACTTTCAAATGTTTTTATAATTTCAAATCTTGTGGTGTGTCTGAAAGAAAAGTCCGGTGATTTGCTGGGAAAATTATGTTATAACAGAGTTTCTGCAACATCGGGACAAGAACCTGAAACTTTACTTTACTTAGCGATTTCTAGGTTCTAGTTAGAAAAAAAATCATATATATTCATCACTTGAATTGCATCAGAAATTTGATTATTATCAATAGTGAAGTTGTATATTATGTTGAATTTCTCGGTTTATATTTACCAGTCTCAGTATTTATAGTTTTCCAAATAGTTTTAATTTTATTTTCAAACTTGCGAATTTTGTCTTTAGGAAAAAGAAATTAAGCACAAAAGCAAATAGCCTTAACATTTTTGAATAGTTCCTAACATGATCACGAAACTGCTTGATCAAACATATATAGTGTCTACTTTTTCGAATACCTGTAGTTGTCCAATCGCCATACTTCAACTTTCCATTTATTTGATATTATATTTTTGTTTAAACTTAGTATTAACTTAAGAAAATAAGCTATAAATGTAATTCGGGTCACTGTGAGAAAAACTCTGTTCTTCTGTTGGTTCTGAGTTATCTGGCTTCGTTTATTTTACGTTTGTTCTTAAAGCCGTATTGTACATGTAATATAAAATTTAAAAAATATGGCATAAGAGACTTCAAATTACCTACTGAACACACATATAGAATTTTTGAAAATATAATGACATATTTTCCAATGTACAGTTTTTTTTTAAATGCTGAACTGACCAGCTGAAATAGTGGAAAAAGACGACGTTAGAATTTGACATTGAATTTGAATTTGAATTTGAATCTGATCGGTTAAGAACAGCTAAGCAAACTTCGCTACGAGCGCTTCATATACGAGTAGTTATTATAGCGGAATAACATGACACTTTTATTAGGGTACCGCACCATAAAAGAAACCCTTTTTTTAAACCCGTAATTACGTCTACCTTCCTACTTACAAAGAGATGCAAACAGATATTGATCTTGTAAAGCTTAGTGTGTATCTGGTTAAAATAATGCCATTTTTGTTATTATAGCGTACAGTGTAGTTGAAGTTACGCATACAGAGGGTTCCGCACCAACACAAAATGTACTATAAAAACAATTACTTTAACATACAGTTCGAGATCCATAGCGGGGGTCCGACCCTTGCTTGACCGGTCTTTATTGTTATAAACGTTGGATTTGGACTATAATCTATCCTATGTAATTATGTATATTATGATGTATATAAGGTATAATCCTATATAATTATGTATATAAGGTGGATATTAAATGTGTTTTTATTCATGTTTAATTTTCACATACACAAAATCTGTGCTAACTATTAACTAAACTAACCAGTGGCGCCTTGCATATGAGTAAGATAACGACGACGATAATCTAAATTTAAAAAAAATATATATAAATATATACATCGCTGACTATTTGTATTTATTAATTAAAACTTTATTATTAAAATTATATTAATAAAATTAAAACTTATTCATAATAATGTGGATTGCTCGGAATTGCTCAGCAAAATCTTCTTCAATATTCCGCAGAAATCACCGAGGTTCAATCCCCCATTCCGAGTCCGTAGAGCTTCCACAAAGTATAGGCAGAATACGTATATAGTGCGAGGGAGTAGAAGTTTTAATAGACTCACTAAACTGCATAATATTGACCCATTTTTGAGTAGTGTTCCCACGGCAAGACGCACCGTGAGTGCGACTTTTTTCGGTATGCAGTAGAAAACAGTATATTTACATATATGTATAACAATTGTATAACATGTAAATATCTTTTACAATTGTAGAATATATCCTATGTCACTTTGGCTTGTATTATTTATCTTTAAATTTATTGTGGCATGCACTTATGTAATCATTACAACTTGATCTGTGTATTTTTGAGTGTTCACATTTTTTATATATTTTATTGTAATTCTATCCATGAAAACCTGTAATTGGCTCTCTGTATATATTTAACTTGCTATTACTACTATGTTTCGCTGTTGGTTTTCCATGTAATTAAATAAATAAATAATAAATAAACGACAGCTGCCACAGCCGTGGTTTACGTACGAATGCTACGCGTAGTCAAAACGCTATTACTAGGACAAAACAACTGTTTCGCGAACCTATTTTGACCGAGGTGGAGGCGGTGATGGTATATATAAGCGCGGCGCATGGCTACATTTTATCAGGATATCCGTTACCGGCCAATCTACGAGTAGCCAGCCTGCCTGATTTTCCTCTTTTAAATTATCACTACGAAATTAGGCATGCAGATAACTTAAAACAAATTGAACGTATCTCTTTTTCGATTCAGGTTATATACATTTTGAATCAGTTTATACGTTATAGTAAAATCGTAATTGCAATAGGAAAATCGTCTTGTGAATTATAAATTCACTCTAACCTATTGGTTTAGCGATATTTTTGGAAAAAGATGATCAATATGTTCTTCTACATCCACGAATACCTAAAAAAAACGCAAAAAGTGTTTTATGATATTGATTGCTTGAAAAAGTGCTACTTTCTTATACCTAAACTTATTTAATACAATGTAAAAGTAAACTTTATTATAAACTAGTGGCCCAGTGAACTTAAGACCTCATACTATATCTTTCCTCTCGTAATTTTGTAAAATATCAATCCATATTATAATTATCGAACCTGTTCACAAAATTTCACTAGAATAGATTGAAAATGCAACCTGTGGATGAGAATAACCAGAAATACAGATATCCAGACGAACATACGAAAGCTTTTTTGCCTAAACTGAAAAGAAAGGCTTTGTATTTTATGTTTTACAGATTGAAAGGTACGCAAGAGTAATTAAACAGTGCGTTAACACCTCAACATTACACAAAGCATCATCGACTGTGATGTAATCTGCGCAACCTCCGTTCTGAGTATCTTGTATCATATCATGGTTGACAAGATGCTCTACCGAGGGATGAAAACTACGCAGAAATTCAATTGGATGTATCACTATTAATTCCAGAAACAGATTACCCTTTTTACCGTGGGGGAAATGCCTTTGCACTGATCCTCCACATCGTGGGTGGCGGAACGGAATTTTTGGGATTTGAACACACTAAACCGCCCCACCCCCTCCCGTCCTCAACTTGGTGGAGGAATGCTATGGAGTCACGTTAGTATTCTTCATCTTGTCCTAGCGGTAAGCCTGAACTTAATCGGGCTTCTGCAGGTATGGTGGAGCGACCTTACTCGACAAGATCGCCTCTCACATGTGTGGGGCCATGCAAGCGGGTGGAGAATCCCCCGACTCTCCACCAGTGACCCCACTACGGAGACAGGCGGAGGCGGGCGAACTGCCGCCTCCTCGCCTCCATCGCACCGGAGCGGGGCAACTTGGACAATGTTCTCCCGGACCCGCTCCGAGGCGTATGGCCTCTTCCTGCGACATCACCGATTCGTAAAAGGAGACAACCGCCTGCACTGTTGTCTCCCCGCTGAGTATGTTGTTGTGGTTGTAAAGTAAGAATGTAAATAAAGGTTAGCTCGTTAGAAACTCGTTCCATGAATTCTTTAACACTCTTATCCAGATTAACTTTTGAAACAGTGATGTGCCAGTGGCAACCGTTATATACTACTGTGTAGGGGTACATAGTTTGAATGCCGCCATCGTTTTGTGATGCACCGCGTGATGAAAAGGCGTTTTGAGAATGCACGCCTAGTTCAGGGTCTAAGGGGTTAAGAGGTCATAGGGTTGTCCAATACATGCCTTGGACGCCGCCGACGTGAACATTTGGATCAGAAGAGGCAGTCAAGTAGTTCGGTGCCTGGACAAACAGACTGTTGAAATATCAACGGCTCTTAATGAACTGAGCTATACACTAGGAAGATTGAAGTCACAATGCAGTTCTGAGTTCTGTAGGCACCATGGTGCTCCAGCTGCGAAGGAAGTGATTCTAAATGACTTGGAGTTTATGAAGGTGGGGTTCGCGTGTCCGAGCACTACTAAGGTATACCTAGGTCATGATACTCGTCTGGCCACCACTCAGAAGTAAAATAATCTTTCACCAAGCACCAAACAGAGTGTTCCAGCAGCTGAATTTAAAAGCCAGTTACTCCAGGTTGAACCTGTTCACGATCCTCGATTACCTCATCCGTTACCAACAGGTAAAACAAAGCCAACCAGAATGCTTCTAAAGAAAATACTTAGTAGTTTCTATAAGAACGTAGTTTAGGAAAAGCTAGTTACAGTAAAACTAGTTCACTAAAAAAACTAGTTCTAGGTTAGCCTGAACAACATCTTCTACCGCATCATCACTTATCATCAGGTGAGATAGTGGTCAAAGGCTAACCCGTAAAACATAAAAAAAAACTACTTAATGTAATAACAAATATTTTAAAAGTATGTTAAGAAAACATTTAATTAATTATTTAATAAAACACTTAAAAAATCTTTATAAAAATGATATATATCTAGTGTCTTGACTCTACGAGCGCACGATCGACTCGATCGTGCGCTCGTAGAGTCAAGACCTCCTGAGGATGCTTCCTGAGCGAAACGCGTCGAATAATACTCTTCCGGTTTGGCTGCGTGGCGTTTGTGACGTCACGTCGGCTTAATAGGAAATTAGGCGGAATTGTCACTAGATATATATCATTTTTATAAAGATTTCTTAAGTGTTTTATTAAATAATTAATTAAATGTTTTCTTAAAATACTTTTAAAATATTTGTTATTATTAAAAATGGATTTCCGCAAAGTAACGCCTGAATCTATTCATTACTACTTAATGTATTATTTAATATTTAACCCTCGTAGATACTGTTACTCTATTGTTTTGTAAATTATACACTATAATTATTAGTTGTATAATTTATTACAAAATTAAAAATATACGATAGGAAAAATTTAAGTCATATGCGGGATTCGTACCCGCGTCCATCCGCCCCTTTAGCCGGGGCTCTAACCATTTGAGCTAACATGACATGACGTCATAACTCGAATATTTCCTATCGTTCATTAACCATCGTATTGGGATGGAGCGACATCTATAGTACCACTTACGTTGTACTACAAACAAGACCAATTTTGCAATTGGTTTTATACTTGTAAATGATGACGCAACCTTATAATTTTTATATTGTTATGATTGCAATAACGCCTGCTATGCGGATTACATTACAAAATTACAAATATTGAATGCACATGCACATTGCACATGACTTAAAAAAATTTCCTATCGTATATTTGTAATTTTGTAATGTAATCCGCATAGCAGGCGTTATTGCAATCATAACAATTTTTTATTTTTTATAATTTAACTTATGGGATAGAATCAGTGATTTTTGTTGTCTTTAAAAATAAATTTTAAGTAGCTGAAACTGTAAAAGCTAGAACAGGCTCGCTCCCTATTACAAATTAATTAGGGATATAGACATTTTTGGCTACTTTTACTGAGATAGTCATCATCAACGTGAATAAAATGAAATGAAAAAAAAAGGAAACCATACAATTTTCTTTTCATCACTTAAGCTATCTAGCTAAGAAAGTTGTTATTTATCATTTGAAATCTACGTGGAAAACTAGTTTTTATCCACATTAACTTATTAGGAACCGGCTACTTGGAGCCACGTTATATTTACCGGAAAGATTCCAACCAGCTACGGACAGATTTTTATCCGCTACCGTGGAAAAGATTTTTAAAATTTGAACCTTTATAACAGCCCCAGAAAAATAAATTTACATAGAATATTTAATTAAATGTACTTTTAATTTTTAATTCTTAACACATAATCACTATATATTTTCTTGCATTAGTAAAAAATTGTGTGCTTAGCAGGGATGTTATTTTGCGTCCCGTACTTTTAAATCCTTCGCTTCCTCAGACACGAGTATCAATACCAGTACTCGCACCAAATGACAACATTGCAGTTATGTATTACCATTAACCAATAACTATTCAAGCACAGCACCTCAAACAAACAGCGAGAAACATCCGATTTTGCTGCGAGACTCCCTAAGCAGTTAATTTAGATTACCACGAATACTATGAAAACTATTGAAAACCACTGAACTAACGTTCAAAAATGCATACATGCATATAATCTTATAATTAGAAAATCATTTGTGTGTTGAAGCAATGATGGCCGAGCGGTAATAGCTATGGACTGCCGCGCCGCAGTACCCTGGTTCGATCCCCACCGCCAGCTTGAGCTTCACCGCATGGTGGAAGGGTTTTTTGCGATTGCCCGTCTGGCTAGCTACCACCCTCAAGTAGAAAATCTGTCGCCAAGCACCTAACGGTGTGTTCCGGCGTCCTTGAGAGCCAGTGAAATTACAGGCACATGAGACTTAACAACTATGTCTCAAGGTGACGGGCGCAGTGCAATTCGTGAGTTGTGACGAAATGCATCTGTTATATGCAGAGGTTAGTCCGCTTAACATGAGGCGGGCCTCGAGCTTGATCCGACAAAATAGCATAAAAAAAAATAAAAAAAAAATATTACATATTAAAGTATTTTATATATTCGAAGCAGTGATGGCTCAGTGGCATTGGCTATGGATTGCCGCGCAGCAGGTCCACGGTTGGAATCCCGCCGCGGGCTTGAGCTTCACCACATGGTGGAAACCACCTTCGAAGTAGAAAATCTGTCGCCAAGCACTTAACGGTGTGTTTTTTTTTTTTTTAATATTTTTATGTTATTGTGATGGAACAAGCGCGAGGCCCACCTGATGTTAAGCGGTATCCTCTGCCTATAACAGATGCATTTCATCACAAGTGGCGAACTGCACTGCGCCCATCACCTTGAGACATCATACCTGTTAAGTCTAATTTTTGCCTGTTATTTCACTGGCTCTCAAGGACTGCTGCCGGAACACACCGTTAGGTGCTTGACGACAGATTTTCTACTTGAGGGTGGTCGCTAGCCAGGCGGGCATTCGCAAAATGCCCTTCCACCATGCGGTGAAGCTCAAGCTCCGGGCGGGATTCGAACCATGGACCTGCTGCGCGGCAGTCCATAGCCAATGCCACTGAGCCATCACTGCTTCAAAAATGTGTTCCGGCAGCTGTCCTTGAGAGCCAGTAATTTTAGGTTAAGCCTGTTAACACCTTCGACCACATCATCACTTACCATCAGGTGAGATCGTGGTCAAAGGCTTACCTATTAACTATCAAAAAAAACAATGGTATGTATAAAATTATGCTATATATGTATTCACGATGCTCATCACGATAGAATTGCTTACTCTGGTTTAAAGTTCAGCAACATTTTTTTTGTTATAGGTTCATAAAACTACTTAGTAGTTTTCAAGTAGAGCACATTCCAAGCGTTTTCACGCATGCTGGGCTATTTGCCGCAATGGAACTCCTTTTTCGGTCCTTTGTGGTTTCTCTTTTGATTAACTTTGATCTAGGTAAGTGCACTACGAAGGTGATATACCTACCTAACAACCTTAGGTAGGTTGTTACCCTCTAGACTCCACAGCTCGTCTGATAGCGTTAATGGATTGTCAGGCACAAAGGCATCGTTTCAGTGGCTTTTACCTGCTTTCTTCTTTCTTTCAAGTATACGAAGCTTGCGCGTCTGTAGAGATTGAAGATAATTCTTTGTGTGATGTTTCGGTTTGTTGTTACAGGAATAACATTTCTTTTGGTACAGTTTTTCTTTGCCGTCCGTCGGGTTGGGGGATGAAATTTTTTTCAATGAAAGGTTACATTATTATAAGGATACGATTGCAATAACACCACACTCTTTTCATCCAACAAAAAAAACTAATACGTATAATGTTTAATATTCAACAGATACTCGTAGAAAGTTGTAAGTCATATTTTAAAAACCACAATATACTTACCCTACCGTGCATGTACATTTTTGAAATCTGTAAATTCGTACGTAATTATCAAATTTTTTTCACAAGACGAGTAGACAATCCTTCAAATCGCCCGATACGGAACCCAAACCGGTTGATGCAACCATTTTCTCACCTAAAGTTATACAAGTCAGGTCCCTTGGTAATGTCAATAAAAATATACAATAAGCTGCCACCACAAATAAACAACCTAAATAATGACAAACATTTCATGCAAAATTTAAAACAATTATAAATTAAGAAAGCTTATTACACGGTAGAGGAATATTTCAACGATAAAAATGTTTAAATAATAAATATGTATATAAATGCTTTTACGCATTTAAATTGTCATTTTTGACAAAACATAAAATTATAAATTTGTATCTAATTACTAGATATTGCATATTTTTAATTGTTTTGTTTTTCATTTTGATTAGAAAAGTGATGGAATATGCATCAATAAAGTAAATGAAATAATATTTTTTCATGTAATGACTTTTATAAATAACAATTTAACTATTATTATATTTGGATCAATACGAGTGTTAGTAATCCTCCTCTCTCCTATTTTTTGTGTGCCCGACAGGGTCTGTAATGAACTTTTACTTATTTTTAACATCTTTGTCTAAACTACAGAAAACAATAAGGATTGAGTATTGAGTACACTTATTACAAGGTTAGTACCCTCTTCCCTTCCAGCACAATTTTTAGTGCTTGAGATTTAAAAAATATCTTAATTATATCCAGAACTTCTCCTTCGAAGAGGGGGGGGGGCGGGGGGGGGGGGGGGGGTGGAGGCGTACTACTCTAGAGAAATTTAATCTCTAAAAAAATATATCTATACTATCACATTTTGATAATACGAGATGATAAGATTGAAATTGTAGTTTAGACTAACCTAGAGTTACAGGCTGACATTTCAGAAGAATTTCCTCTCATTTGTCCGAGCAAGTCATAGTTCGACGTTGACCTTGTTTTTATTATTTAAGACGGCGAGAGACATGCATGGTGAAACGGCTTTTTGCGATTGCCCGCCTGGCTAGCTACCACCTTCAAGTAGAAATTCTGTCGCCAAACACCGACTTAACAACTATGTCTCAAGGTGAAGGGCGCAGTGCAATTCGTGACTTGTGACGAAATGCATCTGTTATAGGCAGAGGTTAGTCCGCTTAACATCAGGGGCCCGATCGCACTAAAAATTTAGAGCTGAAACGCAATTGAACCTTAGCCGCAACGCAACTTTTCGAACGTTTCGTATCGCGCTAATCATTTTACTGAAAGTTGAGACGCAACTCGAACGCAGCTGGAACGTAACCGCTGTCAAACGAACGGTTGTGAAACAGCTAGGAAGATGCTACTTTTTGTGAACCGTTCTATGGTGTTTAATGAAAATTGATTGCATTTTCTTCGTAAACGGCATAAAAAACATAAATAAAATGTAAGCGTACATGGATATATTGGACTGTGCTCATTATTCGATGAAGCTGTGGCTCGTGCCCAAGTGAGGAAGAAGGATAAAAGTGCAAGACTTATGTGTGGAGCTTTGAATTTGAGTGATCGGCAGTGTAAAACTGTATTTACCGACTATCTAAGGAGTTGACTCGCAAACCCTGTTGGTTCCTCATGTGCCATGCATGTTACGTTCTGGTGATTTGGACGTTGAAACTAAGGTAAGAATTTTCTGCAGAAGGTAAAGCCATCAAATTGGAACATATTCGCTTGTTTGGAATGGATATACTAACCATTGTTTAGGTTACAAGTGTACAAGTATATACACCCATGCTGAGCTTTAATGCAGGCAAATAATATGTTGTCAATAAATATCTAAAAATCTGTTTTAAGTTATGGTGCATTCTATGCCAGTGTCTCTAAAGCAATCTGGCAAGTTACAATGGCTCTAAATTAGCCAATTGTAATGAACAAATACATAGCTTTCCCATTTCAACAATCTGAGAGGAAACAAGATAAAAGAGAGTATGTATCAACTAATTAAATATGTACTATGTCCACATCTAACTAACCTATAGTTGAGAAGAATTACCACTTCCACCACTGGGGCTCATTCTGGGATGTAGTAATACATGCTGCACATCAAGCAGTTCTTGAATGTGGTGTTTCTTAGTTTCTTTTCCTTCACAGCTATGTAAATGATTTGTGAAGTATATGCATATCCTTACAAGAAACAACAATTTATATGATCATCACAGTGTAGTTTGAATGATTTTCAATATATATTATGCTACCGATAATAAACTAATACACCATATGTTTCAGGTTTTATAGTAAGTTCAAAATGCGTAGTTTGCTGGGATGTATCGATGGGACCCATGTGGCTATTGTGCATCCGATTGACAATGAAGAATGGTATTATAATAGAAAAGGATAATGTTCTTATAGTGAGTACTTTTCACTCTATATCAATAACCATCACATTTTTGGCCCATCAGTTATGTGACTCAAAATTGAACATTTTATGTATGGATGCATGATGATACCCTGAGTCTACTCATGATAGTGTTGTATGGGCTAACCATCTGATGTGTGCTTATCTTGAGAGGCTTCACACAGTTGCTGGCGAGGATTTGTATCTTTTAGGTAGGTGTTAACTAATCTCATATACTTAGGGCCTGTTTCAGAATTTTCAAGTAAGTTACGGTTATACTACCCAGAACATATTTAATAAATAAAACACTATCTTTGCGTTTCACAGTCAGTATATTAATATAGCCTATCCATCGGTTAAAGCTTGAAATGCGCTGCATGTTTACTGTAATTTTTATCATTTAGTTATTTTATGTTCTGGGTAGTATAACCGGCACTTACTCAAACATTCTGAAACAGGCCCTTAGTATGATAATATTATCTGAGATTATAACAATCCTTTGAGACTCATAATGATGACACCCATCTCAGTACCTCCTGAGAATTATTATCAAGACAAGCACTTGACCACTAGAAATAATGTTGAGCATTGTATAGGCGTTTTAAAAACTCACTTTAGGTAAAATTTCTTTACTTAGCTAAACACCCTAAAAATTTATTGATATTGTTAATGTAAAAACTGATTCATTACAGGTGCTTATTGGTGGACAGAAAGTTGCATTACTCACAAGTAGCTGCTGCAAGAATAGCAAATGCATGCTGTGTGCTACATAATATAGCACACAGAGCTCACATCCCATACCATCCATTGACAGCAGAGGAAGGAGCTCGCGAGGGTAGGCTGAGGGTACCAGCAGCGCCCTTAGTGAGCTGGAACTGGGCACTATCGCCAACAGGCACTTATATAACACTTGTGGGCAGATAGGGCAAACAACCATGTATCTACCTACATTGTTCTAATTACTAGTAATGGTGTAGAAAGTATGAAGAGAAAGTTAGTATTATTCAATAAAAAGATTTCAATGTCAAATATTTTCTTTTATTATAACAACCCACCTACCAACATCATTCTGAAACAATTAAGTGGCACAGTAACAAAAAACAAAGAAGGATTTTGTACAGACATGTAAATTACTAACTATAGTAATTATAACATAAGTAGTTCTTAAATATATGTTTTATATACATATTATTATATCAAAAATCCTAATAACAAACTACAATAAAGTGATATAGGTTGTAAAGAAAAAAACAATAATTAAATATGGACTTTATACCGATATGTAAATTACTAACTCTTTATAATAAAATTCTTAAACTTTAACAACAAACTAGAATCTGAAATCATGTAAGTTTATCTCTATGTCTAATTTTAAAAATGTGATATATAAGTAAAGCACTGAACTTATATTACAGAATAACAATTAGTCCTCTAGTCTTTTACTTTTGTGATTTGGTATGTCAAATAATGTATTGTAATACTCCGGCTTATGTGGGCTAACTTAGTGGGTTTTGTGTTTGGCAGTACTGAAATAATGGATGGATGAAATAATGGACCATGAGTACCAATAATCTAAGATAGTTTTAAAAAAAGTGTCTGCCTTGCAGTATGATGCTGATTATATAATTACAATTAAGTACAGTGATCATCATCATCTACCTACCCATGTCCCACTTTATGTGCGGTCAGTACAAAATATTATAGTCTCCAGAAGCTGCAATGCAAGTATACATAACATAGGGTACTTATATCTTCTCCATTTTCTCTAACATATAAAAACAACAACAGAGCAAGCACATATTGTATGAAGTTTTCATTCAGTTTCATAGGTTTTCCACAGGACAATGATTAGGGCACATTCTAGTTTTAGCCTAGCTAGTTACTAGTAGCTGTCACCCCTGAGTTAAAAAATCCGTCCCAAGTACCTAAAGATGTGTTCAGCTGTTCTTGAAAACCTGTTTTTATTCTAGGCTTTACATATTCTAGCTGACATCATGCACAATGATGTCAGCACTTTCATCTCAGTAGTTCATGTCAGTACTGAAACTATCTGATAGCTTAGTGTATTCACAATCACAACACACGAGCAAGTGAAATATTTACTTATCCCAGAATGGTTCTGAAATGTGTGGCAGGTACTTGAAAAGGTTCAACATCGGCACAAAAAAAATACTTCATCATCAACTAAGCACTTCTTTCAAGAAACACTTGAATCTTGCTAAAAGCATGGGCTTAGGATGTAGCGAAAAAATCCTAGGTCTGTGGCTAAAAGTAATTTTGGTTTTGTATTTGTTTACCTTTCATCTTCAAAATTCGAATGTCGCGCCGTACTGTCAGCTGTTAAAACTAGAGATGCACCTGCATAAAATGCAAAATCGACAGTCGATTTACCGTTATTTGACACAAAGTCTGTTATTAAAACGTCACATCTCTAACAACGTTAATGCGTAAGCGTTCCAATTACGGTCCAGCTTTGGTTGGTGTTTGAACTTTAGTGCAATACCAAATTCGTCTCAGCTGAATCGTAACTGTACCACACTTGCAATCGAACCGCAGCTGAACCTTAACCGTTTAGCGTTGTTTCAATTTAGCGCGATCGACCTGCAGGCTAGAGATTGTTCCGTCACAATAGCATAAAAAAGACAGCTATAATCAATGTGAGTTAACCTATGAACAAAACGAATCGTTCTATTACATTTAAAGTTGTTTACAAAGACGCGATAATTCTCATATTATAAATGTTGTTTACTAAACGCATACGCTGATAAGCCAAAGAGACGGATTGTTAATTAGTGTGTTTAATCCTAGTCGTAGATCACACATATTTTTTAATTTTGAGATGATTAGGTACTACTACTTTTTTCTCAATGAGCACCTACTTTGTTTTCAATGATCACGTCAATTATATATATATAAGTAATTGTATGAAGTATGGAACCAACTTCTACAGGGAATACTAACGTAAATATATCAGGCAGATAGATGTGACTATAGTTTCGTTCACATCCGGTGGTATTTCTCAACGAGAGGTCGGGATGCTTGTTTTGATGTCTTGATTTGCAAAGTAGTGACACGTTGCTCAACATTAAATACTAAGTTGCAACTAATATAAAAACAGGTTATATCTTATCCACATCCTAAGCACGTATGGTACAAGGTGTAGCAACACAACACATGTAATGAAAGATTCATTCCCCTGAGCTAATACCCTCAGGGGTGAACATTTTTGACAAATACTTTTTGTTTCCCGCGCGATAAGCCAGCGCCATCTGTGTGTGATAGTCCGCGTTAATATTACAGGTGCACTTGATCTATTGCATGAGCGTGTGATACGTGGCGCAAGTCAAAAGCGTAGAGCTTCAATAAATAGGAAATAAATTTAGATACGATTATGTCAAATTTCTTACTTTCCTACACGGTCGTGAGATCAAAAACGTCATGCAACGTACCCAGAATAATTTTCAAAGGCTTATAAACGTAATAATGTCTTCTGGAATAAGGAAATTTTGGCAGAATTATGTCTCGACCGATAGATAATATCAACTATTTATCTAAATATTATAAATTAAACGGGCAAAAAACACTCACGTTGAGGATCGAATACATCGACCTGGGTTTTGAGCATATCAGATGCTCATCATAAGGGCGAGTGCGCAGCTGCGTCTGCGAGCTCCCGGAGGGTTGGTTTAATTTATAATATATGTGTGAAATTTACGATAATTTCAATTCAAAAAAACTATTTATCTGTAACAAAACACAAAAATATGAATATACTTTATTAGTCATGCTGGTTGTGTTTGTGCCTTTGCCTTAAAAATAAAAAAGCACAGATGCGCGCGCATCGCTAACTTGTGAACAAGTAAAATTTTTTCACCCGTGGGGTGCCGGTCTAGAATGTCACCCCCCCATCTCTACCCGTGGGTGTTGTAAGAGGCGACTATGGGTAACACACCAGAAGGTGGGCAGCAGCGCTTTCTAAAGAACTAATATCTCATGCTGCGATCCCCAAGACGCCTGCCAGGCGTGGGGATTATGGCAAACCCCCCATAATGGGGAGGCTGTGTTCAGCAGTGGACGATACGGCTGATACATGTACATGTACATATATATAATCACGCCTGTACTCCTCGAAGGGGTAGGCAGAGATGTGTGAACACCCACATTTCACCAATTGGGTTTTGCTCCAATGTAATAGAGCGTGGGCCTATTGCCATTCACCGGCCACTCTTTCAGGGTCATACAAAATGTTTTCTCTAACACAATAGACGAAACATATTACGAATTGTACGTTAACCTTTATATAGAACATCTAAGACAGGAACACAAGAACATATCGTATGAAGCCCTGACAGGGCATTAAGATTGTATACAGCCCTGTCCTGCGTCCAATGCACACAACACCCTACTCACATCCACGTGAGAAGTGGCATGCTGCTTATTTGGCGCACTTTTCCCTTAGTCGCCTCTTACCACACCCACGGGAAAAAATGCGGAGGTGACATTCAAAGCCCGGTACCCCACGGGTTCAGTAGAATATTTTAATAGTATTATGTAAATGACATCCAAGAGAGGGTCCGCGTCGTAGACGCCTAAATTTAATAAATAATTTTCACTTTGACTTTGATTACTGGCAGATAAAAGAGAATATTATACGATCGCTTATTGCTGTAACTTGCGCCAAGCACGCAAGACACGTGTGTGAGTAACACGCGAAATATTTGTAAAACAACTCGTCCGTACGTGCGCAGCGGACCTGTATATTGGATAACGGTAAAAGAAAGTGATTTATGAATTTCAATAACTTTTCATCCTTTACCTTCCCTCGCTTCCTCGGAAAATGTGCGCACTACGTGTGCAATACACTGAAAACAATATTCGTAGTAACTGCTACCTCATCTATCCCAATATATCGAAGCTAAGGGCCGGCCCACATCTGACAGAGAACGCGTCGCTGATCTTTTGTCTCGTAATTTATACAGACTCGATGCAGTAACGCATTTTCAGTGAAATGTTCTCGTATATAGCGCGAGATGTCTGCATATAATTATGCTGCGTAGGCGCGATATGCGACGTAAGATCAGCGAAGTGAATTACGTCAGATTTGGGCCGCCCTATATGCTCCAATTTGCTTTCACAGGACTATTTTTTTTTAGATTAAACGTCTTACTTGTAAAACAATACTTCGTCATCATCATACCGTTATCATATTTAATGTAGGGTCCTTTAATATAAAAACAGCCCAAGAACATTTTGTAAACATTTTTCCTTCGGTTTTATGGCCATCCACTTCTTTAGATACCCAAGGGATCTTGTTGGTTATAAACAGTAATGAACCACCTGGTTTGTAAAGAGCCCTGTTGTGTGATCAATGTGCAGCAGCTCCCAACTCACGTTGATATGTGACTTATACAGCAATTTATTTTCCTTAGTCACCTTTTTTCACATTTCACAAGACAATAGGGATTGGATAGGAGACAATGGGGGCATTCTTTATCAAACTTTTAAGCCCTCGTAGAGTAACTTGCTTAGTCAATCTTAAACTGTCGATCGCGGATGTTGTCTTAGAATGCCAATCGTTATTGCCAGTTATTCTAGGTTAGCCTAAAAACACCTTCAACCGCATCATCACTTATTACCAGGTGAGACTTAGGTCTGGCAAAATCAGCAATAAAGTAAAGTAAAGTTAAGTAGAATCTACGGTAGGAGCCTGTGACTTACGTAATTTAAACAAATATTGTAAGTAATAGTTTTTTTGTCTAGTATGTTTTACATTATTATGACATTGTTAAAAGAAGTTTAAAAGAGTGGCCCCGAGTTATTGCCCGTTCTTCTCGCAGTGGCTCTATATACTTTTTTTGCTGAACGTGACAGTACTTATTAAAACTTGTAATTGACCTACAAAAGAGCGTCGTAGACGCCTAAATTGACTAAATTATTTTGGCTTGACTTAGACTTAATTATAATGTGTTTAGCTCTTTTTTATGTGATGACTGTCAAACAACAAGTTTACGAACAGCCTGTTGGTAAGCAGATACCGTTGCTTGTAAAGTCTTCTCTGATCAACATTATGAATGCAGAAATAGAGTGTGTTTATTTCTACTCCAAGCTTATGACTACAGATACATAGATTCGTCTGTCCCTCGAATAATGGATAGACTACCTATGAGCAATTTCTAGTGTGTAGACGCAATCTGTGCTGTTACATACATATATAGTTATAAGTAACAATTGCGATTAAACTATGTGTTTGAAGCGCTCGTAGCGAAGTTTACTTAGCTGTTCTCAACCGATCAACAAAGTTAAGCAATACCCGTTGTCATGAGTTGGATGGGTGACCGCTAGTGACATTACTACTGAGCGTGTCCTTGCTTCGGAGGGCACGTTAAGCCGTCGGTCCCGGTTGTCGCCTTAGGATGGAGTCGTTATAGCATGGTGGTAGGGCATTTTGCGAATGCCCGCCTGGCTAGCTACCACCCTCAAGTAGAAGATCTGTCGCCAAGCACCTAACGGTGTGTTCCGGCAGCTGTACTTGAGAGCCAGTACTTCTAGGTTAGTCTGAACAACATCTTCGACCACATCATCACTTATCATCAGGTGAGATAGTCAAAGGTAACCTATCAGGCATAAAAAAAATGTGGGTGAATGTGATGTGAGCCAGTAATTAACAACATATTATACAAATCGGACGTTTCTCTTTAACCCCTCGAACCACCAACACCAGAAGTTCCTGCAATAACTGCATAGTCACATTTTTTTTATAACGGATAAGCTAGCCTTTGACCACTATCTCACCTGATGGTAAGTGATCGTACGTATCGATACGTAGTCGAAGATGTTATTTATTTATTTATTTATTTATTCAAAAACACTTACATCTACCATTACAGGTTATACCTAATGCGATAGTGTAGTTAGTAGGAAGTAACTAATAATTAATTTACGTAAATTTCTTAAACAATCTTAGTGCTAACATCTACTGGTTAACATTACAGTACTAACAATTACTTAAAACAGTGTTATAATTTAACAATGTAACATAAAACATATAGACATATCTTCGAAAATTCACTCATAGAGCAACAAAATAAGTCTGTCTCTTCCGCTATAATATTGAGAGTGCGGAGTGCACGCGTCAGAGGCGCTTTGTTGAGGAGATTTGTCCGCGCACGCGGCACTACTACCAGGTGTGGTCGTCGCCGCCTCCATACATATCTGTCTGGCACACATAGGGATATTTGCGCTAAAATATCCATATTGTGTATTTTGCCCCTAAATACCTTAAATAGATACGACACGAGTGCTAGTTCTCTCCTGACCCTTAGTTGGTTATATCCAACCATGCCCAAGATAAATAGAGTTGGGTACATCAATGGATAAAAAGGATATACCCCATAGTGTCTCATATATAGATACCTAATGAATTTATTATGAATTTTTTCTAGCATTAGTACATATTTTTCTTCATGAGGGGACCAAATGACTGCATTATACTCTAGCTGACTAAGCACTAGGGCATTATACAAGGCTGTGATCGCTTTAATGTTTGTAAAACCTTTCGCCATACGAAGAATGAAACCTAAATTCCTAAAAGATTTTTTACAAATTTTGACAATATGTCCTCGGAATATCAGTTCATTGTTAAAAGTCACTCCCAAGTCCTTGACTTCTGTGACTCTGACCATCGGTTTTCCATCTATCCTATATGAATGCAGTGTTGGGCTATGTGACCGAGTGAAAGTCATGGTAAGACACTTAGAAGCATTAAATTGCAATAAGTTTTCTTTGCTCCAAGCTACTACTCTATCTATATCACCTTGGAGTTGTTCACAATCACCCTCTTTTTTAATCGCCATGGAAAGCTTCAAATCATCAGCGAATAACAGACATTTAGAGTGTTGCACGACTGCAGGCAGGTCGTTTATCATTAAAACAAACTCCAACGGCCCCAAATTGCTACCCTGGCTAACTCCCGACCTAGTAAAATAAGGTTTAGACTTATGTCCGGAAAATTCTACATATTGTTGTCTACCTGCCATGTGGCTGGCGAAGAACTTCAGAAGATGTGGGGTAAAACCAAAACCTGCTAACTTTTTGAGTAATACGTCATTATTGACTAAGTCAAACGCTTTTTTTAAATCAAAGTAAGCAGTATCAGTTTGTCTGTTGTTCAGGTTACCCTAGAATTAAATAACAACCTAACCTAGAATATAATTGAATATATTTAAACGTTTTTCTCGGAAAGTCTGAAGCATCATAAACTAAGTTGCAATGAGGAGGCAGTATTTTGCGAATGCTAGCCTGACTAGATACCACGCTTTACCAGAAAAGCTGTCGCACCTAATGTCACGATTTCGCTAGCTGGGTAAGAACTTTAATAAAAACCACATACATGGGAGTGTCCGATATTAAACTCTTCAACACGGATCTGTTAACAAAATGTTGACATAGAATATAATATTGTTTTCAACAGCCTTGCTCGTTAAGTGAGCTTCATTATATCGTTCTTAGGGCATTAAAACGAACTATAACCATAGTAGAAGGAGTGGGAAGTAAGTTATCTTCATACAAACGCACCGCGCGGCTTGTTTGTGTGCGTCATAGTATCTATGCGTCCCGCACGCATACTCTAACACAATCTCGACCAGTTTCTCAGTGCGCCAGCCAGGGCTAACACCGAACAAGGTTCGCGCGTCACGGCTTTTTGGCACCGCTAAATAAATGAAAAATGTTTGATAATCGCATGAAAACTTATTGCTGTGTGTTCGGCTGTCTAAATAATTCATAGATTCCAGAGTTGTCTTTGTTCAGATTACCTACTGAACAGGAAAGGTAAGCAAGTCACTTATTCTCGCATACCTATGATTTTTACTTGATGATGAGTGATGCCTACTTATTTTTTGTTGTATTAGGTATGCCCCGCGTCGCACGTCTCTGGCCTCGCAACCACATAGTATTTTTAGCCAGTCGGTATTTTTTTCATCGTGAAAGGTGTTTTCATCGTTTAGGTATAAAACCGACCTCACTAACCCTGAACCCAGACAACTCAAGTAAAAATACAACTTCCCGGCCCTTGCCTATTTCTAGGTACTGAATTAAAATTTTGCATATACGAGGACATACATTATAAATAAGTAACAACCCTGAGACAGGCAAGTATGGTAGGTAATTATATCGCAAATTGGGCCGGAGATGGCCTACTTCCTCACTCTTTCTACTATGCTATAACACCCTCGTGCATAATACTATTATACACTAGTGCGTAATAGATCTATCCGAACAAAGTTAAGTTAATACCTAACTGCAAATTATATGCGAGTAAACAGAGCATTAACAATTTAACCGGGTAATACAGATTTGTAACATCATAGAGGTTTATATATAATCAACCATAAAACATTTGGGGCACTCGTAAAAAAAAAAACTTGCGCGCTATTTTCCATAATTTTCGTATGTTGTTTGTATCGCATTTGTGCAATATATATTTTTTCTTTGCAAGGGTGTTGAAAAAATGCGTATAAAACTCGTGAGCAACTTGCTCATTATATCTACACTCGGTTGATTTACGCCCTCGCCTACGGCTCGGGCTGCAACACACAGCTTTGTGTATAATGAGCAACTAAGCTCACTTGTATCGTAATCTACTATTTATTGATTGATTGAAGGTTGATAATAACATTCAAAAATGCATCGCACGATCCTGCCGCGATGAACATTTTTGAAGATTGATGAACCTATTTTCAATGGCTTACAGCTTTTATAAGCAGGAGCATCAGATACAGATAGACCTGGCGACTCGTTCACGATTTGCCACATTTTATTGCGAAAAAGCATGAAAAAGTGGCAAACCAATTTAAATCATCCAAAAAGGGAAATAATACGTACCTAGTAAGTAGCTACTCTCATTTTCACCTCTTCAGTTGTCATCATTTCCACATTATCTCACAAGCACACACTTTACGACTGTTGGCCAACTTTTTGTCGGCGAACGTCGGAAAGTTTCAATTTTCCTGTCATTAAAGCGTCCTTAACGCCGACCCGTGTGGAAAAAACGTTAGAAAGAGACGCAGGAACGATCAAAAATACGTTTAGTTTGATCGGGCGGTTTTTCCTTAAACGTTAGCTAGTCGATGTTTGAATGTTTTTTGAATGTGTTCATAGTATCTTATACTAGCTTTTGAGACCTGAACTTACCTATTAAAAATATTGAGAATAAAAATTATACAAAGAATTATGGTCAACACCTACTTAAATAAATTTACACAAAAACATTTAAATGCTAATTTATCATAAAGGATTAAAAATGCATATATTTAAATTTATAATAATTAAATTCAGAAGTATCTCAGTACGATTTAATTTAAATAACCACGACAATCGAACACTACTTAATTTCTATTAAGACGGGAAGGAAGTCTCGAATTTTCATACAAAAAGAGAAAACGTTTCTCTCCCCCTAAAACATCACCGATTTTGATGATTTTTGGAAATGTTATAGATGTTATCAAAATCTAGGTTTATAGGTTTTGATTTTTATCATTTTATTAATGGAATTTGAATTAATGGGTATTTGAATTCCGATCTTTTCTCTAAAATTGTTTCTCTAGTTGGTGAATTGTTTATATGAAAACTAATGATAAATAAAGAAAAAGGAAAACCTATAAACCTAGTTTTTTCTGTCAGTTATAAAATAAGACCAAAATTTTTAGATTTGATATATATTTACTATAAGAGAAACGTTTTCTTCCAGAACGCAAATTATGTGGAAATTCTAAGTCAAAACTTGAAGAAGCTGCAATTGTCCTTATCGCACAATTCTGTTCGGGGGGCAGGGTAGCTGCATAGAATAAATAATAGTAGTATAGTAGAGGTATTTGCATTAGTGATGTCAATATGCCTTTTCGATATGTTGGATGGTGAGTGATGGGAAAAAATCGATGCTGTAGATATTTTTATTCTACCAATATGAATGTTTTTCTGAATAGTACATTTGAATTATCGAAACTAAGAAATATATTATAGACGTACAAACCCATAAAAAAATTAAAACATGTTCACAGATCAGTTCTTAGCTATAAATAAATTTCATATTTTTACCTATCCTTCTAAGTATACCTATGTCGTGAAATCTTAGTTTCTGTTCTAAAGCCTACATTATGACGATATTCTCAATTGAGCCGATGTCCTAGATATATAATGTAAATAAAATGTCACAACAGTTTTTGTAGCAAATCTAGTAGTCTCTAAAGTAAGTAGGAATAAGATATTTGTTCTTCGTGACACATAAAACATGTTATTTTTTATAAAATAAACTCATCGCCTAATACAAAAAACAAACAAAATTAAACCGACTTCTAACACCCAAAAGTCTGATATAACTTGTTGAAGTCGGTACCACGACAGTTTGAAAGTATGATCTCAAGATTGTGGTCATGGTGTCTTCGACAACTTATTTTACACTTTTAGTTTTAGAATTAGTTTCCATCATTATGTTGAATAAAAATACCATATTTGTAATTTTGTTATATGAAAATAATGTTTGATGGAAAAAAAATATTGATTAGGAGCGGGATCAGAAGCTACAATAACGGGTACCTGTAGTTGCGGGCTCGAATCTTGCCAGTAGCCAATTATATTTCCATCTAGCAGGATTTAAAACAATATTATATTAAAATCGGTGACTCAACTGTATGTCCGTTAATATCAATATAATTTTAAAAACACTCAGCGAATTTACGTTAGCATATAATTAACAATCAAGTAACTAGGCAATTTTATGTAATTTTTTTAATAAAATATATAAACAGTATAGATATATTATATAGCATGCAATATAGTAGATTATACCTACGAAATATTAATTAAACATATCAATAGCTTGAACAACAATAAAACGAGTTTGCTAAAAGCTAGACTATAAAGTCAGACAAAAAGAAATCAACAACATTAAAATATGCAAAACTTAACAAAACGTGAACTATCTTAACTTAAAAAAAAAATGATCAAATCTGATATCAGCCTTTTGCAGTTGATCTGTAACATGGTTAATTCGTTTATTTCTCCAAATTATTTATGAAACTACGCTCCATTAATTATTGCCTTTTTATAGCTGATAGGCTAGCCTTTGACCACTATCTCATCTGATGGTAAGTGATGATGTGGTCGAAAGTGTTGTTCAGACTAACCTAGAATTACTGGCTCTCAAGGACAACTGCCGGAACACACCGTTAGGTGCTTGGCAACAGATTTTCTACTTGATTGTAATGGTAGTGTGATGGTAGCTAGCCAGGTAGACATCCGCAAAATCTCCTATCACCATGCTGTATGACTGCCATCTGCCATCGTAAGACAACAACCGGGACCGACGGTTTTACGTGCCCTCCGAAGCACGGAATTTCGCTAGCGGTCACCCATCCAACTCCTGACCGCGGCGGACGTTGCTTGACTTAGCTGATCGATTAAGAACGGCTAAGCAAACTTCGCTACGAGCACCATGTTTTAGAATGATTGTTAGGCAATATATTTAAGTTGGCATCTTCTTCTAAATAATTTAATGAAGCTGGTATTTATTGGGGTGCATTGTGACAATGTTATTATTTAATTTAAAATGCCAGACTTCCACAACATGTTCGGAGATGTTCCTTATGAGTACACCATATGTATACGAAACTTTTGTCTTCTAGCCATTGAGTCACCATGTAGTCGTTAAGGTCTTGTACTTCTGCAGTTTCTCGTGAGTCCTTCATAATATAACACCAGCCTTCCCTGATGCGATCTTTTCCAAGGTACCAGGTCTTTTACGCTTCAATTAAGTATTGTTGACAAGCACTTCGTATACACTAGTAGCTTGTTAAGCGTAATAATTACAGCACAATTATAAAAAGCCAATGAGCACCTTCGTCTTGTTTTATTTTTATAAGGACAAAGGAACAGTTTCACAATATTTTCTTAAATTAAACTTATTATTATTTATAATAATAATTTTGAGACCAACATCGATCGTTTGTTCAGTTTGGATTATTCACTTGATAAACTAAGCAGATTTATACTACCTTGAAATGAGTATACTAAATATAATAGATATTTTTACTCAAGTCGACGAGAAGTAAGCGGCGCGGCGGCGCGCGGCCGAAGACGCGCGACGCGGCTCGACAGCCGCTGGCGGCGCGGTGGCGCGGCTACAGAAAAATAATTGTGATCGTGTGACTCGACTGCACGTCTCTCTGTAGTACCTATACATATATGTTTATAGCATTTGACGGAGGTGCGGGGCGCGGAGCGCGAGGCCGGCGTGTAGCGGCGAGACAGTATCACTTTGTTGAAATACGTATTTCTCTGTGGGTGCTTCTGTTCCTTGTCCTCTTAAATTTACTTACTGCTCATACATTACATGCATCATTCAATCTGAAGTAGGGTTTACCCTTCGGGGTAGCTATGAATCGATTGTATCAAGTACAAAAATACTGTGTTTCAAACCGATACTACAGACTACTACAATCGATACTACTCAGGTCTCTATAAAACTATGCATTTAATTTTATAGTACCACCAACTTAACTGTGCAGTTGGCGAGGGCGCTGCTGATCAAGGAAATCAAATACAAACTGTCACAATTTGAAGGAATGTTGTAGTTCTTTTTTCTGCCACCTGAACAGATAAGTTGGTGGGTCTGTACAAGATTTGAAGTAGACTCACTAAATATGAGGTACCTACACTTTGCATACTTCATGAATTTTGTTTCAGCCTTTTCATAGTTGTTACATTGATCTTTTGCTGAAGATTGTGGAAGGCGGATTTATTTTTTCGTGCAATGAGTTGTCTAATTTCTGGAAAAAATAGTAATCTGTTGGAGCAAGGTCCGGGAACTACGGACGGTGTCGGAAAGATTCCGATAGAATTTCCTCTAATTTAGCGACCGCCTATTGTGCAATGTATCAAGCGTTGTCCTGAGCAGCAGTGGGCTAGAGCAATTGACCAGTTTGGATTGTTAAACGGCAATGACGTTGACAATACTATTCTGCCGTAATTATCTGGCCAGATGTGTGAAGGTGAAGTTGAAGTGGATGCACGTTCACGAGAGACTTATCAGTAAGTACCATTTTCTGATTTAACTTTCGCTTAGAGCAGGATTTGGCAGGATTTCCAGGAGAACCGGCCAAATCTTGCTCGCTCATCACAATGGTTGAACTATTGTGATGAGCGTTTCCGATTATCGTATAAGATCCATTTTCATCACATCAAAAACCTTTTTTTTTTCACCTGATAGTTTAGCCTTTGACCACTATCTCACCTGATGGTAAGTGAAGATGTGGTCGATGATGTCGTTCAGGCTAACCTAGAAGTACTGGCTCTCAAGGACAGCTGCCGGAACACACCGTTAGGTGCTTGGCGACAGATTTTCTACTTGAGGGTGCAGTAGCTAGCCAGGCGAGCATTCGCAAAATACCCTACCACCATGCTATAACGACTGCCATCCTAGGACAACAACGGGGACCGACGGCTTAACGTGCCCTCCGAAGCTCGGAAACGCTCAGCAGTAATGTCACTAACGGTCACCCATGCAACTCATGACCGCGCGCGACGTTGCTTGACTTTGCTGATTGGTTGAGAACAGCTCAGTAAACTTCGCTGTGAGCACTTCAAAAGTCCTCTCGTTGTGGTGTTGGTTGAGTCATGTGACGCAGTAGTCGAGTTCGTGGGTTTGCTTTACTAAATTCATGCGGTACCCATTTTTGGAGCTTTTTAACATTTTATTTGTTTCCAGTGAATTAAAATTGTTTTAACACTCTCGCCGAAAGACGTGGTTTGCGATGGATCCGCTTCCACGATCACTTTTAATTCCTCATGGTCAACTAGGGTCTCCGGCCGTCCACAGGGTTTGTTCTGTAGGTCAAAATTTCCAGAACGAAAACGTTGGAACCAAAAACGTACCGTGTTTTCTTTTACGGTAGCTCTCACATACGCCTTATCATAATCCTTCGAGCTGTTTTTGCGGCACCCCGGGTAGAACTCGTATTCGTAAATAACCGACTTTTTAAGTTTTCCACATTGTGAACAGAACGATGTCAAAGATCATCAATGGAGCGAATACAAATTGGAAACACAAATACACAAAAAAAACTAACGTGAGTTGAAATAATTATTTACTGAATATACCAGCTAGCACTCACGGTGTTTGGTCGTAATCTCCGACCGGTGTTCCGGTACCGAGCAGTAAAGATGCTCATTATCATCAAGTTTCGCAGAGGGCGTTGCGAGCAGCCGCCCGCAGTGTGCGTCTAGCAGCCCTCGAAGCTGCCCGCATTCCTTGAAAATGAGCATCTATACTGCTCGAACACCGGTCGGAAATTACGACCAAACACCGTGAGTGCTAGCCGGTATATTCAGTAAACAAATACACAAGCCTAAATTTGCAATTAATTTGTATTTGGGATACCTAACCGAACCCCAGACATTCGAAATCAAATGGCCAAGTTGACAAAACGCCAATTTCATTCGTGAATACCTCACATTGTATGCCAACCCCTTTATACGCGGGATAAAGGACAGGTTGAAAAAAGGTATGTATTGGGTCATATAGATTATACTGATCATAACGAATTATTTTACACAAAATAATGTGAATACATAACATTCTGCATATGTTACACAAAATAATGTGAATACCATACCTATTATTATGATTGGCAAATGTTTTTAATATGTAAAATCATAATAATCATGCAAATGGGCTATTATTTAAGTGTTTGGAAGACTACAGTTTAACAAAGCTTGGCATTTGAGATCAACCTTGATATGGTATCATGATAATTCCTGCACTCACGGGCCCTTTTATAAAGTAACAATTTCCATTATTACAAGTGTAAAGCGCAACAACTACAATATTTTTGCCAAATCTTGTCATTTCAACCAATTACCAGTGTTTCATAGAACTACAAGTACGGACTTGTTTGCACTGAGACAAAAAATAATTTATATATATGTCAGAGATAATATCCTCAAGAAGGTACGACGTTATTTATTTCAGTAATTATTTGGTTTATTTGAATGGCAACACCGAGCGAATGTCACAGATAACACAAGTTGTTGATTATCTTTGGCCTGAATCCCCGACATATATATATATATTTGTTCCTTGTAAAATTAAACCATTTTTGGTCAATATATAGCGTGTTTTTACTTGTAATATCGGAACTTGTAGCTTTATAAAACGGGGCTCTGCTATCGTTAGTAAGAAGGTTGATGGTGATTTAGAGGTCAAAATTGTCGTAATTTAATATAAATATTTAGAAAAATCATAGATAAACTGGCGCGGTGTAACTATTCTATTTATTTTCGGTGTTGTGCGTATTTATCAAATATCGGTTTTGAAGCAGTGATGGCTCAGTGGCATTGGCTATGGACTGCCGCGCAGCAGGTCAATGGTTCGAATCCCGCCGCGGGCTTGAGCTTCACCGCATGGTGGAAGGGCATTTTGCGAATGCCCGCCTGGCTAGCGACCACCCTCAAGTAGAAAATCTGTTGTGAAGCACCTAACGGTGTGTTCCGGCAGCCTTCCTTGAGAGCCAGTGAAATTACAGGCATATGAGATTTAAAAACTATGTCTCAAGGTGACGGGCGCAGTGTAATTCGTGACTTGTGACGAAATGCATCTGTTATAGCATAGATAAATTTTTCCATGGTTAATGGCAGAGGTTAGTTAACATCAGGTGGGATTCGAGCTTCTTACGTCACAATAACCTAAAAAAAAATTACATTCTTGCATTGGCTTTTACTCTAAATGCTAAATGCGATTTAATCTGTATTTGTTATTTATCATTTTCATAAAAGTAGCGTTTATAAAACTGTATCCTGGATGCTACAGTTCTATAGATAAATGGTTTTGCATTTGATTCCAGCACACAAAATATTGGATTTCTAAAGTAAATGTCAATAATAAATATGAAATAACATATATAAAATATACAGTAGACTGGGCATCTGAAATGCCGGGTACACGGCATTTCAGATGCCCAGTCTAGAATAATATTCGACGAGAGGTAGTTCTACACGAACGAAGTAGTTATCTAAACTGACTCTTCGAGCACGTGATCGAGTTTTTTTCTATGACACGAAATCTTGAATACTCATTGTAAATTTTAAAGAGAATCGGAACAAATAATCTAATAGTAATACGTAGGTTTGATCTGATCATCTTGAAGTTTCACGTTATCTTGTATTTTTTCCAATAGAAATAAAATGAACTGTACAAATTGAATAAGAAAATTTTATTTTTTACCTTCTCTGCGAATAAACGAAAAAGCAGCGAGGGGCCCTTTTATTATACCTCTATTAGGATCGGAATGAGCTTCCAATTGGCTAATAACCGTGCTATCAGGTGAAAGGAATTCACTTTCCCGCTTCCCTATTCCCAACACCCAGTGTTGTGCAGCGTGGGGACATATCGATATTATTTTTAATGTGAGGAACAATAGTTATTCTATCATTTTGTAATATTATATGTAATTATATATTTTGCATGCAAGTTTGGCCTGTTAGACTATTATAGTCCAAAATAACATTACATATATTTGATTGTCGTAAGCTGCATCTCATGGCCGATCTTACTTTATTCAATGTACAGCAGAAAAATCTTTAGAGTATTCGATTAGGTGTATGTACACTTTTATTAAAGGAGTTGTTTTCAGTTTTTGGCTTGGAGCTAGTGAAAACTGCGATGTAAATTTTGAACTAGCCGGACGATACACGGTCGAGTATCGCACGAGCAGTCCACGAGATAAAACTAAGAAAGTTCTTAAATTTTTCACACTGTACTTTAAATTTAACAGTCGACAACATTTCCATCTAAAAATTCGTAGAAATTAATCTTTCATGTTTTGGACTCAGTGTTCTGTGTGATACCTCATTGGCATGTTTTCGATAGAACATTAAGATAATTAAATAAAATTGGTTCAGAGTCAACATGAAAATTATTGAACGAAAAAAACGAATAAAATTAAAAAACTCACGATAGCTTATAGTACCACCAACTTAACTGTGCAGTTTTCGAGGGCGCTACTGGTCATGGAAATCAACTACAAACTGTCACAATTTGAAGGAATGTTGTAGTTCTTTTTTCTGCCATCTGAACAGATAAGTTGGCGGGTCTGTACACACATTTCTTTATAAACTAACTACACAAATTGCTTCATGGAGTTTTTTTTAAATAGGAATGCAGCAATTTACTTCTAATAACATCATGGTTCGTAACTCGCTTGAACGTTTATGTTCCAATACTAGAAATCTAAGTATACCTATAGTGAAAAAGAATGTCTAATATAGCTACGGTGACCAATCTCTGGCTTTATTTAAAAATGATGTAGGTAGATGCAAGTTTTGATATCAAAGCTACGTTTGCTCACTAGCATTGCATTTTTTATATTGTGGTCATGTTGATAACTATATTTGAAGCTTCGGAAACTGTGAAATCTTGTCAGAATGTGTTTGGGATCTAAATAAATGGAACTTCCATTACATTCTAGGATATGTAGGCGTGCTTATATATATTTTGAAAAGTGATGGCTCAGTGGTATTGGCTATGGACTGCCGCACAGCAGGTCCATGGTTCGAATCCCGCCGCGGGCTTTAGCTTCACCGCATGGTGGAAGGGCATTTTGCGAATGCCCGCCTGGCTAGCGACCACACTCAAGTAGAAAATCTGTCGCCAAGCACCTAACAGTGTGTTCTGGCAGCTGTCCTTGAGAGACAGTGAAATTACAGGCACACGAGACTTAACAACTATGTCTCAAACTGACGGGCGCAGTGCAATTCGTTACTTGTGATGAAATTCCTATGTTATAGGCAGAGGTTAGTCCGCTTAAAATCAGGTGGGCTTCGAGCTTGTTCCGTAACAATAACATAAAAAATGTATATATTTTACGAATAAATCAAGCCAGTTTTAAACTTAGTACGACGTTTGTGTTGATTCTAGAATTTAAAATTCTCTCAAATGAGTTAGATGTCTGAAATACTATTTAATGCATCATTCGTCAACTTTTCAAATAAACTGCAGTTTTAATAATTAAATCATGTTCTTTATTTAGAAAATGTTAGATATTAACTTGAATCACCTGGTTTGAATATTTTATGTGTTACATGTAGCGAAAAATAAACTGTATGTCTGTATGGTCTATAACAAAACATGATCAGTGTATGCACGAGTTTTTGTTGCATTCATTTCCACTAATGAACTAATAAAAGTAGTTCAAATGTATCGATACTAAGAAATGTTTCGATGCAGCAACTCCATCCCTATCAGCTATCATTTCGATAGAAAAGTTAGCTGTACCTTGACGACAGTTTTGCGCCGCACTTGGCACTTGTCTGCCAGTTTGCAGCATTATCGTTTTTACTGCCAGAACTTCTGCCGGTTAGGAATGTACAAGTGGGTATTTCTTAGCCGATTTACCTTGGAGAACGCTGTAAAACTTTCTTAGGAATCTGACCCAGTTGTTTTACGGGTGCTCACAAAGATTACATTGAAAAACAAATTCGGAAGGTGTTAAATTTTGTAATTTGTACATTTTAGAAAAGAGGTTAATTAGAGATTTCGTTCTTTCATAGATTGTTGTTTAAACTTTCTGATAATAAAAAATTTGCAGAAAAATCAGTTTTCGTCCTATTATCATCTCTGACCAATATATTTTTTTTTTCTCTAACCATTTTATTAGATAGACTTCTTCAGCAAGACTTGGTCTTGGTGGGTACACCGCATTGTATAATGCAATTAGTACTGTGTTGTGTGACGCTGCAACTGTGATGGGCAGGCGACACGTTGACTACGACTTATGCGGCGTAAACATCAATTAACACAAGGTGAGTTGTTCAAAGGCCAGCCTATCTGCAATAACAATATAAAAGCTAAACCACTACATTCTAGAAGAAAGAAACGAAAAACTTTTAACACGAATATAATGTGTCAGTAGTCAAAAAAAATATTAAGTATATTATATAATACATATATAAAGCATAACAAGGCATGGTTTGAAGAAAATTGTAAGGCAATTTTACACTTCTAATACTTTCTCTGCTTTGTGAATACAAGTCTTATTTAGATACCGTTTTTTTTTAAAGCGGTATACTCTTACTCTAATTATATTAACAAACGCTACAAACTATATAATATACAATACTGACAACTTAAGCATTTAGATAACCTAAGGGTTGCAAGCAAATCATTGGAGGACGACTGGCGTTCTAAATATATATGTATCGGCTACGAATAAATATTTTGGTGTCGTAAGAGGCGACTAAAGGTAAAATACCTGGAAGTGGCCAACAGCACCTTCTGAGGAACTGCTATCTTAAACTGCGATCCCCAAGACGCCTGCCAAGCGTAAGGATTATGGCAAACCCCCCCATAAACCGGGAACCTGTGTTCAGCAGTGGATAATCCGGCTGATATAGTACTGATACAGTACAGTTTAATACTTGCACGTCTGCTTGCAAGTATTAAATCAATAATTGTATATATTTTTAAGAGGCACCATCAGATCGTATCATAATAATTGTCAAAATTTTGTATTTTGTAATCATTATCGACCTATTGATTGATTTAATCTTAGTATTCAGATATTACTCTATTTGAATAACCGTACTATTTATTTCATAAATACGAACGCATCAAGATCTACAAAATTACGAGTGCTTCGTGCAGCCTATAGTATTTCAACGAGAATTTATATCGCAGCAAGTCGCACTTTGTAACCGCTTTTATACAATAAAAGAAGACAACTTGTAACAACAAAACCCAGAGTAAAACAGTTTTTATTTAAATTTTATTTTGATAAAATAAAGCAATTGTTAGCTACGTTTTATTCCGCTGCATGTGACAGTGTGTTCGAGCTCAAGGGATTCACCTGCAGTTGTACCGCTTTGCATACAAATGTACCGTTTGCGGCGGGAGCGTAGACGTCCCTTTTCACAACACTGTAGATACAGGAATTTGGATCAGTAACTCACCAAGTGAAAGTAATCAATATCTATAATTATATTATTAGGAGTGCAATTTTGTATTTTTGAAATTTTGTATATAATGAATAAACTTAAAAACTACTAAACCGATTTAAAAATTTCTTTCACCATTAGAATTCTACACTATTCCTGATGAACATGGGCTATAGAAAACTTAAGGGTCTGACCTTCGATAATGTCCCAACATGTGAAAAATAATACCAAAAAAATCATTACATCGCATACGCTGCGGAAATTGTTGACAATAGAGCAATGCCTTCTTTTATATATATATTTAACAAAATTTTACGGATTAACATATTTAACTAAAAAAAACTTAAAATTAGCTAAAAAAAAAAGGGAAAATAATCCAATGTTCCGCTACCATTAGGCAGTGTCCCTATATTCTTTTTATGTGTTTCAATTTATATTTAATATAAAATAATACATAAGTCATGTTAGTTGTTTATTTTACTTATTTTTTGCTTTCTGTACCCAAAAGCGGAGCCCTATTAGTAATGAGATTATGTTGTTCTTCTATTTATTCGTGTATGTCTTGTCAACGGAATGAGTTACACACCTGACATTTTGTTATACTATGTGTAAAACGTTTGACCAAATATAAATATTGGATTAAAACTTAAATATTGATAATAACAAATATTTTTAAAATATATTAGAAAACATTAAATTTATATTATATAAAAACATATATCTATTGACAATTCCGCCTAATTTTCTGTAAAGCCGACGTGACGTCACAAACGCCACGCTCCCACAACGCGTCGAAAATTCTTCTGGTTTGGCTACAAGGCTAATGTCAAGTGTATTGAAAATAAAAACAAAAATTCAATCGACAAAAAACCAATTGACACTGCTCACAAAATTTCACGAGAATCAGTTGAGAAATGTGACCACAAATGAGAACAACCGGAAATCCGGACAGACTTAGAAAAGCATTTGTTCCGACACTGAAACGGTGACGCTTCTCTCACTTCGTCACTCTAGTTTGAAGGCCTCGCAGCGAAGTTTGCTTAGCTGTTCTTAACCTATCAGCCAAGTTTAGCAACGTCTACCGCGGTCATGAGTTGGATGGGTGACCGCTAGTGACATTACTACTGAGCGCTTCCGTACTTCGGAGGCACGTTAAGCCGTCAGTCCCGGATGTCTTCTTATGATGGCAGTCGTTATAGCATGGTGTTTGGGTATATTGGGGATGCCTGCCTGGCTAGCTACCACCCTTAAGTAGAAATCTGTCGCCAAGCACCTAACGGTGATTTCCGGCAGCTCTTCTTGAGAGCCAGTAATTCTAATCGTCACTTACCATCAGGTGCGATTGTGGTCAAAGGCTAACATATCAGGCATAAAAAATATACTTTTCGGCCTTACCCGGTCAATAAATAAATATTTATAGATGTGGATGTGATAAGGTGCTAAGACAGACAAGTATCTCGCTTGATGGTAAACGCAGTGTCACTCTCGGCTCTGCACTCGTCACTCCAAGACGTTACTTCTCGTGCGCCCAGTAATGTCACGCCTAAAACCACGAAATTCTCTGTTCAATTATTAAACATAGCAGTCCATCCACCTCTCAAAGCCACATATGAAGGTAATTTATACCTATTTTCCGCACTTTGGTCGGTGCATCAATATCCAGCAACATTGGCCGCGACACCGCGCGACGCCATTACCGTTTGTCAGCCGCTCATTGTGCGCAGTGACCGGTGGCTCCTGGAAAACAGTTGTTCATCTACACAGATGTCTATAATGTTCCGCGTCTTTGTTATTTCCATGGTAATGCAGCTGGTTGCTACAGGATGTGGCGAGCTGATGGTATAGCTTTCTGGCGTACATTGATAGAGGCGTATGTCCAGCTGTGGACGAGTTCTAGCGATGATGACGTTATTAAAATATTTCCAGAAAAATATACACAATTTTACGAGTACGTATCACTCATATTAAAAAAACCACTACCCTGGGTTTTTTTTTTGTATGCCTGATAGGTTAGCCTTTGACCACTATCTCACCTGATGGTAAGTGATGATGTGGTCGAAGATGTTGTTCAGGCTAACCTAGAAGTACTGGCTCTCAAGGACAGCTGCCGGAACACACCGTTAGGTTCTTGGCGACAGATTTTCTACTTGAGGGTGGTAGCTAGCCAGGGGGGCATTCGCAAAATGCCCTACCACCATGCTATAACGACTGCCATCCTAAGACGACAACCAGGACCGACGGCTTAACGTGCCCTCCGAAGCACGGAAACGCTTAGTGGTAATGTCACTAGCGGTCACCCATCCAACTCATGACGCGGGCGACGTTGTTTACTTTGCTGATCGGTTGAGAACAGCTAAGTAAACTTCGCTAGCGCTTCAAAAGATATATAGTTGTTAAGTCTCACGTGAAAGTAATTTCATTATTACTTAGTGGCTCTCAAGGACTGCTTCCGGAACACACTGTAACGTGCTAGGGTGGTAGGTAGCCAGGCAAGAATTCGCAAAATGCCCCTCTTCCACCATGTGGCGAAACTGAAGCCAGCAGTGGGGATCGAACCATGGACCTGCGGCACGGCAGTCAATAACTATTACAGCTCGGATATCATGGATCTGCAGTGTTATTTTAAATTCATCAAAAATCAACGCTCACAGAAGGGAAATTCAAGTTGCATGTGAAAAACATATTGATTAAAAAATCCTACTACACAGTTTCTGATTACATAAACGACAAAAATGCCTGGACAATTCCGTCTCCGCCAAGCTATTGCCTGTCCCTACATAATTTAAACAAATATTGTAATAACTCTATTATATAGTATGTATGTAACACATTGTTAAAAGATTTTTAAAAGAATGGCCCCGAGTTTCTTGCCCGTTCTTCTCGCAGTGGCTCTATACAATTTATTTGCTGAACGTGGTAGTACAATGTAGAATATTTCAATACTAAAATTTGTAATTGACCTTCATAAGAGCGTCGTAGACGCCTAAATTGAATAAATGATTTTGACTTTGACTTTGACTTCATCAAATAGCTATGCAGTTACAACACGCTTGACATTGCTATACGTTCAAATTTATTGCATGTATGTGTGCGTACGTAATTCCCATTGTTTCCACCATCTTTTGCACTGGTTTTCCCCGAGTCCAGTGGTAGTGAATCAGTCACCTGCCTGCGTAATATATAGCCTCGTTATTGCTGTTTTAGTGGGGGCCCGACGGGAATAGTTTTCGGGTTTCGCGACCTGTGATATATGAACTTTTGCTGTGCGTTTGAATACGGAATACCAAGTGGAGAGGGGTGGGTTTCATATGCTTTTTTGCAGGATCGGTCAATTTGTGCCCTTTTAAAAGATCGAACTAAGTAAAATAGTTCTAGCGTCCACTGCAGACTTCTGCCGGTGATTGCGCTTACAGGAGTTGGTTATATTACTCCGTTTATAGTCAGGTACCTACTTACATAGTGATTAGCAAATATTAACCCTTTGTTTGATGACAAGATGATTCTGTCGGAATTTCAAGCTCCATCTGAAGTGAGGTGAGGTGTATTAAACGGCACTTTTATTTGTAGGACTATATATTTCCGATTCCGCTAACATGGAACTACAACTACAATATATGACTACTATACCTAACGTAGCGTAGCGGTCCGACCGGGGGACCGGGGTCTCACTCACCGCTACGCTACGTTTGGGGATCCACATGGAGATGCGGAGCCGGGCTGGAATTGTATCACTCATATCTTCCTGTGAGAGTTATAAAAGGTGACGTAGGGTAATTACCAGAAGGTGATTAGCAGCGCCTTCTGTAGAACTGCCATTTTTATGCACGCTCTTTAAGGGGGAGGCTTTTGTGCAACAGTGGACATAATGCCTGTTGCTGCTGATGATGATGAATAGCATGACATCATAGGATCTTCATTTACTACTCAACCAAGCAATTCACCTGTTTACGGCGCCCCTTATCTCTCACAGCACAGCCTTAGTGGGTACGCACTAATGCTATGATTAAACTTAAAATATCTACCTGTCGTAACCCCCAAGCAAGATAACGCAGCCACTTAACAAAGTCCTTATCGTCAGTCTACGATCAGACTCGAGCCGTCCTAATTTATTCGCATAACATCTCGACGAGATTAAAAATGTTAATTCGGGAGTTATTCGGAGTAATTTATTCAACTAGTCCCAGACGGGGTACCTTTGGAGGTACTCTATACAGGGGGTTGGAAAACACCTACAGGAATGATTCGGTTTCCACTACATAAATGAAGCGCTCGTAGCATAGTTTGCTTAGCTGTTGTTAACCGATCAACTAAAGCAACGTCCGCTGCGGTTATGATATGGATGGGTGACAGCAAGCGACATTACTTCTGAGCGCTTCTGTGCTTCGGAGGAATGGCAGTTGTTAGAGTATTGTGATAGGGTATTTTGCATGCCCTCCTGGCAATCCTCTTCAAGTAGAAAATCTGTCGCTAAGCACCTAATGGTGTGTTCCGGCAGCTGCCCTTGAGAGTCAGTAATTTTAGGTTAGCCTGAAAAACATCTTCGACCACAGTATCAATTACTATCAGGTGAGATAGTGGTCAAAGGCTAGCCTATAAGGTATAAAACAATCTTTAGAACAAATATATTACGTTTTACTGTCGATAGGCTATTTTTGACCACAATCCTAATCCTACCCATGATAAATAGGAGCTGGATCTCAAAGTAATCTGCCGAAACGCATCGTTAGGTGTTCGACGACGTATGCCTACTTGAAGGTGGTACGAGTAGGTAGCTAGCCAGGCGAGTATTCGCAAAATACCACAATATGTTGTCATTTGTATTGTTAAATAAATCATAATATGTTCTTATGCTGTTCGTTATACATAAATTTGCTGTGTCCTTTGTAGTGTTCGAGAAAACTATACCTACATATATTTTTTGTATTGCTGATCAATCTCACCTGATGGTAAGTGATAATGTGGCCAAAGGTGTTAATATACTTAACCTAGAATTACTAGCTCTCAAGGACAGCTGCCGGAACACACTGTTAGGGGCTTAACGACAAATTTTCTACTTAAGGGTGGTCGCTAACCAGGCGGGCATTCACAAAATGCCCTTCCACCATGCGCTGAAGCTCAAGCCCGCTCCGGGGTTCGAACCATGGACCTGCTGCGCGGCAGTCCATAGCCACTGAGCTTCATTAATATATAATCCAACCCATGAATCAAGTCTAGAAAAATTATAAAATCATAACAACTACGAAGGTCTAACTTCGACAAAGAGCTTGTCCGACAATCCAACTAGGCGGTCAGCTTTCGGGACAATTAATTTTTCGTCTAATATTCTGTCTTCAAAGTGTGTATTGCCAGTGATCACTTATGGCACTGAGACGTGATCCTTTTCTATAAGCGCAGATTTACACAACAAGCCAGGGATAGAGTTGTGGATCAAGTTTCTTTACGGCATATAATTTAAAACGAGGAAGTTCACGAAGGCCACCGAAAAGCGACAGCTCTCATAATTGGCAAGTTAAAGTGGCAATAAGGAGGCTACATCGCTCAAAAATTTCAGCGATCGGAATGAAAAGTTCTCAAATGGCGTAAGTACTAGGTAAGACTCCAACCAGATGGACCGACATCGTGAGAAACGGGGGAAGCCGATGGATGCTAATAGCTGGTAGCAGTTCATAGCCACGTTCAAACGTGGAGGCCCATTTTGTTCGTCAATGACTTCTTCTGGTTGTTAATGATGATAATGAAAGCATTGTAAGCGTAAATCGTACTTCTGATAGCAAGATATGCTTGATTGAAAACAGATTGTGATGTCGTACACTTTCCGGCTCAAAATATAAAAACTATTCAAAGGAATTAATAAAGGACGACTAAAGGAAAAATACTGGAAGGTGGGCAGCAGCGTCTTCTAAAGAACTGCCATCCTACTGCTGCGATCCCCAAGCCGCCTGGCAATGTTCGGATATTATGGCAAATAGGGGAAGCTGTGTTCAGCAGTGGACGATCCGGCTGATACAGTACAGTAATAAACGATAGAAAGCGCTGAATGAGCAGTCTGTCACTACTTTGTCCTTTTATAAGACATTGTTGTGATAGACACGTCATTCTATGAAAGATATATTTTTGGGTAAGTCAATTTTTTATGATATATATGATTTTTAATATGACATTTTTTAGTTGTACAACGATTTCATTTTGAAGCAGTGATGGCTCAGTGACATTGGCTATGGACTGCCGCGCAGCAGGTCCATGGTTCGAATCCCGCCCAGAGCTTGAGCTTCACCGCATGGTGGAAGGGCATTTTGCGAATGCCCGCCTGGCTAGCGACCACCCTCAAGTAGAAAATCTGTCGCCAAGCACCTAACGGTGTGTTCCGGCAGTAGTCCTTGAGAGCCAGAAAAATTACAGGCTAATGAGACCTAACAACTGGACGTCTCAGTGTGACGGGCACAGTGCAATTCGTCGTTGACGAAATGCGTCTGTTATAGGCAGAGGTTAGTCCACTTAACATCAGGTGGGCCTCGGGCTTGTTCCGTAACAATAACATAAAAAAAAATATTATATTAAATTCTGTTAAAATATGTAATTGTGACAATGATATGAGTCCTAAGCAGCTTGAAATAAATGAATTTGAATTTTGAATAATCTCTAACTGAAGAGGATTTCTCTTTCTTTTTTATTTGTATCATGATAGAGCAAGCACTAGGCCCACTTATTCGGTGGTAAGCTCTACCTATAACGGAAGCAGTTCATCACAAGCGGCATTAGATGGATCTTCTTAGTTGCTTTACTCTTGACAGAACCCTGGTCATCATATCAGGAATGGTGACACGCTTCACAATCCGTCGCCATTCCTCTCGCATCGCTGCCTTCCTGGTACATTTGGTGTGTACCATCTAGAGCAGCTTTCATTCAGTTCATCCAGCGCGTGGGTGACCTACTGCGAGTTATTTTGCCGTCCACTTTTCCCTGTACTAGAAAACGTCCCACAGATGCGACTTTTTGCCGCGAACCATGTTCGAAGAAACTGAGAATACGGCCATGTACGATGGAACAATAGCGTTGTTTAATTTTGAGTTCAGCAAGCATGGAAGAGGAGTTGCGAGCCAAAAATAAAATTTAAAAAAAAACTGCCACAAATATATACAACATGTTAAATTTGTATTCTTTTTGTTGGAGAAGATATATTGTACCCACTCCATACACACGAGATAAGTTAGAAAGATATTGGCAAAGAAAAGAGAACATCTTGTATATAAGAGTTGGAGTCTGGCTAGAGTGATATCTTCATTAATCTGAGCAGATAGTCTTAATTCATGCTAAATAATGCGAACTTCGATTCATTACGCAACTCTAGCGAGTCTGTGAGACACCTGTTCGATTATACAGCACGTTTTGTTTGATTTTATCTATACATATATTTGTGTGGTGGGCATTTTGCGTATGCCCGTCTGACTAGCTACAACCCTCAAGTAGAAAATCTGTCGCCAAGCACCTAACGGTGTGTTCCGCCAGCTGTCCTGGAGAGCCAGTAATTCTAGGATAGCCTGATCAACATCTTTGACCACATCATACCTTACCATCAGGTGAGATAGTGATTAGAGGGTATCCTATAAGATAATTTTTAATTTATCTTATAGAATAGCCTCTAAACTGTCTAGTCCTCTAAACTGTCACTATACAAAACAGGGGACGTATTAGCCAGATTAAAAAAATAGGTTATGGGTTTCGTTTGAAACGATTTTTATATAACACCGTCTATTATCTAACAAAAACAAAAGACGAGAGACTTAAAAAACAGATTGATTTTCTCAATCGAATCCCACACTATCTGTCAACAGAATTATCTTAACCCTACGTTCGGTGTTCGGGTCAGAATGATCCCAATACCTGATGCGCCGTCACGTCTCGCACTTTGAATGGCAAATCACGAAGGTAGACCTTCGGGGCCTGTGGGACCTGGTATGAAAATAAAATGATTGCGAAGGGTCTGAGCGGCCACTGTATTAAAATATTCCCAAAGGTTAGGGCACGCTCGCACCTGATGTTTGTATAGTTGGTTTGTTTATTCCGATTTTATCTGTGATAAATGACGTGTGAGGGATTTTTATGATGTCTTTTGTGTTAAATCGTTGTTTTAGAGAGTATATGTTGCTAAAAAACTTGTGTAAGTGAGGATTTTAGAGACTTGTGTACTTGATTTAGAGACTGTAAATCAACCCATCTTCTGCTTTCAAGAACTAAGTAAACATTGTTTTTTTATTTAACGGTGGTACGCTTTTAGTGACAAATTTCTAAGGTAGTATATATGTAGTATGTACACTTTATACTATAAACAACACTACATCTACAACATAGAAAGCATTTAGGCATCCTAAAGGTCATTGCAGGCAAGCCCGCGGCGGGATCCATACGACCAACCACGAGACCTGCTGCGCGGCAATCCATAGCCAATGCCACTGAGCCATCACTGCTTCCTCTGCGTTGGTAGAAGAATACCACCGAATATAATAATAATTCTATATATAATATAGAATGGTATCTTCTGGAATATAGAAGTGTTGATCAAGACCTAGCAGTGAGTTCTGGCAGCTGCCCTGAGTTTTATATCTGGTATAAACTTGCTCCAATCTGTGAGCTCTCTTCAGTACTAAACTTATGATTTTACAACAAACTTTTATGTTGAGATAAAAAGTTTACTTTGGAATTAGCAATATCGCTTCGGCTGTAATTTTCAACTTACCGCACTTATATCATAATGTAATATTTGCCATTAGTAAGCAAAGTAAATAAAATAATGAATAGATTCAGGCATTACTTTTCGGAAATCCATATTTAATAATAACAAATAGATTTAAAATATTTAAAGAAAATATGAAATTAAAATTTTAATAAAACACTTAAAAAGATATAAAAATATGTCTAGTGACAATTCCGCCTAATTTTCCTGTTAAGACGACTTGACGTTATAAACGCCACGCAGCCAAACCGGAAGAATCTTCGACACGTTTCGCTTCTACACGAAGCATCCTGAGAAGGTCTTGACTCTACGAGCGCACGATCGAGAATAAATCGATCGATTTTTATATTTTTTTAAGTATTTTATTAAAATATTAATTTAATATTTTCTTAAAGTATTTTAAAAATATTTGTTATAATTAAAGTAAATAAAGCCTTAACTATGATTAACGCGTATTTGTGGCTTTTTAAGTTATTGTGACGAAACAAGCTAGAGGTCTACCTTTTTTTTTTTTTTTTTTTTTTTTTTTTTTGGCGTGGGGAAATGCTGTTACGCATTGCCGTATGCAGGGGGGGCATACGGGGTATGACGGACTCGGCTAAAGGCGCCCATACCGTCTAAAACCCCACGGTGTTCCAGCGTCTTCGACTGATGACGGGGGGCGTGGGACCGCATTATTCTTACCACAGCCCCCGTCGACGCCGCTGCCCGCTGTAAAGTGGCGGGCCCTCCTCGGTGAGGGGTGTCAATAGGAACACCCCTCCACCTCGTGTGATGCCCCCCGAACACGGAGGGGGCATCAACATCGCGAGAGGACCTATCTCTGAAGGGTGCCGGATGCCCCCGCATCCGACGGCCCAGGCCCTCTCAGCGGAGACGGAGTGCGGGCTCGATTAGCCCGCACCCGTGTCCGCGCTCTCCGGAGCGGAAGAGAGAGAGGGTCTCTCTCCCTCTCACGCTCCGCCGCCTCCCTCCGCGAGACAATAATTTCGCAGAAGGAGGCTACTGCCTCCCAACATCTCTCATCGGCGACCATCCTGGCTAGGATGGTCGGCAATGAGAGATCCGTCCCTACAACCGCGACCAGAGCCTGTCGCGGTTCGTCCTCTCCAGGGCATGCCTCCAGCGCGTGCTGGGCAGTGTCTGCTACACAGCCGCACAGATGGCATGCCGGGGAGGCTTCTCGTCGGGCGATGCGATGCAGGTAACTCCCGAAACAACCATGTCCCGAGAGCACCTGCGTCAGCCTAAACGAGAGCCTCCCATGTCTCCGATTGATCCACTCGCGGAGAACGGGCTGAATAGCATCGAGGAGCCGTCGACTACTATTCCCCCTTTGAATGGACCCATCGAGGAGTCGTCCCTCCCACCTAGCGAGAGCCAACGCCCTAGCGTTGTTGCGCCAATGCGCTAACTCTCGCGGCGCCGGTCGCTCGTCCCGCTCCCGCGCTCGCACTCTGCGGCGGTAGACCGAGGCCAAGACTTCGGCCTCAAGGTCCCAGGGGAGAAGGCCAGCGAGGGCGCATGCCATCTCGTGTGAGAGTGTCCGATACCCCCGGCACACTCTCACAGCCATGGTCCGTTGAGCTGCTATCAGCAGGGCGGTCTCCCGCCGATCGAGCCTCCCGGACCATATGGGGGCTCCGTATAGGGCCATTGAGCTGACCACCGCTGTATAGAGGCGGCGGCAGCTGCCCTCTCCACCCCCAATATTGGGGAGGAGGCGACTCAGTGCGCCGGCTGCCCCCAACAATTTGGGGGACAGCCGCCGCATGTGCGCCTCGAACCTCCACCGGCTATCAAGGACGACGCCGAGATACTTCAACGTCGTCCTGACGGGGATGGAGGTTCCTCCCACCACTATTGATGAATCTGCAGGTGGCGCCCTGCGGGGACCATGAAAACAAATGGCCTCCGACTTGTGGAGCGCCACCTCCAGACCCAGCCTCCTGATCCTGGCCACGACCATCGCGACTCCGGCCGTGGCAAGGATTGCCGCCTCCCTGTAGGTTTCCCCCTTGGCGGTGACCAGCGTGTCGTCGGCGTAACAAACGACGCCGACGCCACGAAGGCCAGCGCCCCGGAGGGCCCAGTCATATCCGACGTTCCACAGCAGGGGCCCTAAAACAGACCCCTGAGGGACGCCACGCGCCATGGGGCTCCGACCCTCCCCATTCGTCGTCGGGAAGACTACCTCTCTATAGGAGAGGTAATCGCCGACGAGTCGGCGCAGGTACTGCGGCACTCGGTGGTACTCCAGACCACCGAGTATGGTGGTCCAGGGCAGCGTGTTGAAGGCGTTGGCGATGTCTAAAGACACCGCCAACATCACGCCGCCACTGGAGCACGCCTCCTCGGAGAGATCGCGGACGCGGGAGATGGCATCCAGCGTCGAGCGACCTCTCCGAAGCTAGAGGTATACCTGATGTTAAGTAGACTAACCTCTACTATAGCACCTAAGTCTTGTATTTTAATATAGGCCTTATTACTATGAATAAAAACATATTTTTTCGTAGCCTTACTATATATTCGGCGCCGATACCTCCCTACAAAAAATCTAGATAAATCTCTCCACTAAGTTTTAACGAGCGCTTTCTCTTAGGTTTTCTTCGTTTATAGTATCTATCGGAAACTCAGTCCCCAGAAACAAAACAACCGTAGAATCACGTCCATAGTTTCTCCACGATTTCAATATAGAAAAGGGGCTAAGAAAACTTTATATCAAAGAGAGGAACTACCATACCTTCTCTCAAATCTGGCCGGTGCACGACGTGACTTGCGTGTCAGATAACCCTTTAGAGTGTTGCCATGCTGAGAAGTACCTCGTAGATGTTGGAAGATTTTCGGAATTTTCAGATTGAATTTAAAGTTATTTAAGCTCAAAAGTCTATTTCCATATCAATAGCATATTAAATGAGCCTTCAAATATATATTGTATATTATCTTAAATATGTTTCTTCTAATAGGGGTAGATAACATACTGGTCAAACGAAAGTAACTGGAAACAGTCGAAGGTATCTTAAAAAAGCATCTGGGCCATATATTAAATAAAGAGCTATCTTTTGATTAAAAAAAGTGTTTCGTAAAAGAAACTTGTTTGCTTAGATTTATGAATTTATTTAAAATACTTTATATATATAAAAAAACATCAGAGCACTTTTAGGTAATCAAAAAATGGTCAAAAGTACGTATATCCGACTGTATTTTTAGTTACTATAAGGCAATATTCGTAAAACATATAACAAAGTAATAAAAATAGATGTAGAATTTACGGAGATGTATATACACACCTGGCAACACCGGTCTCTTTAATAAATAGCACTATTTTTTATAAGACACACCTTGTGACCGCCATGTTTATGCGGGCAATGTGGCCTGAATATGCGAATGGTAGGGGCTGGTGAAACGCTGGGGGCTGATGTATTTGTCTGGAGGGCTTTGTTTTTTCACGGACGGTCCATGGTAGTGAATTATTTAGATAAAAGTGAAGGTAGTATGAGTTTCATTTATCAATTTCGTTTTAATATATTCAAAAAAATATATTTCATGATATTGCTATGCTCAGTTTGATACTCTGTAGTTTTCGACATCACTAACATATAAATACTACTGTAGGTGTTACATTGTAGATACCGTATAGTGTTATATCACATTTAATAGATGAAGGTGATATTAATAAAAAATGTGTAAAATTATCTCATTTTTAAGATGAAACCAATGAGATTTCATTCTTAAGAATAATAGTCTGTTTTTTGTTATGTTATTGTGACGGAACAAGCCCGAGACTCATGTTAAGGACTGATGTTAAGTGGACAAACCTCTGCCTATAACAGATACATTTCGTCAAAGAAGAATTGCACTGCGCCCGTCACACTGAGACGTACAGGTGTTAGGTCTCATGTGTCTGTAATTTTACTGTCTCTCAAGGACTGCTGCCGGAACACACTGTTAGGTGCTTGGCGACAGATTTTCTACTTGAGGGTGGTCGCTAGCCAGGCGGGCACTGGCAAAACGCCCTTCCACCATTAGGTGAAGCTCAAGCCCGTAGCGAGATTCGAACCATGGACCTGCTGCACGGCAGTCCATAGACAATGCCACTGAGCCATCACAGCTTCAGAATTAGTATAGTCAATGCTGAACTAGGTCCATCGCCCATGTTTCAGCATACAGCGCTCTTCTCCGTATGTTGGATATTTGCTAGGTGATAACAAAAGATGTTCTTTTGTTATCACCTAGCATACAACAGGTATTCTAAATACAACGCGGAGCCGATATCGTCCATTTATGAATGAAATTCTCTATCTATGATGTGCATGGATGTAGAGAAAGATGGTTGATTTCTTGTTCCTGTCTAAGTATACAAAATAAGGGTGTGCGTGTTGTAAGAGGGTGTGTATATGTGTAAAATATGGACTGATTGATTTTAAACCTATGTGTTTGTATTAGTAATATATTTGTTTTTACAAAGTATTACTTAGAGCATCAGGGATCCAATATTATTAAGATTTGTGTAGTAGACATTATTTTGTCTCGTCTTATAAAAGATTTTTTAAGCACTTCGTGACGATTGATTTCATTTTTGACTTGGAATATGGATATACAAAGGTATTAAATTTGTTGTTTACTGAATCACAAATTTAATAATGCCCTAAAAACATAAAAAAGTGGTATAAAAACGATAGAAAGAAATTTTTTATAAAGTGCTCAGTTGTCTTAATAATAACTATGTGTTATTACAGCCATCTAGTTAGAGATGTAGTAATTTTTAATATCACGATTCATCAAATTAGGTAACGATCAAATATTAGGTCCTTACATATGAAATTGGCGTTTTGTATGGGAGGAACAAAAAGTCGAATATTTTTTAATATAATATATTTAATTAATCAAAGTATGAACCATTATTTTCTATGCACTTTTGCCATCTCGTAGGTAGTTCATTGATCCCTTTACTAAAAAAACCAGTCGGACGGGAATCAATAAAATCTTTGAAGGCGATTTGGACTGCCCCATCGGAGTTGAATTTTTTCCCTTGCAAGAAGTTATCCAAATTTCGAAAAAAATGGTAATCTGTTGGAGCAAGGTCCGGGGAGTACGGAGGATGTCTTAGACTTTCCAATTGAAGCTCTTCTAATTTAGTAGCCGTCTGTAGCGCAGTGTGTGGTCTAGCGTTGTCGTGAAGCAGCAGTGGCGTGGAGCGATTGACCAGCCTAGGTTGTTTATCCGCTAGCTTTTCCATCATGGTTTGCAATTCCTGACAATAGACATCAGCCGTAATAGTCTGGCCAGATTTGAAAAAACTGTAATGAACAATACCGGCACTAGTCCACCAAACGCTTACAAGTAACTTTTTTGGGGTTAATTTTCGCTTGGGGCAGGATTTGGCTGGCTGGCCAGGATCTAACCATTGCGCTGAGCGCTTCCGATTATCGTAAAGAACCCATTTTTCATCACAGGTAATGATTCGGTTTAAAATACCTTCATTATTGTGCCGGTTTAGTAATGTAACGCAGCAGTCGACGCGCGTTTGCCGGTTTGTTTCAGTCAATTCGTGAGGTACCCACCTTTCAAGCTTTTTAATCTTCCCAATTTGCTTCAAGTGAATTAAAACAGTTTTATCACTAACATTGCAGCCTGCAGCTAACTCGGACGTGGTTTGCGATGGATCCGCTTCCACAATAGCCTTCAACTCTTCATTATCAACTTGAGTCTCAGGCCGTCCACGGGGCTTGTTCTGCAGGTCGAAATTTCCAGAACGAAAACGTTGGAACCAAAAACGAACTGTGTTTTCTTTTGCAACACGACCGCCATACACATCATTCACCCTTCGAGTTGTTTCCGCAGCACTAGTGCCACGGCGGAACTCGTACTCGTAAATAATGCGATATTTAGGGTTTTCCATTTTGTAAAATGAGTGACGCAAACAGAAAAAAACAGAAGAAAAAAAACAAATGAATGACGATCATCGAAGCACAAATACATGAGTCTATAGCTGTACAAATTTAGTAGTATGAGTTTCATTTATCAATTTCGAAAATGAAACTCATACTACGGGGCGGGGCGATAGTTCTATATTTATAACTATAAGGTTAGTTTTCATCAGTTCATCAGTTAGTTAACATACCCCTGCTAATGGGGTAGATGGACGTGGGCTCGAATCCCGCACATGACTATAATTTTTTTGCTCGTAAATTTGTTATTTAGTTTTTTTTATCATGCTTACAACTTCTCATTGAGGCAAATTGTTTTGTATATTTATAAAAATGGAATTAAAGACACGTGTAGATTTTTATAGATTACATAGATATGTTTGAGGGGTAAATACTGGTTAACTGCTCTTCAACAAACTTCTCCGGAGGCTCACCAAGTTGAACACGAAGTTCTATACAGTAGTTAACAAAGGGATGCCCAATAATCTTGTTATTGAATGGCCATCGGCTTCCAGATAAAAATATATACTATACTAAGGATCAACGTGGATCAACTCAGCTATAATTTTGGCCGGTAAGCTAAATACATAGTCTTTGGACACAACATACACTTTATGGCCAGAGCACCAAAAATGTCTAACAAATTAATTAAATTAAGTTTGAGCTTTATTTTTACATAAATAGCTTTTGCTTTAGTATTAATTGAATTATAAATAATAATGCCCTAAAAACATAAAAAAGTGGTATAAAAACGATAGAAAGAAATTTTTTATAAAGTGCTCAGTTGTCTTAATAATAACTATGTGTTATTACAGCCATCTAGTTAGAGATGTAGTAATTTTTAATATCACGATTCATCAAATTAGGTAACGATCAAATATTAGGTCCTTACATATGAAATTGGCGTTTTGTATGGGAGGAACAAAAAGTCGAATATTTTTTAATATAATATATTTAATTAATCAAAGTATGAACCATTATTTTCTATGCACTTTTGCCATCTCGTAGGTAGTTCATTGATCCCTTTACTAAAAAAACCAGTCGGACGGGAATCAATAAAATCTTTGAAGGCGATTTGGACTGCCCCATCGGAGTTGAATTTTTTCCCTTGCAAGAAGTTATCCAAATTTCGAAAAAAATGGTAATCTGTTGGAGCAAGGTCCGGGGAGTACGGAGGATGTCTTAGACTTTCCAATTGAAGCTCTTCTAATTTAGTAGCCGTCTGTAGCGCAGTGTGTGGTCTAGCGTTGTCGTGAAGCAGCAGTGGCGTGGAGCGATTGACCAGCCTAGGTTGTTTATCCGCTAGCTTTTCCATCATGGTTTGCAATTCCTGACAATAGACATCAGCCGTAATAGTCTGGCCAGATTTGAAAAAACTGTAATGAACAATACCGGCACTAGTCCACCAAACGCTTACAAGTAACTTTTTTGGGGTTAATTTTCGCTTGGGGCAGGATTTGGCTGGCTGGCCAGGATCTAACCATTGCGCTGAGCGCTTCCGATTATCGTAAAGAACCCATTTTTCATCACAGGTAATGATTCGGTTTAAAATACCTTCATTATTGTGCCGGTTTAGTAATGTAACGCAGCAGTCGACGCGCGTTTGCCGGTTTGTTTCAGTCAATTCGTGAGGTACCCACCTTTCAAGCTTTTTAATCTTCCCAATTTGCTTCAAGTGAATTAAAACAGTTTTATCACTAACATTGCAGCCTGCAGCTAACTCGGACGTGGTTTGCGATGGATCCGCTTCCACAATAGCCTTCAACTCTTCATTATCAACTTGAGTCTCAGGCCGTCCACGGGGCTTGTTCTGCAGGTCGAAATTTCCAGAACGAAAACGTTGGAACCAAAAACGAACTGTGTTTTCTTTTGCAACACGACCGCCATACACATCATTCACCCTTCGAGTTGTTTCCGCAGCACTAGTGCCACGGCGGAACTCGTACTCGTAAATAATGCGATATTTAGGGTTTTCCATTTTGTAAAATGAGTGACGCAAACAGAAAAAAACAGAAGAAAAAAAACAAATGAATGACGATCATCGAAGCACAAATACATGAGTCTATAGCTGTACAAATTTGAATTTGGAATTCCTTACCAAAGAGGAGAAATTCGTGATTAAAGTGGCCAGTACGAAAAACGCCAATTTCATATGTAAGGACCTAATAATATCTGAAAAAGACCACTTCTTAGCGCCAAGACTGCCTATTACTCAGTGGTTAACATTATCTAAAGTAAAACTGTTAGGTTCATAAGATTTTATAAAGGGCTTTTAGCTCCATTTTTATTCATTTTAAACTTCATTGTTAGAACAACGAGCCAAAATGTGGAAAAATCTGGAGAAACATCGCGAGTTAAAGAGAACTACCACCTACTTGCCGGCGTACAAGCCCAATCTCGATGAAAAACCGAAAATCTATGTAAGTATAGAAAAATCTATGTAAGTATAGAAAAACCGCTTTGCGCACGCGTTCTCTAGAAATCAAAACAACAATTTGACCTGCAGTTCAAAATAATTCCCATTGGAGGGAAATTTTGACCTCATTTTATTTTTATTTTTTTATGACTGATAGGTTAGCCTTTGACCACTATCTCACCGGATTTTAAGTGATGATGTAGTCGAAGATGTTGTTCAGGCTAACCTAAATGCTTGGCGATAGATTTTCTACTTGAGGGTGGTAGCCAGGCGGGCATTCGCATATAACGTCTGCCATCCTAAGACAACAACCAGGACCGACGGCTTAACGTGCCCTCCAAAGTACGGAAACGCTCAGTAGTAATATCACTAGCGGTCACCAATCTAACTCATGACCGCGCGCGACATTGCTTAACCTTGCTTGAGAACAGCAAAGTAAACTTCGCTACGAGCGCTTCAAAAATTTGTATCAAATAAACATCTTTCTGAAACCAACGTGTGGGCTGGCACCGCGGCTACTTCGGCGGAGCAACTGAACCTCGGTATGGTCACATATTTGAGCCGTTTGGTATAGAGCCGTTGGGTCCGTGAGGACCGCGAGCTCATCGTTTTTTCCAAAACTAATCAGAGCGCTTCGTGATGCGACGTGTGATCAAAATGCTGGCACCTATTTGAATTAACGAATAAGCATTGCAATGCCACGAGTCAATACTGCCATCATATTGGGCACGCTGCCAAATGGTAGTTGGCTGGAGCATTTGGACGGCCTGTAAACCTGTAATGGTCTTTAGGTTGCCTAAATGGTATTAGTTTTTGTAGCTGTAGGTTTGTATTAAGATTGTAGTTGTTAATAAAGAAAAACAAAGTTTGGGTTCCTCTAGATACGAAGTGGACATTATTTTTATTAGAATCAAATGATACTATTCTCTTAACAAATTAAAATGATTTTAATAAAATATAATTTTATGTTTTTATCATGATTACTTTGCGAGACAGCAAAATACACTACAGTATTTTGATACTTCAAATAGTTATATCGGCTAAGTGTCTGTTACATTGCACTGGAACATGCAAGGGGGAAAGTGAGGTTGGCTATCGATTTGTGGTATTTTTTGGGTACCTCTGTCACTAGCATTATATCTTGTTGGTTGTTTCTCAAAATATTAAAATCGTAAATTGGTCTGACTCAACCTCCGCGGGCAATTGAAGTTCTTGATTCCATCTTGTTTCTGAAAACTGTTGACAGATATATGTCTGATAATATAAAGACGTATCGCCAATGGCTTGCAAACTTTATTTTTAATTCGTTCTTTTATTGTCTTTTGTGTTGGAGTTTTTTTTTTTTATGGCGGTATTCCCATTATTAACCAAATACTACAAACTATGTACAACACTACAGCTATTGCTATATACTATATACTACAAACTATATACAACACTACAATAAAAGCATTTGGACTCATAGGCAGTCCAAATGCTCTAGCCCACTATCAGTTGGCAGCGTGCCCAGCATACTGGCAGCATTGCCCCGTTGAATTGTAATGCTTATTCTTTGAGCCAAATAGGTGCCAGCATTTTGATCACGCGTCGCATCGACCAAGCGCTCTGATAGATTTTGGAAAATACGATGAGCTCCCGGTCCCCACGGACCCAACGTCTCTACACCAAACGGCTCAAATATGTAACCCATACCGAGGTTAGCATATTTGCGCCGCTTGAGTTGCTCCGCCGAAGTAGCCGCAGCGCCAGCCCTCACGTTGGTTTCAGAAAGATGTGACGGCGCTAAAGTGTCTACGCATGTAGCGTCCCACACTAAGGGCCGTCCTAACTTCCATGGAATCAGAGTCATGCTGTCAGGTCTTTTACCATCGTCACGCATCAGACCGTTCGGTTCGAGAACAGCTGGAACATTGGCGCTGGTAAAAGCCCGGCGAATGATATCGTTAAGGCTGGCGTGGCGGGAAATTCGACCAGCACTTCGAGAGCAGGAGAGGCCATGGTGACCGAGTTGGTCAACTGCAGTACCACACTGGCAGTGATGTGGAACACAACACCTTGCACCCAAGCGTAATCTAATAGCGAGACGAAAAGCGGAAGGATCTATAAGGCTACCAGTTTTGTAAGAAGGAATGGCTTGTAACCAAAGACCTGATTCCCACACAGAAACAGCGAGAATACGAGCACGATCTGCGATACTAGGGCACGTATTTAAAAGATCTTTCCGTGCTAGCTCGCATAGGGGCCGATCCCACTGTTTCTGAGATGACAACATTTTTGGGAACTCAGTATTTGGACAAGCCAGTCCCCATGTGGTTTTGGCCTCAGCCAGATATGCTACATCAAAAGAGCCTAAAGATGGTGCAAGAATTTTTTCTACTAATTTGTGTGTACTGTGTACAGAAGACAAAAAAGCTGGTAATGCCACACTAGAAATTTTCCGTATCCCTATGCCCCCCAACCTCACAGGGAGGGAAGCTTGCACCCAAGCCCTATCATCCGTCTCAACATTCAAAACCGAAATTAACGTATCTTTTAATAAATTGTCTAAGCTTAAAAGAAGCTCACTGTGTTTCCACAGCTGACAACACCTCAAAAAGTATGTAAATTTAGTAACGAAAAGGCAAAATCTAACAATAGTAAAAGCCATATGAGCGTTAATTTTGAATAATCTGCTAGAAGCATTTGTTGGAGAATAATTATTGAACCGACCACAATGTGTGGGATAAAGGTAGGAAAATTAGGCATAATCAGGGTATCAGATACATTTACATATAGCTTAAAGACTGCAAATATTGCTATTTATTTATAGATTTTTTTACTTTTACTAAGTAATTCACATTTTCGGGTGGATGTCACCTCCGTCGCAAATACGTGCTTTCAAAACGAATAGAAAAAATATTTTTTCTGTCCAGCATCCGCTTCCATAGCATAATTGGAATCCTGCGGTTGTAGGCCCTTTATGCACATACACATTCTCAAACACCATCGCTGGATAATGCCTTAGCATTAAATCCTCCTTTTGTGTTTTTTTGTGCAATAAAGTATTATATAAATAAATATATTGCAAGGATATAAAAAGTTTTTGAAATGATTGCGCAGAGCCTATAGACATAAGTTATTTAACTTAGAATTGCACTGTAAAAATAAACTCCTCAGTAAATGTACATACTCCTTTTATTAGTTACGACATCATGATGAGAATATATGACAGTTATACCATAACCTCACACTAATTAAAGTGTGTGTCTACATTGCCAGTCATGTCCAAAACAGCTGAATTTTGCTGGAACTTGATACAAATGTTTGTAACCTGAATTAGGGAGGGGATTTCTTTTTATCTCGAATGGTAGTTCCCGAGGGAGTGTGATAGGTGATGTATGGGATGGTGGTAGGGTGTGTTCCGGCAGCTGTCTTTGAGAGCCAGTACTTCTAAGTTAGCCTGAACAACATCTTCGACCACATCATCACTTACCATCAGGTGAGATAGTGGTCAAAAGGCTAACCAAACAAGAATAAAAAAAAAAAAAACGTTAGTTATCAGAGTGTAAATATAGCAGCTACCACAGAAAGACTGAGAACCACTGAACAGTATAATAGTGCGTGTATCAGCAAAGCAATAAAACTCGTCTAGACAAGTGATTTACGTTCACCTGAGACTGGGCGGGCGGCGGTGTGGGGTAAAAAATATTGTTCTACGAGAATTTCACGCACCGTACACGTGAGCTGCGGTTAAGGCTTTTCAGCTTTGTGCTTTTAGTGCGTGATTTATTTACGGCAGGTGAATGGACTTACTGTTCTCGAGCTAGTCGCGTAGTTATGTAGTTATGTGGACCACCGGATGTGGTTGAAACTATAGTCGGAGCTATCTGACTTATTCACGTGAGTTATCCCGTATTATTTACTAAAATGAGTGAAAACCACGTTAGTTTTTATAACAAAATAATTAAAATTTATATTTGTTGTATGTTTGTTACGCGATTACTTCTCTTATTAAGAAATTATTTTTAAGATTTCTATTTGTTAGATTATAGCTTTAAGTTAATAATTAATGTACAACTTTCCTCCAAGTTAGTCCCCTTAAAATTACTTTAACACCGGTCGAGTAGTTTTTAAGTTACAGTCAATTAAATGAAAATAGTATTTACCTGGCGATTAACTGGTAAGTGCACCTCTTGTCGATGGTGAACAGTATGACAATGATTTTTAAAACAGTATGCATCACTAAAGAGATTTTTTTTTTGATAAATTAGACCTGACTTCAACACTGAAATTTACGAAATAACTTGTGGAAATCGCACCATGATAATGCTCATGTGTCATGCAGTCAGTGTGTTGAATCTTGCTTGAATATTTACTTGCTCAGTGGTCACTTTTCTGACATTTGTAGAAGAAAATGTGAATACAACTATATTTTTTTTTAATTAACTATCTGATTGTACAATTATATAAATTCAGCTTAAATATAACATTCGGCTTAAAACCTTACCTTGCCATACAGACTCCTATTTATAATGCAGATAACTACTAACTATTTACTTTAAGAGTAAGTACTTGCTGCGGGCATCCACCACCCGCAGTGCAGTGCATATAAAAATATCATACAATTATTTGAAAGCGAGTGCCCACGGGAGTTTTAGCGGATGCCTAAACACCTTGTACCAAGATAAAAAAGTATAAATTAATTAAAAAAACCGGCCAAATGCGAGTGAGACTCGCGCACGAAGGGTTCCGTACCATTATCTGTAACCTAATCTTGCAAGTTACAGACACTTTTCGCAGTGTCCGATTGAGCTAGAGAGGGTAGGTACGGCGAAAACCTCTTTTATTGTATGGGAGCCCCCTTAATAATTTATTTTATTTTAATGGATTATATTTAAAGAGAACATAAAACTAAATATTCTGTGAGTAGTTATGGCGTCTACCTGTCACCGTTATTAGTATCGAGCAAGAAACGAAAAAAAAACAAGTTTGTTGTATGGGAGCCCCCTTATATATTAGGTCCTTACATATGAAATTGGCGTTTTTCGTACTGGCCACTTTAATCACGAATTTCTCCTCTTTGGTAAGGAATTCCAAATTCAAATTTGTACAGCTATAGACTCATGTATTTGTGCTTCGATGATCGTCATTCATTTGTTTTTTTTCTTCTGTTTTTTTCTGTTTGCGTCACTCATTTTACAAAATGGAAAACCTTAAATATCGCATTATTTACGAGTACGAGTTCCGCCGTGGCACTAGTGCTGCGGAAACAACTCGAAGGGTGAATGATGTGTATGGCGGTCGTGTTGCAAAAGAAAACACAGTTCGTTTTTGGTTCCAACGTTTTCGTTCTGGAAATTTCGACCTGCAGAACAAGCCCCGTGGACGGCCTGAGACTCAAGTTGATAATGAAGAGTTGAAGGCTATTGTGGAAGCGGATCCATCGCAAACCACGTCCGAGTTAGCTGCAGGCTGCGATGTTAGTGATAAAACTGTTTTAATTCACTTGAAGCAAATTGGGAAGATTAAAAAGCTTGAAAGGTGGGTACCTCACGAATTGACTGAAACAAACCGGCAAACGCGCGTCGACTGCTGCGTTACATTACTAAACCGGCACAATAATGAAGGTATTTTAAACCGAATCATTACCTGTGATGAAAAATGGGTTCTTTACGATAATCGGAAGCGCTCAGCGCAATGGTTAGATCCTGGCCAGCCAGCCAAATCCTGCCCCAAGCGAAAATTAACCCCAAAAAAGTTACTTGTAAGCGTTTGGTGGACTAGTGCCGGTATTGTTCATTACAGTTTTTTCAAATCTGGCCAGACTATTACGGCTGATGTCTATTGTCAGGAATTGCAAACCATGATGGAAAAGCTAGCGGCTAAACAACCTAGGCTGGTCAATCGCTCCACGCCACTGCTGCTTCACGACAACGCTAGACCACACACTGCGCTACAGACGGCTACTAAATTAGAAGAGCTTCAATTGGAAAGTCTAAGACATCCTCCGTACTCCCCGGACCTTGCTCCAACAGATTACCATTTTTTTCGAAATTTGGATAACTTCTTGCAAGGGAAAAAATTCAACTCCGATGGGGCAGTCCAAATCGCCTTCAAAGATTTTATTGATTCCCGTCCGACTGGTTTTTTTAGTAAAGGGATCAATGAACTACCTATGAGATGGCAAAAGTGCATAGAAAATAATGGTTCATACTTTGATTAATTAAATATATTACATTAAAAAATATTCGACTTTTTGTTCCTCCCATACAAAACGCCAATTTCATATGTAAGGACCTAATATTTATTTCATTTTATTTTTAGTATTTGTTGTTATAGCGGCAATAGAAATACATCACCTGTGAAAATTTCAACTGTCTAGCTATCACCGTTCTTGAGATACAGCCTGGTGACAGACGGACGGACAGACAGCGAAGTCTAAGGTCCCGTTTTTACCCTTTGGTACGGAACCCTAAAAAAGTAAAAACCCTGTCTGAAAATTATTTATTTACGTTAAACGATTTAATGTTGCATTGCAAGTACGACTAAAATTTATATATAAATTTATGGAATCGTTTTTAAAAGCCCTTCATTTTGACAGCCCAATCGAAGTATAATATATATATAGCAAAAAACTCACAATATGGCGTCTAAAATTAGTATTTTTTTATGTACAGTAAATTTCAACTTCAAACCCCCACTTGTTCCAGTTTCTAAGAAATAGTGTCTGAACAGAGTGTTATTTGTTAGTTTTCTATACTTGTTGCGGTGTTTACGTACTAAACTTATCATTCATAACTAATCAACGTCAACTGGGGTCATTACTAGGATGGGTGACCGCTAGTACCACAATACTACTAAGCGCGCGTGCTTTGGCGTTCAAGGTAACAAATGTTATCTTAGGACGGCAGTCCTTATAGCTTGGTTGTAAGGCATTTCGCGTATGCCCGTCTAGCAACCACCCTCAAGTAGAAAATCTGTCGCTAAGCACCATTTAACAATGTATTCCGGCAATCCTAGTCCGTTTACCATCCTCAAACACATCATAACTTACCAACATATGCGATAGTGTTAAGCCTATCAGATGGTTAAAAGAAGTTGATACACAACAAATTTAGGTATCCTACTGTTATGTTTGCAATAACGCCTGCTATGCGGATAACATTACAAAATTGCAAATATACGTGGGAAAAATTTCAGTCATGTGATTCGAACCCGCGTCCATCCACCCCTTTAGCCGGGGTATGCTGCACCAATTAAGCTAACATGACATGACGTCATAACTCAAAGTGTTCCTATCGTATTGGGATGGAGCGACACTTTATGTGGAACTTACGTTGTACTACAAACAAGACCAATTTTGCTATTGGTTTTATACTTGTCAATGATGGACGCGGGTTCGAATCCCACACACGACTTACATTTTTCCTCTCGTATATTTGTAATTTTGCAATGATCCTAAAATAGTTCGCCTGTTGTTTTCAAGGTACAGAAACTTACAAAAGCGTTATATGTACATAACGAAATTAAATAAACTATTCAGCAACTACTTTAATCAGCTCTGGATACATAATATTTACATCAACAACCAAGAAAATAATTCGCCTACCCTACATACAATTCTAACCCATCAAGCTCGTAAAATAGAAAAACAAAATAAAGGTAAACAAGAAAACCGTAACTGTTCAAACGTAATTTAGAAAAAAGTAGCTATTACCATTCTTATCTAGGGTAAGTCAATTTTCTCCAAGACTCTACCTTTGTAGAGCAAAGACGTGGATAGTCGTAGTAGAGTAAATTGTACTCTATGATGTGAGCAGTAGAGACGATAGTAATTGCAGATGTATGGTAGCGAAAGTAAGTGTCCAACCTGGGTATGTGTAAGAACGTTGACAAGGTAGAGGCTGATCGTATAATCCTCATAAAATAAGGTACATCGAAATTTGTAGTACACCAAGAGCGAAACGTAGTATTTTTGTGTATTATGTTAGTAAGTATTACTTATAGTTAAAGAAACAATTATAATATCACCTAGTAATTCAAACTAGGTGTTATATTAAGTTATACAACAGGGTAGATTACAGCTGCGGTAGTTCATATATAGGACAAACAAAGCAAACTATAAGTGAACGGGTCAAAGAACATATTGCAGCTGTGAATAATCGCCAGGTGGAGAAATTTGCTATAGCTGAACATCTGCTAGAGACAGGACCTGACCACTGGGTTGAGCTCCACGACCCGAAAGTCCTCTCAACGGAACGTCACTACCACTCTAGACTATTACGATAAACTATTGAGATAAGGAAATATCATAATTTCAATACAGAGGATGGTTTTAAGTTAGCTGCATCGTGGAATACAGTGCTAAATGCGTTTAGTGCATTTGCACTAAACGCATTTTACCATCCTTAAGACCTGTGGATGTTGTCAGTGTTGTGTATCGAGACAATACATTTCTAAATCAAATGCGGGTAGTTGGAGAAAATACCCACCTTTCAAGACGTTGACACGCGCCTCTTCAGTCCGCTCGTGACCACGACCAACGCAACTTTATCGAAACGTCGAGGTAAATAAATTTATACATTTTTATAGCAATTAAGTCCCGTTAAATACTTATAAATATAGTAATTCAAATTCTGAAAGACTTTAAAAAACGATTTCATAAACATAAATACCTTGCCGTTTTCATTTTAATGGAACGATAAAACTTTTAACAAAAATATATAATTTTCAGTTGGTTTTCTCTTTTTTAGTTAATTTATACTTAATGTTGTCTTAGGTTTTCGCGATTATTACACATAGTTATTAAACATCTTTAAACGGTTTAAATCGTCACCCCGTGACCACGATCACTGCAAAGTGTTTGAAACTTCGGGACAAAAATAATGATAAATATACGCGATTTAAACCGTTTAAAGTTGTTTAATTACTAATTTATACTTGTTTAAAAAAAACTAATTATTCAGAGTGCCTAGTTGTTGCGTGCGAATGCGCTGCTATATTGAATCGCGAGTTGTTATTGGGTTTATCTGACAAAGATTTTCCGTAACAGTCTGGAGTGGAACCTAAACTGTGCCCGGCAATTGGCCTATATTTCCTATTCTATTGGGACCAAAACATAATTGGCTAAACGTGGTTGTTTACCTAACCTACAAATACAGGTATGATTATGATATTATGTGATGTTCAATTACGAGATAGAATAAAATAATTTAAATTCATTTTTTTTATTTTATTTAGGTAAAATTACACCCATAAGCATTCAAATATTTATGAGTAAGTAAATCAATTTGTACAAATGTCAGGCAAAAATATAATCATTATGTTATTCAAATCACATTCAATTTGATTACACCTTAAATTGCACATATAACAATTAAACACAACTACAAATAAATTAATAAAACAAAAGAGGTCTGTCAAAAGTCAGGTAATTTTTTTTAATAATGTTAATTTATAATCGAAGGATATTTTAATTTTCAACTCGCCTAAAATAAGTATATTAAATGTATTAAATCAAGTCAATAATAGACATCGTATCTCTCAGTGTGTCCTCAAACTTGCAGCATAATCGGATGTGCCGGTATCTGCCGATTCCGGGCCGGCAGTAAACCGGCCGGGAGCGCGACGTTAATAGCCAATCGGATCCACGTGCTGGCCCTCCGGTATATCTTACCGGTATAAGGTACTGCTGTCCGATCACACTTTATAGATTCTAAAAGGCTGTATGAGAAAAAATAGAAGTTCGACGACTAATTTTGTACTACAATTATGAACTATGATATTTACATGAATTATTTATATGAATTATACTATGAATGACCGACTGAAAGAATTATATTTTATTTTTGACGTATTGTAATTCATAAAACTTTATTTCGGTACGGTACTTTACTTTATCAGCCGTATTGTCCACACACAGCCTCCTCACTACAGAGAGATTTGCCACAATCCCCACGCTTAGCAGGCGTTTTTGTGTTCTTTATTTCAGCATGACGCTATTAGTAAGCATTTATTATTGTCCGTAATTTGTGTTGCTTATAATGACCCCACCCCCATTGTTTCAATTCTTCCGTTCTGTTATACCCCACTTCCCCTTACTATTCTGCTTACCTTTCCTATATCTATTCTTTTGAGCTAAGTCAGCATTTATTACTTCTCAGACGCCTCTCACTCCTACCTCAGTCCACATCCATATTCCATTCGCGCCGGTCATTTTTATAGTTTTAGTTCATTTTCTATTTTTTCTATTTCAATAAACTTAAATATTTGTGTGGAAATAAAATCTTTTTTTTAAAAACCTAAATCCCGGTCTCCGGATAACAATGGTGGCAGCGGTGGGATACATAAATCCCTCGGAACGTCTCATTCCTGAAAAACTGTAAAAACTGTGTGAAAAGTGTGAAAACGAAAGTGAAAACCTACTTACCGTGTCTACCTGTGTGTGTTGTGTAGTGTTGTGAAAATACTTGTTCTATATCTTCGTGTATCCTGCAAAATACCGAAATTTTCTCAAGTGAAGTAAACTAAAAAGAAAATATACTTACCAAGTTACCGATGATCATCACTTGCATCTATAGTTCCTGTTGAATAAATCAGCAACTACCAAATCATACCATACCATCGCATCAAACCTAACTTCGTGTCAAGAATCACCTCATCAATCGCTCCGGAATGCGTCTCGGGCTCCCGCTCATCGTTATCACCGCCTACGCAGCAAATCTGTGAGTCTCTGGCCCTTGTTTAAGCTACATACAGATTAATTACCAGTAACTTATTCTAATAATAGACTTATATTGAACTTGATTGATTTATGCTTGTAATATAATTATATTGTAATGTTTGACTTCTACATTAATTGTATAGCTTGTGTTTGACTATCGTGATGCTTAAAGGTATTAAACCAGAAAACAGTAAGTTAACTATCGATATCCCCGATTTGCCCCCCTCACCTGTAGGATCAGATAAATCACCTGGCTTATCCTCGCGGTACACTAGATCGTCCCAAGCAACCGATATGGATCTCAATACCCTTTTTAAATTTATAAAATCATACGATGGCAGTAGAGAAACATTAAATTCATTCATAATTAACTGCAATAATGCATATGAACTAGCTACAGAAAATCAAAAACCTATTCTTTTCAAATATATCTTAAGCCAATTACATGGAAAAGCGGAGCTTGCCTGCTCTATAAAAGAATTCGCATCATGGGAACAATTAAAAGATTTTCTGAAAACCCAATTTTCCGAAAGGAAACACTATGCCCACCTACTTACTGATTTGCAAGAGAGCAGACAGGGCCCGCAAGAGAATGTAAATCAATATTCATTGCGCATAGAAACTTGTCTTTCACAATTGCTCACCGAGATTTCTTTAAGTAATACCAAGAAAAGTGAACTTGCTGGGCGCACCGCCGCCATGGAAGACTTAGCCTTGCACCACTTCCTTATGGGGTTGCAACCCCGTATTTCTAGCATAGTCAGATGTAGATCACCCCGTAACCTGAACGAGGCCATTAACCTCGCTATCTCAGAGGAGAGAATTCAACAAACCGTGTACCGAAGAAATCAAACTGATAATAAACCTCGGATACAAACTCAAACCCAATTCAGGCAAAATCAGTATAGGCCTCCTCAAAGGCTATCTAACACATATCAGACACAACAAACCCCAAATTCGTCCCAACAAATGTCGTTGTCCAATGTGACTTGCCGATATTGTAAAAATATTGGACATACTATTGAAAACTGTCGGAAACGTCAATATAATAATAGTAGACGATCAGATTTCAATCAACATCAACAACCATCAAATAACTTACAAAGACGTAATCAACCTATCCATTACGTACCTGAAAGTCAAGAATCTGATCTAAATGACATCGATAATTTAAACGAACAGGCCTTCCTGCCCAGTATCGTGCGGGAAAATTAACAGGAAAAATCGATACAAAATCACTCCAACCTTGCCATATCACTGAATCAAATTCAACTAACAAACAGGGTAACCAGCCCCAAACTTATAGTTGTATCACTAAATCTAAGCCCGCTAACAAACAGGGTAACCAGCCCCAAACTTACAACGGCTCTTTCACTGAATCCATATCCACTAACAAACAGGGTAACCAGCCCCAAACCTATAGTGGTTTTGTTACTGTTTCTAATTCTACTAAATCCCAACCTCGAACTCGTGATACCCGATGCTCTGTTTCTAATCCTATTCATATATCGGGATTACTAGATCACAAAAATCGCGAGGATGGTGACAACACTAGCTTCTTGAAATCTGACACCATCCATCCGCAACTCACTAATAGTGTGAATTCATCTGCTAAATCATGTCCTTCGTGTTCAGCACCTGAAACAGAAAAAAATGAATTAAAAACATATAATATAACTACAAACCCAACAAAAAAATACTTACCTTTCGTGGAGGTTCAAAGCTCCGTCTCTTCCAAACCTCTGAAGCTTCTCGTAGACAGTGGCGCATCCATAAGTCTCATAAAAATAGATGCTGTTGAAAACATGCCTGAAATAGTAAAGCATGTTATTAGTTTCAGTGGTATAGGATCAATAGATAACCCGATGCATTCATTTGGTCACATAATAATTAACTTCGATTCCCTAAACAACCACTTCCATGTGGTTCCAAACATATATTTCCCATATGATGGTATAATCGGAAACGATTTTTTATCAACAAATAATTGCAAAATCGACTATGCCGAAGGCTTACTCTTAATGGACAAAATAAAACTTCACCTGAAATTTAACGAACCGATCTTTACTATTCCCCCTCGAACTGAGACAATAATCGAATGTTCGGTACTGAATCCCGATGTTAAAGAAGGACTGATCCTTGATCAGAACCCAATTGACTCCCTCTTAGTTGCAAATTGTATTGTTAAAGTCAAATCAAACTCTAGAGTAAATATTTCAGTCGTAAACACCTCTGAATCAACAATACGCATCGACTCTAATAATTTGAAGTTTAAAATATCACCCCTTGATATTAGTAACAGTCATGAGATCTTTCATGTGACTCATGCTGACGATAATCAAAATTGCCTGAACCGAACTGAAGAAGTGATAAACCTTTTACGTGTTTCTCATCTTAACTCAGAAGAGACAAACGCATTATATGACCTCTGTTCCGACTATTCTGACATATTCCACCTACCTGAAGACAAACTGACATACACTGATGCTTTGCAACATGAAATTACTACTTCCTCCGCAGTACCGATCAATACAAAGTCGTACCGATTTCCTGAAATACACAAACAAGAAGTGCAATCTCAAATAAATAAGATGCTTAATGACGGTATTATTAAACCCTCGACATCCCCATGGTCTTCTCCAATTTGGATAGTTCCAAAAAAGGCAGACGCGTCTGGTCAACGCAAATGGCGTGTAGTTATAGACTACCGTAAGCTTAATGACGTAACAATAGGAGACTCATACCCGATCCCCAATATTTCAGAAATATTGGACCAACTTGGAAAATGCAAATATTTAAGTACCTTAGACCTTGCTTCTGGATTTCACCAAATTAAAATCTCCGAACAGGATGCACCTAAATCAGCTTTTTCAGTTCCTCAAGGACATTTTGAATTTACACGCATGCCGTTTGGATTAAAAAATGCCCCAGCCACTTTCCAACGGCTAATGAATTCTGCACTTTCAGGTCTTCAAGGAATCCAATGTTTCGTATATCTAGATGACATTGTAATCTATTCATACGACCTTGAAGTTCACATGAAAAACCTTTCCAATGTCTTCGACCGACTTCGCAAATTCAGACTCAAATTACAACCCGATAAGTGCGAATTCCTTCGTAAAGAAGTTTCTTATCTTGGTCACATAATTACTGACAAAGGCGTGAAGCCAAACCCTGAAAAAACAAAAGCCGTAGAAGAATTCCCAACTCCTAAATGTCCCAAGGACATTAAGTCGTTCCTAGGGTTAGTGTCATACTACAGACGATTCATACCCGATCTCGCTAAACTAGCAAAACCATTAACTTCACTCCTAAAGAAGGATACTGTTTTCAGCTGGGAAAACGAGCATCAACTGGCATTCGAATCACTCAAAGGGAAATTAATTTCCGCACCAATACTAGCTTACCCCGACTTCACACAACCATTCCTTCTCACGTGTGACGCCTCAAACTATGCCATCTCCGCCATTTTGTCCCAGGGTCCAATAGGACAAGATCGCCCTATTGCCTATGCATCTCGTACACTCAACAAGGCCGAGTGTAATTACAGTGTTACAGAAAAGGAATGCTTAGCTATCATTTTTGGCACTAAAACCTTCCGACCATACCTATATGGACACAAATTTACAATCATTACCGACCATCGACCATTGAAATGGTTGTTTAATTGCAAGGATCCAGGTTCCAAACTTGTCCGTTGGAGACTGAAATTAGAAGAGTTCGACTACGACGTAATTTACAAAAGGGGAAGAATTAATAGTAACGCAGATACATTGTCCCGGTATCCAGTGAATCCAATCTTGCAAGACGACGTAGATCCTCAACCTTCTACATCTGGTTTACTCGATGACTGTCCTATTCCAGAAACAGACACTCCTATAGATATCCTTGACGATCTGATCGAATTGGGCGATCTTGATATAAGCCCACTCGAAGAACCAAACTTAGATTTTATTCCACTGAATCCTCCTTCTGTTTCGGATCCACAGTCACCTCTGAACCCTGTTCCACCTCTAGATCCAGTTCCATTACTGAATCCTTCTACAACATCAGATCAACTTCCACCACTGAATACTCATTCCCCACCAGATTTTCCTGCTGGTTCACATTCTAATTCCAGCAAAGAATATTCCGAGTTTCTAAAATCCTTCTCTAACAAAGACGAAACATACAATACCTATATAAAGGAACACAATGAAAGCCTGCTTAAAAGCAAAACTAAAACGATACTAGTTCCATTATCTGTTGATTATGACGAATCAAATCCTTACCTGCCAGAAATAATCTCTGCAGCAGATGCCTCTATACATGACGGTGAACGCGAACTCCATTCATTCCAGAAGTTTACAATAAACGATAAGACCTATTACTTTCTCTTTACAAAAGTGTACTATTTTGACAGTTGTTCATATCTTGATATTTTCAAAACTCTGAAATCAGTTCGAGATGAAATTCTTCTTAAGGGCGATATAAACGAAATAGCAATATCTGACTTTAGAAATCCATTTGAACAAAATTCTTTTGTGAAATATACAACATGCTCGCGTATCTTTTCAACAACACGAATATAACAGTTAATATTCATCATAACACGATTATATATCCAGTCCCAACTGAAATAGCAAAAATCCTAAAGGAAAACCATGACATTCCTATCGCAGGACACTTAGGCTCCAACAGAATGTATGATAGAATAAAAGAACGTTACTATTGGAAAAACATGCGTTCTGAGATCGAAGATTACGTAAAAAATTGCAAACTCTGCCAATCAAATAAAGCTCTACGTAAAATAAATAAAGCCCCGATGCAAATCACTACCACGTCTACACGTCCATTCGAAAGAATCAGTCTTGATATAGTCGGTCCTTTACCTGAAGCTGGACAACAAAAATTAAAATACATACTCACTCTCCAAGATGATCTTAGTAAATTTTCTCTCGCATACCCCATGTCAAATGCAACCGCAGAAGAATCCTGTGAATGTTTGGTACATTTCATAACTGCTTTTGGTATACCAAAATCAATACTGACAGATCAAGGAACTAATTTCACTGCTGATCTCTTCAAAAAGACTTGCGATTTCTTAAAAATAAAACAAATCTGGTCCTCACCTTACCATCCACAAACGCAAGGTGCTCTAGAGAGAAGCCACTCAACTCTAAAAGAATATTTAAAGTCATATGTAAACGAGAATCAAACCAACTGGCACAGGTTTGTTTATACTGCCATGCTTACCTACAATAGCTCTGTCCATACAACAACACGTTTGGACGTAGGCACCATATGAACTCGTATTTGGCCACAAACCGTATATTCCTGATTCCATCTTTGACTTACGTGCTGACGTCACTTATCCAGAATACATTAAAATGCTCCATCATCGCCTTAAAATATCCCGTGAAAAGGCCTTACAAAATATACAAGCTTCCAAAGACAAATCGAAACAGTATTATGACAAACATAGCCGACCAGTTCAATACAAAGTTGGCAAATATGCATATTTAAAAAATCACGTAAGGCTCCGTAAAGCTCTTTCCCCTTTGTGGAAAGGTCCATACAAAATCGTAAAAGTACATAGTAACAATACCTTATCACTTCTTATTAATCGAAGACATGTCACCCATCATTTTGACGAAGTTAAACCTGCAAATGAAAGTGATTAGTATTAGTAAAGACCACTAGGAGTCTATTTACAATTTATTTAATAACATATACTTTATTATACTATAATTAACTTAATCTATATACAATGTACAACTCATTTACTTTATAAAAAAAATATTCATATACAATTCAAATTAGAGTAGTTATTATGATTTACAGAACCGTCGCCATTACGCGTAGAGACGCGTCGTCGGCAACTGACGACGCCAAATACGTGGAATTCATCACCAAAAGTCCTGATATTTACTTCGATCCCGTGAGCAATCTGAAACTTATAAATGACCATGTTCATTTTGTTATTCCAGTGGATCTAAAATTTATAAAACCACATTTAACGAATATTGAAAACATTCTCGGCTCATTCAAAATTATTTGTGAACAAAATAAAGCTATGGATGATTTTCGATGCCTCAATGCACTTCAACCACTTACCTCCCTCTATAACGATATTCTTCGGGACTATGATTCCATATCTCATATGCTGTCAACTAAAACTAAGAGATCAGCTTGGTTTGCAGGGATAGGTTCAATTATGAAAAAGCTATTTGGTACTATGGATGAAAATGACTCCGAGAAGTATTACCACGATATTCAAACACTACATTCAAATGACAAACGATTAGCTCATCTAATAAAACAGAGCATTTTTATTTCTAAATCTGCGATTCTTATTTTAATAAAACGTTAGAAACTATTATTGATAATGAGGCTCGTTTAAATGATGTAACTAATAACTTGCTGAAAAATGTATCCATAGTAACTAACGAATTATTATTTAGAAATAAGTTAAGTGAAGTGTTAAATGTTCTTCACGCCAGTTTACTCACTTTATCATTTAAGCTAGAAGATATTGTTAATTCCATTATGTTTGCGAACAGTAACACACTGCATCCATCAGTTGCTACGCCAACTCAATTATGTACAGATATTGAAAGTAGTATAAGACACTTACTTAAGTATAAGGAATTCCCAGTAACCATAGATGTAAGAAATATTAATGTATTATTAAAAATCTCCGAACTTGCTGCTTATTACAGCTCAAATAGTATTGTATTTGTGTTAAAAGTTCCATTAGTTTATCATATTGACTACGATCTCTACAAAGTCATACCAGTTCCTATAACTCATAACGTAACTTCTCCTAATTCATATGCACTAATTGTTCCTACTATTAATTATGTAGCTTTAAGTAAATATAAATCCACATATTGTACACTGGATGACTTAAATTCGTGTAAAACCTTATATAATGGATATATTGCTTGTAACACTCTTAATATCCTATCAGTTAATTCGAATCCCATTTGCGAAATTGAATTTATGACTAAAATTATTAAAGCATTACCTTCACAATGTAATACAAAATTTATTTATGGACATATTGACATCTGGCAAAACCTAGGACACAATAATTGGATATTTGTGCAAACGCGACCTACCAAGTTAACTTTAGAATGTGACCTTCATAATAAAGAAATAACTATTATGGGCACAGGTATTTTATCTCTTAAACCACAATGTGTAGCATTCTGTAGAAATGTGAAGTTATTGGCGATGCTCAACTTAGAAGTAAACATAGCACCTATAAACTCAGATTTTAATCTAATTGATGACAAATGTTGTAATTTAAATACGTTTCAAAAATCTAATATTAATACATCTGCAGTGACAATATCTAACATTAATCTAGATAAGCTCAATAACTTGAAAGATCAAGCAGATCAATTATCCACCGAAGTCGACGATTTTATGAGCACTAGTAATAACGTTTTCACAAACCATATTAGTTTTCCTATTGTCACTATCCTTTTTATGATATCTTTTATAATATTTATTATCTATTATTGCAAAGCCAACAACTATATTATACCATTTTCATGTAAGCATTCTCCTCCTAATGTAGAAGAGGAAATACCTGGAGAAGAAGAGATTCCTCCACCTAGACTAAGAGTATAAGAAATACATAGTTGTAACTTACTTTTAAATAGCATAAGTACTAGCGTTAAGTTAGAAAGGCGCATCCTACCTCCCGTCTACTTTTCCTATCCCAATTTTAACTTACCTGATTTACCCTGTATTCTACACCTGTAAACTTCCTTTCAGTAGTAAGTTTACACTTAGTGGGGGAGATGTTATAGCCCACTTCCCCTTACTATTCTGCTTACCTTTCCTATATCTATTCTTTTGAGCTAAGTCAGCATTTATTACTTCTCAGACGCCTCTCACTCCTACCTCAGTCCACATCCATATTCCATTCGCGCCGGTCATTTTTATAGTTTTAGTTCATTTTCTATTTTTTCTATTTCAATAAACTTTTAAATATTTGTGTGGAAATAAAACCTTTTTTTTAAAAACCTAAATCCCGGTCTCCGGATAACAGTTCGAAGTGTTTTTTTAGAGTTTGCTTTGCAATAAAATTGTTAATGTAAGCTATTCTATTATCTATGTAATACCTTTATGGGTAAATTACACATAAATCGTTTTTAGACAGTCAACGTTTTTTTTCGTTGGTGACATTATTTGCTGTAGGTGAAAAGAAGTTTTAAACAAATCTCAAAATATTTTTCACGGTTCAACGAATAAATATGTAAAGAAATGTAAGTAACAGGCTCAAAAACAGCAGAAGGCAAGCATTACCGCGGCGGGCGTGGTTTAAAAAGTATACCGTGCGGCGCAACCACATTACGTTATCAAGTCAATCATAAATCGAGATAGTTTTTTAAAAAGGATTCATTTATAAATAAAAGAAAGATTATGTTTTGTTAATTGTGAACTTCATCATCATCATCAGCCAGAAGACGTCCACTGTTGAACAAAGGCCTCCCCCATAGAACGGCCACAAAGAACGGCTATTAGCCGCTTGTAACCATTGGCTACCCGCGACTTTAACGACGTCTTGCGGTGTATTGTGGTAACCACTCGAGGACCTTTCTTCTCCATCGGTTATCAGTTCGTCGAGCAATGTGGCCCGCCCATTGCCACTTCAACTTGTAAATTCTGAGAGCGATGTCGGTGACTGCGAATTGTGAACTTGACAACTCCGAAATCAAAGCTGTAACTGTATGAGAGATACACTTCTTTATATACATATTTATTCGTAGTACGGTAGTAAAAAGTACGGAAGTACTAAGAAGCAATATAAATTCCGGTGTGCACTACGACTTGTTCTCGTGACAGGTCACTTTGGCAGCCAGCCGGGTAGGTGACTGTAGACACTGCAGCGGTGTTCACTATGTTTTCTCTATTCTAGCTGTTAAAAAATGGCGTTTACTTTAAAAAACTATACATACATACTTATACAAGCCTGCATTCATGCAGAGGTGTGTAAACACGCACGTTTCGCCAATTGGGTTTTACGCCCATTTAATAGGGGCGAGCCTATTGCCATTCACCGGGCACAGTTTCAGGGTCATACAAAATGTTTTCTCTAACACACTGGATGAAACACAATACGAATAATATGTTTACGCTAAGTAAGATAGGAACACAAGAACATATTGTATGAAATCGTGTCACTAAGATAGTACACAGCCCTGTCGTGCGTGCACACAACATCCTACTCACATCCACGTGAGAAGTGGCATGCTGCTCACTTGGCGCACTTTTCCCTTAGTCGCCTCTTACGACACCCACGGGAAGAAATGGAGAGGTGACATTCTAACCCGGCACCGACTATATCCTCTATAATTCATTTCAAGATTGTTTTTTTATGTTATTGTGACGGAACAAGCTCGAGGCTCACCTGATGTTAAGCGGACTAATCTCAGCCTTTAACAGATGCATTTCGTCACAAGTCACGAATTGCACTGCGGCCATCACCTTGAGACATAGTTATTAAGTCTCATGTGCCTGTAATTTTACTGGCTCTCAAATATGTCGCTAAGCACCTGACGGCGTGTTCCGGCAGCAGTCCTTGAGAGGCGGTAAAATTACAGACACATGAGACCTAACAACTGTACGTCTCAGTGTGACGGGAGCAGTGAAATTCGTCATTGACGAACATTGCACGTCTACCGAAAGATGAACCCTACGAATACATGCAATAATTAAAACAGTATCTATTCAACCACAACCCTGTCAAAGACAACCAAAATTTTATCCATTCCAAAAACAATAACCTCTGGAAATGTTAGCGTCCACAGAGTTGGCAAGCTCTCCTGGCCATCTCTGCGCGTCATACCTGTTGTATGGAGAGCGTTGAATGCGCGACAACCCTGCCAAATGTGCTTCGGCTGCCAAATTACACCGTATACGATACTAAAGGTTAATGTGGTCGAGGTGCTCGTATGGCCCTTATAATAGTGCTTTAATGGAATTTTATGTGCGACTAATGTTTCGATATGACTCATTATGTGAACTTCTATATCATCTTGAGATATCAATTGATTTGGGTTTGAATGTTGTAGCAAGTAAGTATTATATAAATCAAATAAAAATGGCCCAAGTGCTTATTGGGCTCACACACTAAGCGTTCCGTTACAAAATTAAAAAATCAAACGTAAAAAATGTTAAAAAAAACGGTTTTTTTTTGTTTACTTCGTTCGAAATTGAAGTGTTTTTACTAGCTTTTATTATATTATTTTTAGTTCCACCTGTTCCGATGTTTGTCATCAAATCTTGTAAATTCAATTTGATGCACTTCCCGGTTACCGATTAAGATGAAAATTTGCACACATTATGTAAATTGCGTGACGATGCAATATCATGATGACATGGTGCTGATCTGATGATGGAGCTGAAGGAACTTCGCAATAAAACGAACAACCTCATTAAATTTGGGCTCAATTGAATCGTCTTGATGAGGTTTTTTTTTAATTATTAGTTCTTTTTATGTAAACGAACATAATATTTTTTTATGCCTCATAGGTTAGCCTTGGACCACTATCTCACCTGATGGTAAGTGATGATGTGGTCGAAGTTGTTGTTCAGACTAACCTAGAATAACTGGCTCTCAAGGACAACTGCCGGAACACACCGTTAGGTGTTTGGCGACAGATTTTCTACTTGAGGGTGGTAGCTAGCCAGGCGGGCATTCGCAAATTGTCCTACCACCATGCTATAACGACTGCCATCTTAAGATAACGGGACCGACGGCTTAACGTGCCCTCCGAAGCACGGAAGCGCTCAGTAGTAATATCACTAGCGGTCACCCAACTCATGACCGCGGGCGACGTTGCTTAACTTTGCTGATCGGTTAAGAACAGCTAAGTATACTTCTCTACGAGCGCTTCAAAAAATCTTGAGATATAAATTGATTTGGGTTTGAATACTGTTGCGAGTATTACCTAAATTCAATAAATATGGCCCAAGTGCTTGTTGGGCTCACACACTAAGCGTTCCGTTACAATACAGAATGTAAAAAAATGTATTTTTTTCATAAACCTATTTAAGATTGAAGTATTTTTACAACCTTTTATTATTTTATTTTTAGTTTCACCGGGTCCGAATTTTGCATAAATGTGTACATCGAGTGACAATGCAATATCATGATGACACGGTGCTGATCTGATGATGGAGCTGGAAAGTGTCCAAAGGAACTTCGCAATGAAACGACACGAACAACCTCATTGTGTTTGGGCTCATTTGAATCGTCTTGACGACTTTTTTTTATTTTTAGTTTATGTACTGTTCTGTTACCGCTGACTCGTCAACTGCTGAACACAGCCACCCCTGTTAAGGGGGTATTTGCCATAATCCCCACGCTTGGCAGACAGCTTTGGGATCGCAGTGTAAAATGGTAGTTCTTTAGAAGGTGCTGCTGCCCACCTTCCAGTATTTTTCCCTTATTCGCCTCTTACGACACCCACGGGATGATATGGGGAGGGGCAATACTATCCCGGCACCCCACGGGGGATGAATAGAAACATGATAAAAGATTATTAAAAAAAATTGATGAAAGCTTGTTTTATTTGTTGTTATACACTAGATATTAGACTATTAGTCTGTATTACCGTTTTTACGATACGATACGATACGAAAACTCTTTATTGACACCAGATTAACAAAGGAAACAATACAATGAGTAGTTAACTTAAGTAGGTCCAATGGGCGGTCTTATCGCTTACAGCGATCTCTTCCAGACAACCTTAGGATGGAAAGAAGTAAATCTCAAAAATATGGACGGTGGTGTTTTAACAATAAAATCACAAAATTGTATATTACCATAAAAGTAAATAGCTTACTGCATTGATATACATACATAATGTAATATAAAGTTAATAGATATACTATGAATTACACATATAAAGTATAATATAGAAATATATATATACAATATATAAATACATATACCCATATAATATAAATACAAATAAATATATATATATATATACGAAATTATTTGTTTGTAAGGATATATCGACATTAGTGAACAGGATCTAATAAATAAAAGTTTTTAACTTTGGTTTTAAAATCGTTGAGAGTTAGAGCACATCTGATAGTGACTGGGAGAGCGTTCCAGAGGCGAACGGCCTGTACAGTAAAAGAAAGGTCGTAGAAAATAGTTTTATGCACTGGCGTATTAAGGGAAAGGTTTTCTGAAGACCTAAGGGACAGAGAATGGGAAGAGTGTAAAAATTGGAATTGTGACTTGAGGTACTGGGGCGAGAATGGGTTAAATAGTATACTATAGAGAAGTGAGAGAATATGGGAATCCCGGCGACGACGAATAGGAAGCCACATGAGTTTGGAGCGAAATTGAGAAACATGGTCGTATTTTCGGAGACCGAAAATAAATCTTATGCAAAAATTTTGGAGTCGTTCGAGTTTGTTTAGCTGCTCTTGAGTGAGATCAGGGTAGCAAGCGTCGGCATAGTCTAGAATTGGATGTAAAAGGGATTGTGCAAGCGCAACCTTGGTGCTGGTAGGTAAGAAGTTTCGTAATCTGTTGAGTGAGGCTGCAGATGCGAATAACTTTCTGCTTACAGACTGCAGCTGTGGATCCCAGGATAGACTGCTGTCAAAAATTACCCCGAGATTTTTCACCTCTTTGCTGTATGGTAAAGTAACACCATCAAAAATAACCTTAGGTAGTGTGGAAAAATCTAATAAAGAAACCATCCTAGAGCTGCCTATAATAATCGTCTGGGTCTTGGTTGCATTAATAGTGAGTCCATACGATTTGCTCCAGTGTGAGATTCGAGCCAAGTCTCTGTTTGTTGCGTTTATAGCCTCAAATAAGCGATCACGTGTAGCTTGAGTATATATTTGGAGATCGTCTGCATAGAGATGGTAGGACGAAGTAAGAAAGTGTGATATGGAATTTATCAAAGTAGAAAATAGTAGAGGAGAAAGAACGCCACCCTGTGGTACGCCAACATCTGTATCACGCCAGGAAGAAAAGGAATCTTCAATGCGGACACGCTGTCGACGCCCATGCAGATAACTGCGAAACCAGTCAATCGCTGTTGGAGATATGTTAAGAGAGCAGAGTAATGATAAGAGAATTTCAAAGTCGACGCAATTGAACGCATTACTGAAATCTAGCAGGGTGAGCACTGTCAACTGGCTATTTTCCATACCCATCCTAATGTCATCAGTAATCTTGACAAGTGCGGTTACAGTGCTATGACCTGAGCGAAAACCAGATTGAAGAGGATTTAGTAGTTTATTTTGAATCAGAAAGGAGCTAAGTTGATTATAGATTAGGCGTTCGAGTACTTTAGAGAGAAAGGGAAGAATTGAGATAGGTCTGTAGTCCGAGAAAGTTTTTGGGTTTGTCTTTTTGGGCAAGGGAATTATATAAGCTTCCTTCCAGCAAGCAGGTACAACACCCTTCGAAACAGAACTGTTCAATATGTGACTTAAAATGGGAAGGATTTCATCCAATATTGGAACAATCATGTTTCGACTGATGTCATCCCCACCTACCGCGTTTGAAGAGATGGAGAGAATGCTCTTTTTAACATCACAAGCAGCGAATTCACTTATGACGAAAGGAGAATAATCAGGTGCTGGTAATGAAGAAATATAGTTGATTGTCGCAGACTTGTCATTCGCATCAATAACGGCTGACGAAGAAAATTGTTGGTTGAGAGCATTAACGTCAAGGTTGTGTGGAGTAGATTCATGGCGTGATTTACCAACACCCAAAGACCGTAAGAATCGCCAGACTTTAGCTGGATCTTCATTTTGTACTGATTCATGGATATGGCGGCGTTGTGCATCCCTACATTCTCTATTACAGCGATTCCTTGCGATATTATACTTTTCCTTATTTTGGTCGTTGGGTCGACATTTGTAATTAGTCTTAGCTACAATTTTTTTATGCATTAGACCCCTTAAATTTTCTGTCAACCATGGAGCTGGATGATGTTTGATTTTAATAGAGCGCAATGGGGCATTTACGATAGAGTAAAAACGAAAACGGTAATCATTAAAATGTTTACGATAAAACCGACTTCAAAGTTAAAATTCGCATGAACGCATACGCGATAACGCAAATACTACTCTTCAGATCTCACTCAATTTAAATCGAACCGCATGACAACAACCAGCTTTTGAAGTTAAAAAAATACATCATAATCTTTACACACTTTTGAAGCAGTGATGGCTCAGTGGCATTGGCTATGGCCTGCCGCGCAGCAGGTCAATGGTTCGAATCCCGCCGCGGGCTTGAGCTTCACCGCATGGTGGAAGGCCATTATGCGAATGCCCGCCTGGCTAGCGACCACCCTCAAGTAGAAAATCTGTCGCCAAGCACCTAACGGTGTGTTCCGGCAGCAGTCCTTGAGAGCCAGTGAATTAACAGGCACATGAGACTTAACAACTATGTCTCAAGGTGACGGGCGCAGTGCAATTCGTGACTTGTGATGAAATGCATCTGTTATAGATAGGCAGTGGTTAGTCCGCTTAACATCAGGTTAGCCTCGAGCTTGTTCCGTCACAATAACATAAAAAAACCCTTTAGTAAAGAGTTATGAGATAATGCAGTCGAATTGAAAACCTACTCCTTTTTTTATGTCAGTTAAAAATAAGTTTCTATCCTTTTATCTATACTGTATCAGCCGGATTGTCCACTGCTGAACATACCCCTCCCCCTCTACTATCTATAACTTGATGTTATTATTTGTAATTGTTAAGCAATTCGCTATACTAACAGATTCTGTAAAAATTCAACCAAATACTTAGTTACCAAATACTTAGGTATAGTTCTAAAAAAATACAGCTCTTGTAAAATCCGACGGATAGCCTAGGCTTACAAATAGTACCGTGTATGACCACGGAGGGCCACACTATCAGTTACAATACAATAAACATCAGAAAAATCAGCTGTTCTCTTACTAAGTCAGGTTCATTGACCCGTCTTTTTATCTGGAAGTCATGATTATGTCGATATTATTCTACCGTGGCGTAGGTTCGATTTGATTTTGTAACCAATCAAATTCATTGATAGAATTGGGTTTTTAGGACGAGTAATTTCAAATTTCTTGTAGATACTTGTTTACCCCGTAGGGTGTCGGATTAAATACACCCACTCATATAATTCCGTGTGTGTCGTAAAAAGCGACTATAAGGGAAACATACCGGAAGGTGGGCAGCAGCGCCTTCTAAAGAACTGCGATCCCCAAGCCGCCTGCCAAGCGTGAGGAATATGCCAAATACCCCCTTAATAGGGGAGGCTGTCAGGAGGCGTTCAGTAGTGGACGGTCCGGCTGATACAGTACTTGTTTACTAATCACGGAGATAAACTTTGAAATAAATCATTCATATCCGGTTTCCATTCCCGCTCAGTGTTAATATGCACTTTGATCACATACCTATACAGTTTCATTATTTACCCATAAAAGTATGGCGGTTTATATCAGACGGTGTCGCCTGGAGTTCCTAATCACTACAATAATAATCGACTCTCAGTCAGGAACATAGTGATTAAATAAATCATTGACTATTGGTAATAAGAGCATCACGGTCTCGAAGTACGGGGCAAAAGCTGGTCTGCTCTTTTTTTTAATTTTTTTTTTATTCAGAACTGGGTAGCACTTGACCACTATCTCACCTGATGGTAAGTGAAGATGCGATCAATGATGGAGCGCCCCAAGACCCCCATATCTTTTGAAGACCCCCATATCTTTTGAAGACCCCCATATTGTACTTAACCGGAAACACAGACTCAGGCAGGGTGTTCCATTCCCTGGCGGTTCGTATGATGAACGAAGACGCAAATCGCTTCGTTCGGGCAAATGGAACATCAACCATATAGCGGTGGCGCTTCTGAGTGTCCCTGGATGTCCGGTTATAGAATGGGGATGGCGGAATCAAATCATGCAGTTCCGTGGCACACTCCCCGAAATGCATCCGATAAAAAAACCGATAAACAAGCGACTTTGCGGCGATGCTCGAGACTTTGGAGTCTCTTGCTTATAAGTTGGTCGTCGTTAATGAGACTCCTGGCTCTCCTCTCAATAGCTTCCAGTGTCTCCAGCTGGTATTTGGCAGAACCATCCCAAAGATGAGAACAGTACTCCATACACGTCCGGACTTGAGCTTGATAAAGATTAAGCATCTGTCATTCATACATTCAAAGAATCGATACCTGTAAACATTCAATGTAAGAAAAGATGCGTAGAGAAATGAACAAAGAGCTTATTTTGGCATTAACGTACAAAAAGAAAGGTTCTCGACCTCGAACGAATTCTCGTAACTTTTCTTGTATTTTTTATGTCCTAGATACCTACGTTCCTATCTACATTTCCCGCCAATAAATCCAGCACCCTCTAACATGTTCGTTTTCTTCAGGCAGGGAGCCAAGTTAAGATAAAGTAACACCTACGTAGCAGCTACTAAGCGCCACTTAGCCGCCTTCTGATACGAGTTGTATCGCACATCGATGAATTGCAATCATTTACGAATAGGAGAAAAGGAAAAAAAATATGAGCTTTAAATCTACATACCAAAACGGTGATTACAAATTATCTTAGTAACAAAAATGGTCTAAAATCAGCAACTTTGACGAACCCCTTATTGTTCGTTTCTTTAAATAAAATAATACATAAAAAAACGGCTTACTGCAAGTCCGACTCGCGCATCGAGGGTTCCGTAAAACATGTAGGTATGTAAGTCAAAGTTATATTTTTTTTATGCTAAATGAAATTCATAACATTTTAAAATTATTAAAAATATTTTTATGTTAAAATATGTTAAAAAAATTGTGTTTCTCAATTTTTATTTACCTATGCTATAAGACGTTGCTTTGTACCAAATTTCAAGATTCTGAGTTCACGGGAAGTAAATACCCTGTTGGTTTCGAATCCCTTGCGAGTGTCGAATTTGTGGCATAAACTAATGTATATTTTGATTCCGTTGGTTAGGTTTGATTTTTTTATAGCTCTAAGGGTCAGTAGTCTTGAGTATTTGATATGAGTTTCAGCTTGATACCTCTACGAAAAAGGGTCTTGACTGACAGACGGACAACAAAGTGATCCTATAAGGGTGAGAGGGATCCGGCAACGAACAACCGTGGCGGGTTCGTGGTTGAATGCTGAAGCGTCCCTGCGATCCCGCCGACAAGCGGTAGAGATGGAACCGCGTGTTATTTAGTCGTTAGGGGCACTTGCTGCTGTGGGAGTAGTTGGTGCCGAGTCCGACATATCCCGGCCATATCCCCCGTGGATGGACGGGAATGCGTAAAGGCATTTGTCGCAAGTAAAAAAATCGTTTCCGCTCAATCCCCGTACGATGGTTAAGAACGAGAAGATAAATTAGAGCTATGAGTCATACCCATGTCATGTTAGCTTCAGCGCATACCCTGGCTATGGGGTGGATGGCGCGGGTTCGAACCCCACCCGTGACTATAATTTTTCCTCTCGTAATGTTGTAATGTACATAGTTCTTAAATTGAAGACATGTCAAATACAAAGAAACCGTTATAATATAGCATCAGCCAATAAGCTATCCCTACTACTATTCTAAAAATCACATGAGTTAGTCTAGTAAAAACAAATAATCTAGCAGACAAATCGGAGTAACTTACATATCATTTATCCAAATAAATTTCATTCTTTCAACATAATTTGAGTTGGATTAACGATTTTATTTTGTATATGTTTCAACTACACTACTTTCTAAGAAAGAAAGGATCGTTTTGCGTTCAGATTAGATTTCAACAAAATTAGTTCAGTAGTTTGATTTTTAAATCAAGTAACTGGAAAAATATAGAATGCAATTAAAAGAAATTGTATCATACTTTTCAAAATTTCATGTCGGTTTTTTTAATAGATTCTGAAGCGCTCGTAGCGAAGTTTGCGTCAGCCGCGGTCATGACTTGGATGGGTGACCGCTAGTGACATTACTACTGAGCGCTTCCGTGCTTCGAGGGCACGTTAAACCGTCGGTCCCGGTTATTCCGGTTGTTGTTTTACAATGGCAGTCGTTACAGCATGGTGGTAGGGTATTTTGCCAATACCCACCTGACTAACTACCACCTTCAAGTAGAAAATCTGTCACTAAGCACCTAACGGTGTGTTCCGACAGCTGTCCTTGAGAGCCAGTAATTCTAGGCTAGCCTGAACAACATCTTCGACCACATTATCACTTACCATCAGGTGAGATAGTGGTCAAAGGTTAACCTATCAGCTATAAAAACAGATAATGAAAGTTAAGTGATGTTGTAGCGTATTATATGCTGGCACTATCCCTTGAATAAAAAATAAAACACGCTGTTTTGGCTTTGGCGCGCGAAAGCAAAACATATTTGTCTATTTGTGAATTTCGTAGTCTTGAAAATAATTAGGAACATGACTGAGTAAGACTAGTTTACTTTTGAGTATTTAACATGTTATTCACTTATCTTTTTCATTGAATTCATTTACTTTTGAAGAAGAGACGTAATGCAGGCAGAGGATACCGCTTAAACATCAAGTGGGCTTCGTGCAAGTTACGTCACAATACCATAAAACATCAAAATGTGGGGCTTTCCTCGTTGGTGGACTTAATGGCTGAAGTTGAATGAAATGAACTTGGTCGTTGGACAATGAAATTGTTGAAATCTAACGTGTTGATGAGATGATGAAGCAAACATCCCTAAGCAAATGGCAGATCGACAAACCGTAAGAATCTAATTATAGTTCAAACAAAAAAAAACTTATAGATTAGTCTTTTTATTCCTCAAGTACATATTATTTAAGATGCAAGTGGCGATAGACCGAAGATAATTACATGATGATTTAACTGTAAACCGTTATGTACTAAATGTACAAATTGACAAGATAAATGACTTATTGTGTGTCTGGCTGGCGAGTATGACATGCTTCACTAGGCACTGCACACGCACAGTAAGTTACCTAATGCCATTTAAGCAATTACATTCATAATGCTAATTCTTGAGGCCTTTTGGAGCACTATCTTCACTGTTGGTGAATAATGTGGTCGAAGACGATGAAATGGCTCTCAAGGACAATTGCTAGAACACACAGGTATTAGGCGAGAGATTGTACGCTTCGAGGAGGGAGGTGGCTTGCTGGGCGAGCCTTTGCAAAATGCCCTAACACTGACGGAACTCGAGCCATGGATGCACGGAGATCCATAGCTGTTGCCGTGGGGCTATACTACTTTACTGGCCCGAACTTTTGAACGGACAATGGCTGACATCTTTTGAAGTCCAGTTAAAGTCAAAATCGTTTATGGAATCTACGACGCTCTTATGAAGGTCAATTACGAATTTTAATATTGAAATATTCAGATTGTTCTGCTACGTTCAGCAAATAATGTATAGAGCCCCAGCGAGAAGAAAGGGCAAGAAACTCTTGGCCTATTTTTTTAAACGTTTTTAACTTTGTGTAACAAACTATATTACTTATAAATTTTACGATAAATAAGGTTTATTTTTATTCATTGTGATTACAGTACCAATTCTAAAGCGAAACAACATACTAAAAACCAGCCGAGAGCAATTTGGGGTCAGATTATGAACTGAAGGTAAATATAACGATATTCTATTAAATTTAAAAAAATAAAACATTTAGTGTGTTGGTGTACGGAGACTGACTCAAACTTGTCAATCACACTTGCTGTTATTAAAAATTAGGAACTTATGGCGTCAAAAATACGTTTAAAGTGTTGAAATGTATAGGCGTTCACTATGTTCCTTAGAACTATGTCAATTGAGGCACAATGCACCAAACAAAGAGCTCTAAACCACGAGCACTTTGGCGACAATTATCGCTCCGTCCCCATAAAACGGTTGAATATTTAAAGGAAGAATAAATTCAATCTTTCCCTCTTCACCATTGTAGCTCAACATCTAAGACTTCAATATAATTATAGTTATTGAATACGTAAAATAAACCCTTGGTTGTCCAACGACCATGTGCTTATGATCAAGTTATTCCACATACGTCACGGTCTGTTAGTCTGTCGGGCCGTCATACCAACTCTGGTCTATTAGTTACAAACCAGCATACTTGCATTGATTATGAACTTTTTACCGAAATCACCTAATCGTATTCTAAGGGGCCGGCTCTGCAGCTGTTTAGCATTGTTAATTTGTTGATTATATTACATTTTCGGTGCAGTATATAAGTGGGTGCAATTGCAATAATTATTACTTACGAAGTAACAGTCCAATCTGGTAGTTTAGCACGCGCTAATAACAAAACAAACAATGTCTCGGCTTACGGTAAGAATCCCTTGATTTATTAGTTACTCCATATAGCATTCTATGAAAATTTAGTCTGAATAAATATTTTAAGAGTCCTTTGTGTTGGTAGAAGTAATTTTTTACCAATCATATTTAAATTGGAAAAGGACATAAAGTTGCCTAAACATTTATTTAGGCTAGTATAAAAGTTCAGTCTGTGGATTAGACATTATAGATACTATGAAACAAATGATTGCGTATTTGAGCAGTCAAATCATATGGTATTCAATAAAATTGAGCCCGTGCCATGAGTGCCAGTTTAGAATTGCACCGACCCCTATATCTTCCTCGAAGAGTCGAAAAGAAAAATACCAGAGGGTGGGCAGCTGGGCCTTCTGAGGAACTGCCACTTTACACTGCGATCCCCAATACGCCTACTATACGCTATACCCCTTTCATGGGGATTATGGCACGAGATGTCGTAATGGGTACTTTGCTTTTTACTCAGCATTATTGTATTATATTATCAACTTATCCACCCAATGGGTCTTGGTATTGGCGATCACAATCCCTATATAAGCAGTTGTTCAATAAGACTTAAAACATATTACATCTTTTCTTATTTAATAATAAAAAAATTAATGATTTTGCGGAAAATTTCATTATTATTAGCAATTTTATTAATCGTGTAAATTTTTGTTACAGATTTTCTTTGTGCTCGCCGTAGCGTACGAAGTACTTGGTAGTCCTGTAAAGGATTCGCGGCCAGAGGCAAGTGGATATGGGTCAGCAATACTCGGTGGTCACGGACTCGATGGTCAAGGACTTGGAGGTCTCGGATTTTCGGGCGGCCCCGGCCTCGGCTTGGCGACCGTAGGAGCTGCAGTTGGTCCTGCAGTTGCCGCCGCCCCTGCTGTCGTAGCTGCCGCCCCATCTATTGGATCTGGTGCAGCTCTTAACAACGCAGCTGCAGCCGGAGCAGCTCAACTCAGTGCCATACAGAACGCTCAAGCTGTCCAAGTAGCGCAGATTGGAAACTCCGCTGCTGCCGCCATTCAAGGAGCCCGAGCTACCGAAGCCGCTGCGAGAGTAGGACAAGCCAACGCTATCAGAAACGCTCAAGCTCTTGACGCGGCGCGTATCGCTAACGAGCAGAGAGCAGCTGCCGCAGCTTGGGAGAGCGCTAGGGCTGCTGACGCTGCTAGGAGGGCTGGTGCTGCCAGTGCTGCTGAAATTGCCCGTGCTAATGAAGCAGGTCGTATCGCTAACGCTGCTCATGTTCAAGCCGTTGCCATTGCTAACACTCGCTCTGTAGAGGCCGCCCGTATTGCTAACTCAGCAAGAGCTCAGGCAGCAGCAGTCGCTACCAGCGCAGCTCACGCTCAAAACGTTGCTGATGCGGTCGCCAGGAACGTCGGAGAAGGAGCAGTATTGGCTGGTACTGGAGTCGGCCATGGCGCTGTGATTACTGGCCCTGCGGTAGCTGCAGCACCTGTTGCCATTGGTGGCTTCGCTCCATCGCATGGCGGTTTTGGCGGTTTTGGAGGATGGGGCGGCAAAGGCCTCCACTAAATTTTGTACCTGAATACCTGAAGACTTATACTTTTAAGCTTTAAAATAGTTAAACCAATAGGTTTTCGACCTTTACAATCTATACAAGATGTTTGAGATGATAAATTGCGACTTACGATGGAGAACGAATGAGCTGTTAGCTCAATACGATGAGATATATCTACTTAAGTGATACGGTACTGTTATAATTTTTTTATGTAAATATGATTAAAATGATACCAAAGTACTTCTGAATATTTTAATTGGCGCATGTTAAGAAGAAGATAACAAATTATAATTAGAGGCATAAAACTTTCTTGATACAGGAACCAGGATTAATACAATTTACACTCATCTGTGAAATAAATAAGCAAGGTATAATATCATTTATTTTATAGAACGTTAATTAACATATAAAGATTTTTTATTCATATTTGCCAATGCTCCAACTCCATTCATACTTTTCAGTATTGGAAGTTGGTTCCGTTATTTGTTAAATATGTATTTCCTCTTTTTAGTTGAATGATTAATTGCAAATAATAGTCAACTGAATATAACTTAAAAATACTCGATTTGAGACTTACAAGAGAGCAAAATAAAACAAAAAAAAACTATTGAATCAAAATAATCATGGAAACGATTAACGATAAATTTGACTAGGTATTGGATGATCCAGCGTAGTCAAAAAGTTAAAAACATATTTGTGCTCTATTAATTGTGACTTTCGTTAAGCATGTGTTAGAATCATATATTTGTTAAGCTTAGATTCTCTTAAGTAAATAAGTTACGAGAAGTTACTCATTATGTAATTGTAGAATATTCTAAAACTTGTTGATATTTGTCATTTTTAATAACCGCCACACTGAAACCCTTTATGATCTGTATTCATTCTAGACTAGCCAATGACGAACCATCCTGTCTTATTTCGGGTTGGCTGATACGTTGTGGCGGGAACGCTCATTTCACTGATTGGTTGTGATAAATATGGCGGGTAGTTTAATGGATATGCGACAGACACTTGGCGCCAGTCATTGCTATAAAACCAATGTCTTAGCTTACTGACCTCTCTTGATTGTTCATAAGTGACTGCCGCATCGAGACGTATTGAGTTAAGTGCTGTACCTACTATTTTATTTAATGTAACATAACTGATATTCACGTGTTGTGTGTGGGTCTATGTTTGGTGGCTTCCAAAGTCGTTTGCCCTGTTTATTATATTATCGCTGTGGAATGTGACTATACAATATTATCTATGAAGTAATCTATGTGACCCTAATGATGTATTATTCTTATTAAAGTGTTGGAAGTGTTCCTATAAATGTTGTCTTTTGTCATTTCCTTATGATTCCCTTTTGCGTAGAAAACCTAGTAAGTCAGATAGTTAAGTACTGAACTAGTAGTACTTATTTACTTTACATTAAGCTAAGACTAGATTATGGCATCACCACCTGACAAACATCTTATAATTTAATGAGCCTATATTATAGCTTGAATAAATGCTCTCTATCTTGACAAATCTCACATCAGAAGTGGGATCACTCAGATTGCCTACCTTCATTTTTTTTAATCACCTTTATTAGTTTCAGAATCGATGCAACTACTCTCAAAGACTTGGACGCCGCGGGTTGCGAAGCCGTGGCTGCAACCTGGCGACAGATGACAACACCGTGTTCCCAGTTTTCGTATCTGCTACTAGCGGCAGTGGAACGCCGCGGTTTGCGAAGCCGTCGCCGCAACCTGGCAACAGGATGACGACACCGCGTTGCGAGTTATCGAATACTAGCGGCAGTGGCACCGAGTTTTTATTCACTGACATCAGTATATTGGCGAAATAATTCATCTGGACAAGTATTATTACAGTGGCAAAAGCAGGTAAAGCCCTCCAAAGGGTCTGTTTTATAATGATTACAATCCTGTAACCGTGTAGTGGCAATGTGAAGAATAACCTCGTCGAAAATTTTCTCAATGTTGTAACGTTTAAATCTGAAACTGACGGTTCTTGCTGCATATATCCTTCAAGATAAAGGTGCTTTCACTGAACCTTATTGAATTAGTGTTTGCCAGCATATGTAATGGAAGTTTATGAAACTTGTTATGTCATTGTGTATTTTTTTATATTATTTACACTAATAAGTACATATTATAACGACGAACGTAATTAGATTTCTTCAAAGTCAAACTATGTTCTCATTTTATATAGTGACTATTGGTATTAATTGAGAATACATTTCTATAAACCTAAATGTGGAAACGCATATCGAACAATAAATTGCAAAGTTACAACCATATCTGAACTAATGTTGCTATTACCTTGTGCTTAAAATTTTCTTAATTTTATTTAAAAGCGATCCTTAAAACTTAATGACATATGAAATGTTTTTGAACATCTGAGAATATCTTATGTAATATTACTTGCTCAGTGATCTTATGGGCATTAAATAAATTTCCTACAGATTGCTAATTCTATAAAAGTAGTCATGATAAAGTATATAGTATATTTACTTATGCTTTTGCTTGATATTTGTAAAAGCAGTTTGGGTCCTAAGCAAGGGTTATTTTATCCTATAAAGAAAACTCCTTAACTGTTTCACACTAATCAACTCGATTGTATAATATAGTAACTGGCCATGGGTAGAAATGTTTTAATTGTTGGTTTCGCAAAGTATTGTTTATTAAATCCATTTTAAACTTTGAATTCTTATACATAGGTTGTCTTATCCTACATATATACGAAGATAACCTATGACAAATGTTAGCACTTGGCATCCCTTCAGAAGTCATTACTGACTGTCACGCAAACTTTGGCTCAAACCATAATCGATCCCTTTTTGGAAATTACTAATTGACAAACATATGATTGTTACTGGAACACTTTGAAGTAACGGTTAGATGGAACGGTATGTCTATATTAGGTAGAATGTTCTATAAATTGTCAGATTGGCCGAACGGATTCTGGAATGTTCAACAATCAATCTATGCAACAATACAGAAGTTTACAGGGGTTTTACCTCTGCGTTTATTGATTGGTGTAGACTATAGATGGTTTATCATGAACTATTGTAATTCACAAGGATATATTGATACTGGCCACGAGAGTGGGTGTTTGAACAAAATTTATTTAATGATAGATTGTACCTATTGTTTTGAAACAAGACATACGATAGTTATGTACGTTTCAGTTAAAAGTATTAATATGACATGCTACCCTACATATTGTAGAAATAAACTACTTATGTTATATTATCAGTTATCATCACATAAAATGATAATATCAAATTACTCATATCTACATGTACTTATGCTCTAGATTAAATATTAAATAGAAAGACACTGCTTACCAATTTGATTGGTGCTGGTTGATCTCACGAGCAGTGTGTGAATGCAACCAGCATGTCTATTCAAATGGCAACTACTGTTTAAATTGATTACACTGCATACCCATTTGATTGGTGCTTGTTGATCTCACGAGCAGTAAGTGAATGCGACCTGCACGTCTATTCAAATGGCAAACTGTTTAATAAAAGCCGGTCGACCTTTTACTTGGCGATGGTTGTCTCACATGGCGGCTTGTGAATGTAATCATCGTGTCTAGGTAACTGGTAATTATTAAAATGAGTAGGGTTTTTCATGAGAATTTAAAGTGTTATTTTTACTGCTACATAAGTACATGTAGGTAGACTGCCTGTTGTTATCAGAAAAGTTATTTTACGTGTACAAATGATGATCCTATTATTCTGGATAAAATACTTAAGCCCGGACGTCAAAACGTCCAAATCATAAAAGGAAAACCCAATTCTGTCCTTATAGATAATACTTATGTCGTGAAGTCAAAAGGTTTTTTGTCAAATGGAATATGTCCAATGTTTAATGTTACATTTTGTTATTGTCTAAATAATACGTGGACGATAAAACGTCAACTTGATAACTAAGCAAGTTAAAGTGGCATTGCAGAAATTTACCACAGTCGTTTAATCAAATTTTAAACTCCCTATTGCTTAATATGTTATCAAATATGTTGTTGAAACTGGATACTATCTATGAAACTTAGTATCAGTATTTACTTCATATACCTGGTAAACTTTACGAATTATGTACTTGCACATAATATTTATTCGTGACACTTATATAACAACGTAAATGGGAATGTTGGTTTGTACAACATTTTTTTTCACAAATGTATTGAATGTATTTTGATTCCATTCCAATGATATTATTTTCCTTTCGAAAGATAGCAAGTCACAACAGTCAACGCGTAGAGGGATAATCTACCCTCCACGCCCAATACATATACATTGTAGTCCAGAAATATGTACTATGAACATTTTATAATGATTTTACAGATAATCGATAGCGGTTTTTATTTTTGGTGACTTCGAACCAAATACTGTTTGTGTTCTATTTATTACTTATTACATAAATTCTTTATCAAGCAAGCTTTGTGCAAATAATTGTGAGTTGCCATACACGGTAACAATATTTCCTACATATATGCTATTATCACTAAGTTATACATAATTATTTTAAAGTGAAGTTTGCCTGGTGTTATTTTGTACTTCGTGGACGAAGTACTGCCAGTATGGCCGTGTTAGAATCATATATTTGTTAAGCTTAGATTCTCTTAAGTAAATAAGTTACGAGAAGTTACTCATTATGTAATTGTAGAATATTCTAAAACTTGTTGATATTTGTCATTTTTAATAACCGCCACACTGAAACCCTTTATGATCTGTATTCATTCTAGACTAGCCAATGACGAACCATCCTGTCTTATTTCGGGTTGGCTGATACGTTGTGGCGGGAACGCTCATTTCACTGATTGGTTGTGATAAATATGGCGGGTAGTTTAATGGATATGCGACAGACACTTGGCGCCAGTCATTGCTATAAAACCAATGTCATAGCTTACTGACCTCTCTTGATTGTTCATAAGTGACTGCCGCATCGAGACGTATTGAGTTAAGTGCTGTACCTACTATTTTATTTAATGTAACATAACTGATATTCACGTGTTGTGTGTGGGTCTATGTTTGGTGGCTTCCAAAGTCGTTTGCCCTGTTTATTATATTATCGCTGTGGAATGTGACTATACAATATTATCTATGAAGTAATCTATGTGACCCTAATGATGTATTATTCTTATTAAAGTGTTGGATGTGTTCCTATAAATGTTGTCTTTTGTCATTTCCTTATGATTCCCTTTTGCGTAGAAAACCTAGTAAGTCAGATAGTTAAGTACTGAACTAGTAGTACTTATTTACTTTACATTAAGCTAAGACTAGATTATGGCATCACCACCTGACAAACATCTTATAATTTAATGAGCCTATATTATAGCTTGAATAAATGCTCTCTATCTTGACAAATCTCACACATGCGATAGTGCTTGTAATTATTTATTATATAAAAACCAATTCGCTTAGAATTAATAAAAAAAAATTTTTTACAACTTAGCATCCTTCTTTACATCTTACTATTCGGTGAGTGAAGTCTTTGTATCAATACGTAACTTAGTAATCTAACAAAGTAAATTAACGGAATGAAATAAATCTTTAAGCTTGTTGTTTTGCAAGTTTCATGCTGATTCCATAGACTTGTTTCCAAGTAGTTTTAGGGTTCGTTCGGTACACCCAATACCAAACCTATAAGCTTTATCATTGTTATTTATAAATATGATTACAAGCACTATCGCGTGCTAAGAGAAAAATTTGTTTACAAATTATTGAAGAATATTTTTTTTGTCCCAGGCCGGAATCAAACCCGGGTCCTCCGATTTCGCGTCGGATGCCTACCCGACTCGGCCAACGAAACCTACTCGTTCGAGCCGCAACTTTGCCTTTCGATCAGATGAAGTCTAGTAGACTGATAGAAGACCGCACACCGTCCCCTATGACGGTTAAAGTAAGTTAGTAAGTACTTTTCACTGATATTTCAAACTCTGGAATCAAACTGGAGATTAAAAAAAACAGCATTTCTACACACACATATGCAACAAACGAGCTGTAGAGAACCGAAGAATTAAAAGCAAAAAAGATATTCACAAAATTTGTAAGCACTTATATTAGGAGCTTGCTTAGTAGGTTCAGCAACGTACACTGCGGTCATTACTTGTATGGGTGACCACTAGTGGCATTCAGGTACTCCTGAGCATTTGCATGTTTCTGATGGCAATATAAGCTGTCGGTCTCGCTTGTTGTCTTAGGATAGCAGTCGTTATAACAATGGCCGTCTGGCTAGCTACCACTAGTATATACAAAAACTATCGGCTAGCACATATTTGTTTGTTCCGGGAGCTATGCTTTGAGAGCCTGAACAACCTCTTCGATCCATTGATCTTATATAACGGGAGATTTTGAAGCGCTCGTAGCGAAGTTTACTTAGCTGTTCTCAACCGATCAGCAAAGTTAAGCAACGTCGCCCGCGGTCTGGAGTTGGATGGGTGACCGCTAGTGACATTACTATTGAGCGTTTCCGTGCTTCGGAGGGCACGTTAAGCCGTCGGTCCCGGTTGTTGTAGCAGTGGTAGGGCATTTTGCGAATGCCCGCCTGGCTAGCTACCACCCTCAAGTAGAAAATCTGTCGCCAAGCACCTAACAGTGTTTTCCGGCAGATGTCCTTGAGAGCCAGTACTTCTAAGTTAGCCTGAACAACATCTTCGACCACATCATCACTTACCATCAGGTGAGATAGTGGTCAAAGGTCTAAGTCTAACCTATCAGGCATAAAAAAAAATGGAAGGGGCCGTACCACAAATCAGGCGACGTCTCTTCATTGAGTCTTAGTAGTGTGGGTATGTGAGCCCACTGCATGCTTGTCTTCTTGTCTTTGTCATTCATTAAAACGTATCATATACGAGTACAATAGAAATAAGTGTTTGAACTGTTTAGTAGTTAGAACGCAAACATATAATTCACACATAGCGGTAAAATTTTCTCCACATCATATTGTCTTGATATTAGAATATAACATTACTTACCATCATGTGAGATTATGATCAAAGTCTATAAGCTAATAAAAAAATTGTTTAAGTACCAAAGCATAACTTTGTGACGTGGGAACCCTATTTGCCATACTAAGACCCGCGATTTTCTCGCTAGTTTTTCTCGACGTTTTCACTTTCATAGGTACGGTGTTTACTATTAGCCCTTTTTATGTAATTGGCGATAAATCTTCAAGTTGTTTTGTTTGTCTGTCTCGTCATTCTGTCGAGTTTGCTGTTCACCTAGTCGATATACATGTTATGATATATTCCTTGCTCTTTGTATAGCGAATACGAAAGGTTCTGGAGATAGAATAAAAATCATGAGACTAATTACTGAATAGATTTAGGTGTTACTTTGCGGAAATCCATATTTAATCATAACAACTATCTTAAAAATATTTTTAAAAGCATTTAATGAATATTTTACAACAATACTTAAAAACATAAATCTAGTGACAATTCTGCCAAATTTTCCTGTTAAGCCGTCGTGACGTCACAAGCTTCGACACGTTTCGATTGTACACGAAGCATCCTCATTAGTTCTTGAATCTTCGAGCGAACGTAGTATTTGTTATTATTGGGACAAATTAACTTTTAAGTTATCTAGTTATTTTGTAAAAATCATTATTCAATAATGACAAATATTTAGAAATTTTAAAAATATCTTAGAAAAACACATATTTGATATATTATAAATGTACTTGTATAGTAAGAATTCCGTCAAATTTTTTGACGAGCTGACTGGAAGTCATAAATGTTTGCAAAAGTGTTTTTCTAGAATATTAATTGACGTTTTCTAATTCTTTTTATTATTATTCCCAAATGTTTTACGATCGTCGGGAGTCCAATAACACACGCTTTGCCAGACATGTTTAAGTCATATATAATAGGGGGTGAGTGTAGACTCATGATGGTGTTATTTATTAGGGATAGTTCCTCTCATACAGTGTTTATGCCTTTTATAAGGGGGTTTTAGTCTCCCCCCCCATGCTCTAATGCATAAAAAGCCATTTTTTAAGCATGCATGTATAAAACAGTGATTTACTTTGTAATGTTTCATCTGGTTTTTTGTATGTATACAATGCAATACCTTTGGATTAGGAGTTAAATGTGACTGTTTTTGGGAAGGATTTTTCGAAACAATGATTCTCTCAATAGAGCATTATTTATATATAAATTTCAATTTTAATTTAAGATATATCTATCATACTAACAATATAATTGTTTGATTTCTTCGGATCGCAACTGATGTGAATATCCGTGTGTATACAATCGCTCATAAATTCCATTTTTCGCTAGACTTTTTTGGTATAATTTTACGATCTGTTTCACGACAATTTTCAGTCTTGACAATTTGTCATCTTTATTTATACTCCAATATAGGTAATAACTATTAATTTTGCAGTCTGAAAATCTAATAATACTTCGTGGTGAACGCAATGTAGTTATGTTAAAACTTGTTTTTTAGAGTCGCTGACCTATTTCATAATTATTATGGTAAAAAACCTGCCAAGATCGGACTTGCACACTAAAGGTTTTTGCTAACATAGGTTATGGATGTTGCGTGTCATAAATATTATAGGGCAATTTAAAATAAAAATATGTTACACAAACTACAATCTCGTTTATTTTATATATTCGGAGGTTCTTAGCTTGACAAGTTTTAATTTTTTATTGTTTTACTTTAGTTTGTTTTTATAATAGTTTGTTGATGAAACCTCTCTAAATAGTATTGCGGTACAAAATAACAACCATTTATCCCTTGGCATACTAGTTAACACATGGACCCCAAATGAGAGTTAGGCTATCATATATGTTAATAAGTTACTATAAACTGTCGCTCTTGGTGGCGTTCGTTTTAAAACTTGCCGTGGAAACAAACCCGTCCCCGCTGGCACTGGCTAGTGGTCTTCTGCATAAAGTGATATGGAATTATCACCTTATTCACTTTGGAACGTATGAAGTTGCACAAAGTCGCATATTGAAATATTCAAGAATATATTTTATATAATTAAATTATACAAATTATAAAAAATAAAACACAGTAATCTAAATCGCTAGATTAAGCCTTAAGATTGCAATGCAAATTTAAAATTCTATTTCACGTTTTTTCGTACTACCCTAAACATGTTGTAATTATAGACATTACTTCAGTTGGAAAAAGATAAGTTCCAGAGAGATTTGAACTCACAATCCCAAAACACCGTCCTGGTGCATTTACAATTAGGCTTGGTTGTGTATTCTAAGCAAAAAAATCCACATCTAGTTACATACACCTTATAGCTTTTACCGACAACATTACAAAGCATATTCATAACGACACAGCACCACAGATTAAACACAAGTGAGTAGGTAAGCTGCGGCAAAACGCCATAAGTGAGAGATAAGCGTTTTATCTGTAATTGCCTAAATTAAGGGACGGGGGACGTGCACGCTCGCGACGCTTACAGTAACTGCAGTGGGCCAGGTAACGGCAAGAAAAAAGGTTCATTATTTAAATGGAGTGAAACTTATGCTTTGTGTCTAGCTATTCCTTTACAAATTATAAAGTCTCAAAACATAAAACACCTTCTCTCAGTACGAAAGAAGACGTAGAACTATATCACGTTTTCCACATTATAAGTGCAAGAACGAGCCCTGTGATATTGAAATCTTAGCGAAGCAACTTCGCTAACGAAATAATGACTTTTGTTTGTAGGCCAGTTAACATTGGCGATAGATGTCGCTCCGTCCCCTTACGATGTTTTTATATTAATAACAAAGGTATTATTTGAATTATGGCTTATAACCCCAGTGGCACAGTTGACAAAGCAGGTAGAATCCAGTCAAGTTGCAGGTGGCATTATTTTTTACGATATGTTATATGGGTGCCAGAAACGATGCTTTTCCGTAGAAAGTCATAAAAGTATAAAAGATAATGATGAAAGCTCGTAAGGATGTTAATTGCAATTATTTAAATAAGCCATTAAATAGCATTGCACACCCCCACCTCCCCCTCCCCCATACCTTCTTGTGGGAGTCATAAGAGCCGACTGAAGAGCGGTGAATACTAAAGAACGAACGAAACGGGTAAAGAAGGTGGGCTGTGGCGACTTCTGAAGAACTGACATCTTACACTGTGAGCCCTAAGCCCCTGCCAAGCGTGGCAATTTCGGCAAACCACCCTTAATAGGATAATAACGGGAGATTTTGTGTTCAGCAGTGGATGATTCAGCTGAAACAGTGCCGGATCATAGAGCTGATACAATGCATGCTGAGCGATGGTAAGCTTACAAATTTTATTCAGAGGGTAAACTATTTGAAAGTTTAATATATTTAGCTTTGCACCCTCACGATGTTTTATTAAGAATGAATGATTCACATTAATTGATTAGGTCAAATTTTTTGAACATAATTCGTAATTTGTGATTGAAATTGTCGGGAGGGGACTCTTACACGAAGAAGTTTAAATATCTTAGGAACTAGTCGGGCTAGTAGGCCTCCACGTTGCTAATTTATAATTCGTAAGTTGTACGTGGTGTGCCAGGCCAAAATGTCAAGGAAAAAGTGTGTAAGGGAAAATACCAGAAGGTGGGCAGCAGCGCCTTCTGAGGAACTCATCATCATACAATGTAATCCCCAAGACGCCTGCGCAGCGTGGGAGATATGGAAAATCCCCGCTTTACAGAGAAGAATGTGATCAGCAGTGGAAAATCCGGCTGACATAGTAAGTTATCAACATTCTCTTCTGCAGGGCGCTACACTGTGTCGGAATTTAATTTAAATGTTGGCGTGTTAAAAATTGGCGGCAACGTTGTTACCTGTCGCGTCGCGTTTGACGCCGTCACGTCGTGACGTCACGTTCCACGTCGTGACGTGACAGCGTGACGCAGTGCTGTTGTTTTTAGAGAAAAATGTTGCATTGAAATGGTGGAATAGTTTTACGTTTGTTACTGACGGGTTAGTTGCTGAATTTTAAATGTTAGAAGCGTCAGCTTTTGGCTTTTATGTTATTCTGTTATTATTTTTATCTTTTCCATTTATGGTACTGTAATCTTAACATATTTTGTTATTAAAAACGTTTTAAATAGTAACTTTATTACAACTGTCATTGTTTCAAGTAATTAAATCAACATATCGAGCGTCGTTCAGTTTCACTTCACTTCGGCCCATCGCTCGCAATCGTCGACGTCCAATTTCTGTCTGGTTGGCTCGACCCTTTGACACTGCGTAGAGATGTTGGATCACTCTGTATCTTTTACCGTATCTATCACGGAGAGTGTTCTCAGGAACTGTTCTATTTACTACCTGCAGCTCAAAAGTCCCGACAAAGCATGATGTTTCATTAATTTCATGTCCATATCTGGAAGTCAACAACCTTGCGATTATCCTACTTCGCACTGCCACAATTTGGAACCAGCTGCCACGTGAAGTATTTCTGAACACATACGACTTAGGGGCCTTCGTGAAAAGAGCATATTTCCTTCTCAAAGGCCGGCAACCCATCCTCGAGACCTCTGATGTTGCGGATGTTTGTGGGTGACGGTGATTACTTACCACCAGGTGAGCCACGTGCTCGTTTGCCTCTCAGAAATAAATGTTTAAAAATTTTATAATTATTTGAAGCGGTTCAGCTCCAAGATGATTCAGTGTTATATTTCTGACCAGAGACAAAAAACAAAAGCATAGCTTAAGTGACGCAATGCTGTATGGTCATTTTGCTAAGCTCACATTTTCCTATCCCTAGTCATTTCACTAACTGTAAATCGTTTTCTAAGCATCAGTTCCTGTTACAATTCTGGATTGAGACAGCTTACTTGACATTGTCGCGTTAAACTTTGCTTACAGTCATAAAGGTATTACTTACATGTTTGTATGAGAGGTAAATTAATTAGCTAAGATTTTACAAACCATCTCCAAGAGATGAATGAACCCTGACCTAATATATTTATTTCAAATGTTAAGTCACTTTTATAGAAACTGAACTACAAATACAAATCATCTATATTTTTTTGGATATTTTTTATACCCATAAACTGTCATACCATGTGTCATAAATGTGAAGCGAGGTAGTCGCCAAAGAGATATTTGGATGGGTTTGTTCTGCCTGCATGAATAAATTCAAAATCATTTAGGTTAATTACTTAACTACAAGAGCTTTGTAAAATTATTCAATTGTAAATCACCAGCGTTTACTTTGTTTCGATCACAAATTATGGTGTAATCTCCGTGGGGCTATATGCGTTATATGATACATGTGAGGAAAGAACATTACTTATTCCAATTGCGGCTAAGACATTGTAAGCCCAAGCCGTAGGCGAGAGATAGCAAGTCTCTTTATGCTCGTGCCTTACAATAGACCAAGCCATGATTGGTATTATTGAGTGGCAAACGACTATTTTAATGCCTAAATTGTAAGTTTTGTTATTAATTCGATCACTAATATTCGTTATTTAAATGTGCGCACATAATTTAATATGAGCGCGCATTTTTTCATTCGCAAAAAAGACAAAAGGCTTATTGCCTTTGGTAACATATTGTACACTTGGAAATAGTTTATTACCTTCATGATCGTAACATACCGCTGACAATAAAAAGGTTTCCAAGTGATTCTTACATTTAAAAGTGAGTTTGTTTTCCTAAGAAAATTAACACAACACAATTAACACCTTAGTATTAATCTGGAAAGTAAAAATCAGGTGTGCGGAAAGAAGCACATTTTGATACATGTGACGCCTTTGTTTTTTTTTCTATGCTTTTGTGACGGATCTAGCACGATGCCCACCTGATGTTAAGTGGCATCCTCTGCCTATAACAGTTGCATTACATTTCATCACAAGTGACGAACTGCACTGCGCCCATCACCTTGAGACATACTTGTCAAGTCTCATTTTGCCTGTAATTTCACTGGCTCTCAAGGACTGCTGCCGGAACACGCGGTTAGGTGTTTGGCGACAGATTTTGTACTTGAGGGTGGTCGATGGTGGAAGGGCATTCGCAAAATGCCCTTCCACCATGCGGTGAAGCTCAAGCCCGTGGCAGGATTCGAACCATGGACCTGCTGCGCGGCAGTCCATAGCCATTGCCACTGAGCCATCATTGCTTCAGATGTGATAGAACCTTTTCGGGCAAGTATATTGAAACGAGTATTTTTAAGTGACATACAGTGTTAGTATTGAATACAACGTCTCAGTCATTTTAGATACGGTACCCTAAAAGTGTTCCCCTAAACAATGTTTCACAGACAAAAGGTAAAGAAACAAGATTAAATATTCCAAAAGACTCCCAAGTCGATTAAAAATTAAACATGTTTCAACCCCCTTCCTTTTTATCCGTTTACGTCGTAATTTTTATTTTCCACAATTCATCACGCCGCCGCCTGTTCTTGGGGTGTCACCGTCACGGAGCGTGACAGGTGACGTCGTCACGCCGTTTTTTTGCAAATTAATAAATTGTATTTTAGCAGTTAGGCCGTTTTGCTCAGAGCCCTTCGAGCTCAAGCGTGAATAATGTTTCACGTCTGCTTGAGTAAATGTTTAAGGAGCTCGGCTGCTTAATGGGAAAGTGATTGTAACTCACAATAAGCAGTTATGAAGTGTTTGCACAATATTACTTAAAAGATTTGTCGTTTTTGTGGTCTTTTACTTTTTATTTTATAATGACCGTGTATAATCTTTTTATTCCTCATGTCCCCGGTATTTAATAAACCACATTTGATACAACTAAATCCTAGGAGTAAAAGATATGGATTGATCGGCTGATTTAAACGGTAATCTCTGCCTTTAACAGATGCATTTCGTCTCAAGTGACGAACTGCGCCCGTCATGAGCCTGTAACTGTTTACTGGCTCTCAAGGGATGCTGACGGAACAGCCTGTTAGGTGGTTGTTGATAAATTTTCTACTTAAGGGTGGTGTAGCCAGGCGAGCATATGCAAAATGCTCTTCCGCCATGCGATAAAGCTCAAGCTAGCGGTGTGGATCGAACCTTGGACCAGCGGCACCGCAGGCCATAGCTGTTACCGCTATCATTACTTGTTTTTGCTTTTTCGTAGAAATGGAAGGGCCATACAGGCGTCATGCTTGTAATGATTATAGAACAATCAATTTGTATTCTATACTCTAATATTTTTTAAGACGCTAGCAAGAAAGAAATAACAGATGGATAGCTATATCAAGGAAAAGGTACTGGATGCATAAAGACGTATTTAAAAGTAAACTTCCGCTGCGTCTAAAGAGAAAGATTATGGACAACATAAACTTACCATCCCTTATATATGGATATCAAAGCTGGGCTCTGACAAAGGCTTTGATGAACGTAATAACTATTTTCCAGAGAGCAACTTAAAAATCAATATTAAGCATCAAGCTACCCGGCCGAGTCAGTAACAAAGAAATTAGGAAAAGTAACAAAATCATCAGCATGCTTTGCAATTTGAAATGGATGTGGGCTGGCCACATTACAAGGAGCACAGACGGACGCTGCTGGAGCGAACGTATTTTGCATTGGTGTCCACGTGAAAATAAGAAGGCCTAAAGGTAGACCAAGACGTATATGGCGAGATGACTTCATAGAAATAATAGGTGAGACGTAGATGAGATTCCCGCAACATAATATATTTAAGAGGCAACTTATGGAGGAAGCCTACGCCCAGGTTTGGGTGTCCGAAACTTATAATAATAACTATGATTAAGTTAGCCTTTGACCACTACCTCACCTGATGAGAGGTGATGGTGTGGTCGAAAATGTTGTTCAGGCTAACCTAGAATTACTAGCTCTCAAGGACAGATGCCGGAACACACCGTTAAGTGCTCGGCGACAGATATTCTACTTGAGGATGGTAGCTAACCAGGCGGGCATTCGCAAAGTGCCCTACCACCAAGCTATAACGACTGCCATCCTAAGACGACAACCGGGACCGACGGCTTAACGTGCCTTCCAAAGCACGGAAGCGCTCAGCAGTAATGTCACTAGCGGTCACCCATCCAACTCATGATCGCGGCTGATGTTGCTTAACTTTGCTGATCGGTTAAGAACACCTAAGTAAACTTCGCTACGAGTGCTTCAAAACCACCTTTGTGTACCTAAATGTAGTTTTGTTAAGGATTGTAGTACCTGTATATTGTTATTTTTTAATAAAAGCTTATTTTTATTATTATTACTTTTACATTAGCTTAAAAATAGTTGTGTGTAAGTCTAATTCTCTCTAAATCTCGAATTGCATAAAATAATATCGAATTATGCTAAATAGTGTGTCTGTACATACGGAATCGTTGGTGTGCGGGGATGACTCGCACTAGGCTGATTTTATTCTTCAAATGCTGTACTTACTTAAATGTGAATTTTAGACCTATTCATTTTCGATGTTTTATTACCTACTAGCTCTCCGGCCGCGGCACCACCCGCGCGCATGTCGGTTATTGCGCAAAACCATTAACCTCTTTTGGCTATAGACTGCCGTGCAGCAGGTCCATGGTTCCAATCCCGCCGCAGGCTTGAGCTTCACCGCATGGTGGAAGATCATTTTGGGAATGCCCGCCTGGCTAGCGACCACCCGCATGTAGAAAATCTGTCACCAAGCACCTTACAGTGTGTTCCGGCGGCAGTCCTTGAGAGCCAGTAAATTACAGACACATGAGACCTAACAACTGTACGTCTCAGTGCACAGTGCAATTTGTGTTATAGAAATGCATCTGTTATAGGCAGAGGTTAGTCCACTGAACATCACCTGGGCCTCAGGCTTGTTCCGACACAATAAATATTTTTCCCCGGGGTCTCAAACTATTTCCATACCGAATTTCATCCAAATCGGTCGAGTAATTATTAAGTTTATTCGTTGCATACAAAAATACTTATATCCAAAAATACAAATATTTCCTGTTTATAATATTAGTATAGATGCAGATTGTAAAAATTACAAAATGATACACTTCTTAATGAACAGAATCGCACGTATAAATATTTAGAGACACCTATAAACGCCTTATAAAGTTGAAACAGCTGACAAAAGCACTTCTCACAAAATTAGCCATCCCATAACGAAGTGAGCATCCAATATTCCCGTTAGCTCCCCTTCGAGTATTCCTGCATAATACAGGTGTTAGCAATTGGCTCACGTTTCGGCAGCTGCTAATTAGATCAACCTCATTATCTCTACGTCTCCTTGCTTTTGTCTCATCTTTTATATATGTCTACCTATGGGCAGCAATAGAAGAGATGCTAAGTGAAAAATAGCTGCAATCGAATACATAAGTATTTGCGTTTTAAACCTTACAATAAAGTCTCAGCAATTTTTTCGGATCAATACGATTATACCACATTAGGCTTTAAGTTTTCAAACTAGAATTTTCAACTGAATGTAACAAAATAGTATATATTATATTAACATTATGATTGATTGCAATTGCACTTAATTTAGTTTACTATGTAAAGATTTAAAAAAAAATCTTAAGTGATAATATTTTGCCTATACAGCACGCAATATCGTCATAGCCATAAAAGTGTTATAAAATCTATTGTTACACCAAAAGATAGGATGCTTAAAAGCATATAAACTGTCTTGATAAGCGACGAGACAGGATCACTTTGTTAAAATGCCTATTTTGCTGTAGGAGCTTCTCTTCCCGTTCCTCTTAAGGGTGGTAGCTAGCCAGGCGGAAATTCGCCAAATGTTTCTAAATATAATTACAAGCATTATCGCGTGCTAAGCGAAAATAATATTTTTACAAATTGTAGGTGCCCAAAATTCGCACAATACCATGCCATAACGACTGCCATCCTAAGACAACAACCGTGACCGACGGCTTAACATGTCCTCCGAAGCACGCAAGCACTTAGTAGTAACGTAACTAGCGATCACCCATCCTACTCATGACCGCGGCGGACGCTTAACTTTGCTGATCGGTTAAGAACAGCTAAGCAAACTTCGCTACGACCGCTAAAAAACTAAATAACTTTAGTGTATATTACATCAGCAGGGATAGAGAATATTTCTTATTCTCCATCGACAAGTAAATAATACAGGTGTTAGCAACAGGCTCACGTTCCATTGCTGGTAATTAAATGAAGCTCATTACCGTTCTGAAGAAAGTCCCCCCCCCCCCCCCCTTCCCCCGTGCTAACACGGTTACTGCTCGTCGGGACTTTGCATTCGACACTACAGTCTGGCGGACTTGTTTTGTATCAGTTTGGTTACAAGCTTGAAATAAAAGTCTACAGGCAATCCTTTATATTAGCTTTCGCTTCGCACTGAAATCACGCCAAGTACCGATTTATACATACTTTAGACTTTTTATATATACGTAAGTAGTTTTATTCGTTGTTTTCAAGCAAAATGCATTGCTTTATACACTCACGTTTTAGCGTTAAGGGTTTACCGTGTGCCAATAGGCAAACATTCAAATATACCAAACAATCAATACGAATTATGTTTTATTATATTATTATTATATTCATGTCATTGGCATGGAACAAGCTTATGGCTCACCTTATGTTAAGCGGACTAACCACTGCCTAGAACAGATGCATTTCATCACAAGTGACGAATTTCACTACGCCCGTCACCTTGAGACATAGTTGTTATGTCTCATGTGCCTGTAATTTTTCTGACTCCCAAGGACTGCTGCCGGAACATACTGTTAGGTTCTTGGCGACATATTTTCTACTTGAGGGTAGTAGCTAGCCAGGCGAGCATTCGCAAAATGCCCTTCCACCACGCGGTGAAGCTCAAGGCGGCGGTGGGGATCGAACCAGGGACCTGCGGCACGGCAGTCCATAGCTATTACCGCTCGGCTATCATTGCCTCAAATTTATCGTAATATACAAGTTAATTAGCACACCTACCTTACAATGGTCCAGAATTGAATTAAGCTAAATTAAACGACCGGTTGAGAGCAGTTTAGCGGCTAAACTAGGTAGTTTTTGAAAATTTTGGACCCCGCACTTTTGTCACTGTGTACTTCGGATGCCAATGAACTATTTGTTTAGTATAGCCACTAAAATGGTATGAAATATAACCAAAAATGTGTTGCCATTCACAAACTAAATTTAACAATAGCAGAAAAGCATAAAAACCTGAAAACTGCATGGCGTTCGAACTCTATGACTGTTCGGACTTACGTGCCTTATCTCTCTTAAGTATATTTCAACTTCCACCTCTCAAACATCCACCTTCGTAATCAAGCCCAGTGAGCACCTATTTACCCAAACCTTCATCCACTTGTGACCCCTGCAAATAGATAGCACAATAAATCAGCGCACCTGACCGAGGGCACTTGTCCTTTCGCATAAATCAGGGGCTGATAGGGACCCCAGCCTCATAAATATTGAACTATTGACTCGGGGTCAGGACTCAGCCGACCAGTGGTCAGTGATAGTGGGGATTACGGGATTTGCACAGGTCGATGGTCAGCTGATTAGGGCTTGAGGAGTTCTTGCAAAGTTCACTGTGCTATGTGATAATTGGCCAAATTTAGTCGATGTACTGCGTTGTACTCATTGAAGCTTTTTGAAGTACAAAGATTTTTAATTACTTAAGATAAAAAAAAGCAAAGGACTATGCCAGTAAATAACTGGCCTTTTGGGAGTTGGCGTCGCGTACTGAGCGTTTCGTGTACCAAAACTTATATTTACCTAATTATTTTTTTGCTATCATAAACAATGTTTTATTTTATTAATTTTGGGAACATTTCAATTATAATATTGTTATGTTTGCTATGCGGATTATATCACAAAATTACAAATATACTATAGGAAAAATTTCAGTCATGTGCGGGATTCGAACCCGCGTCCATTTCCCCCTTTTAGCCGGGATGCATACCCCGGCTAAAAAGGGCTCTAACCAATTGAGCTAACGTGACAATGACGTCATAACTCAATTTTTTCCCATCGTTCTTTAACCATCGTATTGGGATGGAGCGACACCTATAGTACAACTTCGTTTATATCAACATAAATTTACATTTGTCTCAACCAATGGTATGCCTTTATTAACAAAATACTACGAACTTTTGAAGCAGTGATGGCTCAGTGGCATTGGCTATGGACTGCCGCGCAGCAGGTCCATGGTTCGAATCCCGCCCAGAGCTTGAGCTTCACCGCATGGTGGAAGGGCATTTTGCGAATGCCCGCCTGGCTAGTGACCACCCTCAAGTAGAAAAGCTGTCGCCAAGCACCTAACGGTGTGTTCCGGCAGCAGTCCTTGAGAGCCAGTGAAATAACAGGCAAAATGAGACTTAACAGGTATGTCTCAAGGTGATGGGCGCAGTGCAGTTCGCCACTTGTGATGAAATGCATCTGTTATAGGCAGAGGATACCGCTTAACATCAGGTGGCCCTCGCACTTGTTCCTTCACAAAAACATTAAAAAAAAAAAAAAACTATATAAAACACAACAGCTACTACAACGAAAGCTTTTAGACAACCTATAAGTCATTGAAGACTCACAGGCAGTCCAAATGCTTCAGCACATTCTGCCTCAACTAAACTGGTCCCAATAGATACTCGCCAACATTAGCACAGGTACATTAACATGCAAGGGACAAAGCCTAACGTGTCAGCCCCAACGTCTGGACTGCTAAGCAGACTGGCTTAAATTAAAATTTTTAGAGTTCCGTACTAAAAAATGGAACCCTTTTACTATGCCTCGGATATCCGTCCGTACGACATTTAAATGGCTGTATCTTTGGAACTGCAATAGGTAGTACCTTGCAATTTTCACAGTATATGTTTTAGTACGGCGGATTGCCTAATAAATAATAAAAATAAGTAAAACAAAAAAAAAAATAAGTAAAAGGATACAACCCACAAGTTTTTTTTGCTCTACCTTTTTAACGGTGTTATATGTACAGTCGCCTGCAATAACAAGTAAACACATTGTAATTTTCAAAATTGTGGTAAAGACTTCTGTTTTTCCCTATGTAGACAGAAGTATTTTAATATCAAAGAATAATTTGAATGTTTTTACTCATTTTCATGTTGACATCAATAATAAAGAATTAAGTGACATTACAATATTTTGATAATTACGAAGTGTATACTTGTAATTGCAGGCGACTGTACCTACCTGGTAAGCTAGCCTTTGACCACTATCTCACCTGATGGTAAGTGATGATGTGGTCAAAGATATTGTTAAAGCTAACCTAGTATTACTGGCTCTCAAGGACAGCAGCCGGAACACACCTGTTAGGTGCTTGGCGGCAGATTTTCTGCTTAAAGGTTGTAACCAGCCAGTTGGGATTTCGATAAATGGTCTACCTCCATCCTTCTGCCATCATTAGACAACAACCGGGACGTGCCCCCCGAAGCACGGAAGCGCCCAGTAGTACTCTCACTAGCGGTCACCCATCCAAGTCATAACCGCGGCGGACGTTGCGATTGGTTAAGTATGGCTAAGCAAATTTCGCTACGAGTGCTTCAAAATACATAGAATCGTCAATTTCAGTATGTTTATAAGTAGTGCAATATCTCACGTTTAACAGCAAATAATAAACACCGTCCAAGTGAAGGTCCAACTCCCTCAAATTTAGTGGAAAAAAATAACGATTTTATGTTACAGCTGTGTTGGCGCGGGACCCTCGGTGTGTGAGTGCAACTCGCCCTCGGCCTGTTTTTTGTACACCAACTTACACCTTTTCTAGCAATCTTGCAACTTCCGGAGTTTTATAGATTTTAATGATAACTGAAAGTCAGGTGCAGCTTTTGACTTAATGAGCTTTCTTTTGAATCTTGAAATTCAATTCTTGATTGGAATTCTTTTATCTCATTCTCGAATTTTGGGACTGATAATAGTGAGGTTGAATTCTGCTGCGATATTTTTTCCTGAAAACCAAACACTAAAACATGAAACTTTTTTATAGTGTTGAATCCAAAACTTGTTTTTTTTTTCGTGGTTAGTAGATAGTATCTACACATTTACCCCCACGCGGATAGAGTGGGGAAATGGAATTCATTTTAATAAAATGTTAGTACAGTGTGTGTTTCTAAAACAAACTTATGTGTATATCCCGTCCGTTGCGTGGACGACGCGAAACAAAGTTATGTGTACACGTATTTTTTTTAATATTTTGATATACACGTCGTAGCAGACGCGTCTTTAAAGTTTTTTTCCCCATCTAGAATCATATTTTAATGTACGTTAAAGATAGTCATGCGCAAACTTGGCACGTGAACTTTATAATAGCTTTAATGTTATTTTTTTAATTGATTTGATCACGCTTATTGTTTATATATTTTATATTTCTGAGTGATATAATAAACAAACGAAGAGTTTTTTTTAATATATTACATAACAATTTTTAAACTGCTTTTTTATTTACTGGATAGGCTAATGTTTGGCCACTATCTCTCAGCTTCTTGTTCACCGAGGCACGGCAGCGCTCAGTACAGAAATGACCTACGAAAGCATAGCACACGGACGCGCGCACGTCGCAAAGCTAAGGGAGTCAACAAGTCAGCGCCTCTTAACGATGCAGCCGATTTTATGTAAAATCAGATTTCTTCAGAATTGCAAATAAAAAATGTTAGACAAAAATTAAACAAAAAAGTCTTTTAAAAGTGAAGGGTTAGGTAGTTATTACCTTCCTTGGTTTTTTCCTCTTCCTAATTTATTACCTAGGTAATTAAAATTCTTCTTTAACTTTTCTTTAATATCGATTTGCGTTAAAACCAATAAAACACACAGTAAATATCCAGTTTGGAATGTAAACTCCATAAATGCGTTCATTATTAGCCAACTAGCGCGTACATAGAATACAGATCGTCTATTAGAAAAGTTGGGGCGAGTCAATAACCACGTACAGAAGTTTTTCGATTAGCACCTGCCAATAATGGCGCGGTTTACCCTTCCGCCAACTATCCTACCCTCGGGCTCGTGGTAATTGTTTTGCTCAGTATTTACGGTCCACATGCGGTGTTCAGTGCGATTGGAAATTAATGAGGTAGTTAATTATAATTAATCTTGTATTCCGTTCCTACACGTTCCGTTTTTAATTATTTTCATTGTTAAGGTTCTGTTTTAGAAAACGACTATTACTTACAAACCGCTGTCTGTGCGTACGTCGATCCGCATATTTGGAATCGTAATTGATGATTGGTTAAAATTTTCACAGAATATATACCTACAGTATAGTATATTATTGTATCAGTCGAATTATCCACTGCAATCCCCATTATGTTTTTTTTACGACGCGTGCCAAGTTTGTGGATTATGCCACGCTTGTCAGGCGTCTTGGAGACCGCAGTGTGATATATCAGTTCCTCAAAAGGCGCTGCTGCCCACATTCTGGTGTGTTACTCTTACGAAACCCACGGGTAGAGATGGGGGAGTAATATTGCAGCTCGACACCACACGGTTGTTTTTTTATGTTAAACGTGTTGTTTTTGTTTCATACAAACTGTAATCATGTATATGTTCAAGTTAGTGTGACTATAGTCTATCTAACTAACGTATAACAAGAAATGTATACCTAATATAAACCTGCTAAGTACGGGTCAGATCCCACTAGAAATGTAAAACTGTAAATATGAAAGACTACGTTTTTTAGTGATTAGGTACATTCTATGTTAGTAAATATAGCAAAAATTTAAAACTGTAAAATATACAAGAACAGACCGTTAAACTATATTTTCAACGGAAACCCGTCTTCGGCGCCATCTTTAATTTGTAACTTCCTAGGCTAGCGACCGTTCGTAGTTTTAATTTAGCGTCCAAGTCTAGAAGACCTAAATCATACCTGGGTGACGGTAACGGCAATGCGGCCCAGTCGACCGTGAAACTGATAGTAATAAATTGGATAGGCATTATAACATAAAATAACTCTGTATGTGGAAGATTATTCGTATATTTTTTATTTCATATTCTAAATGTACGTTACGTGTTACAATATACACCAACGTGTAAGGTTGGTGTATATTGCAATTTTTTTTTCCGAAACTATTTCTCCTACAACTTTGGTTCTTCTTTTAATATGATTATTTACTATTGTTATTTGCCCATGAATTATTACAGATTTTTATGCCAAATATTACAAAAGTAGTAACGGGATTAAAACAACGCATTTTTTTCTAATAATTTTGAGGGGAAAACTGTATTTGAGACTAACGGTTTGAGAAATTATTTTTCTCAGAAACTGTACCAGCTATGGCTTTGGTTTTTCTTTTGATATGATTATTTACATGTAATCTATACGCCTGAGTTATTTCAGGTTTTTAGGTTTCATTAGTTTAAAAGTAGTTAAGAGATTATTAATTACACAAGTTTCCATCGGTGAGTGTTTGCGCGGAAAAATGTATTGAGTGAAAGTTTTTTATTTTAATTTCACTATTTGAATAACTTTCCGTTATTGTAAAGTTTGTGTTGTATAGTCAAGGGTACTTGCTTACTAACAACGTTTGAATTGTAACGATCAAATATACAAGCTTCACAATCAACCTTTTTTTCCGACGTCCGGCATCCCGGTCGGGAAAGATAGGGGTTTATATTAGAGAATTTTAAATATTCATGCATGTATGTATCTATCCTAGAATCAAGATCATACTATAACCATAACGTACTTACGTATTATTCCACGGAATTATCCAAGTTTCGTAAATATTGAATGAGTAAATAATACTTATTACAAGATCCCGCATGACTATATTTTTTTCTCTCGTAAATTTGTAATTTTATAATGTAATCCACAGAGCAGGCTTTTTTGCAAACATAAATAAAATAATACCTATTTTTGATTTTTCCTTTTTTAACCCCTGACGACAACAAAACATAATTTTTAAATCATTCACGTGCTCTGATCACTCTTTCTGCTCAATTTTTCTATTCATAAAAAGTAAACATTGCAAATATACGCCGAAGGTAAAGCTGCGGGGTGGAATCTAGTATGCCAGATAATAAATTAAATCGTAAGGCAGAGGCCACACTGAATCTATGGGGTTTAATGGTGCATAGCGGATGGCCCATAAAATGTGCAGGTGGACGGTTGCGACCTCGGACCAAACATCAAAAATAATGTCTATTTATATTTGATCATAAAATATTAGTTTCGTATCCGGTGCCTCGATTAAAATAGGCTTGTCCCCTCTTATACGAGGACTTACAACAGCTTTCGAAATTTAGGCAATCTCGTCTTTATAATGTTAAACGGTAACCTCTGTCTATAACAGATGCATTTCGCCACAAGTGAGGAACTGCACTGTACCCGTTCCCTCAAACATACATTTGTTGAATTGGTGCCTGTAATTTTGCTGGCTCTCAAAGACTGCTGTGTTAGGTGCTTGGCGACATAGAAAATGTCGCCAGGCGAGCATTCGCAAAATGCCCTTCCACTATGCGGTGAAGCTCAAGCCCGTGGCGGGATTCGAACAATGGACCTGCTGCGCGGCAGTCCATAGCCAATGCCACTGAGCCATCATTGCAAAAACTGTTTGGCCTGGTTTGGTTAACCGTGACAAAGACAACAAAAGGACACCGCAGTTTACAAAACTGATAACCCCATAACTTACACGTCACTGCTTTAGGGTCGTCTCTTTATTTAGGAATCCACGTGAGATAACTATACGGAACCAATCAAATATTTTCTTATTAATGTTTGTTACTTTGAACCATAGATTATTGATGGGTTCGCTCGCGCTCCGACCGCGAGCGCAGACCCATCAATAATCTAAGCTTTGAACCTTATTTGCTTGAATTAAGAATTGTTGTAAGTGCAAGGCTTTGAAATGTGACTTTAACAATACAAAACGAAGCTTTCGGCATCTGTCGCAGGTAATAGCAGTGATGGCTCAGTGGCATTGGCTATGGACTGCCGTGCAGCAGGTCCATGGTTCGAATCCCGCCGCGGGCTTGAGCTTCACCGCATGGTGGAAGGGCATTTTGTGAATGCCCGCCTGGCTAGCAACCACCCTCAAGTAGAAAATCTGTCGCCAAGCACCTAACAGTGTGTTCCGGCAGCAGTCCTTGAGAGTCAGAAAAATTACAGGCTAATGAGACCTAACAACTGGATGTCTCAGTGTGACGGGCACAGTGCAATTCGTCGTTGACGAAATGCGTTTGTTATAGGCAGAGGTTAGTCCGCTTAACATCAGGTGGGCCTCGGGCTTGTTACGTCACAATAACATAAAAATAACAACATAAGCAGGAAGGAAATAAAAGTGACTCAGTTATAGAATTGAGAAATAATTTTGAAGATAATAGCGCCATGTTGTCATGAAATCTCATTGACTTAGATGGTAGCTGAAACTACGCGATTTCTTGAAACAAACTCAAAAGTATTTTCCTTTGTCTTTTCTGATATTCGTTGTGAGTGCCGCACACACCTATTAGAGATTGTTTGAGGGAACCTCTGTTACTTTGAACAAACTCTATAATTGTGGAGCCAAACCTCACCTACTTGAAAGCGGTGAAAAGGTCACTTTTTCAAAATTTACAAGTAGTTCACAATACTCTTAAATTGATAAAAAAATACAAAATTAGAATGAAAGTAAAAATGTAACTACGAGTGGGAATGAAAGGATAAATTTGGGTTATGATTTATTAATACAATAGTCCAATTGGCAGGACATATTCTGTTTATATATAGACAAGGATAATTTTATATTAATATAGTTCGATGGGTCTATCGCGTTACATCGGCGTACAGGTCACAGTAGCCTCGTTACCGACCCATAATCAACAAAAATAGTTACATAAATAAAAAAAAATATGGCACGAAAACGTTAACATTTTTCTGGACGTTATCACCTTGATGCACCAATAATACTTGCTTGAACACCTCGCGACCATTTCACAATGAAGAAGCAAAAAAATACGTGAGATAACTATACGGAACCAATCAAATATTTTCTTATTACTGTTTGTTATTTTGAACCTTATTTGCTTGAATTAAGAATTGTAAGTGCAAGGCTTTGAAATGTGGCTTTAAAAATATAAAGCGAAGCTTTCTGCATCTGTCGCAGATTTTGAAGTGCTCGTAGCGAAGTTGACTTAGCTGTTCTCAACCGATCAGCAAAGTTAAGCAACGTCGCGCGCGGTCATGAGTTGGATGGGTGACCGCTAGTGACATTACTACTGAGCGTTTCCGTGCTTCGGAGGGCTCGTTAAGCCGTCGGCCCCGGTTGTTGTCTTAGGAAGGCAGTCGTTATAGCATGGTGGTAGGGCATTTTGCGAATGCCCGCCTGGCTAGCTACCACTCTCAAGTAGAAAATCTGTCGCCAAGCACCTAACGGTGTGTTCCGGCAGCTGTCCTTGAGATCCAGTACTTCAAGGTTAGCCTGAACAACATCTTTGACCACATCATCACTTACCATCAGGTGAAATAGTGCTCAAAGGCTAACCTATCAGACTTAAAAAAAAAACAAATTAAGGAGGATGGAAATAAAAGTGACTCAGCTATTATATTGAGAAATAATTTTGAAGATAATATCGCCATATTGTCATGAAATCTCATCGACTTTGATCGTAGCTGAAACTGCCCGATTTCTTGAAACATACTCAAAAGTATTTTCCTTTGTCTTTTCTGATATTCGTTGTGAGTGCCGCACACACCTATTAGAGATTGTTTGAGGGAACCTCTGTTACTTTGAACAAACTCTATAATTGTGGAGCCAAACCTCATCTACTTGAAAGCGGTGAAAAGGTCACTTTTTCAAAACTTACAAGTACTTCACAAAACTCTTAAATTGTTAAAAAATTACTAAATTAGAACAATAGTAAAAATGGAACTACGAGTGGGAATGAAAGGATAAATTTGGGTTATGATTTACTAATACAATAGTCCAATTGGCAGGACATATTCTGTTTATATATAGACAAGGATAATTTTATATTAATATAGTTCGATGGGTCTATCGCGTTACATCGGCGTACAGGTCACAGTAGCCTCGTTACCGACCCATAATCAACAAAAATAGTTACATAAATAAAAAAAAATATGGCACGAAAACGTTAACATTTTTCTGGACGTTATCACCTTGATGCACCAATAATACTTGCTTGAACACCTCGCGACCATTTCACAATGAAGAAGCAAAAAAATACAAAAATAATTCAATTTGTAAACCAAATAGTCATATTTAACTTTACACTGGAACAAAATAAAACGTATTACAATAATATTATTACTATAATGTATTAATTCTTATATTGTTATGTGTACAATAACGGATTACATGTATTTGTAATAACGTATTAAGTTTATTTTTTGTCGAAATGTGAAATTGATCAAATCAATTAGGTATATAAGTTTTAATGCACCTACAGTACAAGTATAGTTTCACAGCAAAATATAATTTTTCCTACAAACGTCTTCTAAAGATTTAATGAATATTTAGTATATTACATTGAGGTTATCTTTAACGTATTAGAAATAATAGCTATATATTGCGCTTGTATTAGGGTCATTTCATTGGCTTACTTTTAAACTAAAGTTTTTATTTTGGAATAGCATTTTATTGCGATTAGCCCTCAAAATAATTAATAACGCACAATTTATAATTTAATAATATAATATTTTAACAATCTCTATTTAGTTTCGTGTCTAGCTTCACTAATCTACTTGTAAAACTTGGATTGTAACCTTTGACAACTCGAGCCGGGAAAGGGTTAGCGGTAAGCGTGAAATATGATGTTTTCTGAAGGAAGGTGGTGCGGTCTAGACACATTTTCATCTGCGATATATGTACGGGGCTATCTGAGGGATGGACCTAAAGCTCCTCTTAGACGCACTGTCAAATATCATCAAACCTGATCATATTTAATTATGTTCGTTATATAATAAAATGGTAAACAAGTTATCAGCTTTCAGGCTGGCAGAATCGGTAATGTCTACGAAATAATTAAGTTGATAAAAAATACCACTCTGATCTGCGACCACTAAGTAGTTTATCATAATGTTTATCATCAGAAATAGTAGCGATTTTCAGTTCATAGAATTATATGAATATGGCCACATTCGAAACCAAAGTTGATGAAGTTACATCGGGAACATATTATGAAGGTGTAATCTACACAACAAAAAAAGCATCAAAATCAAAAGATCTAATAAAAAAAATTGCGCGGTCATCGTAATAGCAAGCAATCATGTCCCCAGAGCCCGACCACCTGCACACAAGACGACCTCAAGTATGCATGTTACAGGGCCATGGAGGTGGCTTCCCATTGGGAAAATATTTTTGAAGCGCTCGTAGCGAAGTTTACTTAGCTGTTCTCAACCGATCAGCAAAGTTAAGCAACGTCGCGCGAGGTCATGAGTTGGATGGGTGACCGCTAGTGACATTACTACTGAGCGTTTCCGTGCTTCGGAGGGCACGTTAAGCCGTCGGTCCCAGTTTTTGTCTTAGGATGGCAGTCGTTAAAGCATGGTGGTAGGGCATTTTGCGAATGCCCGCCTGGCTAGCTACCACCCTCAAGTAGAAAATCTGCCGCCAAGCACCTAACGGTGTGTTCGGGCAGCTGTCCTTGAGAGCCAGTACTTTTACGGTTAGCCCGAACAACATTTTCGACCACATCATCACTTACCATAAGGTGAGTTAGTGGTTAAAGGCTAACCTATCAGGCATAAAAAGCAGGTCCATGGTTCGAATCCCGCAACGGGGTTGTGCTTCACCGCACGGTGGAAGGGCATTTTGCGAATGCCCGCCTAGCTAGCGACCACCCTCAAGCAGAAAATCTGTCGCTTAGCACCTAACGGTGTATTCCGGCAGCAGTTCTTGAGAGCCAGTGGAATTACAGCCACATGAGACTTAACGACTATGTCTCAGGTGACGGGCGCAGTGCCATCCGTGACTTGTGATGAAATGCATCTGTTACAGGCAGAGGTTAGTCCGCTGAACATCAGGTGGAACTCGAGCAAGTCCCGTCACATTAAACAAAAAAATTGTCTGCACTATATTATGAGTTATGTAATAAAAAATATCATCAACCTAACACTAACGAACGTCATTTTGGCACAATTCTGTAAGACTCTAGTAACACAGTTCTTTGGAAAAAACTGTCAACCCAGCAACACTGAAAGCCAGATTGATCGTCTAGAGAAACTCTTAGGAGACGTAAATATGGTACATCTGATCTGAGAAATGAGTGGACCTGTGTGAGAGATGCCACCCATTCTCGCGATGAATACGTGGAACGACGTCTGACGTGAGATTTAGGTATGATATACTTAAGTAATCTGGTCTTTCTTACGAGAATTGTTACTTTTTGGACAACATGTTGAAAACTCAATTATTAAAAATACTGTGCTGCACTGTATCAGCCGGATTGTCCATTGCTGAACACACACCATAATGCCATAATCCCAAGCTTGGCAGGCGTCTTCGGGATCGGTTATTAAATTCGGTAAAATAATCAAATATCGTTACATATTGAAGCAGAACTTGTTTTAATGTGAAAGTTAATGAAGTCTAAAGAAATTATGGATGGATATCGACGACCAAAATTTATATATAGTACGGTGTGTGTGTTTTTGCCTCTCACTTCTGAAGTGATACTCGAGATTCGGAGCATATTTTTATAACGTCTTATATATTTTTCAACACACTCGCTCGTAACGGGCCTTTAAATTCACCGATTTTAGTGTCATAATATACTCGTGCTTATTTTTAACTTTACCGCACTAGTGTTTAAAATAGAAAATAAAAAACAACGTTTCCACACTTCTCACCGAGGAAAAAAATAATCCACATATATTCCATCGGCAATCAGACCTAGTGATTAGAAAAAGACGTGACAACCATAAAATGTGCGTTCAAGGCTCTAGAACAAAATTGTTACGCAAGAGTATCTTCCGTATGTCTGTCACTGTATATAATAAGTTACCAAAATCCATAAGAGAATTACCTGTTAGAGTATTTCAAAGAAAATTGAAAACATTTTTATCAAATAAATGCTACTACACATCTAAAGAATTCTTGAATGACAAGAACATGACATTTTAAAAACTGTATTTTTTTTTTATTCGGATGACTATTTATGTATTTGTGTTAGTTTATTTTATGATTATTATTAATTATGTAATTTAATTTCATATATTTGATTTAACATGACATATTTACGTAAATTTTTTGATAATAATTGAATATGCTTTATTTTGAGAATTATTTTGACAATTAATTTGGTGTATTTAGATATAAAATTAGTCTCATTAATTTAATGAAATTTGTAATAATATGAACATTGCACGCCTTATGAAGGCAGAATACATTGAAACTATATTTATAATAATTATAACATCTTCTGTACATGTATTTCACGCAATAAATAATTTGATTTGATTTGATTTGATTTGACATTGTAGTTTGTTTCGTTCGTTTTTCATATAAAAACAAACCAAAGAGTTTTTACCTACTGAAGTAGAACTTTAGAACATTTAATTATAAACCTTCTTTATCAGATTATTATTGCTATCAAAAAGATCAAGAAAATATTTTCATATCGAAATTTTAAACGCAATAAAAATGAAAAATTTAATTATTTTCGAAATTGGTAAATATTTTCGTATTCGTTCCTCGCAAGTGTGTTGAAAAACGTCGTATGAAACTTGTACGCGTTGTTTATTACAATCTCTACTCTATTTAGGCCTTCGATCGTCGATCTCTGTCCTAAAACCCGTCTCGATTGTAATAAACAACTTCGCGTACTTGTTGCGTAATGTACTATTGTATAATATATTGATTTAATTACATTTGTGTCGGGTAAACGTTATTATATTACACGTATTGACAGTTTAAGGGGTAATTATTGGAATCGTGTATTGTGTATTCAAATAATTTTGCAAGAATACCAGCAATATTATTTTTAACTCGCAAATACCATAATAATGAAGAAACGATAGCCGCGCGGTAATAACTAAGTACTGCCTATGCCGCAGGGCCACCGTTCAAAGTGCTTAAGAGACTTAACAAGTGTACGTCTCAAGGTGTTCGGTGCAGTGCAGTTCGTGTCTCTGACTTGTGAGGGAATGCATCTGATGCAGTTAGCGGTTGCCGCTTAACATCGGGTAGGCCTCGGGTTTGTTCCGTCACAATAAAATAAAATAAAAATTTGGATTGGTTACTAAACGTACAAACGCAAAATCTGTAAAAAAATATGAGATGCCACCCTAATGTTAAATTTGGTAATTCACTTTAGTAAAAGTGCCATACATGTATATTATAATCTACTTTAAAAAATGTCCTTTAGTATATTTTTTTATGTTATTGTAACGGAACAAGCTCGAGGCCCACCTGATGTTAAGCGGACTAACCTCTGCCTAGTACAGATGCATTTCGTCACAAGTCACGAATTGCACTGCGCCCGTCACCTTGACACATAGTTGTTAAGTCTCATGTGCCTGTAATTTTACTGGCTCTCAAGGACTGCTGCCGAAACACACCGTTAGGTACAGTAAGTTGTTTCACGCTCAAACACCTGTGTTTTCAAACATAAAATATAAATATGAGCGTAATTTTTTATAAGATGACACCGTTAGGTGCTTGGCGACAGATTTCCTACTTGAGGGTGGTCGCCTTGAGCTTCACCATGCAGTGAAGTCAAGCCCGTGGCGGGATTCGAACCATGGACCTGCTGCGCGCCAGTCCATAGCCAATGCCACTGAGCTATCACTGCTTCAAAATGCTGTCTTTGAATTTGAAGATTTATAAATAAAATATACTAACTTTTTGGCACACTTAGCCTGCAGTCACTGTTATGACTCCCATGGTCAGTTTTAAGTTTTATTTAAGTGTAAAGGATTTCATTTCCGTAGTATCCACCAAGCTCACACCCTTTTAACTTTCCAACCGTATAACCCAAAAACAAACCTCAAAGAAAAAGTAAACTCATTACAAAGTGTTCACCTCAGGTTAAGTTATGCCCTAAGTTGTCTGTACTTAGGTATAACTTGGCCGTGCTTAGGTCCAACTTGGCTGAGCGTTTGCCAAGAATCCGGCACGTTAGATTAGCTGTCCACACTATTGCCGCTAGTTTGACAAATGTTTGCTTTCAAGTTTTGCTGCTAAAGTTGATTTTGTGCGTAAAAGTATTCTTATTTGTTTTGGACTACTAAGAAAGTGTTAAATAGATAGTCAAATAGATTCAGGCGTTACTTTGCGGAAATCCATATTTAAGAATAACAAATATTTTCTTAACAACTTTAAACGGTTTAAATCACGTATATTTATCATTATTTTTATCCCGACGTTTCAAACACTTTGCAGTAATCGTGGTCACGGGGTGACTAATTGGTTTTATTTGTCACATGAGAAATATTTTTTTGATCGTGCGCTCGTAGAGTCAAGATTCCTTCGTGTAGAATCGAAACGCGTCGAAAATTCTTACGGTTTGGCTGTGTGGCGTGTGTGACGTCTCGTCGGCTTAACAGGAAAATTGGGCGGGATTGTCACTAGATATATTTTTTAAGTGATATTTTAAAATAATAATTTAATGCTTCCTTACAATATTTAAAAATGTTTTTGTTATTATTATATAATTATCTCTGAAAAAGTTCCGTCTGTTATCTCAGTCTGGTTTGGCAGACGTTGAGAAATATTAAACATAATTATGTTTAATATTTCTCAATGCCAAACCAGACTGAGATAACAGACGGAACTTTTTCAGAGATCGTGATTAATAAAACTTTCTTTTTCTACGCTATTTTGGTAGAACAAAACACGAGGCCCATCTGATGTTAAGCGGTAACCTCTGCCTGTAATTGATGTAGTTTATCACGAGTAGCGAATTGCACGGTGCTCATCACCCTGAGACATAAAATTGACAAAAGGACTCATCTGCATTTTTTTAGTTTGTTTCTTGTCTATAAAGCCAACAGAAATCATGATAACAATACAAACCTTAAACTCCAAGTCATAACCCTTACCTCACGAAGCCCAGTGAGAAAAATAAACCCTTCAAGTGTTATCTTCACCTCGGCTCACCATGCTTCCTCAGGGAACTCTAAAAGCTGCGGAACCCCGCCGTTTGTAATTGTACGAGCGTTCTTATTGCGCTTCACTTCAACCTGAGCTGATTAAGTTAGTTGTCTTTATTACCTTGTAGTTGTTGTGGCTTTCGGAGTTAATGAAGGTGGGTTTGACGAGATCTACAGATCTTACAGTACACGAAGCGTAGTTTGCCAATGTTAGTATTGGTATGGAGTTATTTGTATTTTCTACGGTCGAGTTGTTCTGGTGCGTTTAGCTATTATAAAAGTACAAGGCGCTTTGTTTCTAGATTAGTTAAGTTCAGTTGGCAATAATATTTAAATTGAAGCGCTCGTAGCGAAGTTTACTTATCTGTTCTCGACCGATCAGTAAATTTAAGCAACGTCGCGCGCGGTCATGAGTTGGATGGGTGACCGCTAGTGACATTACTACTGAGCGTTTCCGTGCTTCGGAGGGCACGTTAAGCCGTCGGTCCCGGTTGTTGTCTTAGGATGGCAGTCGTTATAGCATGGTGGTAGGGCATTTGTGAATGCCCGCCTGGCTAGCTACCACCCTCAAGTAGAAAATCTGCCGCCAAGCACCTAACGGTGTGTTCCGGCAGCTGTCATTGAGAGCCAGTACTTCTAGGTTAGTCTGAACAACATCTTCGACCACATCATCACTTATCATCAGGTGAGATAGTGGTCAAAGGCTTACCTCTCAGGCATAAAAAAAAAAATTTGTTAAACAACTTCAATAACCTCATATAACTCTTTACAGGATGTATCGATTTTCATGGTTTTTTTTATATTCCAAAGCTGGTGCTCTTCATGTGGTCCCATTTAAATTTCAGTTTGATCTGACGATTTATATTTGTGTTATCCTTAATAATTGTATGTATGAAGTCGTTTGCTTTTTGTCAAAAAATAAAATATTTTATGCTTGAAGTATATAAATACATGAGTTTTAGAAAGTCCAGATACTATTTTTTTGTGGCGGAATAATAAATGATAGGTATTTGACAGCAAAAAAACCTGACGGAATTCAGTATTTAAGCAAATAAATGCTTTAACTGATTGAACTCATCGAATATTTAGGTACATAAATTTATCAGCCTATTCTTACAATTATAATCTATACATAATAAGAAAATATAAGCCAATTCAGTAACGAAGACTCATAAAATAAACTGTATGCACTGATAAAAGGCTTTTCCTCAAACGAAACTATGTACAGCTACCGTTACACATCTAATACACCTATCGAACCAGAAAGCAACAACCCTCGACAGCTAATAGGGGTGTAACGCCACAAATCGAGTTCGTACGTGCACCTATCGACACCACCTCCTGTTATAAATCATTTGTAAGCTTACACCTGAAGGGAGATTTATTGCGAGAAATGGTAAAGTAGAAAAGTAGAGTGGTGTGTTCGAATAAAATTCCTATTGAGGTCTATAAAGCTGAAGTAATCCGTCTTTTTGTGGCATTTATATTTAGCTAGATATTTATATAGACCAGGTGGTAGATAGTTCTATGTAGCTGATAAGCTAGCCTTTGACCACGATCTTACCTGATGGTAAGTGATGATGTGGTCGAAGATGTTCTGAATAACCTAGAACTACTAGCTTTCAAGGACAGCTGCCGAAACATACAGTTAAGTGTGCTTGGCGACAGATTCTACTTAAGGGTGGTAGCTAGCCAGGCGAGAATTCGCAAAATGCCCTACTACCATGCTGTGATGATTACCATCCTAAGATAATATATATCAAGACCGACGGCTTAACATGGAAGCACGAAGGCGCTCAGTAGTAATATCACTAGCGGTCACCAAGTCATGACCGCGGCGGACGTTATTGCAAATATAACAATATAAAAAATTATAAGGTTGCGTCGTCATTTACAAGTATACAACCAATTGCAAATTTGGTCTTGTTTGTAGTACATCGTAATTTGTACTATATATATCGCTCCATCCCAATACGATGGTTAAAGAAAGATAGAAAAAAATTGAGTAATGACGTCATTGTCATGTTAGCTCAATTGGTTAGAGCATACCCCGGTTAAAGGGGTGGATGGACGCGGGTTCGAATCCCGCACATGACTTAAATTTTTCCTCTCGTATATTTGTATATTTATAATGGGACGTTGCTTTACTTACCTGATCAGTTAAAAACAGTAAAGCAAACTTCGCTTTACTACATAAAATGAGTAAATTGCATATGTTGCATTTTATTTTAAATTATTATTCAAGTCAGGAAAGAGTTCCAACTCAGCAAACGCTAGAGGCGACTTCTAGCACTGAGTAACAGTTAGAACTCTAATTGAAAACGACGTCATATACGACATAAGTACAATATAATAAATGCATACAAATAATATTTGTATGTATATGCTCATCGTATTTTCCAAAATTTATCAGAGCGCTTGGTCGATGCGACGCGTAATCAAAATGCAGGCACCTATTTGGCTTAAAGAATAAGCATTGCAATTCAACGGGGCAATGCTGCCAGCATGCTGGGTACGCTGCAAACTGGTAGTGGGCTAGAGCATTTGGACTGCCTATGAGTCCAAATGCTTTTATTGTAGTAGCTGTAGTGTTATACAAATAAAATTTCTTACGCTTAGTTTGACACGACACAAAACGTTTCTGAACGAATGATGGCGTATTTAGGTGGCGCCATCTGGTGACTCACTAATGAAATAGTTTATTTACAAGAATTTGTAGGGACACATGTAACGTAAGCACAATGTGATAATATTGCAAAAGTCGCCTCATGCGCTCAGTTTCCCCCCGCGTTTGTACCGAGCATCCGTACTTCAGCCCACCTAATTAGTATAACCTTTTTGTAACTAAAATAGTAATTCTGCCGGATAATAATTAACGGTGATCACCGAAATGTAGTACTTTGATTTACCCTTCCCAGTAGACAGTCAAGAACACGCATATAGAAGAAATAAGGGCGCGCATATAAACCTTAGACGACGTGCGCCACGACACCAGATAACCATTCATAGAACCTTACAAAAACATATCCATAAAAAGGTCATAGACATCTATGACCAATCCGCCGGGACAATTCCGCCTCCGCCAAGCTATTGCCTGTCACCTACATAATTTAAACAAATATTGTAATAACTCTATTATATAGTAAGTATGTAACACATTGTTAAAAGATGTTTAAAAGAATGGCCCCGAGTTTCTTGCCCGTTCTTCTCGCAGTGGCTCTATACTATTTATTTGCTGAACGTGGCAGTACAATGTAGAATATTTCAATACTAAAATTTGTATTTGACCTTCATATGAGCGTCGTAGACGCCTAAATTGATAAAATGATTTTGACTTTGACTTTGAATCCTTTCTTGTATACTGCCTGCATGAAGGCGTGCATATTACGAAGCAATGATGGCCGAGCGGTAATAGCTATGGACTGCCGTGCCGCAGTACCCTGGTTCGATCCCCACCGCCGGCTTGAGCTTCACCGCATGGTGGAAGGGCTTTGCGATTGCCCGCCTGGCTAGCGACCACCCTCAAGTAGAAAATCTGCCGCCAAGCACCTAAAGGTGTGTTCCGGCAGCTGTCTTTGAGAGCCAGTGAAATTACAGGCACATGAGACTTACCAACTCTGTCTCAAAGTGACGGGCGCAGTGCAATTCATGACTTGTGATGAAATGCATCTGTTATAGGCAGAGGTACGCTTAACATCAGGTGGGCCTCGAGCTTGTTACGTCACGATAACATAAAAAAAAAAAAAAAATGTCACTACTATAAACTCCTTTATACTATCTGTCATAGACTTGATATTTAATTGTATCACGTACATATCGATACCGTGGGGTAGAAAGGTCGTAAAAGCCACTTTTGACGAAAATGACTTAATAATGCAGTTTTGTTCAGTATTTTTCGCTCCATCGATCTGTATATTTAAAGTCTCGAAATTATAAAAAAAATGTCTTTTACCCCCCGGTTTCTTATATGTCCTAAACAAGTTTTGAAGTAAAATAATGACGTAAATTCCATTTCAATCGTAACTTTTTAGTAACTTGGGCGTATCACTATCGTAATCAAAACAGTTTGACTGTAACAGTGAATTGAATTGCTTTTACGCCCTTTTGACTTTGTTAAAATACTATTATCCTTTTTATGCCCTGAAATATCTGTGCATCTGGCTTTTTACTTGTGTGCAAAGTGGTGAGTTACACAGTTTGCGAATTTGTAATAAATCAAAAATTCAGGCTCACCTATTGCCAATTTAATTTAACAGAATTATCTTTTCACTAATAGCTGATTAGAAACATAAGTTTCGACATTATGGCCTTTGTAATAACGTATTATGTTTCATGCCCATTTTAGGGATAATCCATTCAGTATTGCACTTTTTCTTAAACATCTAGTAGTTTCTAATATCAGAGCGAGATGAATAAGTGCACTGCGCGATGTCACTTCATTGCACGTGCTGGCTTGTTTTTTATTGTTTTTCTTCCCCACAGTCTTTGTTATTGCAAAGTCGTAATGAAACTTAGTTATTGGTGGTGAATTTTAGTGTATAAAACCTTAAATTCTTTACAAAAGATAACAAAAATATTTCAGTCATTAACGGGATACTCACAAAATCGTAAAAAAGTAAGAGTTTACTTTACTTTTGTTAACGTGTATTCTCTTAAGTTTTAGTAAGTGCTAGTTTTTAATTTACTACTTTGTTAGGTACTTATGTGCCTACACTGTATTTTCCTATAAAAATAAGTATGTTGCTTAACTTTTGCCTGAGAGTTAACGCGAGTGCGTAACCTAATAATTATAGGGATTTATGTAAGTAGTACCTGTTCTGAACCTCCCGTGGGGTGCCGGGCTAGAATGTCACCACCCCATTGCTACCTGTGGGTGTCGTAAGAGGTGACTAAAGCTACAATACCGGAAGGTGGCAGCAGCGAGGAACTCATCAATCAACAACGGCAATTCCCCCCTTAATAGGGGAGGCTGTGTTCAGCAGTGGATAATCTAGCTGATACAGTACAGTACCTGTTTTGAAGAAAATACCTGATTCTCTAATGGGCAGGAGAAGCTTGAATTATGAGTATTTCATCAACAATGAAGAAGACCGCCAGAAAGTTTGCCAAAATTCTTTACTTCAAAAACGTTATAATAATAATTGTACATCATACGTTTGTTCTTGTTTATTTTACTTAATAAATCTATCATGCATGACTTGAGTTGCTTTTTTATTTATTTACATTTAGTAAGCATAGCTATTTAAGCCCCAAACTTACATAAGTAAAGTAAAATAATTGTAGTTATGCCCTTATTACAATACAGAAATCGGATTTTACAGGGCGTATCCACAACATTTTTGTAAATTTTAGGTCGTAACTCCAAGTTAACTTTTAAATTACACAGTCTATTCAGATTATAGTTTTTTCGTTATAAAATACATTAAAACAGAAACATTTTACAGTATTTGGTATTATTATAAGTCTAAATTTAAAAAAGTTATGAATTTTTTTTCTTTTTTTTCTGCGTTTTTTGCTTCTCCTGAAAAGTTTGTATTTTGGCTTTTACGACCTTTCTTCCCCACGGTATCGATATGTATACAGGTATGTAGCGCATTCCGTTTACAAATAGACATATATGGACACACAAGTACATACTGCACCTATGACATACGGATTGACAGACAGTGAAGTATAATTAAAGGGCTCCATTTTGACCTTTGTTGTACGGTACCTTTAAAGGTTTATCTGAAATACTTCGCTTATATTCCTTAAATTTGAATGAATCGCTTGAAATCTAATTTTATATTAGTAAAAATATGTTTAGGATTCAATACTATGCAAGCTTACATATAATTTCAGCATAACGCTGAAATAAACACGTAAAACAAGCAAAAGCAACCCTTAACGTATGATATTAATAAGACTGTTCATTTTTCACCACAACCATTATCACTTTGTTTGATGTTAAGGGGGGAGGGTGGGGGCTGTTTAAGCCAATGGCTATAAAAACCGTGTAAACACGTCACCTGTCACGTCATCTGTAACGTCATGGCGTGACGGAGCGATTCACGTGGGGTTCCAGGAGGTTATAAGGGTTGGATGTGGTGAATGTTTCTCATTTGATGGCGTGGTGACTGTGGTGACTAAATTTACGTAATTTGTAAGGATCCTATGAAGAACCTAAGCCTACGCTGCTTTAAAGATCTGTAAATTTTAAACTATTATGAGTAGTCAGTTTAAAATTTTACAGAATACGTGTCAATATAGCGTATGACGTATCAAATAAATAAAAAAGAATGATATTTAACTCGCTCTGCTTTTTGAACTTTCGTAACTTGAACATTACGCCTGTGGCCATTCGGAAAGAAAGAAATCAATACACTCAATGTACAGTTTTTTTATTAGTTAATTGGAAAAATTAAACAAAACAATTTAAAACAGTAGATAATCAATTATATATTTCTACGGAAACCGAAACGAGCACCATATGGACTTGAACAGAGCTCTTTCTTCCCGATCCTGCCCCTTTTTTTAAACTGGTTCTAATTTTAGATATATGCGGTAGTAGTGATAGGTAGTAGCTCCGTGAGCCTTCGACTAAAATAGTAATATAAAACTACTAATTTTTTGTTTTTAACTCCCATATCTTAAAATGCTGCTTTCATAATTTCTATAAACTGAATAGGCAAAAAAAAACCATATAATTATCGTACTTGCTCAAAATGTATTATGAGAATCGATTGACAAATGCGACCTGTAGAGGAGAACAACCTGAAATGTATACAGATTTCGATAGCATTTTTGTCGAAGCTGAAACGGAGACACTTCGCTCGCCCTTCAGGCTCACTCGGTTAACAAACCATAATACAGATATAGATTAAAAAATATCGCCACACTGTTCTTCGAAGAGTCGTAGGCAGAAGTTCCAGACTACTATTGAAAATGTATTTTGTCAAACTTGTCCAACCCAGGTACTGAAGCCAGGACCTCGAAATTCCAAAGCGGCACTTATACACAATCACACATCCTAAATAAAAAACATTACAAGAGACAGTCGTATGCCATATCCGAAATGTAATCATTCGTAGCTCTAGAACTCAGTATGAAAAATTACCAGCAGTTAAAGCATTGACACCATACTGTCGAAAGTATATTGAGGAGGATATTTCACCGTGATACATGGTGTGCCATGGGGACCGTGGCAACGCCATGGAGATCGAGGTAGCTTCATGAACGTCTTGTCATATCAGATAAAGTTGACGTGACTCACGACCATGGCTTCTTGGGATCGGGACAGCCGGGTGCCAGGGACTGATGGTTGCAATTTTGTTCGTAATTTTGTAAACTTGTTCGTTTAGCAAGCGGTAATGGAACAATTCATCAACATCATCATCATCAGCCGGAAGATGTCCACTGTTCAACAAATCCCTCTCCCATAGAACGCCACAAAGAACGGCTATTAGCCGCTAGTATTCATTAGCTACCAGTGACTTTTACGATGTCGTTAGTTCACCTAGTGGGGGGCCTAACTCTACGTATTCCAGTGTAATGTTGTAACCACTCGAGAACCTTTCTTCCCCATCGGTTATCACTTCGTCGAGCAATGTGGCCCGCCCATTGCCACTTCAACTTGCAAATTCTGAAAGCTATGTCGGTGAATTCGGTTCTTTGGCGAACAAGAACAATGCAACAATTACAATGTGAGAACTAACAGCTTATTCCTACCCTACTCCCCATATAATAATAAAGCAGTGATGGCTCAGTGGCATTGATTATGGACTGCCACGCAGCAGGTCCATGGTTCGAATTCCGCTGCGGGCTCGAGCTTCACCGCATGGTGGAAGGACATTTTGCGAATGCCCCCCTAGCTAGCGACCACATTCAAGTTGAAAATCTGTCGCCAAGCACCTAACGGTGTGATCCGGCAGCAGTCCTTGAGAGCCAGTGAGATTACAGGCACATAAGACTTCACAACTATATCTCAAGGTGACTGGCGCAGTGCATATCGTGTGACGAAATGCATCTGTTATAGGCAGAGGTTTGTCGCTTAACATCAGGTGGGCCTCGAGCTTGTCCCGTCACAATAACATAAAATATATGTATAATATGTAAGGTCGGTACTATATATTTTCTGTTTTAATCAATATATATACAACACTACCAACAATACAAGAATATATTTAGAAACGCAACTTTTTGACTACCTCCTCTTATTTTTTTATGGGATTGTGGGGGAACATGCACGTTCCCCTTCTGATGCGAACCTCTGCCTATAATAGATTTATTTCTATATTACATTTCGTCTCAAGTCACAAGTACAAAATCTGTCGCCAAGAACCTAACAGTGTCTTACGCAATCCTTGAGAGCCAGACTGTCTCAGGATGATGGGCGCAGTAAAGAAATGCATCCATAATAGGCATGTTTACAGTTTAGCATCTGGTGTCATAACTAAGTGCGTATGTAAGAGTAACGATCACGTATAAAAAAAACTCTAATTGGACAGTGCTGTCGAGTTAATGAATCTTCCAATAAAAAACCGGCCAATTGCGAATGGGATTCGCGCACGAAGGGTTCCGTAACTAAATATTCTGTGAATAGTTAAAGCGTCTACCTGTCACCATTATTAGCATCGATCAAGAAACGGTAAAAACATCAAGTTTGTTGTATGGAAGCCCCCCTTAAATATATATTTTATTTTATTTTTAGTATTTTTTGTTATAGTGGCAATAGAAATACATCATCTGTGAAAATTTCAACTATCTAGCTATCACCGTTCTTGAGATACAGCCTGGTGACAGACGGACGGACAGCGAAGTCACAGTAATAGGGTCCCGTTTTTACCCTTTGGGTACGGAACCCTTAAAAGAAACAATTTTTATCAAATTTTTTGAATATATTTCTAGTCACCTTATACTTTCGTATTTATAATATTAGTCTAACCTGATCATGAATAAATCACAATTTTATTTTGCCACCTTTAATCTTTTGATGTCAAATTTACACACAACTGTTCACAAAGGAACCTATTCTCAGTCATCAGGGGTTATAAATACAACTGGTTCCATAGAAATCAATCACGACGTCCATAAAAGGCGCAATAAATTTCACGCACGGAGTGAAAACGGGGTGAATACGTCCATTTTCCAGGCATTTTCACCTCGCCGGGGATTCCCGTTGAATTTGTCATTGCTCTGACGGCAGCCTTTTGTGTTGGTGATTGGGGGAATGGGGGTTTTTATAGGATTCAATGGTTGACAACGTGATAGCCTGGTTGGATTTCGAACTTGTTTTCTGTTAGCATATTGCTTATGAAACTGGCTGGACGGCTTAAATCGTGTAGTGAGCATATCGTTCTCATTGCATGACAGTTACCGTAAAGGATCATTTTACCTTAGAAAAATACTAGAAAAGTAGTTGGACATGCGCCCCGAGATTTAAATGCCACGCCACTTGTGACGAACAGCATCTGTCATGGACAGAGGTTATCGCTTAACAACAAGTGGGCCTCGTGTTCCATCTTTTCAGAAAAAAATACGTTAAAATTATAAAAAAAATATTGCAAAAAAAAATGTACAACCAGCGCAGCGGGATTCTAACCCGCGAGGGATATATTATGTCATAACTTCAATATGATATTTAGTGTTGTTTAAAAAATAATGATAAATACACGCGATTTAAACCGTTTAGAGTTGTTTAATTACTATGTTTAGTACTGTTTTTGTTATTATATATATCATGTATTGTATAGTTACAACAGAATTTATGCATATAGGTACGAGTATATATAGTATTTTATATAATATTCTTTGAGTTCTTTGCTTTGGAGTATTTAACATTAAGCCCTCTATTTGTAATGTAGTGCAATAAAGAATTAAATAATAATAATATTTTTAGCACTTTAAGTCAGGTTATATTCCAATATATACCCATATACTGATTTTTGCTTATAAAATACTCCATATTATAACGTGACGGACGCACGGACAGTGAAGTCTCAGTAATAGGGTCCCGTTTTTTACCCTTTGGGTATGGAACCCTAAAAAGATAATAGACTTGGTATTTATAATTAAAATTAAAATAAACTAGGTAGGTATAACTGTAGCTAATTTCCCATTATATTGCAGTTTATTAAAATTAATATGTAATTTAAATGTAAATTATTATAACTTTTTATCATTCTTATCAATGTAGCATAGTACAAAGTCAAATCTCATTTCTATTCCTTCTGAACAGACTTTTTTTATGTTAAGGAGTGACAAACAAGCAGACGGCCCACCTGATGGTAAGCGGTTACCGTCGCCTATGGACATTTGCAACACCAGGGGCGTTACCAATGCGTTGCCGACACTGTAGTACTCTTTTAACACCCTTTTTGAAGGAATCCATACTGTAGCTCTGCGGAAAAACGTTACATGGAAGATCATTCCACATTTTGCAGGTATGCGGTAAGAAGGAACGCATAAATCGAGCTGTGTGAGACTTCCAGGACTCGATTATGTGTGTTAATTATTATTTATATAAGTTAATAAAGCAAAGCATTAATATTGTAAAAAAGGGGCATCTTTAAAAGAGGATTCCATTTGTCTGACTTTAAAGCTAATACCCAAAGCAAAGGGTGTATGACTCGTCCATCGTTTACATCGCGCCGAGTTGCAGAACGGCGTTTGTGAGTGATTGCGGCGGCGCGGGCCGAGACATCCATTCACCTGTCCGGCTGGCTATACTGTTCTGTGACATACATAGAGCTGTTATAACGCCATTTAGTAATATTGCTATAAGTCTTTATTTGCGTTACATTTCAGATATTATGTACTTGTATCATTCAACAATTTATTCGAAATTACACAAGATTTGAGGCGTTCTGGAACAAGTTACTAAATTGAACTTTAATAATCTCCTTAAGTAAGAACTCCAAAACTACATTTCTAACAAATATTTAAGTTCAAATCTATGGCATCTATGATGTTAACCGACATCATGTGTTGTTTATACAGTACACAGTGTATTTTTCCTCTCATTCTTTAACCAGATTGAATTCTGCTAGTCCTAACAAACATTTTGAGTTTTTTTTTTATCATTGTTTTTGTGTATTAGACGAAATAAGCACGAGGACTACTTGATGTTAAAAGTCTATTGTGCCTGTAATTTAATATTTCGTGTATTTTATTACTTAGCTTGATGTAAACCTTCAAATCTCTATTCAAAAGGAGCGCGGCGCGGCCCAGTGTTGCCGCGGCATCAGGTGGTTCTCGTGATTATTCCGTCAAATACACACAAACAAAAAAAAACTCATCGATTCTAAGTTAGCCTGAACAACATCTTCGACCACATCATCACTTACTATAAGGTGAGATAGTGGTGAAAAGCTAACCTATCAGCTATATAAATAGCGTTGATGCAGGTAGATAAGATTGACAAGTATAAATTAAAAAAAAAGCCGTCCAAGTTATTTTTTTTGTTAAGCGTTAATTATTTAAAACTGCAAGTTATGTATATTTATGGAATCGTTTTATAAAGACCTTCATTTTGATACCACACTCGATAGGTTTGGAAGAACGATTTTTTTTTCTCTAACAATATGGCGCCTTAATTTGCCAGTTTTTTTTACTTTCAATGTACCTAATGTCAAGTGTACTATCAAGACAAATCTAACGATACCTAATATTAAAAAAATGTTTAAGCCGTTTAGAAGTTATGGTGGAATAAAGAAACTCACAAACATACATCCATGTGCCCTGAAAATATAACACTCTTTTTGTTTGGGCAGTCGCTTAAAAAAGATTTTTTTTCATCTATCAATATGGTTCAACTTACGTTGTACAATAAACAGAACTAATTTTGCCATCAGCTTTAAACTTGTTATTGATGACTCAACCCTATAATTTTAATATGTTTATTATTGCAATAACGCATGCATTGCGGATTACATTACAAAATTTCAAATTTACGAGAGGAAAAATTAAATTCGGATCCCACACATGACTAAAATAAGGCTTCCCGTATATGTATAAGCCACAATGCTAACAAAACAAAAACAGCTAGTATACATCGGCTTTCCACGACTCTAACGATGTCTTCAATCAAATTAATGGGGAATTCTCTACGACCCATGTAATGTGGTAATAGAGTTAAATTTTAAAACTAAAATTAATAACTTTTCCAATAAAAGAATTCCAATTTTAGAATGCCTATCGCACAAAATATACACAGCAAACAAATTATAACTCGCCGTTCAAATGCACAAGTACAGTTATTTAAAACTTTCATTTATTAATACCTATTCTACTTTATTGTTTTATCATCTCTATATACATCCATCGAGAATCCGCCCAAACAAAAGCATTTATCGCGATAACTCCGGGCGAGAGGGCGATTGAAAAACGAAAAGGAAGTGTCTAAAGGTTTTTAAAAAGAGAAATGGTTGTGAATAGCTTTTAAAGGTGGTTCAAGACAAATGGTCGCGTCGACGGGATCCAGCGTCGGTGAGCGATGGTCCTGCTTCTCAGTGCTGACGTGAGCCTTTTAACGACCTGCCTATATTATGTACATTGTTCTAAGTACACGTTGTTTATAACTTAATTGCCAAAAAAATAACAACTATCCAATTAAATTTTTAAGAAGCGTTGTTGACAGGTGAGTTGTCAGTGCCAACCGCAGACAAAACAATTTACTGAGGTAATACGGGTAATACTTTATCAGCCGGATTGTCAACTGGTGAACACAGATTTCCCATTAAGGGGATCATTAAGGGAGGTTTGCCATAATCCCCGCGCTTGGCAGGCGTCTTAGGGATCGCAGTTTAAGATATCAGTTCCTCAGAACGCGCTGCTGCCCACCTTCCGGTTTTTAACTTTAGTCGCGTTTTAGGACACCCAAAGTTAGCACTGGGTGGGTGACATTCTTGCCCGGCACCCCACGGGGCAGTACTGAGGTAATGTTTTAAGGTTATTGTGTTTACAGGGAAGTTATATAATAGGATGTGTCCTTGTGTTGTAAGAGAAATGTTAGCTTATTGACCTCATAGAAGTGAAATAACGGTAGAAAGACTGAGTTGAACTTCTCGCAAGGGTTCCGGTACAGTTCATCCTGCACTTGAGTGGTTTTTAATATTTGTTGGACTATATTCATTCCAAGTTTGACGCTTGTGTGTATTACCGTTTTTATGATAGAGCAAAAGTAAAAAAAAATCGTTAAAAAGCACGTTTCTTGTATGGCAACTCATTTATTTTGCTGTTTTGTTAATATTATTACTTTTTAGCCAAAACATTCTACTAACAAACATTCTGTGAGAATTTCGAACGGCTATTTATTACCGTTCCAAATAAACAAGCTTAGTATGGAACAAGTAAATAAAATATTAAAGGGTAGTCGGACAGGTGAGGCTTAGAAATAAAATAAATATAATATTTATTATTTATTTATTTAAATCAAAATTAGTACAGCCGTACCATTACACTAATTAGATTATTAAATATAGAATATTATTAATGATAATATTTGTAAATCTTATATAAAATATCAATATTAAAAAACATCATGTGACAATAAGATCGATCTATCACAATACAATGAATTAGGTAAATACATAACTAAATACAATAAGTAATAATAATTCAATATAATTAAATACTATTGCAATCAAAATTAAATTAATTAACTAATTAATCATAAAAAATAGCGACAGTATGTTTTGACCTAGAAATCATTTGACACCGTGAGAGAAAAGATATATAAACTTACAAGGGCCTCACGATCTCCCACAAAATGTGTAATATCAATTGAATTTTTATCAGAAACTGTAAGAGCACCTCAGTGCCTCTGTATTCAAATCGATGTTATCTAGGAGTCTGAATAGGTAATAGAGATAAGTATTTTTTTAAATAAAAATTTTGAAGCTTTCTGTCTTTCTTATCTTCTATCTATTTTGTCAAGTACTCGTTTTCAAGCAGAATACCTAAATAATTTTATTATTACTTTCATTCCACTAGAACAATCAGAAACAAACTACCTTACTTACAAACAGGTACTTAAGTACCTACGTAAGTTAACCACGAAAACTCATAGCTACGGGGGCATTCAAAACTATGTAACTTGAGAACTATGTGGCTCATAAATCACGAGGTCACAGCGGAGAGTAGATAATAGTCAGTTTTACAGGTGCACGGTGCTGTAAGAGATAGTAAGATTTATTTTATCCTTTGGAGTAACTGCTAAACAGTTGATGTTAGTGTGATGGAAATAACAGTCAGATTGGGAGTATTACGACATAATTGCCTCTGTAACTATATCACGATTATACCACATAATAAACTGGTGTTAAAGTTATTAAAGTCTATAAGTGTATATAAATATAGAACATAATAACAGCAGATATAGTTCTCGATGGAGCACAACAGAATTGTAGGTATTCCATAAACGGATTATGTAGTGAGATCTCTTTTCTTCTTAAAAAAACATACTTGTTGATGTTTTTCTATATTCACGCTTTTCTAAATCATTTTTTCTCTTCACTTTCCGCAATGTTTAGAAAACTCGTTAAGCCCTTACCATTTTTTAGTCCGAGGAAGTGTTTGAGGACCTGTAATTAAAAACCGGTCTCGACACCCGTCGCGCTGATAGAAACCCGGCTTGAGTTTTTTTAGTCGCTACTTATTTGGTTACCTGTTATTTTTGTGTCCTGGTAAAACAGAATGTAACGCGATGTAAGAGAAATATTTTTTTGTTCTGCATACGTCATACAATAGGCATAACCTCAGCATTTCCCTTAACTATGGTTACTACTAAGATATTCTATAGGATAGGATATATATAGGACGACGTCTGGATGACTACAAGAGCAAGTCCGGTCTTGTATACAAGTGTATAAAAGACAGAAGTGCAGTATAATATATAATACTGCACCCATCTCTGCGATAGTTCGGCTTAAAATCAGCTCAAAGCCTCGAAGACTGGACTTGAACTTGAAGTTTGGACTTCGACTTTGAGGCAAAGAAGTTAATAAACGATGATGAAGTGGTGACTAGTTAAAAAACTTTCCCATTTCCTTATTTTCATCGCTAACAAAATACACAAGACCGTAGCAACCGTACATTATCAATATTTCAAAACTAAGTAATGTTGAAATATCGAACATATTACCAGAGCCGACATTTCTGGTTTTGTTCCCATAGATATACCCTGGATGATTTCAAGGACAGGCAACGGGGTCTTCTAGGCAAGCATGTTCCACCGTCGACTTCGTCGTTCACAAAGAAAGATCGGGCAAATGTATGCCTATATATTATGATAATAAAAAATTAAACAATCAAATACCACTGTATTATTTAAGCATATCGATCTAAAAATGCTTGAATTTGAAACGTGGAACAGATTTAATCTAAAAATCAATTTAAAGACAGATGCAAACGTAACCACACCAATCACATAATTCATGAGAAATCTCCCGGTTCTTCCCATAAAACTAAACTTTTTAAGTTATGGAGGTGTACTGACCGCCACTTGAAAGATTTCCGTTCCGTAACTCAGACGAAACTTTAACAATATCCCATCCGGCTCGAAGGACCACATCTCGTTGAGACCGTAAGCTAATGAAACACCTACGATCAGTTGCTCCCAAATTGAAACCGTTGGAGCGAAGACGGAAAACTGAAACTTTTGCGTTTTCATTAGGTAAAACTTTATTTTAGCCGCGCTCGCCAAGAAAGTTCCAGTCAGTGACTTGGTCGGTTAAGTAATTGGTCAACTGAGATAGTAATAATCGGGGTTAGAGGTTTCATTGACTGTTGAAACTTGGTGCTGAAATGTAGTTTTGTACATAACATGTTACACAATTCAGTAATGTGTAATTTGAATATAATAAAATATCTTTTCATTTCAAATAATTAGAAAGTACGCTTCAAGTTACCTGTTCAGAAGGAAGAAAACAGTACTTTTCATTACTGAAAAGTGATTTTCCCTGCCGTCAAAAAATTTAAAACTATGAAAGGCAAGTTCTATTCCTAAATTTTTGTACTGCCACTCTGTTAAATCGCGGCGTAAAAATTTAATTTAAAATATTATCATTAGTTATGTAACACACGGACCTATAAACATGGCTTGATGATTGAGTTTGTGATTGTGATTATGGAATCCTAAGGACCTGGGTTCAATCCCCAGGCCAAACAGTTTGTATTTTCTGGTTGGAAATTTGTAGTAGCAGTCTGGAGTCTGAAACTGTGCTAGCACTCGGTAAATGACAATAAGCTTGACCCCTATTACATGTGACAAAATATGTTTAACATCTTTCGCTCCGCCTATCCATTCGAGGAAAACAGATATGACGATAAATACGCATAATGTATATCTTTACTTTCTAAATATAACTACAAGCACTATCGCGTGCTATGCGAAAATCAAATCTACAAATTTTTAGAGTACCTACTACGAAATTTCTCACCTGGGGTGGTAATGGGTCTACCGATTTAATGCACTAGGTGCCATCTATCGAGGATCTATATAGTATTACTTAAACTGTCATAGGAGACTACCACCAACGCCTTGACCGAATCCTGGTAAAGTTGTGATGCCGCAGCGGCAAACAATATTCAAGTCCAACCAAAAAAAAAAGCGATTAAATTTTGATATTACTTAACTCGATAGTTTAGAAATCCGCATAGAAATAAAACCATGTCATTAGAATATTTTCTGAATATTATTTACCTTACATTTTTAACGACTCCTTAAAAGTGTTAGCTCATAACCTCCCCACCAAATTAGTTAATTATACTACCTTACTACATAAAATGATTTTTATTATACACATTTCTACTAAACTAGATTAAAAATAGATCTTTCGCACGAAAGATCAACATAGTCTCATATAAATGTCCAGGCCAACATTCAATAAAGACTGCTTCGCTCTATATCTAGTCTATAGGTAAACACAGCGAAATGTATCCCAAGTCACCTGAAGAAAAACTCCTTACAACCCCGAGCACACTTCCCTCATAAAACCTTCCAGTAATTAGGTGCAATAATACAAGCGCAGAAAACTGTCACGCGCATACAAAATACACATAGTTGCAATCATAAATATACACCATATTTTCCGCCCCGATTTTTTCCCGTCCCTGACGGCGCGTGAGGTGAATCCAATCATGTTTTCTTATTTTCCCGGATTGATTGGACTGGCCGCTGCTATTTTTTCGTTTATCTCCAAACAAAGCGGAGGGCAGGTGAGCTAAACGCTTTCCGACGTTTTCGATGAAAGGGAATAAAAGGTATTGTCGAAATGTCGAGTGTTTATGGGCGAATTCATTTTGTCTCTTCGATTGTTTCGGTTTGGGTGATTGAGAAAGTTTGTGAAGCGTTGTAGCGTAGATTCTTAATATATTTCAAACATGGTAAAACATTTTTTATCAGGATTGTCTAGTGTAGTTCTAGATTATACTGATAAGTTTTACATATATATCTTTGTAAAGTAATATATCTATTGAAACATATTTCACCGCGTTGTAGCTATGGGCTGCTGTGCCACAGATCTATGGTTCGCTCCCTACCGGCTTAAGCTTCACCGCATGATGGAAGGGCATTTCGTGAATACTCGCCTGGCTAGCAGCTATCATCTTCAAGTAGAAAATCTGTCACCAAGCACTTAACGCTGTGTTGCGTCAGCTGTGCTTGAGAGCCAGTAATTCTAGGTTAAGTCTGTTAACACCTTCGACCACATCACCACTTACCATCATGTGAGATTATGGTCCAAAGCTTACATATCAGCAATAAAAAATAACTTTCCCGCTAATAGTATGTACAAAAAAAGAAAATTACTTTTAAAAGACATTGTAAGCCGATTTCACTTACGGTTTTTTTACGCCGTGAAGGCGTCTCGTCCTGTTTCGGCTTAAATTGTCTTTTAGTGTGTTAAACATACGTTAGTTTTAATCAATTAAAATAATTTTTACTTACACAGTGAATCGAACTGGTTATAATTATTTGTAGCCTGCTTCGTGAATTGAATTATATATATTTAATATGTGAAAATACTACCTATTTTTACGAACTTCGTTTATTAATTTGCTTTATTACAACCATATATCCTATGTTTATAGGATATATGATAGGATATATGTTTATAGGATATTTGGTTAAATATAAAACTATATTTTAATGTAATATATATTTTCTTGCTCTGCATTGTAACGGCATAATAATAAACACTGTAGCCACTAACTCAGGTGTTCGTGCGCAGACTTCGTGTGTACACTTTATTTGCACTGCAGTTTAATGCAGTCGCATTTGATTATACCCGTGGGTGTGTTTTGGCGAAGGTTTAATAAAAACTGACTTTCTAACTGAAATTTCAATGTTTGTCTACAAACAATTATGTGATACAGTTTACTGATTAATAATAATAGATTTTTGAAGTAATATGTGAACAGTGATAGCTCAGTGGCATTGACTATGGACTGCCGTGCCGCAGGTCCATGAGTCGAATCCCGCCGCGGGCTTGAGCTTCACCGCATGGTAGAAGGGCATTTTGCGAATGCCCGCCTGGCTAGCGACCACCCTCAAGTAGAAAATCTGTCGCCAAGCACCTAACGGTGTGTTCCGGCAGCAGTCCTTGAGAGTTAGTGAAATTACAGGCACATGAGACTCAACAACTATGTCTCAAGGTGACGGGCGCAGTGCAATTCGTGACGTGTGACGAAATGCATCTGTTATAGTCAGAGGTTAGTCCGCTTAACATCAGGTGGGCCACGCCCATAATCCGTCACAATAACATTAAAAAAAAACTGGTTTGTATCTTCTTGTTGTATGTTGTAAAGGGAAAATAGAAGAAGAACAATGCTCCGAATGAGCAGCATACTCACGTTGTCGCGAGAATGGTATTGCTACACATTAGGCGCAGAAAATGGTCTCACCATTTGAGCACCCTGACTTATCGAAAAGCAGCGGGTATAATTTCGAAAAGGATTTTTTTGGGCGTCACAGGGGTTGCCGGCAATAAAAACAACGCCAAAACTTTTTACTGCATGTTTATGTTTTCCTTTGCAGTGCTAGATAAACATTTGAAGCGTTTAATATAAATGTGCTTTTTATGTGTGCACTAATAAAAAATAATCCTAAGTAATAGTTAAAATAATAATAATAATAATAATGTGTACATCACCATCATCAAACGTCCACTGCTGAACAAATGCCGCCCCCATAGAACACCACAAAGAACGGCTATTAGCCGCTTGTAAGCAATGGCTACCTGTGACTTTCACGATGTTGTCAGTCCACCTTGTGTAGGGCAACTTTATACAATAAAATGTGTAAGTACCTACATTAAAATATTTCATAACTACTTGTAGGTTTTGTACAATGTACTAAAAAAGATAAATATTACGGATTGTACACCCCAAAATATTAGGCCGATGTGCGTAAATACTCATATATGGATGTATGTGTATTAACGCACATTCGGTAATGTTTCCGGGTTTCACATAATAGGGGGTGAGCTTATTGCTATCTATCAGGCACAATGCTGTACTAAAGACTGGCTGATAATTATAAGGAAAAACCAACAACACTTAGCTCACCCAGGGATGGACCTATAAATAAATAATGAATAGATTCAGGCGTTACTTTGCGGAAATCCATTTTTAATAATAACAAATATTTTAAAATTATTTTAAGAATACATTTAATTAACTATTTAATAAAATACTTAAAAAATCTTTATAAAAATGATATAATTATATCAAGTGACAATTCCGCCTAATTTCCTGTTAAGCCGACGTGACGTCACAAACGCCACGCAGCCAAACCGGAAGAGTATTCGACGCGTTTCGCTTCTAAACGAAGCATCCTTAGGAGGTCTTGACTCTACGAGCGCACGATCGAGACTAAGTCTCGATCCGGTTTGGCTGCGTGGCGTTTGTGACGTCACGTCGGCTTAACAGGTAATTAGGCGGAATTGTCACTAGATATATATCACTTTTATAAAGATTTTTTAAGTGTTTTATTAAATAGTTAATTAAATATTTTCTTAAAATACTTTTAAAATATTTGTTATTATTATAAATAAATAATTAATTACAATCCCACAGATGCCAATACTCCTTCAAACTTAACCCATTCCCGCCCTAGCATAAACTACCATTCCATTTCCACTGAATCTCAATTGAACCGTGATATCGCATAAAACTTTTCTCACTCAATCCATAGAATGAAGGGTGATCGTAAACCGGTGCAGGTGTTCCGTCGTTATCAGACCCACTTATTGAATCTCTAATCCTCTTTTATTGCAAAGTAATAAAAAGATCGGAGTGACTCGGAATTATTGCATATTGAGAAGTTGGTATAGCCATGCCGTCGTAGGGTTAATGCCCAGACGTTTGTGGCCACGATGTAGTAACAAGGCATTTTTTTGAACTCGCGACATGCTGATAGTTTAATTATCTATCTATTTTTAGTACATCGTTACTTTTTAGGATTTCGTACATAAAGGGCAAACACTGCTCTCTATCTCACCGTATGTTACGGTTTCTGACTAAGGAAATGAGTCACACAAAGAAATGCTATTGTAGGCCTTCTATAAAATACCCTGAGTACATACCTTAGTTTAGGGCAACTTTGTTATGTTTATATTTCCTTTTTTTTATTCCTGATAGAATAGCCTTTGACCACCATCTCACCTGATGGTAAGTGATGATGTGGTCGAAGATGTTGTTCAGGCTAACCTAGAAGTACTGGCTCTCAATGACAGCTTCGGGAACACACCGTTAGGTGCTTGGCGACAGATTTTCTACTTGAGGGTGGTAGCTATAGCCAGGCGGGCATTCGCAAAATGCCCCACCACCATGCTATTACGACTGCCATCCTAAGACAAAAACCGGGACCGACGGCTTAACGTGCCCTCCGAAGCACGGAAGCGCTCAGTAATAATGTCACTAGCGGTCACCCATCCAACTCATGACCACGGGCGACGCTGCTTAACTTTGCTGATCGGTTAAGAACAGTTAAGTAAACTTCACTACGAGCGTTTCATATATACAACAATTCTTTAAAATAATTTTTGATAAATATTTATGAATATAGATGACCTGTTGATGATTGTTTATCTTACACTTAATAAAAAGCTTGTATTGAAGCTAGTAAAAATGAGTTTGGTAAGTTAAATTGGTATGTAGGTATATAAGGTATTGTAAAGTTTATAAGATAGGGTATTTTATGTTGTGCTGTGTTTAAGTGAGTTTACGAAGGAGGTGAAAGTACACAAAAAAGAGAACAGTAGGTAACAACTTTACATAGTTAATTGTAGGAGTAATATATTTCTATATAATTTAGATCTAGAAGCTAGATCTAGAATAGTTTTTAATTTGCATTCAAATTTTATCTTTGGCATTAAGTAGATTTTTTGTTGTTTTGGTTATATAACTGACTACTTATAATTGGGTAGAAGCGGCTGTAGGATGTACTTCATTTTCTATCTGTAAAATAGACAAGATCTTTTCTCCGTTTCGAGCTAACAATATGTGCATTGTATGGAATGCTTACATAATTGTCGTTTGAACGATAAAGGCGCCTTACTGATAGAACTTTAGAGTTTAGTCTCCAAATATAACTCCCCGCCGCGGTGGGGTTTCAAAAGTACCAAAGTTGTATCAGTAAGGCAAAAGGGTATTCTAAACATTACTTATAGCACTGCACGCTGTGCTCTCTTTATTTTTGAAAACCTCCCCACACTGTTATGCAATACCTTTAGATTGACTCACACAGCGCGTGATATACTAGTTTCAATGTGTCATGGTTAGCTTAACTTCTTTGTTTTTGAAGATGTAAATTAATTTTCTTGTTTGAGATTTAAGCCCGCCTGTATGCATGCCAACTTAAAAGTTCGTCAATGCAAACTCCCAGGTATTATTTCAAAAATAACTCCCAAGTATTTTATTTTATGTATCCTTGACATTATTAATTGACACAGAGTATTTATTATAAAATAATTATAGCAGCAATCGGTAATAATTTTTACACCCTTGCGAATTAAGAAATAATAATCAACTTACAAAATTATCAAGGTAATGATTAAATTACAATGCGCGTTAAGTTGAGAACAACCTATTTTTCAAAAACAGTTAACAAAAATGGTTTAAAACAGTTATGACTTTAGTATTGTCGTAGTAGGTACATATATTAAGCTTTTTTATATCTACGTATGATGTTCTACGAGATGGCCGCATCTGGCAACATCGGTGTTTACCTGGTGGTGGTGCGGACAGCCTAGGGGTGGAAATCGGAAACAAATCATACAGTTCACATCGCAAGGAAGTTAGGTGTGGCGCAGACTGGAGAACAAATTACGGTGACTTATTTATTAAGAAAAAAATATTTGTATTTTCCTGGTTTACGCAATCTGTTGCTGTCTATTTTGTGCGAGTTAGAGATTTTTGGCGCCATTTTCATTTCTTAACTGAACCGGGTTCTAAATGGTGTTATCTAACTCAAAATTATTGATATTTTGAATTGTAATTGACAGCTGCTGATCATTGTTTTTTACATTATATTTATTATAACGTAGGGTTGGGGCGTACGATAAAATAATAATATATATTCTATTGTCACTAAGCTTCTCTTTGTTGTTCTACGAATGATCTAAGAAAAAACTAAATTCTTACGAAACAGTTTTTTGATACGTCTATGTGAGTAACTGCATGCTGTTCTTCCGGTTTCCTTGGTCGCTTTATACGACCAGCAACAGGATGATACTAAACATCCCTTATATTGTAAGCTGCTAGTTGTACGGCATATTTCAGTATGCGGTGGTGATTCCCTTCAATAACCCGGTCACGTAGCGGGGTGAAGGTGGAAGTGGCCAATAAAAATGTATAGAGGGATTTGTGTCCAGAATAAACTCCAAACCAGTACTGCATAGTATTGGCGGCGAGTCGACAATTAGAGCGGTTGGCGATAGTTAGAATAGTTGAACGACACTGAACTACCGTGCGACCACTATACAGTGGGCGCACATCTATATTTTTCTAAAATCTATATCAGATTTTTTATAAGTACGTAATATAATACTAAACCCTGCTCTACCTAGTTCGTCGTGTGAGAAAGACGTGATTGTATACTTTGGTACGTACCTAATTATTTTTGGGGATGCATAAGCACTTTTCAGTTTCATACAAGTCTATGAACTCGAAAGTTAAAGAAATAGTCACGTTTGCAGCCATTTTACATGACGAGAATAAGTAAGTTTGTGTGTTACCTACACTTTACTTACCGCGTAATACTGATGCATCGGCAGATGGAGATGATCGGTGATGTGGATAGAACACAGAAAAGATAAAGCAATAGGTATACTTCTTTAAGAGATAGACGCCTTGCGTTCGCACTGTGTCTCATTGAAACGTGTCGCAAAAACTGCCAGAAAACGGATAAGTGGCAAACGTATCGGTCGGCGTTAAAAACCTATCACAGGCGGCTAAATACCTCAGCCTACACGTCATCAAAGACTTAGTAAATGCTGCTAACGGCCACACATCCAGGGAGTGATCGCAGGGAACATTGCTAAGCGTATAGTTGATCGGCACAAACTCCACAAAGCAAGCTCTAAAATGTTCAGATATTTTTTCTATGTGTACATAATATTAAGTGTGTTATATTACCAAATCGATTAATCTTGCTTCACATCCTCCGGGCGGGAACGGGAACGCACGGGTCAGGTATTCTGTACGAAGCCGGAGGGGAAACAGACGCAGAAATACGTCAGTAATCTATCCGATTAAGTTTCCCTCCAAAATGCTGACGGTTCAGAATGCCTATGGACATTGATTGATTTACCTTCCAATATCTACCATTGTGTTATTCGGTAAATATAATAAGAAGTTAGTTTTTGTTTGTATCAAAACTTATCTTATATTGCATAAACCTTTATCTCATCATGAATTTTCCTGCCAATTAGGTACTTGAAAAGAATTTATTTTTTTCGCATATAAGTAGATTACCTAACACTCAATCTTAAAAATAATAGATTACATGAGACCCAAGACAGCCCAAGATGCAAATTACACAGTGTTAGGGCACTTTGCGAATGCCCTCCTGGCTAGTTACCACTTTAAGGAGAAAATTACTCAGCGATAAAAAAAACTTGCGACTCCACCTCTCTGGGGATATAAAAGCATGTTAATACGTATTTTGTTATGTTTGTCTATTAAACACTTAATATTTCCACCATACCTATATATTAAGCACACATAATCCCACGAGCAACATGTCAGATTAACTTATGTTCCCGTTCATTACGGGAACAAATCCCTCGACGGAGCACTAGGGCGCCGCCCGCCCGCCCAGCGGCCGTATGCAGGTGAAACTCTGTCCAATTTGGGGGATTACGTGGTTAATCTCTGTAAAACTCTGTTTAAAAATACGTGTTTGGACTTTTGGGGATGATTACGTACCGTACATAGTTACAGCGTAATAACGAAGACACAGTAGATTGTTAATCGTACGTTAACTCACACTGAAATTAAACAGTTGAAAGATTTTACTATTAATAAGTAATTTATCCATCTGTCTAACTTTTAAAGAGTAACATAGGTAATACCGAGGTTAGATAATGGTTTTTACTATCTTGTTAGCGCAAGAAATACCTTTTATGTATTTACTTTGTTATCATAAAACAAAACTCCCTCCGAGTGATATCTTATAGTTTGTGTAATTTGCAAGAAAAATTGGCTACAAAAACTAAAACGAAATAATATATTATTAAATCTTCAAAACAACATAAAAATACCGTATTTTGTTTTATTTTTGTTTACTGTACAGGAGTTTAGACTACGCTATTCTACATAGAATATACTTAATATACAACAGAAAATTCTAAATAGATTCTAAGACATTTCGATGAATTGCTATATATATCGATTGTATAGTTTTTAAGTATATATCTCGAGTCGGTTTGAGAACGCTTTTATATATTTATCTTTCTCTATGTTTTTTTATGGATTTGGTTCAGCTTAAAACCCTCCTTGGATTTTTTTTATTTGCATAAAATTTATAAGAAAACTTTCCTTACAAACAACACCATTTTTATAGTGCACATAGTGCACCGACCATCAAAAATCAGTTAATTGTTTGTAAAAGAAACCTAATGAACGTGCTTCTTGTAAAAAGATATATAAAAAAAATGAATATCAAATCTTATAGTTGACACATATTAGTCGAAGTTCATACGCAAAAATTAAATAAAATAAAAGATGTTATGAGTACATATTAACAGGTACTATATTAAACTTTTCTAAGACTGCCTGAGATATACAAGCCTACATAATTCCTATTATACTTTACACAAAATGTAACAAGCAATAAGCGTTACTTCATTAATTCTTCATTGTTTACAACCCTTACAGAATTAATTAGATTACACTTGTTCCAATGTTTTGGTGTTTAAATACGCGATGCCGCTGTTACTGTACCGCTTCTATGAATAATTCATTTATCTGTGACAAGTTAGGCAGGTAAGTAGGAAGATAAAGAAAACGAAATGAACAACCTATGAATATATATCCTTTTAACTATTTGTCCGATAGACTAGCTGTTGACCACTGAATCGCCTATTGGTAAGTGATTATACGATCGAAGACAATGTAGGCTGAATCTACAATGGAAGTTACCTCTGACTACCATAATTGATAAATCGTATTGTCAGTTCGCTTTTCTGTCAATCTAAACTATTTACAAAAATAGACATACCATGCTGAGAAACTTATACTATATCATCACGTCTGGCGAAACTTATCACTTTGTTACTTGTAATAAAGAATAAGAATAACGCCATCTACCAGATACAAAGGCAAACTCCAAACTGCTATTCAAACAATCTAAATCGACCATCACGCAAATCCAGTTACAAATTGGTACCTAAGAAGATAAAAAATATGGATGAGTACATACTTATATATATTATATTATATAGTAATCCAAGGTTAAGTCACTCGATGCTATCAGCTTGTAAAAGTAAAAAATAAAAGAATCTAAAGGTTTGTAATTGAATTGATCATAGAAAGGCCAAGTTGAAGATCGTCCTGTCCGGAGGACGGGCCAATATAAATGTAAATGTACTTGAGGTACGCCACTCTGCTCGAGTACCATAGACTACGTAGGGAGAGATTGTGTAGATATTTAACTTCTAGAAGGAAAATTAACTTTCACAGTGAGTTTTGAAACATTGAATAAGTATTGGGGACGTATATTAAATTAAATTAATATATAATAAATATTAATCATCATCATCATAATGTCTTAAGCTGGAACAGTACAAGCGCTTAAGTGCTTGGCAGGAGGTATCCTACTTTAAAAATTAACCCTTGAAAATTTAACGCTGCAATTTTTTTTACCCTTAACGAGGAAAACCTAAATACTTATACTAAGCTTAATAGAGAAATAAATTCATGCGTATAATAAGTCGATTGAACTCCAGTGTTCTTTAAAATCATAAGATTATTCTTTTAATATAAACAAAAACTACATAAAATATATTATCACACCTGTATATCCACGAAGCGGGAGACAAAGGTTCCTGAACTTCTGATTTATTGTCTTATAAATATCCTATACCTATTTTCCTTTAGTATTCTTATCATGTATCGGTAAATAAAAGTATGTACAAAAATTTCACATTTTTAAATTTCTAAGTCTTACGTCGTGTCCCTTCTGTTATAATACTCTCCTAAAAATCTATGTGGACATATCTGCGACGTGCGTTCCGAATCACAAGAGGTTCTCATGCATAAAGAAACCCCCGCAATGGCGCATCACATGAGTAGCCCCACCTGCACAGGACTGTGAATATTTCATCGTTATTCAAGGTTTTCGAACGTGATTTTTGGCCCGTTTTATTATGTGAAAGATTTTGTTACAATATTTACGTCACTGAGTACTTTTAAATGGTTATATTAAAGTCTCTGAGTGAGTTAAAGGGTAAATGAGGTTTTTTTAAAGAAGATAAAAAGTATCATTAAGTTTTTTCGGTAGTTAATTTCGTTATGATATGATCTATACAAGCAGCAGTTGGACTGTGTGGCACAGTGATTTCAAACTGTTTTCTCTTATCGCATTTTGATAAAATTATAAATAACATGCTGCAGACAGTAAAATATCTGCATACAAGATTTCAAAATCTTATGATATTATCTCTTTATAGTTTTTTTTTTTATTGCTGATAGGTTAGCCTTTGACCACTATCTCACCTGATGGTAAGTGATGATGTGGTCGAAGATGTTGTTCAGACTAACCTAGAATTACTGGCTCTCAGGGACAGCTGCTGGAACACACCGTTAGGTGTTTGGCGACAGATTTTCTATCTGAGGGTGGTAGCTAGCCAGGCGGGCATTCGCAAATTGCCCTACCACCATGCATAGTGACTGCATTTCATATTTTTTCATACATCTTTTTAACAAACTTATATAGCTTTACTTGTACCTTTACTTACCCATGTTCCATGCTCCGACTTAGTACTGAGATTTAGTCAACCCAAGCGTAAGAGATCGGTTATAGGTTTCCGCAATGTCAAAAACGAAATCAATTTACTTAAAGAGATTTTATGAACGGTCCGTCTGCGATATAAGTTCCACCAAGAAGATAAAAAATTCATATTTATCCCATAAAATTAAATAAGTATAAGGCCACCGAGACAATGCATAGGCAATGGCCCAACTTTGCAATATAAAAATCATGGAAGCGCACAACTTCTTCGATATTAATAAAGAATTCATTCCGTTCGGGGATTTTTTAGCAGGTGGGAATCTTTGTGCTATAATTAATGAGTGTTGGAGTTTATAAAATAATATTGTAATGTTCAAAGCATAATACTCGGGAGCTTTTTTCACAGACGAGCTTCATTTTGTAACGGATTTGCCTACGCAAGATTTTTTAAGGTACATATTTACTTCGTGGGATACTACTAAAAATGGGGATAGAAAAAAGCTTATTTATTACTCGACAATTTGAGGAATCAGAATAATACAGCGACTTTATTTCGTTCAGCTGCCACGAAGGAGCGTGATAACACACGCACCCACACCCTCAGACACCCTTATACACACTTTCTCACCCCGAAATGCACAATGCTATCAGTGAACCAGTCTTTTCTGTATATTACCGTTAACGGAACCCAAATGAGCACAGATAGCCCCGTGGTAGAGAGTGTCCGCTAGTATAATCGGGCTTTTACTTGTTTGAATCCTATCGAAGGCTTCAAAATGTAGACAGAGAAGCTGAAGTATAGTCTCCTAAAGTCCGCAAAGAAAAATACCTTCTCGTTTTTCCAAGCGCAAAAACGTCTGCAATTCAATAATCCTCCAGGAAAATTAATTACACCCAAATCCATCCCTTTGTGACAAAGAAAAATTGTAACGAATGAAGTGGGACCCAAAACAACCTGTGAGGAAAACCTTTTCTAAACCTCGTCGAAAGAATTTAAACCTTATTACTGTTGAACAAAGAATGGTTGTTGTTTGTTTATAATGAGAATTACCTTTGTGTAGCAAGACATAAGCGTATAGCGATTATTTCTGGTATATTTCATTTTATATAAAACATCTCTTTACTATTCTAGTATCACAGATACATATGAATTATATAAAAACTATAATAAAATTATATTATGTGTATAAATTCTAGTCTAAGCCAGTAGATGGAGTATAATATAAACATAGTGCTATATCATGTGATAATCTTTAGTTGGATGACTTATTTTTATCAATTTAACACCATTATCATTGAATTTCTTGGTAGGAAATGTGCCTAGTAATAATGTTGTCTTAGGTTTTCGCGATTATTAACCATAGTAATTCAACAACTTAAAATGTTTTAATCGCGTATATTTATGATTATTTTTGTACCGATGTTTCAAACACTTTGCAGTGATCGTGGTCTCGGGGTGACTGACTCCTTGACCAAAAACAAAATAATTACAAATATACGCGATTTAAACCAAATAAAGTGGTTTAAGTACAATATGTCTAGTCATGTTTCAAGTGCTTCTACTCTTTAGCGATATTAAAAGAAATGGTGGAATGGAAATGGAGAGATAATTTTTTTCATCTATTAAGCAAGGTGTAACATTGTTGATGACTTAAAGTGTTCCTACATAATCTATGGGAAAGATTCATATTTTCTTATCAGAATTTTTATCTTCTCTGATCTCAAATAAGAAAACTCGGATTCTTGCTACGAAGGTCCACCTTCTTACTGTCAGATATTTATACATATATATAGGGTACTATTTAACCACAAGTCGAATTGCAAAATAAATATTCCTCATTTTTATATCAAAAATAAAACTGATTGGTAATTAAATCTAAAATCAAATTGGACAAAAAAGAAAACGGAAATTAATATCAATATTTTTTCATTTTAAACAGATCAAAGATGAGCAAAATAATTAAATATTAAATAATATTATGAAATATTCGCATTACTTTACAATCTGTACAGTTATATTCATTCACTACTATAGAGGGGGCGTTAGATTAAGAAATCTAACGCCCCCTCTTTAATTGTCTAAGACTTTGTCCTAGACAAGTCATTAAAACTTATGGTAACAAACATAGTGGATTTAAAATAATTATTATTTTGGTACGTTATCACAGTTTTTGATGTGCAGTCAGTATCATTGAGTTTAAATCAACGGAGATATTTGATGCGCCCTTAAATGTATCCCTATATGCATCAGATGAGATAGCCAGGAAATGTTCCCAACACCTGCATTTCCTCAACGCCTGATGTTACGCGGACCAACCCCTACCTATCATAGATTGCACAGATATTGATTCGCATGCTCCTGTATTTTTACTGGTTCTCTAGGACTGCTGCTGGAATACACTGTTAGGTACTTGGCGACAGATTTTCTACTCGCGGATTGTAGTGAAGGTGAGCACTCGCAAAATACATATCCTTCCACAATGTGGTGAAGTTCAAGCCGGCGTAGGGATGGAACCATGGATCGGCGGCACCGTAGTCTACAGCTATTATCGGTCGCTCATTGCTTCAAAAAGATATTTATTTATATTCGGAAGACCAACAGCAATATATCATTTTAGAAAAAATACTTAGAAAGCATGAAGCCAATTGAAGGTCCTCACGACTATATATAAGATTCATAAGTTTATGGCGCGTTATTAGAGACTACCACGGACGGTGCATCTTCTGCGCATCCATAGATAATAAGTACAAAAGAATTTCATAAAAAAATGGACGATATCGTCCACGCGGATGCCAATGGGAGAGCCTGTAGTATTACCCCAGCAACAGTAAAGCTGTAGATGCTGGTAGATACAGAAGACAACCAGTCCTTCCTGGGACATCACGATGTTAGTTGCTGTATCACAAAATACACTATTGCCATTTGGTTGCTATAGGGCTTTTTGCAATGACACAACCGAAATCTCATGACTTACACCATACAACTTCTAGCAAGGTAAGTCAGGCGAGCTGGCTGTCATTAATACACTGCTCAGAAAGACTGATGGAGCGTCCGCGGCCCAAATTTCCGGCAGTGAGTTGGTTCGTCAGGTAGGTAGGTAGGTACCCTTTTACAAGCAGATCATCAAAAACCTTTGATGATCTGCTTGACGTAAAATTTTCAACCAAGTTTGTTGGTTGAAAATTTCACGTCACAAAGATTTGAGCTATTTAAAGTTTAAAATGATATTCGACAGGTATCTTAACCTTCCGTAAACCACGTGGGTAAAAGTTACGTCCTGCACTACGTGGGGTTTCCTACACCCAACATCATTCTATCTATATGTAGAGAATATATTTTCAAAGTTTATGTTATACATATTTATATTGTTTTTGGACTATTAGGAGATACAAATAAAATAAATTTGTTAAGTAAACTAAACATCTTTAATATCTATAGGCATTGTAACAAAAACTGTACTTTTTTAACAACTAAGAGGAGACTATCTTCTTCGGTTAAGCCTTTTAAAAAAAAACGAACTAAAAACTTCTTATTGCCCTTTATTTTAGGGCCTAATAAGATAAGAAACAATAATAAAATAAAAATAACTAAACATAATTAGTCTTCATGAGATCCCATTTGGCTCAAATCTGCATAATTTTTACAAAACAAATATGCGTGTCCTAAGCATACAGGTACTTCGCATCGCTCGCAACCGTACTTGGTCTTCAATCTTTTCTTCCATCATATTCCGAACATCTTGTTACACGTCTTGGTATCTTCTTTGGTAGTTCCACACTTAGTTCACCAAGTAAGACATGCGAGAAAGCACTTACGAGAATCCCTTGGAATTCGTGGATTATCTTTGTGGTTTCTCAGGTGGTCTTCAATCAAAGCCATTCCCAGAACACGAATAAACTTCAGCCATTATGAGACCTGAAAACAAATACACAAACGATTTAAGTAATAAAAAACAAAATAAATAAATATTTATATAGAAATATGTATATTTTGCATGTCAAACTGCTTACCTTTTAGACGACGTGCCGAACTAGGTGGGGTTTGTGACACCCTGCCACAATTTGCGAGCGACCATCCGCGGCGCCTGCGACGCTACTACTAAATCGATATTACTATCCGACCCGGCAACGTCGTAACTCCAGCTACTCGATGTTTCGTGGAATTTGCGCAGCCGTTTAAAAAGATACGACGATTTTTATTTCGCTGGGGTTTATTAAACCCCACGTGGTTCACGGAAGGTTAATAAGAGAGGAAGGTATAGGTATTTTAATAAGAGTTTTATATATTTTTTATGAAATTATGTCGGAACTAGCGCAAGGCCCAACCGATTAAGCCAAACTAAGCAGACTTTTGCTATAGCCAACCCGTGGGACACCCCGTGGGGTGCCGGGTTACAATGTCACCCTCCCATTTCTTCCTGTGTGTGGCCCAAAAGGCGACTAGAGGTAAAATACTGGAAGGTGGGCAGCAGCGCCTTCTGAGGAACTGATATGTTAAACTGCGATCCCCAAGACGCCTATCAAGCGTAGGGATCGTGGCAATCCCCCTCTAAATGGGGGAGGCTGTGTTCAGAAGTGGACAATCCGACTGATTCAGTACAGTACGGTAAGCTGACTTACTAACTTCTGCCTATAACAGATGCATTTCATCACAAGTCACGAATTGCTCCGCGCCCGTCACTTTGAGACAGAGTTGTTAAGTCTCATGAGCCTGTAATTTTACTGGCTCTCAGTGACTGCTGCCAGAACACACTGTTAGGTACTTGGCGACAGATTGTCTACTTTATGGTCGTAGCTAGCTAGGCGAGTATTCGCAAAAAGTCCATCCATCACGCGGTGAAGTTCAAGCCGGTGCGGTAGTTGGTATTGAACCATGGACCTGCGGCACGGCAGTCCATTGCTATTACCGTTCGTGATTGTGATAATACCTTAAATTAGGTTTATATATTAGGATGATACTTCGGATCATTATTTACAATTTCATGAACAAAAAGGCCATGTCATTTGCATTCTCAAAATATTAAAAAAATATGTATGTAATTGAATATGTTGCTGAGATGTTGCTTTCCAAAATTACAATTTAACAACTAAAGGATAAACGAATTTTATGACAATTCCTAATCTTGAATGTGTCTACTTTCTAGCCATTGAAGACTCGAAAAATTTCATTTCACTTTAATAAAGTTCCTTCCCCGGCCAATGTGGATCATGATCCGAGAAACAATGGCACCTAGCAGCAATGAGCGTCGGTCGCAGGCTGTACCTTTGTTTCATTTCCTGGTACCACGAGATTTTTTGCTTTTCTAAGTTTGGAGGTGGGGTAAGTGTAGAGAAGGCTTGATGGAACAAAACATTTCTTTAGCATTCCTCACAAAACTGCTAAATGTGAGGAATGCTAAAGAAAGGAAAAGCAATGTTACAATAGTTTGAGCATTGCGTACAGTCACATCTATCCCGGAGTAAGCCAGTATTATTGCTGTTCCTTGCTGGGAATACTCGGTAACTGTCTAAAATATAGTGCTAAGTTCAGTATACGGCATCAGGCTCGTATCTGATAATATGCTACCAAAACCTTATTATTAACATTTAAAAATGTGGAGTTGGAAACCTCTTTCTGCCTTTTTCCTTATAATTTTCTTTTGTATTTTATGTGCTTGTAAAATAACATGAAGTTATTAATAAAAACAGTTTTTATTATAAGAACTAAAAAATTGAAACAAATAAGTGTAAAGAATGTACATATTCGTTTTACTAAATATTTTTTTTTCTTGCCGGTAAAATTGCTTTTTTTCTATTAGTATCTAGTTCCGTTACACTTTGGTGCACACCTGTTCATTCAGGAAGATCCCCCCCACGTTTTACACTAATCAAAAATATGGGGGGAGGGTTCATCAGTTAAAAGCTAATAAATTACAAAGCCGATTGCGTGTAAAGTCCTTCTCCATACTTAACTCCCCATGACGTTATTAGGTATGATCGCGCCGAACTGCGGATTTCAATAACGAACGATTCTTTTGTTACGTGCGCTACCAATATTTGAGCACGGCTCACCGCTGCCGGCTCTAGATATTAAACATTCGACTCGTATCAACGTCTACCAACACTTGAACCTATGGTTTTATCAACACTATATACCTCCTTATGTTTTTAAGTTATTAGGGGCATGCAGGATTAAAACATAAACTTTTCACTTCTCATACCCGTAAACGTCTTGTTTATGTCTGGTGTAAGCGGCTACAGCGGCTTTTTTATGATCTAGTGTACAAAAGACTGTATCCTTGTCTGTCCGTCATCTTTAAACTGATGTGTCTTTTAAACCAAAATAAATGAAGGGTTGAATTTCTTTAAAATGTGTTTGTTTTTTTATCTCATTTAATAGGGTATTTTCACAAAATTGCATGCCAGTGCCATCGTAACCTAAACACTAATAAATCAAGTATTTACTTAATGTGTAGCTGTGCTAATATGGAGGTTGCCTAAGTACTTATAACAAATATAATAGATAAAACTTACGCAAGGACACCACTATTCAAGAAACGTAATTTTTCAACGTTTCTATCTAACGATCTATCATAAAAATAGTACTAAGATACAAGCCTTAAAATTAGAGATTGACGTGTGAGGCAAGCTTGTTCAGGATTCAGAAATGAAAAATAAGTAACGGATTATCATATTAGAAAATGAAAAATATACGAGAGAAAAATTATAGTCTTGTGCGGGATTTGAACCCGCGTCCATCCACCCCTAAAGCCGGAGTTTGCTGTGACCGCTATATGCTATAATTTTTTTTTCTCCTAAATTTGCGATTTTATAATGTAATCTGCAGAGCAGGCATTTCAAATATAATAATATTAAAAAGGATAATCATATTTAAAATGTCAAGCACAAAAATTACAGCTTTTTATTGTTCGAGATTACCTATATAATGTAAAGTCTTGATGACATGTAGGAAATAGATTGAGACCTATGTTATATATTTTATTTTATTATGATTATCGGTGTCGTAATATTAGGTATACAGTTTTTATGATAAATATTTAAAGGTGGTACAAATCCTACAATAACGCAACCGCCATTTTTGTTATCCCGTAACTGTTTCCAGAATTGAATTATGGGATACTCATTGAATTTACTGATTAAACTGATCTTAACGATATTAGTACTGATATGAAGTTCAACAACAAAATATTTCGGACGATGAACGTAATAACACGCAGCCCATTCTCCGAGGTTTTCTGTGTGTCCTGTCTTGTTACGGCCAGGGGAAAATATCAATGATCAGGCATGCCATCACTCAAGAAACATTTACACCCACAGCACTGCCTATGTAGCTGCCTGAGCTCCTCTGCTGAAAGACATCAATCGGGGCCAAAGTCTAAGCCAAATAAATCAGTTTTTTAAAGGAATCAGTGATTTCCGTTCAAATGTAAAATACTTTCCCTCATTCAACTCTCCCCCATCAGACACTTTAATCATTAATTAGTAATTCATCCACGAACCACAAAAACGACGAGTTCATTGTCTCACCGTTTTAAATTCTCTTCGTTCCCTAGGGACAAACAAGGTAACGTAAATAAAATTAATTGTATATTCCGCGCCTTACCTGTCGCCGTGCCGGGAAGAAGCGGTAAGAAATGGGTAGATTATTTACACTTTGTCTTTACTTTGTGATTGAATTAATGAAGCTGTAAGAAAAGGTATATAGCTTAATTATTGCGTAGTAAGTGCTTATTATAGGACGAAACTCTCGTATGTGGTGCGAAATAAAAAATAAATAAACAGTTTAAAAAATCCGCGACCATTCGACTCTTGGGCCGCGACATGATCTGCCAACGGAGCTATCGTGGTGCGGGACTCATATTTCGAATTAATGCTTTCTTTCCTATTGTTGAAACGTTTTAAGGGAACGTAGCGATATCTGCAGCCAAACTGCATGGAATAAATTTAAGCAATGACTCACGATAGCTCAATTGGCAGAGCTGTCCCGGTCTGTGGGACAGATGATAGTGAATTCAAATCCTAATTATAAAAAAAAGTCTATGAAATTTCATAAGATTAGTGCTTATAAAGCGTAATTTATTAGCAGGTATAATATAAATTAATAATAACCACTTACCTAGTTAATGAAAGAAGATCAACTCACTTAACAAGTAGATCAAATTACATTGTTGCACGGTGCACCGTCTATTTAAGACGACAAAAATTCGTACTGTGACTCATTACCACGGAAGCTCAGATAGGAAGAGCTTGTCGTTCCGCGCCATCCGCTGGTTTGAATCGAACCATGGTTCTATTATAATTTTTTCCTTCCTTTTAGATTTCCGTTCATTTAAATCCGTTAGTTGAAACTAGCAGCAACAAAGCATGTGCATACTATTGAAAATTCACTCAGCAATATGTTACATAATTCGCAAAAGGAAGTAACTTCATTCAAAGCTATCCAGAACAGTACGTTTTCTGAACTAGTGATGCAATGTAAATAGCTCAATAACTCATCGATATTCGGCAGACGGTAGACTGCATAGCTCGGCGAGCGCAAAACTGCGAGAAAGGGACATTAAAGTTCGATATCGTTGTGATATCGATAAAGTTTGTTATGGTTCTTAATCAACGTATGATAACAACTGGAAATGGAATTCATATTATTGACAAGTAGTGTTTTATTTTACTCTGCTCGTATTTATAAAAACACAAAACAATTTTTATTTTCATAGGGAGTGGGTTATGTTGTTCTAAATATATGTTATTTTTTCTATAATGAAAATTTTTAAAGTTTTGGTAGAAGCAACCCGAGTTCAAAATGCTGGCATATGTTTGCTTAACTAATTCCGAAAAGTATTTATTTTGATAATTGGCATAAAGCAGAATTCGTTATTATTAATGAGTATAAAATAGATCAGTACGTAATAATTTTTAGCCAATTAACTTGACAAAGAACCACGACGTTTTCCCAGCGTGCGAGCAGCAAAATAGTGTGCGGATATAATATGTGTTTTAGTATTGTAGTCTTTTGGTGCTATCATAAATAGGTAGTATGCAATTGTTTTTTGCCAAGTTTATTTTTAATGAACCATTTGTCAGCCTTATTGTTGGACAGCCGTAGCTGTATAAAAATTAACATAGAAGCCTAAAAGATTTACACGTAGGAAGCAAAGTATATGGCACTTAATAATACGTTTTTTTATTGACTCGCTGTTATTCCTATTGGCATACGTTTTTTGTACTAATTGTAAAAAACACTTCATCCCTGCATATTCAGATTTGAAACCCATATCTATGGGTGTGACAGATTTTCTACGAAAACTCGGCCGCGAAATTTAATCGGCCTTTGTTATGTACCTAATATGTGAAAAATTGAAAGTCTTCCATTAGCGGAAGTCTCTGTTCTGCCGCAAATCCTCCCTTACTAAAGCAACATTTAGGAATCTCAAGGTTCTCGTGAGATCCACGGGGCAGACAGGTATTGAGTTTTAAAAACAAATATTATTTTATTACCACGTAGGTGGTAAATTAACAATATTAAGAGCACGCCAATTTGATAATATGCAGTAATAACTTTTTGAAACTACTCGAACCTATACAGTAAACATAAATGGTACCTATTTTTTGTTTCAACAATGCATTTATCGATACAACAGTGCTTGCTGGCACATCCCTAATCGTACACGGTTCTTTGACAAATGTTATGGAGTCAGCCACGTGAGTCGCGGCATTTTAAACACGCAATTTCACTCTTATTTTGAGAACTAACGAATCGAATTTCGGTCCATATTTCTTTTGGCACAGTTACAATGAAACAGAAGCGTTAGTGTTTTGTACATAACAAAATAAATATGAACATCTAATAAAAATCATTGATGATTTAGTCTTTAAATTGAACAGAACCACGGAGGTAGATCAAGTAAACTTAGATAAATGTTAGTGGTACTTATTACAAAAATCTCCTTGCTATGACTTTCCTTGTATGATACACATAGCACGTGAGAAAAGTTGAACCGTTTTAGATAAATCCACTTTTAGAAAACCATTTCATAGAGACTGGTCTCCAGCTTCAAATTATTTACAATTTTAGTGTTTGCCATAATACAATAATTTGATAACATGTTTGATAATTACAAAAACACAAATATACGATAGGAAAAATTTAAGTCATGTGCGGGATTCGAACTCGCATCCATCCACCCCTTGAGCCGGGGTATGCTCTAACCAATTGAGCTAACATAATTTGACGTCATAACTCGAGTCTTGAGTCGTATATTTGTGATTTTGTAATGAAATCCGCATAGCAGGCGTTATTGCAAACCTAACAATGTTTGATAATGTGCTGTCTGTATTCTGCCTGCAGGCAGGTGTACAAATGTTTGTATTAAAGGCTTAAAACTGCTCGCATATAAATAAAATTGACACATTTTACATATTCTCTATAAATTGTCAGTGATAATTTTCTGATATTGGTTTTTAATTTAGTTCACAGAAAATATTATCCAATGATAATTAAAGAAAAAAGCCTTTTTCTCATTTTCCTTGAAAGAGCAGTCGTCTATAGGCAACCCTTTATTTTTTCTAAAGCTTTGAAGCAGATAATAAATCCGTATAATGAAACACCTTAATCTCTACAGAATCTTATTGCAAGAAACTCGAGATATTGCAATATTAATTAGTGAATTAATGCGATTATACACTGTTGCACTTTACAAGCGTTTAATTAAACGCTCAGTAACATTAAGGTTGGTTTATTAGAAATAAAATGTTTGTAAAAAATCCCGTTAGTCTTCTTTGATTATATAATTTTTCATGTACAAATGCTCGATGAAGATGTACCAGCATTCTCTGATCGACAATTATCTATGTCTGAATAAAAGGCTATTTAAGACTAAAATATAAGTATATTATATGGGAGCTCATCGTATTTTCCAAAACTTATCAAAGCGCTTGGTCGATGCGACGCGTGATCAAAATGCTGGCACCTATTTGGCTCAAAGAATAAGCATTGCAATTCAACGGGGCAATGCTGCCAGCATGCTGTGCACGCTGCCAACTGGTAGTGGGCTGGAGCATTTAGACTGCCTATGAGTCTGCAATGACTTAATGCTTTTATTGTAGTAGCGTAGTGTTGAATATACTCGTAGTTCGTAATATTTTGTTAATAAAGGCATATCGCCGATAAAAAAAAGTATATTATATTTATATTATTACTATTGTATAATAAGTAGTTAAAAGTTTTTGTATGTACCTATGCGGAATGAACGCTACAGCGTTTTTCGACCTATTCTGCAGTCCCCATTACTCATGCTTCAGTTTACCGACGGCAGCAGATTTCAGAACGCAGTCGGCCCCTTAATTAATTGGCTTGCATTCGTTTGCATGAATTACTCAGGTATTTCGAACGAACCCGGCTTTTTTAAACCCTTTGTAGAACTACAGCGGCGATTGTGCGGCGTTTTTTGAGGAACGTCAAAAGTAAAGTTAGCTTTTAGGAAATTTAACGTTATGGTTTTATGCAGGTTGTTGAAATTTTTAAATGTTATATACAAATTGCTTCGTAAGTATGTCCTAAATGGCAATTATTGATTTTTTCTTATATCTAAGTTCTAGAACGAGCTGAAATTTAGCCTACTGTACTGTATCAGCCAGATTGTCCACTGCTAAACACAGCCTCCCCCATTAAGAGGGGATTTGCCCCACGCTTGGCAGGCCTCTTGGGGATCGCAGTTTAAGATATCAGTTCCTCAGAAGGCGCCTTCACCTTCCCGTATTTTACGGTAGTCGTCTGTTACGACACCCACAGATAGCAATGGAGGGGTGACATTCTAGCTCGACACCCAACGAGATACTTGTTTCACTGAAAATATAATATTATGGCACCTAGATAATCAAAAGATAGTAGTAATATTAGTAAATGAGTAAAATCATGTCTATGTACTATGAGGAAAATTGGTGTATAACTCAGTTTACCAATTATTACTAATTACACACTTCGTAAAAGCTTTACTGAAAAATATTATATTTAACTTGAGAGTCTGAATACCTACTTGTGAAGTTGTGAGTGAAGCATGGTCACAATTGATAATTATCTAATTCATTTATATTGTATATTTCCGCCATGCCGCAGGTCCTTCGGTCCTTCGATCCCTACCGCCGGCATGAGCGTCATCGCATGGTGGAAAGGCATTTTGTGAATGCTCGCTTTGCTAGTACTACTACCCTCAAGTAGAAAATCTGTCACCAAGCACCTAACAATGTGTTCCGGCCACAGTCCTTGAGAGCCAGTAAATGAAATAACAGGCACATGAGACTTAACAAATGTATGTCTCAGAGTGACGGGCGCAGCGCAGTTCGTCAATTGTAAGGAAATGCATCTTAGATGAGGTTACCGCATAAAATCAGGTGGGCTTCGTAAGTGTTCTATCCCAATCAGATATAAAAATAAACCTACACAGCTGTTATTTTTTGTATGAAATCATATCTTATCTACCGTCATCATTTACACTAATTTTATAAAGAGGAAACACTGAGTAAAATCTAAAGTCAAAAGCGCCCTAATGACGGCCAATTTATATGGTATAAAACCGACCAAACGTAAATACGTACAAAAACGCCTTCCAACTAGAAGGCGTTAAACGAGGTCAGTGAAGGCGAATGTTTCTTTTCGTCTTCATTTAAGGTGTATTTTGTGGTCTTTCTAAAATATTGACTTTTCGATGAGGCTGATTAAGTCGTACGTCATAGTGATAATCACCGTATAGAAGCCGCCGTAAAAGTAAGGTATATTTTATGGTCAATACTGCAATTATTATCGTGTTACAAGTTCAATTCTGAAAATAATTTACGGAAGGCTTTTTTGACGGTTGTTTTTATTATAAAACATGGTACATTTTTATTGATTGGTGAAAATCACCTTAAGATTTGTGAATTCATCTTACGTAGTTATAATTCAACGGTAAAGGTCAAATTTGATTTAAGCCTTTAAGTCGTTTTTCTCAGTAAATACTTGTATTTTTGTATGTAACAAATTAACTTAAAACAACTACTGGACCGATATGAAAAATTCTTTCACCATTTGAATTCCACATTATCCCTTATGAACATAAGCTATAGATAATGTTGTTTTAGGTTTATCGCGATTATTACACATAGTAATTAAACAACTTTAAATGGTTTAAATTGCGTATATTTATCATTATTTTGCGACCACGATCACTGCAAAGTGTTTAAAACGTCGGGACAAAGATAATGATAAATATACGCGATTTAAACCGTTTAAAGTTGTTTAATAACTTTTTTTTTTTTTTTTTTATGTAGCTGATAGGTTAGCCTTTGACCACTATCTCACCTGATGGTAAGTGATGATGTGGTCGAAGATGTTATTCAGGCTAACCTAGAAGTATTACTATAAGTTATAGATTATTTTCAGTATACTTTTTTTTAATGTTCGAGCGAAGCCGTGCTAGTTTAGTATAAATTCCTTAATGGAAATACTATTTGTATTTCTACTTGAGTCAATAACAGAATGTTACAAACTTTTCCAGACAAGCATTATTTTTTTAATTATAGTTGATAGGCTAGGCTTTGACCACTATCTCACCTGATGATAAGTGATGATGTAGTTGAAGATATTGCTCAAACTAACTTTTTTTTTTATGTTATTGTGATGGAACAAGCGCGAAGCCCACCTGATGTTAAGCGGTATCCTCTGCCGTACAGATGCATTTCATCAAGTGACGAATTGCACTGCGCCCATCACCTTGAGACATAGCTGTTAAGTCTCATTTTGCCTGTTATTTCGCTGGCTCTCAAGGACTGCTGCCGGAACACACCGTTAGGTGCTTGGCGACAGATTTTCTACTTGAGGGTGGTCGCTAGCCAGGCGAGCATTCGCAAAATGCCCTTCCACCATGCGGCGAAGCTCAAGCTCTGGGCGATTCGAACCATGGACCTGATGCGCGGCAGTCCATAGCCAATGCCACTGAGCCATCACTGCTTCAAAAAATACTGACTCTCAAGGAAAGCTGTTGGAACACATCGTTAGGTGTTTGGCGACAAATGTTCTACTTGAGGGTGGTAGCTAGCCAGGAGGGCATTTTAAAAATGCCCTACCAGCATGATATAAGCATGATATAACGACTGTCATCCTAAGACAAAAACCTGGACTTAGGGCTTAACGTGCCCTGTGAAGCACGGGTGCGGTCAGTTAGAGTAAAGCAACTAACGGTTACCCATCCAAGTCACGACCGCAGTCAAGTGGATGTTGCTTAATTTAATTTAGTTAAACGACTTAGCAAGCTATTCTACGAGCGCTTTATTACTACGTTAATTGTACTTAATACATCGCATGTAATATACACGCTTACCTATATATCCACTCAGATACGCGTTTCCTCTCGAAACTTAAAATCCCCGCAAACTTACACGATCCGCCGGCAGAACCCGCAAGTCGCCGGATGGCACTGGATCAGGTGGACCGGTTGAAACCGGATTATTCCGGTCCACGGCGGCCGGAACCGGATCAAACACGGTTTTAGACTTAGCCGGCTGCGTGCTGCTCACGCTACGAAGGTGCTCCGTAATTGAAAGGGTTATCTTAGCTTGATTTATTAGCGACAGAGCTCTTAATCTTTGGTATTAGATGTCTGACTGTTTAGTTCTCTCGACTGTGTGAGTTTTTCATTCGAGGGTATCAAAACAAAACCTGGCAAAGTGGCATTTGGATTGGCTCTGTGAAAGTTCTGCATGGCCACAGCAGGTTTTTTTATGTTATTGTGGCGGAAAAAGCCCGAGGCCCACCTGATGTTAAGGGGACTAACCTCTGCCTATAACAGATGCATTTCGTCAACGACGAATTGCACTGTGCCCATTTTTTCGGCTTATTGTGTGATATTTGTTAAAGTAATTTAAGTATAGTAAAGCAAGTTACGTATAGTTCACACTATTGTTATTGTTTTGTATAATTTGTTAATATTTGTGGGGACCTATAATTGGCCCATTGCTTTGTATACATGTTTCTATTTGATATGATGGCTGTTGGTCTTTCAAGTAATTAATAAAAAATAAAATTTTGAGTTTTTGTACAAATGTGCCGCATCTGTATTCAGTCTGCAAGCAGACGTGCTAATATTTTGTCAGTCGCAATAGGTAATCATAATAAAAATTAAACGTAATACTGAATTACTTTTATAAATCCCTTGCAATTCTAAATACTCTTTAACACTATAAAATCAATAATCTAATAGCCACTTTGTAAGGATTTATCAATCTAAGTGCACAATAATGTGCCAACGTAAATTCGAGAGTTAAAGTCGGGTTAACTTGGTTTTTGTATGAGATTTTACACTTATTTCGAGTTTAACTCGTGTTTCCTCGTTGGCGTAAGTGGCCTAACTGTTTCAAATCATCAGGTACCTTATTGTATACTGTAATACACATATTGATGTTCACATTTCATTTAAAAATGTTCTTATGGCACCGAGGTGGATATAATAAGTTTTTGTACAGACATTCTAGCCCGGCACCCACGAAGTTTAGTTTAATAATTGATAAATATTTTATTTATTTTATATTTTTGCGACAACGACACATATACAACTGCAGCAGAAAATATAGATAATCTTCTGGACTCATCTATTGGCCCACCTTGTATTTTCAGTTTCGTTTGGTCCTAGCTAAAATTTTATATTAGGTCGAGCAAAAAGTTTTTATGCAGTTTTGAACCTGGCACATTTTACCATCTTTTTCGATCGTATTTGTTTTAAATTTGAATTCAGAATACCATACGACATGGAGCTACGCCTAACAAGTCGGATATGCGCCTTGTTAAAGGCAATTGATTTTTGAATAAAAAACATGTTTTATCAAATAAAGGTTTAATTTAATAACGCGTGTTGCCTCCATGGGCATCTACCACAGCTCTCATACGATTAGGCATAGAGTTTATCAACCGCTCTATGAAATTTTGAGGGATTATCTCCCATTCCTCTTCTATGGCAGTTTTCAACTCCTGCATCGTCTGGGCAACTGGCTGACGAGCCCTAACACGTCTTTTTAGCTCGTACCACATGTGCTCAATAGGGTTCATGTCTGGGCTTCTGGCTGGCCAGTCCATAACTGTGATGTTCACATCCCGAAGATATTCCCTGACGATGCCGGCCGCATGGGCTCTTGCATTATCATGCATAAAAAGGAAATTTGGGTCCACATAGTCCGCGTATGGTATCACGTGAGGTTCTAAGCACTCACGAATGTACCTTTCAGCATTTAATGTTGGCAGCCGTGGTCCTGTAACAACCTCAAGTTGAGTTTTGCCGCTCGCGGATATACCGCCCCAGACAGTCCATGAGCCACCGCCATAAGCAACCCTCTCTTCAAAGCAGCATTGTGCGAAACGCTCTCCCTTACGTCGGTAGACCTTCTTCCTTCCATCATTGCCATGTAACACAATTTTAGACTCATCAGAAAAGAGTACACGGCTCCAATCTTGCTGTGTCCAATTTAAATGACTGCGTGCGAAATGAAGGCGCGCTGTTCGGTGGGCTCGCGTTAGTTTGGGCCCATTAGCTGGCTTGTGTGGTACCATATCGCGTTCTTTTAACCTTCTCCGAACAGTTCGAGCGCTCATAGATACTCCGTGGAAGTCGCGAAGTTGGTTTTGTATCTCAATGGAGGTAAGGTGACGATTTCTCAAGCTGGTCGTCACGATGAATCGATCCTGCCTTTCAGTTGTGACCCGAGATCGTGGCCTTCCTTGGCGACGAACAAAGCCGCCAGTCTCTAGGTACCTCCGATAAACATTTCGGACCGCAGATCGACTTAAATTAAGTTGAGCACTCACGTTTCTTTGGCTGTGTCCGGCCTGAATAAGTGCCACAGCTTGGGCGGCGACTTCAGGTGAAGTATCCATAGATTATTGATAGAACCTCACCTTAATGTTAAGAATAAGTAATGTTTGTTGCAAAACCAAAGATATCAATCACTTTTTCAAGAATTAAATCCAAGTAAACCAATAAAACCAAGTTTTCTTAGTATTCGATTGTTTGATATCAACAAACAGGCTCCAAATTGTCTTTTGTTTCTTTAAATTCTGTGTTCGAAATTCAAAAAAGACTATTGAATGAAATTGTGAATGTGCCAGGTTCAAAACTGCATAAAAACTTTTTGCTCAACCGAAATTTTAGCTAGGACCAAACGAAACTGAAAATACAAGGTGGGCCAATAGATGAGTCCAGAAGTGTATATTAAATGTCATGAGTACATATAATCAAAACTATTGATTTTAGAAGAAAAAGAAGTGGTAGATGAGTTACCATATTCACTTTCGATGTTTATTAGTGGCACGCACTCTCACGCTCATAAAACGTATAGGTAGGTATTATCTCATGGCAGAGTACATGTGGGAGAAGGATGGTGTACTAAATATCATATTCTGGGGCGCATAAACAAAAATCAAAATTAATTACGTGCAACGATTCGTCCATAACGCGACGACAGAGCTCGTTAGCTAATTAGTAAGGTTTTGAGGTACCACTATCAGTGCGTGTATAAGATATCTACGTCTTTTTGAGAAATCATTGGTAACAGTAGTCAGAAATATAATGAATATTTTTTTCTTATTCATTACTATTACGTTGGTTTTACTAAGAACACAGGTGTTGATCACTACCTCTCAAAAGTTACCAAACAAGTTGGTAACTTGTGACAGTTCTTGGGCTGACATATTACCCGTCAGGAGGTATAGGCAGGGGAAGCTTGTACTACCTATTGAAAAACTTTGGAACAACTTTCTTGTGTAGACGCTAGGACTTTGTCTAAGTAGAGCTGAGAAGACTTCTTCAAAATCACCAGACTCTCTACGTAAAGTATATAATTTCACAATAACAATATTAATAGGACTTATACGCTTGCTAAACACATGTTGCTGGAGCGTTTTGCGAATGCACGCCTGACGAGCTGCCACCCTCAAGAAGAATGTTTGTCGCTAAGCGCCTAGCAGTGTGTTCTGGCAGCTTTCTTTAAATACCCATTACTAATCTAAGTAAAGCATCTTCAACCACATTTTCACTTACACGATCAGGTGAAATTTAGCAGTGGTGGTCACGAGGAGACTTGAAAAAGGCTAGGTTCACGAAGCGCAAACTGGCAAACCAGAATCATAGTTAGTAGGCTCAAGGACATGCATGCTAAATTTCACTGAGATTGAATATTTGGTATTTAAATTGTGACATACATAGCTACTTATGTCTGGAAAGATCGCGTACCTCGGCCATGTCCTACGTCACGAGAAATATGATCTTCTCCAATTTATAATGATGGGCAAAATTGAAGGAAAGCGACGCGTGGGACTTAGGAAAAAGGCTTAGTTGCGAAATATTCGAGAATGAACCGGTACTTCCAGCGTGGAAGACCTATTTCACTTGACACATGATAGGAATAAGTTCGCTGAGCTGACGGCCAACCTCCAGTAATGGAGAGGCACCTACAGAAGAAGAAGAAGCATGGAAAGAGCTACGGAGACACTAGCCTTAACCAATCTACTAGGTTGAAGCAAAATCCATTGAGATCACGACTTGGACTGGTGATCTCATATAAATTGTTTTATTTATGTAAATATTTATCTTAAAAATAAGTCTTCCATTCAAGACTTTTTGATATTTTGTTCTAAGGAGAAATAAATTTTAAATTTTACCACACATTTCTACTAAATAAAAAATAAAATTCTCCCATAAAGTTAAAAATGTTTGAAAGTGTCATCTACTCAAATATGCGGAGGTAATGACGTTTTCCAAGTTTCCGGGAGCACAGTCCCGGGTCCAGGCCGCGGGCGACGCGGGACTTTACAAATTGAAATTATTTTTTCATTAAAATTGGTAACTTTCAAGTCTTCAGGTGAACTTTCTTAAGCACCCAATTCACAGCGTGCTGTAGTTGAACGATTCTTTCGAACTTTCGTGTCTGGTCGCTTAATGTGAGAAACTTCTTAATGTTAGTATGATACTTCATAATAAAAAATAATCCTCCTCTTTCCTTTTCCTAGAAGAATCATTAATATATTTTCATAAAATGAAAATAAATGAATCGTAATGATAACCGTTTTTCTTTACACATATTTAGAGAGCACATTTCCCCCCCCTGCTGGGATATAACTACTACATATGCGCTGGACTCGTTTCCATTTTGAAGATATAGATCAACAGGATAGAAGCGTTTTTATCTCGGCAGTGAAGTTGGAATCTATACGTTTAACCGGCAAATGCGGGTTCGATATCCAAAGCGAACCCGATATTCGCTAAGCTAGTGCTTGCATATCATAATTGTGTCTAAAGTGTTTTAATATATGGCGTCTTGTACTAGCACAGTAGGCAAATTTACCGTGCGAGAGTTGCAGGCTATGGACACTACGCGGCGCTGCGCTTTAGATGCACAGCGCTCGTCAGGTCGATGTCCCCAGCCGCACGCTATCAGCTTCATAGTGTAACTAAAACAGTTGATCTACTTAAGATATCTGCTACTAAATCCAGTACTCAATTATTATATTCTTGTGACTATTCCCTTATAGTGCAACTAACACAGTTGATAACCTTTAACTATTACTATTAAAATACATACCGTTAAGTGCTTGGCGACAGATTTTCTACTTGAGGGTAGTAGCTAGCCAGGCGGGTATTCGCAAAATGCCCTAGCACCATGCAAAATTACTGGTTCTGGAGGACTCATAGAGGCACATATCGTTAAGTGCTTGGCGACAGATTTTCTACTTGACACACAGTGGTAGCAAGCCAGGCGGGTATTTATAAAATGCCCTACCACCATGCAAAATTACTGGTAGCTAGCCAGGCTGGTAATCGCAAATTGCCCTACCACCATGCACAACTACTAGTTCTCAAGGATACATAGCGGCACATAGCGTTAAGTGCTTGGCGACAGATTTTCTACTTGAAGGTGGTAGCTAGCCAGGCAGGTAATCGCAAATTGCCCTACCACCATGCAAAATTACTGGTTCTGGAGGACTCATAGCGGCACATACCGTTAAGTGCTTGGCGACAGATTTTCTACTTGACACATAGTGGTAGCAAGCCAGGCGGGTATTTACAAAATGCCCTACCACCATGCCAAATAACTGGTTCTAGAGGACACATAGCGGCACATAGCGTTAAGTGCTTGGCGACAGATTTTCTACTTGACACATAGTGGTAGCAAGCCAGGCGGGTATTTATAAAATGCCCAACCACCATGCAAAATTACTGGTTCTCAAGGATACATAGCGGCACAAAGCGTTAAGTGCTTGGCGACAGCTTTTTTACTTGAGGGAGGTAGCTAGCCAGGCGGGTATTTACAAAATGTCCTACCACCATGCCAAATTACTGTTTCTAGAGGACACATAGCGGCACATAGCGTTAAGTGCTTGGCGACAGATTTTCTACTTGACACATAGTGGTAGCAAGCCAGGCGGGTATTTACAAAATGCCCTACCACCAAGCCAAATAACTGGTTCTAGAGGACACATAGCGGCACATAGCGTTAAGTGCTTGGCGACAGATTTTCTACTTGAGGGTAGTAGCTAGCCAGGCGGGCATTCGCAAAATACCCTACCACCATGCAAAATTACTGGTTCTGGAGGACTCATAGCGGCACATACCGTTAAGTGCTTGGCGACAGATTTTCTACTTGACACATAGTGGTAGGAAGCCAGGCGGGTATTTGCAAAATGCCCTACCACCATGCAAAATTATTGGTTCCGGAGGACTCATAGCGGCACATACCGTTAAGTGCTTGGCGACAGATTTTCAACTTGACACATAGTGGTAGGAAGCCAGGCGGGTATTTGCAAAATGCCCTACCACCATGCAAAATTATTGGTTCCGGAGGACTCATAGCGGCACATACCGTTAAGTGCTTGGCGACAGATTTTCTACTTGACACATAGTGGTAGCAAGCCAGGCGGGTATTTACAAAATGCCCTACCACCATGCCAAATAACTGGTTCTAGAGGACACATAGCGGCACATAGCGTTAAGTGCTTGGCGACAGATTTTCTACTTGACACATAGTGTTAGCAAGCCAGGCGGGATAACCCGACAAAGAACCCGATATTCGCTAAGCTAGTGCTTGCATATCATAATTGTGTCTAAAGTGTTTTAATATATGGCGTCTTGTACTAGCACAGTAGGCAAATTTACCGTGCGAGAGTTGCAGGCTATGGACACTACGCGGCGCTGCGCTTTAGATGCACAGCGCTCGTCAGGTCGATGTCCCCAGCCGCACGCTATCAGCTTCATAGTGTAACTAAAACAGTTGATCTACTTAAGATATCTGCTACTAAATCCAGTACTCAATTATTATATTCTTGTGACTATTCCCTTATAGTGCAACTAACACAGTTGATAACCTTTAACTATTACTATTAAAATACATACCGTTAAGTGCTTGGCGACAGATTTTCTACTTGAGGGTAGTAGCTAGCCAGGCGGGTATTCGCAAAATGCCCTAGCACCATGCAAAATTACTGGTTCTGGAGGACTCATAGAGGCACATATCGTTAAGTGCTTGGCGACAGATTTTCTACTTGACACACAGTGGTAGCAAGCCAGGCGGGTATTTATAAAATGCCCTACCACCATGCAAAATTACTGGTAGCTAGCCAGGCTGGTAATCGCAAATTGCCCTACCACCATGCACAACTACTAGTTCTCAAGGATACATAGCGGCACATAGCGTTAAGTGCTTGGCGACAGATTTTCTACTTGAAGGTGGTAGCTAGCCAGGCAGGTAATCGCAAATTGCCCTACCACCATGCAAAATTACTGGTTCTGGAGGACTCATAGCGGCACATACCGTTAAGTGCTTGGCGACAGATTTTCTACTTGACACATAGTGGTAGCAAGCCAGGCGGGTATTTACAAAATGCCCTACCACCATGCCAAATAACTGGTTCTAGAGGACACATAGCGGCACATAGCGTTAAGTGCTTGGCGACAGATTTTCTACTTGACACATAGTGGTAGCAAGCCAGGCGGGTATTTATAAAATGCCCAACCACCATGCAAAATTACTGGTTCTCAAGGATACATAGCGGCACAAAGCGTTAAGTGCTTGGCGACAGCTTTTTTACTTGAGGGAGGTAGCTAGCCAGGCGGGTATTTACAAAATGTCCTACCACCATGCCAAATTACTGTTTCTAGAGGACACATAGCGGCACATAGCGTTAAGTGCTTGGCGACAGATTTTCTACTTGACACATAGTGGTAGCAAGCCAGGCGGGTATTTACAAAATGCCCTACCACCAAGCCAAATAACTGGTTCTAGAGGACACATAGCGGCACATAGCGTTAAGTGCTTGGCGACAGATTTTCTACTTGAGGGTAGTAGCTAGCCAGGCGGGCATTCGCAAAATACCCTACCACCATGCAAAATTACTGGTTCTGGAGGACTCATAGCGGCACATACCGTTAAGTGCTTGGCGACAGATTTTCTACTTGACACATAGTGGTAGGAAGCCAGGCGGGTATTTGCAAAATGCCCTACCACCATGCAAAATTATTGGTTCCGGAGGACTCATAGCGGCACATACCGTTAAGTGCTTGGCGACAGATTTTCAACTTGACACATAGTGTTAGCAAGCCAGGCGGGATAACCCGACAAAGAACCCGATATTCGCTAAGCTAGTGCTTGCATATCATAATTGTGTCTAAAGTGTTTTAATATATGGCGTCTTGTACTAGCACAGTAGGCAAATTTACCGTGCGAGAGTTGCAGGCTATGGACACTACGCGGCGCTGCGCTTTAGATGCACAGCGCTCGTCAGGTCGATGTCCCCAGCCGCACGCTATCAGCTTCATAGTGTAACTAAAACAGTTGATCTACTTAAGATATCTGCTACTAAATCCAGTACTCAATTATTATATTCTTGTGACTATTCCCTTATAGTGCAACTAACACAGTTGATAACCTTTAACTATTACTATTAAAATACATACCGTTAAGTGCTTGGCGACAGATTTTCTACTTGAGGGTAGTAGCTAGCCAGGCGGGTATTCGCAAAATGCCCTAGCACCATGCAAAATTACTGGTTCTGGAGGACTCATAGAGGCACATATCGTTAAGTGCTTGGCGACAGATTTTCTACTTGACACACAGTGGTAGCAAGCCAGGCGGGTATTTATAAAATGCCCTACCACCATGCAAAATTACTGGTAGCTAGCCAGGCTGGTAATCGCAAATTGCCCTACCACCATGCACAACTACTAGTTCTCAAGGATACATAGCGGCACATAGCGTTAAGTGCTTGGCGACAGATTTTCTACTTGAAGGTGGTAGCTAGCCAGGCAGGTAATCGCAAATTGCCCTACCACCATGCAAAATTACTGGTTCTGGAGGACTCATAGCGGCACATACCGTTAAGTGCTTGGCGACAGATTTTCTACTTGACACATAGTGGTAGCAAGCCAGGCGGGTATTTACAAAATGCCCTACCACCATGCCAAATAACTGGTTCTAGAGGACACATAGCGGCACATAGCGTTAAGTGCTTGGCGACAGATTTTCTACTTGACACATAGTGGTAGCAAGCCAGGCGGGTATTTATAAAATGCCCAACCACCATGCAAAATTACTGGTTCTCAAGGATACATAGCGGCACAAAGCGTTAAGTGCTTGGCGACAGCTTTTTTACTTGAGGGAGGTAGCTAGCCAGGCGGGTATTTACAAAATGTCCTACCACCATGCCAAATTACTGTTTCTAGAGGACACATAGCGGCACATAGCGTTAAGTGCTTGGCGACAGATTTTCTACTTGACACATAGTGGTAGCAAGCCAGGCGGGTATTTACAAAATGCCCTACCACCAAGCCAAATAACTGGTTCTAGAGGACACATAGCGGCACATAGCGTTAAGTGCTTGGCGACAGATTTTCTACTTGAGGGTAGTAGCTAGCCAGGCGGGCATTCGCAAAATACCCTACCACCATGCAAAATTACTGGTTCTGGAGGACTCATAGCGGCACATACCGTTAAGTGCTTGGCGACAGATTTTCTACTTGACACATAGTGGTAGGAAGCCAGGCGGGTATTTGCAAAATGCCCTACCACCATGCAAAATTATTGGTTCCGGAGGACTCATAGCGGCACATACCGTTAAGTGCTTGGCGACAGATTTTCAACTTGACACATAGTGGTAGGAAGCCAGGCGGGTATTTGCAAAATGCCCTACCACCATGCAAAATTATTGGTTCCGGAGGACTCATAGCGGCACATACCGTTAAGTGCTTGGCGACAGATTTTCTACTTGACACATAGTGGTAGCAAGCCAGGCGGGTATTTACAAAATGCCCTACCACCATGCCAAATAACTGGTTCTAGAGGACACATAGCGGCACATAGCGTTAAGTGCTTGGCGACAGATTTTCTACTTGACACATAGTGTTAGCAAGCCAGGCGGGTATTTATAAAATGCCCTACCACCATGCAAAATTACTGGTTCTCAAGGATACATAGCGGCACATAGCGTTAAGTGCTTGGCGACAGATTTTCTACTTGAGGGTTGTAGCTAGCCAGGCGGGCATTAGCAAAATACCCTACCACTATGCAAAATTACTGGTTCTGGAGGACTCATAGCGGCACATACCGTTAAGTGCTTGGCGACAGATTTTCTACTTGACACATAGTGGTAGGAAGCCAGGCGGGTATTTGCAAAATGCCCTACCACCATGCAAAATTATTGGTTCTGGAGGACTCATAGCGGCACATACCGTTAAGTGCTTGGCGACAGATTTTCTACTTGACACATAGTGGTAGCAAGCCAGGCGGGTATTTACAAAATGCCCTACCACCATGCCAAATAACTGGTTCTAGAGGACACATAACGGCACATAGCGTTTAGTGCTTGGCGACAGATTTTCTACTTTACACATAGTGGTAGGAAGCCAGGCGGGTATTTATAAAATGCCCTACCACCATGCAAAATTACTGGTTCTCAAGGATACATAGCGGCACATACCGTTAAGTGCTTGGCGACAGATTTTCTACTTGACACATAGTGGTAGCAAGCCAGGCGGGTATTTACAAAATGCCCTACCACCATGCCAAATAACTTGTTCTAGAGGACACATAGCGGCACATAGCGTTAAGTGCTTGGCGACAGATTTTCTACTTGACACATAGTGGTAGGAAGCCAGGCGGGTATTTGCAAAATGCCCTACCAACATGCAAAATTATTGGTTCTGGAGGACTCATAGCGGCACATACCGTTAAGTGCTTGGCGACAGATTTTCTACTTGACACATAGTGGTAGGAAGCCAGGCGGGTATTTGCAAAATGCCCTACCACCATGCAAAATTATTGATTCTAGAGGACACATAGCGGCACATACCGTTAAGTGCTTGGCGACAGATTTTCTACTTGACACACAGTGGTAGCAAGCCAGGCGGGTATTTACAAAATGCCCTACCACCATGCCAAATTACTAGTTCTAGAGGACTCATAGCGGCACATACCTTTAAGTGCTTGGCGACAGATTTTTTACTGGAGGGAGGTAGCTTCTTAGAGGGCACTGCTGCTCACTTTCCGGTATTTTCCCTTAGTTGCCTCTTACGACACCCACAGTTAGTAATTGGGGCGTGACCATACTGTACTTTTTATACTGTGGCGCGTGAAAACAATGCCATCGAGGAAGTATTTTTTTTATTTGGCATGGTTTGAAATGACGTACAAGACACTCGCCTGATGGAAGATTCACGCCAGCGGATAACCATAAATGATGCAGTGTCACCATTCTGCTAATAATAATTCTGTTTATAAATATTTCTAGCTCGTAATCGCCGGAGAGAATTTTGCTGGAGACAACGACACGCGTCCTACCTCGATGACGCCTAGGCGGGTACTGAATGACGTGCGCGAGAGCTTGAATCTTTAGATTTGTAGTTTATTTATTCTTGTTAAAAAACTACAGCTAAATTTGAAAATGTGCCTTCAAACGTTATTAATAAATAACAAGCTCTATCCATTGGTAAAACTTCCACATAGTTTCATGATAGTATCTTTTAGTTCTACCTGATTTAAGTAGCGATATGGTGTCATGTTTGAAATTTTTTTTTATCGAAGAAATTGTTCATAATCACGTTTTTGACTTTGTACGTTCCTGGAGAGTATGTTCAACTTTATATAAATGATTTTATATATTCTAAATTTTCAATTCTATTCGAGTTACAGATTTTAAAAAATGTCTTAAGTAGGTAGGTACAACCTCGCCTTAAGCTTGAAAAATAGAAAAAATACAAATCGTCCTTTATGGATTTTTTTCATTCATTTTCATATTCTTGTTTAAAAAGATACATACCTAATTTTATCAATAGCCTCCCACTAGGTGAACTGACGACTTCGTGAAAGTCACGAGTAGCCAATGGTTACAAGCGGCTAATAACCGTTCTTTGTGGCGTTCTATGGGGGAAGCCTTTGTTCAACAGTGGACGTCTTCCGGCTAATGATGAATATAATCAAAGCATTTTTGTGTGAGGTGTATTTATACTCACACATATTTAAATGGTGATTAATGATTGCTATGTGTTTTTGTTTTCGTTAAGTGATAGAATTTGGATTTGTTAAGAAATTATTGCTGTCTGGGATTAGCGCATAATAGTATATATAAATTAATAAATATTTTTTTATTACTGATAGGCGCAGACGTACAGCAATTTAGTTCTGTGCTTCGCGAAAAAAATCTTCTTGAGCCTGGTACCTCGACAGGAAAATTTGCGAAATGCCCTGCCACCATGCACAATAGCGTGCAGTTACTTGTAGTCGTAGCGGGTCAAAGTATAAAACATAATTTTACCCGAAGAATGGAAAAAAAAAATTAAATATGCAAAATGCACATAAATATGCACACAAACACAATACGAGCCCTTTTACGACAGCTTATTTAGGTATTACACTTTTTAACATACTACTGTATAAAAATATAAAAATCACCCGTCTACTAAACACTTACTGTCTTATTCATAATCGTTCCATTATTTTATTAAAGGTTTATCAAACGTCATTAGTACTGCGCAAAGGAAAAGTCTTTTGCGCAGTACTAATGACGTATGATAAACCTCTTATTAAGTTATAGAGAGATTATGAATAAGGGGGTTACTGTATAAACTTTTCCACTAATACCTAATCAAACGTCCATGTGAGATCCCGTTAAATCCCACAGGTGACCCGGGATCCTGGGATTACGCGGATTACAAAATCCCGGGATACAGCTATCCGTCTTGATGATGTATTATAGTTTTCGATTCCATCGACAGATGTCGCTGATCGCTGCTTAGAGGCTTAGCGGTGTGTTTGAGTGCTGTATTTTGTTTATGGGGTTTTCGGTGTTATGATGACATGATGAATTAAGTTTGTTTATATCTGTCTATTATGGGCAGAGTATTGATAGCGCTTTCTATACAGACGTAGTTTTGTCATATTTTAAATACCGAATGTCCAAATCAAACTTGGTATAATTGTTATGTTTGCAATAACGCCTGCTATGCGGATTACATTATAAAATTACAAATATACGAGAGCAAAAATTTAAGTCATGTGCGGGATTTGAACCAGCCAGGCAGGCATTCCCAAAACACCGTACTTTTTACCATGCAATACATTTTAATGACACCATATTATAAGATACTACCAACTTTTTGGTAAAAACATAACATAAGTATGGTAGTGCAAAATTTTCCATGGAAGCCATTTAACTGATTTATTTATTTATTTATATATTTAAACTAATACGGTAATATCACCAATTACATTAGTTATCGAACAAACTTAATTATACAATCAATTATTATTAATATAATTATTTACAAATTATAAGTTTCGTAATAAAATAATTATATCAAATTAAAATAAAGTAATAACATTATTATAAAAAAAAAACAATTAATTACATTAAAATAGAATAAATTAGTTTTCACGATCATAATGTCATAATTTCACAAAATTACAAAACAATCAACAAAATATGAATCAGTACAAAAATGTCATAATTACTCCATATCAATATTAAGTATTATATGTCATAAAAAAAAAACATTTGGTCAATGGATTATAAATATTAGTACTACAGTAAATATCATAAGTGCAAGTCACATTCACATTCGTCATACAGATTGCACGCACATCAAATTCACACTCATTCATCAAATTCACATTCTTCATTCACATTGCGCGCTTTCTTCTCACAGAACTCCAAGCATATTGATACAATATTCTTCCATTCATCCGCAAACAAATCACAATCCGGCACCATGGCCAGGAGGTTGTTGAGTGCTCTGAGAGTACGTGGAATGGGAGAAACTGTGTGAGCAACTGTTCGGGCTGGCGGGAGCGAGAACAGCTTGTGACACCCGCCACGACGCGGTTGCAAGTCGTTAGGGTCGGGAGCGTTTAACCGTAACAAAGAATTATGTAGGTTGGGCGCATCAATTTTTCCGTGAAGGACCTTGCACATGAAAAGCATTTGACTATGTTCCCGTCGAACCTCCAGTGAGTTATAGTCCAAGCAGCCCAGGAGAAAGTTGGTTGGGTACAAAAATGGGTAATATCCATACACCCGTTTGTACAAATAGCGAAGGAATGCTTTTTGCACTTTTTCTAACATAAGGGTGTACGATTGTTCATGTGGATGCCACACACATGAGCTAGTCTCAAGCTTACTACGAACAAGGGCTCCAAAGATTATCCTGATGACGTGGGCTCCTTTAAAATCTCTAGAGTTCCTTAAAACGAATCCTAGTCTTCTGTATGATTCTTTGGCCACGGCGGAAATGTGATCATTAAAAGTCAACTTTTGGTCGAAAGTGACTCCTAGGTCTTTAATAGTATCGGATCTGGTTATTTTATAAGAGTCCAATTGGTATTCAAATTTAACTGGGTGCAATTTCCGAGTAAACGTCATAGTCTGGCATTTCAGTGGATTAAACTCCATCCCATGAGCCATACTCCACTCGTGGACCGCATGAACATCGCACTGGAGGTCATGGCAGTCTTTAACGGTCTTTATTTCTATGGCCAATTTCAGATCGTCCGCATATAAAAGACACTTAGAATGCTTAACGACAGCTGGAAGATCGTTTATCATTAGGATGAACAGAAGAGGTCCGAGAATAGACCCCTGACTGACCCCAGATCGCGTATGATAAGCAAAAGAATCGTAGATGCCCAACCTAACAAATTGCCGACGGTCTCGAAGATAATCAGCTACTAACTTGAGAAGCCCTGGAGAAAAACCAATGGCGCTTAATTTCGTTAGCAATTGGTCGTTATTCACACGATCAAATGCTTTACGTTAATCAAAATAAAGGACGTCAACTTGGCCTCCCCGATCAAGGCTAGATGAGATGTAATCGACTAGCTCTAATAAGTTTGTGTCGACAGACCTTTTTCTTCTGAAGCCGTGTTGCACATTGCATAAGCTCTGTTCAACCTGCCTATAAATTTCCTGATGGAGAACTCTTTCAAATATTTTTGCTGGGGAAGATAAAATTGCGATTGGCCTGTACTCTTCCACTGATAATTTGTTTGAGCTTTTGGGAATAGGCGTTACTCTTGACATTTTCCACTGCGTAGGATAGGTTCCCGTTGATATGGCCAGGTTAAAAATATGACACAGTGGTTGGACCAGGAATTTCATACCTTGTTTAAGGACTTGATATAAAATCGACATCATTTTTGCCTTTACTGTACGAAATCTTTCTTGATCTCCTAGCTGTCTGCCAAGCGTGAGAATTACGGCATATCCCCCCTTAATGTGAAACTGTGTTCAGCCGTGGAAGATCCGGCTAATACATTACAAACCGTACTAAATCTGATTTTGAGCCCTGGCGCTGCTATAACGAACATTGCTCAAACATACATCATCTACCCATAGCACAGAATAAAAAGGCCCATAGATCAAATCGGACTTCTCCCGAAAACGGAGGGTCGAGTTGCTCTATGAACATACCTACCTCGTTTTTAGAGCGTGTAAAAGGCTTCAAAATGTTTTCTCATCTATACACATAAATGCAATCACAGAATAAAGGACAGGCAATCCATCACAAAAGCGGTTGTATTTGCACCGGGATCCCATTTCGGGAGATTCCAACTCCCCTCACCTTGAGATCAGTTATCTCCTGATAATCATCGGCCATCCGTCTCCGTCACGGTTGTTTTACACGGAATTGTGTAGGGGTAGCTTTTTGTCAAGCAAGTGTTTTCTAGCTTTATATATATTTTTTGATACTTTTCTTGCTTCAATCATATATGTAAATAATGTAATTCGCTCGTGGCGAAGTTTGATTAGTTGTTATTAACCGTTCAACTAAGCAACGCCCGATGCGGACTTTTCTTGAATGGCTGACTGCTTGTGGCATATACTAGGTAATTTTGCTAATACTCGCCTGGCTAGCTACCGCCCTCAAGGATCTGAAGTAGAAAATATGCCGTTGGCCACATTTAATCGAAAGTTTCATGTAAAAGTTCACTTTCTTTAAAAGTATATAATTTCAAAATACTTAACAATGTGAATACATAATAGAAAACCTGCAATTAATATAATGAATAGATTTAGGTGTTACTTTGCGGAAATCCATATATAATAATAACAAATATTTTAAAAGTATTTAAAGAAAACATCAAATTAATTATTTAATCAAACACTTAACAAATCTTTATAAAAATTGTATATATCTTGTGACAATTCTGCCTAATTTCCTGTTAAGCCAACGTGACGTCACAAACGCAACGCAGCCAAACCGGAAGAGTATTCGATGCGTTTCGCTTCTAAACGAAGCATCCTCAGGAGGTCTTGACTCTATGAGCGCACGATCGAGACTGATTTATTCCTGCAATTAATCTTTGATTTAAATCAGATTTTGCTAGCAATAATATACATGATTGGCCGCCAGGTCAAATATTTTACTTTACTGGAATATATTACACCCAGTAAGCACACGAGATAAACATTGTCACCGAAGAAACTTTACTACCTCGTACCCTACTTTTGACGTCGTCCCCTCCATATCTCCAAGGTAAACGTCCCATTTATCGGCCAACTCAGGCGAAAAAATAGGTCTGGAACTCACGTAAGCCATTACCTCCGAACTAAACGGTTACCGGACCTCATTACTGGCGTCTTACCCCACCCCGTTGTCCACCCCTGAGTTGTGGGGGTAGGGGGGAGGTTAAGTGACTCCGAACGGAAATAAAGGTGCAGGCGACTGGAGGTAATGTTAATTGAATTTCTGCAGACGGTTTGTTGTAGGGATGGTAGGTGTCGATAATATTATATCGATAGTAATTAAGAAGATGTTTGTACATTTTAAGGAAGTAAGATTTATAATTTACTTTTTAATATTCCCGGCATGTTAAATTTTTACAAACATAAAATTACTAAATCACAAGTATACAAAATCACAAATATACGATAGGAAAAATTTAAGTCATGTGCGGGATCGTATATTTGTGATTTCGTAATGTAATCCGCATAGCAGGTGTTATTGCAAACCTAACAATATTAAAATAAACAATTTTTTGAAGCACAATTTCAGTGTAACTCGTAAAATTAGCTGACCCAAGATCGTAAATAAGTAGATTGTATATTTTTAAATTATTAAAACCAAATGTCACGTTGAAATGCTTGACAGGTGTTAGTAACGGTGTAAGTGAAGGTGTTAGAAGTATATAGAAATTGAATTAATTTTTTTAGCTTATTGATTGACAATAATCTCACTTGGTAATTGATGATGCGGACCAACGTGGTGTGTTGTTATAGCACGGTGGTAGGGAATTTCAACCTGGACAGCTACCTCCCTCATGTAGAAAATCTGTAAACAAGCACTTCACAGCGTATGGCGAGAGTTTTCCTTGAGAATAAGCTCCCATTGTAAGTTAAGCATACTTAACCACCTTCAATGACATATATTAGTAATAAAAATGAAAATCTAGCCATTATATCTTTAAAACGATATTTAGTACAGTCTATTCATTCACGAAGTTGCTCCCAGCCACATGTTTTGAGTTTAATGGTAACTAATACTGCTTGCCGATCATATTTTGATCATACATTGTATTGTTTAAATATATGTGCCTTAGCATTTATATCCATACTAAGACATAGTATACAAACGAGGTATATCCGTACAAACGCGCATCACGGTAATTCACTGTACAGGGGCCCGCCTTTGTGAGTGAACGGGTCCGTACATATAATCCCGCAAAGTACTACGACCAGAATCATCCCTTAGTGTCGTCTAATTTAAGTTTTCTTATCTACTGTAAATTATAGCGACATATATACTTTTAATTTATCGACTACATCGCAACCCTACTCGCCATTGGCGAGTGATACGCGCCGCGGCCGTCCCACGCAAGATTAAACGTCACAAACCTTCAAGATATTTCCACCAGGAAGCGAAGAAAACCAGACCCACCTGTTACTCTTGCTAACATATCTATTACCATCGTAGTAAGGACGAAAATTACCCCATCCAGCTGCAGAGGGAAGTTGGCGTTCGAGCAGTCACTTTCAGTGAACAACTGTGTTTTTATTGTGTCGCAATTAGTGAAATTATTTGGAGTTGTTAAATATTAAGTTGGAATTTTGTTTGAATTTGTTTCAGTCGTTCGGTTTTAAACAGAAACTGGTTGAGATTGAGATGAATTTGGGAAGTATATTTATAATACTACGCATTTTCCCCGTTCTATGGTACGGTGTGGACACGTGGACACATAGCATCTTCAATAAACTACTGCCCTTGAGATGTTGACATCACATCTAACTTTACTGGAATAACGTACACCGTGAACGAAAGCTTCTCACGATAAGGGGATTGGCCATAATCCCCACGCTTGGCAGACATCTAGAGGCTACAGTGTAAGGGCAGTTCCTTTCATCTCCTATTGGAAGGTAGTGGGGGGGAGGTACTTTAGCTTACTCGTATCGTTCAAGGTTAGATTACTGGAACTAAAAGAATGTTTAAAAATCTGAGGCAATGGTTTTTTATTAATTTCTTCAGCAGAGCGACAGCCTTGTAATGTTTTTTAAAAGGTAGAGCCAGCGGGGGCAAGACAAAAATAATGCAAAAGCATTACAAAAACCGATGAGGAAGAAAGGTTGTCGAGTGGTTACCACAATACACCGAAAGACGTAGAGTTGGTAGGCCCCCCACTAGGTGGACTGACGACACCGTTAAAGTCGCGGGTAGCCAATGGTTACAAGCGGCTAATAGCCGTTCTTTTTGGCGTTCTATGGGGGAGGCTTTTGTTTAACAGTGGCCGTTTTCCGGCTGATGATGATGATGATTACAAAAATGTTTAATTGCTATTTATATTATACAAAATAGAAAACGTACTTATTGCGTTTCAGTTCTTTTATTTATACATACATACAAACTGTAGACTTTTTTAATGAGCAAATACTGAAAATACTGATTAATTATGTAAGTTTGATGATCAAAACTAAAAATATTTTTTTCTTGTACATACGGTCCTTATAATTATTATAAAAGTGTAAACTTGACTTCCACGTGGGAAATTTTAGTTTAGTAATTCTCACTGAAGGTCATGCTGTAAGCTTTTCGAAACTTATATATTAATATATTATAATTAGCTGGCCAACCAGTCATTGGGACCTTCGCTACATTCAGTCAGTAAAACCTTTTTGTAACGTATGAGATATAAAGATGTATTATACCTAACCACAACACCACCATACCTACATTTCACTGAAAACCACCACTCAACCACCTCGATGTAACCAGCCGTGTTCAAATGGCGGAACTAAGCCACAATTTTTCGCCATTTCTTTCAATTGCTCCGCCATTTCGCTAAGTAAAGGTGTGGCTGAGAGAGCACGTACGGCAGCGTAATGGGGGATTATGGCAGGTAATCTGGGGCCACTTAATATAAGTAGAAAAGTGCTGCTCGTTATTATATTGGGGTTGACTTTTTATAAGGGTTTTATCAACTGAATTCAGAAGTTTAGGAGGTTATGGGATGAAATAATTGCATAAAGCTCACTGGTTGATGTACAGTTTCTGGGTTTAAGAGTTTATGAACTGCTCCAAATCTTCTTTTTGATGTTGTAAAAGTTGACTTTTTTTATGTTATTGTGTCGGAACAAGCTCGAGGCCCAACTGATTTTAAGCGGACTAACCTCTGATGATGCATTTCTTGACAAGTCACGAATTGCCCTGCGCCTGTCACCTTGAGACATAGTTGTTAAGTCTCATGTGCCTGTAATTTCACTGGCTCTCAAGGACTGCTGCCGGAACACACCGTTAGGTGCTTGGCGACAGATTTTCTACTTGAGGGTGGTCGCTAGCCAGGTGGGCATTCGCAAAACTACCTTCCATCATGCGCTGAAGCTCAAGCCCGCGTCGGGATACGAACCATTGACCTGCTGCGCGGCAGTCCATAGCCAATGTCACTGAGCCATCACTGCTTCAAAACTAGGGGACTGACTAGGGGAACAATGTAGCGAGCTGTATAAATGGAAAAACTCTTAAAGATTCTTTAACACATGGTTGCTACTTAATAATTTTAAATAAAAATTGTATTGTAACGATTTACAATAGATACACAAAACTTGATTAGGTAATTTAAGAAGTACCAAGAAATATTTTTAAAATCTTTAAAGAGAACATCAAAGCAATATTTTAGTAAAACACTTAAAATATATCTAGTGACAATTCCGCCTAATTTTCCTATTAAGCCAACATGACGTCATAAACACCACGCGGCCAAACCCGAAGAGTTTTCGACGCGTTTCGGTCCTAGACGAAGCATCCTTAGGAGGTCTTGACTTTTCGAGCGCACGAACCCGATCGGGCGCTACTTAAATATTGTTTTGATGTTTTCTTAAAATATTTTAAAAGTATTTCATATTATTAAATATGGATTTCCGCAATGTAACGCCTGAATGTGTTCATTATTGAAATTTACAGTAAGGGAAATATATGGAACCGTGTTTTTGTATTTTCAGCATATTAATCGTCATAATATCTAAATTAATACATATTTTATTCATATCTGTTAGATGTGTATTTTTCCTAAAAAAACATGTTTAAAATTTTACTTTTTGATACTGACACCTTAAGAATACCCTCAGGAAACGTCCTAAATGATATACAAAATGAATTTCTTTGAACAATTTAAATATAAGTAGTTATTTTAATGTACTTATATTTTAAATCCACGTTTTAGTCGCGTATAACGCACATACCGTGTACACCACAAATACTACCACTAAAACAAAAACTTAAAGAACATGAGACAAAAAAAAATATGTTTAAACTGAAAATTTCTCGGTTGCGTAGATAAAAAAAATCGTCAGGTGGCTAAAACCGCACGAGTCTTTAAAAATGGTAGTTGTTTGTTAACTTTATGTAACTTGAAGAATCCAAGGTTATAATTTGGGACTTATATCTATTTTACTGGCATGTCATTGGTAGGTGAATTATGTTCTTTTTATTGTTCTAAATAATTCGGTGTTATAGAGCAAACCTACAAAAAAATATGTGCTTATAGCAAAAATAGCCTGATCTATTTGCTCTCTTTTCTGAACAAATTTTCTACCTCTGTAATGTTAGAATGTATTAGCAAACATCGCATGTCGATCCCAAAGGAAAACATCGGGGATTAGGTAATATATTAGTTAATTAAATTCATCAATCAGAGGTCGACACTGATTGAATGTTTATTTTTTGCCTTATCGATAAATTTGTGTGGGTGTAAGGTAATGCTTCGGGTAATTTACGCTGTCTCAGAAGCTTAGAGCCTATTTAATCACTTTTCGTATATACATATAATACTTTGGCAAGCATTTCGTTATTTTTTAGCTACATCTGAAGGTGGCAACATTGAGTAAGCTTATAATTAGTAAACTGTGCCTAAAAGGGATGAGGTATTTTCTTACTAGGCATCATTTTGAATCTGGCGCGTAACTAGTCCAGTACAAAGCGTAGGACTCGAAATAAAATCCAGATTAGTGAAGGACACTTTGTCATGTCAAACATTACGAATTGGCGTCTTTATGAAGTACAATATGAGTATATCCTTACAAAATATTGCTTTTACACAGTTAGTCCCACAGCATAACGCATATTTCCACAATGCTTCGTTAAAAGATACTAAGTCAATTTCTGAGTAATCCACTCTCCAAACTCTTGCCAGTATAAAAACGCGTTTTTCCCATTAAAACAAACAGAGGTCCCCGAAACAAACACCTGAGCCGAGTCCTGTTTGTGGATGGTAAAAGGTGGTGTCTTGTTACCGCTTACCGTTGGTGTCGGGTTGCTAAACGCCGTGCGCCGCTCGGGACAATGCGGGCAAATACGGGGGAATCAATTACAGAAACGTATCAGTTCTTTTTGTAGAAAAATGTATGGATTGTTTGAGATAGATTTGCGTCATGGCATTTTTTGTTGAGAGGGACGTCTTGCTTCAGTGTTGCGACTGATCAAATTGTTTATGTCACACAAGTGGCTGGAATAGTTAAAGATCCTAACTACCTACTGTTTGCTCTAGGCTCATCTTTGGCGGGATATCCAAAATCCAACATTTGTTTTGCTGCCCTCTAATCATTTTACTAGAGCACGTCATACGCAAGATTGTCAGAATACTTGTTACGATATCGAATATATATTTTAAATTGCTTAAATGGCATAAATTTGTTATAGTACGGGAAAAAAACTTTTAATATTTTTAACGTTTTTAGGAGTAACTTATGAAATCATGTGTATTGGTTTTGAATTGCTTATTATGTTGTTACGAGCAATATTATTTTTAAATCTCGAAAACCATTTTTATGTAGAATGGTTAAAAGTGCGATAGAACTGTTAAAATAATTAACTTTATACCATATGCATGAGTTTTTACCTTAAAAATATCATTACCATATAGGTCTAGCAGGATGTATCTCACTTTATTACTTTGATATTTTTTCTATTGGTATTGTGGATTTACGAGTAATTCCAATGACTAAGCAGTAGCTTTTCGACTGCGTTACAGTTCGCTATGATTACATTCGTGAACCTTGCTGTGTCTTTTTCATATTCATCAATTGTGTTAAATTAGTAATAGTCGCGTCATTTTCATCAAAATATCGGGTTGTGCTTGTGAAAAGCTGTGGAGCATATACGCGCGTTGTCAATACACATATAACAGAAAAAAAGTCGGCGAGGAAGACGACTACAGAACATTTTTATCGAAGACAATGTGAATGGAACCTAAGTGAGATTCACCGGCTTACCCAGGTAGGTACTGTTTGATATTATTGTTTCCGATATCTCGTAGTCCCACAAAATCTTATTGAGTATTTTATTGCAATTTTCCCAGTACAGTATTAAACCACCAGCTATTTCAGCTCGGGGCAAATGCTGCAAATATGACGTTTGTTTACTTTTATAGCAGCGTCATAGATGCCAAAATTACTAATAAAATGATGTATGTGTACTTCACTTTAATTTAATGGTGTCACTAGGCATAATTCGACTAGACCATGGATTTGGGGTGGTATAGATAGTATATATAGTATAGATAGTAGTGCTTAACGTATTATAATAGAAAAGGTTTGAAAGGTTAAAGGATTACGAAAATACAAAGGTGCCACTAACGAACTATCTAGTCTTTCCAATCTTCTTCAGGTAAAACCTGGTCCTTCAGACTACTTACTAGTAAAATCAACGCTCTTGAGATGTGGCGCCTATTGAAGATCCCGTGGACTGCCTTCCGCACAAACGCGTCTATCCTGAATCAACTTAACATCAAGACCAGGCTTTCGTCGATTGTTCAACTACGAATTATAAATTACTTTACCTAGGGTACATCTACAAGAATGAAGACTTGATGAAACGATTAGTGGTCCAGAGTCAGGTATAAGGAAAGAGATCTAGAGGCAGATCTCCCACTCACTGGACTGATCTGATCAAAATGGCAACGCAGTCATCCATATCAGAGTGCACGCGCAACGCCACCATTGCCAGATTAGTAATCACCGACAAGGAGACTAAAGACGTTGAAGACCTAGCATATACCACCATCTTAACAACCACGGTCATTCAGTCAAGAATGCCCGATTGAGAAGAAAATCTCATGTCATATCTATTCAAGACAGAGACTAGCTATAGAAGTATACTCACGTAAGCAACTGAATTACTACCTATACTGGTAGGTGTAAGAAGGCTAAGAGCAATTTACCGCAGCAGTAACAAAGTCTAAGCGAGTGGCCGACCGCTATATATCGCGAATTCAATGATAGCTTGTTAGGGATACGGTCACGTACATTTTTTTACGTATATAGAAAGCAGTCTGTAAATAGTATTTATTATATGCGTAAATAGTATGTCCTCTGCTGAATACTGCCTTCCCCATACCTAGGGGTGGAGGTGTTGCCATAATTCTCACGCGTGGCAGGCGGCTTGGGAATTACTGTGAAAGATGGCATCTCTTCAGAAGACGCTGCTGTCCATCTTCTGATATTTTCTTCGTCTCTTCAGAGGACTCCAACAGGAACACATGGGTAGGGAGCTGCTATTCTAGTCGGCGAGCGGTAATAGCTATGGACTGCCGTGCCGCAGGTGGTTCGATCCCCACCGTCGGCTTGAGCTTCACCGCATGGTGGAAGGGCATGCTAGCTACCACCCTTAAGTGGAAAATCTGTCGCCAAGCCCCATAACGGCGTGTTCCTGCAGCAGTCCTTGAGAGCCAGTGAAATTACAGGCACTTAACAAATACGACATAACAGTGCAATTCGTGACTTATGATGAAATGTATCTTTTATAGCCAGAGGTTAGTCCGCTTAACATCAGGTGGGCCTTGAGATTGTTCTGTTAGAATAACATAAAAAAAATATGTATAAACTAAAGGTATACTCAAAAATATCAGTCCAGTCAGCTCCCGAACATCAAATGCTTTTCAGATCAAACGCCACAACAACGGAAACTTTTGCTATCTTTACGAGATGAACTAAAGAACAGGACTGAAAATGGAGAATGTAATTTGACAATAAAATATATAAAAGGTAGGCCGAAAATTGTTGAATTGCCTCCAAAAAACTAACAACAACATCAGCTTACCAGATACCAACTACCCCTAATCCAATAACCTCTGTACAAATTGATACTTCAGTTGACCTACAACCACAACATATGAAAACCTTAACTAGAGAGATAGACAGCTCCAGTAACATCACTTATCAGCTTACAAATACTCATAGAGACGTGGTTCACAGTTCAAAATCTCTAAAATTCTTATATATTAATGCACGCAGTTTGGTCAAACCTGGCAAGCTAGACGAATTGAAATGCATAATACATACTATACCTAGTATCGTACACGCGATTATTATATCTGAGACCTGGATAAAATCTGACCAAGTAGCCCAAAGCCTAGCACTACCTGGCTATACTCATTATTACAACCATAGATCTGCTACAAGAGGAGGTGGAGTATCCATTTATGCTCACAATAGCATCAAACATACCCTAATTGAAGACATATGTGAAAATGACAACCACTATCTCTGGATACACCTGAACAAATTCTGCTTGGACATTGGTGGCATATACAAGCCGGAGAGGACCAATGATACCAATTTTATCAAAACCTACACTGAACAGCTAGAAAAAAGGAAACGTGTTATTGTATTTGGGGATCTGAACTACGATTTACTAAAGAACAACAAACCTACTAGAGAATACAAAAAGACATTACAAGAAAGTGGATATGTGATTCTGAACAATATTGACCCATCCTATTGCACTAGACAAACACTCAAGACTCAAACTACTTTGGACCATATATGCACAAATCTAACGAATGATAAGTTTCATCTGTCAGTTATTAATTCAGCAATGTCTGACCATAAACACTTATACCTGGAAATTCATAAGTACAAACCAGACAAGAACAAAAAGATCACATATGAAGCCATTGACTATGACAAATTATATAAAATAATTCAACATGATATTACATTACCCCATTTGGAGCAAAACTACGAACAACTAGAGACCAAATTGCTAACTGCCATTAAAAACAGTAAGGCAAAAAAGGTTAAAATTTTAAACCCACCAAGATCAGATTGGATTAATAAAGACACATTAAATGCTATTACTCGCAGAAACGAAATATGGAACAAAACTATGAAGAAGTACACAACATGCAATGAAGAAGAGAAATTGATTGATGAAAAACTAATAATAGCACGAAGAGACGTCAGGGAAAAAATACGAGAAGCAAAAAGAACATACTATTTGAAATCTTTTGAAAATTGTAAGAAAAAACCACTGAAAATGTGGCAACTCATTAATTCTTTAAGTGTTAACAAATTTAAAACTAATAATTTTCCTTCGAAACTTGAAACACCATCAGGCAGTTACACTGAAGTTCACGACATATGTAACTGCTTCAATGACTTTTTTGCTACTGTCGGTTCTATACTAGCTAACCAAATAGCATTCCAATTTCATGACATTGAAACTTACAACATCTTGTACCCTAAAAAAACTGAATCTGCAGAGTTACTCAATTTTACGCCGGCTTCGTTAGGCGAAGTAAGCAAAATAATTGACAACCTTAACACAAACACCAGCATAGGCCTCGACGGTATATCTTGTAAAGCTTTGAAATGTGTTAAATATTTAATTCTTGAGCAGTTAACTGCAACCATAAACGCTTGTCTAGAACGCGGCTACTTTCCGGAATCACTGAAGGTAGCTAAAGTAACTCCCATTTTCAAATCCGGTAATCAAACTTATCCAGGAAATTACCGACCCATCTCAGTTCTTCCTATTATATCAAAAGTTTTCGAAAAGGTTATTTACAGTCGTCTAGACCAGTACCTAAATTCAATTAACTTTTTGTATGTAAAACAATACGGTTTTCGATCTAAATCAAGCACACTTTCGGCTTGTTTGGACCTAATAACAACTCTAAAAACAAAACTAGACAAAAAACAAATAGCATTAGGCTTATTTATCGATTTAAAAAAAGCTTTCGATACAATCAGTCACAAACTACTTCTACACAAGCTTAACACTCTCGGTATCAAAGGAACAGCACTAAATATGATGCAGTCTTACCTCTCCAATAGACATCAGATAGTAAAAATAGGTGACACATCAAGCAAGCCACAATTAATTACTTACGGAGTGCCACAGGGATCAATACTGGGCCCCCTACTATTCCTGATCTATATTAACAATATAAAAGAGCTCAACTTGACTGGTGATACCACTTTATACGCTGATGACACCTGTTTGTTTTATTTTGGAAAAGATATACAAACAGTGACTACACAAGCTCAATCTGATCTAAATATTTTAAACACCTGGTTTCAACACAATCTTTTGACAATTAATGTATCTAAAACGAACTACATGATTTTTAAGACAAGAAATAAAAAAATCACGAACTCAATTCCACTATACATAAACAATGAACAATTAAAAAGAGTTAAAACAGAAAAATATCTCGGTCTTACTCTTGACACCGAACTTACTTGGAAACCACATATAAAGCGAGTACGATCAAAAATATCTGCCTTACTCAGTGCATTAAGGAATAATATTCGTTGCTACCCAAAATCCGTCCGATATTTAATATATAACTCTTTTGTTAAATCCCATCTAACCTATCTAATAGAAGTGTGGGGATCAGCAGCAAAAACCAATTTAGTAAAATTACAAAGATCCCAAAACAAAATAGTAAAGTTGCTCTTTCACCTAAACTACTTAGCACCAACAACTACAGTCTATGAAAAAACTAAATTAATGACATTAACTCAATTATATCACTACAATACTTGTGTGATTGTTAGAAAAATCTTAAAAAAAGACATACATACATCAGTAACTTTTACTATAAAATCGCAAGTACAAACAAGATCATCAAGATATTCCAACAACATTTGCTTACCAAAAACTACACCAAGAACCAAAAATTATGGATCAAAAAATATTATGTATGAAGGGGTTCAAATATACAATAAGCTACCGGCAGATATTAAAGATATAAAATCATCATTGTTATTTAAAAAAAATGTTAAACATTTTATACATAATAAGATCACAGTGTAAGTTTTTAGTGCAGTGTACCAATTATTGTTGATAAATAATGAAAAATCTCTTTTAGTTTGTTAAAATTTTAATATATATATATATTTTTTTTTCTTAAATAATGTAATAACTTTACCTTTAACATAAATTGAATAAAACATTAATGATCAAATATCAAACCGATATACAAAACAACATATTCAGAAGGAAAAAGTAAGTAAAGAAATAAACACCAACCATAATACAACTATTGCTATCATGCTATAAATAATCACGACACGTAATAGCACCCGTTTATTTGTTAATTTTTGCACATGCACCATTTAGCCTACTCGACAATGTTTACGTCAGTTAAAATATTAGTCAAGTTACATAAAATAATTGCTGGCGCTTTTTACCTACTTAGAAATGAATTATATTTACACAATGTATAAAACATTGTGTAAATATAATTCCATACCATAGATGTACCTATGAAATTTAGACAAAACTTCGTAAATCGACCAAACGTAGTAATTGAATAATTAGCAACTGTTTAACGTTTTTTTTTTATTGTTTAACGTTTTTTATTTTTATTTTTCTACAGTTTAATATTTTACGTATGTTAATACTGTATAATATATGAATAATATTAATTATTAAGTCCGTTTCTATGTTTGCAATACAAATGTATAAATTAAGGAAACTTGTAATTTCTCTGCTAAGTGAATGTACCTATATTCTTAAGAGAAATAAAAGTCTTAAACCATAAAATATCTTGTGATTCTAATTCTAAGGTCTGTCTTATCCATACTATTCGTCCTTTGGTCCAGCGGTAATTGCCACTATCAAGTCCGGGCAGCCATAAAGAGGTGAGTCGAGGTGTGCCCGATCGACCGTGAATTCTCCGTGAATTCACCATTTTCACCGTTTTCTTCACCTCAAAAGGCAGGCGGACGGAAGTGAGGGATTTTACTGTTCTTGAGGATTAAGTGTAACATACATACATACAAGTATAGGGCAGGTTTCTAGCGGTTTAGTTGAGTCGAAGTGGTCTGGATGACTGAATACGCACGAGAACCACCTGATGTCAAAAGTTATTTGTGCCTATAATGTAATATTTCATATTATTATTACTTTGTTCGATGTAAATATTCAAAACTCTATTCAAAGGGAGCAAGCCGCGGTCCAGTGTTGCCGCGGCGGGCGCTCTTGGCTTGTAGTAAGCTATGAAATACAAAAAAAAACATCTCCGAATGTTTGTTAGGACTAGCAGAAGTCAACACTAAGAGGTTTGTTAGCCATTTACCAATAACCCTTTTTATGTGAGTTTTCTAAAACTAAAATAAACCATTGTTCAGACACTATATCACATCGTTGCTACATATTAAGTACATAGAAAAAGTATTTTTAAAACGATTTAATATTTATAAAGATTATAAAACTATTTATAAACGCGAGCTTTTAGAGTTTAGTCATGTTTTTTTTTCTATCAAAAACAAAAATTATGTATTCTTGTTTTTATATCAGCCAAAGCACTTGTTATATCCTCTAGAATATTATTCATATGTTATTTATATTTCCTAAAAACAAACATGTTCAAAATTTGCCTTTTTGAAGCTCATTTCACCATAAGTGAGTTCACTTTCTTTCACTTCACTTCACTTCGGAAAAAAGTGTCCTGCGATGCAGCGCTGCCACTATTACTTGTGGTAGTTAAAGTTAGGTATTTTAATTGTACGGATATAGTACCATCTGTACCTAAAATAAAAAATAAGTACTATCTTCGTTTACGAACTGGACCATATTTTAGGTGTCCGCGCTACACCATATACGATCCAGCGCGGCCACCCTAATAACTAACGAAATTGCTTATTCTTTTTTTAATCAAGTGTGTAAAGTAATTGTACGTAAAAAGTACTTCCTCATATATGCATCATTAATATTGAAAAGCCTTCAAACTATGAATGTCTTTTAATTTCCTAATTAAATTGAGCCGCCTGCTGTAAACATCGTAGCAATAATGTTCACCTGTAACATTATTTTACTATTATTTTATAGGCTCTTCGGTTTTTGCGCTGGGCGAACTTAGCTAAAATATTTTTTGTTGGATGAACTCATGAAGTTGTAACCTTGAATAATTGCGGATTTTGGTGATTTTTGCCGAAATTTGACCAGCTGGTAAGCCGAGTACCTATAATGTTTTGATAACATTGTTTGGAAAGTCAACGAAGAAATACGAAGGAGGGCTTTTTTGCTGGGGTTGGTTCGATAAGTACACGTTTATCTGTCATAATTCTGGCCAGTATTATTAGGTAGTTATTCGTGTACTTTTTTTTTTTTATGTTATTGTGACGGAACAAGCCCGAGGCCCACCTGATGTTAAGTGGAGTAACCTCTGCCTATAACAGACGCATTTCGTCAGCGACGAATTGCACTGTGCCCGTCACACTGAGACGTCCAGTTGTTAGGTCTCATTAGCCTGTAATTTTTCTGGCTCTCAAGGACTGCTGCCGGAACACACTGTTAGGTGCTTGGCGACAGATTTTCTACTTGAGGGTGGTCGCTAGCCAGGCGGACATTCACAAAATGCCCTTCCACCATGCGGTGAAGCTCAAGCTCTGGGCGGGATTCGAACCATGGACCTGCTGCACGGCAGTCCATAGCCAATGCCACTGAGCCATCACTGCTTAACCACATTTACAGCGTCATCACATCAGTGCTCATGAGTGAGTACAAAATTCTAGTTTCTAAGCTTCGCGAATCGCTAACAAGTATCCGTCCGTCTCAAGGGCTGTTCCAGCAGAACATATTTTCTTCCACTGCACTCATATTTCCTGCTGGAACAATTCCTGGACGATACAAAGTTTTAATACCCTTTCAATATAATTTTATATTTATTTCGTTTGATATGAAATATACTCCATATTATGTTTGTTTTCGTCACACATTTGTGATATATTGTGCGTAATAAACGTGAAAGAGTGCATTTTAAATATAATGAAATGGAAAACAAAGTCAAAATGAGAGGAAAAGTTATCAGTGTCACTTGATGAACAGAAAATCGGATTTATTAAGTACCGAGAACAGTTTGCAGATATTACTGAGCTGCCGCCATCTACAAGTGACACTGATAACACTTTTCCCCTATTTTGGCTTTATTTATATTTTATTGGAATTAAAATGCACTCGTTCACGTTCAATACGTCCTTATATAATAATATATAAGGATTTCATGTCAAAGGAAATAAAGATATAAAACTTTTATTTGTTGAATAAATGTTCAAGGCTTCAAATTAAAACTGAAAAAAATCTTACGGATCACCAAAAATTGCAGAAATCTCTAAATCTTGATACAAGTGCCTTATAAAACGAAACAAAGTCGACAAAAAAAATCACACACAAACACTCCCTCTTACACAATACACACTATATTTTGTAGTATGCTTACCTATTATACATATTTTAATACAGATTTTATTCAGATATTTGTTTTAATACTACAGCAAAACAAATTATAATTTGATGTATATTGGATTCTATTGTAAATTGGATTATATAAGGTTGCGTAATTTACGAAGCAACAATTGTTATATCTTTACGATACCTAACTTAAGTAGCTTGTCAGTGATGTCACCCAAACGGATTTAACGGAAGACCAGCGCTGGTTGAACAACCAGCATAACGCTGAGTTGAGGCCGTTTTGCTACAAATAGAAGTATGTTTCTTTTAAAATATATTTGTATTATATCTTGCTATTATTATTTATTTGTTGCAAATAAACATTTTTATTTCTTTCTTCTTTCTTTCAATAATGCAATTTCAGATTTATAAAATAATGGCAACACTTATTAATATTACCCTGTTTATTATTATATCCCCGACATGATATAATATTTTGGTATAGGTAGGTAATAATAATAAAAAAACGCCTATAAAATAATACTAATATCACAAGTGAACATAATTGATATGAGGTTTACATCAGGCGGCTCAATTTAATTAGGATATTTAAAGAAATTAAGAGTTTGAAGGCTTTTAAATATTAATGATGCATATATGAGGAAGTACTTTTTACGTACAATTACTTTTCACACTTGATTAAAATGAGACTAAGCAATTTCGTTAGTTATTAGGGTGGCCGCGCTGGAACGTATATGGTGCAGCGCGGCCACCTAAAATATGGTCCAGTTCGGAAACGAAGATAGTACTTTATTTTTTTACCTACAGATGGTACAATTTCCGTAAAATTAAAATACCTAACTTTAACTACCATAAGTAATAGTGGCCGCGCCGCATCGCAGGACACGGAAAAAAATACAAAATCCAGGTAAAAGCTGCTGCAATAAAAGCATTTAGACAACCTACAAATGCTTGGCAGTCCAAATGCTCCAGCCCACTACCAGTCGGCAGCGTGACCAGCATGCTGGCATCATTGCCCCGTTGAATTGCAATGCTTATTCGTTGAGCCAAGTAGGTGGCAGCATTTTGATCACGCGTTGCAACGACCAAGCGCGCTGATAAGTTTTGGAAAAAACGATGAACTCCCGGTCCCAACATCCACCAAACGGCTAAAATATGTAACCCATACCGTCGAGGTTAGCATACTTGCGCCGCTTGAGTTGCTCCGCCGAAGTAGCCGCGGCGCCAGCCCTCACGTTGGTTTCAGAAAGATGTGATTAGTTTTCATTAATATACACTCAAACAATATGGAGAATACTTTTCCTGTACTTATGCAACACAAAGTTCTATGGCACAACATTTTATAATAATCAGTTCTTCTATCGTCATTCACGTTTTTACTAAGCGGCTTTAATATGCTTAGATCAAATAGGCAAGCTCAGTTTTAGTTTTTGTTTACCACTTTATAAAATAATATGATATAGGTCAAAATTCAAATATTAATAGCAAATATGAGGATCAAAAAATTGAATCCCGCTGCGGAATTAAACGTCACCGCATGGAAGTATGGCATTTTGAAAATGCTAGCCTTTCTGGCTATACCAAACTTAAGGCGAGGTTGCACCTACTTTAGACATTTTTTAAAATCTGTAACTCGAATAAAATTGAAAATTTAGAATATATAAAATTATTTATATAAAGTTGAACATACTCTCTAGGAACGTACAAAGTCAAAAACGTGAATATGAACAATTTCTTCGATAAAAAAATTTATCAAACATGACACCATATCTCTACTTAAATCAGGTAGAACTAAAAGATACTATCATGAAACTATGTGGAAGTTTTACCAATAGATAGAGCTTGTTATTTATTAGTAACGTTTAAAGGCACATTTTCAAATTTAGCTATAGTTTTTTAACAAGAAAAAATAAACTACAAATCTAAAGATTCAAGCTCTCGCGCACGTCATTCAGTACCCGCCTAGGCGTCATCGAGGTAGGACGCGTGTCGTTTTCTCCAACAAAATTCTCTCCGGCGATTACGAGCTAGAAATATTTATAAACAGAATTATTATTAGCAGAATAGTGATACTGCAACATTTATGGTTATCCGCTGGCGTGAATCTTCCATCAGGCGACTGTCTTGTACGTCATTTCAAACCATGCCAAATAAAAAAAAACTTTCTCGATGGCATTGTTTTCCCGCGTAATTTTGCATGGTGGTAGGGCAATTTGCGATTACCCGCCTGGCTAGCTACCACCCTCAAGTAGAAAATCTGTCACCAAGCACTTAACGCTATGTGCCGCTATATATCCTTGAAAACTAACAGTTGTGCATGGTGGTAGGGCATTTTGCGAATACCCGCATGGCTAGCTACCTCCCTCTAGTAGCAAATCTGTCGCCAAGCACTTAACGGTATGTGCCGCTATGAGTCCTCCAGAACCAGTAATTTTGCATGGTGGTAGGGCATTTTGCGATTACCCGCCTGGTTAGCTAGAAAATCTGTCGCCAAGCACTTAACGCCATGTGCCGCTATGTAAACTTGAGAACTAGTAGTTTTGCATGGTGATAGGTTATTTTGCGAATGCCTGCCTGGCTAGCTACCACCCTCAAGTACAAGTTAGTCGCCAAGCACTTAACGGCGTAAGCCACTATGTGTCCTTGAGAACCAGTTATTTGGCATGGTGGTAGGGCATTTTGCGAATACCTGCCTGGCTAGCTACTACTCTCAAGTAGAAAATCTGTCGCCAAGCACTTAACGGTATGTGCCGCTATGAGTCCTCTAGAACCAATAATTTTGCATGGTGGTAGGGCATTTTGTAAATACCCGCCTGGCTTGCTACCACTATGTGTCAAGTAGAAAATCTGTCGCCAAGCACTTAACGGTATGTGCCGCTATGTGTCCTCTTGAACTAGTAATTTGGCATGGTGGTAGGGCATTTTGCGAATATCCGCCTGGCTAGCTACCACTATGTGTCAAGTAGAAAATCTGTCGCCAAGCACTTAACGGTATGTGCCGCTATGTGTCCTCTAGAACCAGTTATTTGGCATGGTGGTAGGGCATTTTGAGTATACCCGCCTGGCTGGCTACTACCCTCAAGTAGAAAATCTGTCGCGATTAGCACTTAAAGGTATGTATTTTAATAGTAATAGTTAAAGGTTATCAACTGTGTTAGTTGCACTATAAGGGAATAGTCACAAGAATATAATAATTGAGTACTGGATTTAGTAGTAGATACCTGAAGTAGATCAACTGTTTTAGTTACACTGTGACGCTATTGGCGTGCGGCTCGGGACATCGATACGAGTGAGCGTCTTGACGCGAGCTGTGTTGAAATTGACTAGAGCGTCGCGCTGCGTTTCTTAGTTTCCATAGACCGAAACTCTCGCACGCTATATTTGCCTAGTGATTCACGTCAACCTGCCCTTAAGTAAAAAATCGATTGTCATGCACCTAACGGTGCGGTCCGGCAGCAGTCTTTGGGAGCTGTAATTTTTGATTACACCTATTTAACCTGTTCTCAACCCCAACATCATAAATTTACCAACATATGAGATAGTCATTAATCGGTCCACTAAGATATTTTTTTTATAGCTGTAAAAAAATATGAAAAAATAACAACGAAAAAATAAGCAGTAGTAATAAAAATTAGAAATAAAAAGTAACTGTGATTTTCATGAATTCAGAAGTATGAGTTTTACACTGGGGTCCTAAGTTTTAGGTCGAGAATAGGTATATATACGAGTATAACCTATGAGCGTATGCTTATCAGCTGTACAAAATATTAACAAAAGAAATGGCAGTCCTTTCCCATTCCACTAAAAGGCTAGTTGTCGCCCGGTTACCGGTTAACCGGCCCATTTGTGAGCCAATCGACTCGCAATGAATAGTTGGCCGGCCCTACTTACCTTAATGTGCCTCAGAAAATAGTACGTTTACGAAAGGAAACAAAAAAGTTCAAGGTCTTTTCACTAATGTTTTAGTTTAGTATACTACTGATATAAAAAGTGTAGGCATATTTCTAATGAATTATTTTGAAATAAGATGTGCTTGCCCTGAAGGGAACGCTCGACTTGAGGGTGAACCCTCAATTAGGAAATATGTCGCTAAGCACCTAACAGTGTGTTCAGGCAGCAGTCCTTGAGAGCCACTAAATTACAAGCACATGACTTAACTTAGGCCGCAGTGTAGTGCAGGACACCTGCCAGAACACACCGTTAGGTGCTCAGCGACAGATTTCCTACTTGAGGGTGGTCGCTAGCCGCAGACGGTCATTTGCAAAATTGTTTATTTAAAGCTGATAGGCTAGCCTTTGACCACCATATCACCTGATGTTAAGTGATGATGTGGTCGAAGATGTTGTTCAGGCTAACCTAGAATTGAAATGTCCTTCCACCATGCAGTGAAGCTCAAGCCCGTGGCGGGATTTGAACCATGGACCTGCTACGTGGCGGACCAAACCATCACTCCTTTACTTTCTTTTAACAAATCTTAATTCATCATAAGTACAAACCTTTTTCGTTATTGGTTGAGAGCAAATAAATTACCATTCCTAAAGGTCACCTTGCTTCTGTGCGTGAGTGTTACCATTAACAATAGAAAAGATTGTCCCGTCCCATTCCTGCTAAAAGCCGGTTGTCGGCCGGTCACCGGTTAACCGGACGATTTGTGCGCCAATCGACTCGCAATGAATAGTCAGCCTTACTTACCTTTAATGCCTTGAAGGGGAGAGCGTGACCGGATGTACCTTTACGTATATTTTTTTTATATATTAGTATATAATTTTATTGTGTATGAATAATTTTATCATGAACGTCGAATTCAGCATTCAAGCTTCTAAAAAAATATTTGAAAGAACTTTTTGAGTGAGCACTTGGAGACTTGAGAGCGCTAGCAAATTTTAGTAGAGGTTTGATGGATATAATTAAGTAAATTATTTTGAAGCGCTCTGTTATATTTATTTTTATACGAAAGGTGACAAACAAGAGGACGCTCCCCCTGATGGTAAGTTGTCACCGTCGCCTATGAACAGCTGTAATAGCATTGATGATACATAGCCTAAAAACTAAGATAAAGGACTCTACTTTTGCTGACTAAACCCGAACCGACCAATCTCTATTTCTAATCATTATTTATCTTCTTAGACTCGGACAGTGTTACTAAGTATTTTATTTGGGCTTAATTGTGTATTTAATATACATTAAGCAGCACTATTTATTTATATTGTTTACTTTCTGTACCCGCGGCTTTGCTTGTATGTTATACGGCTTAACTGTATCCCTGTTAATAATAATATTTCTTTATTTCGACCAACTCAGATCATACAATATTATCAAGACATAAAAGAAGGCACATAAAATTGTCAATAAATAAACTAGCATTAGACATTGCATTGATTTGATACTAATTGTTGAAATAATAATATGTCACATTGTAAGTCCGAATACATTAAATTAAATTCAAAATATGTAGGTACATTAATAAAATGTTAATAAAAATAATAATTAAAGATAAAATAAAATAAAAATGTATAAATTAAATATCAATTTAATGTCAATATAGTTCAAAGTCAATCATGTACTATTTATAGTCAATAAGTGAATCCTAGAGCACTGGTTCAAGTACTGGCAATCAAACCTTTCACCAAATACCTTCAGGATACTATTAGGGCTGGCTCGAATCCTGCGCACCAGTGATGAGCACCGTTTCCGCATGGTTGCATAGAAACAATCCACACACGATTCGGCAAACATCCCTGATGCGCTACAGAACCGTGGCAGCCGTAACAAAACCCTGAAAGCATTATTATATTGAACGCGTAGGGCGCTGTACTGCTTCTGAGAATAGTTTAGCCACAAGCTGCTCGTGTAGAAAGAGGTACAAAAAACTCTGAAAAGAGTGATTTTAACCTCATTCGAACAACGAGCAAACCTGCGGGCAATCATGTGAGCTCTCACAGACAGCGCCCTACGTTCTCTCTCTATATCCGCATTGTCTTTCAGGTCAGAGGTTATCAAGTGACCAAGATATTTTACTTGTTCAACTTTTTCAAGCAATGTGCCGTATAATTTGATAGGTGGTATTCTATCTAGACACTTCCCTCCCACCTGAAAGACCATGCATTCGGATTTTCTGATATTATAGACCAAACCGTGACTCAGTACATATCTTTCACAGATGCCTAATAACTTCGACAGCCTACAGACCGAAGCACTCAGCAGCACCATATCGTCTGCGTAACTAATGTTATTGAGACACACTCCGTCGATGTGACATCCCACATGAGTGCTACTGAGCTCCTCAATCAGTGCGTTCACGTACAGGTTGAAGAGCTTTGGCGAGGTCAACCCACCTTGTCTCACTCCACACTCCAACGTGTACGGATCCGAATACGCGCTCGACCATCAAACGACGTTGACCTGGTTTCGATACCAATATTTGAAGATCTCAACCAGTTCACATGGCACTGAGATACTGTTTAGTTTCTGCCACAGGATATCATAAGAAACCAAGCTGCTTCCCCGCATACTTGAGATGCTCAATACTGAGATTATCATGGCCATGTGACTTGCCCGCGACATCGCTTTTATCACAGTTCTCACTTCTGATGCCTTAAACCTTGCGCTTAACTCACTGCCCTGACTTTTACACACATTCTCTGACTGTGATGGTCCTAACGGTGACTTAACAGTAAATTGTTTCCTAAATAAGTCGGCTATACCTTTTTGCTCATTTATGCCATTAACGCTCACAGGTACACTCGGTTTACTGTTTAATTTATCGGTAGACTTCCAAAAACTACGGAAATCATGCTTGAAGTGGTGTGATGCCAGAATATCCATTTTTAGGCGTTCGCTATTATTCTGACACCATTATATTTAAAATGTAAACGCGATTTGAAAATTCTGCGACTTTCTTGCATCTCACTCCAAACATGACCTGACCTTGGCTTACTATACAGTACCCATATCGCAAACTTCCGCCTAGCGTCCCTGTGAGCTTCGCTTACGTATTTATTCCAACCAGCAACTGGTTTTTTGGTTCTATTACGATAAGTCGAATGACTAACAGAAGCCGATTGACTTAAAATATTTACCAATTGTTCATACATTTTGTCGAGAATACGCATGTGGTCCTGGTTACTACAACTACAGTCACTACAAGAGCAAAACTCACTAGGAAAATCCAACAATCTCAATTTTTCATTACATACATTAGTATCAATCTGCTCAACTTTTCTATCCCCCCATTTCACTTTATTACAAAATTGGCTACAGTAATTTAAGTTAATGGTTTTTTTTACATTATGAATTCTGTTAAACCACCTATTTCGATACCAATCTTCTATTCGGCCGTTATATTCGGCCGTTATAACCAGACACGGTGTTAGCTGACTAATGATCACTAATTATCTATGAGAAGCAACAATACTTTTCTCTTTAATTTTATAACCTATTTTTATCAACTCAACTAAGTGCAACCGAAACCGCGATAAGATTTTAACCAATGCAAAAGAACGTCCCTGACCGTAATATTAATTTACTTAGAATGGACTTGGATGCCGCATGCCTCTACGGAATATTCTAAATCCGCCGGACTTAAGGGTCTACCTTCAATAGCCTTGGGGATGAGTAATAAAGGCACACTACCCGAGGTGGACGCAAAAGGCGTGAACAGACGGCTTAACGTCTGCAATCCTAAGGCAACAAGTTGCCTTGTTGCCTTAGGATTGCAGTCGTTATGGCTGGGACATTTCATGAATGCCCGTCTGGCTAGCTACCACTCTCAATTAAAATGCCTGTCGGCGAGTCTAATCAAATCTGTCGCGTTTGTTCCAGCTGTCCTTGAGAGACAGTTAATCTAGATTTACCTCAAAAACAGTCGTACTAGTTTGGAAATCATTTCCCATCAGGTGTGATATAGTAGTTAAAATTTGGACTACTTGTGGCCCTGCAATGGCTTTTAGGTTGCCTCAATGCTTCCGTTGTAGTACCTGTAGTGTTGTACATAGTTTGAAGTGATATGCAAATAAAGGTAAATTATACAGCTGAATAAGAAAATATTGTATGCATTTATAATTATTTTGTTTTTAATTTTTATTCTTATTTTGCTCTCCACTATCCACCATACGCATTCTATTCCACATCCATTTCCTTACCTGTAAGAAATTGCTCTTAGCGATAAGGCCGCCCATATATTTTATTATTTTAATCAAATTGCTTTTATTTTGCTAATATCAGCAACATACAAAATTACAACGATGAAAATTTTTGTGACATCAAACACTAAGACATTTGATGTATGAGCGTCATGTCATGTAGGCTTAGAGGTCTGACGTAACCCGGCTATAGAGGTGGATGGCGTGGGTTCGAATCCGAAACCGCACATAACTATAATTTTTCCTCGATGTAATTTTGTATTGTAATCCGCGGAGCATGGGCCAAAAACAAAAATATATAAACAACAACTTGTATTGTGTTGTAAAACCACTTTGTTAAAAATAAACGGTTGTTAAAAGAACCCGTCGGTGGAACACACCTCAGAGTTCCCGGGAGTGCAGTGGGCCAGCGTACCTACTACACTTAATAATATTTTTCACCTTATTTCATTTTCCAATTTTCCGCAAGTCACTCTCATGGGTAACGGGCCGTGTTTTGATTTAGAAATGCTTCAGGACTATTTCTCGTTTTAGGTTACACGACACGATTTTTCTGGATTCGTACGTTTTCTAAAACACAAATCGATGAAAATAAATAAAAAATAAAAGAGAATTCAACGTGAGAAAAATAAAGAAATTAACCAAAAGAAGAGTCTCAAGAAGCAGGGATGGCTCAGTGGCATTGGACTGCTGTGCAGCAGGTCTATGGTTCGAATCCCACCGCAGGCTTGGTTCACCGAATGTTGGAAGGGCATTTTGTGAATGCCCGTCTGGCTAGCGACCACCCTCAAGTAGAAAATCTGTCGCCAAGCACCTAACCGGTGTCTACCGGCAGTTGTCCTTGAGAGCCAGCAATTCTAGGATAAGCCTGTCGACATTCAACCATATCATCACTTACCATTAGGTGAGTAAGTGGTCAAAGGCTAGCCTATGAGTGACAAAAAGTTATTTTTTTTTGCTTCATCATCAAATGGCGACACATACAAGCATCAAACTTGGTATGATTAAGTCAAATATCTAACATACAATAAAAAAGTAAAAATCAACCAACTACAGATCGAAATGCCGCTAAGGATCTGTCGCCAAGCACCTAACGGTGTGTTTCGGCAGATTTCCTTGAGAGCCAGTAATTCTAGGTAAGCCGGAACAATTACTCGACCACATCATCACTTACCATCAGGTGATATAGTGGTCAAAGGCTAATCTATCAGAAAGAAAAAAATAAAGCCTCATCTCATGTGCCTATAATTTGTATGGTAAATTATAATATGTTTGTACGGAATCCTCCGTGTGCGAGTTCAACTCGAACTTGGCCGGTTTTTGTTTTACTTTGAAGACATCTATAAATTAAGCCAAAAAAGTGATAGCAAAAAAATTAAAATTAAAAAAAATAGCTTTACGCATTTTAAACTTGTTTTACTAAACGCGGATCTCCGCGGGTTTTCTGGAATTGTTTGAGTGATCAAAAGACAAAAAAATAACAAAAAGAGTTATTTGAAAAAAAGTAGTGAAGTGTAAACAAGTTTGTTTTGTGACCTGCGAGGTGTTGTGGACGTCAGTTATATTTTTATAGCACCGAGAAAAATGATTGGAGTTTGGTTCTTTTAAAGTTATTTAACAAAAAATTGCTTCACAATTTATTTCTAACTTGATATTTTTCTTGGAACCATTCAAATTCATTTACTCAGTGTATTTTGGATTTAATTTCAATAGAAATGAATATAACCGCTTGGATATTGAAAGCCTTTTTTCTAGCTGATAGGGTCAGCTTCTAGTTTTTGACCACTATCTCACCTGATGGTAAGTGATGATGTGGTCAAAAGTTATATATCAGGCTAACATAGAATTTCTGGCTCTCGAGGACAGCTGCCGGAATACCCTATTAGGTGCTTGGCTACAGATTTTCCACTTGAGGGTGTTAGTTAGTCAGGTGGGCATTTGGAAAATGCCCTACCACTATGCTGTAACGCCTGCCATCGTAAGACAACAACCGGGACTGACGCGACAGCCCTCCGAAGCACGGAAGCGCTCAGTAGTAGGTAATGTACTAGCGGTCACCCATCATACTCGTGGCGGACGTTGCTTAACTTAGCTGATCGATTAAGAACGGCTATATAAGCAAATTTCGCTACGAGCGCTTCAATTTTTTTGCCAAGCGTGGCAGTATATTTCTCTACGAAAATTTGTAATTGACCTTTTTAAGAGCGTCGTAGACGCCTAAATCATATAAATTATTTTCACTATGATATTAATAATAAAAATTAAAGTAATTTTCAAAAAAACTTGTTAGCAATAATAAAATTTACCTATTTTTTAGTTGTTCAACGTATGCATAAACTTTTTAGGGCTAGTATCTTCATAGCTCTTTTCCTACCAACGTAGTTTCATCAGATTTTGAATACTAAGAGTTCAAACTCTTTGGAATTACGCATGCATGTCTTAAATCTATGCTTCAGTTTGGTCTGTTTTCCATAAAAATGTGTATTTACAAGATAATTTGGAAAACCCGTTTAGTATGGGAATTCTTATTTACAAATTTAGCGATTAAATTAATAATTAAACGAAAGACTGGCAACCCAGAAGCATATACTAGGCTGAAGGACATGCATGCACAATTTCAACAAGTCTAAACACTTGGTATTTAAAATATTATGACCAAACTACCTTTGTGTGGAAAAAACTACAAAGAAATTAGCCTTAAGTAATACAACCAGTAAGTTTAGGGGTTATACTCATTAAAAACAGACATACAAATACACAATCACCAAGCAGTTAGGGTTATTTTTATGGAAAAATATTTTCCAAATCTTTTAACCGCTAAAAGCAACATTGTCTAGTTATCCACATTTTCCCACATTGTATTCCTTTGACATCCCCGTATATTGTTAGGTAAGAGAGCCGAATATAATTTCATATTTCCGTCGACCTGTCATTGTCCACTTCGCGTTCGTCTCGCTTGACCCCACTTGTACCAATCTAATTTAGCTCCTCTCTTGTTGGCACAAAGTTTGGCCCAAGCTTTGTTCCAATTTTTAAGTCGAAACATTGGATCAAGAGTGGGACACTTCTTAAAATTTTTATATTAAAAAGTATAAGATTAAAAAAATATATTACAAAATTGTAGATATGTTTTGAATCAGTAATAGCCTAGTGGCGATAGCTATTGATAAAAATCCAAAAGCTCCATGTTATGAATCTCATCCTGATGGACTTGATTTACATCTCATAGTTATAGGCTACGAATTAGGACACCCAGCGTCCGGCGGGTAACCACCCTCAGGTAGATAATTTATGTTGGCAGTTGTCCTTGTGAGTTAGTAATTATAGGTGAAGCCTCTTAACACCTTTGACCACATTAGCAATAAAGAGAAATTAAACAAAAAAGTATCCATACTACTATATACTCATCTCAAGTGAAGTGAGCCTCAACAGACTCAACAGACAAACTTTGAACACATTATTTAGAAAGAGTGTTATATAACACTATTAGTGTGAGTGTTATACGTGTGTTAGAATAACACACGATCAAAATTGACGCGTTGTAGAATTTATGTAAAATATGTTACATGTTGTAGTAATGTATTTAAAAGCAGTAAAGTCATACGTATTCCTAGGTAGAAAATTGTTGTAACGAGCATATTGCCAAGTCATACTACTGTATGATATAATTGAAATACAGTAGCAACAGTGTCTAGAATTACCAGTGCAAAGTTGGAAGCCAAAATTTCCACCCAATGTACCGACAAAATTAAGGAGGTACAATTGGTTAGTATTGAATACTGTAGAACTGTTAATTAGTATTTTAACAAAATTTAAACTATACGAAAATATTCTATTAAATGAATATATTCGCGTTCCAATTTCAATTAGGTTACAGAAGGTATAGAGGGCGGTACGGTGTTACTCAGTAATTAAATAGTGTGATAAAAAAATAAAAAAAAAATCGCCCGTGGTGTGCCGGGCTATAATGTCACCCCTCCATCTCTTCCCGTGGCTGTCGTAAGAGGCGACTAAGGTTAACACACCAGAAAGTGGGCAGCAGCACTTGCTGAGGAACTGATATCTCACATTGCGATCTCCAAGCCGCCTGCCAAGCGTGGGGATTATGGCAAAACCCCTTTAATTGGGGAGGCTGTGTTCAACAGTGAACTATCCGGCTGATACTGTAGACAGTATAAAAAATTCATAGAAATGTAAAGAATATCTCTAAAAGTTTTCTATTGGCCGTAATATGTCCAAGGTTTGAGCCAAGCCTGCCATCCTCAACTTTTATCTTATAACATCACATGATACGAAGGGGCGAACACGAAGACGCAGGTAACTCGACGGAAAATCTAATTTCGCAAATTGAATTACACTGTCCACTAACTTAGAGATATATTTTGGTTCTTTGTGATGTGTTATTGTACAAAATGTATGATGGATGAGATATGTTTCCGAAAATAATATTTACGTTTTTGACAAGAAAAAAATATTTTATTGATAAGTGTCCTGGCTGTATCCCATGAAAACTGTTTTATTTTATATTGTTGATAGACTAGCCTTTGACCACTACCTGATGGTAAGTGATGATGTGGTCGAAGATATTGTTCAGGGTTCAGGGTAGCCTAGAATTACTGGCTCTCAAGGACAGCTGCCGGAACACACCGTTGTGGTGTTCGGCGACAGATTTTCTATTTGAGGGTGGTAGCTAGCCAGACGGGTATTCGTATAATGCTGTACCACCATGCTGTAACGACTTCCATCGTAAGACAACAACCGGGACCGACGGCTCAACGTGCCTTCCGAAGCACGGAAGCGCTCAGTAGTAATTGTCACGAGCGGTCACCCATCCAACTCCAGACCGCGGCGGACGTTGCTTAACTTAGCTGATCGATTAAGAACCGCGGTGAGATAGTGGTCAAAGGCCCTATCAGGCATAAAAAAAAAAAAAAAAAAAAAAAAAAACAAACTTTGCTACGAACGCTTCAAAACAGAACTTTATTCCAATCAGTTCTATTATACACAATTTTTTCTTATTTTAAATACCAAGTGTTCAAAGTCGTTGAAATTTTGCATGCATATTAATCTATGCTTCTAGTTTGCAAATTTTTCGTTTGTTTTTATTATTATTTAGTTTTTCTCTAAAGTTGGAATTAGGAATTCCCATACAAAATTATTATTAAAAAAAATATGAAAATAAACATATATATGGAAAAGTGACAAGTCTGAAGCATAGATTTTAGACTCAATTTTTCATTTTATTTTTTTTGTATGCTTGATAGGTTAGCCTTTGACCACTATCTCACCTGATGGTAAGTGATGATGTGGTCGAAGATGTGGTTCAGGCTAACCTAGAAGTACTGGCTCTCAAGGACAGCTGCCGGAACACACCGTTAGGTGCTTGGCGACAGATTTTCTACTTGAGGGTGGTAGCTAGCCAGGCGGGCATTCGCAAAATGCCCTACCACCATGCTATAACGACTGCCATCCTAAGACAACAACCGGGACCGACGGCTTAACGTGCCCTCCGAAGCACGGAAACGCTCAGTAGTAATGTCACTAGCGGTCACCCATCCAACTCATGACCGCGCGCGACCTTGCTTTCGGAACCTTGCTGATCGGTTGAGAACAGCTAAGTAAACTTCGCTACGAGCGCTTCGCAATGTCATGCACGTAAAATTTTACCGGGTTTGAACACTTTGGTTTTTAAAATATGACAAAACTACTAATGAAGACACTGACTGACATGGGTATCAAGCGCCTGATGAGTAGAATCAGAGAGCACTATAGTCGATGTGAGAGGGGTGTTGCTGCACATTTAGCGCAAGGAGCGGATTTACCACCAACGCGACGGAATCGTTACCAAGAAAGCTTGGTTTATTCTGCTAGCCTTACAGCCATATGGACATATTACGATGCTGTCTTTCTGCTATATGGCAGACTTGCCTACTTTGTCATTTTGCTTCGCTGTCGTTTCGATACGGATAACTTTAGTCTAAATTTGTATTTTCGGAAATAAGTGACAGAAAACACACATTTACACTAACATAATATAATTATAATTAGATAATGTATTAAAAACATGTTTTCACAAACAACACACACGACAGTGCAAGGACGTAATTGTAAGAGTTTCGGATCTGTTTTAAGGCCGCCACCGTCGGTTAACATACTGCTACTTGGTCGGTTTGGTTTCATGGTCCTTTCATTTAATTATTTTTATGTTGATGGCACACGCATGACTCCCACCAGATGTTAAGCGGTAACCTCTTTCTATAACAGTAACATTGACAAACTGCACTACTTCCACGTGTAATTTATTGGCGCTCAAGAATTGCTGTCACAACACACTGTTATGTTCTTCGCGACAGATTTTTTAATCGAGGGTGGTACGCATTAAATCCGGCAGTGGGGATGGAACCTTGAACCTGCGGCATGGAAGTCCATAGCTATTACCGCTCGGTTATCATTGCTTCAAAAACATACTTACTTGGTACATGTATTATATTCTTTGGATAATAAAGAATACATCTCTTTTCATCCCAATTTCATGATTGAGAGCGCTAGCGAATCCAGGAGCATTAAGGTAGTTTATAATAATTAGGTTTCTCTTATGATGATAACACTATATAATATTTTGGATTCGTATCCGTACTTATTGTTAATGTTTACTTAAGTACCATTCGTTTTATATAACAACACACATTTGATTTAAAAATACAGCTGCATAAGAAGAATTGCCAACTCAAACTTCTACCTAATTTATTTCCAGTTTTTTCCATGTCCCAGTACAAAAGAGGAGGTAAAGCAGAGGACTCAGATGACACTGGAGTGCGGTTACAGCAGTTAAAAGTAACAGACGCCACGTGAGTTGGCTACAATTTATATGTAAATCAGGCCCTGGGTTGTAGACGGGGAGACAGCATTTAAATTTGTACACCTTGTACGATCGGTATAGATTTTGGTTAAATTTTAACCCGATGCTCGAAGCTGTTCTTAGGCTAAATATGAATTGGAACACGGCTCTCAAATATAGCTGCTTAAAATCTAACAGAAGGCAATCGTTCAGTGCCTTCTGTTAGATTTTATGCGACTAGCAAGAATTCGTGAAATGCTGAACACAACCCCATTTTTAGGGGGTATTTGCCTTAATAACTACCTAATCGAGATCATAGTGTAAATTAGCAGTTTTTTCGAAGGCATTTCCAATATTTTTCCCATAGCTGCCTCTTTGGATACCTACGTGAAGATATGGCGGAGCCAAGCTCTACTCTGTTAAATTCCTTTAAACGAGTAAGGATATTTGATATACGACTTTATATATTTAAATTTAGTAATTAAACAACTTTATACGGTTTAAATCGCGTATATTTATCATTATTTTTGTCCCGACGTTTCAAACACGTCACCCTGTGACCACGATCATAGCAAAGTGTTTGAAACGTCGGGACAAAAATAAGGATAAATATACGCGATTTAAACCGTATAAAGTTGTTACTACTTTACACTACATACATAAAAAAGTTAAAAATAACTGGTGTATAGATGCCATATTATGAGTTTTTTTTTTGCAAACTTCTCGTGTGTTCTATCAAAATGATGAATGAAACAATTCCTTAATATATATCTCTTGCAGCTTTAATTTCAATAGGACGATAAAACGAATATAAATTAATAATTTGCAGTCGGGTTTTTTACTTTTTAATTAATTTATACTTGTTACCTTGAAATATACAACATTTTATAATAGCATACTAGCTTTCACTCGCGAATGGACCAAGTATATTAAAGGTATGTATTGACATTCTTTTGAATGAAACCTAATTAAAGACGTGGGTTTTTTTTCAGAGGTTAGGGATGTGCGGGGCAAAACACATAAAACCACTCATTACTACTCCCACATACATATCTCAGATTCATTATTACTCAAAAACAAAACCTTAGGTAATACTTACCACTTAGATTTCTCAGCTCCTGTCTCTTCGTCTATCAGCCCGCTTGCCGTCAGTCTCGAGGGAAACATCTAATTGCATTTTGCTGAGGTGAGCGGGAGTGAGCGGCGAACGCTTCACTTACTTTTTATTACGACGACTAGATAATCAGATAATCTACATACTTACCTTGTCGCGACACTAAAGTCGAAGCTTTTCTTTTGATTTGGTTAGAAAATGTCTATTTGTAAATATATTTATAAATTATGCAATTGAATGTTAAATAATTAATTATAGTTTATGACAATATATGGTTGAAGATTTTGAATAATCATGTTTGATACAAATGAATATTTTTGTCAATGGCAAATTAATTTCTTAAACTTTTGCCTAATTTTACTGACAACAGATGGAATTTATAATAATAGATTACACATTCCATTGTATAAGCAAATAAAAAAACACAATCAACGATAAAAAAGGGGCTGCTTTTTCAATAGATACTAAGATATATTTTATTGTTGTTGTGTGCAGTTATGTCTGGAATAAATACATTTTCATTTCATTTTTTCATTTCATTTCATTTATTACTTATACATAATAATTATAATCACTTTTCAGCTAACCTTAGGGGACAAAAATCTAAAGATGTATTCATAAAAACAAAACAGTTTATAAACGAACTGATGTAACTGTGTATACAATAATTGTTTATATTCAATCATAAAACGAGTCTTGCTTGGAAAATAAAACAAACATTTTCAATAAAAACTAATGAATATACCATAGCATCCATATTATCCCAGTGCCAATATTTGTATAGCCATACGAAGAGGTACGAGTATTTTAGTGCGATTTTCAATAAATATCGATGTGATTAAATTTAATGAGGGAAATGATTAATTATTTTCTTAATACATGATTCTTGTGTTGTTGATACTCATTTCAAATGGAACTTAAGTACCTATTTATGCTTACCGTTGCTTTTCACCAATTGAGAATGTGGTCAGTAGCAATTGATAAGCGCATGCCTACTTATCTGTCAGTACTCCGTTCAGACTACGCCGCGGTACGAGCGCGGTTGTTGCGCAGCGAAGGCGTAGCGTGGCGGCTACGCGGTTGCAGCGCGGTGATGCAACGCTGCATCTAAGCCGCGCCGCGTGTTACCACCGCATAGCAGTGCGGCAGCGCCTGAACGGAACTTTATTGTTGGCATGTTTCTTATTTAATGGTATAGTGCGATGAGACGGACAAACTACCCACGATCGTAGGCGTTCGATTTCAGTTGAAGTGTCACCGTTCTCGATTTGCTTGACACTGCACTGCACTCGTCAGACTGCGACCTTATTTCTCAGGTTCAGTCGGCTGAATATCTGACACTGGGGTTATACCCACTAAGCCGGACTATTGAGACCTACCATCGAAAAATAAGTCAAAATCGTTATTTTAGCTAAGCATTTTTTTTTATATTTGGCCTATATTATTTGATATATATCGCACCTTTTTATTACCAATGGACTACTATAATATCACCTGAAGGTAAGTGATAATCTAAGCTCTTATAAATTATGTAAAGGATGTTACATTAATAAAGCTTTTTGGACAAAGATAAGACTGAAAGCAAGCCTGGTATCAGTGCATTTAACAGTCTAACATCCGTGTTTTTCCTGACGTAGCCTTTCGTAGCTCCTTTCGTAGCAGTAGAAAAGTATCTAAAGACCTATTGAAATTATTGAAACAAAATACCGAGGGCAGTAAAGTATAGAGTGGACTGTTAGCGGACACATTGGACACATTAATTCCAGGTGACATAGTGACATGTGTCCGTTACGAACTATTCCACTTATCCCCCATAATCTCTTAAACACGGGTATATAACGGACACGGGATAGCCAGGGAGCTTTTTGCATTAGATGATAGTTTTCGCGTCAAAGTAAAACTTGCGCGGTTGACATTAACATAAAACTATATATGTTTAAGTAATATTTAATCCTCTTTGTTTCTTTATTACCATTGTATTCTACCATTATTGGGAGGAACTAAATGTTTTTTGAATATAACAATGATCATATATATATGAAGATTTATTTCGTAAGCTATTGATGCTAGTCTATTGGTTTATAAACCCAATAAAGTTCCTTTCACGATTATCAATCAAAACATAAACACATAAACATGAAACGCTCGTTTACTTAGCTGTTCTCAACCGATCAGCAAAGTTAAGCAACGTCCGCCGTGGTCATGAGTTGGATGGGTGACCGCTAGTGACATTACTACCGAGCGCTTACATGCTTCGGAGGGCACGTTAAGCCGTGGGTCCGGTTGTTGTCTTAGGATGGCAGTCGTTATAGCATGGTAGTAGGGCATTTTGCGAATGCCCGCCTGGCTAGCTACCACCCTCAAGTAGAAAATCTGTTACCAAGCAGCTAACGGTGTATTCCGGCAGCTGTCCTTGAGAGCCAGTAACTAAGTTAAGCCTGTTAACGCCTTCGACCACATCATCACTTACCATCGGGTGAGATTGTGGTTCAAGGCTCACCTATCAGCAATTAAAAAATATATATACAGCAGGGCCTTCTGAAGATGCCTGCAATCTTATATTGCGTTTTCCAAGGCGCCTACCAAGCGTGGGAGTTATAACAAGTTCCATCAATTCAAATAGGGGGGTACAACAGTGGACATCTTGGCTGTTGATATGATGTTAACTTATTTTAACTGCTGGGCCATTCAGTATACAAGTCTCTAAGCCTTGTTCACAGAATATCAATATGTAAAAAAAATGTCAATTTTAATATTAATAGTTGATTAGCTAGCCTTTGACCAATATCTTACCTGATGGAAAGTGATGATGTGGTCGAAGATGTTGTTCCAGCTTACTTATAATTACTGGCTCTCAAAGACAGCTGTCGGAACAAACCGTTAGTTGCTTGAAGACAGATTTTCTACTAAGGGTTAGTAGCTAGTTAGGTGGGCATTCGCAAAATGCCCTACCACTATAACGAACGACTGCCATCCTAAGACAACAACCGGTGCCGACGGCTACAGGTTGAACTGGCCGGTCAACGTTCAGTAAAGCATGGTGGAAGGGCATTTTGTAAAAGCCCGGCTGGCTATCTGGGAGATATTTTCCCGCAACTATTGGCCAGTAACGCTAGGTTATCTTAAACAAAATCTTCAACATCGGTTTACGAGCAAAACCAAAGTGGAATAAATATACAAAGAGGAAACGATAATATAACCATAAGTACTAAGGATTTATCGAAACAAGTTTACAATTATGTGCATAATTATGGTTGATATTTATTCTGCATAGCAATAACAAGGAAAATAATGTGGAAAAACACAATCTATGTATATATTATACAGGTCGCTGCAAGGCAGAGGACCATTTTGCGAATAGTCGTTTCATCACACACGGCTTCACCTGCCGAAAAATATTACGTCATCAAAATATCTCTGTATCTGTAGAAGTTGAAGCAAGGGGTATCCAAGCGAGATCCCTATATAACCTACTTAAAGTCCTTGGCCTGTCAAGAACAACCGTAACTTTCATCCTAGAACGATGGCTGCATTAGGCTGCATTAGTAAGATCCTACTAATGCATCTAAGGCTGCATTAGTAGGATCTTACCAAATTTGGCTAGGCAGGGGAGGAGGCTCGAGCGTTGAAGGTGAGCATTGATGACAACTTAAAGGGGCCCCTCCTGGGTTGCAAGTACCAGGCCCCTCTGGCCTCTTCCACCGCAATGCTATGGACCTCGTAAACGCACGGTGAATCCATGGAATGCAAGGTAATTCGTCTCTATGTATGCCGTGTTCTTGTAGATAGACATAGATGAACTCTTTATTGAAACACCATATTTAAAACAATCGTTACTAACAAATTTTGAAACAAAGTGTTTAGCTGATTACGTCATTAAGGCGATTAGCTGGTTTTACTATATTAAACATCTAAAATACCTTAACTTACTCAACTAAACCTGTTTGTAACTGTGTTCATTTTATTTATTAAAACAGCATAGTCTATTATTTATTATTATCTATACAATTATTCCAAATAATAAACTTTATTTGAAACAAGATATTTCACGACTTGTCCAGTTATGTTCAAATTCATAGGACTATCTGTTGTGCTAATAGCTAAAATGACAGCATCATAGATAATGAGAATAATCGAATTTCATTCATACTAAGTATTGGGCACTTTTTATTTTTAACGGTAATGGATACTTTAATCTAATATCCTCAAATAGGTAGTCGTAGAAGTTTGTTTTAGTTTATTTTTTTATTGCTGATAAGTAAGCCTTTGACCACAACTTGATAGTAAGTGATGATGTGGTTGAATGTGTTAACAGGCTTAACATAGAATTACTGGCTCTCAAGGACAGCTACCTTTTCTACGTGAGGGTGGTCGCTAGCCAGGCGGGCAATCGCAAAATACCTTCCACTATGCGGTGAAGCTAAAGCCCGCGGCAGTATTATAACCTGCTACGTGGTAGTCCATGGCTAATGCCACTGAACCATCACTGCTTCAAAAGTTACAGGGGATTGCAGAGTTATGTTCTGCGATGACCGTAAGGACAACGAATGTTTACTATAAAGAATGGTTCCATGACGGGGAAGAATATTGATACGAACCTTCCGACGAAAACGAATAGGGTGCCACTTGAGCTTAGTACGAAATTCGGAGACATGATAATATTTACATAACCCATAAATAAATCTTATTCAGGCATTTTGGAGACGCGCAACTTTTACAGCATTCTAGTAGGGCATTTTACGAATACTTGCTTGGCTAGCTACCACCAAGCTCAAGTAGAAAATCTCTCGTTAAGCATATAACGGTGTTTTCCAGTAATTATAGGTAAGCCGAAATAAAATTGTCGACTACATCACTTACCATCACGTGCGATAGTGGTTAAAAGCTAGCCTCCCTACTCTTCTATCTTATATACGAGTAACACTTCTATGTATTTGACTGTACTGTATCAGCTGGATGGTCCACTGCTGAACACAGCCTCCCTCATAAAGGGGGTGTTGGCAGGCGTCTCGGAGATCGCAATTTAAAATATTAGTTCCTCAGAAGGCGCTGCTGCTTATCTTCCGGTATTTCACCTTTAGCCGCCTCTTACGACGCCCACAGGTAGCAATGGGGGAGGGGGTGACATTAGAATGTCAGCCAACGAACGTTTATGTAATTTAGTGAAATCAAAATATGTTTATATAACCGAATTCGAACGTTTCATATAATCTTTTTATGTAGGTGAATTTCGCTACCTACGCTACCAGCAACAAAAAAGCATAAATAAGTAGAATACGTATCAAAAGAGGAAAATATTATTATACGGTATTAAGGCTATAACGATAAAAGCTCAGTATCTTTAACATATATATCTTGTACCTAGCTAAAATAAGGAAAACAATATAAGAATCTTAAATACCTATCGTTCCATACCGTTACCGAGTAAAGTCCAGATTGAAGACTCAAGGTAAATAGGTACATAATATGTAGGCGATCGTTTTTTCTATCGTGAAATTTCAATTAGCACTTAACATAAGAAGGCCTCAAGTGAGATTAATGACTTGTCCAACTAAACTGTATTTCTGACTGGCAAAGAATCCCGCCGCGGGCTTGAGCTTCACTGCATGGTGTAAGGGCTTTTTGCGAATGCCCGCCTAGCTAGCGACCACCCTCAAGTAGAAAATCTGTCGCCAAGCAACTAACAGTGTATTCCGGCAGCAGTCCTTGAGAGCCAGAAAAATTACAGGCACATGAGACCTAACAACTGTACGTCTCAGTGTGACGGGCACAGTGCAATTCGTCGTTGACGAAATGCGTCTGTTATAGGCAGAGGTTAGTCCACTTAACATCAGGTGGACCTCGGGCTTGTTTCGTGACTATAACAAGAAAAACAAAAAAAAAAGAATTATAATTCTTTGCCTACTTAATCATATCCTTCACTTATTCGTTTTGATATACACAACATTTCGTTATATCCGGTTACTATTATTATAATCGCAATTTATCTATGAGTTTAATTATAAGTAAGCTTTGTAGCAGTGATGGCGTTCACAAGGTTCGAATCCCGTCACGAGCCTGAGCTTCACCGCATGGTTGAAGGGCATTTTGCGCATGCTCGTTTGGCTAGCTATCACCTGTATTTACTAAGTCTGTCGCAAGTCGCAAAGCACCTGACGGTGTGTTGAGTGGGAGTGAGTGAGATGGACAAAATAGTGAGAGTGTGAGAGACAAAAATGCTTTGACAATTCCGCCCCTGTCAATCTATCACCTTTCACCTATGTAAAAAAAAAAAAACAATATTATAATGTAGTAATGTAACACATTCTAAAAAAATGGTCTCCTATTTCTTAATTTTTCTTCTCTCAGTGGCACAACTATATTTTTTTTTTCTGAACATGGCAGTAGAATGTGAAATATTTCAAAATATAAATTTGTAATTGACCTTCATAAGAGCGTCGTACATGTCAATATTAAATTAATGATTTTGATTACAAAATTACGAATATACGATAGAAAACAAATTATACCGAACATGAGTATGATAGGAAAGAAAGGTCATATTGACTAGTTATGGAGGCTCAGAGGCGGTAAGAGACTCTTTGGTTCATAAAGATCCCGTGTTTTGCCAAGTCAAAATCATTAATTTTACTATTATATAGCCAGGGTATGCTAGAGCATACCCTGGCTATATCGGTTGCAGCGCAAAACATTAACCTCTTTATGCGCAGTTGGATAAATCCTGTCCTTCCCCGTGTCTCAAACTATAATTTCATCCTAATCGGTCCAGTAGTTTCAGAGCCTATACAATGCCATTAAACAAACAAACAATCAAATCTTTATATATATTTTAATCGGTTATGCCACATAAGAGTATTTTTTTCAGCTACATTCCCTTTGGTTAGGGGGATGGGATAACTCTTACAATACAATTTGATTGAATTTCTAGTCCAATATTTGGGTACACAATTTTTTTAAAACTTTAGGCTTGTTATTCATTACGTTAGAGCAGTTAAGCATTTTGCAAATGCCCGCCTGGCTAGCTACCATCGTCAAGTAAAAAATCCTGCCAAGGACCTGTCCGGCAGCTGTCCTTGAAAGCCAGTAATTCTAGGTTAGCCTGAACAACATCTTCGACCACATCATCACTTACCATCATATGAGAAAGTAGTCAAAAGCTAGCCTATTAGCTAAAAAAGTGCATTCATTATGAGGTTAAAATATTAAGAATTAGATAAGTACATAGATAAATGAAACTTCCCATACAAACAATAATCCAATACAAATCTTTCATTTTAATACAACTTTATATTTAGTACCTTAACGTAATAAAAATAATGGTAAAATTTTACAAAATCATATGTCAATTCTACAATTTTTCACATTCACTATGGAAAATATTTACTTATCCGACTTTTTGTCCGCTTTAGGACCACCAAGTCTAATTCCAGTGGCACTGGAAAGAGGACCGTCCCCATCGGCGTTAAAACTTTGTCCTCTGATCTCGTAGTCTTCTCCTATCTTCACGTTTTCGAATCTAGCCGTGAATACGTCTGGAGCTACTACAGCTACGAAAGCTGGCTCATGGGTCGGAAGTTTGTGTAGGGACTAAAACAAGAAAAAAAATACTATGAATATGTTTTTTTTGTCTGTTAAACTTATATTTCCAAGTTTTTGTTTATGTGATTGTAACGGAGCAAGAACGAGGCCCACCTGATGTTAAGCGGTGCCTTCTGCCTATAACAGATGAATTTCGGCAAGTGACGAACTGCACTGCGTCCGTCACTCTGAGACATACAGTTGTAAAGTCTCTACATGTGCCTGTAGTTTTACTAGTTCTCAAGGACTGCTGCTTGAACACACTGTTAGGTACTTGGCGACAGATGTTCTACTTGAGGGTGGTAGCTAACCAGGCGGGCATTCGCAAAATGCCCTCCCACCAGGCGATGAAGCTCAAGCCGGCGGTGGGGATCGAACCATGTACCTGGATTACCGCATTCCATAGCTGTAACCGCTCAGCTATCATTGCTTCTGATATTCCAATCCTGTTACACCAGCTAGTTCACAAAGTCACAATGCATGGAATTTTTTTCATGTTCATGGTTAAAATTTTTCATGGACTGCGTCTGCGAGGAATATCTTTTGTCCTGTTTTTAGGACAATAATTCATATTGACTATAGAATGCTGTCCTAGCTCGTAACGACACTTTAATACTAGAAAAGAAGGAAGGACTAATAATTTTAACTGTGACTCATCGCCATGATAGCTCAATTGATAGAGCATACCCTGACGACGAATCGGTCTTGCGTGCGAATGTTGCTAATATTTTTTTTCAAACGTTGTGTTGGTTTTTAAGGGATTTTTCTAGTTTTTGTCTCTATCACTTAATTGTAAGTGAAAGATGCAGTCAAAGATGCTTTTCAGCTTAGCCTGTAATAACAGGTTCTCAAGGAGTGCTGTTGGGTCAGCGTGTCACCGTTTTAGGTGCACGGTACATAATATTATATTCTATTTTAGGTTGGTAACTGGCCAGGCAGGTATTCTCAAAATACCCTACAAGCATATTATAATGACTGTCATTATAATATGGTTGTAGGGTAGAACACAACCGTGCATTACTTGCTCAGTGAACCGTGCCATGACCAACGCGATTGAACCTCTGCGCGGCTCACAGCTATAGCCACAAGATGGCGACTGATGGGTCATTACTGCTTCAAAAAAGTGGTAAAATGAGGTCATAATTATTATATGATCAATGTATATGCGTGTGTATATGTGTGTGTTTGGTGCCACTCACCTGAAACAGAGAAGGTATTTATGAAATTTGCTATTTTAGTTCTTTTATTGATAGTCTCCAAGAGAGCGCGATAGAAACGAATTTGGCTTTAAAGCGAAATCATACTTACATTGACGTAAGTATATTTTTACCGGTGGTATATCTTTATTTACAAAACACTACAAATTAGCTAAACATAAACACTACAGCTACAACAATAAAACCATTTAGGCAATCCAAAGACTATTGGAGGCTTACAGGTACTCCATATGCCCATTGCCAGTTGGCAGCGTGGCCAGCATGGCAGAAGAAAACGGCAACAGGAAAATTAAACCGTATTCCAGGGATATAATTGCATCAGTATTTTTTAAACCAGTGGTATGCCTTTATTACAAAAATACTGCGAACTATATACAACACTGCAGCAACTACAATAAAAGCTTTTAGATTTAGATGCCCATAAGTCATTGCAGACTCACGGGCAGTCCAAATGCTCCAGCCCACTACCAGTTGGCAGCGTGCCCAGCATGCTGGCAGCATTGCCCCGTTGAATTACAATGCTTATTGTTATTTATTTGCTTATTCTAATTTATTTTAATTCTAATTCCATTGCATCAGAAGAATGACCGAAGCAAAGTTACCGTGAAAATAGCTCCCGTGCCAGTGAAATGGAATGGTTTTTGTCGCATTTCATTTGTACATGAAGCATCTTCAGGAGTTCATTTGAACGCACGATGGAGAAATTATTTATATTGCGTTTGAACAGTCTATTTTAACGTTATTTAATACTACACAACCTTAACAAATGAGCAAGCCTTTATTTAAGTAGACAAAGGTCTCTTTAAATCCCACGTTTCGACAGATATATTGCGGTTTCACGTGATTGGTTGTTAATAACATAGGGCACATTATTAATATATAGCCTGTTACTAAAAATTGTTTATTTTTTTTATATCATTGTGGCGGATCTAGCTCGAGGCCCACCTGATGTTAGCGGACTAAACCTCTGCCTATACCTACAGATGCATTTCATGACTAGTGTCACGAATGCGCCCGTCTCTTTGAGACAAAGTTATTGAGTCTCATGTGCCTGTGATTTCACTGGCTCTCAAGGACAGCTGCCGGAACACACTGTTAGGTGCTTGGCGACAGATTTCCTACTTGAGGGTGGTCGCTAGCCAGGTGGGCATTCGCAAAATGCCCTTCAACCATGCGGTGAAGCTCAAGCACGCGGTGGGACTTGAACCATGGACCTGCTGCGCGGCAGTCCATAGCTAATGCCACTGAGCCATCACTGCTTCAAATTGTACCTGAGGATTGAACCCGAAACACAATGTCACAGCGACGCTTAATACCCTCACCCAATGATTTGTTTAAGTCTTACTATTATATCACAAATAGAATTTACCTTTTTGATAGGCACTAATTCTTCCACGAACGTTCCATTTTTTTCTACATATTTGTGAACCTTTTTCTTTTGATCTTCCCATAATTTCACCTGGGACAATAAAATAATATAAAAGTTAATAATACGGGATAACTCACGTGAATAAGTCAAATAGCCTATAGGTACAAAAAAGTAGAACCAGTTTCCAAACAAGTTTTTGTCATTCCATAAAAATAATGACAGCGCTTTGTTAGCAAACATGTTAAAGTATCTACACCCACCACGTTCGCCCACAACACAACGCAAAAACATTAATTTGCACATTGTTACCTCTGATGTTGTCACTAACTTTTATAAAAGAATCTCATTTCAATAAGGAAATAATAATAAAAAATCCCCAATACTCATTGAATCCTATGAAAGCCAAGACTTTATGCAAAAAAGGATTACTCTAGAGGCATAATCTAGGCAGAAACAAGGGGTATATTATGTATATATATATACACTATATATTACAATTTGGTATAATGTATCTATTTTATTTTATTTTATTTATATATGTATTTTATTGTACTTGGTTTATCTATTATAGTTTATTTATATTATATGGATATTTATTAACGTATGTTTTATATAATTTAAATATTTTTAACTATACAACTATGATTTATACATAATGCACTTTAGCCTATACCTCCATCTAAATTAATATGTTTCAATTCAGCCTACGGTTGCCTGGAAGAGATTGCTGCCTAGCAATAAGGCCGCCGATTGTACTATTTTTAAGATATGTTTTAATATTGTAACTAGTATTAATAATTTTAAAAGTGCAATAAAGAGTTATCTATCTATCTATCTATCTATCTATATACTTGTATGCAGAATCGAACAATGCTTTTTCTCTTAAAGAGGCGTTATATGTAACTAAGTCCAGAAAAAGGTAATTTATATATCTAGATTAAGTAGATAAACATTATATCCTTTCTAGATTTAGTAGATAAACATTAAAATGACACTAATATAGTTAAAATTCAACATGCTTATTTTTCTGAAATTAGTAAGGAATTTGTACATAAAGGGATTGTAAACTTAAGGTTGAAACAACAGATAATGGGCTAATTTTATTATTATTGTTAGATACGATTACAAACTATTATAGAAATTTTATTGGTGCTATTAAAACATAAAATCGTAAGCCAAATCTAAAGTGCAGTGAAAAGTGGGTTCAGACGTTCGAAAATATCTAGATAGAGGCATAATAAAAATATATTGATTTGTGTGATTTATTTTTTAATTGATAAGGGCAGGTAGGTTTTGTCATATTACAAATTGCATATATATATTTATGCAAAAAATATTCAAAAATATGTACATTAAAGTAAAATAAACCAGACAGAGGATGTATATATGAACATATAATAAAAATCATTATCAGTGTGCAGCCGGTAGCGATAGACACACTGCACTATGCATAAGTGTAAATTGACACAAAATTACTTCAACCTAAATTTTTACAGACTTCTTACACCAAAAAGCATGAAATTTGTCAAGTCGGGGCATTGAATACTCTATAGAAATCTGTAAAAAATATGTTTTGTTGACCAAAATACACTATTTATTTTATTATTAGTAACGCATGCATTCTAAAGAATCTCATGTGCCTGTAACGCATGCATTCTAAAGAAGTATACATCATGCACAAAATGTAAAGTTTTATAAAAGAAAATTGGAAAAAATACTTTTTATTATAGAAACTAACTTTGAGTTCAATCATTTAAATAAATAATACGCGATACCTCTAATTTATAAATATATACTATAGCATGTAAATAAATATATTTGAAGCGCCCGTAGCGAAGTTTACTTAGCTGTTCTCAACCGATCAGCAAAGTTAAGCAACGTCGCGCGCGGTCATAAGTTGGATGGGTGACCGCTAGTGACATTACTACTGAGCGTTTCCGTGCTTCGGAGGGCACGTTAAGCCGTCGGTCCCGGTTGTTGTCTTAGGATGGCAGTCGTTATAGCATGGTGGTAGGGCATTTTGCGAATGCCCGCCTGGCTAGCTACCACCCTCAAGTAGAAAATCTGTCGCCAAGCACCTAACGGTGTGTTCCGGCAGTTGTCCTTGAGAGCCAGTACTTCTAGGTTAGCCTGAACAACTTCTTCGACCACATCGTCACTTACTATCAGGTGAGATAGTGGTCAAAGGCTAACCTATCAGGCATAAAAAAAAAAATATATTTCAACACACTCGCTCGTAACGGGCCTTTAAATGCAACGATTTTAGTGTCATAATACAGTCTATTACGCACTCGTGATTTTTTTTTTACTTTACCGCACTAGTGTTTTAAATAGAAAAAAACAACGCTTCCACACTTCTCACCAAGGAGATTGTAGTGTGTTTCGTTCGTTTTTTTATATAAAAACAAACCAAAGTTTTTTTTACCTTCTGAAGTAGAACTTTACCTACCTTTAATCAGATTATCACTGTTATCAAAAATAACAAGAAAATATTTTCGTATCGAAATTTCCGTATTCGTTCCTCGCAAGTGTGTTGAAAACGTCGTATGAAACTCGTGCGCGTTGTTTATACCAATCTCTTCTCCATTTAGGAAGAGGCCTTAAACCCGTCTCGATTGTATTAAACAACTTCGCGCACTTGTTGCATCATGTACTATTATATTATAGTAGATAAATTACTTATTCACGTGAGTTTTCCCGTTATAACTACTAATGTGCGCGATAAGTTCGTAACAAGCTTACATTGAATCCAAGAATAGGATTATCTTCACGAATTGTCACTGGATCCCATCTTATGGTAATAGTAGCTGGATCAGATGTTTCTATATACAATAAATTAGGTTCGGGAAGGGATGACGTACCATGTACTTTTGGTGTTGTACTGCTCGATTGTACTTCTGACTCCGGTCTACTAGAACTTTGTACTTGTGATCGACAACATTCAGAAACTGACACCACGATCATTAAAACTATCAAAGATCTTAACATATTGCCAATATAACAATTCTAAATACTTTTTACAAAATATATCATTTAATACTTTGAACTTCTTTGAATTCTTGACGAGTTAAAACTAGTTTGGTAAGCTCAAATGCTTAGGTGGGAATAAATCACATTATGACGTGTTGTGGGTTTTACCCATTGTATGCTAAGACTAGTTCAATGTTGAGTAAGTAACTATATCTACCATGAATTGTACAAGTTTACAATAGAGTTATAGGTAATGATTATATATAGTTATTAGACGTACCGAGACACTAACATGGCCGTATTAAAAATAGGCTGGGTTGCACCATCTCTGGTTAAAAACAAATCGTTCGTTAACTTATTTATTTCGTCGGCATAAGTTTGAATTTGGAAAGTATTTTGCGGATTTAACCATCGTAATTTTTTTTATATTATTGTGACGGAACAAGAACGAGGCCCACCTGATGTTAAGCGGTATCCTCTGCCTATAACAGATGCATTTCATCACAAGTGACGAACTGCACTGCGCCCATCATCTTGAGCCATACTTGTTAAGTCTCATTTTGCCTGTAATTTCACTGGCTCTCAAGAACTGCTGCTGGATAGATTTTCTACTTGAGGGTGGTCGCTAGCCAGGCGGGCATTCGCAAAATGCCCTTCCACCATGCGGTGAAGCTCAAGCCCGTGGTGGGATTCGAACCATGGACCTGCTGCGCGGCAGTCCATAGCCAATGCCACTGAGCCATCACTGCTTCAGAGTGTTGCAATGAAGTGGTGCAACCCAGCCATAGTGTTTGTATTAATATTACATCCGTGACTTTGTACAAATGCCACCCCAATTAGGTAAGAGGCGTTCGCTTAATTCCCACACTTGGAAGGCGTCTTCGGGATCGCAGTGTAAGGTACCAGTTCTTCAGAAGGCCCTGCTGCCCACATTATATATTTCTATTGTCACCACCCCACGGGGTAGGTTTTATATACGCCTCTAATTTTAAGCAACTCGGTTTTTATTCTTTACAGGCTAGGAAAAGAGGCAAACAGGACCTACAAGCCGAGAGTCGCCATGAAAGGGGGCTACGCCAATCTCGATTGATTCAACGATCATGAGAGTTGGTATGCCCGAGACCAATTATTATTGCTACCACTTGCTACAGTGTTCTTCAAGCTTAAAAACAGTACGGTCTGCATACTACAACTTCCAGGCAGAATATTGGACACTGTAGTGGTATACACCAAAACGGGTTACTAAAGAGCCTGTTAAAGTTTTGGTACGACTTGTTAAAGATTTGGTACGAGGTATATAATTATTTTCGTAATAGAGTTATGTAGGTTTTTATCTCACTCATAATAAAGAGACCTATGGAAAATTTATTTTTTACATCATTCATCATTATTGTCTTCTTTCCCTCACCCAACTCAAGCTCCACCCTGCGGTGGTATTTAAAACAGGTATCTCACGTTGAGACATGAGATCACAGTCTGGCAGAATAACTTTGTATTGCCACTGAGCTACTACTGCTTGAACATTTTCTCATTATTTGGTGGTTAAGATAAGGTACTAATAAATCGAGACGGAAAAATATTATTAGGTCATTTAATAGGCGGGGCAGATCAAACTTTGGCATGATTATGTATTTCGACAACAATTTAAAGAAAAAAATTATATCGTTTGATGCATAAACGAGGCAGTTCCAATGAAAAACAAGCACGCTGTTGCAAAAATTATATTTGTATACATTTAAGTTTTCTAGAACTCAAAAAAGTGACTGGGCCGAATCTGATTAATATTTGATTTATTATCTACATATTTTGTTTTTTTTTTACTTTCATTAATCAATCGTTTATAATCGTGCAGCATTATTGTAATAAAAAAAGTTGTGATTTCGACTTTGGCGTAAAAACGAGGCATTACCAATCTTAAAAAATCCGCATTTTGATTTCTAATACTTCTTAATTTATTCTATGTGACCGTGTTTATATACTGTTATAGCATATTATAATTTTTGTCATTAACAATCTAATATATTCAACGTACATTTTAAATATTATCCATTTGATTTGAAATAGGACTTGCCTACCTTTTACGACAAGATCTTCAATTACGACAAAGGTTTTCGAACATCATACATGTTTAATCTAAATTCAAATTATTTATTTGCCATAATGCAGGTACAGTAAAGGTCTTAACTAAAATAATATGTGACTACATTTTAACCTTAAAGGACCTCATCTACATATAAGCCTTTGAATACTTCGATTTTTATTGCATCCACTTCGGAATCCTTCTCCTCTGGTTTCATCTCTCCTTTCTTGTCCTCTTCAGGAGCATTTATTTTGAAGCCATGGGTGTTAGATAGTGGACCGTCACCATCAGCGTTAAAGGACTGTCCTCTTAGCTCGTAGTGTTCTCCAATCTTCACATCAAAATGAGTTACAAATACATCTGGAGGGACTATGGATACATATGCTGGCTCGTGAGTTGGCAGAACGTGGAACGACTGAAAATGTATAATTGAAAACATGATTCAAATATTCCTTAATTTTAATACTAGCAAGGGACGTCTTCCACAAACGTTGGAGGCCTAAGTATTTGTATATTTTTGTTCGAAGATAAGTTCCAATCGCATAATTTAATCGTTCTAAAACGGTAGAGACTAGAGAGGTTATAATCATTATATGAGCTAGATCAGTAGAGGAATTATTGAGAAATAATGTTTTAAAAAAGGTCTAAGTTATCAGACATATTAAATAAAACCGGCCAAAGGCAACGTGGACTCACCCAACGAGCGACGAACACATAATGTACCAAATGATTGCATTTTTTTTATAGAGCCCCTGTGAGGTTAGGGGGCAAAGGGATATGCAAAATTTCTAGTGTAGTATTATTCGTCTTCTGTACACAGTACACACAAATTAGTAGGATAAATTCTTGCATCATCTTTGGCTCTTTCCGTCTTCCGGGATTTGGACAACTTTTTGCAAGGAAAATTGAGGTTCAAAACCACCTTTAAAGTTTTTTTTGGTTGGTTTTCGCTCCCAAAATTATTTCGGCCAAGGATTTAAATTTATATTTAGCTCTTTACATACAAAACGTCAAATGTACATGGACTTCAGAGCAATTAAGGACCTAATATATAGTTCATAGTATTTTGTGAACGAAATCAGACTTATTTTATGTGCCAACATTGATTCAGTCTATTATATTATCATCCCTGTTAACTATATTGATTTCACTTTGCGAAGAATTAAACGTTAATAATATAACTGAACTACATTTTTATTTCGTTTTGATAATAATAGTACCTGTAAGCGTTGGGTTGCCTAAATGTTTTCAGTAGCTGTAGTGTTGTGTATATAGTTTATGGTGTTTTGTCACTACGGGAAAAATATTATACAGTTGAATAGTTATATGGGAACGATAAAAGAACATTTATTAAGGATCAGACAATGTTTCACGTCAACGTTACCATGGGGTCTTTACCGGACGGCCTTTGATCACTATCTCAACTGATGTTAAGTGATGGTTCAGTGAAATATATATTATGAAGGTATATCTTCTTGATGGAGTGGCGTAAAGGGGAATCTTGTAGCGTAGACATACTGGGTGGGGTTGGTTCCCAGAATAGAGAGCTATTGTATATATCTTATTAACTCACTTTCTTAATCGGTACTAGTTCTTCAACCATTACTTGTTGTCCATCTTTTTCAACAAACTTGAAGACTTTCTCCTTTTGCTCTTCCCACAGTTTGATCTGGAAATTATAAAAAAAATATATATATTGAATAAGTAGGTATGTTGTGTAACCCATTGTTCTCTATGTATATTATTGCATTTTAATCTATACTAGTATTATAAAGAGGAAAGAATTGTATTTTTATGTTTTTGTATGTAACGAATTATCTTAAAAAATAAATCACCGATTTAATAAATAATAAATAGAAAATAAATTTAATGATTGATGTATACTTCTAAATAAAAGTTTTCCTACTACATTGGTCGATATCTTATTATGCCACATTAATGGTGCAATATTATTATCTAGAGCCTGACATTGTAACCCGGCACAAGGCAACATGGCAACATTAAGACATTTATTCATATGTGATACTAATAAATAATGAATGTCACCGTGAAAATGCTCGCCTGCTTGACGATGTCGCAGTGCAGTTCGTCACTTGTGACGAAATGTGTTTGTTATAGGCAAAGGATACCAATTAACATCAGCTTTGCCTCGTAGCTTGTTCCGTCACAATAACATTAAAAAAGATAATATTCTACAACAAAAAATCTTCGAATAAGAAAATCAACAAAACACACAACAGACAAGTGAAAATGAGAACATCGTCAATGTATTCGAAGCTAATTATTTAGTGTGCGTGTGCATTGAGTCAGCACCCTCAGAAAAAAAAACAATAAAATAGGATAATTTAGTAAAAGCTCTAAAACAATTGAAAAACCAATATCCCTTCGCTCACTCAGTTCTCACAGAAAACTGTCAATATATTCAAATGTAATGAGTTTACAAAAAAAATTTGTAAGTATAGGTACTATGTTTTAGTAAAATTTGTGAAGATTATAAATATTTATTGAGAGATTGCCTAGTGCCGTATTTAAAAATTTACAAATAGTTAATAGTGCTCACTCAATCCTCCATTTTCGCAAGGGCCGATTGCTCTCTAATAAACTATATAATTAAACGTCTTTATATTACTCGTGTTTAGTTCATGTTCAATAGGGTTTCGTAACATACTAAACGAAACTCTATTGTGACACATAAAAAGTAATCAATTATTTTATGTGCTCACTCAATCGACACATTTATGAAAACCAAAAAACATTAATATCATCAGATTTGTTACCATAACAAAAAGCTCAGATAGCCCATGTTTTAGTAAAAAAATTTACTAAACATCTGCCATTTCACTTCTAATTAAACTTGTTTACTTTATGAGATATACTTATTTTATTGTTTGCATGAAATTTCGTACTATAGGGTAACCATCTTTTATGTATAAGTTTGTTCCAATGTTTTTTCTTTTATATATGGATTCATATATCGCCATATCGATTAATATGGTCGAGTTCCTTTGTTCTTAAAGAAGTTCCGATACAAAAAAGATCGCGTTCAATAGTACACATAAATTAATGAACCTTTTGTTTGCTTTTTTCATACAACTTCGTATTTAAATACATAATTTCAAATTGTACGTGTTATATAAATAAAACATTTCTCAAATATAACTTTTATTTTCTCTGCATTTAAGAAAACTTTGAATTGCCCATTTCGTACGTGGCTAAAACGCTATCCGCGAAAAGCCAAAAAAAAAGAAACTTCATTCTTTAGTCTATGGCCAATCGCTATGCGCGCGCATAGGTAAACATATAAATTTTCCCCGCCATTGCAAAAAATTATTCACAACTCGTTTTCACTGTTGAAATTATAGTTATTTATTAATTAAGATAAGTACTAGATATGAAGAAAATTATTTATACAACTGTTTTACCTTTTTACAAAAAGAGATATTGGTTTTACAATTGTTTTAGAGATTTTACTAAATTATCCTATTTTATTGTTGTTTTTTCCTGAGGGTGCTCACTCAATGCACACGCACACAATTATTTACGGATTCTTAGGGATAACTGTATAGTATAAACTATAAGAAAAACTCAAACTAACTATTGAAACTCTTACCTTAAATCCAAGGATAGGGTTATCCTCACTCACCGTCACTGGATCCCACCTCACAGTGACAGTTGCAGGATCAGTAATTACAATATATTTTGGGTTCGGTATGGGAAGCGAGGTAATAGTATTTTTTGTACCTGTCTCTCTTTTCACTTGAGTCCAACATGCTTCTGATATTAAAACCACTAGAAACAAAACTTTTAGATGCCCAAACATGGTTTTAAAAGTGTTATTTTGTACGCAAGTTTTTATTACCTGAGAATAAACTAAGTAGTATTTATCAAGAATGTAATTATAACATAAGTATAAATTTGTAAACGAGTTTATTGATTTATTACGTGTATTTAAAATGCGTAGTATTTTTTATGTTGTTTTGCACACACAGTTGGTACGTAACTAGTTTTTTCTGCGAGACCTTCTCGTCGAGTTGATAAGGATGAACTAAGACAAAATATCAGTATGTTGTTTGGTTTTTACGAGCACCTGTTTGATTACAATAAGGAAAACAGGTTTGGTAAGAACTGCGTGGAGGTGGTGTGTTTTAATACCCACGGCACTAATTGTAGTTAAGCAGCGATAGTTAGTACTGCATATATTATTAGTACTTTGGTTTCTCGATAAATTTGCATGGTGGAAGGGCTTTTTGCGATTGCCCGCCTGGCTAGCTACCACCCTCAAGTAGAAAATCTGTCGCCAAGCACCTGACGGTGTGTTCCGGCAATAGTCCTTGAGAGCCAGTGAAATTACTGGCACATAAGACTTAACAACTATGTGTCAAGGTGACGGGCGCAGTGCAATTCGTGACTTGTGACGAAATGCATCTGTTATAGGCAGAGATTAGTCCGCTTAACATCAGGCGAGCCTTGAGTTTGTTCCAACACAATAACAAAAGAAAAGAAGGTTTTATCCCCGTTTTGGTTCATCTTGAACAGCTGTTATACGTCCATCATAGAAAAAAACCTCATTAAGTATAATACGCTTGGCAAGCGTTTTGGAGATCGCAGTGTAGATGGCAATCCCGCCGAGGGCTTGAGCTTCAACGCATGGTGGAAAAGCATTTTGCGAATGCCCGCCTTGCTAGCGACCACCTTCAAGTAGAAAATCTGTCAACAAGCACCTAACGGTGTGTTCCGGCAGCTGTCCTTGAGAGCCATTATTCTAGGTTAAGCCTGTTAACACCTTCCACCACATCATCACTTACCAAGGGGTAAGATCGTGGTCAAAGGATTACCTATCAACAATTTTAAAAAAATGCTATGCTATGCAGAGAGGCGTCATAATAATTGTATAATGACGATGTATAGTAACTACATTACGATACATAAAAAGATCCCATAATCTCTACTAGATTGTTTGTTCTATGCCAATTACAGTTTTTCTTTTCGTGTCTAAAGAAAAGGTCACATTTTAATTCGATGCCCTCCAAAAAGCACACCCATAAATCTTTGGTGTCCTTTAATCGGGACAAATTAAACATTATTCTTTCTTCGTCGGAATACCGGCTGGACTTTTATTGGAATTTTTCGCCAATCGCTTTTGTACGTGCCAATAAATACGGCGATAAGGTCAGAGACACATCGGGGATGGATATTTTTATTGTTATGGCCTTTGATGTTAGACAAACTTGCATTAAAACTAAATTTATTGTAGTAGCTGTAGTGTAAGTTCATGTTTAATTAATATTTATACCACAAAAATTATTAAAATATGTAAATAAGAGTATATATTACCTATAAATGTTATAGAAAATAGAATTGAGCTCCGTTTTCTACCAGAAGGGAATCATAAGTAGAAAACACAGCTCAGGTCACTGTCAACGGGTAGGGTACCCAAAAAGTTGGCAGCATTACCCCGTTGACTGGCAATACTAATTCGCTTGTCGAGTTGAGTGCCAGCTGCTTTGACAAATCTTTTTATAGAATCCATGCGCTTGGACCTCAAGGACCTAATGTTTCAACTCCAAAAGGCTGAAATAAGTACCTAAATTTAATGTTTTTCGAAAGAGGAAAATAGCATATCGTATTGTGAATATACTGGTAGTGATGTGAAATGTTATAAATGTGTATATATATATTTCTGTAGAGAAAAATAATCTTTCACCTAGTTAGTACTGTTGAAAGCTTTTAGCAACATTCTGAAATTTTAAATTATGCTCAATTATCACAAAAGCAAAACAATTTTTTGAAGAAAAGAAATCTTTCCCTGAATATTTTTTTCCATAACACTAATTTTAACTGTCTTCAAATAATTATTGTGTTACTTCCACTTGTGACTACACGCATGTGAGCCCTGGACAGTAAAAAAATATCATGAAGCCTACATAAGTTTTAAAATGTGAGCTAAGGATGTTGTCTGATGATGATTTCCCACACAATCCCACTCAACTGTATTCACGCAGTCGGCCACTGGCTGGCATTTAAACTCACACTTTTAATATACACGATATACTATTGTGGGTACTTAAAAAAATGTTTTTGTTGTATTTTGAAGCAGTGATGGCTCAGTGGCATTGCCTACGGACTGCCGCGCAGCAGGTCCATGGTTCGAATCCCGCCCAGAGCTTCACCGCATGGTGGAAGGGCATTTTGCGAATGCCCGCCTGGCTAGCGACCACCCTCAATTAGAAAATCTGTCGCCAAGCACCTAACGGTGTCTTCCGGCAGCAGTCCTTGAGAGCCAGTGAAATAACAGGCAAAATGAGACTTAACACAACAACACTTGTCTCAAGGTGATGGGCGCAGTGCAGTTCGTCACTTGTGATGAAATGCATTTGTTATAGGCAGAGGATACCGCATAACATCAAGTGGGCCTCACACTTGTTCCTTCAAAATATAATAAAAACAAAAAAAAACTTATTTGAGTTTGTTTTTCTTTTAAAATGTTTTATATAAATATACCCCACGCCTAAATTGTAAACCTATTGATGTGGAAGAGCAAAAACGCCTAACACAAGTATTGGCAAAATCCTTAAAAGGTTTTTTTAACCATGGTTGAACTGAACCTATTTGTAACCTTTATTACTGAATAAGACATTACAGAATTACTGATGACGATCATCAGACATCATAATTGGACTCAGAAAGTCATTAACGAAGAAGTTTTGCGCAGAAATGCATGTATTGCAGACCATCCAATGGCGTAAAATGGAATATATTGAGAAGACACGCGAGATATGAGTCCTCAAACTCATGATAACGGAAAAAGTTTTAGTATAAAGAAAACCAGGTCAGAAAAAGTAGTCGTGGCTGCAAAATATTACAGAACGAATTGAATTCCTTAGTGACAACTTTAAATAATAATTAAAGGGATCAGTCGCTCTACTACTATTAGTTATATCTGTTGCTATACCCAATATGGGTCATATGTAAAACTATATAAAATGTATATAAGACCAGCATGTACACCACATATGATGCAATAAAGAATTGAGAATTAAGAATAATTGAGAATGAACGGGAATTAAGAGTGCCACTGAAATCTTTCACATTGCTTACGTCTGAGTGAAATGGCTGATGCCAACCGGAAACAAAAATTCATTTTCAGGTGTTTGGTTTTATTTCCGGTTGGCATCTCTGAAGGAGAAAAAGATTTATAAACTAGTTAGTTTATTTGAAGGGTTAGTTTTAGGACTTTTCATTTTATAAATTCCTCCTATTTATGCCATAGTGTTTTTGAACTGTTTAAATACCAAATCCAAAGTCAATATACATATTATAATTTAATTCATAATTATACAATTATGAATTATATTAATAACAAATTATATTCATTATAATTTAATTCATGTATTTTATATATTAATATTCATGTATTTTATTATAGTGACGTATTTGTAGGTTGAATTAGTATAAGAAAGGTAAGAAAAAACTAATTTAGATTTCCCTATGTATATCCCAGCCCTTACTGCTTGTTCACACCCCACGGCATTTAGCTCCTTTATGTCAATCGTACACACACAAACAAAACTCTCACATACGCACACACGTACACATGGACATGCAAATCGCAAAGATAGAACACGGAATCCAACGTGTATTCTATTTACTGTTGCTTTTATACAGAATTATAATAGTTTTGATACTTGGTTTAACTTTCAATTTGGTTTCACATTAATAAATAATGTGTTTTAAATATACAAAAGCTCTCACATGCTTAGCGTATAACACATGTCCATACATTTTAGAGCACTAAGTGTTTGCCCCGGGCGGAAATCGAATCGAGATATGCAGATTTTTTTATCGTCTCGAAGTAAAATGATGTGGTCCAAAATAGCCAAGTAAATTAAATATTTTCTAAATACCATATAAAAGTATTACGGTTTAATGTTTTAAAACAAATAAGCTTGTTTTTTAAATATTTTTATTTTTGCAGTCGCGCATGCAGAGGAAAATTAGATATGTGCGAGATTCGAAGCCGCGTCATCCACCCGTTTAGCCAGGTAGGTGTGACCGCTAAGCTAACGTGACATATGACTTATGATTCTAACTTGTGTTCGTTCTTAACCATCGTATGATGATATAAGCTTTATTGTTGGATTATAATAGTATTTGAACACATATATATTTTTTAACTTTATACAGAAGCATATGAAAGGCGTAAGTCAGTTTCGGAATCAAATAAAACTACGAATTACAATGTGTATTTATAAGCGCATATTCAAGATTTAAGCCAGATATCAAGTAGGAAAACAATAAGTGTTCGTACCTACATATAATACAGATGACGTGAGTTTCTGATTTAGCGTACCAAAGTACATGCGAAAAGGGAGAGCAAGAGGTGATAGCTAACGAGGCGAGCATTCGCAAAAGAACCTTCCACCATGTATTGTGGTGCAGCTCAAGCCGGCAGTGAGGTTCGAACTATGAACCTGCAGCACGGGAGCCATATTGCCACTCGGCTATCATTACTACAAAAATTAACATAACTTGATAGAAGTTTGCTTTACACGCGTGTGTCAATATATGCTAGTCATAAAAACACTAATTACATGAACACACGAATGGAGACCGATTAGTTGAGGGCTTTGAATTTTGTTTAAAAATTTTATTCATCACTATGTTTCGATTTGTCAACCATTAATTTAATAGATCTCATAAAACTTAAAAAAAAGTAGCACAAGTATCAAAACTGTCAAGTTTTTATATCGCTCTAGATCCCGGAATTGTCCCTTTAACTCGAGCTAAAGGCGAATAACAGAATAAAATACAATACAAAAAGCGTAAAAGAGAATGTATTGATTTGCAGGAATTTTTATTAGGAGGTGCTACCTAGCAGGAGCTATTTGCCTGCCTTTTATTGCCTCGTATCATTGGGTGCGCTGGCGTATCGGGTCGTGTAGAAAGACCTTTATTTAACGTGTCGTGTGTCGTTATTGTTTTATTAGTTCCTTAATGTGTATTTTTTTTGTTTTGGGGTTGTATATATTATTTCAACAATGTCACGAACATTTCCAAAGGCTCGCTTAGAAACCTTCAAGTAGACAATCTGTCACCTAGCAATGTTTCCTTGCAGCTGCTTTTGGAAGCTATCTATGACTATTCATATTTCTTATTACATCAACATTAACTAACAGTTGCGATTGGAATTGGCCCTGAAATGTATATTTTTGTATATTTCATAATATGTTTAAAGGCAAGTATAAAATTTTAAGAAACTATGCATTGTATCGAAATTCAAGATATACAAAAGAAACATCCGAGTAGATAGTTTTTTTCTGTTACTAAGTTCCGAGACGGACAAACCGGCGCCTGATGGTAAGCATCACGTTTGTCCATTACAGCTACAGTTTCACCAACATGTGCGACACTGCACTGCACTCGACACTCCGAGATATCCGTTTTTAAGTCTCGATTGCCCGGTAATATCACTTGCTACAGCACCATTCAAACTTAAACACAGTAGTCTTTGCACATTGCTGCTTGAGGGTAGAATAACTGACACTACGGTGGTACCCACCAAGACGGCGTCTTGCTTAAGGGCCTACCACCTCAAATACCTATCACCTCTTTGTTTACCTCAATATAATATATTTTATATTTATGTAATGTACTGTACTGTACTGTATCAGCCGGATTGTCCACTGCTAAACACAGCCTCCCCCATTTAGGGGGGTTTGCCATAATCACCATGCTTGGCAGGTGGGGATTGCAGTATGAGTTATCAGTTCCTCAGAAGGCGCTGCTGCCCAACTTCCGATATTTTACGTTTAGTTGCCTCTTATGACACCCACAGGTAACAATGGGGGCTGACATTATAGCCCGGCACCCCACGGGGGTGTCGTAAGTTTAATATATTTTTTATTTATTTTACTAAAATAATTTTATTGTGTACCTATTTAATCCATTGGCATCGGCGATAATGATAACAATAGAATTTCATTCATAACTAGGACGTAGTGACGATGCCAACTTATTAAAATACTTTCAGAAAAAGTAAAAAAAAACTCTGCTACGATTGCGATAGGTAACAAATATATGTCTAAAGAGTAATAGAACAACCGAGTTAGTAAATTGAACTTTACAATCTAAAAAACTACACAATGTTGCATAAATTAATTCGCACAGAACGATTCGTTGAACAATATTTATAGCGCTATAGACCCGACAAACAGTGGAAGCGCCATCCGTCACGAGCGAGCCAATGGTCCGTGACGCAATGTACGCTCATCACCTTGCTTCCTGAGAGATGGGATATTTATCGATAACATAACGTGACGCAATGGAATATATTTGGTAGCTAAAACAATCTGGTCACCGGAAAAAACTGTAAAGGAAGGTCACATTAATTACAGTAAAAATTAGTAAACAGCCAAATATGCATGTCATTATTATATTTTATTTAGAAGAGGTAATTTCGAAGAAGTCATGAGTTGGATCGGTGACCGCTATTAACATTAATGAGCGCTTCCGTGCTTCGGAGGGCACGTTAAGCCATCGGTCCCGGTTGTCGTCTTAGGATGGTAGTAGTTTTGCATGGTGGACTACCATGCGCCCAGACCACATCACCATTGGTGGTAGGGCACTTTGCGAATGCTCGCCTGGCTAGCTACCACCCTCAAGTAGAAAATCTGTCGCCAAGCAGCTAACGATGTGTTCCGGCAGCTGTCTTTCAGAGCCAATTATTCTTGGTTAGCCCGAACAACATTCTCGACCACATCATCGTACGCTCAGATAAGCGTTGGATGATAACTAAATAAAGTTATCGATATCATACCGAAACAGAAAGCTCAGCACTAACCCAAGCATCCAAACTCATCCATATCCCGTTCGCCGATTTGTCTGCATGTCGACATTTCGTTTATTCACCTTCCTCATTTGACTACCTTTATTATTCACAACTCAGACCCTATTCTGTAGCTTGGAAGCTAAAATTGACAAAACACCCATACGGATGGACATAAATACATTTAGTTTCTCATTTTTAGAACACGATACATTTCGGTGAATGTGCACAAGAACTGCACGACTTGGTTCCGCCTTCACCCTTTTTCCATCGGACGTCCAGACAAACGGAGAAGAGCCATCCGTACATGGTTGATATTCCCAAGACTCGTACGAAGCGCTTCGCTTCCACTTTTCTCGTGCGTACTGCGAAAGAGTGGAACTCCTTACCGTGGTCAGTCTTTCCCGATGAATACAATATGGGTGTCTTCAAATCCAGAGTAAATAGGTTTCTTCTAGGTAAGCGTGCTCCATCCTAGACCACATCAATGCTTAACGTCAGGCAGGGTGTGGTCAAAAGCGAACCTATTTCGAATAAAAAAAAACACGATAATATTTGATTAAGAGATTTCAATTTTTACAGCACCTGCTTGAAAATATCACATTACGTGTTACAACATGCGACTAATAAAACAAAAACTCACTTTAGCTTTATGAGCTTAGCCGAATGTCATTGCGACCAGCTAGTACTGTACTGTATCAGCTGGATTGACTACTGTTGAACACAGCCTCCTCCACTAAGGGGGGTTTGCCATTATCCCCACGCTTAACAGGTGTCTTGGGGATTGCAGCTTAGGATAGAAGACGCTAGTGCCGCTAGTCAATCATGAAATTCAAATCTGGAACCTCAAAATGGGTTTCAACGAAAAGTCAACGGTTTGTTTAAAAAACTAAGCCAATCCTTGGTACAAAATATCACTATGTCGTTCTGTGGGTTGTTAGAGAATATGTATTCGTATATTTGTACTAACTAGGGGCCTTGAGAGGCCTTTAGGTTGCCTAAATGTTATTTTTAGTAGCTGTAGTGTATATAGTTTGCAGTATTGTGTTGATAAATTTGTTTTATTATTTTGGGTTGAAAGGGAAATCATATTACACCGACCACACATTCATGAGATAAGGGGAGAAAACTGATGGCTATTCGAATATCAAAATAGAGCCCCAGCAACAATGATCAGGTACAAGCTGGAAAAGTCCAGTGGGACCGTGATATTTTTAATTTCCATACAGTTTTGTTGTTTTTATTGTGAGATGTAGATTAGAAATCTCAAGGAGAGCAGCACGATAGGAATCTATGAAGGCCCTATCAGTAGACGACTCTTACTGCACCCAAGTTATAATCGCTTCACAATTATTAATCCAAACAGTGATAGCCGGTGAGTAGTATTAGATATGGAGCGCTCGTAGCGAAGTTTACTTAGTTGTTCTCAACCGATCAGCAAAGTGAAGCAACGTCGCCCGCGGTCATGAGTTGGATGGGTGACTGCTAGTGACATTACTACTGAGCGTTTTCGTGCTTCGGTGAGCACGTTAAGCCGTCGGTTCCGGTTGTTGTCTTAGGATGGCATTCGTTATAGCATGGTGGTAGGGCATTTTCTAGCTACCACCCTCAAGTAGAAAATCTGTCGCCAAGCACCTAACGGTGTGTTTCGGCAGCTGTCCTTGAGAGCCAGTACTTCTAGGTTAGCCTGAACAACATCTTCGACCCCATCATCACTTACCATCAGGTGGGATAGTGGTCAAAGGCTAAACTACTAATAGTATCAGGCATAAAAAAAATGGAGCGCTGTGCCTCAGGTCCATGGTTCGAGCCCATCGCCGCCACCGGCTTGAGTTTCATCGCATAGAGGAACGCATTCTGCAAATGGTTGCCTAGCTAGCTACCACCCTGAAAACGGGCATTAAACCATTATTATATATTAGTATGAAACAATTTCAATACACTAATAGACACCGATAACGATTTTATTTTATAGGTATCACTAGGCCTAATAGTAGTACAATCACGGTGACTCACGTTTAGCTACTACCCTTAAATAAGTACAGTGCGATCAGAACACCAAATGAAGTAAAAATTCAAACATCGAACGCAATTTCAAATTGCGAACAAGAGGTAACGTTGTAAGGGCGTGTTTACACTGTATAAAGCAAAAGGTACGGATTTGTACGGACGTAAATCAAAATGGCGATGTTTTATTAAACACTCTGCGCGCTGGATATTCAAATTAAGTGGCGGTGCCACGGATAGGTTAGTGTGGAAATGCGCTGATAATAAGGATACATGTTTTGTTTGCAAATAACTAGATGCAAGGAGATTAAGGTAATATTTAGGTCGATATAGATTCAGTTAATTAATTATATTTTCTAGTTATATATATCTACCTATTATGGTTTATACTAGGCCTGTTATGGTACGAATGAAGGATGCCATCGATGTACAAATCTATAGTTGTCTGATTTTTTTAAACAGAGTTAAACAGTAATTAGTTTCAAGTTTTAAATTAAGGTGTAATTATGTCATACATTAAGACTGTATTGAAAAATGTATAAAATGGGTTTATTTAATGCAATATATAATCTATAATAATAATCTATATAATATATAATCTATATAATCTATATTTATACACATATATAATCTCATAACAAAGTTTGCTTAGCCGTTCTTAACCGATCACGTCCGCTGTCATGACTTGGAAGGGTGATCGCTAGTGACATTACCACTGACCGTGGCATTTCCGTGCTTTGGGGGGCACGTTAAGCATGGTGGTAAGTGTTTTGAGAACATCTGCCTGGCTAGCTACCACACTCAAGTAAACAATCTTTTTTTGCATTGCAATCTCGCTACATGTTACATAAATACTCAACTAATGTTCTTAATAGTCGATTTTAATAGCTTATTAAGAACATTAGTAGGTAATATCAAAACGTCGGAATTATTTAATTTTTTTACACTCCGTCATGGCTGTATAACTTCGTAATTAGTATTTGTCCTTAACGTTTCTGAACAAAACATTTGTATTATCTATGGCGCGGGCAAAAATTCCACCATCCGCATAAAAAAAGTCACGTATTTCGTAATAATAGTTGTGCTGACTTGTGTAATAACTCATATTTATTTACTCGCAAATGTGATGAAAAATATTTTGTTTCACGGGTGGTACGATAATTACGAACCTCGACTCAGAAAGCCTAGTACTAGAGCCTCGATCGTAATTTCTTACTAAGCGCCCATATTACACAATTTACTATTAAAGTTGATAGGAATCTGAGAACAGATGTACCATATTTTTATGGCAATTATCACACATAATTTTTTGTCAGAAATTTCCTCGTCAAAATTTGGAAAGGCCCAAATTGTAATAAATGTGAGTATGTAACTTAATATGTCTGATACAAAAATGATCTTTACATATTTTTCATGTACCCACAACAGTTCAAGAACCAAATTTTATATAACTTATATATTTAACTTGCAAATTCTATACTTATTTAAAATAAAATAATAATAACTCCATACTAACCATCCCCGCCAAGATTTCTACCTCAGCGTTCGCAATATTTACAATTTACTTTCTGTAAATACAACCCCAGCGTTCAGATGAGAGTTACTTTACAAGAAAATTAAGCTTGTTTAATTATCTAACTTCGTGTGTACGCGCCCTTTTTCGGTTGAGATTCCGCGTGTACGTAATTAATTTGTAGAATTTATATTATATTATATGACATTTGACGCATATGCTTATTAGCAATCATGGAAGCTATGAAAATGGTGATTAGACCATATTGATGTATATCACGAACTAAATATTATTCTAAGGGCTTAGGAAAGTACAATTTCAAAGACCTTAAGACCTGTTGTACCACCGTATATCAGATATTTTCCCACGAAACATAAATATGCAAACACTACTGTTTTGAGATATGAAGAGTAGTGTGATGTTACTGGGCCAATAAGACATTAGAACTAACTTCGCGGAGTGATGGACGCAGTGAGTGCAGTGTCAAGCACAAAAAGGATGGTGACACTACATTTGTTATGGATAAGCGTGACAGCTTACTATCAGGAGGGTGATTTGTACCTACGTCTTACTAATTCATAACATAAAAAACTACCTCTTAATTAACATGAGTCATCCTGCTTAGTTAATAAAAATCCTTATAGTGTCCCTAATGTGCAACAACACTCCAAACACAACACTATGAGCAGTAGCATGCTACTCCTTCGGCATATTATTTCCCTTAGTTGTTTATTTCGACATATGAGAGCGAATATGATTAAGAAGAAGAGAGGAGGATATAATTCAGTCCTTATGATCAACCGGGACTCGTGTATAAAACTTTAACTCAAATAATAATACAAAATAAAGTTAAGTCTATTAAAGTTTATCCTTTTGCGTATTGCGTTAAATATTTTATGAATTTGTTAGCCATATGCTGTTGGTTATTGCGTAATCAAAAACGAAATTTCAAAATTGTTTCACGCTTGGATAAAATCTACGTTTATTCGTAGGATAAAATGCATAATTATGGTCATCAATATATCAGTATACAGGATAATTATTCCGTGCTATAATTTCTCCTAAACATTAGTTTGTATAATTTGACACTAGTAATTTTATCTTTCACGAAAGATCTAATGGTACATGATAATGCTAGGCTTATAATTATAATAATTACATGGAATCTGAAATCCAAAGTCACCTTCACTCATTTTATTGCCGTAAAGCCGAATAACACACTCTCTGTGTAAGAGTATAGCGTTTTATGTAAGGATGAAAATACATTTCATAAATTGAATCTAGATTTCTAGCACTGAAATTACTGAAAAGAAAATGTCCCCTGAGGCAGCCCAGACTGAAATGAATTACGAAGCCGAAGAAGTGGAGATACAAAACATACATTATAATGACGAAAAAATGGAGAAAAGTTTTATCAAAAGATTTTTAGAACGTGCTAAGAGCTATCTAAAGCTCTTTTTGGAGACTTCATCAATACACGGCATGAATCATATGGTGGCATATAAGCGACATCCCTTTGAAATGTAAGCTTTGCCTATTTTTTTCGTACTGATATCAGTTTAAGTTAAAACAATATAATATGACGACTGTATTACCCCGAAAAAGCAGGAAGGAGTGTAAAATATATGCATTTGCTCCATCTCTGCAGCTATCCTATATCATCTAGCTATCTCATACTTGAGATAGATTCTAATTTTTTTTTTTTCGTTATTGTGGCGGAGAAGCAGACTAACCTCTGCCTATAACAAATGCATATAATTACAAGTCACGAATTTCACTGCACCAGTCACTTTTAGACATAGTTGTTAAGTTTCATGTGCCTGTTATTTCACTGGCTCTCAAAGACAACTGCCGAAATACACCGTTAGGTGCTTAGCGACAGATTTTCTACGTGGGTATGGTAGCTGGCCAGTCAGGCAATTGCAAAATGCCCTTCCACCTTAAACGTTTAGGCACCTTATTCCACGTCTTTAGAGTATAAAAGCGTGATGATACGAGTATATTTGTAGGTAGCTTCTTTTCTAAACATTTTAACAAACCAGTTTTTTTTTAAGTTTACCGTAACTTTAGCGATTTTGGTTTCTAATTACCAAAACCTTTTATTACAGTTTCCTCTGGTTAACCACAGTAATCCTATCAATATATGGAACGTTGTCCCTCTCACAAACTACTTGGACCCGCTTCCAATACTCTCCTACTGTGGTTTCTATAGATCGGGACATGTATGCTTGGAACACCACATTTCCCTGCGTAACCATCTGCCCCTCAAACAAAATTAGTGAGACTAAATTAGAGGATTATCTGAAGTAAGTTATTATTTGCGTTTATACTATAATTACAGTACATTCTACTACCAGATTCATCAAAAGAGTATTACTGAGTAACTGCGAGAAGAACAGGCAAAATTGTCAAGCCAAACAAAGTTTCATATAAAAATATATCTAAATATTAAACAATTCTTTTTAAATAAATCGGTGACATGTATTTAGTTTAATAGAAGTGGAATCATACAAGAATTTCTTTCATTTATATAAAAATTGTGTGGTAGGTCCAGGAAGACTATTGCGTTGTCGATCGAGAGCTTAGCTGAACCACGATTTATATTTAGTACAAAAAAAACACTCTATGCATATCGCCATTTTATTATGATAGGTAAGTATGTAGTTCGCAAATCGCTTAGGATCAAAGATTTGATTTTTATCAACAGTTATGACTGTTGTTCACAACGTAATGATTATAAGTATTGTTGATTCTTTACATTTGTTTGTGCCGGTTACAGTATTTGTAGTTCCACATGTAGTTTTCATTTTCTTTTTAGTCGTTTCTAACATAAACATTAAACTATGTGCTGAATGTTACATATTCTTGTTGTTCGCTGATGACATGAAAATTTATAAAGTTATCCAAAGCCCCAAAGACTCTGAGCTACTTCAAGAGGATCTTTACAGACTGCACACCTACTGTTCACTCAACAAACTTGACCTAAACATACTCAAATGTCTCTGCATATCGTTCAGTCGATCTCCTAATATTTTTATGTGCGACTATAAGATATGCGGTCAGTCTTTGTTGAGAGTCGACTCTGTGGTGGATCTCGGCGTGACTCTCGATTCCAAACTCCTCTTTGATATGCATATAGAACTTATCTCTGCTAAAGCTATGAAAACCTTAGGCTTCATCATCCGCGTAACTAACGACTTTAAGCAAATTAAAACTCTAAAAATCTTATTCTGTTCGCTAGTTAGGAGCCAGCTTGAGTATGCGTCGCAGGTTTGGAATCCAAGTGGTGACATATACATTAAGATTCTTGAAAAACCACAAAAAAAGTTCCTACGCTACCTAAATTTTAAAACGAAGACATGGCGCTATGACTATGAGGTGAACTGTTTCCACCACCATTTCTTGCCTCTCCACAAAAGGAGGGAGGCAGCTGATCTTACTATGCTGCACAGTATCGTATCCAATAGGATCGATTGTCCATCTTTGCTCGCTAAGATAGGGCTTACAACTCCTATTCGGTAAGTGTCTCGCAGAAATTATCTTCAACTACACATCCCTAGCCATCGGACAAACTATCGTGCAAACACATTTCTCTTACGCACCATGTCAAACTTCAACTCGCACCACTCCCAATGTACGGACCTATTCACTACGACACATTATAATTTCAAAAATCTTATATCTAATCAGTTCTTTGATAGAATGTCTACTCAAACTCGAAAATTTAATAATAATAAAAATAACAGGATTAAAAGAATACCGACTGCAAACAAATAAATAATACTTTTTATTAAATATAGTATTTTACTATTGATTCTATTATTACTCTTTTTCTTTTTATTTTTCATATGGCATTGACTTTAAATTTTCTTTTTGAGCTTATTACTGTATTTTTGGTACATAATAATAATTATATTATATATTGTCATATTGATATAACTTACCTACGAGTGTTACTATTAGCGAAAACTTCTTAAGCTTAGAGTATTAGACTACTGTTCTCATTATTTTGTATTTTATAAGCTGTTTGTTTTCCTTGGAAGATAAAAATAAATAAAAAAATAAAATAAAATATTTTCTGCCCCGTCAACGAACTTTTATGTACGATTTATTTATTTACTTTAGTCAAACATTTTTTTTTTTACCTCTTATAGGTTAGCCTTTGACCACTATCTCACCTGATGGTAAGGGATGATGTGGTCGAAGATGTTGTTCAGACTAACCTAGAATTATACATAAATTCGACATAAATTCATTTATTAGACATAAATTCGATTCAAATGTTTCATTGTCCTGAGATATTTTTGTAATAGTATTTAGGTGTAGGCATTTAATCATTTAGTTATAACTTACAGAACTTCACCAGAATCCAACAAAGTACTCTTGAAACAGTTCATTACTTCTCTTGCAAATGCTACCTTTAAGTCATTTAAAAACATCCCAGACTATGAAGCTATACCAGCACATAACTACGCAGGCTTGATTGTCAACTTGTCTTCTGCCTTTGAACCTTGGATCACTATTGGAGTTCCAGGAGCAAAAGTAGAAAAAGTGCCAGTAATGACGGAGATGGGATTGTGTTATGCTGTTAACTCTAAGGTGTCAATATATAACTCTCCAAAGTAAGTTCTTGAAGACTTTTAACACACTTAACAAAATTACAACGAGAGGCTAAATTATATTCATGTGCATCATATGTCAATTTGTCATCTTGGCTTAGCCGTTAGGGCATATCTACTCCAGCATGGCGTGGATCCCGCACATGACTATAATATTTCCTCTCGCTATATACATATAGCGCGAGGCCAAGTCAAGTAATAACTTGTTGGAAAATACTGAACTAAATATTGGCTTGGAAAGCGTTCAAACATTTTTGGATGGAAATTGGCATATCCAATCGCCGTAATATTTTTTTATTTTAAATATTTTACGTAAAAGCAGTGTATGGGTATAGAACACTTATGTAAACAAAAAATATGTCGTAATGTTATAAACTAAAGTGTCCAATTATTTCGAAAACGTGACACTTTTGGGTACCATGTTACGATTTTTTTGCTTGTGTAAGTGTCCCCTAACTATATACCACACGAATTGTACGCGGGAATTTTAACTTAAACACTTCAGAACTTGACTCCCTGCTATTATACCTACTTCCCATAAGAAATTCATTAGTGCAAACCTCTCTTCCGATACTTGTTTCTGCATCAACGCCTGCAGTTCTTTGCCCGAAGTGAGTGTACTTATATTCGATTTATTAACATTATCGGGGTGACATTCTTAGGGCTATTTCTCTTTTTGGATACAAAACTTTACACAGTTGTTCGTTTCATATTATTTTATTCTGTATGGTTTCAGCTATAGAGATACAAACAGATGGGACGTGATTAAGTCTGTAAACAAATCATTTAAAATCCATCCGCTGGATGGTGAGGTCTTTGCACAGATTATGAATTTATCAACAGGATATGACGTAAGTATGACGTATTTTCATCTTCATAACCTTATCCCATATGTGTATGATCAGTGTGAAATATTTATGTCTTCCACTCATTAACAATGAAGTCATCAATCTTTAACAATGAAACCACTTATCACTTATTATCAATTTTTATATAATGTGGTTAAATTTTCTTCAAAATATATATTTTTTCTTCTTTTATTATCGTTTTGTTTATTTTTATACTGGTTTGAATGTACAAAAAAAATACTAAAATTAATTGACGTTTACTCCACAGATCATAACGTGCCCATATTGTACACTTTTATTTCGATATTAGAAGCTAGAGTTTATACTACAAAACCTTTTTTATGAAAAGTGGCGATTATGTTTTAAAGAGCCAGTCTGGTGTACATGTTACTAATGCTCGGTGGTAAAAACTTTGGGAGTAGGATAGCGTTTACGAAGCGCTTTCCGTACAAAAGTATATTCGTCATATTTCAAATACCAAGTCTTCAAAATCAGTGTTACTTTGTATGTATGTCCTTGAGCCTAAATATTAAAATTTCGTTCTATTCTGGCCCGCCTGTGTTCCGTAAAATTGTTTATAATATTTTTTTTCGGAAATATTGTTTATTATGGAATATTAGGAGCAAAGGGTATACCAGCGAAATCCCTTTATAATCTACTAAAAGACCTTGGCCTGTCAAGAACAATCGCAACTTCCTTCTGAATATAACTGAATACTAACAAACCGGTATTGTAAAGTTGTCTTAGGTTTTCAAAATGTATTACAGGTAGTAATTAAACCACTTTAAACGGTTTAAATCGCGTATAATTATCATTATTTTTGTCCCAACGTTTCAAACACTTTGCAGTGATCGTGGTCACGGGGTGACTAATTGGTTTTATTTGTCACATGAGTTATTAAGAAGTTGTAAGTTAAATGTTAGTAAAGGACATGTAGGCAAAATTTCACCAAGTGTGAACACCTGCTATTGAAAATAATTTAAAACTAAGTTATTAAAAGCGCTATGACTTTGCTGATTACAGGATTTACGCATCAATTTTCGGTACTAATTAAAAAAAACTGATACTTGCAGGTTTACATTCATGGACCGCAAGAGTTTCCTGATATATCAACAAAGTTTCTACATTCTGAACGATATTTTTATATGAAGTTGTATTTGAATGCTTTTACCGTATACACATCACCTGACGCAGCAAAGTAAGCTCACTAATCCTTTCAAACAATTATACCATACCGCAAGTAAGCATAAAACTTATACTACAAGTAACCATATAATTTATACCACAAGTAAGCATACAACTTATACCACAAAAAACATATACTTATTCCACAAGAAGCATATACTTATTCCACAAGAAGCATATATTTATTCCACAAGTAAGCATAAACTTATACCACAAGTAGGCATATATTTTTTCGACTATTCACTCAGTCATGTGGGCCTGTATAATATAAGATATATTTACTCAACATAAAATAAAACCGAAGAACATGAAAAAGCATTGTTCTTGAGCTGTTGTTGAGGCCTATATACTTCACAACAATACATTATCCCGCTTATAATCGTTATTTATGTTTAAGTTTAATTTAATAAACATAATCTAGTATAGTGGATGCATTTAAAACTAAGTGCGTATATGTTTAGATATATTTACTTATAGAAACAAACAAAACCTTCTATTCTTTAGCTAGTTAACCATAAGGTTTGTTTATCTTTTGTGTAGATTTAGTATTGAATTATTAAATGCATTTTCATACTCATTAAGTTAACAATCAATAAAAGACGCATAATCTTCCAATTGGATCGCGGCCAATTGATTGCGTCAAGTTAACGTGGTTGCGCAGCAAGGTACACTTTTTAGACGCGCCCGTCACGGTAATGCTTGGAATCTGCTGTTTTTGAGCTCGACTTAAATTTTCTACATATATTCATTCGTAGCTGTTTTCAAAGTCACTTCTTCCGTTGATTTTAGGCTCAGTATAGCTCAGCGTCGCTGCAGGTTTCCTCACGAGAACAGCCTCAAGCACAACTCTGTGTACTCGTACACTATGTGCCGCATGGAGTGCCGCATACGACTCTGTATCAAGTACTGCAACTGTGTGCCGCACTTCTACAGAACTATCGGTATTGTATCTTTAATAAGTATATAACCTTATGAAAAATTTAAAGTTTTACAAATTTAAAAGCTGCTCCGGAAACTATCCACAGGGACAGCCAGCAGTACCCTAGTGTGGAGCTGGGCTAGAATTTTCCTGTGGTAGTCGTATGAGGCGATGGAAGGAAAAGTTCCCTAAACTGAGCAACAGCACCTTTGGAAGAACTGTTATCTTAACCGTGATCCCCAACACGCCTACCAAGCATTAGTGTTTTCCTTATCACTTATTAGTATTATTACTACCCTTCAAGTGTTCCGCAGTAGCTCGCAGTGGCTCTATACAATTTTTTTGCTGAACGTGGCAGTACAATGTAGTATATTTCAATACTAAAATTTGTAATTGACTTTCATAAGAGCGTCGTAGACGCCTAAATTGAATAAATGATTTTGACTTAAACAATCCGGCTGATACAGTAAGCAATTTGCCTGAAGCCTGAACCATTCGTGACAACTTCGTGTTCAAAACGCTTCTCGGTGCGAGCATATAGCCACTGATTGATACAATTCCAATCTACAAACTGCACATGAGAATTTATATATATTATAATATATTGTCTCATAGGCAAAAACGTACATCACAAATTCCTTCACATTCTTTCTGTTTTATTTTAATGGCAGAGCTTTCCACACAAACGTTGTTCGTCATATTTTGAATACTAAGGGCCTGTTTCAGAATGTTCGTGTAAGTTCCGGTTATGATACCCAGAACATAAAATAACTAAATGATAAAAATGACAGTTAACATGCAGCGCGTTTTAAGCTTTAACAGATGGATAGGCTAAATCGATGACTGTGAAACGCCAAGATAGTGTTTTATTTATTAAATATGTTCTGGGTAGTATAACCGGAACTTACTCGAACATTCTGAAACAGGCCCTAAGTGTTCAAACTCGGTGAAACTTTGAATGTATATAGTTGAGCCTAATATCTAAGCTTCTGTTTTGCCAGATTTCTGTGAAATAAAGTATTTTCAAAAATAATTCGAAAAATCGTTTTTTATTGAATTTGTTATTTTGACAGTAAGTGATATAATAAATAATAATTCGAAAAACTGGCAAACTAGAAGCATAGATATTAGACTCAGCAATATGCACACAAAATTTCACCGAGTTTGAACACTTGATATTTAAAATATGACTCTTCGTGAACTCTACACTTAACATATGTTTGTATTTCAGAAAACGAAAAAGTATGTGACGTAAGCGGCTTAAAATGTCTATCCAAATACGAAGGTAACATTTTTTTTGACATAATATATAAAATTGTATATATTTCGACTTAATTATTGATACGAAGAAAGTGTTAAAAGAAAAATTTCAACCACAAAGGTACAGGCAGACCTTTCACCCACGACGGTGCACCCCTCCACATTTGATGAGTGTACTAATTACTACTACTACTGCCTATCTAAGCTATCATATTAGTCACATGTTTTGAAGCGCTCGTAGCGAAGTTTACTTAGCTGTTCTCAACCGATCAGCAAAGTAAAGCAACGTCGCCCGCGGTCACGAGTTGGATGGGTGACCGCTAGTGACATTACTACTGAGCGCTTCCGTGCTTCGGAGGGCACGTTAAGCCGTCGGTCCCGGTTGTTGTCTTAGGATGGCAGTCGTTATAGCATGGTGGTAGGGCATTTTGCGAATGCCCGCCTGGCTAGCTACCACCCTCAAGTAGAAAATCTGTCGCCAAGCACCTAACGGTGTGTTCCGGCAGCTGTCCTTGAGAGTCAGTACTTCTAGGTTAGCCTGAACAACATCTTTGACCACATCATCACTTACCATCAGGTGAGATAGTGGTCAAAGGGTAACTTATCAAGCATAAAAAAAAAAAACATTTACACGCACACATAGAAGTAATGTACAAACGTGGCTTACGCGTACAAACGCACATTAACAATTCAATGTGTGGAGTCACGCTTTTGTTAATAAACAGGTCTATAATAAGTATTGTATATAGTTATTTTAGTAATTGAACATTTCTTGACTAAACTATTGAATTACAGTTAATCCTGTAAGAATAGTTGTAATGAATAAAAAATAAATATATAATATAGAAGCAGTGATGGCTCAGTGGCATTGGCTATGGACTGCCACGCAGCAGGTCCATGGTTCGAATCCCGCCCAGAGCTTGAGCTTCACCGCATGGTGGAAGGGCATTTTGCGAATGCCCACTTGGCTAGCGACCACCCTCAAGTAGAAAATCTGTCGCCAAGCACCTAACGCTGTGTGGCAGCAGTCCTTGAGAGCCAGTGAAATAACAGGCAAAATGAGACTTAACAGGTATGTCTCAAGGTGATGGGCGCTGTGCAGTTCGTCACTTGTGATGAAATGCATCTGTTATAGGCAGAGGATACCGCTTAACATCAGGTGCGCCTCGCGCTTGTTCCTTCACAATAAAATAAAAATAAAAAAAAAAAAAACACGCCTTCTATCCTTGCAATAGGAAATGCATTTAAAGCTTCCGTACTGATTGATGGTTATAATTTATCAATTTGTTCTAATAGAAACGTCGCACAGTAACTAAGCGGCATATTATGTAGGTCAATGTTTTCAATCACTTTATTTTTTTCAAGTTGTAATACAAATACTTAGCTTTGAACTGGAGACGTATTTTTTATTACCCTGAATTCTAATCGATGATTATTAGAGAAGTTTTCATCTAAGAGACGTAATATGTCAGGTAGAAGTATTAGTTCCCATTGATTTTTTTAGCTTCTTATGGTCAATCGATCTTATTATTGATCTAATGATAAAAATTCCGCGTGGAGTGCCGGGCTAGAACTGTATGACTGTCCTCCTCCCCCCATGTCAAGATAGAAATCGTAAGGAAATACCAGAAGGAGGGCAGTAGGACCTTTTCAATACATGCCATTTCACACTGCGATACCCAAGACACCTGCCAAGCGTCGGGATTATGGTCTAACATAAACGGAGGAGGTATTTGTTCACTGATTGATGTGAATGTTTCAATAATTAATAGAGTTTGTTTTTCAGACGAATTATACAAACTGCAAGAAAAGGATGGAAAGAAAATAAACTGCGATTGCTTGTCATTGTGCGACGATGTCAATTACGTTCTGCAGTCAAATGTAAGTTCAGAAAAGTACTTAGTTTTATAAGCCTATATTTATTTACTTGAAAGTTTAGAGAAATCGAATAATAATATAACATTATAACAATAACAAATATTGTTTAAATATTTTAAGAAAACATCAAATAAATATTTTAATAAAACACTTTTTCCTGCTAAGCCGCCGTGACGTCACAAACGCCATGTAGCCAAACCCGAAGAATTTTCGACGCGTTTCGCTTCAAGCATCCTCAGGAGGTCTTGACTCTACGAGCGCACGATCGAGAAAACCTAAGACAACATTCTCGATCGTGCGCTCGTATAAAATATTTGTTATTATTAAATATGGATTTCCGCAAAGTAACGCCTGAATGTATTCATTATTATATTCATTAATAATATAAAATTTTTGATGTCCGAATATTGTCTTGTAAAAATAAATATTATGCGCCGGGCCCACTGCAAGCGGTCGAACTATAAAGTTGTCTGAGGTTTTCGCGATAATTACACATAGTAATTAAACAACTGTAAACGGTTTAAATCGGGTGATTAGGGAACGTTATGATAAATATAAAAAACTGACGGTAGCACAAATAATTTCTTCATAACTCATGTGACAAATAAAACCAATAATTAGTCACACCGTGACCACGATCACTGCAAAGTGTTTGAAACGTCGGGACAAAAATTATGATAAATATACGCGATTTAAACCGATTAAGGTTGTTTAATTAGTACGGTTTAACTATAATTTGGACTTAGCATTATTGGGCAACGAGTTAGGTTACTGTGATGCCTACAAAATACTGTATGTTTTTTTATACATAAAGACACCCGTATTTAATATTCATTATGAAATAATTTTGTTCCAAGGTACTATCGGAATGGGCTCTTGGGACGAACATACAGTGGGGAATGAAGACGTACCCAAGATTGAGATACAAACGCGATATCATCTTCGGTTTCACAGATGTACTGGGTACGTAGAGCATAGAAAACAATAAGGACCTTATATAAAATATATGAGTTCTTAGATAATGGTAATATAGTGCAGTAGAGGAAAGAAAACGTGCCACAATTAACGTGGTATATAGGAAAAAGAAGATCTAGTTAGGGCGAAGGCATTCACTGTGATCAGTGATCGTGGGACAAAAATAATGATAAATATACTGGATTTAAACCGTTCAGTTGTTTAATTAGGTTAACTTAATTTACAAATTTTTGGAGTATAAAATTGATTGTTTCCTACGGGACTACGCTCAGTAGTAATGTCACTAGCTTCCGTGCTTCGGAGGGCATCATCCCATAAGCTTGAAGCATTTTGAAGCAGTGATGGCTCAGTGGCATTGGCTATGGACTGCCGTGCATCAGGTCCATGGTTCGAATCCCGCCCAGAGCTTGAGCTTCACCGCATGGTGGAAGGGCATTTTGTGAATGCCCGCCTGGCTAGCGACCACCCTCTAGTAGAAAATCTGTCGCCAAGTCCAGCAGTCCTTGAGAGCCAGAAAAATTACAGGCTAATGAGACCTAATAACTGGACGTCTCAGTGTGACGGGCACAGTGCAATTCGTCGCTGACGAAATGCGTCTGTTATAGGCAGAGGTTAATCCACTTAACATCAGGTGGGCCTCGGGCTTGTTCCGTCACAATAACATAAAAAAAAAAAAAAAACTCTTCTTGAGAGCCAGTAATTCTAGGTTAGTCTAAATATTATTTTCGACCACGTTATTACTTACCATCAAGTGAGATAGTAGTGAAGGCTAGCCTAATCAGCAATATGTAAAAAAATATAGTAGTTTACTTTTTCGATTTTATTGTGATATGTAATGTCGGAGGAACGTTGTTTAGAAAAACTCTATAAATAAAATAGTCTGACCTGCCAGGGATCGCACACTAATCACCGAGATTACAAAGCAACACGAGTCAGTTGCTCTATAAAAGCATGAATTAACATACCATTTTTTAATGTCTGATATGCCAGCCTTTCTATCACCTTGGTATATATGGTAAGAGATAATGTGGTCGAAGATATTGTTCGCACTAATCTAGAAGTTCTGATTGTCAAGGACAGCTGCTGGAACACACCGTTAGGTGCTTGGTGACAGATTTTCTACTTCAGGGTAGTAGATAGCCAGGCGGGCATTCGTAAAATGCCCTATCACCATGATATAACGACTGCCATTATAAGACAACAACCGGGACCAACGCGACGGCTTAACGTGCCCTCCGAAGCACGGAAGCGCTCGGTAGTAATACCACTAGCGGTCACCCATCCAAGTCATGACCAATACGATAACGACGTTCCTTAACTTAGCTGATCGGTTTAGAACGGCTAAGCCAACTTCGCTAATAAACTAAATTATTATTCAAATCGTTTTGCAAATTTCAGTTGCGGTAGGTGGTATGGCTGGCTTGTTCCTCGGCTGCAGCGTCCTCAGCTTCATGGAGATTGTCTACTTCCTCACTCTTCGACTCGTCTGCTATGCTCGAAATACGGACAATAAGACGTAAAATAATGTACTGTAAATGAATTGTATGCACCCATAAATACATTGGTGGTACTTCACATGGTAAAAAGCTATTTTTATTGTGACTGTCATTAGTTTTGGTGGTCACAACTTGACAAACTATGACTTGTCGTGGTCTTATAAATTTTCCTATTGAGCTTCATTTACCTTAGCTGATCACACAATGCGCACAGTATCGTCAGCTACTGAATAAAATTATATGACAATTAAGCTAAGTCCGGTTCCTATCCACTTTTACAAAGTTTAAAACGTACATCTACTTCATATTGAATTTATATAAGCTTTTTTGAAGCTGTGATGGTTCAGTGGCATTGGCTATGGACTGCCGTTCAGCAGGTCCATAGTTCGAACCCCGCCGCGGGCTTGAGCTTCACCGCATGGAAGGGCATTTTGCGAATGCCCGCCTGGCTAGCGACCACCCTCAAGTACAAAATCTCTAGTCAAGCACCTAACGTTGTGTTCCAGCAGCTGTCCTTTTGAGAGCCAGTAAAATTACATGCACATGAGACTTAAAACTGTACGTCTCAGTGTGACGGGCACAGTGCAATTCATCGTTGGCGAAATGCATCTGTATAGCCAGAGGTTGGTCCGCTTAACATCAGGTGGGCCTTGAGCTTGTTCTGTCACAATAATATTTAAAAAAATATATAATATAATAACATGTATCAAATCTAAAATTAATTGAGAAGCTAGTATAACTACTTGTGAAATAAAAGTTAAATTTTCTCTTTCATACACAGAATTAGTGACAAGCCTAATAATTTAATATGAGAAAGTCACATTGTTTCTATACTACATTCGTTCTTTTCGGTTATACTTATAAACAAAAATGCAAGTATGGTATGTTACGAGTATTATTGTTTTATTATAGCAGAATATATTACAATAAAAAAGCTAAGTCATCTTATTTTATTGACAACAATGGTAACCATGATTACAAGAAGTAAGTACAATAGATATTGTGCCAGTGTGTAGTTAATTAAAGACGAACCTTCAACACATTCCCGTCATAGAGAGGGCAACCATTTTGTTATTATGTGTCTTTCCCGCCCTAAGGTCTTTCGCCCGCTACTCCCGTCAAACAAACACTATTTTCCGAGTATGAGAAATGAAAAATAGCATTGCACCCTCATACCTATCCGTGGAAATCGTTAAAGACAATAAAAGGAAAATACCAGAAAGTGACCAGCAGTACTTTCTGAAGAGCTGCCATCACACTGCGATGCTCAAGACGCCTGCCAAGCATGGCGATTATGGTAAACATATATGGTGCAACGGCTCGGCTGCTGATAATGAATAATCTTAATCATCACAAGTATATACTACGAGCTCTCAGCAAGAAAGACTTACATTAGTAATGGCATTTTCTGTATGGGACCAAGAATTTATAATAAGGTATCAGAATCAGAATCAGAATCAGAATATATTTATTGTCAACTGATAAAATTATACAAGTCTGCCAGATCTTACGGCAATAGAGTAACAATCAGTTTGCCCACATCGAGCATTCAATATTAATCATAATTGTATGAATACATTAATAATCTTATTGTTAAATGACTATTAATATTGTTAATATGTATATCAGAGAAGAATCTAATTTTAAATGTGTTATCAATCATTAATTCATTATAAATATACATAAAATTAATATATAATATAATTTAAACATGTCAGTAAAGTAAATAAAAAAAAAAAAAAAAAAAAAAATGTCAATAATTATAAATCAATAAATTGGCACATGTTACTGTTACACATATAATATTATTGTCATAAACTTATCAATCGTATATGTCAGCTGACTTATCCCTATTCAGAAACTCATTGTAATTATAAAAAACATGATTAATTAGCCACCGTTTTAGTGTTGTCTTAAATTTCTTATTATTTGTTATATCTGTAATGTGACTTGGCAATGAGTTGTACACATTTATAGAGCTGATATACGTACTTTTCTTATAAATCATACAATTGACTCTGGGTGCATACAAACAATCGGGACCTCTTAATTTTGTGTTTCTTATTCTCATATCTGATTTATTTTTGTATAAGTGCATATTATTTCTTACAAAAACAGCCAATTCTAATATATAAATTCCCATCAAGGTCAAGTATCTTTTTTCCTTAAACAAATCTCGTAAGGTTTCATCGCTTTTTTTACTATATATAATTCGTAAGCTCCTTTTTTGTAGAATAAAAGTTTTCTGAGCATCGACCGAGTTTCCCCAAAATATAATCCCATAAGTTAACAGAGGGTAAATGTTTCCATAGTATGCACTTTTGGCGACATCTACCGAAGATACATCAATCAATACCGATAGCGCGTAGCAATAACTTGAGATTCTATTATTGATTTTTTCTATATGGGACTTCCAGTTTAAATTTGTGTCAATGGATAATCCAAGAAAATCTATATTATTAACAACACCGACTTCAATATTGTTTATATTTATATTAATTGGAATTGGTGTTACCATATAATTGTGAAACTGAATAAGTTTCGTTTTGGAAATGTTCGTTTTTAGATTCAGAGTGCTTAACCAATCTATTAGTGTATGTAGAGTATTAGCTATCTCATTTACATAACCAACCTCGTCACAGTCTTTAACAAATAATACCGTGGCATCATCAGCATATAAAACAGTAGAATGGTTTAGTAAAGAGGGTAGTTCATTAATATAGACGAGGAACAGAAGTGGACCCAGGATGCTTCCTTGGGGTACTCCCAGAACAACATTTTGCATTAAAGATTGAGTACTTTCAATTGACTTGGAAGATTCATTAAAACTTAATAAGGTAGTAGCCTGCGTCCGGTCACTGAAATATGAGCAAAATAAGCTATGAGCTGGACCACGGACACCGATTTGTTCGAGTTGTTTTATTAGAATGTCCGGCACAACGCAATCAAATGCTCTTGACATGTCAAGAAATAGAGCTGTGCTACGTTTTTTGATGTTAAGTGATTCACATACTCTACTTAACACATCATAAACAGCCAGAGTCGTTGACCTATCCTTTCGAAAACCGAACTGATTGGGGCTTAAAACGTTGTTTTTTTCTAAAAAGCTTAGTAGCCTGTCTGAAATAATACTTTCAAATATTTTAGAAAAAGCAGGGAGCAGAGCTATTGGGCGATAATTAGTTGCATCATTTTTAGAGCCTTTTTTATAAATTGGTTTAATTATTGAAACTTTTAATTTATCGGGAAAACAACCGTGCTCGAGCATCAGATTTACTATGTGCACCAAAGGTTCCACTATATATATCATACATGTCTTTACTACTTGCATTGTAATGCCATCATAACCACTGCTTTTTTTATTTTTTAGTCTTTTTATTATTTTAACAATTTCTTCGACGTCTGTTGGTTTCAAAAAAATGCTGTTAGAGACCAAGCTGCTTGAAGGTTTATAAGAACTACTATTAGAGAAGTCACAATCTGGGATATTTTGTGTACAATATAAATTATTAAAATGGTTCGCAATATCTTCGGCTTTAGTTATTATCTTTCCGTCTATTTCTATGTATTGTACTGTTTCTTTAATTTCATTTATTGGTGTGGTGTGCATTTTTATCAAGCCCCATGTAGCTTTAGTTTTATTTGTGCTATTTTGTATATATTTAAAATTCGACTTACGTTTTGAGAACTGGATAGATGATTTTAATATTTTTTTATATTTCTTGTAATATGTTGTATTGGTAACTGACCTATCTTTTTGCAATTGAATGTACAAATGTCTTTTCGTTTTGCTCGAGTTAATTAATCCTTTAGTTTTCCAGTTAGGTTTCCGTTTATAGGTTACTATTACTCTCTGTAAGGGAAAGCATAAATCGTAGATCATTTTAAACGTATCCAAAAATAAATTGTAGGCTCTGTTGACATCTGTCTCTTCATAGATTTCTGTGAAACTAACCTGTGAGATGTATTTTATGAAAATATCCAAATGAAAATCGATTTTTCTTTTATATTCAAACCATCTCTTTATCATGTAGCTGCGGCTACATGGTAGAGTAATAAGTTGCCCGGTATGATCAGAAAGCCCAGTTTCAACAACATGTGATTCGTAACTTTTCACGTTTGTTATAATATTGTCTACACAAGTGGCGGAATGATCCGTAATTCTAGTAGGTTTGTTTATAGTGCAGTGAAGATTGTAACGTTTCAGCGTGGTCAGAAACTCTTTTGTATTTTTATCAGCCTGCAAAATATCCAAATTGAAATCTCCGACTACTATTACTTTTTTATGAAGTTTGCGTGATTTACGCATTAATTTAAATAAAATTGCATCCAGTGTTTCGATAAAAATATCAAAATTACTTTTTGGGGGTCGGTAGACACAAACTATAGTGAGGTTCAGCTGTGGTACTGTTATTGCGCAGCATTCAATAGTGCCTTGTATAGAGATCTCTACAAGCCAATCTAATTTACGATACTCGAGTGATTGTCGAGCGAATATGCACACCCCACCCTGCCTCATTTTACTTCGTGAGAAATGTGCAACAAGTTCGTAACCTTCTATCTTAATAACGTCTAGGAATTTAGCCTTCATAAAACTTTCAGTGAAGCAAAGTACATCTATATTTTTACTAGATGAAGACAAAAATATTTCTAGGTCACTAATTTTTGGTTTTAAGCTTCTAATATTCTGGTGAAGCACTCGAAATCCATCAGATGTATCAACTATTTTATTATTAGACGCGAAAAAACTCTGCATCATCGGTTTGCGTACCTTGTGACGCCGTCACAGTTTTTCTATTACGGACATTATTTTTGATAGCAGACTGAGAACTGTATTCGAGGTATAACCGTTTGTAGTTCAAACGTAGTATTTCCCTTAAAATATCCCTTGACAAATAGGTAACGCGATGTTTAGAGTTAGGCACATTCGATGTATAACCCGCAAATGTCGACCAGGAAAATTGATTACTGAGATATTTATACATTGAGCACAGAATTTGTGTGTTAAGGTAATTGTTCCTAAATACTTCTGATACAATAACATTGGTATTATTCAATTTTCTAATTAGGCAGTAAAGATGAGATTGCAGATTTAGTGGATCTTTATCATTGGAACCTCCCACTAGTACCACATAATCTGACTTAGTTAAAGACGAGCAGTATTTCAAATTTGACTCTATTACATTAACTAGCGAGGCTCCAGGCATTATAACAGAAAAAACCTCGAAACTTTTACCTAACAGAGCTTTGAGAGATTTATTTAAACCTTTTCCTTCCTCGTCTCCAATAATGACCACTTTTTGCTTAATTATGTCTGTGTTAATATTTTTTGGTCTCACCATAATTGCAGAACCTCCATCATTCTTTGAAAATGACTCGTTACCATTTTCATTATTATTAGTGGGCTCATTTAGTACTTTAGCTTGGGTATCTGTTTGAATTTCGTTAACATTCAAACTATTGTTAGTATTTAGAGGTGACGGCAGTGACTGACTATCATCTGTGGCCTGGTTTTGATACGTCTTAGGGAAAATGTGAGATTTTCGTGACGCTGTATGACTCTTGATTGTTGTAGGCGAGTTTTTGCATGATGCGTGCTTTCGGACGCTCCGTATGTTCCTGGTAGTAATAGGTGAACTATGACATGATCCAAAGACCCTTGCAGGTGACGCAGATATTTCTACAGTATTCTGTGAAGTTTCCGTTTGCGTAATTTTTTTCAGGGCTTTAATAGTTGTGTCATTTTGTTGTAGATGTTTCTTAAGTTCTTGGTTTTCTAGTGACAACCTGTCAACCTCCGCATTTGCACTCAATAAACTTTCTTTAATTTTCAACAACTCTTCCTTCAACTCGATAACTTCAATTTGATTACAATCACAGGTTGACAGATTCGGCAGGCTTTTAATCGAACTATCAAGTAACATTGAAGGATCACTTTGACTTAATGTAGTGTTATCCGTAATATCAAGTGTCGAGTTGAGCGATTTTGATCTAAATCGTCGCAACGTTACATTTTCAGTGCATATAGAAGTCGTCACTGGAACAGTAGTTATTCCAGTAACTCTATGTGTCGAAGGCGGTTTACGGGAAGCTGTAATGCACGGAATACATTTCCATGCATCTCTTTTTGAATTTTCCATTAATACATATCTTTTGTAGGAAACATTAGCACTATCCAAGTCGTAAGTAGTGTCACAAAGTACACATTTTATGTATATTTTTTTATTAGGTTTATTCTTTTCATTTTCCATTTTTATAAAGCACAAAAATGCTATAATGTGCTAGAAACAATTTCAGGCAGCAAAAAGTGATATGTACTTTTATTATGATTCGAACCCGGTGATGTTGACGCCGAGGCCGGATGCACCAACTACTCGGCCACAATGCTTGTGTATGGGACGGCGAAAATAACGTATTGGTCACTGTACTTGTGGGTATTCTAAATTCTAATGACGTTTTCTATCTCTGTCATTAACAACAACACTGCACCGAAACATGACGCATTCCGTAAATTTGTATTTTAAACGAACTTTGAATGACACTTTTTTGATATAATTGTTAGAAAACTGCACTTTTTACGTAATGTTTTTACGTTTACACACTTATTATAGTATACTTTACGCACTAGTAGAAATTTTAGTTGAGAATATTCACTTTTGACCACTTTGTGTAATTTTAAAGAACGAGACCGAGTATAACGTGACTGCTCTGCTACGCGGCCCGCGCGATCCTCCGATCAATAAGAGAATACGATAATACCGAGGTACCGAGATCAATAAGAGAATACGTGCAAAATTAAGCTAATTAACAATTGCGATTACAGTGTAAACGAATTTTTGACTAATAGGTAATGACCTAATATAATCTAATTCCTCCATTCCATTTCTAATCCCTACTAGCTTATCATAATAATTAAGATATTTTTAAACATTAATGCACAAATGTTTCACACTATTGTATTGAATTGAATTGATATTAATGAATGTTTTTTTTTGTAAAGTTGTTTATTGCTTTCTCTTTAAAACTTGTACGCCTAAATAGGTCAAATATAATGTACTGAATTGTCTGAATACCTAGCTATGTGCATACCTACCTTGTGTGTATATAATACTCATGTTTAATGCAAATAAACGATTATCTTAACTTATCTTATCAACAGCATGGATGGTCATTTTCATCATTATAGAAGATTCTGTACTTCACGGTGCGTCTTATGCTGTATGTCTTAGAAATAAACGAATTAATTTCCATAGCTACAAACCGTCGCGATATGCCCAGCTTTGTTAATACATAAGTATAATAGGGAAAAAAAACTTTTTCAGCAATGATGCCACGAGATGTACCCAGATAATACCCAATTATAGCGTTGGGAGGTTGGCTAGAGACAATTCCGTCTAATTTTCCTGCTAAACCGACGTTTGGCTGCGTGACTTCACGCAGCCAAACCGGAAAATTTTTCGTCGCGTTTCGCTTCTACACGAAGCATCCTCAGGAGATGTTGACTCTTCGAGCGCACGATCGAGATTGATTGTTGTTATTAAATATGGATTTCCGCAAAGTAATGCCTGGATCTTTTCATTAATTTCTTCTACATTTAAAATATTCTTAAAAACTAATTATTTGCAGTCATTAATAAGCAGTAGATACCAGGCGAACATAACTTCACCGGAGTTAACTTCGTATCTCGCGCTAACTACCGAAAGATGTTAATGAAGCATAGATACTCACCTTTCTATACCCGTCTCATTCTAACAAGTTACTTTGTTCTAACCTTGTCTCACTCTAAGCGGCTGTCACGGCCACAACGGCCGATCCAGACGGTGACAAGAAATTAATTAGGGGAAGCTCAGGAAAATAATGGTCCGACGTGATTTTTAAATGAAATTTATTTTCTCCACTTCATTTATTTCTCGGCGACATGACACTTCGGAAATTATTAGACTTTAGAAGGGCTTTCGCTTCCGTAGGTAAGGTTTCAGCTTGTTTACCTTAGGGATGTTTTTTTGAAGGTTCGAGTTTTCCTTGTTGGTATTTGTTTTGATTTGTTTGAGTTTTTCATGGCATTGCGGTTGGCGGGTGAAGAATTTATAAGGAAACGGTTTGTATAGTTTTTGAACCATTTATTGTGTCATTTAATTAGGCATTGACAGTGATTGTTCATTTATTTATATTATTGAATTTTCTGATTAATTTCTTTTTTATTGTAATCTACCCCGTATATAAGCTAACGTAAAATTGCTTTGTGAGGTACAGGTTTGGAATGTCACCCCCGCCCATTTCTTCCCGTGGGTGTCTTAAGATTTGACTAAGACAAAAATACTGGAAGGTGGGAAACAGCACCTTCTGAAGAACTAACAACTTCTACTGTAATCCCCAAGACTCCTGCGAGCGTGGTGATTACGGTAAATTCCCCCAATGGGGAAACCTTGTACAACGATGAAAGTTCCTGTTGATATGATGACGAATATTGTATGTAATTTCTTCGTTTCGCTAAACGTCTAAAAATTCCAATATTAATATGTTGAATTGTCGTAAAACAAATTTAATGTTAATTGCAAAAAAAGAACTTGTATGTAGGTCAATTGTTTCTAGTATCATAATTTGAATGCAATGGTTTAATAATATAAAGGACTAGCTTAGCCCCATCGCCAGTTAGCCGCGGATTCAAATCCCGCTCGTTGTATTTTTTCCTTTCGTCGTGAATTAGTACTTACTGTGCTTAAACTACGATTTAATATGTATAAAAGTGTAAATCCCGTACAGTTACCGCTTTTTACAAGTAACAAAATACGCACAATATTCAAAATTCAATTAGATTGTTTAATTGATTTAACGCTTAGAGATGATCGCATCCGATTGGTCGTATTGCCACTTTTTCGAAGTATTGCCGTAATGTTGTTGTGCCGCATTGTTTAAACCGCGCCCGCCGCGGTAATTTTTGCGTTCTGCTGTTTTTGAGCTTGACTTACATTTCTTTACATAGGTATTCGAAGAGTTTTAAAAACCAAATTAGGGTTTTGAAAATTAGTCCTATCATTTAGAAAAAAAAAACGTTCGCGAAGAGCCAGGGCATCGTTTTGAAAAAATCAGGGCACACGGAAGCAGATTCCTAGTCAACACAGATGAGTCGTCCGAAATAAAACAAATTAAGTGGAGTCTGTTCGGAAACAGAGTAGACTTGTTGAGTTGACTTTCGATTTCTCGATTATAGAATAGATCGTCCCACTCCGCTACATGTTGCTATACCCTATTACGTATGTACCATTCCACCTAATTTTGTTTTGTTTATGAACGTCATGGAAACCGCATTTGTGTGTACCTAATGATTGCAATAAATTATTGAGTATTGACTTCGGGACTGTGCTACATTGATAACAATGATATATGATATAAAATAATTTACTTATGTAAATTAGAGGTGTCTTCATGTAACTAAGGACGAGTCCAATGGAGATGTAGTGAGCTCTATTTGCTGGGACGTTCCCCCTGCCAGCCGAGATTTCACTAGTGACGAAGAGGACTCGCATCAGAACTCGGGAACTGCAACCCACCCCTCACACCAACCTATGTTTGTCAACTGCTAAGCGAGACGTCAACGTGGCGATAACTATAATCGGAGCTTTCTGAGTTATTTATGTGAGTTATCCCGTATTATTTACTATAAAAAGTGAAAACTGCACAGAACACTGCAATCGATCCGAGAGGAACGTTAACGAACACTGAGTAGCTGTCCGGTTGAGAGGTGTTTGGTCATCCACGTCTGGGATTCGCATTGGCGCGATGATCATTCATGTCAGGTCATACGCCAAAGCTATGTCGTGAACAGATCTTCCTACATGATCGACGGTGCGCGAACTAAAACATTCAGCATGCTGGGTTCGAAATCGGAAAATATATTTTCTAAAAGGCATTACCGTTACTGTAGGACCTATAAAAGCATGCGTGGATGGTCATCTCAGTCTGCACGCATTCAGATGACAGATAGGCTGCTGAGAAGATGAGCATAGATATCTTCTATGTTGTACATACGCACCCCCGCCGGGGGCAAAAACGTTGACTCCAAGGGTCACAAAAAATATTCACTAATATAATTAGATTATATTTGGTAATTAAACTTACTTATTTGTGATTTTGTTATTAAACTTACTGTACGGAATCTGAAGACAAACTTACAAGAGAACGCCTTTTTTATAGGTATATCTACATACGAAATAGGTACATCTAACCTACCGGCTAGATAGAACGATTGTGTTATGAGTCACGAACATCATTAGGTAATATAATCGTTTTGAACCAATACCAATAGTTCTGAGTTCATATTTGATTAGTGTAACTAGCTTCTGTATTTGTTTTTACCCTTATTCGTATTTCTACAGTGGGAGACATAGTAGAACATTCAGAGAAACGAAATTCTCGAGAGTTTCACACATATTTGAATATTATAAATTAAACCGGCAAAAACACTCACGTTGAGGATCAAATACGTCAATCCGGGTTTCGAGCATATCAGATGATCATCATCTGCAAGGAGATCGCAGACGCAGCTGCGCGCAATCGCCCTGATGATGAGCATCGGGGTACACAAAGTAGACATAAAATAAATTATATAGTATGTAAGACGCACAGGAGAGCATGCTTTAAAAAAAAGTGTATTTAGTATTGGCCCTTCGATATATAATCATTTACCAAAAAATATACTGGAATCGGAAAGCTTCTCGGCGTTTAAAGTCAATTTTTATTTATATTTTCATAGTGAAACAATATTATAAAGTAAATGACTTTTAAGAAGACAATATCAAATTGTTCGTAATATGACATATTAAATTTTAATGTAATGACTATTAAATTAATAAATTGCTATCCATTATTATTTATTGGAAATGAAATGGAATTGTATTAATATTTAAATATTGTTGACTTATAATTTAAATTGTTATTATTAAATGGAATTGTATTGATATTTATGTATTAATGACATAAAAATATAAAGTGTTATTATTAAATCTTAGTAAGTTACTAATATTATTGTATGTTAAATATTATACACCAAGCTTTTTCTTGTATATAAATATGTTTTACAGTAAATATATCTAAATCTGACTAATATGTTCCTGCTGTAGAGTGCATTAAAAATCCTTAGTCTTTTATTAAAAGTATAAACATTATCTAAAATATTTATTTAATAGAATGTTTCTTTGAAAATATATTTTCATATATTTTTGATGCCATGTGCTTCAGGACTAAAGACTTCCAATTAGTTTCTATAATTAAATAAAAATCATGAATATGCCTTACAAAATCACAAATATACGATAGGAAAATTTAAGTCGTGTGCGGGATTCGAACCCGCGTCCATCCACCCCTTGAGCCGGGGTATGCTCTGACCAATTGAGCTAACATGACATGACGTCATAACTTAAATCTTACATATCGTTCTTTAACCATCGTATTGGGATGGAGTGACATCTAAAGTACCACTTGCGTTGTACTACAAACAAGACCAATTTTGCAATTGGTTTCATACTTGTAAATGATGACGCAACCTTATAATTTTAATATTTTTAGGTTTGCAAGTACACCTGCTGTGCGGATTACATAACAAAATCACAAATATACGATAGGAAAAATTTAAGTCATGTGCGGGATTCGAACCCGCGTCCATCCACCCCTTGAGCCGGGGTATGCTCTAACCAATTGAGCTCACATGACATGACGTCATAACTCAAATCTTTCCTATCGTTCTTTAACCATCGTATTGGGATGGAGCGACATCTAAAGTACCACTTGCGTTGTACTACAAACAAGACCAATTTTGCAATTGGTTTCATACTTGTAAATGATGACGCGACCTTATAATTTTAATATTTTTAGGTTTGCAAGTACACCTGCTATGCGGATTACATAACAAAATCACAAATATACGATAGGAAAAATTTATGTCATGTGCGGGATTCGAACCCATGAATATGCCTGTTTTCTGTCCTTTGTATTAAGTTTAATGCAGCCTAAATTATAGTATCTAGTCAACGTTACTGAAGTATCGGCTTTATTCCGTGATAGATCTAATTACGATACGAGTTTCATGCTACACGCAAATTTGGATTATAATGGTTGTTTGAAGCTTTATATTTATGACATAATAAAACCACCATTACACCTGTTTTGTGGTTATACTCTTCATTAGGAGAGCCATTAGTATTACAATCGAAACCGAGTATATTACGTTTTGACGGATTATGCTTCTTGAATCTAACCTTTTAAATGTTTAGTAAGAGTTAAGATTTGAATCAGTAGCAGTAAATTATAAGTAGCAGTTAATAACAATCAGTCTATAATTTATACAAAGAATTGTAATTTTTTTAATGTGGATTTAATATATCTTTTATTGTTGCAACTAAAGAATAAACTTAATTATTAAAATGTATTATAATCGGCCCCTCCAATCTCAAATAATTGAAGAGGAAATGTATGGAATAGAAAGATGGAAAAAAAAGAAAAGCTTTATATATGATGATATCCACGAGACAATAAGTAAAAATAGCATTGTGAAGAAAACAGTTAAACAAGCCAAAGTTTATTTTAAGCTGTTTTTGGAAACTTCTTCAATACACGGTTTGAATCATTTAGTGACGAATGGGAGATATCCTTTTGAAATGTGAGTATCTAAGTTAATTTCAGTACATTTTCTCTTCTCTTTGATTACGGTCTTTTTAGAGACTATTATTATCCTGAGTTTTATCAGCTTTCACCAAAAATTACGAAAGATTTATTGGGAGAATGTGAAGGATTTCATTGTCATCCCGTGGGTTGCCCATATAAGCAAAAAGTTATTAAAGACCCTGTTAGACACACAATTATAAGAAAGAAGAATTATTTATACTTATAATTTAAATATAATGTCCAATTATTATCATTGAAATATTTTTATTTATGAAAGCTACTATACGATAGAGTTTAATTCAATAAATTTAATTGTTAAGTGCATATCACATTGCAAATTTAAATGTATAAATATTAATAAATACAATACAAGTGTAATAATAAGCAATTAGATATCAACGTATAATCTTATGTATTGTCAATAATCTCAAGTATTTATCTATTTATAAATATTTATCTTCTACCACAACATTATGGCAAATAATGTGAGATACGTGGGACTAAGTCTATATTATACATGGAATGCGAAGCTAGCTTTAGCAGCCTCATCTCTCCTTCTATCCTACAGGAAATTATTGAAGGCAACGAATAGAACCAAGATTCTATTATCATCAAACATACAATATTTACTCTCAAGCTCCACTGAATGAGCTTGCTAGTGCTATAGAAACTACAAATTTTAATCTACGTCGAATAGCAGAATGGAGTAATGCCTATGGCTTGAAAGTTAACCCATTGAAAACCCAAGTCATGATCATTGGCAGCAAACGCATGGTTGATAAAGTTGATTGGTCTACTGTTCCGAATGTCGAGCTTGGTGGAGTCATTATCCCATACAGCAAATCGGTCAAAAATCTTGGCTTAACCCTAGATCAATATCTTACTTGGAACCTTCAGCTAGAAGCTATTAGCCGCAAGTTATTTGCGTCTGCTGGCTCCATGAGAAGACTTCGAAACTTTTTACCAACTGCCACTAAAGTAGAGCTTGCGCAGTCTCTTCTGCTCCCAGTTCTTGATTACGCTGATGCCTGCTATCTAGATCTAACGGAGGACCAGCTGAATAAGCTTGAGCGTCTGCAAAACTTCTGTATTCGATTCATATTTGGTTTGCGTAAATATGATCATGTGTCTGAATTTCGTAATAAGCTCAAGTGGCTCCCTATACGACTTCGTCGGAATACTCACATACTTTCTCTTCTCTACACTATTCTGTTTAGTCCCTCTGCCCCGTGCTATCTACGGGAACGTTTTGAATTCCTTCATAGCTGTAACAACCTTTCACTTAGGTCATCAGAAAATCTCATCCTGCAGATCCCTGTGCATAGAAGCACTTTCTATGACCGTTCGTTCTCTGTACAGGCTGTTCGCTTATGGAATGCTTTGCCAGTCTCAGTGCGACGAGCACCGTCACTGAAGGTCTTCAAGGATCAAATAAAAAAGTATTATCTGTCTCGGTCATCAAATTAATAATGCTTGTTTGAATTATTTATTACAAATGAGAATGTAAAGTTTACTTACATCAGTCTGTTATGTTATTGTATATATATTTATATATATATGTATGTATATAGTATATATATTTGTAATTATATATTATATGTAGTGTGTGTATTTATTTTATTATATGTAATATATTTATATATTTTATGAGTTTGTGAGTAGGAAAATTTTGACTTACTTATATTATTTAATCGCACCACCGTTAATAAAAGTATGTTAACTCCTCTCCATCCAAAGGTTGTCTGGAAGAGATCGCTTCTAAGCGATAAGACCGCCCATTGTACAACATTATATTTAAGCTAATATTAAGCCCACGTTTTTCTTACTTTTGGTGTACAATAAAGTGTTATCTATCTATCTATCTATCTAATATTGTGATAAAAAGGTTGACGATGTTGAACAAAGACAGTCCCCAGGGGAGTGGACAGGCTAGAACATGCATCGTATTTCTTTCTTTGAGAGCCGTAAAAGTCATAAAAGGCTACAATAGGAAAGCCAATTTATGATAAAAGTATATATTTAAACTATTTTCTCGTGATAAAAAGGTATTTATTTTTGTATTTTGTACATCAGTGCAAAAAATATATTGCTATAAAAATTGCACTTTATTCACAAATGTGTTGCAGTGCAATTGCAGTCTTTGTTTAAAAGTTTGCAACTATTCTAAACTGAAATTGGGAAGTAAAACATGTAATCATCATATTAAATTATTGAAAGTTACTCAACTATTCTGTTCTTTCAATTTTGTAAGTATAGAATATAAGTCACAACACAAATTCAAAACTTATTCATAACTGCGTGTGTTTCTTCTTACAAAGAAGTCAAGTATTTCATCGTAGAATAAAAACAAAACTCTTCTTATAATATCAAAGCCTGTTGAATATTATATGTAATTGTGTATTTTGATATAATTTCAGCTTGCTCTGGTTAATCATAGTAATGATGTCAGTCTTCGGAACTATATACCTCTCACAGACCACCTGGACCCGGTACCAGTCATCTCCAACAGTGGTTTCCATGGACCGGGATATGTATGCTTGGAACACCACCTTCCCATGCGTGACCATCTGTCCCACGACCAAGCTTAATGCTAAGAGAGTGTCAGCCTATATCGAGTAAGTAAGATTGACTAGCGGTCATGATGAAAAATTGATGAGCATGACTTGGAAATAGCTGTCTTGAATCTTTTTAAGCATCGAATTAGATGGTTTCTTTTTATCGAACTGGTTACTGATAACAGCTCAGCAGATTATCAAACTTCAGTGGCAGTAAGATAAAAACAGACTGAAAAAAATGTAGGTAGAATTCATTATAAAGGTACGGATGGCAACTATTGTAAAGGAGAAAAAACCAAAGATCAGGATTAGTGGAAAGCAATCGGTATACACAATAACTGATAAATATCTAAAATACCCACATGATAGAATTCTCAGATATTTTAATTTACTAATAATAATAAAATACTTTTTTATTGCCATAAGTAACCGCAGGTAATGTTATACATAATACATAGGTAATACATAGGTCTTAAGCATTTAACACAACATTTATATAACAATTATACTTGTAAACATCACCATTCTATGCTTAAATCACAAGACTATCCTATAATACTGGCTACAAGATGCCGTGACCATATTTTCGTTTTTTTTTCGCTCGTAGCGAAGTTTACTTAGCTGTTCTCAACCGATCAGCAAAGTTAAGCAACGTCGCCCGGGGTCATGAGTTGGATGGGTGACCGCTAGTGACATTACTACTGCGCGTTTCCGTGCTTCGGAGGGCACGTTCAGCCGTCGGTCCCGGTTGCCGTCTTAGTATGGCAGTCGTTATAGCATGGTGGTAGGGCATTTTGCGAATGCCCGCCTGGCTAGCTACCACCCTCAAGTAGAAAATCTGTCGCCAAGCACCTAACGGTGTGTTCCGGCAGCTGTCCTTGAGAGCCAGTACTTCTAGGTTAGCCTGAGCAACATATTCGACCACATCATCACTTACCATCAGGTGAGATAGTGGTCAAAGGCTAACCTATCGGGGATAAAACAAAATAAAAAAATCGTTCAATATTATCTTGGAATGGGAATTCATATTGGCTGATTTTTTTCAGAAACTCGCCCATGTTAGATTCAGACAAAGTGTTGTTCGAGAAGTTTATTGCAGCCATCGCAAACGCCACCTACAGAACATTTAAAGATATCCCAGAATTTGACGGCATTCCAGCTTATGACTACATGAATTTAATCGTCAATTTAACTCCAACCTTTGAACCCTCGTTGACTATTGGGGTAACAGGAGTTATGCTGAATATTGTTCCGACCATAACTGAAATGGGCTTATGCTATGCTGTTAACTCCAAAGTAGCAATATATAATTCTCCACAGTAAGTATATTTTTATTATTATCGTCGCAATGCACATACGTAACGATTTTTTCTTTTTTACACCATATACTTACTCCGGTTGCCTTGAGTCTAAATCATTTCATTCATCCATTTGTTAGTAGAGTATTTTTGCTTTCTTCGCACTAGGCTTTCATGGCTACTTGGTAATTATTTATTATGAGCTTGCAATCTTTTAACAGTAATTGTATGTTTAAATCAAAAGTTCAGGAGCATAGGTCAGTCATACCATCTTCCAGAATGTGTTCACGTAGAAATTGAGTATTGTTGGTTTAATAATTAAGAAAATGGAAGTACCAACATGCGGTTATCTCTAGAAAATCTTCCGGCTGCTGCGATAGGTTGTCATTATATCAAAGTTGACATATTGAAGTTATATTATCTTCAAAACTGTTTTATTACATTTCAATAAGAAATATTTGCAGGTATAGAAAAGCAAATAGGTGGGACTTTGTGGAAACCTTCAACAATTCTCTATACATTCATCCACTGGATGGTGAAGTGTTTGCTCAAGTTATGAACTTATCAACTGGCTACGATGTAAGTAAGATTTTTTAAGTAAGGATTTTTAATTTTGAGACGCGGTGCCGCAGGTTCATGGGTCGATCCCCACCGCAGGCTTGAGCTTCAACACATGGTGACGAAATGAATCTGTTATAGGCAGAAGATACCGCTAAACATCAGGTGAACCTCGTGCTTGCCCCGTCACAATAACATAAAAAAATGGACTTTCTTTCATAAAAATTGTAATAAGGTTTAAGATACTAACTAGGCTAAAATAGACTCGGAAGTTATACCAGAACATACCGTTAGGTTTTTTTGTGGGATAGGAGGGCAAACGAGCAGGCGGCTCACCTGGTGGTAAGTGATCACCGTCGCCCACGAACATCCGCAACACCAGCGGTATCGAGGATGCGTTGCCGGCTCTTTTCTTGAAGGCTCATAATTCGTATCTGTTTGGAAATACTGCACTTGCACTAGGTACGAAGGGTAAGAATTTTACGTGAGGACAGTAAGTAGGTACTATAAGAGTAAGGGTAATTAACGAAATTTCCTTAAAATCCCCTTGCACCGCACGGTGAATGTAAAATCCGTGGCAGAATTAAACCATGCATCCCAGCCGCGGCAGTTCATAGTCATTGCCCCATTGCTTCAATACTTATACAGAGTTTGAAATTATCAGACATATTGACTGTGTTCAATTGAATATTATTTATAAAGTCACTGTGACTAGTGATCAAGCATCATGACATGAAGCATTATTTTTTATGGTAGCAATGAAACAAACTATTTTTATAGGTTTACATCCATGGGCCACAGGAGTTTCCTGATATTTCAACTAAGTTCCAGAGCTCTGCAAAGGATTATTACATGAAATTATATGTAACAGCTTTTACAGTCTACACAGCTCCTGATGCCGCAAAGTAAGTTCATTTTCATGTCTCATTTCAAATTTAAGATAATTTTCACCGTCGCCTTCGTTCATAGACTATAGATTCATAGAGTCTTCCTAGAACATAATACCATATTTATATGCTGTTCAAATAATGTAATGTTTTAATACTGTCAACTCAAGGTAATTAAGTATTATGTTCGCACTTAGATTTTCCGCAAACTGTTCTTGCATATATAAACATGGCGGCTAAGGAAGTTCTTGTTACTTCTGCGTGTAAGAAAATGTGGATATACCATATTGTTTCTTTGTTATTCAGATGGTAGCAATCTTACTTTTCATGGGCATCCTAAACGTCTTCAGTAAAAGTTTTTCACTGGCAAAAAGTCAAAGCAAAACTTTTAAGATGCGTGCGGCTCACTGTACTGACTACACACATATTATATAGATTAGGTGTAGATATTTTATGCTATTGCTGCTAGAAATATATTTAGGTATGATAGTATATTCAGAAATAGAGTGGCTTGGGAACTGTGCTACATTGATAGTTATGATAAATAATATCAACTCTTGTTAAAAATAAAATAAAATATTTATTCATAAATATAATAAATTATTTATTCATAAATGAAATAAAATAAATAGATATATTAAATTTATCTTTATATATGACATCGGTAACGAACAGCTAGCTGTTATAATTTACTTACATTAAAAAAAAAGTCTTTGAAACTCATAACCACTCTTTTTGCACGTACGCTAACAGCCACGATATAGGGTATTCTTGAGGGCCACTGCAGAACTTTAAGTTGCATGCGTCAATAGACTGCAAAATAATTTAAGGGAATAACTGGCAGATTGATATTTCTACCACGTACATATTTAACTGTTGTGTAATTTTTCTAGGTTAAGCGTGGCTCAGCGTCGCTGCAGGTTTCCTCACGAGAACAGCCTCAAGCACAACTCTGTGTACTCGTACACTATGTGCCGCATGGAGTGCCGCATACGACTCTGTATCAAGTACTGCAACTGTGTGCCGCACTTCTACAGAACTATTGGTAATCTTACTTATTTTACTAACTTTTGCTTATTAAGTCTTCTTGCTGCAAAGATATATATGTATGCTCATAGTCAAAGTGAATTGACTTTTCTTAATTATTTTTGAGCTCTTCATCATCTGGAAGCCATGGTGGCTCTGTATTAGTGATTTATACTCAGAGGCAGTCTATGTGCGTGATTTCAACACTGTCACGGGCTTGAGGTTCACCGCATTGTAGAAGACTATTTTGTGAACACTCAATTAGCTATCAAACACAAGTATATTCCGTCAGCGGTCTTTTAGAGCCGCTTTAAATTCTATGTTTACCCTGTTGAAGAAATTTGATCACATCACCAACACATGAGAAAAGACCATTTCTTTGGCAATTTGAAGGCAATTTCTTTGCCGCTCTTAACCCGTCAGCTAAGTTAAGCAACGTCCGCTGCGCTCATGACTTGAAAGGGTGATCGCCAGTGGCATTACGATTTTCACGACTTATGTCAAACAATAAAAATGTCCAAGAGCTCTATAATATCCAACTATATAAACGCCCGATAGGGAAAACGCTCAAGTATAGGAACGTCCGATTAGAAAAATAACCAATATAGAAAAATATTCACCTATAGTAAAAATGTCCAAGTATAGAGATGCCCAACATGATAATTATATTAGAAACTACTTTTGTGATTGCATAATTATCCTTTTGGTTCTGACTGTATAAAATGACGTTGGGCACGTGTATAAAATGACTATTTAAATGTAGAAACTCTACAAATTTGGGTTTTACTTTACTACTGAGCGTGCACGTGCTTTGGAGGGCACGTTAAGCCGTATCTTGGCATTTTGCGAATACCCGCCTGGCTAGCTACCACTCTCAAGTTGAAAATCTGTTGTCAAGCAACTAACAGTGTGTTCCAGAAGCTGTCGTTGAGAGCCAGTAATTATAGGTTAGCCTGAACAACATTTTCATCTACGTCATTCACCATCAGGTGAGGTGTGTCAATATTATCCTATCACCTACATAAAAAAAACTTTATTAATAAAGGTTACATCAAAACTGGACTCGTTTAAGGTTCCGTGTTGTACATTCGTAAAATAAAATAAAAGTTTGTTTATTATGACCTCCACTACAGAAGACCATTATAAATACTCGTTATTAGTATTTGTTGGTTAAATAAAGGTACAAAAATAAACGAAAATTGGGATTCCTGACTAACTAGTTTAGTAAAAATATTATATCAATAATTTTATGTATTGTTGTTTCTTAAAAACTAAATTAGCTCATTTTAGAACCCCTTAACCAAAATTGTTCCAAATTGATAACTTTGTCGGCCTTCCATTAATTTATTTTTAACAAATAACATATTTGTATTCTACTCAATGAGTTCTAGAAGAAAGCACCCCAAATTCCAGTGTGTAATTTTTTTATGTCTACTGTCCCTTCTATGCATTGGAGCCCCCTGGAAAATAATTTTATTAAATGTCTAGTCCAATATTCCTTTGGGACAACATTCTGCAAAAAATGTAAAAAAAAAAGTTTTGTAACTCATTCCATCTATCAGGTCATATCAGAGACATACAAATGGAAGGACAGACATATATATATCGTGGAGTCATATTTATAGGACTCCATTTTAAGTACCTTCCCCTAAAAACGTTCGGAAAGTACCATAAGGTAAAATTCTTGATAAGCTTTCAAATCACTTTGCTCTTGTATTTTTTACAGGTGACGAGAAGGTTTGTGACGTAAGAGGATTGAAGTGTTTATCTAAATATGAAGGTAAATATTATATTAATTACACTTCAGCTCATCGCTTAAGTTACTTTGTAGCAATCAATTTCTGATTGATGCACTCATCAATGCACAGTGTTTTGCCTAGAACAACGTAGGTGGACAAAAGTCATTTACCTAATCAGGTAATTAAGGGTCACATGCCATTAACAAAACCCCCAAGGTCTCGATAACAGGTAATAATTAGGGCAAACATTCCATAGTGGTGAGTTATAAGGGGTTGAAGGTAAGTGATAAGTTAATTGCATTTGTGAAATTAAATTAGTTGCAATTTTGCGGCACTTATGATAACATCTCTTAAAATTTGTAGTGATTATTTTAGTATTTTCTGTGATGGATTTTACCTTTGAGGGTAAGTACTTTCTTACTTAATATCGACTTAATATATTATTTGCCAACATGTGCTTTAAATATCCAATTGAAAAATCTGTTAAAAGAATGTCAAGTTTTTCTTCATATCTAAACTTTCAAGGATCGCAACTTTTTGTATCCACGTGTATCCAAGTTGATTTTTATGTATGTTACAGCCACAACATTAACCTTTTAAATGATATATAATATGGAGACCGCAACGAATGCTAAACATTTTTTTTTATTTTTTTTTCAGATCACGTGTACACTTTTTCGAAAATGGAGTTATTTGAAGAATGGCGTAAATATGACAAAGAAGCAAGAAATGCTCACCTGATGGAGTTTATTTTTAACAAATACAATCTGAGAGATGTGGCCTCCGATTCAAGAAGAGATATGCAAACAAAAATTGCCAGCATATCGTCAAAATTTGCTGAAAAGTGGGCTGCTTCGAAAACAATGGATGTTTTTTTAAACAAAAATAGAAGTTGGCTGGACGGAGCAGACATACAATTTAGCGTTCGTATGCATCGGCCTTCTGCTTCCTCCTCATCAGAAGATAATCGACCTAAAGGTAGACCCCGAAAAGACTTCGAAGACGCCAGTTTCAAAACAAAAAAACGCAGGGTTGAAGACTTGGTGAAATTGCGGAGTGCTAGTGAATTGACCACAGCTGCGGAAGTGGCAAATCGTTAATCGGGTCATAGAGCGGTTGCCTCTCGAATCCGAAAAAGTGGCGATCATTCCAGCACAGAAGGAAAGGCATCTGAAGAATCTCTTTGTAGTGCTAGGCAGTTAAATAGTGACGAAGCGCTAGCTTATTACGTAGATTCTAAGTGCACTTCTCACTCTTACAAACAGACGAGAAAGTGGGCAATGAAGGCTGGACATCAAGTGTTTCCATCATACCATAGCCTATGTAAGTCAAAAAAACTTTGTTATCCTTCTGATGACCATATATCTATAACGGAATCGCGCGCGGAAATAAAACTCCAAGCTATTTTGGATAAAACAACTGAACGACTAGTTGAAGCACAAAGTGAAGTCATTAAAAGTGTGCTGCCCAGTTCGTCATTCACATTAGTTAGCAAATGGGGATGTGATGGTAGTTCTGGTCACAGTACCTACAAGCAGAAGTTTGAAAACACTGAGGCTACTGATGAATTTCTGTTTGTATTTTCATTTGTGCCTTTGAGATTGTGTGATGGTCAAAATATTATTTGGCAAAACCCACGACCTTCCTCCACGTTATATTGCAGGCCAATTAAATTTATTTTTTCAAAGGAAACAAATGAATTTACGACTACAGAAACTAACAGAGTGTTGGAAGAAGTATCTCAACTTCTTCCAACAACATGTAGTGTTGGTGAATCACAAATTTCTGTGAAGCACACTCTTTTGCTAACAATGACAGACGGCAAAGTATGCAATGCTATGACTGACACACGATCTGCACAAAAGTGTTATATCTGTGGTGCGACTCCTAAGATGATGAATGGTGATTTAAGTGGATTGGAAAGTAATGTAGAACATTATGGGTTTGGTTTGTCTACATTACATGCTTGGATTCGCTGTTTTGAATGTCTGTTGCACATTAGCTATCGTTTGGATATTAAGAAGTGGCAGGTTAGAGGTGATGACGATAAAGCTAGTGTGAAACAGCGTTCAGACGACATAAAGCAAAAGTTTAAAACCCAAATGGGACTTATTGTAGACAAACCAAAACCTGGTTATGGTAACACAAATGATGGGAACACAGCTCGCAGATTCTTTACAAACCCGGAACTGAGTGGAGAGATTACAGGCTTAGACGTTAACCTCATTAAAAAATTCTGCATTTTGTTAAGAACTTTATCTTCTGGGTACGATATTAATTACAATGAATTTGAGAAAGTGTGTTCTGAAACCAGAACACTTTATCTAAATCTGTATTCGTGGTACTACATGCCAGCTACTGTACACAAAATACTTGTACATAGCACAGAAGTGATAAAAACTTGCATTCTTCCAATCGGACAGCTCTCAGAAGAAGCTCAAGAGGCTCGAAATAAAGACTGCCGGAGATTCCGTGAACACCACACCAGGAAACTGTCACGTATTGCCACAAATACAGATTTGTTGAATATGCTTTTAATAACGTCTGATCCTCTAATCAACTCTCTCAGAGAGGTACCCAAAAAGAAAATTGACAAATTACCTGAAGAAGGTTTAAATTTGATTGTTCCGCCTTCAATACAATCACATCGGGTTACAAGTAACGTTCTTCCGAGTCCGACTGATGAAGGTGATTACTTGTTACCAGACTCGACTGAATGTGAGAGTGACGAATCATCAGATGAGGATATTTAGGATAATTACGAGTATGATGTAGCATTTTTGTAAAATCTTGAGTTTACCTTTTTTTATAATATTTAAGTTATAAATAATAATGTATTTTTTTACTTTTTATTGTATAATTATGTTGTAATATATTATTGATTGTTTCTTTCTATTTTAATGTACTTATTTCTGCTGTATTTTTGCTTTTTTTTGTGCCTTTGTAAGAAATACAATACATTTTTTTATAAAGTATTTGGTTTTTCATTTTTAGACTTATAATTTAATCTGTACCTACCTGAAAATTATGAAATTAACAAATTATCATTGTCTAAGGCAAAAGCAATCGAAACCCATTATAAAATATTTTTGTCCAGCTAGCTTGTTCTACGCGAAACACAGTGCAATGTGTTGGAAAATTACAAGTAAGGAAATACAGCAAACACATGGAAACTTTTAAATCTTTATTCTTGAAGCAGTGATGGCTCAGTGGCATTGGCTATGGACTGCCGTGCCGTAGGTCTATGGTTCGAATCCCGCCACGGGCTTGAGCTTCACCGCTTGGTGGAAGGGCATTTTGCGAATGCCCGCGTGGCTAGCGACCACCCTCAAGTAGAAAATCTGCCACCAAGCACCTAACGGTGTCTTCCGGCAGCAGTCCTTGAGAGCCAGTGAAATTACAGGCACATGAGACTTAACAACTATGTCTCAAGGTGACGGGCGCAGTGCAATTCGTGACTTGACGAAATGCATCTGTTATAGGCAGAGGTTAGTCCGCTTAACATCAGGTGGGCCTCGTGTTTGATGCGTCACAATTACATAAAAAAAAAGATAGCATAACCTTTTACGTCCAAGTCTCGATACCAAATTGTCATTTCTTGTTCCGCCCACTTCCCACCGTTTTAAACGGAAGTGGCAGTATTGGCGGTATTATGTGCGGAACCGGCAAACGCAAAGGCAATAGTTACATTATCAGAATTTAAATTAATAATTAATACTAATTAATTAGGATAAAATTATTACTTTTGCTTAATTATTTACATCATTTTTAATGTTTCATATTCATTGAAGAAATCCAGAAATATATAAGTTAAACAAACAAACCAATGTTCTGCTCATCATGTAAACTACCTGCGTTTATTTTATAAATAACGCAATATAAGAGCGGAAAATTTGTATTATATAATATTTTTATATTAATATAGCCTACAAATGTTTGTTTCCCGATTAAGAGAAACCTCGTTCTGACATGTGACAGCTCTCGAACCTTAATTGCTACTGAAGTAACTTTTCTTTTACGTAACACAGGGAAAGGATAAAGAATAAATGTATTGAAAAAAAAGTTTAAACTACGTTTATATACGCCATAACACTAATCAGGAAGTGGTCGAAATTCGAGTTGCAATTTTCCACTCGGAATTACAGACAGACGGACAAACAAGAAAGTGACGTAATAATGAATTTTCATCGAGTAGCTGCTTTGAAAATTTCAGCTTAATAAGCTATTAAAGCTACTCGGGAAGTGTTATAAATTTTAGTTGCGAGATTTCTCACGTAACGACAGTCAGACAAAAAGTAACTCAATAAAAGCGTGGCAAAACATTTTATACCATATATTATGACGAAGTGGTTAGCTGATAATTATTATAGCACGGTTCCAAACATGATATCACCGTGTTATTGGTTATGTGGACACAAATTCGCATGTACTTCTCATTGCCGTTTATCCATAGAGTTATTGAAGCTAGAATGATACTTATTTTACTGTTAATACTTGTACGTTTGGCCACTAACTCGCCTGATGGCGACGGTGTGGCCGAGGTTTCGAGGCTGGAGCACGTAGATCTAGAATACGTAAATCTTTTCACTCTGGCCTTGAGATACCCAGATTGTATATCTCAGGAAAAAACAGAAGACGGAAAGGAGTTCCATTTTTTAATATTTGAATATTCTATAAAGTTTGGTAACAAAAGTAATGATTGTGCATGATCGCGTTTTTTTTGTTTTATATTTTCTTGTACAATTCAATAACTAGGTCCTTGTTACAAGGGCAAGGTTATTGAGATCGTACAACATTCTCACAAGGGCAGACAAAACGCGCAAATTGCTAACAACTATTATGTAAATTGTTGTTATATATTTTCTTTCTCTGAGCGTATACACAATGTCTTAAAGACGTGATATGTTATTAACCTTGAAAGCTTTTATTACTAGAAAAGTTTCTACTCTATTCATCTACTACAGATTTTAGTTACAATTTTAAGTTGATACTATATTATAGTAGTATTTTATTTTATACTGTAGCCCATGAAACACAAACTTTATAATTTTATAAGAATTCAACAGATTACACATGAAGGTTACAACAAAGGCGGGAAATTCAAAATTAAATGTTGTTTGGTTTTATTGCTAGATCGTGCAACTCTTGTACCTAAGTATTTGAGCTCCTAACACGTTCTCGATTCTCGATTCTGAGAATATATCTCACAATATCATTACACCTTGTGTCACTTAAACTTTATCCTTGTAAATCACAACAGAAGGCTTAAAAAGAAGTTAATTTTTTAATTTGCTATTTCTTTTTATTGATAATTTCATTTGATTTTATGGATATGTAAGTCGATGCCAAAAGCGGACGGTTATTATTTTGAAAGCTTTTTGTTTAAGTATTTCTATCGGATGGCATCGAGAATCTAAGTGAATATTGTATCTAACAGTAGATGAGTCATTTTGAACAAAAATATTTGTGTATGTATTTTTAATAGGGACTTACTTCGAGTTTCTTATAAAATTAAACAACATAATATAAATAAAAATAAATAAAATACTTGTGATTTAGGCAATTTTATTATTGTTTACGCTGAAACACCGAAAAGAGAACTAAACGTATTAGATTAAACTAGTTTCAAGTCATGACAATTCCTGGAGCTCCAAATAATAGAGCTTTTAGATGTACTTATATGTTAATGTTTGCTTTCAGATGAGCTGTATGAACTGAAAGATAAGCGTGGAAGAAATATAAACTGCGGCTGCTTCCCGTTGTGTGACGACGTGAACTATGTTCTACAGTCGAACGTACGTCTCTAAATAAACTACTCACTGATTTTAATATTGTTAGGTTTGCAATAACGCCCGCTATGCGGACTAAATCGCAAAATCAAAAATATACTATAGGAAAAATTTAACGCACATGACTTAAATTTTAAACGCCAAGCACCTAACGGAGTGTTCCGGCAGCTCTCCTTGAGAGCCAGTACTTCTAGGTTAGCCTGAACAACATCTTCGACCACATCATAACTTACCATCAGGTGAGATAGTGGTCAAAGGCTAACCTAGGAAAAATTTAAGTCATGTGCGTTAAATTTTTCCTATCGTATATTTGTGATTTGTTATTTTCAATTCAACAATTTCTATCTGCACTGTAGGATAGTAATGATGTGATTTTATATGGTTAGTAGTCAATGCTGAGAATGGGCATTGCCTCTCAAGGAAGCTGCCAAATCACGTCGTTTAGCACATGATTTTTTTACTTCTTTGAGGGAGATGCTAATCCTGGCATTTACTAAATGTGATTTTTTTATGTTATTGTGACGGAACAAGCCCGAGGCCCACCAGATGTTAATTGGAATACCCTCTGCCCATAACAGATGCATTTCTACAACACGAGTTGTACTGATCCCGTCACACTGAGACGTACAGTGTTTAGGTCATATGTGTCTGTAATTTTACTGGCTCTCAAGGACTGCTGCCGGAACACACTGTTACGTGCTTGACGGATTTTCTACTTGAGGGTGGTCGCTAGCCGGGTATTCCTAAAGTGCCCTTCCACAATGCGGTGAAGCTCAAGACCGCGGCGAGATTCGAAACAAGGAGCTACTGCACGGCAGTCCAGCCGATGCCACGGAGCCATCACTGCTTCATTTTTTTTTTTTTTATGCCTGATAGCTTAGCCTTTCACCACTATCTCACCTGATGGTAAGTGATGATGTGGTCGAAGATGTTGTTCAGGATAACCTAGAAGTACTGGCTCTCAAGGACAGCTGCCGGAACACGCCGTTAGGTGCTTGGCGACAGATTTTCTACTTGAGGGTAGTAGCTAGCCAGGCGGGCATTTGCAATTTGCCCTACCACCATGCTATAACGACTGCCATCCTAAGACGACAACCGGGACCGACGGCTTAACGTGCCCTCCGAAGCACGGAAACGCTCAGTAGTAATGTCACTAGCGGTCACCCATCCAACTCATGACCGCGCGCGACGTTGCCTAACTTTGCTGATCGGTTGAGAACAGCTTAGTAAACTTCGCTACCAGCGCTTCATTCAACATGCATGTATGAAACTCAAGCGTATGGTAGTATTCAAACCAGAGTCACTCTGAACAATAGTTGACAGACACTACCACGAACACATTAACATTATTAACAATATATAACCTATCCATGCACAGGTGTTACAGAAATGGTTTCTTGGCACAAATCTGCAGTGGGGAATGGTGACGTACCCGAGAATGCGATACCGGCGAGATATCATTTTCGGATTCACTGATGTATTGGGTAAGTAATTTAGATCTTTATTTATTATCACTATCCCACAACCTGAGCATTTTGTGATACACTTTACTGAAAAATTATCATGCCCATATATTTTTGCTTTAACATAGTATTTTAATTCATATCTAGTATGTTATTTGTCAAAAAAAATATTATAACCATTAAAAAATTACGTAAACAATTTTGTATCCATTGGATAAGAATGTTATTGTACTACTAACGCCATCTGTTAGAAAACCAAAGAGTTGAAGCAGTGATGGCTCAGTGGCATTGGCTATGGACTGCCGCGCAGCAGGTCCATGGTTTGAATCCCGCCCAGAGCTTGAGCTTCACCGCATGGTGGAAGGGCATTTTTAGAATGCCCGCCTGGCTAGCGACCACCCTCAAGTAGAAAATCTGTCGCCAAGCACCTAACGGTGTGTTCCGGCAGCAGTCCTTGAGAGCCAGTGAAATAACAGGCAAAATGAGACTTAACAGGTATGTCTCAAGGTGATGGGCGCAGTGCAGTTCGTCACTTGTGATGAAATGCATCTACATATTATAGGCAGAGGATACCGCTTAACATCAGGTGGGCCTCGCACTTGTTCCATCAAATAACATAAAAAAAAAAAAAAGTTAATATCGCTGCAACAGAACTAAACCCAATACTCAAATACATCGTAGTTAATCTACTTAGTAGATGACACCACTTAAATCAGGTTGGAAATTAAACGCGAGCCCTCATAAAGCTCAGCTTTTTGCTAGTTGTATATAGTAGTGGAACTGTCTTGGTGGTCTAGTGGCGTATCACGCCGTTTGAAATTTTTGAAGCTTGTGTCCCATCGAAGGGTTGGATAGTTATTTGGTTTATGTGAACAAGAACTTTTGATTAAGGTGTTTATAAGAGCGAATGTTGAATCAGACCTGAATTTAAAAGCAATTTACTAGCGCCAAAACTTCTGGTTTGCTATAAGCTGCTAAAATTGATCTTATTAGGCTTAACAGTCCTGATTTTGAAACAGTGCCCTGTAGGTGACAAAATTAGCAAACCATAAAAAAGATTCTGTGAGTCTTGTTATGAATGAATCACACTAATATTGTAATGAGGAAGTTTGCGAGTGATCGAAAATGTGAGAGCGCCAACACGACTGAAACAATTTAAATTAAACTTAGTATACAGTTCTGATCCTGGCTTACCACCATAATCAATACTCATCCTCACAATCATTACTTTTATTCATCTATTTTATCGCGGGTGAAACCACTGGGCACAGCGACTAAGAATAAAAAGATATGTGATACAAAATTATGTAGATCAATCGCACAAACTTTGAACACAAACAAATGAAGTTTTGAAAATGTCATATCTGGTTTTTTTCAGTTGCGGTAGGTGGTATGGCTGGCTTGTTCCTCGGCTGCAGCGTGCTCAGCTTCATGGAGATTGTCTACTTCCTCACTCTTCGACTCGTCTGCTATGCTCGTAATACGAATACCAACAAATAAATATCATGAAAAAAAACCAACTTATTACAACTACTCTAATTTTTTTTATTGTACCTATCACGTATCTCGTGAAATTAGGGTAAGGTATTTTTACGAAATCTATCCAATATATTTGATATTTATTGAATTAGAGAAAAATTTTACGGGTAAACGTATTATTTTACTATTTTAGCGATAAAATATGGAAGCATGTGCGTTGGAGTTCAATAACTTTTCAAGATAACAATAAAAAAAAATGAATTTCTGGCACAGAGTTGAGTTTCCCTCTATGACCTATATCAGCAAAAACATGCTTACACATTTAAAACGAAAAGAAAAATTTGAGTCACTAGAGGAATTCGAACCCGCGCCGTTCGTCTGCTCTGCTCTACCAATGAAGCTATAGCGGTGAGTTATAGCTAATATGTATCCTTTCGTTCATATTGTGTAACCGTCTTAAGGAGACGGAGCGACATCTGCAGCCAAACTGAATTTAGCTACACACAAGACTAATTTTACAATGACATTTATAATTGTTTACGGAACCCATTTTTCTAACATTGTAGTTATTGTTCAAGGTAAAGTTAAGGTTTTGGCGGTTAACAACTTCTTTATATCATTTTTGATATTTTGACGACCTTAAAAATATACCAGAAAATGAAAATTATTAATATTCGCTCTTGTAATTAACTGAAATTCATAAAAGCACCTAAGGTTTTGGCAGTGGGCTGCTGGACTAGAATGTCACGCCCCCATCTCTACTTGTGGGTGTCAGAAGAGGTGACTAGAGGTAAGACACCAGAAGGTGGGTAGCAGTGCTTTCTGAAGAACTGATAACTCACACTGCGATCCCCAAGACGCCTGCCAAGCGTGGGGTTAATGGCAAATCCTCCCATACTGGGAGAGGCTGTGTTCAGCAGTGGACAATCCGGCTGATACAGTACAGTACATAATGTTTTACGTATTTGCTAGTCAATTTTGTCTGGTTTTACTTTAATCTGAAAATATATATGTAAACTATAGACACTGTAACCCTACAAGACCCTCTTGGGGTCAAAACGGCCCTTCAGGTAGATTTAATTTAAGGTTAGCGTAATTGTCTCCGACGTACATCGCATCGGTCGCTATTAACACATAATATATTCAACCCTCAAGCACCTTGTTAATAATTGGGGTCGTTTTGGACCCCTTTTGAATTGTTTGCCCAATTTAGGTGTATCGCCGTCGATTGAGGTTGGGACCGGATGGGTCAGCCGTTAAGTGATATTTTAGTACAATTAGTTATTGGTCATTAGATGTTGTCTACAATTAATGGCTCATATTCATAATCTTATCTTTCAACAGAATGAATATATATAGAAAATGCCTGTATTATTCTAAAAGAAGAGGATAATATATAATAATGGCCAATAGAACAAGTGAGATAGTGGTCAAAGCCTAACCTATCAGGCATAAAAAAAATGTGCCAAATTTGGCCAACCCATGATTTCCTCGCCATTTCATTCATTTTCGTATCAAAATTATTTCCATCAAAAGACTGTCATTACACAGAAGAAATAGAATAAAAGAGTGGCTTGTATGACGTCTGAAAATGCCATTCATTTAATAAATGAGTTCAAAAACAGGTAATTTTCTTCTTAGATATCCCAATTTGTACAGTATTTTTCACATTACACTTTCATATTAAAATGTACATCAGTTCCGAATTTCCTGAATCTTTCATATCGTCAGTGTATTGGTTAACGGGTAACTGCTCAAATTCATTCCATATCCGCAAACGCTTAGCGGTTATTTTGATTGGTAGTGCTTTGTCGATTCAGTCTTTAAGTGAGCAGATTGAATTTTTTCTTTAGTATTAATCAAATTGTTTAATTCCGCTTCTAATAATTGAGTTTTGCAAGCTCGCATTTTAGCCGAGATCGATTCTAATCTAGTTCTAGTGTCTAACACTTTCTTTGGTGAAAATTTCAACCAGAACATCTCCGAATCAACCACTATTTTAGAATCATCACTGTTTTCCATGTCGGTGTTAATTGAAGAAACCAACGTTTTGAACGCGTCTGCAAGTTCTTTTAATTTAGATTTCTTTTTAATTAGTGCTTTCATAATTCTTGGAAGTTTGACAGCACTGATATCTCCGGTTTGAATCGTGGCCCTTAGGATGTTTGATTGAGATGTGTAATTTCGCCTTCTTATCTATAATGTCTTGAAATAATTTATGTAATTTTTTAAATTTATTGTTGACTAACCGATTAATTTTAGTTGCTTGCCTCTTATACTTTAAATACTCCTCTTTTATATGATTTATCGATATAATGTTCTGATTAATATCGATCGTTTTTGTCAGTTCCAAAAATTCACTATCTGCCGAAAGTAGTGCATATGTCACTCTGGATTTCAATGAAGTTAATCCATTCCGAGCCGAAGTGTAAGTTTGCAACAATGGCGTGTCCGGATGTGGCTTCACCTCATTTATGTGATGAAAAATGTCACAGTTGGTCAGAACATTCACCATTTTTTGAAAATTATTGTCATACATATTGTAGTCGGCCATATTCCTATAAAAAAATTATAGGACATTCAATTGTAGAAGAAACAAATTGATCGGCGTTATTATTTGAAAATGTAGATTCGTTGACTTTATAGTGCTTTGGTGGCAGACTCAAGCTGTTGATTTGACTTTGTTTTCTATTCACACGACCGAATTGAGCAATTATTTCCTTAATCAAACTTTTCAGAAATTTAATCTATATATATAATTAAATTTCTAACGAAAGCACTTTATTTAAAAGGTAATTTAGAAACACTTAACAAATAAAAACGTGTTGAAAATAAAACTAAGAATCACTACCTCCACATTATTTCCTATCAGACATAAAAAAGAGGCTCAACAAACGGCACATAAATTATTCCATTTTAAAATATATTTAAAACACAAAGATAAATAGCATGAAATGGGAGATTAAAATTACGATACTGACTATGAGAAAGATTTTACTTTTAAAGACCACTGGAAAAATACTTGCTAGGGCAAGATTTATATATTTTGCTTTTGCTTTAATATTAAAATAGGCATTGCTGATAAAAAAAATAAAGTATCGATTAGTAAGTACATATCATAATGTGTTGAAAATAAAATTTACTTTTGTTAACCCAGTATTCGCTTAAGTGAAGTAACCAAAATATTCTACAACATAAGATGGAAGAGTAAAAATAGGCAATACTCACGATGGTAAAAGAAAAGTGCACACAAAGGAACCATTCAATGTTTTCAAACAAGAATACTATTACTGTTACTCTAAATTCCATATAAAAGATTACTGTAGAAAGAATACCTGCATGATTCGTGAAGAGTATGCGGTATTTAAACTAACCTGTTATCGAAAATGTTATTAAGTGCAACTTATTGATCGATAACCTGAAGAATCTATTTAGATAACGATTATCTAAACCAAGACAGCGATAATGCAATTCTATGAAATGCATTTGCTTGAAATAGAGTACTGTTTGTACTCTATTTCATTTTGTTCAGGTGGATTGTAAATGTTAGTTAAGCTTAAGACTGTTTTTGACTGTGAAGCGCTCGTAGCGAAGTTTGCTTAGCTGTTCTTAGCCGATCGGCAAAGTTAAGCAACGTCCGCCGCAGTCATGAGTTGGATGGGTGATCGCTAGTGACATTACTACAGAGCGCTTCCGCGCTTCGGAGGGCACGTTAAGCCGTCGGTCCCGGTTTTTGTCTAAGGATGGCAGTCGATATAGCATGGTCGTAGGGTATTTTGCGAATGCTCGCCTGGCTAGCTACCACCCTCAAATAGAAAATCTGTCGACAAGCACCTAACGGTGTGTTCCGGAAGCTATCCTTGAGAGCCAGTAATCCTAGGTTAGCCTGAACAAGATCTTCGACCACATTATCACTTATTTCAGGTGAGATAGTGGTCAAAGGCTAACCTATCAAGCATAAAATAAAGACGAAATAACACTAACATGGCTTTTTTAAAGTATTGTTGTTGCGCTGTGACATTTAATTTATTTTGCAGTTAAATTGGATTGCTTTGTATGTATATAAATCCATCATGACTTTACTGTTGTTTTGCCTTTAGAATATTAATATTATAAATATAGGAATATTCTGGCCAATTCTTAATTTTTTGTTAGGATAGCAATACAATGTGGAAACACTATTGATAGAAGAATTTAAATTAATTAAATGCCTGCATGTAATCTAAGTAAGAAATTAAAAATTGCAATAGTTGTACGACCGTTGCTATTGCTACAACGTCAGGCGTTCTTTGTGTTCAGGCAGATGTATCGATTCAAAAACATGCGGTGACGGTTTAATTTTATTGTTATACGAACACTACTTTGAGTGTATTTTTTGCCAATTTCCGGAAAAGAAGACAGGGGGCCAACTCCCATCTCTTAATTCAGTCATATGTTAACCTTACATTAACAATTTTAATTTGTACTACCAGATGTCACTATAGTAAACTTACATTAGGACGTCAACGTGAGAGCGGGCTGCATGCATTGACTCAAGACATTTGTGCGATAGAAATAGTGCTATATGAACATTATTGTTTTGTGACGGCCACGGTACGAATCTTAATATTTTAAGTTTGAAATAATCATGTTGGTTTTCCATAATAGTTTTTAAAAGGTGGGAGTTGGGCCCCTGTTCTTGTCGTCATATTGACGCATATATTTATTTATATAATCGTAATTTGTTTTTTGAGTAAATTATGCCTTCCAAATGGTCCCATTTAAATTTTATAAACATTGATAGCGTAGTTGTTTGTTGAAAATCTTTATACTTTGAATTGGATCAATATATTGACAATGAAAGAAAAATGAATTGAAAAATACGGTGGAAGCCGATCCGAGCCAAAATACACAGGAAATAGTGCGTTACCTTACCAACAATATAGACTCATTTGCGTCAAATAAATAAAATAAAAATGTACGAAAAATGGGTGCCTCATGATTTGACTGTTCTGCAGAAAGAAACGCGTGTTAAAACTTCTGTTGCCTTTTTAAATCAGTACAAATATGATTTAAAAATTAGATCGAATTGTGACATGTGATGAAAACTGGATTCTTTACGATAACCATAAGCGAAAAATGCATTTGCTGACCCCAGCTCAAACGCCGCAATAGTGTCCTAAAGCAAAGCTCACCAATAAAAAGGTGATGGTAACTGTTTGGTGGTCTCAGCATGGTGGTATTCACTATAGCTTTCCCCGATCTGGAAGCAATAACGGCAGATATTTACCGTGCCGAACTCCTAACAATGATAGTGAAAGCCCCGACTCATGTATCTATCTTCACCACTATTGCTCCATGATATCGCGTGATCTCATACAGCACGAGAAAGGCTTTAACTCTACTGGAACTGGAATTAGAAACCATTTGTCACTATCCGTATTTGCCAGACCTTGCTACAACGGACTACCATTTTTTTCGTGACTTGGTCAATTTTCCACGTGATTAAAAATTGTGCTCCCAGGAGCGGTACAAAATGCTTTCACAGTTTGTATATTATCGCAAAGGCATAAATGACATTTCTATTAGATTGCAGCAATGTTTGGATAATAATGGTAATTATTTATATTATAAAAATATATTTAATTAAAAATATAACAAGTTTCTATTTTTCAGTATACAAATCGACCATTTCATACTTTAACATTAGGGGTTAAAGTATGAAATTTAGCGTGGGACGTTGACCCAAAAAACACCTAAAATAGATATTTTCACACATATTTTCACACGTTTTCAGGGAGCAAAAAAAAATTATTTTCTTCTAGAAGGAAGGAGAAATCATTTTTTTCGCTCCCTATTATATTATGATTTGCCGCCTGGAGTTTATTGGGTAGAATACAAATCTAATTATTTCTAAATCTTAACAGTATTATCACAATAGCCGAGCGGATATTTAAAAAATACTCATATGGCTATGGACTGCCATACCGCGCAAGTCCATGGTTTGATCCCAGTACGGGTCTGAGATTCACCGCATCATAGAAAATAGTCTTGTTTGTAGAATATTTTATTCTCTAATCCAGAATGTACCTTGTTCATGGGTTAAGAATGTTATTGTTCTTGTCTGACAAGTAAATCGTTCGAACAAAGTCTGAGTCTAAACTTAGTTCTGTCTTACATCACCAAAGTAATCACACCTACCTACACAATAAAATAATAGTTATTACTTCCACCACGTCGATAAAACTCTCTCATTATCGACTTATCTCGACTTGCCAAGACGCCACACATCTCATAAAAGGCTTACTTTAAGAAAAGGACGTATCCAGGATTTTAAAACATGGGAGCGATGTAATGTATACATTAGATAGAAATAACTGAATAATTTTACTTATAGGTATTTTTAACTTACACCAGTAATTGGTTACTACAAAATGTCGTAGTTGTAGGTAAATAGGAAATATGGCATGGTTCTTATGAAAGTTGTGCTTATGTGATATTCTTACATCTATTAATTAAATTTTAAGTGAGATAAATTATCACAACATTGATAATAATATAGTGCCTCTGACTAAATATTTATATAGTAATAATTACATGTATAATGCAGAATATGACATATAAGAGTTCTGTCATATTCCATGCTATATATTTAATAAAAATAATAAATTAATTAAATAATATACGCAGAAGTTTGTATTCTCTTTGAATATTCTAAACATAAACCATTATTGTAACATGTTGGGAAAAATATTGTGCTCAAAAATTAATTTTATTATTGCTTTTTCATTGAGAATTATTATTTAATTTAACTTTACAAACCTACTACTTTACAAATCCACTACCATCTACAAATCAAAAACAAACCGACATATTCTAAAGTAGAACAACCCCACTTATTCTCTACATCCCCACTATGCCTTGACCTGAGTACATCTATGCTTCAAGGGTCGCGCGGGGGTGAAGGTGAATCTAAGGGGGTTGAGACTAAAGATTATTGTTTGGAGTTAGTCGGGATGTCGACGTGTAATTTAATTCTAAGACATTCCTACCTCTTAATTATGAGTGAAGGGACACCATGGCTTCGATATAATATTAAAAAAAAAATAATTATTTGTTTTTGTGGAACAATATAATACAGTGGACCCCCGGTAGTCCGACAAACATTTTGCAGGGCAGTGTCGAACTATCGAATTCTTCGGATTATAGAGTACTGCCTAAGACCCCCTATAGTCCGGAATTTTTTACAAAAGAGTACCTTGTAATCCGACAAATTATAGATCCAATGATAAGATTCTTTATACATATTATATATACATATGTACATATATGTACTCTGAAGTACAAATCATACTTGTATGTCCATCCAGTGACCATGTCGGATTACAGGGGGCGTCGGATTAGACAGGGGCCGGATTACCGGGGGTCCACTGTAGATAATTTTTTACTTAACATCACATACAATGAAACGTTATACAAAGAGCGGTTTCATCACTGTAAAATGGATATCGTCAATTTTTTTTATGAAGTATGTATTTGATGCCGTTTTTACCGACGACTTCTAAATAAAGGAGGATGATTCTCAATTCGACGCACTATTTAAAGTTTTTACTGGATCATCTAAACCTGGATAATCTAAGTAGAAAATCTGTCACCAAGCACCTAATAGTGGATTCCTGCAGCAGTCTTTGAGAGCTGAGAATAAAATTACTGGCACATGAGGCTTAACAACTGTGTCTCAGGGTGATAGGCGCAGTGCAGTTCATAATTGTAAAAAATCGCCTGTTATATGGAAAGGTTCTCGTGCAAGTTCCGTAACAAATTGATTTTAAATCATGCTACTTACTGATATCTGGACTTAATAATAATTTTGCGACTCTTGCCTTTGGTGGCCAATATAATTATTGCTGACGAGTGAAACAAGCGTACGAAGTAAATTGAAAAGCTGGATCATGAACATGTGACCTCAGAGTGTTTTGGAGGAGGTCAGGTCTTGACTTCTCGTGCGCATGATCGAGACTCAAAGAGGCAATACCTCCTGAGGATGCTTCATGTATGAGCGAAAAGTGTCGAAATTTTTTCCGGTTTGGCTGCGTGGCGTTTGTGACGTCACGTCGGCTTAACATTAAAATTAGGCGGAATTGTCACTATCATCTTTTAAAATATTAATTTAAAGTTTTCCTAAAATATTTGTTACTTATTTATTAAATATGGATTTCCGCCAAGTAACGCCTTAATCTTCTCATTAGCTATAGTGTTGTAGTATTTTATTATTAAAGGCATACAGCTGGTAAAAAAATACAAAAGGAAATAAAAAATACTATACAAGTAAAAGGTTTAAAAATATGAAAGTTATGCTATACCTTATCACAAAAGTGATTTCATTCATTTACAGATAAGACGGTTCTATTTCCAGGGCCTAAGCTAAACTGACCTACGGCGTTGTAGGAACTATTGATATTTATTACTGATTACCTACGAATAAATAATAAGTCTATTTCTTCGTAGCTAATTACCGTCTATTGCTCGTGTTTTTTTTTTTTTTTTTATGCCTGATAGTTTATCCTTTGACCACTATCTCACCTGATGGTAAGTGATGACGTGGTCGAAGATGTTGTTCAGGCTAACCTAGAAGTACTGGCTCTTAAGTACAGCTGCCGGAACACACTGTTAGGTGCTTGGCGACTGATTTTCTACTTGAGGGTGGTAGCTAGCCAGGCGGGCATTCGCAAAATGCCCTACCACCATGCAAAATGCTCGTATTAAAGCAACGTCAATTAGAAATCTGTGTCATCCCATCCCTAATAAAGGTATGTATTAATCTCATACATTAAATTGGAATTGCGGGTACCAAGTGGCTTTTGTTCAACCCTGCGTTAGGGGTGACACTGTTGTTTTATACACGTGAACTCTATTGTTCATTTTTGAAGGTGAATTTGTGTCAGTGAAATGAAGTGTAGATGACGATATGCGAATGAGGTTATTTTGCTCATCTATTTATTATACATCGTATGTATTATTACCAAATCGCAAATATACGATAGGAAAAATTTAAGTCATGTGCGGGATTCGAACCCGCGTCCATTTGAGCTAACATGACATGACGTCATAACTCAAATCTTTCTTATCGTTCATTAACCATCGTATTGGGATGGAGTGACATCTATAGTACCACTTACTTACGTTGTACGAAAAACAAGACCAATTTTGCAATTGGTTTTATACTTGTAAATGATGACGCAACCTTATAATTTTAATATTACATTACAAAATTACAAATATACTATAGGAAAAATTTAAGTCATGTGCGGGATTCAAACCAGCGTCCTGATTTAATCCGCAAAGCAGGCGTTATTGCAATCATAACAATATTAAAATCGTATGTATTAGTTTATTAATATTCGTAGGAAAAGGTCGAACTAGTTCTTGGATATTTCTCACAATCGATTTTTCAGCTGTAGCAGTCTGGAGTATACCTAGATCTGTGCCCGAAAGATTATATTATACAAAGTCAAATCTACTGCGTAATATAGAGTAGTACCCATCAAAATCAAAGCGCTATACGACTAAGCAATAATGATTGACACGCTCTATACATATTTTTTACAACCGACAGCAAAAAAACTTAAATTTCTTCAATACTACAGTATATTTTCGGTATGCCTTCGTATTTATTACATGACATGAAAACGTACCTGGCATCATTGGTGTATATACCCATACGGTTTTTGTCTGAATATAAATAACGACTTTGTGCTGAAAGACACATGTAGAAGGGGTTTGCATAATTTACCTCCAAAATCAAATGTCAAATGTATACCATATATTGAGTGTTTACATTGCAATGTTACTACATCTTTATCGAAGTTCTGGATGACACTCAAGTTTAATAAGTAATATAAGTGACACTTGCACTAAGTAAATGACAGACAAAATTATATAATGTCACTATGTTAATAGTTGCTGGTAGTTAGTAAAACTCTTACCAAGCACCTAACGGTGTGTTCCGGCAGCAGTCCTTGAGAGCCAGTGAAATTACAGGCACATGAGACTTAACATCTATGTCTCAAAGTGACGGGAGCAGTGCAATTCGTGACTTGTGACGAAATGCATCTTTTGAGCAGTGATGGCTTAGTGGCATTGGCTATGGACTGCCGCGCAGCCGGTCCATGGATCTAATCTCGCCGCGGACTTGAGCTTCACCGCATGGTGGAAAGGCATTTTGCGAATGCCCACCTGACTAGCGACCACCCTCAAGTAGAAAATCTGTCGCCAAGCACCTAACGGTGTGTTCCGGCAGCTGTCCGTCCAGTGAAATTACAGGCACATGAGACTTAACAACTCTGTCTCAAAAGTGACGGGCGCAGTGCAATTCGTGACCTGTGACGAAATGCATCTGTTATAGGCAGAGGTTAGTCCGCTTAACATCAGGTGGCCCTCATGCTTGATCCATCACAATAAATTAAAAAAAAAACACTTGGAGGTTTATCTAGGTTGTTGCTACAAATATTGTTTTGTTGCACAAGAAGAAACTTTTGGTCTTTATTAGTTAAATGGTAGTGTGGTTAGTACCTACTGTATTGAAAATACATTGAAACGTTGACACCTTCAGACATAGTTGTTAAGTCTCATGTGCCTTTAATTTCACTGGCTCTCAAGGACAGATGCCGGAACACACTGTTAGGTGCTTGGCGACAGATTTTCTACTTGAATATTGGCCTACTACTAATCCAGCGCACTGATCCAATAGTTTCCTTTAAGGATCATTCGATGTTATGCAAATATTTTTACATATATACACGGACTAGGACTTTTCGAAGATGAGCACTATTCAATACAAGTCCTGATGCTAAGTTGAGGACTGTAAGGCAGGACTTATTAATAAACATAATATAATCCACTTATTTTATCCAGCTTCCAAATCTCATTGCAATTTTATTCCAGTATATCACTACACTTTTGATAGTATCACCCGTGTAAAATCGCCGAATATAGTAAGCGGGCAACTTTTTACAACTACCCTCCACTGTTTCACAAAAGCTGTCCATTCACAATAAGCCATTTATAAAGGCAATCGCCATAAAACATTTATATTATCGATACACACGGTCGATAACTCGCGACCAACGCACTATTCGAGCTACCTTTGGTCGTTGTACACGGGCAACTTTTTGTGGCCGTAGTAACGTACAACAGTTATGAGAAGTTATACTTAAGATATACATTTATATTACCTTTTTAAATAATTAAAACTTAATAACAACAATACAATACCTATAGTATATATTTTTATTCTATAAAGTTTTAAATAAATAAATGTTGAATAAATTTTATGCTATGCATTTAAAATATTTTGATATTTATAGAGAAGGTGCGTTTTATGTAACCCAACGTCTAGCGAAATTTGAAAGTATGAGTGGTAATATAAAATAATTGAATTGGTACCTAAACTTGTAAGTTGAACATTAAATTATACTTGTATTTCTTATACAAATTAACTCGAAATAAACTGACTCACCTCGATGTTATGTATATATTGTTGTTATAAGACATAATTTACGGCAGACAAAGCAGACGCAAGAATCAAGTCCTACGGCTCCCTGTAAGCTATGAACCTATTTTTACAGTAGTATCACGTGTAAACGAAAAGATTTATTCGGAACTGGATTTATCATGGAATTCTTTAATAAAATTGAAGTCCGTATTTCGGATCCATTGCAGGCGGCCTGATCGTTATCGGAGGGCCCACTAAATAAATCTTTCTAAATATTTGTGTTCTTACTAATGAGTCTAAGAATAGTTGAAGTAATTAATAACCTGATAAATACTTCGAGTTGAGTGTAACTGATTTAAGTTTGTGTTAACTATAAACCAAAATTATTTATATATATATATATATATATATATATATAAATAATATATATGTTTTTTATTATATATATATAATAAAAACATAAGCATATGAGTATTGTCTAAGAAACTTTAAGCAGAGCTTACGTAAATAAAGATTAAGACAAAGCCTTTTATCACGTTTGGCTGATTTATGTCATGTATTTTAAAAACAACCCAACTTTGATTGCTCAGTAAATCTACCACAAAATGTTTGTATCCCGTCTGCACCCTAACTTTATATGATTGCCAGATAAAAACACACTAGATTTATGGCAATTTTTTCTTTGCCGATAAATAGTTGTCTTAAAGGGCGTTAGGGCGGGCCTACCTCATTTTTCGAAGGTGAATTGCCTTTTTTTGCTGATAAAGAAATGACGGATGACCCTAGGTGGGCGCTGCTTTATGTGTAGTGGCTGGATTTATTAAGGGTTTGGTGAGGATGAATTATGGGGTATGTATGTCCGGTGGCTAAATAATGTTTTATTTTGGAAACTGTGGCTTAAAAAGAAAACATATTAAAATAAATATGAATGTTTGTCCTTACACCTACGGAGATATTTAGTTGTATTCATATGCTTTGAATATTTTTCGTATACAACTTTAGTGTAAATATCGTTCAGAGCATTAGGCTTAGCGAAGAAATCCTACGTCTATGGTTCAATGTACATAGTTTTTTTTTTTTGAAAGTGCTAATTTGCAAAGAACATCGTTTTCTTCATATAAAAGTGTATATTCTTGCTAATATAAGCGTCAAACGTCTCACGTCATTTTTTTTATTATAACCTTGGTACAATAAATATTTCAGAGTTGTTAAGCAACCACTTTGACTTAAACTTGATATGCAAAGTAACGAGTATTAGATATTTTTTCTTTGTTACAGATACATACTTTAAAAAATATGGTGCATTAAAATATGTATGTAAGATTTCAAAATTTATTTATGTGAGATTGAGAACACCATTTTATATAATTAAAATAGTATTGCATTGGAAGTAGTTCTATGTTATGCCGCACTGCGCTTATTCCTCGGATACTTTAATAATTGTTTTGTTTCGTTTGTTCAGTAATTTTACTAGGTACAGGGCTCTGTTTTAGGCAGGATACTTAACTGACTGCGGTTGTACACACCAAGGCGGTCTCTGACAGACGAGCCCTGACATCTGGTACGTATTTATTAGAAAATCGTCTATATTAACCCATATTTATTTTAAATTTCCAACATACTGCACAATGCAGCAACGGTTCAATAGAGCTTGTTATTCGTATGTGCGTAACCCCACAGAAATATGTAAGATATCAACGCAAGCAATTAACTTTATGTATTCATTCCTCTCGAACGAAACTACTCAGGTAGTAACTGATATTGACAAAACTACATATGCACATCGTCTTATAATCTCGCACATATTATTACGTACAATTTTCACTTGATGGGAATAAGATGCCACAGCGGCTCTACTCAATACAGATAATGTAGAGCTCGTTAAAAAGTTAGTAGAGTTCGCGTGCGAGAGACACAGCGGAAGGAGAGGTGACGCTACAGGATGTTTTACGAGTATAGACTAATTAATATATTACATTAATTTTTGAAGCGCTCGTAGCGAAGTTTACTTAGCTGTTCTCAACCGATCAGCAAAGTTAAGCAACGTCGCGCGCGGTCATGAGTTGGATGGGTGACCGCTAGTGACATTACTACTGAGCGTTTCGGAGGACACGTTAAGCCGTCGGTCCCGGTTGTTGTCTTAGGAAGGCAGTCGTTATTGCATGGTGGTAGGGCATTTTGCGAATGCCCGCCTGGCTAGCTACCACCCTCAAGTAGAAAATCTGTCGCCAAGCACCTACCGGTGTGTTCCGGCAGCTGTCCTTGAGAGCCAGTAATTCTAGGTTATCCTGAACAACATCTTCGACCACATCATCACTTACCATCAGGTGAGATAGTGGTTAAAGGCTAACCTATCAGGCATAAAACAAAAACCAAAAAAAAACATTGGCGGCATTTCTACATACACGCTTTCGTTGTAGTAGCTGTAGTGTTGTAAATAGTTTGTAGTGTTTAATTTCAATTACTAGACTCAGGCGTTACTTTGCGTAAATCCTTATATAATAATAAACTGTTCTTATGACAAAAATCCAGGTATAGCTTTATTAGTATGTTAAGTTTATTTTTACTAGAAGCAGGCACTGTACCGTCCCTGTCACAGCTCTCAGTTCTGAGCTAAGACTGATAGTACGGACTGCACGTGCTCAGATCTTTGCGTGATCATGAATTTAATACGATGGCCTTCAAAATAGTCCGAGGTTGCAGTTTTATTTAGGCTAGCCTTTGACCGCTATCACATCTATTTATAAGTGATGCAATCGAGGATAGTCAACAGCTTATTCTTGAATACCTACTGGCCCTCAAGGTCCATGGTTCGAATCCCACCGCGGGCTTGAGCTTCATCGCATGGTGGAAGGGCAATTTGTGAATGCCCGCCTGGCTAGCGACCACCCTCAAGTAGAAAATCTTCAACAAACACCTAACTGTGTGTTTCGGTAGCTGTCCTTGACTGCAAGTAATTCTAGGTTAAGCCTGTTAACACCTTCTACCGCATCAACACTTACCATCGGGTGAGATTGTGGTCATAGGCTTACCTATCATAGGCCTAAAGTTTCAACAAATAATTTAGAATAATAATTTAAAAGTCACACCTGCATGACATCACCTTGTATATCAATAGGTAACAACATTAAGTAAGCGTGTTTTGTCTCCAGTTAAATCATTGTTCGCGGTGATCCTCAAACGTTTCCCCTCTCCCACTTTCAACCCCACTCCCCCTTCTCCCCCTTTCCTGTCACTTGCGACATCAAACGAGCCGAAAGTGACAGGAAGCCGCGACTCGCGTCCCATTGTCGAGTCTCTAATGAGGGAGTTACTAAGTTGTTTGTTAAGATTTTGGTTGGTTAAGTACTAATTTACTTATGAACTGGCTTGTGCCCGTGACGCGTAATTTGGTTTTATCACGGGCCTTTTGCGAAAAGATGGGCGTCTTCCTACTCATGTGCGGACGGTACAATTTGTCATGTTTTACAATGTAAAGGATAATCCAAGGACATATTTGTAATAAGTTTTAACTTCGTTTTTATGCCGACTGTTTTCCTGACGTCAAGTCTCTATGAAAACGTCCCTTTTGGTTTCAGGTCATTACGGCGTTAAGATGATATGAGGCCATGTTGTGCGCCAAATGTGCAGAAACACACACGACGTGAGTGGTGGCATGCTGATCATTAGGGCCATTTTGCCTTGAGTCTCGATACTTCAGGTTGTGAAACCTTATGTTCTTATTACTTATTAATATTCACAAATAATTAGGGCGCAAAATTCTTGACTCGAGCGGGAATTGAACACGGATCCCTAGGAATCACGCTGAGTATCCTGACTGATGTTTTTAGCTAGCCTTCTAAATATTACCGTTTTTTAATTTATTTAGTATACCTATTCTATATTCTAGTATATTCAATTTGTTTTTGCTGATAGGTAAGTTTTTGACCACAATCTTACCTGATGGTAAGTGATAATGTGGTCAAAGATGTTAACAGGCTTAACCTAGAATTATTGACTCTCAAGGACAGCTGAACACCGTGAGGTGTATTGGATTTTCCGTGGACTTCTTCAGTAAATATACATTAGTATAAACAATACTACGAGTATCATTTATTCCGTTATCCATAGTTTACCATAAAATCTAAACCAACATTGTTTTTACGAAAGACTTACACAGACTATATAAGAAATAGAGATGAGACATAATATTAGAGATGTGCATTGCATTTCAAATAGGTGCTTGGGGACAGATTTTCTACTTGAGGTTGGTCGCTAGCCAGGCGGGCATTCGCAAGATTCCCTACCTACCCCACATATGCGGTGAAGCTCAAGCCCGCGGCGGGATTTGTACCATAGACCTACTGCGCAGCAGTCCATAGCCATTTCTACTGAGTCATCACTGCTTCGAATCGCAATTTATATAGTTACGCGAGTTGTTATAACCCTTATTTCGATCGGATGAAGTCTAGTAGTCTGGTTGTAAGCCACACTATCATCTATTCGGAATATTGGAAAAATTGGAGCACAAGATTCGGCTCAGTCGGGCATGTTCCAATAGCCTAGTGGCCAAGGCACGCGCGAATCTCAAGGATGCGGGTTAGATTTCCGCTCGAGATATGAGTTTTGGGCTCTTATCATTTGTAAATGTGATTTTCGCTTAACATCCAATGCTTGTTATCAAATAAAGAAATACGGATTAATATTATATTAATTTTATTATCAAATTGTTATATATATGTTCCCAATTCTATGCTCTGGTTTAGAAATTATGATTGGACTTTATATGCCAATAACAGAATTGGTCACGTATTCTTTATGGCTGATTTCCCTATAACTTTGGTACTTTGCAAATATTTTTTATTAATTACTGATCCATTTGATAGAAGTTAATACAATCATGAAGTTTGTGGTTTTAATTTCGTTTTGTGTGTTAATAATAGCTGCGCAAGCTTTTGTACCAGACATAAATTTTGATAAAATGCCTGGTAAGATTTCTGCATATTACCGATTAATTTAAAAGGAGAACATTTAGACTGCCTGTGAGTGAGCAAAAATATGCTTTAGAATATTATTTAGAAGCGCTCGTAGCGAAGTTTACTTAGCTGTTCTCAACCGATCAGCAAAGTTAAGCAACGTCGCGCGTGGTCATGAGTTGGATGGGTGACCGCTAGTGACATTACTACTGAGCGTTTCCGTGCTTCGGAAGGCACGTTAAGCCGTCGTTCCGTTGTCTTAGGATGGCAGTCGTTATAGCATGGTGGTATGCATTTTGCCCGCCTGGCTAGCTACCACCCTCAAGTAGAAAATCTGTCGCCAAGCACCTAACGGTGGGTTCCGCAGCTGTACCTGAGAGCCAGTACTTCTAGGTTAGCCTGAAGAACATCTTCGACCACATCATCACTCACATCAGGTGAGATAGTGGTCAAAGGCTAAACTAACAGTCATAAAAAAAATGCTTTATAATAGAAGCTTTGTTAAATACGCCATTCCATATAGATTTCGAATGATAAACAATACGAGCTACGATATACTCTCGAGCTTCTTAGGTGAAAATATTTTTTGTTATAACATGCCTTTAGATGGTGAAGGCTGTGTTCAGCAGTGAACGATGCAGCTGATGCAGTACAGTACAGTGCTAGGCCAGTCCTGCACTATTTCACCTGGCGGTTAAATAATTACCTCCATGCTTAATCAAATCAATCACTTCTGTAATGAAAAGATTCAGGCGTTACTTTGCATATATCCATAATTTATATTACAAATATTTTAAGAAAACAACAAATTAACATTTTAGAAAAACACTGTGGTACCCTTAGTCGGCTCTTACGACACCTGCGGGTAGAGATGGGGTGATATTCTAACCCGGCACCCCACGAGCTATGATTATCTTGTAATATCTGAGCTGATGTATCACAAATCCTCCGTGACACAAAGTGGCTCCAACGGAAGACCAGCGCTGGTTTTAAATTAAACTAACAATTTATCACATTGAGCAATTATTTATGTGTGTGTGTCACTTTTTATATAGATATATTTTTTAAGTTATAAAAGGTAATAGGTAGTGAGAATTATACACCGGGGCTTTGTAATAACGCAATATAGGTATAATTAATAGATATATTTGGAAAAAAATATTCAGTTTATCATAGGTAGAAATCTTTTAGCTGTGACATTACTGAATAATATGCATTTGCAATAAAAATAACCTATAATTGATCATCTGATGTTGTTATCTTATTTGCTCCTTTACACAACTATATTAATTGCCCAAGTAACACATCAAAGCAGTATAACGGCTAACTTACAGCACTTCGGTATCGTTTTCGCATTTTGAGGTAGTTCTATAGTAGCATTACTAACGTTTAAGTTTGTACGGCTACTTAGATGCTTATTTGGGCACAAATTTACGGCTTTAGATCCTAAATAGGTTCTACAATAGTTGTTTAATTGCATTACAGACGCTTTATATTAGTCATTATTGTGGTCAAAGAAGTTGCCAATTGCATTAAACAAGCATTATTACGGTCAATGAAGTTGTCAGTCGCATTATAGAAGTATTATAGTAGCAATATTATTAATAATGAATATGTTAATTGCATTACAAAAGCATTAAACTAGCATTGGAATGTAGTAAATGAACGAAAAGAGTTATTTACGTGTTCACAGTCAGAACCTAAATAAACCCTACATCATTGCAAAAACATCTCAAATACCACGAAATTTTATAATACTGGGTATTTTTTTGACCCTTTTATTATTTCATGCCTTCAAATATTACTGCGCAATGAAGTTAACTGTATATGTCTATATAAGTTTCATTGAAATCTTTAAAGCGCCTTCGATAGTTTCGATAGTTTTTTGATACAAAATATGTTAAAAATATACGTGTGAAATGACCAAAAGTTGTGTATTGTTCGTATAGAACAAATTTAGCAAAATAAATATATTAGTAGTGATTCAATAGTATTTAATAAGGTTATAACATTATTATATAGGTACATTGCATTTATAAATAGGCGCGAATGATAACATTTTTCGTTTATCAAATATTTTCAAAATGGTGTCGTTCTATAGCATCTCGTTGAGCCATTAATTAGACTTATTAATGCCACCAGAAGTATTATTACTCACGATTGAACAAATATTAAGCCAGCGGACAGAGATAAGACTTTTTTATGTCTGATTGGTTAGCCTTTGACCACTATCTCACCTGACATAAGTGATGATGTGGTCGAAGATGTTGTTCAGGCTAACCTAGAAGTACTGGCTCTCAAGGACAGCTGCCGGAACACACCGTTAGGTGCTTGGCGACAGATTTTGAACTTGAGGGTGGTAGCTAGCCAGGCGGGCATTCGTAAAATACCCTACCACCATGCTATAACGACATATAAGTTCACTCGTATACTAGTAGATTTGATGTAGACCGATATAGTGCTACTACTTAAACGCAATTTTGGGGTTCCTTGAGCAAAACAATTAACACTATTTAATTTTTTTGTATAACTAGTTACGTTTGCCAAGAATTGTCAAAAATATTTTCTAAACGCATTACATAAATAACTATACTTGCGCGTGGCTTATTAAAATTATTATGGACCTCTCAACAATTTAAAATTAATTTAAATTTTATTAAATTTATTTATTTACATAACTAATACGGTACAACCAATTACATTAGCTAGTGCATGCAAGTTTAAATATAGATATACAAATAACAGAATAAAACATAGTAATAAAAACCAAAATTACGAGACATACAAAATAAAATACTTAATAATAATACATTTGAAAATAAAATAACGTATAAATACAATATGATAAATATGTAAATCAAAATATATCATGTCAACAATTGAAAAATACAGTAAACGTGCCAATATATAGAAATTAAAACCAAAATTACATACAGATTGAAAAAGGTGAAAATAAATTAATGTCGAAACACCATATTAAAATATAATGTCAAATTAAATATAAATCAAATAAATGTATTATGTCAACAATTCAAAGATATGGTTATTATGCCAAAAACATTACCAGAAGTCAAAGTCACACTGACACAAGTATGCCCATTCATCATCATCGCTCATTTCTTTTTTCTTACCCGCTATAATCTCACTGTATTCTAGACACTTTGACAGCACACTCTTCCATTCGTCAGCAAATAAATCACAATCAGGTGCCCAAGCCATGAGACCATTGAACGCACTCAGAGAGCATGAGATAGGGGAGTATGAGTGCGCAACCGTGCGAGCTTGTGGCACCGCGAACAGCTGCTGGACGCGGCCGCCGCGCCGGTGGTTTCTGACATCAGGGACATGAAGCCGAGACAGCTCCTTTAATAAATCAGGAGAATCTATCTTTCCATGAAGGATCTTACACATCACTTTCATTTGGTTATGCATTCGCCGAACTTCTAAAGAGTTATAACCTAGGCATCCTAGGAGAAAGTTTGTTGGGTACATGAACGGGTAATAGCCAAACATGCGCTTGTATAGAAAGCGAAGGAAGGCCTTTTGCACATTCTCTAAAGACAGTGCGTAAGCATTCTCATGGGGGTGCCATACTGTCGAGCTGGTCTCCAGCTTGCTACGAACCAGACCTTCAAAGATTAACTGAATGACGTGAGTACCATGAAAGTCTCTTGAATTTCTCAGCACGAATCCCAATCTCCTGTATGACTCTTTGGCAAGTGTAACAATGTGGTCATTGAAGGTTAGTTTTTGATCGAAGATGACACCCAAGTCTTTTGTAGTGCTAGATTTAGTTATCACGCTGGAGTCTAGCTGGTACTGGAACTCAAGGGGAGACTGTCTTCGAGTAAAAGTCATGGCATGGCATTTTAATGGATTAAACTGCATTTTATTTACTACTGCCCAATCGCATACCGCGTCTACATCACGTTGGAGGTCGTGGCAGTCTTCCAAGGACATTATTTCTTTGATCAATTTTAAATCATCCGCATAAAGCAGGCATTTGGAATGCCTAACTACGGCGGGAAGATCGTTGATCATAAGAATGAAAAGGAGTGGTCCTAATATGGATCCCTGGCTGACCCCAGATCTTGTATGATAAGGACTGGAGTCATACACACCTAACCTTACAAATTGTTGACGGTCTCTTAGATAGTCAGCAATAAATCTTAACAGCCTCGGAGCAAAACCCAGAGCATTCAGTTTGATAAGTAACTGATCATTATTGATTCTGTCGAAGGCCTTGCGAAAATCAAAGTAAAGAACATCTACTTGGCTACTGCGATCTAACCGGACTGAGATGAAATCTGTAACTTCCAGGAGATTTGTATCAACTGACCTTTTTCTCCTGAAGCCGTGTTGTTCGTTGCGCAAATACTGTTCTACCTGCCTATAGATCTCTCTATGGATGATCTTTTCAAAGGTTTTCGCCGGGGATGACAGAATGGCGATAGGCCTGTACTCTGTAACCGATGACTTATCAGAACTTTTTGGAATGGGTGTCACCCTTGACATTTTCCACTGTTTGGGATAGATTCCTGTGGTTAAGGACATGTTGAATATGTGGCATAGTGGCTGAACCAAGAATTTTAACCCTTGTTTTAGAAACCATGGAGGAACGCAATCAGGCCCTACAGAACTATTTGTCTTGAGACCTTTAATTCCAGATGCTACTTCTTGTGGAGTTAGTACAAATATATTTACGTAGTTACTAGATTGTGTCTTATCGCAATTATTTATACATTCAGAGTCTAACTGAGGAACGTCTCTTAAAAAAACACTTGCAAAAAATTTGGCGAAAGCCTCCGAAGCCTCGACACCACTGAGTGTACAACCTTCATAATAACAAATAAATATTAAAAGTAGATATAGATACAATTTGACGATTACGACAAAACAACCATGGAGCACGTCGTCCTAATTTCAGAAAGTATTTAGTACAGCAGGCCTTCAAATCAAAATAAGTTTAATGCATTTTAACATACATACATAGACTCACACCTGTTGTCCAAAGGGGTGTGCAGAGACTACGGATTTGCACGTACAGTCGTACTATGGTCTCCTTTATCTCTCTTTTCTCTCTCTTTCTCGTACTGTGATTAACATTTTCAACTGATTTCAGAGCACGCACAATGTAAAAAAGACTTGGACTGCAATTACGCCTAGTAGAAACTCGTGTCCAAGGCCTCGAACAGCAATATGTGCTAAATAAAAGGACTCCTCTTATACCTTTATGATTTTCAAATTAATATACTGTAATAAACAAATCCCTTCTTGTAACTATGATTTATTCGATTAAAATTTTTCGTTAAATATATTATTTTGAATAGGTAGGACTTGTAATAAAAATAAATGACTTATTAACATTATCACGCAATTTTAACTCCTTGTTCGGACCGATCAACTTAGCGCGGGCAAGGTCCTGAACGCCCCCCTAGGTCCTGAACGGACCCCTTTGCTCTCGTCTATTTGTGATCTATGGATTTTGGTACGTGATATTATCTTGGTAAAAATTGGTAAAAATATCTTCTGTTTTGCTTGAACTGAGAAAAAAACTTGATGGCAGTTATCAAAATGTTGTTAAAGATTGTCAAGCAACTTGTTAATATACGAGCATATAAAGTAACATGATTCTATGAATAACGATGGTTTTATTAAAAAATAAAACAAGCGCGCCTTTATACACCAAACAAGTATTTATAATCTATATCATGGCTTCTTATTGTCACCATAAACGGTTGCTTTAACCATATTATAAAGAGCTTAGTAAGGTTAATAAAGTACTTTGCGAGTTATAATAATGTCACTTGTTAAAATAATACAAGTGATAATATTCCGCTAATTAAGCACATAATTAATTTATATAACTTACTTGATTGATTTTATTATGTGTTTTTATAGAGTTGAACAATTGTTTAATAAATAAAAAGAAACTCATATTTTTTTCTATGAAATTGCACGAATAATGTAATAAACCAGATTATTTTACAGAAAATGTACTTTTTTTATACATAAAAAGTTACGTGATTGAGTTTATAAAGTAAATTATGTTTTTGAATAAGTGCTTGATTCATTCACACAACTAACTTAATATAATTAATAATGTTTGTAATTGCATTGGAACATTTATGTATTGAATATAAAAATGTGAGTATTTCAATTAATGATAATGTTTGAATAATTGAAATATAGAACATTATTCCATTCTGACAAGCACGTTTTTGTATTAAAGAAGTTAATGGTTTAATCTTACAAGTCAATTAATGTATTTATAAGTGACTATTGCTCAGATGTTAAACGGGCCTGTTTGTAGTGAAAAAGTATTATTATAAAATTTGACAAAGAACGTGTTTAAAATGTGCTAGAACTGCACCCCCCTTTCCCCATATTTTCCTGTGGGAATTACACCATATTCCTCCACTACTATGACGATCTGGCTGATACAGACATATTGTATGAAATACAGAACAGTATATATTATTTATAACTCGGAATAAACAAAAGAGCATGCAGAAATAAAACAAAGGTAATAAAATATTAAGACTAAATTATTTATAACGGAGATCAATTACGAACAATATGCAAATGTTACAAATATTTTAATTGAGTGGGAGTCACACGCGTAAGTTTAGTGTATGCTGGTAAAATTGACTTAAGCACCAACCAGGAAAAATCAACCTTAACTGTTCTACCTAGTTGATGCGGGTGTCAGCGCTGGGCTGAGGATTCTGCAACAAACAATAATTACAGATAATTTTACCATCGCATAAATAAAAGCTAAAACAAAAAAAACATGTCATAACCCGTAGAATATTTTAACTAAACAACATTTACCATAGGTGGTATGGTTTTATTAATGTATAAACACCTATATATGTAACTTTACAAATCTAAAGAGGTTCTTTTGCGTATTAAAATTTTTGGCGTTAGTAGTACGAGCGTATTGGTTGAAGTGGATTTTTAAAATTTCTGCCCACAGATGCGACAAAGTGTAGTTACCTACAAATGTGTAATTTATGAATAAAAAGTACTTACATTATCTTCAATGTGTCTTATCTTCAATACTGTCTCATTTGGGTCTTCTTATGAAGTACATAAACTTGATGTTCTAATAGACTACTATAACAGCGTGTTTGTTCTGCTGAATTTATTTCGCTATTTTGTTCTCTATTTCATTTGAACTGGAAAGTCCTGAAATAGATAATAAGGTTTATATTAACCAACTTTTTACTAGTATCTGCCAGTGGCACTAACACATTTTTGTACACTCCACAATTTTTGAGATTCGATGGTCAACAATTATCTTATATACATATATATCATAGGTAGCCCCACTGTTTGACTAGATCAGATACAATAAGAGATTACGAGCTAGAAACTCTGACGAATAAACAGCGAAATCTCAATAAAGGGCTCCGTTTTTCCATTTTGTCAGTAAAAAATAACTGTTTATAACCAACAGGGGTATTTAACATGTTGAGTTTTTATCTGGTTCTATATACGGGTCATTCTAAGTTAAGAGGTAATTTCCATGGCCAGGACAAAAAATACCTTTTTTTATACCAACTTTCTAATTAACCTATTCATTACTTAAAACTAAATGTGTTCTTCATGCTCACTTAAATTTATTAGAGAAATGTACGTAGTTTAGTCACAATAAGTTCTAATGTAAGAAAAAAGTCTCTACCCTGGTCTGTCCCCAAACCGACTTTATTTGCAAACTAGTTATTATGAATGATTTAAAATTTAATAATTACTTTATCATCGTTAATTTTATATAGAACAATAACTGAGTCACAGTGTCTTATAAGTAAAATTACTTATATTACAAATTTTCATAAATAATATCAACGCCAAAATTTGTCCTCCGTGTTTCGTGTCTCGTCTCCTGGCTTTTTGTTTTCTTTTAAAAATCTTTGTGAAAGTTTTGCTAGTTTGTGAAAGTTGTGACCTTGAGTACATAGGATGTATTGTGAATCTAGCAGCAAGCGGTACATAAGCCCACTGCGCAGCCATTTTAACGGCCATATCAGTCACGCCGCTCGCTGGGTGTAGAAATGTTGAGTGAATGCAGTCTTTCCTCTGGTAAGTTTAATTTAGCAATTGTTTGTTAGAATACTTATATAGACTTAAATATTCACTATGAATAGTGCATACATTGTTACGTTTGATTGTTAATTGCGTACGAGAAACACTTTTACGGCTATTTTAGATATCAATCGAAAATGTATCTCCCCTGGCGTATTTCCCCTGTCTCTTTTGATAGCAGGAGAGATACTTAACGTCCAGGGGAGATACATTTGTATGCGTTTCCATGAAAAATTCTACATTTTCCTCTGAACCTTTACTTGGATTTTAGTGAAAACGTAGATTTCAGTGAAAATTACCTAACAAAATATGCTGAAGAAGTACAATCCTTTCATTTCGGAGGGTCGAGACAACAAATAAGTATGCACACTGTTGTAGTCTTGACTAAAGATGTCGGACAAAAGCTAAAAATTCAATGTTACTGCACTTTGTCACAAAATTTATTGCACTCACCTCCAGCAGTTTGGGCGCATTTACAGCCCATATTTGACTGTCTGCCGGCTACTGTTATGACTTTACATTTCTTGAGCGATGGGCCAGTCACCGTTCAATATAGTAATAAAATGATGTTCAAGGGTTTGGCAACATTACTAGAAGATTTCAACCCTAAACTTCAAAATTTCACAATTTGGAATTTTCATGAAGCAGGTCACGGTAAGGAAGCTCCTGATGGAGTGGGTGCTACTTGCAGTTCTCTTGAACTGCAGATATATTAGTTGCGAGTGGCACCGATATTGATTATGACTTAGTTAAAGCCCTTGAGAAAACCTGCCTGAATATTTAAATTTTTACCGTAGATGATTCAGACTTATCTGAAAAAGCAGCAAAATTAGATTCTACTGGTGGTATAAAGACTTTTTCAGGCACACTAAAGGTTCAGCAAGTTACCGGTTGCGTGTTTATACCTTATTGCCTGACTTTGAAAGTTTGAACTGCTTCTGTGACTCAGAGCTATGTCGTCACTTTCAATTGGGTACTTTGGATTATCCACAAACAGATCGTAAATTTAATCTACGTGTTGATGATATATACGGAGCTAGCGTTTTTTAGATGAACCACTAATCAATTTCACATCTCAAGAACACAGGAAGATGCCTCAAGAAACATTACAGCATTCTGCACCTACCAGTATAAAAACCAAACTGCACAATGATGATTCAAAGCCCTCAACATCTGGAAAGAAAACATTCTGCAACGGGGACTTTGTGCTGGTTAAACTTCAAGATACAAAAACAGAATATCGTTATGAACTTCAAGTTTTATTTTGTAAAATCTATGATATTTCTTACACCACCTGGGATCAGGTTTTAAAAAAAACTATCCTCCCCTAACTTAAAAAGGAGAGGGCAGCGTATTTTAAATGCATTTAATAAATCTATTGATGTCTTTGAATGCGGGTTTTAGAAAATATTTTTTTAGTTACTTACCATTTAATTTAAATGTTTTTAGAGTATAAATACAAGAAAAATTTAATAATGTGTACTCAGAGAACAATTTGTTTCTTTTTATTTCATTATTTACTATTAATAGTAAAGTAATAGATATTTTTGTTTTGACGGATAGAAAAAATAAGAACCTTTTTATGTTTTGTGCCTAGCGCTTAAGAAACATTTAATTTTATAAACAAAGACTGCTAAGAAATGACAAGTCTGGTAATAAATAATTCAGAATTCAAATTAAAATAAATAAATAAGGTGATTTATAAAAAATAACCCTGTTTTTAATATGTCTTTCTCTCTTCCCTGTCCATAAAGTATCCTCCCCTGTGCATATTGTCTCTACCCTGTACTGAGTATTTACCCTGGTCACTTATAAAACGAGATATAACCAAGAAATTGACTGGCCACTATGTAAACATTTTCAACTTAAATGTTTCCATACAAAAAAAATATACTTAAGTAAATATATTAACAAAAAAACCATGCCGTCACTTCATACAACAGATTACCTCTTAACTTAGAATGACCCATACATCAAATTATAAGGAAATTATTCAACTTCAATCAAATATTTACCTACAGGTTAATTAGTACTATTGCTGGAACATGCGATATACCACTGCCAAACTTTCTAACACATGTTTAATAATAGGGTATGTAAGTAGGTACTTAATTTTAAATATGAACTCAGCTAACGAAGTGAGGCTTGACAAGAGGCAGCCATTGTTACACTTTACCGCGTTTATTCACAACATCCATTATTAACACTGGAGTATTCACTGCGTAATATATTAATTTATATTGTGAACTTCTACCACAGAACAAAAATAAAACACGAAAATATCACTACAACTAAATTCAGTAAAATAGCTGCTCAAAGCAGCGCCAACCATCAGCAGATAAACAAGTCTCAACTTGTCTGTCGTTTAATGATTCACGTGGCGCTAAATGTTGCCATTGCGCTCTACGCAAATGGTAAATGAGAGTATAAAAAAAATAACATAATTTAAATGGTAAATGTTTTTTATTATATTGTTATGTTTGCAATAACTTCTGCTATGCGGATTACATTACAAAACCACAAATATACGATAGGGAAAATTCAAGTCATGTGCAAGATTTGAGCTAACATGACAATGACGTCATAATTCAAATTTTTCCTATCGTTCTTGAACGATCGTATTGGGATGGAGCGACATCTATAGTACAACTTACGTTGTAATACAGCAAATTAAATAATTTTAATGAAAGAAAATCGTGCAGGATATTTCAATATGTCAACTTAATTATATGGCTAAATATTTTATTGTCTTAGATAAAAAAAAACACAATGTAAGAAAAACAGATCCACAAGCAGGATTCAAACTTATGGCTGACATGTATTACCAATCTGAGAACCAACAGACGGATTGGTCATGGGTTCGAATCGTGTTTTAAATGTTTCCATTCTAAGCTTTCTTTTTATTTATTTAGCTAATAATGTAAATAAAATGTAAAGTGAGATAGCTTATATCGGTTTCATTTATAAATATTTTTTTTTACAAAATTACGATTTTGTTGAAGTCCGTTGATAAGTTTTTACTATATGCCTTGCCATTTATGCTCTACTCATAATATCAACTCGGGTTGGTACCAATAATGGTAATAGAATGCCTGTTTCATTTAACGCATGTTATAAAATAAAATGTAAAACAAAATTAATCCAACATAAAAAAACTGCAAATACTTTTAACTTCCCAGGCTGGTGATGCTCGTTCATTATGCAAAAGAGAATCGCACCTGTCTCTCAGTTATGAGCCCCTTGTGTCTTAAACCTTCCTTTGCCACAAAGATGCTAGATATATGCTAATTTTGTGCTCTGTTTCATTATTTTTAACCCCCATAGAAGTCGGTGTGTCATCGAGTCAACTGGTTTTCGTCTGGACAAAAGAAGTGCTTATAAAATACTAGTTTGAAAAAAGAAAGCATTTCATACGGTCCGTTTAACTGAAAAAGGAGACTCAATTCCCTCTCTCTAAAAGAAATTTTAAATTTTGATATTTGCTTAGCTGCTTGGAATCGTGTTTAGAAATTTACAATCTAATATTTAAAGAAAGAAGAACGCAAGTACTTATTGATTTAAAATTGCCAAAAACCATTCTAATTACATTTCAAATACTGTAAAGTGTGATAAACTGGCAACACTATGAGGAAGTGTCATCCCCACTACCCGAAAATGACAATTGACAGTAATGACGGTTACAATTTTACTTGATTGATCCAATCGTATAACTTTATTCATCCATACAAGTGCTCTGTTATTATTACAAAGACCTTTTCCAAATCTAATATGCTGTTAATTATTGTAAATAACGGCATTTATGGAATCTATTAACTCTTTTATTATTTGAGTTAACGACAAATGATAACATTTAATACTTATTCTTTACATTGATACATTTTCCGTGTACGTATTGGTAAAACGAATGAATGTAAACAGTTAAGTGTCATTTTAAACTGAAACTTTAATCAAGTCTCTCTATTCAATAAAAGAAGGGAATGATCGGAGTTACAATGTTTTAAAATTCAATAAAGTATTTTGTTACTATTGACAATTGTTACTTTATTATGCTGTTTAATAATGTTAGCTTTATTATAAAAACAATAGGCAATTTATTGCTTTAAATACTTTTTTTGTGCGATATGGTAATTATTTTTTTAATCAAGCAAAATTTTAACTTTAATGACCAGGATTTTTTTCAGTGTGCTTTTGTTAGTTGATTTTTTGACCTTTTCTATTATACATAAACATTTGAATTGCAAAACTAGTTGGTTTTACCCTTGATTGATAAGATTGTGAGTTGTGATAACGTGTTAAAGACATTTGGATTGTTTGTTGGTGGAACCTGGAACTTCGGAGCCGCCTTGCCCACAGTGAGTAACAATTATCTATTCCGCCTTGGCCAATGCTGAATACATATGTACACTCTAGTGGGATTCCTCAATCGAGTTCCTCCCTGTGTAAGTTATTGTTGTAACTTTATTTTCATGTAATTGATTTTATAACTTGTCCTTTTCAGACATTCTTTTTCAGCCTTCCCGGTGTATCGCCGGAGTTAAGCATTCAGAACAGATTGTCCAGGTGGAAGGCGCCTTCCACTGAACAATCCCTGCCTGGGCAATCTGGAATCTTAACACTCCTCGATCTTGGTATCTTGTTTCTGTCTAAAGAGTAGCCTATAAAGCGAAGAAGGCAAGCAGTGTGATGTGACGGCATGCAACAAGACTCAAACTGAAGGTAGTAGGTAAATAGAACCAAGACAGCATTCTCATTCAGACTCATTTCTTCATTGGTATGTAAACCAACGCTTATGTATTAAAGGATTGATGAGTGTAGATGAAGCGAAAGAGATATGTAAGGATCGTAATAAGTGGAAATCCGTGGTCCACCTACCCCTATGGGAAAGTGATTTTTTGTGTGTATATATATCAATAACTGAACAAGCGGACGTTTCTTGGTGACACATGCACAAAATACAATAAGCTGTTTATATGTAGGAAATAGGTGGCTGATTATCCAATTAGAGCCGGTACGTTTTTTTGTAATTGAATCGAATAGCACTGCGCCCGTCACCCTGAGACATAGTTGTTATGATACATGTGCCTGTAATATAACTGGCTCTCAAGGACAACACGGACCACACTGCTAGGTGCTTGACGACAAATTTTCTACATCAGGGTGGTAGCTAGGCAGACGAGCAATCGCAAAATGCCCTTCCACCATGCGTTTAAGCTCAATCCGGCGATGGGGAACGAACCATGGACATGCGGCACAGCAGTCCATAGCTATTACCGCTCGGCCATCATTGCTTCAAAAAATATTTAAATATATATTAATTATAAATAAAAATAAAATTGAAATTTAAACTACAAGATAAATTCAGGATTTTATGTTAAGATGATGATATTTTCCAATAATCAGGCCTATACTTTACATCCTAGCGTAATTCGGACCAAGCATTGGCTTCCCAACTAGCACACTAGTGGAAATAGCAGCCTATTTTGCAACTTTTAGCCGTACAGTAGCGCTTTAGGGGTTCAGAAAGTGGTTTTAAGTTCTACTATTGCTTCCGTAACTGCTCATAGCTGTAAATATCACTAGGGGTAGCAGGAAGTGAACCAAATGCCACTCTAGGCTTTATAAGAGTGCATGTTATAACCCATTTGCCGTCTATAGCTTTAAAAGAGAATTAAAACACGTACGTTAAAGCTTAAAGCTGCTAAAAAGCCGCCATTGCCGCAGCTGTACGCTTCAGAATTGCACAAAGACTTTAATTGCAGACTTTTTAACGGAACTGTATAAAAGATATATTTATCACTGTTCTACCACTGAAAGTTTCATTGCAGAAATGATTTGTACTTTTGCGCAGACTTAAGTTGCAATTCGATCGACTGTTTTACTAATAGCGACATTAAGGCTTCACAATAGAAGCAGGAGCGTAATTGATATTGCCTTTTCATTTGGTTACATTCTGCTATTTTTATTGGAAAAATACAACATTTTATAAAATATTAGAGCCAGTTTAAAAGAAATATGGATGTGAAAGCATGGAAGTTCAAACAAAGGACTGGTGGATATCGCAAGAAAGTACGGAGAGTTTATCAGAATATGCAGAAATTAAAAAAGACAACTGTGTGTGAGAATACTGTAATGGAAATTTAGGAATTATTTATATAATAATATTTACATATTTTACAATATTCTGAGGTAATTGTTGATGCCTGTTAAAAATACTTCAATAATATCAACTATCTGCACGATGAACTGATCTGCGTTTTTAGCCACTTGTATATAATACAAAATATCAAAAACACTTACCTTCACTTCACTTATTATTTATTTGTATTCAGTAATGTCTGACTCAGGAACAACAGATGTGATTTTAATAAACGAGAGACAAGGTGAATGATCAGTGATTTATTCGTTCAGTTAAGCCAGTCATTCATTCTAAAAGCGCCACAAGAGCTTTAGTGTGGTGTTAATTATTAGTTGGAGCTCCTGTAGCACTTTTATGCTAATATTATGAAGTTCTAATGGACATGAAGGTTGCAAAAAGTTGTGCCCCTTTGGCTCCAAAGCGGATGCTTATGGTCTGCAGTGCACGCTCTGGCGCTTGAGCTTGGCGCCTTTGGGAATAATCGGATTGGCTCCAAAGCTCTTAAGCAACTAGTTTGTGCTACTTGGGTTCCTTATTTCTGGCTCAAATCTCACAATCATTGAAAAGTGTTTCCATAAAAACTAAGTGAGTCGACATAGTTATTTACTTAATATAACGGCTAGCACTCACGGTGTTTGGTCGTAATCTCCGACTGGTGTTCGAGCAGTAAAGATGCTCATTCTCAAGGAATGCGGGCAGCTTCGAGGGCTGCTAGACGCGCACTGCGAGCGGCTGCTCGCAACGCCCTCTGCGAAACTTGAGGAACGGCGGGCAGCAATGGCATCGCAGGTAGGGGATTGAAGTAGGTAGTAGAAATCGTAATTTTTTGGAGAAGGTAATGAGGTTAGGTGTTTGATGGGATGATGCGCGCTTTTGCTTGTAGCGAATTGATAGGCATACGTCGCAGAGCATGATTACGCAAATCGGACCAATCATCAGTACTCTAGCATTTTCAGTAGGTACTATTGGTGCAACTTTACACCTGTGCACTTTGAGTCCATTATTTTTCCTACCCTACTTAGCAACGAGATATTTGAGTGGACTAATGAGTCATTTTGTATAAATAGGATCTGAGTTTGATCCAAGTGTATTTCCTGTTTTGGGAAGCTAATGGGTTTTTCTGCCAAAAACACATTCAGTACCTAGCAGCCCAGAATCTAGCACAGTGTACAGAAAATGTCAATATGCTTGCCTTCTATCACACGCATTGAGCTTACTGACTCAAAGGTCATATGAGACTGAAACATGTGATGAAACGTGGGTGTTAATGGAGTCGTGGTAATGGAGACCCTGTTAAAATGTGACGTGGGAGAATGACAAAAAAATGTTAATTTCTGTATGTTATTTTCATATATATAATATTATTTTAGTCCCAAATTATAAATATGTGTAATAATTGTAATCGTTGGCACGGGTATCCAGAGCGGTCATGCTCACATAAAGGTGTTGTCTAGCGGCGGTGTTGTGTGTCGGGTCGCCATCTTCCCTCAGAAATGGTTGAGGAAGGCGATGGCTGGCACATGCGTCAACTCGTGAGCGGGTGCTGCTAGAGAACACCCGTCTGCTCTGAATGCTAGTGCTAATGACTTAACCGGAAAAAAAAAAAAACTTTTAGCACTGTTCCCTCTTAGAATGTTGTATGTATATTTTCTAATTCTAGTAATAATTAAAAAAATATATGTCACTATTAAAAATAAGCGGTCAAGCGCGTGTCGGGCCACGCGTAATGAAGGGTTCCGTAGTAGCCCGTTATAATAATATGAAATAGTTCTGTTGTTCTTTTTCTTTTTATCTCTCTACCTATAACTTTCTAAGCAATTTGTTATTTTGTCTATAAATTGTGATTGCTTGCACGTGTAGACTGTTGTTGACCGTGACTATTAAGTTGGAATATACGTTTCTTAGTTGCTCACAAACTTTTTTCTTCTCTCCATTTAACGACACCTCTCTATAACGCCATAAAATGCAGAGTCCCTTGAGTTTACACTGTTTATGTATATACATCTATATATAGTGTAAACTATATAACGACACTGAAGGACTGTGCATATATATATACATATATTATATATTCAAGAACCAACAAACAGAGTCACAATATTTTATAATAATAATTATGAGACGGCGAGGATGAGGTCTAAAAAGTACCTTATACTCGTACCGAAGCTAATCGATCAACTCTGTACAGTCATATGTGTTATGACTTATGATATAGGTCATACAGAAGCATTATATCTAATTGTTGCCTTCTAAAGTTTAATTGCAATAATTTATATTTGTTTAGCAGCTCTTCATAATGGTTTAATATTATGCAATAAATACGTTAATTCGTTGTTGAAGTTACTAGAGGACCTTATGACAAAATTAAATATTTTTAAACCACGTGCTATTATTATATTTTGAATATTTACAAGAACGACTAATTTACTATCTAATATTATTACTTAATCCTTTATGACTTGAACTTTATCAAAGTTAGAATCCCATAACACATATGTAAAATTACACATTACAAATCACATACTCTTCACGTGCACGTATACTCAAACATACAGAAACACGCACCGACACATACACCTTTCAAATTCCTCACAAACACTCACTAAAACTCGTACATCAATACTACACCAAAGAATAATGACTACACGTAAATATTAATTATTAAAAATATACAAAATGACGTTAATTTCGAATAAAAACAATTTCGTTAAATATTTTTCCTATATGTATATATGTTTCAATGTATTGGTTCAATTTTGAATTGTTACTAAATAGTATATATAAAAGAAAATATATAGATGTGTAACAGATTCTCTAAAGCCAGGTAGAACCTGGCTCTTGAGATACAGGCCACCAGCCTAGTTTTAGAGTCATAGACTCATCATAAATATATCAGTAAGGAAGAATAAAATTAATTTGTATTTGTATTAAATTATTTGTTTTTCGTCTTAGGAGTAATTCACTAAAAATCTGCCCAGATCCTTTTGGAATTTTAAGTGGTCTTGATAAGTATTTATACAATGATACATTTTCAGGTCATCGGCATGTAATAGCAATTTAAAAAACTTAAAATATTTTTTAGTACACACACTGTTTGTTTGTTTGTTATTGTCTACGTTTTAAATATTTCAGTAAAGCGGCAATAAGGCGGGCAAAATTGAGATTGGGCGATAGTTTGCTACAACTTTTAATAATCCTTAGGTTGAATATATGCTGGACTGGAAAACAAATGGTGTCAGCGGTGTATTTAAGAACTTATGGTGAAACATTATTAACTCCAGCGCCCTTAGTTGGATCGAGCCTACGTAGTTCCGATTTGACAAACATTTGATTATAGTAAAACAAACATCACTGATAGTTAAATCTGACTTGTGGTTCACGTGCATCATCTTCAGAGATATAAAATTTATTATCTGCATTATAACCGTCGGTAACAGAGGAGGGTTCAAATACTGATTGGAAGTGATTCGAGAAAATGTTACTAATATCTAATGGGTCACTTGCTGTTTTTGGAGCACCCATCTTTGGAGCAGTCATGTCTGCCCTACCCCTACAGTGTTTTTTATAAGCCGGAGACGCGGAGAGGGAGAGGATTAATTATTTTCATGAAGAAGAAGCTTATTTTGGGAAATTTCGTTAGTATTTAAAAAAACTATAGGTTTTTGTAACCCCCCCTCCCATCAATGGGGAATATTCCGCCCTCACTCCCCCTCCCCATTGCACAAAATATATACATATACCATACCTAAAGTCCTTCCAATATATGTAGATACACATATTTTTTTAATATTATTATTATTAAAAATAATTCGTTTCCGTAATCCCCAACGGGGGGATGCTACAACCCCCCTCTCCCCCCTCCACCCCTTCCTATAGTACATAAGTATGTATATCGATTCTAAAGTCCTTCCACTACTTCATCTTAGTAACTTTAAAGGATCTATTCTAAGAATTTTGTATTTGGTACAAAATTATCTAACACACAAGTTCAACGACTATTACTGCTAAAGTAATAAAGTTATCTTGATCGCTATAATTTTCCTTGATAGTTCATAAACTGCACTATCATCGTGAATTTTTTCAGATTTTTCAAGCCAGCAGTTTAGGTTTTAGAGGGGGGGGGACGCCCTACTGGAACAAAAATTTGCACTTTAAAGTTGAATATGTCGTAAATGAAGCATTATATCGTAAAATTGTATTAGCAACCCCTAAATCATTTCAGAATACCTATTCAATGATACCCCATTCGATGGAATAGACGTCAAAAAAAAAATTCAAACCCACATCACTTGTATGGGAGCTATCCTAAAAAAAAAATTTCCAAAATTTTATTTTACCACTTTGTCGGCGTGGTAAGTTTACATACCCGTACAAAATTGCAGCTTTCTAGTACAAACGGTCTCTTAGCAAAACCTCGGACAGACGGACAGACAGACGGACATGACGAAACTATAAGGGTTCCTTGTAGGTACTACGGAACCCTAAAAAGGCACGGACCCTGGAGTCTGTAGAGTGTACATTAATAAATAAATAAAAAATAAAAAAAACGTGGGTGTTTAGACACCATTGCTTATCTCTCCATGGAAATGTGTCATGTTCCCAATGTCAGATTTTTACTAGAATGAATATATATTTTTTTACGCCTCATGGGTTAGCCTTTGACCACTATCTCACCTGATGGTAAGTGATGCTGTGGTCAAAGATGTTGTTCAGGCTAACTTAGACGTACTGGCTGTCAAGGACAGCTGCTGGAACACACCGTTAGGTGCTTGGCGATAGATTTTCTACTTGAGGGTGGTAGCTAGCCAGGCGGGCATTCGCAAAATACCCTATCACCATGCTATAACGACTGCCATACCAAGACAACAACAGGGACCGACGGCTTACCGTGCCCTCCGAAGCCCGGAAACGCTCAGTAGTAATGTCACTACCGGTCATCCATCCAACTCATGACCGCGGGTGACGTTACTTAACTTTGCTGATCGGTTGAGAACAGCTAAGTTAACTTCGCTACAAGCGCTTATATTTAAACCTAGAATTACTGTGAGTGTGGGAGCTACAACATAACCTATATACCACAAATTAATCTTTTTCCTATCCAAATAACATGTATTATGCAAAACAAATTAATTGTGGAAAGAACTATGTAGGTAATCAGATGAAATAATAAAGTTAACAGCCTATTGTTGTAAATTAATGTTAAATATTTACTGATTGTTAATGAAACGTATCTAATACAATAATTTTATCGAGTTTACGCGCTATTTTAATGAAGTTTTTCATATAAATAACTTGTGAGACGCGAAACAAGTTACTTTATATCCAAGTTTTGATTTGACAAGATGAAGTTAGTAATTATTTTTCTTGTTTTATCCATTATTGTGGTAACATATGCCGAAGATATGCCTCCAGATGGAATAACTAGTAAGTACGATTATTAACGTTTTTAAATAGGTATTTGTAAATTTTATCTGCGCATGCTTGAAAAGTGATTAATTTTTCGTGTCCATAACCAATGCTAAGAGGGTTCACAACGTGTATTCAACAACTACACTGCTCTATTACCTGTCATCTCAGGTCTCCTCATTCATATACATAATCATCTTTCATGCAATTTCTTTTAACATACAGACCTGTGTAGTCTGTTCAACCACGCTCCTCCACAGTAAGTTTGTACATTACATCATAATGTGGGTGTAGATACTAATGGTTCAAATAGTTATATAAAAAAATGTCAAGTTTGATCACCTGGGTTGGCAGCAGTAGTTTTAATAACATTCAAGGAATGAGTAGAAATGTTTGTTCCTTCTAAAGACCGATGCCCAAAATATTTAATATCTTAACTTATTTTCAAAGTGAAGTGTATAATATCTGTTACATTTTTACTCAACACTCTTTAGTCCATCCTCATGCCGAACCTATACCATGCTAGTCAACTTCTCTTCACATCATTAAAACTGATCCTACTTTCAACAGTTCAAGCTTGTTTCGATAAACTCATCTCTGACCTTATACATTCTAGTGAGATCATATATTCAATTATCAAAGTCAAAGACAAAATCATTTATTCGATTTAGGCGTCTACGACGCTCTTATGAAGGTCAATCACAAATTTTAGTATTGAAATATTCTACATTGTACTGCCACGTTCAGCAAATAAATTGTATAGAGCCACTGCGAGAAGAACGGGCAAGAAACTCGGGGCCATTCTTTTAGCAATTATCAATTATCTATTAATACTAAGATAATTGATAATAGGCAATTATCAATTATCTTATAACATCATCATCTTTGCTGCTGGTTTTCTTATTTGTATGTAATATATATAAGACATACATAATGTAGGTAAAAATGATGACAATGTAGTGAAATAATTTAATTAGAAAATTGTAATCATTATTGTAAATAATTTAAATCATGCCACAATTTGGCGAAATGTACCAGGCGCACTTTGCAAAATCATTATTTCATCCTTTGGACATACATTTTATGCGAATAAACGATATTCTATAGTATCAAGTTTCACGTCAAGGTATAATATTATTTTGTATCCTGCGGAGAGCTGCAAGTGCCTTCTGTTTAAGTGGGTTAGATTAATGTCACTTAAGAACTATACATTTTGATATGAAACTTGAATCAATATAAGAGGTTTGAAAGAAACCGCATAGGTTTTTGAAGCGCTCGTAGCGAAGTTTACTTAGCTGTTCTCAACCGATCAGCAAAGTTAAGCAACGTCGCGCGCGGTCATAAGTTGGATGGGTGACCGCTAGTGACATTACTACTGAGCGTTTCCGTGCTTCGGAGGGCACGTTAAGCCGTCGGTGCCGGTTGTTATCTTAGGATGGCAGTCTTTATAGCATGGTGGTAGGGCATTTTGCGAATATCCGCCTGGCTAGCTACCACCTAACTATGATTTATGATTTTTTTTTCTGATTATAAGATTTTGTGTATTAACTCAAACTATACTTTTTTGAATGAACTTGTTATAAAAATAAATGCCTTATTAAAATTATAACGCGATTTTAATTCCTCAGTCTTTGTACCTTGGTTTTTTCTAAAGAGTAGCCTATAGGGCGACAAGGGCAAGCAATATCATGTGACGGCATGCAACAAAACTCAAACCGATAGTGGTAGGTAAACAGAACCAAGACAGCACGGAGAGCGTACGACGGAGGGCATTGGACGCTTTCTCGCTTCTTTGTGGCAATATCCAGATAGGTAAGGGTCGGTGCCTACTGCTTAAGCATTTCGAGAGATATAAAAACACCATAACTATATACCTATATCTGAAAAAGATATAACAGACACTACAGCTACATATTAAAGACAATACAGGGTTATTGGTAAAATGCTAACAACATATATACATAGTTAAACATTTTGAGATAATTTTATTTTGGCTAGGAAAAAAAAAAAAAATTTTGTTTTTAATGCCTGCTCCGAGCCTAGAGCTCCCGCCGCAGCAACACCGGCCCGCGCCGCGTCCCTTTGAATAGAGTTTTGAATATTTACATCGAGCAAAGTAATAAAAATATGAAATAATACATTACAGGCACAAGAGACTTTTGACATCAGGTGGTCAGATGGTGTTTATTCAGATTCAAAATCATATAAAATAAATAAAAATAAAAAGTTTCCATAAAAAAAAAATCTTAACAAAAAAATATATAACTAAATCTCAAATATACGATAGGAAAAATTTAAGTCATATGCGGGATTCGAAACCGCGTCCATCCACCCCTTGAGTGGGGGTATGCTCTAACCAATTGAGCTAACATGACATGACTTCATAACTCAAATCTTTCCTATCGTTCTGTAACCATCGTATTTGGATGGAGCGACATCTATAGTACCACTTGCGTTGTACTACAAACAAGACCAATTTTGAAATTGGTTTTATACTTGTAAATGATGACGCAACCTTATAATTTTAATATTTTCCCTATCGTATATTTGTAATTTTGTTATGTAATCCGCATAGCGGGCGTTACTGCAAACCTAACAATATTAAAATTATAAGGTTGCGTTATCAAAAAAAATATATTTCTCAAAATGTTTCTAAGGACTAGCAGAAGTCAACCCTAGGAGGTTGTTAGCATTATACCAATAACCCTGTGTATATTCAAACTGTAAGACTAAAAAATGACAATTATGATCTAACACAACTCTGATCATGAGGGCCTTGCGATAAAATTTGATTGAAATAGAGAAATAGAGAGGTATGAAATTCTACGTAGGCCGTTAACAACCAGTTCGCTAGATAAGCTTGCCATGAAGCTTGTAGTTTTTCTCACAGTGACCCGAATGACATTATTTTAAAAAAGCTTATTTTTTTGTATATACTGAGTTGTAAAAATTTTGACCAGAAATAAATAAACGCAGGAAAAATTTAACATCTTACGAGCAGTTTCATTATTTTGTAAGGAAATATAAAAAAAAAAAAAATATTGCTGATAAGTAAGCCGTTGACCACAATCTCACCTGATGGTAAGTGATGATGTGGTCAAAGGTGTTGTTAACCGAGAAATACTGGCTCTCAAGGACAGGTGCTGGAACACACCGTTAGGTGCTTGGGGACAGATTTTCTTTCATAGGGTGGTCGCTAGCCAGGCGATCATTCGCAAAATGCCCTTCCACCATGTAAAATGTTCTGTTTGCTTAGGTGTTAAATCTCTTTTTTATAGAGTCAAATTTCGCCTAGAATTACGTTAACCTAGAATTACTGGCTCTCAAGGACAGGTGACGGAACACACCGTTAGGTGCTTGGCGACAGATTTTCGTTCAGAGGGTGGTCGCTAGCCAGGCGATCATTCGCAAAATGCCCTTCCACCATGTAGAATGTTCTGTTTGCTTAGGTATTAAATACCTTTTTATAGAGTCAAATTACCCAGTTAAAAATAAAATAAAAACCATTTGGAAGACAAATTTTTCGGACTAACTTCTCGCCATCATATGACTCCTAACTCTATTTTGTCCTCTTGTTCTTAATCATCTAATGGGGATGGAGTGACGCCTATAGTTCAAGTTACGTTATACTACAAACAAAACTTATTTTAGAAATTAGCTTTAAACTTGTTATCAAGGACGCAATCTTAAATTTATTATATTTTTATTTTGAAAACACATGCCATGCAGATTACATTAGAAAATTATAACGTGAGGAAAAATATAGTCACGTGCGGACGTCGAACCCGCGTCATTCACCCCTATGCTCCGACCGCTAAGCCAACACATACATATATGACTCATAACTCGATTTTCACTCCTTTTTCATAACTGTCGTATGGGGATGTAGCGAAACCTATAGTTCAACTTACTTTGTACTACAAACAAGGCTGTTGACTGGATGTTACCAAATTCAAAAAAAGGAGGAGGTACTCAATTCGTGTGTATTTTTTATTATTTACTACCTTAAAACTAAACTCAAAACTACTTGACTGGGTGAACCGATTTTGATGATTCTTTTATATTTGAAAGCTTATGCTTGCCGTGTGCGTGTGGTCCCATTTTAATTTCATCAAAATCGATCAAGCCTTTTTGAGTTACACTCCTATAATTGAAAAGTATTTTCCTAGCTTGATGATATAGTCATTGACAATTAATGACAATCAATCCTACTTGCTACTTGATTGCTACATATGCAAGGGTCACTAAATAGGTAGAAAAAATTTTTTTTACCAATAAATGGAACCGACTTCGTTGCACTAAAAATGTATACGTAGTAAACAAAATTGTGGTATAAGGTACTTTAAACGATCATGGTACCGACTTCAACGAGTTATTTCACACATTTGAGTCGAGTTGAAGTCGGTTACATTTTTTTACCCATTTTTTGCAATAAGTTTTATACTTAATTAGTTATCTTAGTTAATTAGTTGTCTTAGGTTTTCGCGATTATTACACATAGTAATTAAACAACTTTAAACGGTTTAAATCGCGTATATTTATCATTATTTTTGCCCGACTGACCACAAATCACCCCGTGACCACTGTTAATTGATACCACATATACTTGAAGCATGAGAAAACACATGATGCTACACAGTCGCCTGGACAGCACACTATGAATCGTAAACTTTCACATTATGGTATTCATGGCAAAGCTTTGAACCATATAGAGCCATATCTGTCAGACAGGCTACACAATGTTAGACTAAATAACAATACCTTTTCCGGGTCTTTGGTAGTGATAGGAGTCCCGCAAGGATCAGTTTTAGAACCTTTTCTGTTTCTAGCGTATATTGATGACTTGGTAATTATTCTTATATACATGGGACATACTAAAAGTTTTGCACTTCTAGCTTATCAGTACTATTTGAATTTTGAATGATATATTTTTAGTTATATAAAAAAATTGGTGGGAAATCATTTGTCAATTGTTTTTTTTTCACACATCAACGTTCTACGTACGTAACGAAAATGGAATTAAGTCGAAAAGGTTTTAAAGTAACAATGTAAATATTTTTTGACAGCAAAATTTTTTGAGCGATGACTTTTTATTATTTAAAAAGTTCTCTCTCTCCGCAAGACTGTGCCGCTCGTCTTCAAAATGCTTTTGGGAGGGAAGCACCTTGTTTAAGCACCGTGAGGCGATGGTTTGCTGAATTTGAGAGAGGTCGGGTTTCTTTACATGGTGAATTTCGTGAAAGGCGGCCTTTAAATGCCGTCAACGAAAATAATATGGCTACTGTTCAGCGGCTAATTGTAAGAAAAAGTTCGCGAAAGACGACCAAAAAGACGCGTTCTGCTACATAATGATAACGCTTCTTCACACACGGCCAACAAAACAAAGTAATTTTTAGCTTCGGAAAAACTACAACTCGTCACCCATCCTGCACAGAGCCCCGACCTAGCACCCTGTGATTTCTGTATTTTCCCCAAAATCAAAGATTTGATGAGAGGCTTCACTTTTACCAAAAGTCAAAAAAAAAAGTCAAAATCATTTATTCAATTTAGGCGTCTATGACGCTCTTATGAAGGTCAATTACAAATTTTAGTATTTAAATATTCTACATTGTACTGCCACGTTCAGCAAATAAAGTGTATAGAGCCACTGCGAGAAGAACGGGCAAGAAACTCGGGGCCATTCTTTTAAACATCTTTTAACAATGTGTTGCATACATACTATATAATAGAGTTATTACAATATTTGTTTAAATTATGTAGGTGACAGGCAATAGCTTGGCGGAGGCGGAGTTGTCCAGGCATTTTTGTCGTTTATGTAATCAGAAACTGTGTAGTAGGATTTTTTAATCAATATGTTTTTCACATGCAACTTGAATTTCCCTTCTGTGAGCGTTGTAATATGTTTAGGAACTTTATTATAAAACCGCACACAATTACCTAAGAAGGACCTTTTATTTGTCTTTGCTAATCTAAAACCTGGCACCGCTATTTTATCTTTATTCCTAGTATTGTAATCGTGATTGTCACTGTTTAATTTAAATTTACTCAAATTTTTACGAACATACATAATATTTTCAAATATATACAGACTTGGTAAAGTTAAAATATCAATTTCTTTAAAAAGATCCCTCACAGATTCCCTAGGACCCATTTTATATATGGCTCGAATTGCACGCTTTTGTATGATAAAGATTGTCTCTATCTCAGCAGCAGTTCCCCACAGCAATACGCCATACGACATAATACTGTGGAAGTACGCGAAATAAACTAGGCGAGCAGTAGCTACGTCTGTTAACTGTCTTATCCTAAGAACTGCATATGCAGCAGAACTAAGTCTTCCGGAGAGATCATGTATATGTGGATCCCATTGTAAAGTGGAATCCATTTTGATTCCCAGGAAGACTGTCGCTTTGTCAATAGGGAGTTTATCTGGTCCAAGCTTAATGTTTGGTTCAACATAAGGAACATTTGGTAAAGAAAACTTTAAACATTTCGTCTTTTTTGAATTAAGGAGAAGATTATTAGCGGCGAACCATTTACAAATCTTAGATAATACATTATTTACATGCGTCAGTTCACTGTCTTTCCTATCTACTTTAAAAATCAGAGAGGTATCATCTGCGAATAAAACAATATCGCAGAAATCTTTGACCATGCAAGGCAGATCATTAATATATGTTAGAAACAGAAAAGGTCCCAAAATTGATCCCTGTGGTACTCCCATTTTTACCAATGACCCGGAAGAAGTATTGCCACTTATTCCAACCCTCTGTAGCCTGTCTGACAGATATGACTCTATAAGATTCAGAGCTTTTCCACGAATACCATAGTGGTAAAGTTTACGAATCAGAGTGCAGTGCTCTACACAGTCGAATGCCTTGGAAAGATCACAAAATACGCCAATAGCATCATGTGAACTCTCCCAGGCTTCCAGTATATGCGACATCAATTGAACACCTGCATCTGTTGTGGATTTGCTCTTGGTGAAACCAAACTGATTCTCATTTAATAAATTATGCTTGTTAAAATGGGATAGTAGTTGTTTGAGCATAATTTTTTCGAATACTTTACTCAGAACAGGTAAGATGGAAATAGGTCTATAATTGCAAGGGTCAGATGTAGACCCCGACTTTAAAATTGGAATGATTTTACTTTGTTTCATTAAATCGGGGAAGTTTCCACTATCGACACACAGATTGAATATTGTTTCTAAATATGGTGCAATAATGTAAATTATAGACTCTACCACTTTTATTGACATACCCCACAAGTCTTCAGTACTCTTTATGTTTAAACTTTGAAATGTTTTTATAATTTCAAATCTTGTGGTGTGTCTGAAAGAAAAGTCCGGTGATTTGCTTGGAAAATTATGTTTTAACAGAGTTTCTGCTACATTGGGACAAGAATCCAATGACTTAGTGGCTTCTAGGGGCAAGGTAGAGAAAAAATTTTCCAACCAACTCCGAAGAGGCAGTGATAAAGTTCAATCAGCACGTAGAAAACACGCCTTCAGATCTGTGGTCCTCCTGTTTTAAAAAATGGTTTGATCGCAAGAAATAATATTTAAAATGGAAAGGAGAGTATTTTAAAAAGCCATGAACATAATGTTTTGTTTATAACATGTTCTTTTTTTTAAGTTTCGCAAAACTTTAGTGTGACCTATGTTTATTACACCTAGCTCTTCTGCATATGCATTTCGTAAGATAATATAGTTAACAGACATAGCTACTTCTTGGCTAGTATATTTCACATAATTGCACAGTATTATGTTGTATTGCTGTGGGGAGCTTCTGCTGCAATAGACACAATATTTATCTTACAAAAGCGAATCGTCGTGTATTCGAACCATATATGAAATGGAACCAAGGTAAACTCTAACGGATCTTTTTAAACAAATTTTCGTGAGTTTCACTCATATTTATATATTATACAAAAAACCGACAAAAACACTCACGTTGGGGAAAAAAATACCTCTGCCAGCAAACTATAATCATATTATACTATAACAAAATTCAATTCACAATGGAGCCAGAGGTCAATAAATGCTTAGCTTTTCTTGATGTTTTAGTCATCAGGAATCCTGACAACTCCCTTTGTCATACAGTGTATAGGAAACCCACCCATACAGATAAATATCTCAATGGTAACTCCCATCACCATCCATGTCAGTTGGCTACCGTAGGCAAATCTTTGTTACAGAGAGCACATGGCATCTGCGACACTGACCATCTCAAGGAGGAGTTTCAGTATGTAAAACAAGTACTGCGAAGCAATAATCACAATCTCCCAAGAATGCGTCACAGAAGCCGGCCCAAGCCTTCCACAGTTGAGAGACAACCTGCCATCTTGCTTACATCAAGGGTGTCACGGACAAAATTGGTAATATCTTAAGACGAGCTTCAATAAAAACTTACTTTAAGCCGCACAAGAAGATCAACCAATTTTTAAGACCTGTTAAGTGCAATATTCCCCTACAAGATGCAGGTGTTTACAAACTTGATTGTGAATGTGGGCTGTCATACATTGGGCAAACAAAGAGGAGCATTAGTACCCGGGTAAAAGAACACATTGCTGACATGAAGAACAGACGCTCGACCAAGTCTGCGGTTTGTGAACATGCCCAGTACAAACCCAACCACTACATTCGGTTCGACAACCCACAAATCCTCGCCAGAGAGACCCGGTTTATGCCAAGAATGTTACGCGAGGCTATTGAAATCAAAAAATACCCAAATTTCAATAGAGATGATGGTTGGCAAGTACCACCTGCTTGGGATCCTGTCATCAAATTAATTAAATCTCAAGGCCGACACAAATCTGCAAGACCTCTGGACACTGTTATGATTAATGTAAAAATGTTCGGACGGTAGACCAAATAATTTTCTTAATAACTCATGTGACAAATAATACCAATTAGTCACCCCGTAACCACGATCACTGCAAAGTGTTTGAAACGTCGGGACAAAAATAATGATAAATATACGCGATTTAAACCGTTTAAAGTTATTTAATTACTATGAATAAATATGTTACTTAATAAAAATATACACAATTTTAATTAGTAGTAGTTTGGATTTCGAAAGGGAAGCTCAACTGCACGGGCTTGTTTGAATTTAATTGAAAACCCCACAGTTACCATTAAATGTGGTTTCCCAGTATTATATCTGTTCCTCAATTTAAAAAATGCATTTGTTTTTTAGACCATGAAAAATTCTTTCTAAATGGATTAGAATGGAAGTAGAGGCAAATCTTTGGAATGGTTAACTATTTACACAATAGAACATAATGTATGGAAATTATAAAAATTATGAGGAATACCAAAAAATAGCTTCATTTGTGTGTTGCGGCCGTTCCCTATTGTCAGAAAAATATAATAATTGTCCAGGTTTCAGAGTCAAACCTAGGATCACGAGATTACAAAGTATGACATTCTTGCCACTAAAGATGCAGGCAAATAAATTTCTACATAAATAACAAATAGGTATAGAAAAAACCAGCCGAGTGCGAGTCGGACTCGCGCACCGAGGGTTTCGTACAAACTATGTATATAAGACTATATAAAACTAATGGTATATTTATTGCTACATCAAATCCATTATACTAAAAATATTTTTTATATGATGGTACTAAAAATTGTAAATTTTTTTTAACGTCACATTGCGCAGGACACACAAACAAAATTGACAGTGTTAAAAAAAAATACTGTCGTCAAAATTTTTTATAAATTGTTCTATTTAAAAAAAAAAATGTAATCTTATTTAATGTGGATATTTTCAAACTAATATAGATATAGGTAGGTAAGTATTTCTGATCGTTCTCTTGGACTACAATAACAACACTTACGTAAGATTTAATTGATTCTAGTGACCTGACAACATCTTCAACCACGTCATCACTAACCATCAGGTAAGATATAGGTCAAAGACAAGCCTATCAGCATATATAAAAAAGATGATGCGATACAAAGTACAAAGGTGTAAAGGAAGCGCTCGTAGCGAAGCTTACTTAACTGTTCTCAACCGATCAGCAAAGTTAAGCAACGTCGCGCGCGGTCATGAGTTGGATGGGTGACCGCTAGTGACATTACTACTGAGCGTTTCCGTGCTTCGGAGGGCACGTTAAGCCGTCGGTCCCGGTTGTTGTCTTAGGATGGCAGTCGTTATAGCATGGTGGTAGGGCATTTTGCGAATGCCCGCCTGGCTAGTTACCACCCTCAAGTAGAAATTCTGTCGCAAAGCACCTAACAGTGTGTTCCGGCAGCTGTCCTTGAGAGCCAGTACTTCTAGGTTAGCCTGAACAACATCTTCGACCACATCATCACTTACCATCAGGTGAGATAGTGGTCAAAGGATAACCTATCAAGCATAAAAAAAAAAAAAAAAAAAGGAGCTAATAAGATAACAACATCTGATGATCAATTATCGGTTATTTTTTATTTCAAATGCACATTAATCAGTAATGTCACAGCTAAAAGATTTCCATCATCAGGTTTGTCCTCAAGGATGTACAAGTGGAGGGTACTGAGGTCGGCAGAGGCATTGTCCCTTACGACACCACGCCGTGGCCCGATTGTTGCAGAAGTTTCTGCACATCCTCGCACAATCTCTGTCGGTAACGCATTGTTCTAGAAGAAAAGATATGAAACCATTATTAAAGGCATGTTATATATACTAATATTAAATAGAGGAAAGATTTGTAACTTTGATTGTATCGAATAAACTTAAAAACTAGTGGAGGGATTTGAAATGTTTTTTCTCCATTACAATTCTTAATTATCCCTGATGACCAGAGGCTATACAATATTTACAAATAAAATGTGTTTTTTTTTTATTTAGTTAAATACCCATGCGAAGTCGGGGCGAGCCGCTAGTTACAAATAATTATCGTAGTCTTATTTTACAAGTTATTGGAGCACAAAATGTTATGTCCCGAGCGGGAATTGAACCCGCGTTCTCCTATTTCTTACAGGATGCCTAATGCACTCGGCCACCTGAAGTCCTTCCTGCAGAGTTTCCTCAAGTTAGGAAAAAGAAATAGCCGCCACGAGCAGCGCGCATCGACACGAAAAATAAATTACTTTAAAAGCATGCGCAGATAAAATTTGAACATACCTATTTAAAAATAATAATAATACTTACTAGCCTTTCCTTCTGGAGGCATATCTTCGGCATATGCCACCACAATAATGGATAAAACAAGAAAAATAATTGGTAACTTCATGTTCTCGAGACAAAACTTGGATTTAAAGTAACTTAGTCCGCGTCTCACAAGTTATTTATAAGAAAAACTTAATTTAAATAGCACGTAAAGTCGATAAAAATAGATTAGATACGTTTCACTAACAATCAGTAAATATTTAACATTAATTTACAACAATAGGCTGTTAACTTTACTTTTTGATCTAATTACCTAGTTCATATCACAATTAATTTGTTTTGCATATACTTTATGTGGATAGGATCTAGATTCTAAGTACTTATATGGGTAGGTTGTGTGGTAGCTTTTACACTCACAGTAATTCTGGGTTTATATTTAGGGATCATTTTATATTCCTTATAGTAAAAATCTGACATAGGGGACATGATAAATAGTAGTAAAATATAACTTAAGTAAAATAAATCTTTGATCGTTATATCTGTAGATAATGAATAGATTCAGGCGTTATTTTGCGGAAATCCATATTTAATTATAACAAATAATTTAAAAATATTTTAAGAAAACATCAAATTAATATTTTAATAAAACGCTTAAAAATATATCTAGTCACAATTCCGCCTAATTTTCCTGTTAAGCCGACGTGACGTCACAAACGCCACGACCGGAAGAATTTACGACGCGTTTCGATTCTACACGAAGCATCCTCAGGAGGTCTAGACTCTAGGAGGACTCGAGAAATATATCTCGATCGTGCGCTTGTAGTCAAGACCTCCTGAGGATCTCCTTCCATCCTGAGGAAACAATTGTCTGTTTAAGACAACTGCCGAAAGTTCCCATCAGGAACATTGTATATTGTACCTTTATGTGTTAGGCGACAGATTTTCTTCTTGAAGCTCAGCCAAGCGTATATTGGAAATGCACTACCACCATACTGTGAACTCTCAATTTGGCGGCTAACACTCACTAGCATTGAGCCATTACTGGGTTATTATTATTATTATTTTTATGCTTGGTAGGTTAGCCTTTGACCACTATCTCACCTGATGGTAAGTGATGATGTGGTCGTAGATGTTGTTCAGGCTAACCTAGAATAATATAGAATATAGAAGAGCCAGTACTCTCAAGGACAGCTGCAAGGAACACACCGTTAGGTGCTTGCTGACAGATTTTCTACTTGAGGAGGGCATTTTGCGAAAGCTTTCGCAAAATGCCCTACCACCATGCTATAACGACTGCCATCTTAAGACGACAACTAAGACCGACGGCTGAACGTGCCCTCTGAAGCACGGAAGCGCTTAGTAGTAATGTCACTAGCGGTCACCCATCCAACTCATGACCGCGGCGGACGTTGCTTAACTTTGCTGATCGGTTAAGAAACAGCTAAGCAAACTTCGCTACGAGTGCTTCAAATAGTCGATAGGTTAGCCTTAGACCAAACTTACGTGTTGGGACGTGATGTTTTCATATATGCTAACAGGCTTGATCTTGAACTATTGGCTTGCAAGAACCGCTGCCGTAACACACTGGGGATTGGTGGCCGATTTTCTTAGGTGGGCAAGCTTCATAAAATGATCTAGAAAATTTTATGAAAGTTATGAAACAAATTATTGGAGTACAAAATTTTATGCCGAAGGCGGGAATCGAACCCGCGTCCTCCTATATCGCGTCGGATGCCTAAACTTCCTCAGCAACCTGGACACGGCATTGCTAGCTGAAATTTCGTGCTCCAATTGTATTACTTTAACCGTCATAGGGGACGGTGCTGAGGAGGTTAAGGCATCCGACGCGATATCGGAGGACGCGGGTTCGATTCCCGCCTTAAGCATACAATTTTGTACTCCAATAATTGGTAAATATATTTTCGCTTAGCACGCGATAGTGCTTTGTGCGTGTCAGTTATCCATATCCATTGTTACTGGGCTATCATTTCTACAAGTATTAAAGACATTTGACATCAGAAAAGCCATTTGTATCGTTTTTTCACACGTGACCATTCAACCAGTCCAAAACACATTTCATTATCCCCGACAATCCTATCCGTGCAATTCATCCTTTTTGTTGGTGCGTCCAAAGCGGCGGATCAAATCAGGCGTTTATTTGTACGCGGCCGGCCGACCGCAGCGGCTTTCGCGGATATTCGCGGACAGGGATGTAGTGAGACGTAATCTCAAGGGAAGAATATTTGGGGCTTGGGACATGGTTAAATAATTTTTAAGTAGTTATATAAGGATTATTTCCTCATTTCCATATGGTCACCGTCTGACCATATATACATATATCAACTCATGGTGAGTTTTGATGCGTTAATAGGCTAAACTAAGAACGGAAACAACGGTACTCAAGGACATTGGACAAGGTGTACCTACATGAACACACTATTTTCTTTTTAGCGACAGGTTTACTGATTAAGGGTCGTCTTTAGCCAGGAGGTCATTACCAAAATGCCCTACCACCACGCGAAATCCGTAGTAGAAAGTGAAGTACAAGGTATTGCAGTTGGAATAAAAATGACAGAGAAATAGGAAAGTATTATATAATTTAAAGACAGATAAATATAATGAAATGAATCTTACCTTTCGTAAGAATTCGAAAAAATTCCGTAAAAATTTGCAGTCTAACAGATATTTCTATTTTTTTTTAGGAAACAAAAGTGTAACGGAACTTTTACCTAAAGGCTGTAACTTCAAGGCAAGCAAGTATAATATCAAATTTTGTATCGATGGTTTCTTATCCCAGAGCAAAGCTTTACAGTAATTTAAATTTTATGGGGGCTTAAACTTATAATAGAATGTTTGCAAAATTGAATGTTGTTTACGAAACAAATCTGCGACAACCTAAAGTTTTCTTAATACAGATCAAGCATAGGATGCATTTATATTGCTCTGTTGAATAGTTTTGCCTGAAACTATAGCCCTCAAAGTAAGTCCCTAAGTACGATCCTGCTCACAGATATTCAGCAGTACATGCGTATATTTGCGTAGCTGGGAATTTAAATAGTGGCGTCATTGGCGTGGTTCATTCATTTTGGTCGGCTGGCTTGTTGCGTAGAGAATAGCTATACTTAATACGTACATCTGTTAGTAGAACAGTTCCGTTTTACGTTATAAAATAGTAAGACGTTAAGGGAAACGTCTACATAGCGTTTTCCATACAAATGTAGTTTCGTGATATTTGAAATACCAAGTGTTCAAACACTTTGAAATTTTGCATGCATTTCCTTGAGTCTAAAATCTTCAATTCTGGTTTTCGGTAAAAAAGGTTTCATTTCAAAATAATTATTTTGTAAAAAAGTTTAACATGTTTTGCTTTCATTAAATTACTTGAATTATAATCGAACCGCAATAACACATTGGGTGACATTAATAGGTATTAATAATTTTATCAAAAAATATTAAGTGATTTATTTATTTGATGTCAGATTGGGACATAGTCTAATCGTAAACTACGGAATGTCAGTCTATATTTATGTGTGATAATATATGTTGTTTGTTTGTAAATGTAATGAAAAACATATGCATAATTGTGTATTAAAACTGTAGGTAGTCAGATAAACTTAGTAAGTTATTATTTATACACGTATAACTTTAATAAACGAAATCCAATCTGCAATCCTGGTTACGGCACCAAATTAAACACCGACACCGTAAAACTTACCAATATTAACATCGCCAATCGGGCTCGCACTAAAATCAAATAGGCATCGAAATGAGAGGCACATTTACCATGGAGTGTCATATTTGGGAATCAGGACAAATTTGGCAATCAGGACATATTTGCGAATGAGAGGTCAGGATTAACAGTTGTCAGTTTGCACGCAATCAACTTATCCGACCATGCACCGATTGCGCTGTTAAGCTGTGGACAGAAGACCTGAGTTTTTTTGTTGTTTTATATGTAACTGTTTGTATTTATTATTTTACTAGGTGTAGGTCTTTAACAAAGGTCCGTTTTGGTGGGTTCCACCGCAGTGTAAGATATCCAACCTCCTAGAAAAAGTGTGCAAAAATTACTGTGTTTCGGTGTGAAGTGCTCTGTTGCAAGTGAAATTACTGGACGAACGAGACATAAGAAATAACGTATCGGAGTGTTGAGGGCAAGCAGGATTACAACGGTGACATTGGAACAGTAATGGACAGGCGTTATGCTTATTATCATGCGGGTGACTTGTCTGTCTCGTCACTTCATGACATATTAAAAATGTGCAACAACCAACTGTTAAAAACGAGAGAAACTTTTGTATACTTAAATTGTGAAGTTTTCAAAGTACGAGGGGCAACGGTAAATAAAACGACTATATTTCGAAAACAGTCAGTAGTTATAATTTTTTAACTGTACCATTTTTTTCCCCATGGGGTGTCGGGTTCGAATTGGATCTCCCCATATCATCCCGTGGGTGTTGCAAAAGGCAACTAAGGGAAAAATAATGGAAGGTGGGCAGCAGCACCTTCTAAAAAACTGCTATCCTCAAGTCTGATTATGGCAAATACCCCCTTAATAGAAGAGGTTGTGTTCAGCGGTGTACGATCCGGCTGATACAGTACTGTTTTTTGACAGCAATAAGTCCGTTTCAGTTTTTAATAAGTAGGTACTTTAATATTCAGGTCATGTTTCAGTCAATACCTCTCGTCTGTACTTCGCTTTACTCCGCTGTACGGGCTGTCAATTTGTCCAAACTATTAACACTTTCATTCAGAAGTATTACGTTCGTAGCGTAATGCTATTGAGTTGGTAATTATGTTTTAATTCGAACTGATAGGTGTTGACTTGATTGGCTTTGGATATTACTGAAAAGGCAGATGAAATGTTGTCACATTTTACTTTTTATTAGTCATCGTCGGGAATTAAAATGAATTTGACTTCATTTTCCAGATATATTTTCAATATCACAATTTAATTAAAAAATATATGATTTACTTTTTGTCAATGTATTCGAATTATATATAATAATATAGATATCGTTTCTATGGTACTATATATACCCATAGGCCATTGAGCATTGTTGAATTTTTCTATCTATCTATATAGCTGTTGGTTAGAATAGTCAAAATAATAAAAAGTATAAATTACTAACCCCCTACTACTTGAGTATATATTTTGTGCCCCAACGCCAGCTGCCGGATCACACTCCGTAGTGCTTGACGACAGATTTTCTACTTTAGTGGTAGGCGACCCATGCCCAGGTGAACATACTCAAAATGTATAAATGCATAAGAATTATTACAGTTAATACGCATTACAACTGTTCGATTAATCAGTAAAAAAATAAGAGATATTTATAAATATGTGCCATATTTATAAATATCTCTTCAATTTTCAGTTCACAAAGAGCAGTTGTTGTCACATCATCTCAAAATCTCTGTAAGTTACGTTGTTATGATCAGGGCGTGGGTGTGCGGCCATTAAACGGGCGAGTTACGGCCGCCCGCTGTCGCTCACTCGTCTCGAACTGCGTGTTTATGTACCTGAGTTACGAGTGAAAATTACCTGATGAAGTGTTGAGATTTCAAAATTTTGAGTAAAAAGAAAAATTATCTAATGTACCCAATAATCGATAAAAGTGTATTGTAAATTATTATTATGATGTATACTGAACATAATCTCGGAAGTGTTCCAAGAAGATTCTCAAATGCTACAAATCATTTAAAAAAATACAGACGAATTGAGTACCCTTTTTCGAAGTTTTTTTTTATACCTGATAGGCTAGCCTTTGACCACTATCTCACCTGATGGTAAGTGATGATGTGGTCGAAGATGTTGTTCAGGCTAACCTAGAAGTACTGGCTCTCAAGGACAGCTGCCGGAACACACCGTTAAGTGCTTGGCGACAGATTTTCTACTTGAGGGTGGTAGCTAGCCAGGCGGGTATTTGTAAAATACCCTACCACCATGCAAAAAGAAGTGGTTAAAAAAAAGTATTACACGAAGCTTCGGAAAAGCTTATAATGTTGATCGACATTTAGATCGAATTACTTATACGATATGTATGGCGATAAGACGAAGGAGTATATGATGTTATAATAATAGGCAAGATTACGCCTGATGACTTATGTGTATCAGAGAATGTTTGAGAGAGTACTAGTGACAGTTTTTTTGTAGTTCTGACAAGTATTAGTTGGAAAAGTTTGGACGAAGAATACAGTTTGTGTTAATCCCACAAGAATAAAGCAAAGATAATTTTGATATATATATCTATACATAAACAACTTAACGTCGTTTTCCTGAATAACTGGAAGGGACTAGATATAATTTAACTTGAAGTTTCTGTTCGCACCACTTGTGGCCGTAAATGTGCAACCTTTTTCACATATACCCGCATATTTCTTGTAACTTTTCACTGCACAATAAAAATACTAGTCTTCCGTCAAGGACGAGCAGTCTGCATGGAACAACGCTCTTTTTCACCACACGTACGTGGATGCTCGGTGAAGATACCACCATCACCATATTCTTGAACCCGCGCCGCGCATTGTGATTATGTTATAAGTGTTAACAGACCAATCAAAGAATAATATATAGCGAAGCAAGTGAGGGTTTCCTCTGGTGAGAAGCAAACATCCAGGAGGACTCGTGAAACCGAGGATATAAGGACAAACTGATCCAGGTACCACTGTGCAGCTTCTTAATTTCTTCATTGTAATCTGCTTTTTTTATTTTCATCAGCTTATCAATATACCCTCCGCACGTAGCAGTACAACCCGTTCAGTGGCGATCACAGTTTCAACTAAGTTATGACGAGGTAGTTACGAAAACCTGCTTATGATCACCGTCTATAATTGCGATGTAGTTAAAACGTCAATTTAAAATATCGTGTACATAAGTCGAGTGACACCTTACCAAAATATCCAAAATTCAACTCAAAGTCAAAATTATTTATTTAATTTAGGCAATGACGCTCGTAAGAAGGCTAATTACATATAGTAATATTGAAATGTTCTACATTTTACTATCACGTTGATCAAAAAAAAGTATATAGCCCCTGTGGGAAAAACGGGCAAGAAACTCGGGGCCATTCCTTTAAACGTCTTTTAACAATGTATAACATACTTACTATATAATAACATTATTATAATATTTGTTTACATTACGTAGATGCCAGGCGATAGCTTGGCAGAGGCAGAATAGTCCAAGCATTTTTGTCGTTTAAGTAATCACAAACAGTGTAGTAGGATTTCTTAATCAATATATTTTTCACGTGCAACTTGAATTTCCCTTCAGTGACCGTTATAATATGTTTGGGAACTTTATTATAAAACCGTACACAATTACATTTTGTTTCAGGGCCAGTGATTAAGTCCCGTTGACTGTTTCGTTTGTCAAGTGATGTAAAGTGACACTGTAAACTTGAGCAACACGCCACTACTTAAACTGTTGTATGGACGATGTGTTGCTGCAACTAATGAGCGCACAAAAAAATGAGGTATTGCGATAATTTCTAAGACTTTATAAGATGAAATATGTACAAGTAAAACTTCTGAGTTGGAATGGCGTAAGGTACACATCTGTTTTACGCGTAGTTTTATCAACACAGATTTTTTTAATAATTAGCAGACCCCACGTTAGAGCTTTATGAATAGGAAAGTATATTCCCAGAAGTGATAAAGTGTTTGATCCACCAAATTAACCAAATAATATAATATCAAAAAGTTTTACTATTCAAATAAAAATATTAAACAATAACAATAAAAATAACGGCGCAATTGAGAAAAAGATTTGTCATCAAAACATTCTTCACGCGTAATTTCACGCTTGTCTGTCAAAACAAAGTTTTTCCTTGATCGTACCTAATTGGGGATCTTTATACGATTCTGTCAAGAATTAATTTGTCCAGCTGAAGAAATGTCGGATCGTTTGTGTGAGATAAACACACACCTTTCGGTGACATATTTATGTTACTCTCTCCGAGTAATTGAGATTATTTGTTGTGAGGTGTGCTCTTGATATAAACATGTTTTGTGTAGAGAATTTATTTAAATATTTTTTATTCATATGTTTATCAGGCAAATCGAAGTTTTCATGGCAAGTTGAAAAGAAAGTATTTAATAGCATCGGAAGCAATGGTAACGGAGTGGTAATAGTTATGGACTGTCGATAACGTGCCGCAGGTCCAATTTCAATTATGACAAAACTACGTTTGTATAGAAAGTACTACGTGCATTCAAGCCTGAAGCTGAAAACCTGTCGCCAAGCACCAAACAGTATGTTTCGGCAGTCCTTGAGAGCCAGTAAAATTACAGGCACACATGACTTGACAACTGAATGTTTTAGGCAGATGGGCGCAGTGCAGTTCGTCATTTGACTACATGCATATGCTATGGGCAGAGGTTGTTCCGTCACATTAACGTACAAATATATATACAATAGCATAAATAATCAAACATATCATTTCGCCATTATATCCCTGAAGGGGCGGGGCAGAAGTGTTTACCCACGTTTAGTTAGATATGGTTAGTTTAATGTAATTTTATTTACCTGCGGTATACTTTATTAACACAACACTACAAACTGTATACAATATAACACTACTAAAACAAATCAGACTTTTTTAAAAGTATGATTACTGTATCAGCCTGATTGTCCACTGTTGGACACAGCCTCCCTGGAGGCTCTCCCTGGAGGGGTTTGCCATAATCCCCTCGCTTGACAGGCGTCTTGGGGATCGCTGTGTAAGATATCAGTTCGAGAGAAAGCGCTGCTCACCTTCTGGAGTGTTGCCTTAGTCACCTCTTACGACACCCACGGGTAGAGATTGGGGGGTGATATTCTAGCCCGGCGCCCCATGGACGATAGTATGATAACTTGTTATTAATGATAAATAACACATTTCTTTTCGCTATAGTATTGTAAGCTTGCCTATTCGTGTTATAATTGTTATTGCAAATAAAATTAAATATATGGAAAAATTGCAATGTATAAAGAATAACTGAGTAATTACTACACACAAATAACCAATAGCTACGCCGACGAAGCGAGGGCGGAATATACTTGAAATATAAAACTGACGACAAGTATTTCTGCAAAATATATGAATCTAAAAACGCAACGCAATTATTTTCATTGTAAAATTCATAAATTATATTTTTTTGTTCACTAGATTGGCGCACAGAAGCATTGTTTATGACGTACATTGATAAATGTTGCAACCAGAAATAAAGTGAATTAGGTTCGTTAAATTGGACATCTGTAATACTTGCAACATTAGTTTTAGTGTGTGTAGCCACACCTATAATAAGATTACACCAAACTCGAAGCAGTGATGGCTCAGTGGCATTGGCTATGGACTGCCGTGCAGCAGGTCCATGGTTCCAATCCCGCCGCAGGCTTGAACTGCTTCACCGCACGGTGAAAGGGCATTTTAGGAATGCTCGCCTGGCTAGCGACCAGCCTCAAGTCGTAAATCTGTCGCCAAGCACCTAACAGTGTGTTCCGGCAGCAGTCCTTGAGAGTCAGTAAAATTACAGGCATATGAGACCTAACAACTGTACGTCTCAGTGTGACGGGCACAGTGCAATTCGTCTACTAACCTCTGCCTATAACAGGTAAATTTCGTCAACGACGAATTGCACTGCGTCGGTCACACTGAGACGAACAGTTGTTAAGTCTCATGTTCCTGTAATTTAACTGGCTCTCAAAGCCGGAAAACACTGTTAGGTGCTTGGCGACAGATTTTCTACTTGAAGGTATGTTATAAAATAGATATAAATATACATTTTATATATATTTTTTAATGAATTTACCTTTAGAAGCATGCATTTCTTAAATATAAAAGCAAGAAAATTATAGTTGAGAGAAAAGTTTGTAACTGAAACCTCCTTTACCCATAAACACTGCAAAGTTGCGATAAATCCTCTTATTGAAGCGATACATTGCACTTACCTAAGTAGAGTAAAAAACTGAAAGTAGGGATTAGGGCCCCCGCTGGGGTAAGGTGGGGTACACGTGAAGCCACTCTACAGGCCCATTAGCCCCGTGCGGTGATAACTTTTCTTTAGAGATTGTAAGGTTAATAGTTTTCATTTTAGTTAAACGAACTTTTAGATATTCATGCTGGAGATAATATACCCATAAGTAAGTATAACAACGTTTATTATCTTGACAGGTAAGCAAAGCTTATGAATTAACATTTGCGCTACAATTCTAGTCTGCATAATGTTTGCTCAATGCATCATATGTAAACACACCTATCATCATAGAGATATTATATTCCGTTGTTTTGAGTAGGCATTTTTTTTACAAACTAAACTATTATTTTGGTTTGAGCTTCAGGAATGCTTTTGTAAAAATAATGTGAGAATAGATACATGTTGTCGTATTTTTTTGTTGACAAAGAAAATTTAAGTCGCTTTCTTTGTATTAAATCCGTAACAACTGTCAATAACAGATGCATTTTATCTTAAGTGAGAATCTGCACTACGCCCAAACTTTTTTTTAAATTTTAGGATACACAGCGCGGACCAATCGCATTTGGTTTTTTTTAATTTGCGCTTGCCAAGTGTTTCTATCAATTGATCACCAAACTGTCAAGATTTTTTTCAGTTCAGTAATAACGAGTTCGAAATTTGTATTGTTTTTAAACTTTTCTTTTTTTTCTATAATATAATTACAAGCACCATCGCGTGCTAAGCGAAATATCTACCGTCCCCTATGACGGTTAAAGTAATACGATTGGAGTATGAAATTTCGGCTACAATTGCCGTGTCCAAGTGGCCGAGGGGTATAGGCATCCGACGCGATATCGGAGGACGCGGGTTCAATTCCCGCCTTGAGCATAAAATTTTGTACTCCAATAATTTGTTAAATATATTTCTCTTAGCACGCGATAGTGCTTGTAATTATATTATAGAAATATAGAAGGGTAGCGACATCATACAGAGAAAAAGTGTCGAAAGAAGTGTTTGAAAAAACACTTCTTTCGATCAGATGAAGTATAGTAGTCTGGTTGATGGCCGCGCACCGTCCCCTATGACGGTTAAAATAATACGATTGGAGTATGAAATTTCGGCTACAATTGCCGTGTCCAAGTGGCCGAGGGGTATATAAAAACAGGATCGAAAGGCATCAAAAAATGTTTTTGTGTAAAATTGCCAACTGCATTTTTTTTTAAATCTGTGAATGGGGATCCAAATTCCGTAAAAAATATGGATATTCTCCTATGACCATTTCCGAGTAGCTTCAACGGACTTCTCCTTACTGCCCCGCTGAAAGTTTCCACCCTGTATATACCTAAGTACTTATATATACACTGACCAAGAATACATACGTCTGAATTCAAAAAATAACAATGAGATGCTCATACATAGATCAGAATAGAAAGACAAAAATAAAAAATACGCAAATTAATTCACATTCTGATTAAAATGAAATTGTTTTATTCTGATGAAAATTTTTGGCAGGTGAACCCAAATTTATGATCTTGAGGAACGATTTCGAAATGTAAATACGAAACTGAAATTTAAACGCCTCGGAACAAAATAATACATTTTTCATATAATTTATGGGAGAAATCTGAAAAAACGTGAATTTACAGTTTCAACATTTTCCAACGTCTTTTAATTAAATATCGAGAAAAGAAACAATAAAGTTCTATCTGCATTGATTGTGAGGAACGACAGCAGAACGATTTTATGACAACAAATTTTATGTAACCAGTGGGTAAGTAATAGTAGTTTTTAAGTTGAAAATAGTCGAGTGAGTCACAAAAAGGCAATATTTTTTTAACATGATCATGTTCTATACAGTTATGGATATAATTATATACCCATAATATTATAAGACAAATATTATGCCTGATTAAGCATAATATTTGTCTTAAAGCTCACGGAACTGATGGAATCTTCCCAGCGCTGCTGCAGTGGAGCCTGAACAAGATAAAAACTCACCTCTTGGCCATCTTTAGGTCATGTCTAGCATGGAAGTACATACCTAAATCATGGCGGGAAATCAGAGTTGTGTTTATACCAAAACCAGGTAAAACAGATTACACAAATCCAAAGTCATACAGGCCGATAAGCCTAAGCTCATTTTTGTTGAAAACTCTAGAGCGACTCTGTGATAAATATTTAAGAAGTGGACCTTTAGCGGAAAATCCCATCCACAAAAATCAACACGCGTACCAATCTGGCAAGTCTACAGAGACTGCCCTCCACCATGTGGTACACAAAATCGAATCAGCACTGGAAAACAAGCAGTCCTGCTTAGCTACCTTTATTGACATTGAAGGGGCCTTTGATAAAACCACCTTTTCTAGTATCAATCACGCACTGAGAAACAGGGGTGTTGATGATGGGGTGAACACTTTCGTCACCAACATGCTCTCTAAGAGAGCAGCGAGTATAGAAACCTCGGGGACCACTCGCTGTCGTGTAACACGAGGATGCCCACAGGGGGGGGTTTTGTCACCTCTGCTATGGGTAGTAGTGGTGAATGAACTGGTTGAACTCCTGAACAAAGATGGCATGGTCACAATAGGATACGCTGATGACCTTGTTATAATGGTATCTGGACTATTTGAGGCAACTCTATGCGAAAAAATGCAGAATGCATTTCGCGTAGTCGAGATGTGGTGTAAACGCCACAGTCTATCTGTAAACCCACAGAAGACAGAGTTTTTTTTTATTCCCTAACTTTGTTTTTAGTTTACACGAAAAACAAAGTTAGGGAATCTCAAACTTCCCACACTGTTTGGAACAAAATTGACCTTAAGTAAGGAGGTCAAATATCTAGGGATTTGGCTAGATAGTAAGCTTTTGTGGGGAAAACACCTAGAGCATATCACAACAAAAGCTACAAAAATTTTGATGCAAAGTACTAGAGCAGTAGGGAAAGACTGGGGTCTTAAACCGAAGCTCTGTCGATGGATCTACACAGTCATAGTACGACCTGTCCTCACCTACGGCTGCGTAGTGTGGTGGCCACGAACAAGACTGGTAACTACAATAAAGAAACTGCAGCAAACCCAAAGACTGGCTTGCTCGCTGATCAGCAGCTGTATAAAATCAACACCATCAGTTGCCCTTGATGCGATCCTGGGGCTGACGCCATTGCATCTTCATATACAGCAAGAGGCAATGGCGGCAGCCCTAAGGATAAAGTCTACCGATCAGTGGATAGGCACGGGTCAAATCACAAACCATTGTCGAATACTAGATAGGGCCACAAAAATAATACCGGAATCGAGGCAAGGCACTGACAAAATAGCTAGTACCTACCTTGACAACAAGAAGTACAAGCTGGTTACTGAAAATAGCGCTACGGCAGACATATCACCGTCATACAATATTTACACAGATGGCGCGAAAAACAAAACAGGTGTAGGCTGTGGCTACTACTCACCGGAACTTGGAATCCTGGACTCAAAGGGACTTTATAAGACGACAACAGTAATGCAATCAGAGGCTATGGGATTACTGCTAGCTGCGAGGGCATTATTACGTCTAGATTTAAAACCCATTTCAGAAAGTGAGCAAGAGGGTAAGCTCCTACTTTTCACTACGGATAGTGCGGCAGTAATATACGCACTCAGAAAACCAGTAACCAGGTCTAGAGTTATTGCTGAGTGCCATGCTGCCCTACAAAAATTATCAAACAATTACAAAGTAATAATTACATGGACGAAGGGACATAACATGTGCCCGGGTAACACCATGGCAGATACTTTGGCCAAAGACGGGGCAAAAAAACAGGTATGTGATGACGCAAAGAGCCTTTGCAAACCATCAGTAATGGAAATACGAGAACTATTGCGTCGTCACACCGAGAGAGAACAACAAAACCTGTGGGATAAGTTAGAAGACTGTAAACATACGAAGGCCATGTTTCCAACTCTAAACAAGAAGCTGACAAATGACTTGCTAAAGCTACAGCGGGATGAATTGCGCCTTGTTGTAGGCCTCTTTACGGGTCACTGCAACCTGAACTACTTTCTGCATAAAACGGGAGCAACAGACAGTCCTCTATGTAGAGGCTGTATGCGTGAAGAAGAGACCGTGGAGCACGTCCTATTGCACTGTGAAGCCACGGAACAAATAAGAGTTGAAACGGGTCTATGTGAGCCATTCTCACCATCAAAATCCTTTCCACCACCACACACGTCACTGGAGCAGCTATGCCAGCGACCCAGAGTCCTTCTCCGCTACGTTAAGGAGTTGGGATGGCTTGGGTAGAAGCTGGCGGGGGAAATGCACAATACACCCCAAGCGGGACGTCAGTGCAGGACATATCGCCCCCAATTAGAATAAGAATAAGAATAAGAATTATGCCTGATGCAAAAACAGGATCCAATATATTTATGTAGTAAATCGTATAATACACATTTTGTTTCTAAGTATTATGTAGTAACAATGTGATAAATCGCATTGTTCTGAAAGAATGTATTATGTCTTTCAATCATCATAATCATCAACAGCCATAATGTCCATCGTTGAACATAGGCCTCCTACATTTTCCTCCCTTGGTATGCCATAATCCCAACGGTTGCGCGAGTCGCTCACCTTCTGTTTTTTTTTTATTCATCGCTTCTTATACCTTGTTGCAATTTAAGCCCGGCGCATCGAAGGAAATTTCATTTAATAATTCAAAATCTACGAAAAATAAATCAGTAGGTAATAATGTTATTTTTAAATCATGGCTACTTCTTTTATCTATCTAATGTTATGGTACCTAAGTACTAAGAAGAAGAAAAAAAGATACCGGAATATAATTAATATTAATTGTTATAAGATATATAAGAATGTTAGCTTATACTAACGGTTCACAAATACATTCAAAGTAAATTTTAACAGTTTAACTACTCAAAAATAAAGATGAGAAAATCAATTTGAAACAAAGTAATAATAATGAATGACTAGTTGAATATCATTGCTTTGATATCGTTCCTCAAAAAGCGTTCCGATATTATATCTGTTGCGAGCCAGCAAATGACGCGTGAACAATACAGGCGACCTTGTCGCAACCAATTATTCCGTACAGATGAAAGCAGTCGCAACAAATAAATAATATCTGTGATGTGGACGTAGTGAGGACTTCTAACGAAAGGGGATGACATAAAAATTCTCGATCGCTATTTCAATTCTGATCTGTTATCAATGATATTACACAGACATAATATAGAAGCATGTACAAAGTGCATAGGTATCGTCTATACAGGAATGTCCTAGCAACAATAGTGTCGTGGTTTTCCAACATGCCGACTACAGTAAACTGCTGCTGCGATCCATGGCAGCTAGTGTGTCTTTTCTAAATAAATTCATATTTGTGTTACAAAGGAAAAGAGGCATATGTTGTTCCTCGAAGGTGTTATTTTAAATACAGAGCCAGGCAGAGAATTCCAGCGTTGTATCCTGAGCGTAGCGACGAATTCAATATTCGCCGCCCAAGACAAAGGTCAATATTTTCGTCTGTGAGTGATAACTACACACTATTTTCATCACTACCTGTGAGAAATACACAGCACTAGAAACTTGTATATATGTATAAACAACATCAAAATTTCTCAAGAGAAAAACACATAAAAACGTTCCCATCGTCCTTGTATTATTTATGGTGTCTAAACTTACTTTCTGACTGACATTCAACAGTTTTAACTCAAAACACAATGCTGAACACAAAAAATCAATTTGCCATTGCAGTTATAAAATTCGCTTAGTTAATGAGAGACTAAGATGGCCACGTCAGTTATTAATCTGAAAATCTAAATTATACCTAAAACTGACTTATTAATTAGGTAAGATTATGAACTATGAAATGATTTCAGGGAGGCGATTGTTAACATAGATATTTAAATTGACTGCAAAATGAAATGCACCTGTACGCAATAGCTTTTGTCTCAAAAACCCCCTTCCCTTAATACGTTCATGGTCCATGGCAAATCGCAGACCGCTATTAGGTTAAATAGGCCAATGGGACCTGACAGACACAAAGGTGGAATTCCTGTAAATTAGAGCGTTGTGAAATAAAAGAAACGAACGACACGGCCAGTTTACCTGATTTCTGCTCTACAAATAAGTGATTTCCGTAGCGAATACAAGACTAATGATATAAGAAGTATGGCACGTGCGGAAAGTCTCGAGCTATTTTAATTAAAAAACAAAATATGCCTTCTTCTTGAAGCAATAAGTTCATTCGAAATGACAGTCGTTATAAATCAACAGTTATTTTTCAATAAATATACCTTTTCTATTATTGTGTATCATAAATGATGATATTGCAGTTTTTTACTACAAAAATATGTTCATCTTTCTCCTTCATAGACTAATATGTGACAATAATAGTTTGAAATTAAAAATATAGCTGAAAAATATGGCGCCAGGCGGCTGACCAAAAAAATCGGAGCACTTCATAGATACATGTTCTAGCTTATTGTCTTTTGAGTTGTTGGAAAAACAAAATAATATTATAATGTAATATGTTCTCGTGTCGTGTCCAACCAACCAACGCCAATCGCCACCATCTCCTTTATCCATAACTAACACATAAATAGCGGCATCGTGGTGTGTTAATAACTGATGAACATTCCCATACAGATACTTCTTGCATCGTTTCTAATATGAATCTCAATACTAGTATAATATTGAATATCGACCGCCATGTACTCAATATAACTCTTTTTTGTTTCACTTTTTAATAGGTAAATTTAAAATGCAGCTGTTCTTATACAGATTTTTGGAACTGCCATTGGATAATGAATTATCCCACCTAATTCACGGTAAAATGTGACCAGTTAATTATATTCGTAACAATTATGTGTTGAATTTTTTCAAATCATTAAGTGTTACCATGTGAAGATTATTTTTCCTCTAATTTTCGCGCTTTTTGGACTAATAAAAGGTCGCAGCTGCCATGCGCAGCGCGTGTTGTATTGTATTTTGTTTAATTATTATTATGTTTTATTTTCCGTTATAAACCTTATAGTTTATATGCATCGCCACTGCAAGCAATCAATCTATGGTTTGAAATATAATAAATAATTATTTAATAAATATATAATTAATTTATGTCCTATCAATGCTCTATACATATCTTTATTTTGTTATAAGGCAATAAATGGATATTTAAGTCCGAGTTTACTTATTATCCCCCGTTCTAAGCACCATTTATTTGGTTCTTTTGTAAAACTAAGAAAACGATAGCCTGAGATAATGACGAATTCCTTATTAAAATTATATATAACAGAAGCAGTGATGACTCAGTGGCATTGGCTATGGACTGCAGCGCAGCAGCTATGGTTTGAATCCCGCCGCGGGCTTGAGTGTCACCGCATGGTAGAAGGGCATATTGCGAATGCCCGCCTGGCTAGCGACCACACTCATGTAGAAAATCTGTTGCCAAGTACCTAACGGTGTGTTCCGGCAGCAGTCCTTGAGAGCCAGTGAAATTACAAGCACATGAGACTTAACAACTATGTCTCAAGGTGACGGGCTCAGTGCAATTCATAACTATTGACGAAATGGATCTGTCATAGGCAGAGGTTAGTCCACTTACCATCAGGCAATTTTCAAGCAATTTCGATATATATGATAACATAATCTTAAAGTCTCCTATTACACCGGGTTCCCCAATAATAATCGGTTACCGGTTATCAAGAGGGAATGGTCCACACGAGGAATACGAAGAAAATTCACGATATCGATTGTATATCTTTTATTTATCACTTACAAAACTGTGCCAAATTAATAACAAGAATTACTTAGCATTAAAATTTTAAGAAAGTATGTAGAAAGTAGGAACCTATTTTATTTTATTTTTATATTAGGAACTTTCCTAATTTGTCTGGCTTGATCTTGCAGGTAAAAAGAGGCCTGTTTTTTATTTTCAGGATCATATTTTCTTTAGTAGTCATTAATTGCTGAAAAAATCTTAAATACATTTAATCCGAGCCCACAACTTTGCTCATACCAAAGAGTATAGAAAGCACATAAATTACACTAGTAAATGACTGCGGCTTGGCCTTATACTATTCATCTTGTGCCTGCAGAAGACGGCACGGGCGTACGTAAATCCGGACATAATTTATATGCACATTTTATAGTTTTCAATTTATGAGAGATAACAGATAAGTAAAATTGCTATTTTGAAAAATTCTTTGTGTACACTGAAAGTTATTGCAGTATTTTTTTTTGAAAAGTTTTGAGACATAATAATGTATGAGATGAATAAATTTAATTTTCATTTTTAAGACGTGATTATTGTTCTTGTAATTTATCAAGATTTGCAACTGTGTCTTACTATTCAAAAAAGCGAATATTTATACGTAGAACCAATGCGTATATATTCTCATAATATATTTTTGACCAAGTAAACGCTTATATTGTGTTAAGGAACGAAGAAGGCACCTTCAAGCTTAAATGATTGCAAAATTTTGAACCCTAAAAAAAATAAAAATGTGTACCACAAGTAGGATTCAAACCCCTGACCGTATTTTTACCGTACATCTCTGTTGCAGGAACATGCTGTAACAATTTGAGCTATAGCGGTGAATGTGTGAAGCAGGCGTTAGACTAAAACTTACAATGTTTAGTTCAAATATTTCTTAGGTTTATGTGTGTTGATTGTTTCGTTAGTGAAGTTGTGTAAAGCATCATTTTCGGACAAGGTCCTGGATTCAATCCTCGGTTCCGACAGTTAACGAGTTTTTCTGACAACGTAATGTTATGTTGCATCCGGGGTGTGTAACTGTGCCTGGTACAGAGCAATAGGCTCGCCCGTCGTAAAACGAGACCATATATTACTTTACCTCTTTTGTGAATATAAAGTTGTGCTTTGTGGCTTACATTTTAAAAGTTTAGTTTTTCATTCATCAAACTTTTCATTCAGATTTTACACAAATTTCCCATTGGATTTAAGCGGATAGATTAAGAATTGTTACTATATCAGTAGCCAAGCAACTTACAGTGTGTTCTGGCAACATATCTTGAGAGACAATAGACTTACAGGCATACAAGACTTAACAACGGTATGCCTCAGGGTGATGGGTGCAGTACATTACTTATGACGAAATGCATCTGTTTAAGAGGTCTTCTCTTAAACAGATTATTATTATCTTATCTATCTTATCTTATCTGGCAACGGTTAAGCCGCTTAAGATTAGGTGTGCTTCGAGCTCGTAACGTCAGAATCCCATAAAAAACACCATTTTTTATATCGTTAATTTCTTTTTTTAAGTGTTCATGTACCTACATATTAACAACATTATATATGAATTTGGCAGCAAGATCTCAACCAAAAACTATAGATTTGTTGCTGATTATTCTCTGATAATTAAAATTAAAATACAATATAACTTTCCAAGATTCTTAAACAATTTGAAAATACGATTAGATAAATTCGTAAAAATCAATTGCATATAAATCCATAGCAAATTACGATTTCAGCATTTTATCCCAAGCTTCATAGCAGAGCTTTTCCTACCTCAAGCACACGTGTTCAACTAATACCTGCCAGCTATTCACCTGTCACACCTTTCTTCACCACATCTCACCAATTGCCACTAGTATATCATCACTGGTAATAAATCAGGTTTCAGACAACCCACCACATTTCTGTATCGTCTAGTTGGCGCCAGTAGTCCGGTCTATTTACACATTCAAGTTTACATAAATTCCCATAAAGCTGAATATTGGCATAGTTGTTCAAAACATCATTATAAAGAAAATCTCAAAAGTCCTCATCGTTCCGAGGTGTGCTAAAAATTTGGCACGGGGTCAAAGGTAAAAAAAATGAGTTTTTTGCGATTTTTAGCGAAACGGTGAGTTTTTTCGCAAAATTACCCCAGTACAAAATTGTAGATCACAAAATTCTCTACAAAAAATATATCAATAATTTTTTTCCTAAAAGCCACCATTTTGGAGATATAACGTTCCGAAAAGTTGGATCAGTCGTAATCCCTCTATTTTGCACACGTTTCCACGCCACCTATGAGGTAGTGTACAAAGCGCGTTTTTTTTAACGTGGTTTCCCCAGTAGGCCTATTCCACGGGTCTGCTGAGATTTTATATGTTTTAAAACTATTGCAAAATAATATTATATATTATAGTGGGCAAAAACAACGGCGGTGTAATTAAATAAAATACTTAAAATAAAAAGTTAGTCGTCTGATTCATAACTGTCCAAGATTTCTGTTTCTTCTTCTTCTTGATCTTCTTCTCCTTCTTCTTCCTGTTCATCCTCTTGTTCTTCTTCTTCTTCTTGTTCTATTTCACACGTAAACTGCCCCAATAGCGATTCCTGATCGGTATCAAACGAATCTTCAAGAGTTGGTGACTCAACATTCGAGCATGATCGGCCTTGACAGTGTGTGCATGCCAGGGAACAAAACAGTCCAACTTTTCTGCAACCACATTTTGCACTACACCCTTTCTTGCAGTTGCAAAATATTGTGTTGAGAAGTTTCTCAGGTGCTGGTGGAAGTAAAGTTTGAACTGGCTCTAGTGTATTGTCGATCAACTTCCAACCCCAGTCTTTAGGGTCCAGCTGATTACCAAGCCACACTTGAACTTGGTAATATACCCGAAACAGATGTTGATGAGCAGCTACTGAGGTTGGAGGAAGAGAAGCTAAGTTGACTTGTTTTTTATTACGCGTATTTTTCACGAAAGATGTGTATCGCAACTTATCTAAGCAAGTGGTTTTTTTGGGGGCTCCGTACATAGCAAGAAGAAATTGAACTCCGTTGGTGATAACATGTTGTTGAGTTGAATTACTATTTTTAAAAACTTCAGCACATTGTAGTAAATCTTTTTTTTCAAACATTTTGAAAACTGTTGTTTTTCCTCTCCTGTAAAAAGCAGATGTCGTATCGCAGCCAGTTATTGCGTGTAGAAACAATACATGATTTTGACATTTAGGAAAATTGGATAAACTGTTTGATGAATATATTTGCGATTGATTTTGGGCTTTTCCGGGTTTAAAAAAATAAATAATTTTTTCAGTTGGAGTTCGAGCAGTAAGCAAGACGAGTAAATCAACATCCTCACCAACAACAACAGTTGTATTTGTCATACTGAATTTCTTTATCGCTGTTTCAATAATCAATACATCAGCATCATCATTAGCTTGTTCAACGGATATATTCTCAGCAGTAAATTTTGCTTTCAACATCGAAATAAACCTAGATTTATTGTGATTATTTGCAAAGAATTTCTGTTGACTGGTAGGAACTGTCATTGATTCATCGAATATAATATCAGAAGAAGTTGATGAAGCAGCATTTCGACGGCGTTGCTCTGCTGCTTTAATATTTCTCGTATAATCATCATATCCGTCAAATACGACAGTAACTCTGGAACCAAAATGTCGACGTACATATTGAACGTATTTATCTAAGATAACGTTAAATGTTTCCTCGCTATCCCACACCACTCGATGTAATAAGAATCCTCCGTCAATTATGTACGTTGAATTAGTGTTATTAATATCAACATTTATAGTCTGAAAACAATCGTAAATAGCCGACTTCTGGGTCTTGCGCATTCCAATGTCATCAAATAATGTTAACGGATAAGGAGCTAATTCATACTCGAAATATTTCTCAATTTCATCTTGAAAAGCCGCAGTAACACTCATACGTTGGAATAATAACACTGGGTCAACAGGTACTTTTTCTTCGTGAACTTTTACGGTGCTACTCATAGCTAAAAGAGGAACAACTTTGTCAGCGCGTTTAAGTTTAATATCTTTAAATGTCAGTCCAGTTATTTTAGCAATAGAGATAAGCCCAAGTTCACGTGCTTTATAGCAATTAATTGTATTATCACCAACGACACCACTTGCAATCGAGATGACTTTGTTAACCTCTGGGAAAGGATCATGAATCGAGAACCACTCAAGAAGCATTCGTATGTCTTTAGCGTCTTTTTTTACACGTGAATCACTGGCATCAACATGCTGTTCAGTCGTATCCATCCTAACATTAGCAAGATCTTCTAATTTCTCACAAACTGTGTTCATTGCATGCATGCTGTAAACCCATTTACTGATTACACTTTGTTTTGTACTTCTTCCTCGAGCAATACCTCCATCTGTCTTCATGGCTTTCATCATAGACTGTTCGATAACCATGTCTGTAGAAGTTCCACAACTCAATTTATCTGAGCGTCTCACGGTGAAAAATCCTTCGGTAAATTTTTCGTAAACTTCAGGATCCATCGAGTCCTGTAATTGCATCATGTCTTGTAAATACAAGTGTGCAGATTTAGCATATGGAAAATGTCCTGACGAGTGGAAATAAGGTAACATTTCTTTTACACAACTTAAATGAGCTTTCCAGTCCCCCATACGCTCAGCTCTCAAAAATTCTTTTGCAAGTGAAACCATATTAAAATATTGTATCCAAAGTTGCGCTGTTGGTCCTCGTTCCTCAAAATCTTTCAATTTCATATTAAATTTATGAAGTAAAGCACCTGATACTTCATTATCATTTTCAATATCTGAATATGAAAGAGTGCTATCTAATATATGGTCAATATTTATGATTAAATCTGCTCCCATGATATCATTAATATCTATTGTTTTTAATATTGTAATTGCTAAAGCCAGCTGGAGTAGTGTATGTGCTCGAACAGCTCTTGCGTAAGCATGACCATTGAGCATTTTTTCTAATGACTTTGGTGCATAGATTTCTGAGAGTACTTCTTTTATCCCGCTACCTTGCATAATATAACCAATTGCTCCGAGATAAGACATGAGTAGATGAAATCCTCCAAGTCTGACAATAATCTTCGATACTTCAGAGCCGTCAGGTGCGGCTGATACAATTTCTCGAGCTTTCGCATACAAGGGTTGGTCGAAAGTCACGATGCATACAGTGTGGCCGTAACGTTTCGCGTTCTCTAATGCACAAAGTAAAGTCGTATAGACAGTATTATAGTTACTAGCTGGTTGATGGATGAATGGTAAAAATGTAATCTGAGATTTTGAATAATTTGTATGGTAATTTGTTAAGCGCTCAATAAAACCGTTCCAACCAGGTAATGATGTATTTTTCCACTTTCCATAAAACCATACTACATCAGAATTTTTATGAAAAGATACTGTTTCAGTTCCATATCCAAAATCTTGGACATATATTTTACTGTAACCAACTACATCACTATTCTGATAGATCTGTATTGGCACATGAGCTTTTGCTTTGAAGTGTTTTGCTGAAAGAACTTCTTTTATTCGTTGCATAGGTTCTTCTAGTAAAACAGAGTGCTTTGGAGTTACAATTTGAATTATACCCATTATGTGGAGTGAATTGTTACCATCTAGCGTATTAACATTTATATCAGCATTATCTGCAACGTATTGAATAAGTGTGCCACTTTCAGGTGGTAGGACATGAGGAAGAGGATGAAAAACTGCTGCTGACTCGTACATCAATGTATCATTATAAGAAGCACACAAACCAAAAGACGACAAAATTTGTATAAGACGCTTAGACCCGAACCTCCGATGAAAAAAAACTGAAAGACCTAACTGTAATTTGGACTTGAACGATCTTGGTCGAATAGCAGTCATGATACTATGACAAATATTGGTGCATACTAGTTTTAAATGATCGAAATTTGATCGTTTATTTTTTAAGATCATTTGCTCCAAAAAAAATGTCAGTGACTGTGGGATGTCATTATTTAAATCTTCAAACATTCGACCTGGTGGAGGGTAGTAGGAATTATCAAATACCGAGGATTGAATATCTTCTCGAATAATAGATGCTGCTGCTTCTAGAGTTTTTAATCGTTCTTCTTGTTTATTAATTTTTTTATTTTCGGACCAAGATTGATTTAAAATTTCATGGTGACTGTTTATCAAACATACAAATGTTAACGCTCCCGGTTTTTCAGTGATAATAATTTTATCGCCATATTTCAGTTTAAGTCGCAGCTTAATAGTCCTGTTATCTAAAGTTAAAATTTTGCTAACATCTTTTAACTCAGCCAAAGTAAACTGACAGTCATTGCTACTCTCAATGTATGTAAATATTTCCTGCATTGCCAGATCTGTTGCTTCATCTTTAGGACGACCAACTGTACCGCCAGTAGTCGGTTTCAAAAAAGAAGTATAACATTCTTGGTGATACTTTGCTTCAGCAGCAACTAAATCATAGTCAAATTCGATTCGAGCAACAACAGCTTTCGATATAGCATCGGAACGAGTTCGTGCTACTTCCAAAATTGAATGTTTGAATTGGAGTGTACTTACTTGACAAATTTTACTGCGACGATCTAAGGATTTTTTTCTCTGCAACTCTTCATTCAATTTATTGCCACAAAATAAACATAGTTTTTTAAAACAAAAATCTGAATCACTTGAACGGGATCTAGTACGAGGAGGACTACATACTGTAGATCCTGTAGATGTGTTAGCTTCTTGTTCTTCGCGTTTTCTTTTGATGGCAGCAGCAATAGAACACTTCCGCGTATAAATTTTACGACAGTTGCTATGTATTGTCACAGTTTTTTGTTTTTTAAGAAATTCCGAGTATCCATCATCTCTTTCAGCACTTGCATTAATCAGTGTCTTCATACCACGATCAACAGTTACAGTTTCACTTTCAGTTAAAAGATGAGTACAAATAAAACAATATTCTGACATTTTTCTTATAAAAATCTAAAACGCACAAAATAGGTTAAAAGATAGGTTAAGATAAGCACATGTTTTCCCTACGCAGTGGCGCTCAAGACTAACGGTATGTATTTCGTATATTGGGCATGCCGTATTATACGTATTACGTATCCATAGCAACCATCACCTCCTCCCCACCACTCATTCCCCTCACACACAAACACATCTTCACACACAAACACACAAACAAGGTCTTACATACACTATCTTCTAGCACTATCACTACAGATGTCTATGCTTTAACTTTAAGGTGCATTCTTATATACCTACCTACTTTGTTTTTCTGTTTTCTGTTAAGTATACTTTTAGTAAATTGTGTAATCCTGTTTTGGCCATATGTTAAGTTTTTATTATGTATATTTATATTTTCTGTAAACGCTGTTGGATTACCATAATAAATAAATAAAAAAAAAAAAAAAAAAAAAAAAAATAGAGGGATTACGACTGATCCAACTTTTCGGAACGTTATATCTCCAAAATGGTGGCTTTTAGGAAAAAAATTATTAATATATTTTTTGTAGAGAATTTCGTGATCTACAATTTTGTACTGGGGTAATTTTGCGAAAAAACTCACCGTTTCGCTAAAAATCGCAAAAAACTCATTTTTTTGACCTTTGACCCCGTGCCAAATTTTTAGCACACCTCGGAACGATGAGGACTTTTGAGATTTTCTTTATAATGATGTTTTGAACAACTATGCCAATATTCAGCTTTATGGGAATTTATGTAACCTTCCTCCTGATTTTAGGCTTAAATAGACCGGACGCGTCCGATGATCAGGTATTTGGCACGAGTTTTTTCATTGCACTGTGGAGGTATCTCCGAGCTTCCCTGTTGTGTTTGGCATGGTTCGGCATATGGCAACACTACGACGTGTGCTATTCAAAATATTGGACTCGTTAGTGTGGAGAAAGATTTACATATTATGTTAGTTTTAAAACGTAAATCTACAACTTATATAGGTCATCATATTACACCTTATTTATATATTCATATTGATTTTGTAAACAACAATCCGGATACGCTAAATTAAATGTACTGTAGTGTTTTATCCATATTAACTTATTAGGAACCGGCTAGGACCCGCGTTATATTTACCGGAATCTTCCCGGTAAATATAACGCGTAGTGTTCCTAGAGATAATTAATGATTTTGACGATAGGACAAAGCAATACCCCCATGGGGTGCCGAGTTAGAATGTCAATTTCTACCTGTGGGTGTCTTAAGAAGCGAGTAAAGGTAATACCAAAAGGTGGGCAGCAGCTACTTTTGAGGAACTGATGTTTTAAACTGCGAACCCCAAGACGCCTGCCAAGCGTGGCGAATATGGAACCCCCCGACGCTCCCTTAATGGGGCAGGCTCTATTCAGCGCGGAGGAAAATCCGATTTTGATACAGTACAAAGCAATTTATGGAAAAAAGAAAGAGAACTCTTAATTGTTGACGCTTCGTAATGAACTGGAACACGCAGCAAACACATTTACAGCGACCGATCGATATAAAGATCAAAAATAGAAGAAAATCATCAATTTCATTAACAACTGGGTTAAAAGTGTTTTAAAGTACATATACAGTTAGTATTGTGAAGGTTTATGCTAACCGTTGACCACGCCATCTCAACTGATGTGATGATGTCGTAGATGTTAATATGGGCACCCTCAAAGGGAGTCCCTTAGGGTCAACCAAAGCCAAAGTTAACTACCAGAATAAATTTTCTGATTAGAACTAGATAACTAAAATAGTTAGTACTACCGGGCTAACTGGTTGGGCGAGTATTTGCAAAATGCCCAGCTATCATGGAATACGTCCACGCTTGACGTCTATACGCTGCTCTTCTATTGTTTTCAGCCTGGGTCGGCATATCATGCCTACAATTGGCGTTAGAGTGAAATTGTCGATAAGTGTGTGGGGTTTTTTTTTTTATATGATATTAAAATTTAAAAGCCTTTTCTATACCTACTATAACGAGTACTTTTTATTCGTTAAATTAAACTTAAGAGTAGAGTGCACGGAGTTTGTGCTTTCTATACAAACTTAGTTTCGTCATATTGTTAATTACAAGTGTTCAAAGTCGGTGAATATTTGTATGCATATTGCTGATCTTCATATTTATCCCTAAATGTCAAAATATCAGTTCCCATAGATTATAAAATTATGTATTAAAAATGGATTACGGCAAAGTAACGCCTGAATCTATTCATTCACTTAGTATGTAAAATATGACGAAACTATGTTTGTATGAAAAGCACCACGAGCACTCTAGCCTTAAGGCATCATACAAGTAAAATATATATATAAAGCCACCTCCACACTTGCCTACTAAACATCGTACCTATTCCAATTATATTTAACAGTCGACACCTAGGAAGTTCATTAAGGCGACACTATGTCGGTAATGTGCGCGCGCTCTAATTGAGCATTTTGTCGCAACTCAACGACCGCGCACACACTTGCAACATAAGCGATACTATGGCTTATCTTTTTACTATGTTTAAATTATTATTTAATTGTAAATGATTTAATTCATGGAAATTTAATTTTTATTTATAAGAACTTTAAAGTTTATATAGCATCACAATCTAAACTGTGCGTCGGCATCTGGACATAGCATATTGTTTTCCGGATACCGTCGTTTTCCCGCTATTTAGTATTTGATATATACTTCAATATTACGAATAAATTGAGCATGAATTGGAACACATGGCACAAAGAAATGGTGATTAGGTTTCTACTTTGTATATAAATAGTTTTAGCAGTATCTCTTTGATTAAATTATTATTGTACACTTCCTCTTAAACACATACAATTCTCAGAACTGGAAGTCCGTTTCTCTTTACTTAATGTACGTAATGACGGTAAAGATTTTAAACTAAACCTTGAGTTTTACAAAGATAGTATAGACTCGTATACTGTCAAAACAAGAAAATACTCTTGTGTGATCACTTGACTACCAACATTAAACTTTTTAAAAAAAGGACGCTTCTAATGTAAACTTTTTGATATCTGCTGAAATAATAAATTTATAAATCGGAGTAGTGAGCTTTATTCATATTTGTTCTCCATAAGGAAATCTTATTTGGTCATATCATGGTTCAAAGAAATATAAATATGAAAACAGAATCATGAAATCAAAATCATATCCCTTTACGACCATGATGGTCGTAATATAGCTTGTCTATTTACGACTAGTGCGCGTTTACATCGTTCCAGTCTAAACAGCTTAGTGCAATTGAAACAATCATGGCAGCTCACGCGTGGCTCGTAAATACCTGCGTTTATTGCCGGTGCATTTGAATGATGCAGTTACTTGCATCAGTAAGTGGGCGAGTGTACTAGATAATGCTGGTAAAACGATAAAAGTGTGCAACACAGATGAATATGAACTTGGGTACAAATTTATCTACCGGTCGTGAAGTCTGCATTGTAGTCTAACCCCCTTACTTATAAAAAATCCGCTATGTAGTTGCTAAGTAATGCATAACTAAACAGTGTTTAAGTAATGCTTAAATATTTCTTACTTATAAACGCTACTTAGCAACTATTTAGCTAAGCAATGGATAATGAGGTCAAAAGTATTTTAAACTGACAACATTGAACTAAAAGATATTATGGAAGACCCTAATTGCCAAAAAGCACGTATCTATTGCTAAAAATATTAAAATTAAAAAGTTAAAAAATATCTATTCTTTGTAGGTACGTATTTTTGTACATATGGTTAGGTGTACTGGAGACATTTGTAGTGAGTTTTAATTTTGTAATTTGGTAAATTCAAAAGTGCCCCAATAAATTTCCAATTATGCTATGGAATAACAATCTATTCCATAGCATTATTGGAAATGCATTATGGGGTTACCCCAGAATTTACGGGTGTAACTCCAGAATACCGTCAAGTCCCGCTGGAAGTTATCTTTTTCCATCCCAAACAATGTCTACGTTTTTTTCTATGAAGCCAAGATTCCAATTCTTGTTTATTTTTAATCATTTTATAGCGATTCCTTAAATCACAGTAAGTGTAATTTAAGGTATCGCTTATCAAATGAATTTACGGAATATAAAGGCCGTAATATGTTCTTGTGTTTCGTCTAGTGTGCTCGAGAAAACATGCCAATAGGCTCGCCCCTTATTACATGGGACTAAAACCCAATTGGCCGAAACATCGGTGTTTACACAACATTGCCTACCCCTTCGGGGAATACAGGCGTGATTATATGTATATATGTAAAGTTTATGTGTATGTGTTTTTGTTTTCTACACGTATTCACGTTTTAACGGCTTGAGGGTTTGGATGAAATAACAGAATAGTTAGTTTGGGTTCTCCTTACTTTTCATCATCATTGCCTACGCGGGTGAAACCGCGTGGCGCGGCTATAAGAAAATTACAATGAGTTCGATCACCGGATCGGATCAGATGTTGGGGTTTTAATGAGATAGTGATTTTCAGTAACAGTCCGGCGTCTAATTTGGACCAATTTATTACCATTTGGTAATAAACTCGCGCCCTATTAAATGAGATGCTTAATACAATTAAGAATATTTCAACTCCTAAAATATATTTTTTTTGCTGAACTGAATCGACATCTATGCTGAAATAAGCAATTAAGTGCTCAATTCTGCTTTTAAATTGAATCACTAGTATTATTTACGTCTTCTTACCGGTATTCTAGACCTACTATAGTAGGTATGGAGTAATATTGAATCGTCCTACCCTGACAAGGATTATATATACTTACAATTGTTAGGCGAGGGAGATATATCCCCCTTATGAAGGGTCAGTTTATATATCTCAGCTATATCAATACAAAATACAAAGCAACAACATATTTAAAATACTCGTTAACAACGCATAGAACAACACGAGAACAAAAATGTAAAAAGTTTTGGCTTTGATTTTATAATCGACAACCAACGTTATTAGTAGCAGGTATAGTATACCCGCTACCTTTCTGTAGAAACTGTTTTCCACCCAATGTTCAGCAACACCCTACTCATACATATCAAAGCGAATAGTGATATAATACTGAAATACCTACACCACTCATTGAGCGCATCGTTTTCCAAGTTGCCTTTTAATACATCCAATAGGAATATACGAGTGTAGCACAATCCTTATATTCTTAATTCAGGAACTGTACCTGCGGTATACTCTTCAATAAGATCAAGAAAAGTAATTAGGTTACGCATAATATTTAATTCATCATCCAATGTATGTTTCTACTTACTATATTTTTACGATTTATTTACAGAGTATGTCGTGTTTATAGTTTTGTATGCCTCCTTGACCATAGCCTCAATGGTAACTAAATCAGCTCATCCGAAATATCGGCGCCATCTTGCTACTTAAATATTTAAACATGGGTTGGACAGTGTTTAAATTGACAGCTGATTTAAGCAGTACTTAGGAACTGGATAAAGTTATGTAGCGTTTATGAGTAAGGAATTTTGCTAATCAGCTGCTAAGTAATGCTTAAAATTTAAGTAGCGTTTATAAGTAAGGCTGAAATGTTTAAACTGACTAATAGGGTAGTTTTTGGGCTATTTAGAAACTGGTTCTTAAAGGCAAAAGATTCTCTAAAAAGAGTTGATAGCCAAGCGAGCGTTACAGATGTTCTAATACAATGCTATAAAGGTCAAGCCAACAATAGGACTCATAGCTAAATCCAGTTAACAAAATGGCCATGCATGCTGAGTAGATAAGTAAATAATTATGTAGAAAATCTAACACCAAGCTCTTAATGGTGTGTCCTTGCAGTTCATAAGTATAAAAAGTTATAAAGTTTAGTTAATCATATAACATTTATTATCTTAGTATTTAAGTAACAATATTAAACATTTAACAAATATTTAATTTATTAATACTGAATAATAGTTATTTAAGCTTCATAACATAGTACATGTCTAACATCTATATTATATGTATATAAGAAAAGTAGGTTATATTTAGAAGTTTCAGGGTCTTGAGTGCTCTACGATCCTAGCCAGTTTATGGGCATCTTAAAGCATGCAGTATATGAATAAGGTTCTCGTAAGTTAATAAAACTAACATGAATTATTTGAAAGTAACATACTGTCGTGTTCAAACGCAGCACAACACCTTTATGGCATAAATAGTGACGCGGCTGCTATTACGCACACTTGCCGGTAATGTGGCTAGCTGCTGTTTGTGTACGATGTTTACGTGCAGTTACGTGCACGTTAATGGGCGCATATTGGGTACTGCACAAATGTAATATTACATATATGAAAATGTTTGTGTGTATGCATGTAATATTTAACTTTCTTAACAATGGGATTATGTTGTTTTTTTAGAAACGTAAATTATTTGGTTATTTTTATGGCACGTGGTGTAATGTTATGGCAGTCGCGGTAACGAGGATACAAATACCTTTTTTTTTTTTATATAATATCAAAGATTAGTGCATACATAGGTCTATACTTATACATAAATCTCAAGAACTCTTGCTTTGACCACCAATTCAAAATAAGAGTTCAACTACGAAAAAATAGATCAAGTGTGTTCAGACTCAGCTACTGGTTTTTTATTCATAACTGTTCTGCAGCGCAACAAACCGCAAAAGAGACGTGTTCGTTTGTTTAAGTTACATGTGACAAACGACAAATACTTATAACATATGGAACATTTTTAATTAAATATGTGGCTTAAAGTAATAGCTCTTCGCTAAATAACTACATTTAAATTCTGAAACTTATTCCATCCATGAGGTGGAGACTAATTATATAGGAACGAAAGTACCGACAGATATTTTATTATTTATTTATATCTCATAAGTACAGCCTTTGACCATTATCATGATTCGGATAATCGGGAAGATGTTGTTTAGGCTAACCTAGAATTACTGGATATCAAAGACAGCTGTCAAAACACATCATTAGGTGATTGGGTACTAGGGTGGTAGCAAGTCAAACGAGCATTTGCAAATTGCCCTACCACAATGCAAAAGATAATGACATCTTTATCTTTTGAGATTCGACAGCAGAGTTTCGACAATTGGGCTCCGTCTTAAATATATGAAACTTAAAATATTAAAAACTAAGACATTCAGCATGCTCAGTCGCACGAACGCCTCAGTTTTTAATATTTTAGTGTAATATTAGATCGATTTTATATATTTTTATAATGCGTTAAAAATAGAACAGAAAGTGTTTATCTTATAGAACTATCTTATAGATCCGCTAAAATTACTCGTAGTTTGACCGTTCAATATGTTTGCACTGAACTATACTCACTATCACTGTTATTGGGGACGATATTCGGCATGGACAGGGACGCACCTGTTTCATTAAAAGCTATGTACTGTTGGGGTTGCATTGGAACATACACCATCTAATGAGTATTTCCTCGTTCCTATCGAGCCTTCCTACTGGTAGTATTAGACTTAATTTTACTCAAACTACATTACCTAGTGCTTTTACTGAGATTATTTACTAAGTAACAGATAAAATCATTTACTAAGCCGTTAATTACTAGGTATTTATTCATTTTTTTATTGCTGATAGACAGCTTTTGACCACAATCTCGCCTGATGGTAAGTGATGATGTGGTCGACGGTGTTAACAGGCTTAACCTAGACTTACTGGCTCTCAAGGTCAGCTGCCGGAACACACCGTTAAGTGCTTGGTGACAGGTTTTCTACTTGAGGGTGGTAGCTACCCAGGCGGGCATTCGCAAAACGCCCTTCCACCATGCGGTGAAGCTCAAGCCCGCGGCTGGATTCAAACCATGGACCTGGTACGCGGTACATAGCCAATACCACTGAAACATCACTGCTCTTTAACCATAAAAAAAATTAAAATGCTTACCGTAAGAAAAAGTATCTGCCAATAAACTTGAAGCGTAAAATCGATGTCGGCAGTGAAAAGTTAATTGTAGATTTTTTTTCATAATATTCCTATTTTTTTTTTTTTATTATTATTTTTCTGATGTCGATAAGCTCTGTCGTCCCGCTTGGGATGTATTGTGTTTATCCCCGTAGCCACCCGAACTCCTATAATATTATGTATCGGCGTATGGCTTTAGGTCAGTGGATCCATAGGTTCACTTTTATCATGAGTTCATGGTCATGAATCCATAAAGTCGCCATTCCTACTATCACCTACTACGTACTACCCGATAATGATGCAAAACCGTATTTTGCTTAATTTCTTCTGTGGTCTTGTAATGCAATAGCATATTAGCCACAATTTCATTTTTCATTATACAACCTCTATACAGGAGACCATCTGGAAGCGTGAGATAGTTAGTCAAGTGATGATCATAGGTGGGGTAAGTTGCTTTACAAGAAAAACACAAAAATATATGGCACAGTTTATATATAGGTTCTATTCTCGTTTGTACTTAAACTTAGTCGTATTATACCAGCTGAACGGACAATGGTGGGATAAGAGAAAGAAATATATAATGATACTTACCTAATTATTACTACAAAAATATAAGATATCATGCCACCAGTTAATCATTTCTGATAACAGCCAAACTTACATTTTCGTTCATAAAGCGTTGAGTTCGGATGTAACTCTTACACCCAAACTTAGCTTTGGGTAACACATAGATTTCAGGCCTAAATTAGCTGCATTAAAGTGGGGTGTTCTTTGGTATTTCATATCGGCTTCTAAACCTGCATCAAGCTCAAGTCCAGCCTTATATGGAATATTTCAGCCACCTCTTGGATGGTTCATCTAAGTGCCAGCTTGAAATGTTGAATTCCATAGATAATCGAGCTAAAAAGCTCATTAGTGGCAATGTGTCAGTGGATGCTGGACTCCAAAGCCTCGAAGATAGACGTAAAGTTGCCAGCATATCGGTATTTTAAAGGCTTCTTCTTTTTTCTTCTTTAGAGAATGTGCCTTATCCCCCATCACCTTCCTTTCACCGGATAACAAGACGAACAGGAATACGGCATCCATTCCTGGTCAATATCTAGAAAATACGCTTTAAATCCAGATTCATTTGGCGTACGGCTGAGGTAGGGCTTCCTTGTATATATTTCCCGATAGATATAATTTGGGAGTCTTCAGGTACATAGTGAATAGGTATCTATTAGGCCAGCATGCTCCACTGTCAACCACGTCGTAATTTTCTTTCAGGAGGCATTGCGGTCAAATATTAAAAAAATACATCCTCAAATATAAAATCTGTCCCTAACCAGTGTGTTTTCCGGCAGATATCGTTGATGGCCAGTTATTCTAGAATAGCCAGAATAACATCTTCAACCACCTCATCACTTACCAGCAGGTGCTTAAAGGCCAGCCTATCAGATGAATTAGATTTAAAGAAAAAATTACTTCAGCACTGATTATTATAATGTTCAAACAAAATAGCAAAATTAATATCAGAAGACATGTCCTAAACTACAAACGAATATCCTGCTAATACCCGATTGCACGAAGTCATTAGTATTCACTAAAGGTGCTTTGACTTCTCACTTAGCAAATTAGTTATATTAATTAAAATTGATCACCTGCGGAGTTCCTACCCGGAGCAAAAAGTACGGAACATGGGCTGAAGCGTCGGTTGTATGTTGGTGGTAACCTTTAGGCCACCTGCTCGGCGTGTTCGGCTTTCAAAGAAACGTTTGCTTTTGATCGTTAGGGTGTGAAACTGCGCTGAATTACGAGATTCGCAGTAAGCTCAGTTTTTTTTGAAAATTATGAGATAAATATTCTAATGGTTTTAAAATAAGATTCATGAGCATTTATTTACATGTTTTAAGTGCTCAAAATGTATTAATAATATCGAGAGTTTGGGTTCTAAAGTTTTTTCTCTTCTATATTTTCTTCAATCAATATTTTTCTGTGTGATATGCGCTTAGCTAGCCATAGTGCTTCTAATCGTATGAACGATTCATAAGATGCCTACCTCTGTAACTAAAAATGTCAGGCCAAGTGTTTTGAATCATGGTAACTAATTCAAAAAAATCTTTCGTTATTTTGAGTGTTGGAAGTCGGTTCCGTATATTTTTTCAAACATTTAGTTCATATCTACGTTTATTACAATAGTATTATAAATGCAAAAGTTAGGAGTAAAAAAAAACTCTCTCTCATGGGAGTGAGTTTTTACTCCTTCACGCTGAAATGGTTGAACCGATTTGAATGAAACTTTGAATATATTGACTCAGGTTAGATAGTTAAATGAATAGGCTCAGAAGTTATAGTGAGGTAGCCCCATCCGATTCCATAAAGGGATCCCACTTAGTATTTCTTGCAACGGAACCCGCAGTGTATTATTTAGCTCTCTTATCAAATCCCAGACAAAATGAAGTAACAAAACAATGCCATTGAAAACTATTTTTTTCAATGTAAACGATATCATCGTCAAGAAAAGTGTAATGAAATCCCCCTAGAAGTTTCTGATTTCCTTGTAAGCACTTACCTATAGCGGCATATTTATTGGCTGCAAATGACCAAATACCAGCAGGGCTATAGGAAAGACTAACAACTAATGTGTTTCATTTGTTACTACTTATTAAACCTTAGTTTAAACCAAATTCCGGAATTAGAAATTGCATAAAATCACAAAGAAGTAATGAAAAAAAAAAGTTATGCTGCTAAAGAAAACATATGTTTCATTAATATTATGTTCTTTCGTCGCGTCCTATGTTTCTGTATATAAAACGTTTTTTATTTAACAAGGGGATGATAAAGAGGGACAAAGGTAGGAAGATGGGAGAAAAAATGGGTAAGGCTATGGCGTATATGTCTATGGATAGCTGCATTTTATTTAAAATGTTTTTGGACCAGTGATAGCTCAGTGGCATTGGTTATGGACTGATGCACAGTAGGTCCATGGTTCGATTTCCACCGCGGGTTTGAGCTTCACCGCGTTGTGGAAGGGCATTTTACTGGCTAGCGACCACCCTCAAGTAGAAAATCTGACACGAAGCACCTAACGGTGTGTTCCGGCAGATGTGCTTGAGAGCCAGTAATTCTAGGTTAAGCCTGTTAACACCTAAACCACATCATCACTTACCATCAGGTGAGATTGTGGTCAAAAGCTTACCTATCAGCAATAAAAAAAATGGATGTAGGTATTTCTTAACAGACGAATTTATTTAGCATTCCATGAATTCACCATGCGGGTACAGAGTCCATAGCGTTGCAGAAAAAGAGGCCCAAGTCAAGGTGCCTGGAACTTGCAACCCGGTGAGTAAGGTTAAGGGGCCCCTTTATGATGCATCAATGCTCCCTTTCACCGCTCGAGCCTCCTCCCCTGCCCAACCAAATTTGATAAGATCCCACTAAAGCCGCCTTGGATACACATTATAGGATGTAAGTTACGGTTGTTCTTGACAGGCCAAGGTCTTTTAGTAGGTTATATAGGGATTTCGCTGGTATACCCCTTGCTCCAACTTCTGCAGCAGCTACTAGAAATTGAAAAAGAATGTAGTCAGGTTATTAGCATAAATCCAATAAGTAATGTCTGGCAACCCTAAGCCACTTACTGCTAACTAATCTGTGTGCTACGACGCATTAGTAACTGTTAGTGCTTGACAAGTAAGCCGAGCTAATAGTGACTAATCGACTATTAATTCAACAGGTTAACTGTTTAGTTTGTTGTTTAGTTACAGTCAGTAGAGGAGATAATATGTAGAAGAATTGTTAAATTATAACACCATGTATCTGTATGAGAGGTCGAAAGCCAATTAAAATTATTTTTAAATCAAATATTCTTAATCATGAAATAAACAGGAATTTATTTATTTATAGCTTCTTAAATAATAATTAAAACTTGAAAGTATTGTAAATATTTTAACCGACTTCAAAAAAAGAGGAGGTTTGTAACATAAGTACTCTTTTTTTGAAGTTTGTCTGTATTTTTTTATGCTTGTTACCTCGGAACTTTTGACTGGGTGAATCGATTTTGATGTTTTTTTTTTATTTGTATACTGATGTGTGGTTCCATTTAAATTTTATGTAAATCGGTCAAGCCGTTTTTGAGTTACACTCTAATAACTGAAAAATATTTTTCTATCTTGATGATATAGTCATTTACAATTAATGACAAACGATCCAGTAAGTAGCATCACTCACTAAAATGAGTGAAAAAACTGTTGTACCTAAAATTTAAACCGAATTCAACACTTAGACGAGTGACATAACTTGTCGAAGTCGGTACAATGCGCACAATATTGTGATAATAGGTACTTTTGAACTATCATGGTACCGACTTCAACAAGTTGTTTTACAGTTTTGGGTGTTGAAGTCGTTCCATTTTGAAATATTTTTTTTGGTGATTTACATTGATCATCACGTCTGTTGACATTTTTAATATGATATTGTCACTGTTGCACTTATTTTATTTTACTGTAAATAGTTTTGAACTTTTTAAATGTTCATTCCTTCAGGTAACATATAAGAATTTTAAAAAAAATAGTAAATAAATAATTATTGCATGAGATTTTTTCTTAAAAAAATTATTAATTTTAAATAAAAAAAAAAACTAAATAGATTTTGAAAGTTGTCGCAAAAATAAGAGCTCAGAGTGCTTATATCGGCATGGTACCAACTTCAACCAGTTATTTCGTAGTTTTCAGTATTAAAAGCTAGTACCATATTTTAAAATACAGTAGGCGTGCTCTTTAGTTTTGGTCTGTAAGTTTTTTTATTATAAGCAGACTTGCTCAACTCAGTGTAACTACAACGAAACACAAATGGTTCAATAAAACTAAAATAAACCGTTTGAGTGGTTCTAATCCCGCCACAATCAAAACATGCAGGTGCATTAAACATAACGGTACATCACTCTAGAACGGACCAATATAAACAATTTCAGGATTATTACAGATTTAGAGATGGCACATCTTTGGAAGTTTGACATTACTACTGAGCGTTTCCGTGCTTCGGAGGGCAGACCCGGCAAAGCCGTCGGTCCCGGTTGTTGTCTTAGGATGGTGCTAGGGCGTTTTGCGAATGCCCGCCTGGCTAGCTACCACCCTCAAGTAGAATATCTGTCACCAAGCACCTAACGGTGTGTTCCGGCAGCTGTCCTTGAGAGCCAGTACTTCTAGGTTAGCCTGAACAACATCTTCGACCACATCATCACTTACCTTTAGGTGAGATAGTGGTCAAAGACTAACCTATGAGGCATAAAAAAAAAAGTTTGTAACAAATACTTTTATTATTGCCTAGAGAATGTAGTACATGATGCAACAAGTGCGCGAAGTTGTTTATTACAATCGAGACGGGTTTTAGCCTAAATGGAGTAGAGATTGTAATAAACAACGCGCACGAGTTTCATACGACTTTTTCAACACACTTGCAAGGAACGAATACGAAAATACGAATCGATACGATAATATTTTCTTGATCTTTTTGATAGCAATAATAATCTGATAGGAAGGTTTATAATTAAATTTTCTAAAGTTCTACTTCAGTAGGTAAAAAACTCTTTGGTTTGTTTTTATATGAAAAACGAACGAAACAAACACAATCTCCTTGGTGAGAAGTGTGGAAACTTTGTATAGTGCGGTTAAGTTTGAAAAAGCACGAGTGCGTAATAGACTATATTATGACATTAAAATCAGTGCATTTAAAAGCTCGTTACGAGCGAGTGTGTTGAAAAAGATATATAATGTATAATAACCGTCCATTGAGGCAGAAGTTCGTTTGGGTTTCATGGCGGATTTTAGACGTGATTATTATGAGATAAAAAAACTAGCAAACTTATCGAGGTATCAAAATGAAGGGCTTTAACACACGATTCCATAAATATATAATATAACTTGCAGTTTTGTGTTCAATAGAACGATATAAAACGTTTAACAAAAATAAATAATTTGAAGTAGGGTTTTTTACCATTTTAATTAGTTAATACTTTTTGGTATTCCTCCCATATTACATTGATAAACAAGATTTCTATAGACTTTAGTAGAATTTTTGACCCAATAACAAATACGGACTAGGACAGAATTTCATAAATACTGCGTTTCTTTTTATTTATGCTTATTACTCAATGAGCTTTAGGTCTGAACGATGCTACCATACCGAAACATACTTACGAAAATGCTTAAGAAGATTTTTTTGTTTTGTATATCATCCCGCATACTGAAAATCAGTTAAATTAAATTTCCGTTACTATTTCATATAAGTAAACAATATTTTGTGTTTAATGTCACTGTAATAATTTATGTCGTGTATGACCTACAGAATACTTGTAGGGTGCCAGGTTAGAATGTCATTCCCCCATTTCTTCCCACCCATGGGACCACCCATCCCACGCTTGAGGTGACTAAGGGAAATATAGCAGAAGGCGGGAAGCAGCGCTTTCTGAACTGACAACTACTACTGTGATCCCCAAGACGCCTGCTAAGCGTGGGGATTATGACATTTTCCAACCAAGACCATAGGACCAAGAGTTATTCTTCGTTAACTTTTTTGTATAATTTTCATCATCATGAGAGTTGGTAGCCCCCCATTAGGTGGACTGACGACATCGTTTAAGTCGCGTTGTTAAATGGTTACAAGCGGCTAATAGCCGTTCTTTGTGGCGTTCTATGGGGGATGCATTTGTTCAACAGTGGACGTCTTCCGGCTGATGATGATGATGATGTAGATTATTTTTTATATATTTTTTTGTATAACTTTTGATACCTATTGATATATATTATAATTTTACATCTTTTTGTTCCAATTGACTATAGTAGTAATGCCATGCTGAAGACATTCTAGTAATTTAACAACTTCTAGCTAAAAGAGAAATAGATATGATTGGCACATCTCTAGCAATAACACGTAACATTGTCATCATACTGCAACAATAAATCAACATACTACAGTGTTGCAGCAACGTCAAGCCGCAACACAAGTCTTCTCACAACTAATTCATATTAATTTCACCGGGTAATTGAGTTTCGGAGAAAATCCACTTCCTTAAGACGAGATAAAATGTTTATTTTATTGTCGTGTTGAGACAACTAATTATTTCTTAACTAGCTGCTGCGCATGACTGTGTCGGATTTACAAAGGTCAAAGTATTATGCTTAATTTGTCTGTTTATTCTTAAGTTTTAACCTTTTTCGCGTAGTGGAAGGGCATTTTGTGTATGATCTTTGCTAGCTCTCCTAAATTTTAATGAAAATTGGCGCTACGCATCTACCAACGTAGGAGTTTTAAAGCAGTGATGGCTCAGTGGCATTGGCTATGGACGGCCGCGCAGCAGGTATATGGTTCGATCCCACCGTGGGCTTGAGCTTCACCGAATGGTGGAAGGGCATTTTGCGAATGCCCGCCTGGCTACCGACCACCCTCAAGTAGAAAATCTGTCGCCAAGCACCTAACGGTGAGTTCCGGCAGCAGTCCTTGAGAGCCAGTGAAATTACAGGCACATGAGACTTAATAAGTCTCAAGGTGACGGTCGCAGTGCAATTCGTGACTTGTGATGAAATGCATCTGTTATAGGCAGAGGTTAGTCCGCTTACATCAAGTGGGCCTCGAGCTAGTTCCGCCACAATAACATAAAAAAATGTTTAGCCAGCTATTTAGATGATTGAATAGGAAAGCAGCAGATTAGGGCAGTTTGCTAGCTTGTCCAGCAATAATGAATAAAACCGGCCAAGTGCGAGTTGGGTTCGCAAACGAGGGTTTTTAGACTAACAGAGAATGTACGAACATTTTCAACCGCACTTGGCCCCTTTTTAAATGTTAGATATCACACTGTTAACCTATATACTAAGTTTGAAGCGCGTACGTATTACCTTATAACGACAGAGCAAAAACAAAACACGTAAAAAAAACGTTTCCTGCATGGGATCCCGTTTGATTTTCAACTTGTTATAATTATGATTTGTTACGTAATCCGCCATAAAACATTGACACTGTGAAAGTTTCAACTAGCTAAAGATACATTTGGCCTTCTTATTTATGTAAATCAAAATCATATGTAAGTATTTATTATTATTTTTACAACTTATATAATTGTATAGCCTATTTTTTCAATATCTTTTTAAAGGTTGGTTAACGAGAACTAAAAAATATACTCAACTAGGATCAATATCGATAGGAAGAGATTATGAACCAAAGATTACCTCATCATACAAGACTCGATATCATATTAATCAGCTACAATATAATAGAAAATATATTCGTATAGCACCAAACACCTCACAGTAACTTTCAAACCCAGTTACTTCAAATCTTAATGAGAACCCATAACAAGGTAATCTCCCACCCTCATCCCCTTAACATTATACAAATCCGACCACAAAGGAAAATTAACAACATATATCTCAACCGAAATAATAAACCACGCATGTCACCTTAAGATAAAAGGAGCCAACTCTCACGTGAAACAGGTTGGCTTAACTTTCTCCTTACAAACTTGTTATTTTCTTACAAAATGACTTTATTCTTAAGGATTTAAAGCAGAGATTGTGTAATTTGCAGTACAGTTAAATTGGTAAGGATTAAATGGTGTATTATTTGCAAGTGCGTGAGTTTGTATAATTTCATTTTGTGACAACCCTAATGCGTTTGTAGAGATGTGTTTATAGAAATGAATTTTGAATTTATCTACAGCATGAAAAAAATGGAAGCAGTGATAGGTAAGTGGTAGTACCTATGGACCACCGCGCCTTAACTACGATAATAATGAAAAATATTACAGTGCATCTTTCTGTACTGTACTGTATCAGCCGGATTGTCCACTGCTGAACACAGCCATAATCCCCAAGCTTGGCAGCCGTCTTGGGGATCGCAGTTTTAGATATCTATTATAGTTCCTCAGAAGGCGTTGTTGCCCATGTTCCGTTATTTTTACCTTTAGTCGTGTCTTGCGACACCCACAGGTAGCAGTGGGGGGGGGGGGGGGGACATTCTAACCCAGCACCCCACGGGGCATCTTTCTATATAGTTTTAATTGTTGTATAAATTTCTGATAATGAAGTAATTATGGCTGAGCGGTAATAGCTATGGACTGCCGAACCGCCTTTCCATGGTTTGATTCCCACCACCGGCTTGAAATTCATCGCATCGTGTAAGGTCACTTTGCAAATGCTAGCCCGGCTAGCTACCAATCAAGTAAAAAATCTGTCGCCAAGCACCTAACCGTGCATTGCACCTCCGAGCGAACGAAGCGAAAAAGCAGTATGTTCTCAACTCTAATAAGACTCATCATCAACTCATTAGTTCTAAGGGCCTCGGCTACAGAATGCAAGTGGTTCACATTTAAAATCAACTCGACGTGTTTAGCTCCAGCGGAATTATACGCAGAACAGGTGAAAGTAAGTATTAGTTCTGACAAGGTAATTGTCCTCGAAGTAGTTTCAGTGCAACAAAGTAGAGTGTATTCAAGGATCATTTACATTGTGTACCCAAGAGTTGCACATTATGTTACTTGCAACTTCACTTAAATACTACCACACTGACAAACTTACAATATATCAGAATTTATTTAACATTATCTTGAAGCGCTCGTAGTGAAGTTTACTTAGCTGTTCTCAACCGATCAGCAAAGTTAAGCAAGGTCGCCCGCGGTCATGAGTTGGATGGGTGACCGCTAGTGACATTACTACTGAGCGTTTCCGTGCTTCGGATTGCACGTTATAAGCCGTTGGTCCCGGTTGTTGTCTTAGGATGGCAGTCGTTAGAACATGGTGGTAGGGCATTTTGCGAATGCCCGCCTGGCTAGCTACCACCTTCAAGTAGAAAATCTGTCGCCAAGCATCTAACGGTGTGTTCCGGCAGCTGTCCTTGAGAGCCAGTACCTCTAGGTTAGCCTGAACAACATCTTCGAACAAATCGTCACTTACCATCAGGTGAGATAGTAGTCAAAGGCTAACCTATCAAGCAAAAAAAAAACAAATCAGCAAAATAACATTCGTTTGTAATAACAAATGACCTGGCAAAACGAACGTACCACACTTTAACAATTTCTCACATAAAAACAGGTGTAAATTCACATAAAAAATATATTAATCTGTAGGAATAATAAAACGTCATCAGCGCCGATACAAGCGAAGGAAAATAAATAGATTTTGAACGAAAATAAACATGGATGTACCGCGTCCGGTGTCGGTGAGCCGATCTGTATTACCTGTTGGTTTTACTGAAATGTTGATGCGTTTGCGCTTGATCGACGTGTGTAGGGTGGCTGTGATCTTGATCCTTTTAGATAACCTAATTATTCCATAGAAATATTATTATTTATACATAAAAACTATACGAATTAATCTAGGAAGATTTTTATTAAAATTAACTAATAAAAGCTGGAAACAGTCAGTTTCAAGAACGTGCCAAACTAAAAGAGCACTAAAGTTGTATCGTATAATAATATGTTGTACGCATAATTAATGGTTATATTATAAGTTGAATAATTTAACATAAAATGGTTTAATATATATCGTGTAAGATTTGTGGTTATGTACAGACTGTTTTAAGGTATAAATAATAAAAAATCAATTTTGTACTCACTTTACACAGTTTGACACAATGCAAAGGTCACGAAGCATCTGAAATTGTTTTAAAACTTTTTTCTCTTAACATACAATAGGTAGGTAAGAATCTTGGTTTCCGCCTTATCTCGTATCAAAAGCCGTCATATATTTGCAATACATAGTACTATTTATCATTTCCTTACATATTGTATATTTCACATTAATATTCGAAACGTAAGTGATGTGAGGATGTGTGTACATTTGTTACTTCTTTGAGTTGAAATGCCGAACCGACTTAAATAAAACTCGAATAACAGTTAGTTTAGGTATCATTGAATGTCATATATTAGGTGTTATAGTGATCCAGGGATAAACACGTAAGATACTTTTCATCATTATCGACGTGGGTGGAAACCACACGCCGCAGATAATTTTCTATATTCTATTCAAATAAATGCCTTATTGGTAGATCGACGAAAGCATCGCTTAGGAATCTGGCGATCCTTGATTCGATCTCACAGTTAGGTATAGAATTTCTGTCAAAGAAATTTCAATAGCCTGTAAAGCAGCAAGATGTGGGTGGTTTAGGCCTGGCGATCCCTTCGGGAATACAAGAGAGTGATGATATGTTGTTTTCAAAATTAGATATGGTAGTTCTATTGCTTTTTCCACGAGACTGACAACATTTGTGCAAGTCGTACCTCTACTAATTAACCAGATACCTGAAGAAATCAAAGAAAAAATAAATCAAACAAATATCAAAACTGTACTGAAACAATATTATTTGGACAAATAAATTGGATCATCCTATGTAAGGCGTACGCACAGACAATGATCTTTGATGTGTGTGCGTACGCAACAACTGTATTGAAAGTATTTGTAACAAAGCGCAACTGTCAGATAACATGCACGCTTTGTTAAAGCTTGGGAACTGCGCTGATGTAGTTTATAATTTACCCACTTTGGTATTAAAATGTTTTTGTATACGTCGAGAACGTAAGTGACTGGTTAAACCTTACTTAGGTTTTAGACACTATTTATCATATCACTATTGTAATACTTAATTTTGATAAATAAAAAAATAAAAAAAAAGTATCAAGATCGGTTGTGGCATCGTGTAAACAGCGGCCATGTGTTTCATGTCGGTGTGCGAGCGCCACAATTTGCTCGCTATCACTACCTATCTACCTGCTCAGATATTTTTATGTGCGCCGTTTCGACACATGTTTAGATACGTTGTTTTTATTATATTTTATTTGAGCCAATATCGCACGGGATGTTAGTAAAATGATGTTTGTGCAAGCGACGTAAATTATATTTTAGAAAACTGCTAGGATTTTGCAAGGTTTTGGTTTAGTTCATCTGTCTTTTACGCCAGCGTTACCAGTAAATGTAACTTACAAGTAAAAATTGCAGGGTTCGTAAATCTATACGTTTCCAATATTGAATATCTATGGAACAATACAAAAAAGAGGTAACTTTTTAGGAAAATAAGATCAAGATCTTATTTGAACATAATGTAAGTGACATTAGCTAAGTCATTTTGATTTGGATGGGACCAAAGACAACTGATTTAATCTATTTATTTAGCTTTATGGAGAGACATGTAGGTTTTTGACCACTGTCTTACTTGATGGTGTGCGATGATGAGATTGAAAGTATTGTTCAGGCTAACCTAGAATTACCAGCTTTCAAGGACAACTGCCTTCCTAAAACAACATACAGGCCCGACGGCTTAACGTGCTCTACGATGCAAGTGCATGCTTAGCAGTACATTCCACTAGCGGTCACCCATCCAAATAATGACTGCGGCTAATGGATGTCTTGTAGGAAGGAGGAATCTGGTGCTGCCAATATGACAGTTTCAATAATAATTAGCATATAACAGAATTACCTATAATATGATAGCCATTCTGGTAGGTATATAACATTTGCCGGGAATACGCCAAACGATTATACAAACCTCATGTCACCGTGTGTGCCAAAAGCAAAACTTGGAACACAGTATTCTAAACATAGGCCTCTCTCACGCAATGAACGGTTGCTGGCATCTGCAAACATGAATGGACGAAATTAATCTTATTGTTGACTCGAAATCAAAACTGAATTGCGTTTGCTAATTTAACTCTCACCTTTACAAAACAATTCAGCGACGATAAATCGCTAGCACCTCGCATTGTCATCGACGCGCGACGCACGCGCGTTCCCGCTGCGTGCACGTCGCGTAATCGCAGCGTACTGCGTGCGTCGCGAGCCTAACGCGTCTTACTGCCACTTTTTGTGGCAAGGTGTGAATGATAAGTGTCAAGAGTGCTTAGGCTGGCCACAAAAGATTCATTTCAAATTAGTTTTGCTATTATGTTGTATTTTATGTAACGTAGGTACTGGAAGCTACAGCTGTAATGTTAAAAATTACCTATTCTCACGAAACATAATTATAGTTATGAGTGAATTTTATTTGTTTTGTCAATTTTTTGAAGCAGTGATGGCTGTGTCATTGGCTTTAGACTGCCGCGCAGCAGGTATATGGTTCGAATCCCGCCCAGAGCTTGAGCTTCACCGCACGGTGGAAGGGCATTTTGCGAATGCCCGCCTGGCTAGCGACCACCCTCAAGTAGAAAATCTGTCGCCAAGCACCTAACGGTGTGTTCCGGCAGCCGTCCTTGAGAGCCAGTGAAATAACAGGCAAAATGAAACTTAACAGGTATGTCTCAAGGTGATGGGTTCAGTGCAGTTAGTCACTCGTGATGAAATGCATATGTTATAGGCAGAGGATACCGCTAACATCAGGTGGGCCTCGCGCTTGTTCCTTAACAATAAAATAAAAAAAATAAAAATACTTGCAGCTATGTTTTTTATTATATTTATTAATTACCTTATTGAAAAAATTTCGTATTCAATGGAGAGGTGTTCCTAAAATTTAACTTTGGTTGAGTTTTCCTGTACATAAAAATGTGCACAATATTGTTTTTGTGTTGATTCGGAAATAATACTAAGTGATAATGCATTTTATTTGCTAACAATATCTAAATTTTATTTCCATATCAAATTATACATAGAAATATTTAATTCAACATGGAAATAAAAGAAAACTTCAATTCAGTTCTATCAAAACGAGCTGGTGAGATCAACATATTTTACAAAATAATTACGCAGAAACTAAAATTAATCATTTTATATCATATATAACAACAAATAAATATTAGTTATATTTAACAACAAATAATAGGAATGCGTACACTAATTTAAATTATTATGAATGGATATTGACAAAAATGTGCATTGTAAAACACATTTTTGCAAATAAAGTCAACAAAAAGAAACAGTTATTGTGATCAGACTTTTGGTATACTACGGCGTACTGTCACGCCGTTAATAGTACTGAAAGCTGCAAACCAAACTTCAGCGAGCACTAAATTCTAATATATTTACATTTTAGATATTTGGGAATTTGTAAATAAAACTACATAAACATTTAAATCATTCAAAGATGTCCATCAACTCTAGAAAAGAAAGATAAACAAATAAAAAAAAAAAACAATTATAAGAGTGCTAGTACCTAGGTACCAAAATCCCAGTTTATCTATAAAACAGAATAATAATTTTGATGGAATTAAATCATATATTTTATTTTAAAAAAACGCACATATAACATTGGCCTTATATTGTGGTAAACAATTCCTTAAAGTATAGGTATAGGTATCCCAACAGACCTGATATCGATGGTCTGAAAGACAAACATGCTAAGTACAGGATTAATAATTTTCAGAAGAGCAGTTCATATTTTGAAGTTAGGATACAAAATTGTCATGCTATAGTTTTATTAATATTTACATTCAATTATATCTAGGTAAAATTGAAAATTAGTCCTACCGATCTAGGAAATAATTAAAAAAAACTCAGCAATTTAAAAAACAATCTGACGTAGAAAAGGGGAAGGGATGTTACAGATGACGTCGTGAATTCATAATAATTGATTTTATGTAACTTCTATTATTGCTAGATCTTAGCTGTTTTGCCTTTGCTTTTTATGTTACTGGGTATACTCGTAGTTATCCTTTAGGTTGAAAGAGATGCAAAACTAGTTCTCAGTATACATGCTTATTTGAGGCATTGAATTTGTCAAACCAGTTTTACAACTCAATATACTGAGTAGTAATACTTAGATACCAACGTGATATCATTTAAAATTTTACAGAGCGATAGAAAAAACGCGTGTAATAGATTCTTACATAAATAAGAAATTCATAAATGTTAAAACTAGCCCGATAACTGTTCTATTATTATAAATTTATTCTATTATATTTTTTTCAGAGCTATTTTGAAATATTCTCGTATTTCGGACCAAACGAAGAATACGTAATGACCACATTAAGTAGCTTGCGCTGATATAATTCTTATTTCATCGATTCATTGTCAATAATCTGTTAAATTTGCAACTCTTAACTTAACAAGGCATTAATTGCACATTTTCGATTTGATGCACTTAGTATGTTTGTCTTCTAGGTAATCGATAAATTGGTATCCCAGGTATCTATTCAGACAATTTTATTGCTCAGAAATGCAGGTGGCATACCACATACGCATGCTTGGTAGTTTAACGAGAAGACAGATTCACAAAGTATTTTAGTATAAAACATAGACGAAAGGTCTATAGAAATCTACTATAAAATACTAGACTCAATAAAACAGCAATAACTTAAGTATAACAATTCCGCCAATTGGCAAAAAGTGTCATTTACATAAAGTAAATTAAAAAAAAAATATATAGGGCCTGACAGCATGACGGCAAAAGAGTGTAACACAAAAACATGCACATAGCAATGCAGTAGGTTAAAATCAGTGTGCCAATAGCTCATTGCATACTCAAAGTACTTACCTACATTATTTTAGACTTTCATACGAAGTTCCGACACTTTCAAACATAAAAATCGTTTAAATTGGTTCAAATTATAGTTATCGTCACGACAAAATAAGAAATTAAACCCATAATTTACCCAGAGTTTACAATAATTACAATCTTGTTTGCCCAAACATTACAACCTTGATGTCGTTTACCTCGCAAACACTTAAAAATAATGCTTATGTGTTTGAAATAATAATTATTATTGCCTTAAGTGTTATTATAATAAGAGCAGCTGCGAGACATTATTTTAAAATAATAATGTTTACCTTTGCAGCGGTGTGGCACGTTTGTTTGGGTTCCTCGGTTTATATTCGAATTTTGTTTGGTACACATTTTGGTTTGTTGAAAGTCAAAGGTGTTATGGAGAAAGTGTTTAGAAAAACACGTTTGTATAACTAGAATTTTAAAGGTTATTAATGGTGAAATGAGCGAATGTTGGCACTTAATGCCAACTTTGCACTTTTAGCCGCCTATTCTGAAATATCATACATAAATTCCCGTAATTCCAAAATAGCAAACCTGGAAAATTAATGCATTTACCCACAACTGAAGGCATTGACTGCCGTGCCGCAGGTCCATGGTTCGAACCCTGCCGCGGGCTTGAGCTTCACCGCATGGTGGAAGGGCATTTTGTGAATGCCCGCCTGGCTAGCGACAACCCTCAAGTAGAAAATCTCCAAGCACCAAACGGTGTGTTTTCCGGCAGTAGTCCTTTAGAGCCAGTGAAATTACAGGCACATGAGACTTAACAACTATGTCTTAAGGTGGCGGGCGCAGTGCAATTCGTGACTTGTGACGAATTGCATCTGTTATAGGCAGAGATTAGTCCGCTTAACATCACGTGGGCCTCGTGCTTGAACCATCACAATAACATAAGTAAAAAACTCTTTTAAACATTTAATTTTAAAGGTTTAATTTATAATATTCAAATATGTGTGAAACTCACGCGAATTTCATCTCAAAAACTCTTTTAAGTTGATTAAGGAAGCTTTGGTCCAGCGCCTAGACTCAGTATCCTATCTACAAGCGTGGTGCAAACTTAAGATCTAGCTCTAAAGTTTAAAGTCAAAGTCTACACATAGATGAGGATCTATGAGTACGATTAATGGTACAAGTATCAATATTTGTAGGTCAAATTCAACGTTTCTATGAACCTGGCGTGACTTAATTAAAAGAACGGCTCTGCTTTACTTTCGCCGATCTACACTGGCTTGTCAGTAATTTTACTGGGTCCTACAATTCAGAAAATTTTAATTTGATTGCTGTTTGGTAAAACCAATAATTGAAAGAGACAATGAAAGCTTAAAGTTAAAAGAAAGGCAATCTAAACAAGAAAATGAAATATCTTGGATGGTGAACAGTCTATGCAGTACGGCTTACATGCTGTGCAAGCGTATACCTAAACTAACCAACTATGAATGATAGAATTGTGCTTCTATTTTTATTGTGTAGGAGCCCAAAAATTTATAGGCTAGCAATTTACTCCCACTGTTCTTTATTATTTAGCGTACAAAATTCGGAAATTTAGTAATTAACAAACAGATGGGTAATAACGATCAAAATACTATCGGCGTTGCATAAACAAGGTTCGGAAATTGATAGGGATTGTTTTGACAAATTTAGACGCATATATGTGTTAGACAATTTAAATACGTGTCATAGGTGAGAATCCCGGCTTTTAAATATACAACTAAACTGTTTGTTTTTAAAAGGAATGACAATTTATGCTATGCATGCGCATGAACAGATGATCATCACTCATGTCGATGGTAGTGAAGTTTTCTGCATGTTGGGCGCACTACTGGGCTCCAGCTATCTTAAAGTCCTGATAACCAAAAATTTAACTAATCTGCTACATACAAGAGCATCCTTAATTTAGGTTGGTGTTAGGTGTTTCAGCATAAACCGAAGCGTAAACTTTTTACATCTATATCCATGCCTTGTCTCTTGAGTTGCAACAGAAGAGGCATTGTATCGACTCAAAATGCGTGGGCTATGGGATAGGAGTATGATGAAGAAATGTTCTTTTCTCTAAAGCTTACATTTTTTTTAAAAATTTTTCAAAAGGTTATCATAAGAAAGCTGCACAATTCTCTAAAATGAGCAAACCAAATTCAATTTAAAAGTATCAAACTAAATAAGGGCAGTCAAAGAGATCACTCGCCAACCTGAACAGCTTCAAGTGGAGAAATAACGAAATTCTGAAACACGGTAATTAAACCGCGGCCAAGATACCACATTAATACTTGATAACACAATTAATTCCAAACGCAAAGCGGGTGGAGTCATCATGGAAGCGGGAGCGGGTATACAAAGATATTTTGATGCCTATTGAAAAGGTTAAACATGAAGGTATAATTACAATTTATTTGACGCGCATCAATATACTTAAGTTTAAGATTTTAATCAGTAGGTTTTGTATTTTTATCCCTAAACAGTCATGACAACAGAATGTCTTTCAGCAAAAGTTAAGATTTTATACAGTATATATAAAAGATAAATATATATATACCATTTAATAATACAGACCATAAATTATTCCAATTAGAAACTCTTGTGTTTTTTAAATCTTTTATAATATATTATTATATAGGGTCCAAATGAAACATTGTGTTCTTGTTCTGCATGTCTTTTGAGATAAGCAGAAGAAGGCAAGGGTGGAATTAAATTGGAGGCCTTTACGTGATTGTGCTGATGATATGAAAACTGCTAAGATAAGCAGAAGAAGGCAAGGGTGGAATTAAATTGGAGGCCTTTACGTGATTGTGCTGATGATATGAAAACTGCTAAGTTTTCATATCATCAGCACAATCACATTACTGAAACGTCCACCGTTGAACAAGGTTTCCCCTTATGGAGGGTTTGCCATATCGTCCACGCTTGGCATGCGTCTGGGGTCGAAGTAGAAATTGTCAGTTCTTCAGAAGGCACTGCTTCCGAACCTCGGGTAGAAATGGGAAGAGGAGGTAAATACACTAACCCGGTTGAACACTTTGAAAAAATACTAAACAAGCCTAATTTTTTTGCCCATCCTACGTGGACGTGACGTCATATACACCACGTAGACAAATTGAAAGAATTTTCAAAGCATTTCGATTCTAGATGAAGCATCCTCAGGTATTGACTCTTCGAGCGCACGATTGCTTTCTCTATAGTGCGTACTAAAATATTAATTTAATGTTTTCAGTTTTTTTTTTTTTATTAAATATGGATTTTGGAATAGTAACACCTGAATCTATAAACATTTTGTAATGTTATTGTGTCGCGTCCTTCGTGTTGGTAAGAGATAGTGTATTGTACCATCCTTGCATTTAACGGGACAAGGGTAAGACAATATGTGTATTATAAATCAGTATCCCGCTTATCGCTTTCTTTCTAACCAACCCCGAAACCTCGTAAAATTTTCAATTTGCCTTTGCTAAAGTTTCACCTGATAATCGCGGAGTTAGGTGCGGTAAAAGGAAAAGTATTTCAGTGATAAGACCGCAGAGCTCCGTAATTACATCTGAGCTGGGGGCAATTATAATTCTCTAACTTAGTTTTGGCGTTTCGCTCACGGAAAATGGCCGTTGTTTTAGATACTTACATAATCATTTTGTTCTTTTAATATAATAATAATAATAATTTATTATATATAATATATATATAAGTTGTTTCATTTTAATTAATAAATCCATAGGCTCCCGAACTAGTTAAAAACTGTGTTTCGGGTGTCAGTGGCTTCTCCCATCTAGATTAATTTAATATTTTATGCTTACAAAATAAATTTAGCAAATATGCATGCCCGATGGGGTGCCGGGCTCAAACTGCTCCCCCCATGTCTTCCTGTGGTAGTTATAGAAAATAAGTATGTATGTAAAAATCCTAGAAGGTAGATAGTAGCGCGTTCTGAGTTGTGAAGCTCAAGTCGGCGGTGTAAGTCATAATGTGATGCATGGAGTATGATATAAGTAATGAACTGTAATCGGAAAAAAAAAAATATAGTCTAAAAAGAGTACGGACCATGAGTCTGTAGGGCATTGTATTACTGAGAAAAAAAAAAAAATGCCAACTGCAGTGCTAAACTGCGTTCCCCATTGACGCCTGCCAAGCTTCTCTCTTCAGTTTTTAATTAGCATGTGTCGATGCTCTTTAAAAATTGTAATTGTTTGAAGCGAACTTTGATTAGTAGTTCTTAACCGATCATCTAAGTTAAGCAACGTCCGCCGCGGGCATGAACGGGATGGGTGACCGCTAGTGACATTACTACTGAGCACTTCCGTGCTTCGGAAAGGACGTTAAACCGTTGGTTCCGGTTGTTGTCTTACGATGGCAGTCATTATAGCATGGTGAAAGGGCATCTTGCGAATGCCCACCTTTCTAGCTACCACCTTCAAGTAGAAAATCTGTCGCCAAGCACCTAACGGTGTGTTCCGGCAGTTTTCCTTGAGAGCCAGTAATAGGTTAGCCTGAATTACCTCTTCAACAACATCACCATGTAACAAATTCAGGTAAGATAGTGGTCAAAGGATATTTTGCGAATTCATAAAATGCCCTACCGCACTATATGGTGTTTCGTCTTTCAGACCAGATATATTTCTATACTCAAAAAATCTAAAACGCATAGTACTTATAGAACTTACAAACAAACATACCTAAAGACCACACAATAAAAACAAACAAATATTATGACCTAACAAATGAGTTAACTAAAAACGGTTATGTGGTTAGTTTATATGCTGTAGAAGTTGGAGCAAGGGGTATACCAGCGAAATCCCTATATAACCTACTTAAAGACCTTGGCCTGTCAAGAACAACCGTAACTTCCATCCTAGAACGTGTATCTAAGGTAGCATTAGTAGGATCTTACCGAATTTGGTTAGATAGGGGAGGAGGTTCGAGCGGTGAAGGTGAGCATTAATATTTTTATTTTGTTATGCCTGATAGGTTAGCCTTTTACCACTATCTCACCTGATGGTAAGTGATGATGTGGTCGAACATGTTGTTCAGGCTAACCAAGAAGTACTGGCTCTCAAAGACAGCTGCCGGAACACACCGTTAGGTGCTTGGTGACAAATTTTCTACTTGAGCTTGGTAGCTAGCCTGGCGTGCATTACAAAATACCCTTCCACCATACAGTGAAGCTCAAGCCGGCGGTGGGGATCGAACCATGGACCTAAGGTACGGCAGTCCGTAGTTATTACCGCTCGGCCATCATTGCTTGTGATGATGTATTTGAAGGTTGTTATCAGTCTTTAACCTAAAAATATTTTCACTCCAGGATAGCTGCTAGAACATCTGGTTAGGTCCTGGTCAATGCTACGTACAACTTAGTATACCATTTCCTAATCTTGTATCAGGACAGACTTTATTATGGTCTTAGCTACGAATAGGGTCTTAGATATAAATTTTTCATATCATAACACTTCATGCCTTTTAAATCACAATAATTTTTTCAAATGTGTTCCACGAAAAGCTCAAACAAAAATCAACGAATGCCTTTTAAAGTACGTCCATAAAATGAAATTAGCACAGTTTTAAAACATCCTTTGAAATAGCCAGGTGTATCACAGCTTCTGAGAACTCCACCATCGCCCCTGCTTGTAGGTGATACGAAAATAATTCAACCTTATTTTAGAATCACCTTCAATTAGAGAGTTTGGTCTTTAACGTGCTGAACAGTTTAGAAAGGCTGAGTAGATGGGGCACAGAAATAAATACCTATTAGTTATTAATTAAGTTGGTTTACCATTTAAGCTTGAGAAACGGGGGTAAACAACTTACTAATAGTGGATATCTCAATAGACAATGTTATAGGCTTCTATTGGAAACAATCCCCAGGATTTTGAGTGAAACGCGGTCGTGCAACGTTGTGAAACGTGATCAACATGAGTGTTAGATTTTAGGTTCCGTACCCAAAGGGTAAAAACGGGACCCTATTACTGAGACTTCGCTGTCCGTTCGTCTGTCACCAGGCTGTATCTCTAGAACGGTGATAGCTACACAGTTGAAATTTTCACAGATGATGTATTTCTATTGCAGCTATAACAACAAATACTAAAAATAAAATAAAATTAATAATTATTATTAACAAACTTGATTTTTTTACCGTTTCTTGCTCGATACTAATAACGGGTAGACGCTTTAACTATTCACAGAATATTTAGTTTTATGTTCTCTTTAAATAAAATAAAATAAATAAATAAGGATGCTCCCATACAATAAAAGAGGTTTTCGCCGTACCTACGCCGCTCAATCGGACACTGAGAAAAGTGTCTGTAACTTGCAACATTAGGTTAAAGATAACTTCGTGCGCGAGTCCCAATCGCACTTGGCCGGTTTTTACAATATCGGTTTAGTTTGTTCAAAGTCTTCGACCACATAATCATTTGCTAAAAGTTAGAAGACAATCATAATCTTAATTATAAAAAAAACGGTAAACGGTTTTTTGAGATTTCCGCTTCGCAGCGCGCGTGTACCTTTTTCAACTGCAGATAGAGAGAAGTTATAAAAATAGTGCAAAATAAGAAACAGCTTTTTATAACCTACCTACTTTCCTAGATATTGTTAGTTGCACAATTTATTTCTAGTTATTATGTGAATTAATGGTACCCAACGTGTTTTTTTCACAATAAAATATAATGATGTTGTTCGAGGACTGATTTATGGAAAGAGGTTTCATCATAATTAGTCTAAAGTAAGTTTAAGCCAATGATAACTTATGGCACGGAGACGTGGTCCTTAGCTTTAAAAATTTGCAAGTTGAAGTGGGCCACATTGCTCGACGAACTGATAACCGATGGGGAAGAAAGGTTCTCGAGTGGGAGCCACACTACACCGGAAGACGTAGAGTTGGTAGGTCCCCCACTTGGTTGACTGACGACATCGTGTAAGTCGCGGGTAGCCATTGATTACAAGCGGCTAATAGCCGTTTTTTGTGGCGTTATATGGGGGAGGCGTTTGTTAACAGTGGACGTCTTCCGGCTGATGATGATGATGATGATGAAGTTTAAACTAAACTTTTACACTATATTGACTATTCACGAAAAATACAATTGAAGCTGTTCCAACATGTTTCCAATGTTCCATGGTAGGGTCCGCAGAAATGTAAAAACATTGGTGCAGTTAGGTACGGTCAGAAACAGAAATAAAGACGTTAAATTTAGAGGCCTGCGGTTGGCGCACCTGGTGCCCTGTGCCACGTGGCCGTTTCTGTAGACTGTACTGGGAGGAAGTGTATAGAGCTGAAAATATGTGTAAAAATATAACCATATTAACGAAATAAAGCTCCAGCAAAACCTTTGTTTGAGTGACTTAAGTATTTAAGAAACAGTTACTTATGTAACTGAAAACGACTTAATTAATAAAAACATGTCGATATTTTTGATTTATTAGTTTCTGGCAAACCTATGTAGATAGAAAATAAAGACTAACTTTTATGAATAACTCGGTTTTACTTACTTTTCGTTAATACAAAAACATAATTATAATATTTCAAATATATTATGCGATCTGTCAAATAATAATAAGTTATATGGGGTATTTAGAAAATCTTATAAAAAGGGGGATGTATGAATAATCTGTAGTCTATACACTATCTGTTCCGAATTGTTATTTTATACTGCGATCTCCAAGACGCCTGCCAAGCCTGGGGATTATGGCAAACGCCCCTAGATGGGAGTGGTTCATTGTAGCAGTGGAAAATCTCGCTGATACAGTAAAGGAACTCGGCTTGTCCTTTACTGGTGATAGGTTCGCCCTTATTTACATGGGTCCACAAATAATATCTGTCAATACATAGATGCTTAAACACTTATGCTTATTCAGTAATAAAATATATGATAAAAAAAAAATAAACACATTGTTTTAAGTTTATCTGAACATATTTCTAAAGGAGGTATTATCACCACCGAGTGAGATACAAATCGGCGCATTGCTCCTAAATACCTTTCGTGAATTTATTTCAGTACTTTTACGGGGAACTGTACCGGTCACGCTCGACTAACTTCTTTGGAGCACTGTACTGCCCCTGCTGCTACAGATGTTATTATTTGCAGATTCTATTGAGGAAATTGGGAACTTTGTTGGATTGTTTAACAAGTTTAAAGAGTTCACCTTTTGAAAGTATTGTTTTGTGTCTTTCCGACAGATGGTCTGCAGTCTTTAATAAGTTGGCATCGTCAGGACCACTACGTCTTAGTTACGAATGAAATTCTGTTTTCATTATCGCCGATACCAATGGGTTAAATCACTAATTCAAAAGGAGGGTTTTTAACCATTCATCAAACAATTCCTGTTTTTTCCATCAAAAAAACACATATTAAATCTAAAAACCGAAATGGACGGTAAATTAACATAAATACATTAAGTAATTTACTAAAAATATATATGAATTAAGGTTACTATCACATTTGAAAATTATTAGAGTAAATTTTTTTTGTTTCGGACTGGAATCATACCTTCGATTCTTCGTTTTCGCGCCGGGTGCCTATTCCATTCGGCCACCGGAACTTACTCTTTAGAGTCGAACATTTGTACTCAAATTGTATTTCTTTAACCGTCATAGGGGTCGGTGTGCGGTCATCAACTAGACTACTATAGACTTCATCTGTAATCTTCGTCTCTCATAGTGTGTCAAAAATACAATTGCTTTGAGAAAAGTAAACTATAAAATATTCTTTTAAAAAAATATTGTATATTTTTTTGACATATGCAGTAAAAGTAAAAGATTTATATAGGTAACTAGCGGCCTGCCCCGGCTTTGCACGGGTAATATATAATTGATAAAATAATAATAAAATATAAATTGAAATACATAAAAAAAGGTATTGTGACATAACTGTAATAGTTGGACATATGGTATTCAGTACCATTTTTGGTATTGATCCTCTTTAAAATTGTAGTAGGTACATCACTTTGTTCTATTGTCAACAATATCCGCAGCGTACGCGATATAACGATTTTTTGGTATATTTTTCATACGTCATTATCTAATCCTCTACTCTTTCCATTATCGAAGTTTTCATACGGTTCCCTAAATTTTGAAAATATTCTATTGACTATGTTCATTAGTGACAGTGTTGGATTCTAATAGTGAAAGAATTTTACAAATCGGTCCTGTAATTTTTAAGTTTATTCGTTACGTTCGCTAACTAACGCTCCTCCTTAATTCATTTGTCGTGCCAGTTACCTTTGCACAGAACCAGTAATTTTTTTTTTAATCAAAATTTCTAGGGGTTTAATCTAGTGTGAATACTTTTTTATTTTATAAGCAATCGGTAGTTGTATGTCATTCATCATTGATAAAAGAATGAAACTACATGTTTTACTTTTGGCGTACATAGGTTTGATATAATAATATGATATTTATACCGATTATTACCGATATACATAATAATTTTCAAATTCAAAAGCAAAGTCATTAAATTAAACCTAAGTAATTGATTGTCTGAGTATGTACTGATATGTAATGTAAAATGTAGATACTTGCCGCATAACTCACTTATTTTCTTCGAGAAGGGATCAGATCCTACCATACCTACAATTAAAGCTGCAACTATCTAGGGACATTTGTTAAATTCGTGAAGAGACTATGTTAGCAAATAAGAAGCTTACGCGAAAGGCAAATTTCGTATTTGTAATGTTATATGACTATAAATAAACTTTGATCACCATCTCAGTTTATTTCACTTGCCTCGGAATTACCTTTAACTATTTACAGGTTGTGAAAATAAAGTCTCATAAAAATATATGATTGGTTTTTAATTTGTAATCTACATTACTGCGAATTTGTTAAAAGGACAGCATGCAGGACTGTGCAAGGGCTCGTTCACTATTACATATCGCAAAGTTTAAGACTCTTTTTTTTAGGGAGGACATGGATACTGACTACCGCTAAGCGGTCGTCCAGCTCCACCGGGTATTGGGCGAGAGAAGGCCCTCTTATAGCCCGGGAGGGAGAAGTGCCAATGGCACTTCTCCTGAGACGGGCGCATAAGGCGAAAAGCGCCTTATACCTCCGTCTCCTGCGAGCGCCGAAAACGCTACGCTACTATCGGGAGGGGTAACAGCGAGCTCAAGGGCACCACTGTGGTTCGGACCTCGGCTTGTCTCGCTGCCGAGAGACAATGGATTATCGGAACTAAATGCCCCGGTACAACTGCAGTGTTGTACCGTTGAGAATGGGCCCTACTGAATAATACTCTGTGACTATTTGGAGAGACACTATTCGGGAGTGTTTCAGACTTCGAAGTGTTCTTAATATATCTATGTCTGAAAATCTCAATAGCCACCCAATCCGGGAATTGAAACCATGACCTCAAGACTCTAAATTGACGATTTACGCCACTCTACCAACGATAGCTTATTATCTTAAATCATAATTGCCAGTTTATTTTTTAATTTATAGCAGAAAGGGCGCAACGAGCACGATATCGGCACAATGGACCGCAGGCGGATCGTAAATACCTGCGTTTTATCACGTTTAACCACAGAATATACCATAGTTGCGATGGAACTAAGGTCATGTTAATGTAGCTCCAGTTGCTTGAATACTTACTACTATTTTATTTAATATAGTTAGTATGAGTGACAAACAATGTCTGTGGGGTGCCGGGCTAGAATGTCACCCATCTCTACCTGCGGGTGTCGTAAGAGGCGACTAAGGATAACACACCAGAAGGTGGGCAGCAGCGCTTTCTGATGAACTGATATCTCAAACTGCGATCTCCAAGACGCCTGCCAAGCGCGGGCAAACGTTATGGCAAACCCTTCAATTTTGGGAAAGGCTGTGTTCCGCCGGGGGGTATCCGGCTGATACAGAGTGACAAATAGCTAAGCGATCTACCTATTGTAACGGTGTTCACATCATCACCGATGTTTATAGCATTTACAATACTCGGGTGCTGCTCATAATTTGTCCATATTCCGTTGTGTTGAGTGACTCCGTTCATCCTCTTTTTGAAGTGACTTATACTATAAGCTTTGTTTAAACATGACAGTTTGATAATTCATACAGCATTGTGTAGTACTGATCTGAGTAGAAATGATCTCTCAAAATGTTATTTAATAAAAGTGAACCAACTAACAACACTAATAAATATTTAAGAAACAATGGTACCCACTTTTAACACTGAAAAGTATGGAGATACTTGTTGAAGTCAGCACCATGTCAATTCAAAACACTGACCTCACGTAATCATGGCCCGACTTCTACAAACGATTTCATAATTTTTAGTGTTAGAAGTTGTTTCCGTTATTTTTTTATTATTTTACCGACTTCAAAAAAAGAAAGAGATACTCAATTCGTCTATTTTTTTTTATTAGTAAGTATGTATTACTACTATTTGGTAGTATGCCTACCGCTTACAAGATCATTAACTCGCCTAATATACTGTTCACCATCGACAAGACTTGCAATAATTATATTTGAATCATCCAGGTATATTAATATATTTTTCATTTAATTGACTATAACTTAAAAACTACTCAACTGATTTTGATGAAATTTAAATGAGACTAATAAAATGAACAAAATAAGAATCATGAAAATTTGTTCATACTTGGCGGAAAAAATGACCTCTTAGGACAGCTGACGGAACAGCGAAAACACCACGTAAAATGTCCTACTACTAATTGCTGGGAAATCTAATTCGTCGAAGTATCGAACTTCGGGTCCAAAATAAAGGTATCCGCAAAACACGTTTTGGCTTACTTTTGTTTAACTTCGTTCGTAGCATAGACTTGCACGCATTTGCCTGTGTACATTTTGAATTTAATTTTTTTATCGGATTCGTATGGTTTGTACATTTTTCAAATATGAAATTTAACTTATTCGTTTGCTTTTTAGTAGTCAGTCGAGTTTTAAATATGTATGAAAGCACACAAATACTAACGAGGATATAAAACCTATGGAGAACAAAGACATTAACGTAAATTCTATACATTTACCTGAATTTTCTAGAACAGTAGCGACACCTCTCGCTGATCCATGACTAGGATTCTCAGACTCTTATCATGTGAAAATGTTCTTCAATCTATCTGTATTAATACATAAAACTGATTGACATTGCATAACAGCGTTCTCAGAGTAGTATGGGAGATTCCATAGCGGGCAAATCTTGCCCTTGTCTTGTTGAACGTTACGGTCCGACCATAGACAATATCAAACAACGAACTTCGTATCGCAAATTCAATTTTCATTATCTTAAGGGTCGTTCGAAACACGAAAAACGAAACTTCATCGAGTTGTGGAAGCGGCCCTGGACACTGATGGTATCTACGATGCTGTGAGCCTCAACCCAATTCTGTGACCGCTGCAGCTGACAATGATTGAATAGACCTGTCACCACTTTTTCTAAAAGACAAACAGTCATGAAGGATTTTCGAAGCAGGCTCGATGGCATTGGCTTTGGACCGCCACGCAGCAGGTCCATGGTTCGAATCCCGCCGCGGGCTTGAGCTTCACGGCATGGTGGAAAGGCATTTTGCGAATGCCCGCCTACGTTATGGCCCATAACTAGAAAACCTGTCGCCAAGCACCTTACGGTGTGTTCCGACAGCTGTCTTGAGAGCCAGTAATTCTAAGTTAAGCCTATTAACCCCTTCGACCACATGATCACTTATCTTCAGGTGAGATTGTGGTCAAAGGCTTACCTAACAAAAATAAAAAATAAAGTATATTTGCCTTTTGGCTGTTCGAGATTGTTTAAGAAAATCTCAACATTATGGTAAATTTACCATATGTTACTAGGTCTGTGTAAGCTCAAGATTTTGACATTATTTCTCAGTACCTATGGCTTATGAGTTATAAGAATAATTCTACATAAAAAAGACTCATATTTAACCCTATGCTCTATTTTATAACAAGTTGGATATGTCACAGATTGATATTCGTAACATTTATACACATAAACGTAAAAATCCTATAAAAGACACCTGCATAGAAGTTACATATCCCACAGAATCACGAACTGTACTCGAATTTCAAATAAAACTGTTTAGTAACTGGACCCGTGTAAACCCGGAGTAATTTAGTCGCAGGTAGTTGACACTACCTCCCAGCCGGTGTGTCTTGGCAAGCGTCCAATTTGCGCTGCTAATGTGCACTGCACTGCTTTAATGGCTATTGATTTGGATCTGATTATAAAATTTAATTATTGTTATGGCATGGCGGTATTGTTTATGATGGAACGGGGAAGCTTTTTGGCTTTGTTTTGTTTTGGCTTCCAATATGCTACTTCAAGCCTAACGGGAATAAAAAAGACGATGGGTTTCAGTTTTAAAGCATGATTGTAGGTCATTTCATATGTTTGGATGGCTAGCTACTTCATTTTCTTAGCCTGACGTGGGTTCGGTACAATATGTCTTCAGTAGGCTGGGCTAGTATTGCACCCCCTCATATGTTCCTGTAGGTGACGTAAAAGTGGGAAAATACCAGAAAGTGAGTAGCAGTGCTTCCTGAGGAACTACTATATAGGATTATAATGCGATTCCCAAGACTCTTGCTTAGAGTGAGGATTATTTTTACTATTACCCTGCCTGATATGGTAGGTTTTTTTTCAACGGTGGACGTATAACGGTTCCTGATAATGATGAATACGAATCACATAAATCACAAGAGAAGAACATATTAATATTTTCGCTAGCAAAAAAATGTCTAGTACAAGAATATACTTAATTGTAAAAAATATATAAGGTTTAATTGCTAACCACTTTTCTGATGCCTTCCCTCCTTAGGAATGCCTTAGTTTAAATATATATATATATATAGGTATAATATACACACATATATGGTATACCCACTAATTTTCCAGTAATCCCGGCGTATAATATGTTTTAAAAACACAATAAAGTCAACATCACAGTGTAATTTAGAAGTAATTACGGATTCCTCTAATGTCTGAGTGGAATGACGTCACATTTTCACGGTCACAGCGGCCACATCAAAGAGTTCCGAGGGGACCAACCCTCGCGGACTGTCCACCCTTGAAGCAGGGGTGCAAGCTATACGACGAATTAGGGAGCGAAGTTTGATAATTTATTTTTAAAAACGTTTCACCGAGACGACCTATATAGGATAATTAAGATTTTCTATACGTGCAGTGCCGGGCTAGGATAGTATACTTCATATCTTCTGGTGGGAGTCTTAAGACGTGACGAATGAAAAATACCAAAAGGAGGGCAGCAGTGATGGCTCAGTGGCATTGGCTATGGACTGCCGCGCAGCAGGTCCATGGTTCGAATCCCGCCCAGAGCTTGAGCTTCACCGCATGGTGGAAGGGCATTTTGCAAATGCCCGCCTGGCTAGCGACCACCCTCAAGTAGAAAATCGCCAAGTCGCCAAGCACCTAACGGTGTGTTCCGGCAGCAGTCCTTGAGAGCCAGTGAAATTACAGGCACATGAGACTTAATAACTATGTCTCAAGGTGACGGGCGCAGTGCAATTCGTGACTTGTGACGAAATGCATCTGTTATAGGCAGAGGTTAGTCCGCTTAACATCAGGTGGGCCTCGAGCTTGTCCCGTCACAATAACATAAAAAAAAAAAAAAAAAAGGGTAGCAGCGCCTTATGAAGATCTGCGATCTTACACTGCGATACCCAAGACACCTGCGAAGCGTGGGGATTATGGCAAACCCTTCCATAATGGGTGAAGCTGTGTTCAGCTGTGAACATTCCGGCGGTAACAGCACAGTACAGTACTTAAATTGGATAAAGCAATTTAGTATTTACTGGAGCACAAAATTACTGTCCTGGGCGGGAATCGAACAAGTCCTCCGATTTCAGATCTGAGAATAGGCTTCCGGTGCGAAATCAAAACAAAATGTTGTGTTAATAAAATAATAAATAGATTCAGTCGTTACTTTGCGGAAATCCATATTTAATAATAACAAATATTTTGAAAGTATTTTAAGAAAACATCAAATTATTTTATTTAATAAAACACTTAAAAAATCTTTATGAAAATAATATATATCTAGTGATCATTCCACCTAATTTCCTGTTAAACCGACATGACGTCACAAACGCCACGCAGCCAAACCGGAATAGTTTTCAACCTCAGGAGGTCTTGACTCCACGAGCGCACGATCAAGACATCGATGTCTCGATCGTGGGCTCGTAGAGTCGATACTTTAAGAATATTTGTTAGTATTAAAAATGTTGTGCTTTAATAATTTGTATATGTAATTTTCGCTTAGAACGTGATAGTGCTTGTAATCATATTTAATATGGATAAGGTACCTAATATACGAAAATGGGTATTGTTATTTTATGAACAGCGAAGTTCAGGCAAGTAAGCAAGCCGTATTAGATTGTAAGATTTTTTTGCCTTTGACCACCAACTCACCTGTTGGTTAGTTATGATGCGGTCAAAAGTGGTCTACAGGCATAGCCTATATAGGAACTGGTTATTAAAAACAATTACTCAATGGATAGCTGATATACTAACCAACAAAAGCACTTGCAAGGTAGATTGGCATCAGGAAGGCCATACACCGAAGTTAAAACTTTTAATAATAATTGTGTCCTGTGTGGCTTTCGAAAACGTATGTTCAATACGTATATATGTTTAATACATCATGTTCTATTTTATTCATTGTGTAGTTACAGAAAACATATAGTACCGACTCCTCATGAATGGGATAAGGACCGAAAATGATAAGTTTAAATAGTTTCCCTTCTATTTAGCGTATACACCATATAAGGGCCGGTGCACACATACCTCGCGAATCGCGATTCGACACCTGAGTACACTGCACCCCTGCGTTTATTACGGGGGGGATGAAATGCAAAGCAATGTGGAATAGGCTTTAAAAATTACTCATATTTTATTTTGAAGTAAAAAACAGTTTTAGTACTAAGCAAGTGTATTTTAGTTTCTAATTATTAGAGCTCATTATTTGATGTATTACTAGCAAGGGAGCAGTGTGATTTTACTTAAATCTGTTAAATTCCACATGTATGGTAAGCCCTAAGGCAAATTTAAGTTTAGTTTTGACCTTATTCAAGATCGCGAAAGGATAAAAAACACATATCTGCTGAACATTTTTAATAAAATAAAACATAAAGTTTTCTTAACCTAATACAAAAATTCAATCGTGTGATAATAATATGTACGTGAAAACGCTAGACATAAAGGTATTTGAAAATAGTTTGTGAAAAAATCTATGCTATGATGCAAGTCCACGTTAGGTTCTCAGCATAGGAATATTATAGGAGAAAAAAAATGTTCTGCGTTCTTGAATCAAGTGGTCGAGTTTGCATTACGCGCATAGTAAGCACACACGGCTGTATCTAGCAATCGCATTCTGAGTAGGTTTGGCGTCAGGGTGGCTAATGTCCTTGTGTTCTATAGAAAATGTTGTATAATATTATACCAAGTTTGGTATGATATTATTCCTACCCTACTTCCTATCCTTAGCACACGCGTGAAGGTTTAGAAAGGTTATGATATGTTTATTGTTTCAAGTTGGAGAAAATTGTTAGAAAGTAGAAGTACTGATATTATGAACAAAGAAAAACGGAACCGACTTCTAACACTGAAAAATATGAAATAATTTGCTGAAGTCAGTACCATGCTGACTCAAATCACTTTCATGGCCGAAGTCCATAAGTAATTTCATAAATTACAGTGTCATAAGAACCGTTTTTATTTTTAGTACAAATCTTATCTACATCTAGCAATCTACATTTAGCAATACATATTGCGATTCACTTACCCACAACTCCCATATTACTGGTCACCACAAAACTTATGATTACCATGTTATCGAGTTATAGGCATACTAAATTTAAATGGGACTACCTTTGAGTATATGGACCTACCAACTCAAAAAGAATAATGTTAATCAATTCATAATTGGCGGAGAAATCACGTAACAAACATACAAACAAAATCTTATGGACGAAATGAGAACGCTACCCCTGTTTTAAAGTCGGTTATCAATATAAATATAAAACACGCTCTAAATGAGGTGTTATTTGTGTTTTAATATACAAAGGCGATTTAAAAATATTGTGCACTTAATAATCTCGTATGTTTTAGTAAAAATATAAATGTATTAGTCAAAGTATAAAAGCCATCTCCATACTTCCGAGAGTCGCTTTAAACAGATTCGATCACGGCATTAGGGGGGTGGCCGACAAAAAATTGTCACAGGAACAATTACACGGCATCTGTCGTTAGCTCCCGACTCCGACGCCCGCGCATTCAATATATGCTGATTGGATTCCCGGGATAAGGTGGGGAATAAATTAAAGCTTTTATGTGGACACATGTGCCGCATTCTGATCGAAATAATAGAAATTAGTCGTTTGTTTTTGAATTTGGAAGTGTTCCTTTGTAACGAGGTATTTTATAGAGCACATTACTTTGGATCACATTGATGACCTTGTTTACCTAAAATAATCACTCATTTTGAAGCAGTGATGGCACAGTGGCATTGGCTATGTACTGCCGCGCAGCAGGTCCATGGTTCAAATCCCGCCACGGGCTTGAGCTTCACCGCATGGTGGAAGGGCATTTTGCGAATGCCCGCCTGGCTAGCGACCACCATCAAGTAGAAAATCTGTCGTCAAGCACGTAATGGTGTGTTTCGGCAGCAGTCCTTGAGAGCCAGTGAAATTACAGGCAAAATGAGACTGTACATGAATGTCTCAAGGTGATGGGCGCAGTGCAGTTCTTGTGATGAAATGCATCTGTTATGGGCAGAGTATACCGCTTAACATCAGGTGGGCCTCGTGCTCGTTCCATCACAATAACATAAAAAAAAAACACATTCTGATCGAAATTAGTCGTTTGTTTTTTAATTTGGAAGTATTCCTTTGTAACGAGGTATTTCACAGAGCATCTAACTTTAGATCATCTATGTACCTTGTGTAGGGAAAATAATCAGCTCCCGTGAACTAAAAATTAGAGTACCTATCTACCAACGACTTAGTATAGATACTAGTGATAAGGTAGCAGTGTAAGTAGCTGCTTTTTATTATTAAACATATATCAATTTAGTTGCCGGTGGTGCAAAACACTGCAAACTATATATACAACAGCTATTACACCACTCAGCTTCTACAACGAAAGTATATTTTTTTTTGGGATTATTGAGAATTTGGAAGCGAAATACAATTTTTCACATTACTCCAGCAGTAAATTCAAGGAAAGTAAATAAATTTTTCTGGACCTCTTATTGAGTATCGCTATATATTTCAATAGTATATTTCAAATAACCTTTTTCACGCTAATAAAAAAGGTTTAAATAGTAGGAGTAAGTAGTTAAAATAACAATTACTTCGCAAATTTCGAATAACAAACTTCACATTTACGAACTTTTAAGATGAAATAGTTATTTGTCATTCAAGAGCGCATAGCTGCTTTTTAACCGAGTGCTCAATTTTGATGAACGAGCAAGCGAAGAATTCAAAAATTTCAATACTAGAATCTTGGTCCTGAGGGAATCGAAAGAGCACGCGGTGATAAATCTTTGCACCTGTGGGATGAAAGTTACCTGTGAAACAGGTAACTTTTCATCCAACCGCAGTGTGGAAATGCCTAATGGAAAAAAAATACATTTTCAATCACAAAATACTTTTATTTCAGTTTAGGTATTAACTTCTTCATATCATATAATCATATAGTAGGTAAGTATTAAAGAATTACCTTTAAATTATAACAATAAATACTTAGGTTTAATTGAGAAAAAATTAAAGTAACATTAATATTTAAGGAACAGTACGACGTGAAAAGAAAATGGCGCGTGCAAAGCAAATTAAAAATCAAAGTACAACAGGAAGGTTCCGAGTCTAAGTTTTGTTAAATTCGGCATCATGGAGGTAGAAGTAAATAGGTTTAATGATGTTTTCAATTCACAAACTTAGTTCATACGATGTTCTAAATTCAATTTACTAAACCCTCTAGCGGATAAAAACGGCTTTTGCACTCAGATAACGAAGAGCAAAATACTCTTTCCGAGATGAGGGGACGAAAAAGGTATACGAACATGCCTATACCTTGATGATAATAATGGCACCTATTGTCAATGGTGACCAGTATTGTGTGTAATTGATATTAGCTGTATGAAGTTTTCACAGCATACAGTGGAGGTAATAATAGGTCTTGATTAAAACGTCTCCTTTTTTAATTACCTTTTTTTATACCACTATCTCACCTGATGGTAAGTAAAGATGTGGTCAAAGATGTTGTTCAGGCTAACCTAGAAGTACTGGCTCTCAAGGACAGCTGCCGGAACACACCGACAGATTTTCTTCTTGAGGGTGGTAGCTAGCCAGGCGGGCATTCGCAAAATGCCCTACCACCATGCCATAACGATTGCCATTCTAAGACAACAACCGGGACCAACGGCAACGTGCCCACCGAAGCACGGAAACGCTCAGTAGTAATGTCACTAGCGGTCACCCATCCAACACATGACCGCGCGCTACGTTGCTTAAATTTGCTGATCGGTTGAGAACAGCTAAGTAAAGTTCGCTACGAGCGCTTCAAAATCTATCTACAATAGAATCACCGTTTAAAAGCCAAAGTTGCAGTACAGTCTTTGCCACAAATTAATCGTATGCACCCAGCTATTAGTCACTTGAAGTAGGATTCATTTCGCTCGCATGCGCGTTTGTCTACGACTTATTGTCGTGTAGTCTACGCGGTGACATATGGGGCGAATGTTTACTATTACAGTGATTAATACTTTCATTAACTTCTTGTACTTACGTTTTGAAAATACTGTCAAGCCTTGTTACTACTTTATTTCTTTCTAAAAATGATTGCAAGCCTATTGCGTGCTGAGCGATATAAAAATTTCTAAATTTGCTTGTAACTTCTTGTTTGAGATTATTCTATGGATTGTGACCTGATGTTAAGTGGTAACCTTTATATATACAGATGCATTTATAGTCATTGTCATCAGTGATGAACTGCTCTGCGCTTATCACCCTGAGATATACAGTTGTAAAGAGATATATAGACGTTTCATGATGAAGACTGAGATATAGTCTCATGTGCCTGTAAATTTCGTGGTAACTTACTGTTTTTTTTTAAATGATAAATAACACTATATCATACTATAAGCGAATATCACATTAAAAAATTAATACAGCCCAAAATGTTCAATGATTTATTTCTGTGGCCGTGTGGTTTTGGCACCCGGCGTAAAATTAGGGGACGCGAGTTCGATTCACACCAGAGACAAGATTCTTGTTGTCTACTATTCGTATATGTATTAGGTACTGGCTCTCATAGACTGCTGTTGGAATACACTGTTAGGTGCATCGAAACAGATTTTACACCTGAGGGTTATAGCTGGTCATGCGAGCATTCGCAAAATGCCCTTCCATCATGGGGCGACGCTTAATCCGGCATAGGGGATTGCACTATGGGCTTGCGGCGTGGCAGTCCATAGCTTAAAAGCTGCCGTGCGGCAGGTCCAGGGCTGGTCGACAATCATGGCTTCAGAGTTCGTATTTGTGATTATTAAATATAAAATTTTCGTAAAAATAACGAATCAATGTTATTAATAAGGAAAAAAACAAAAGGCTGCAGCGGGAAGGTAGTGTTATTTTTCTTGGTCATAAAATGCCATTAAACACTTAACCGCGTGGACAATTGCACCTTGAATCCTTGTGACCCTATTGAAAATCATATTTCTCTCGGCCGATAAAAGTGCCCCTTCATAATAAATAATATAAATCAAACCCAATACGGAGTGCACGCATTAGATTTTATCGACAAAATAACGACTTTGGGAAATGTATGGGTTTTGTTGACGCACGAAAACGGTGGGGTAATAAGGTACCCATGTGTTTTTATTAGGTAAACAAAACATTTCAAAGTCATATGTGTACCTATTGTACTGTGTCACCTGGAATATCCACTGCTGAACACAGCTTCCACCCATCAAGGTGGGGTTTTGCCATAACCTCCACGCTTGGCAGGCGTCTTGGAGATCGCAGTATAGGATATCAGTTCCTCAGAAAGCGCTGCTGCCTACTTTCCGGTATTTTAACCTTAGTCGCCTCTTACATCACCCACGGGAAGAGATAGGGGGGTGACATTCTAACCCTTCACCCCGCGGGTGAATATGTGTACCTACTAGTCCTAAAATGCACTGCAGCAATTACTATGACGTCTAGGATTGACGAGCACAGTTACGCAGAACGATGGCCCTGCAATTATTTTAATGGAAAAGTAAATGAAAAGCTTGTAGCGTAGTTTGCTTAGCCTTTCTAAGTTCAGCAACATCTGCTGCGGTGATGAGTTGGATGTGTAACCGCTACTTGCATTACAACTGAGCACTGTCGTGCTTCGGAGGGCATGTTAGGCTGTCGGTCCCGGTTGTTGTCTTAGGATGGCAGACGTTAAAGCATATTGGTAGGGCATTTTACGAATTCCTCCGTGGCCAGCTATCACCATCAAGTAAAAAAAAAGCCGACAAGCACCTAACGGTATTTTTTTTATAAATATTTATATAATAATATATAATAAAATATGCAGTTCATCAAAAGTCACGAATTGCACTGCGCCCGTCTCTTTGAGAATTAATTGTTAAGTCACATCTGCCTGTAATTTCACTGGCTCTCAAGGACTGTTGCCGGAATACACCGTTAGGTTTGGCGACAGATTTTCTACTTGAGGGTGTTAGCTAGCCAGGTGCAATCACAAAATGCCCTTTCACCATGCGGTGAAGCTCAAGCCGGCGGTGGGGATCGAACCAGGGTAATGCAAATGGTGTGTTCCGAGAGCTATTCTTAAGAGCTAGTAAATCTAGATAAGCCTGACCAACATCTTCGACCACATCATGTCTTACCATCATTTGAGATAGTGGTCAAACGCTAGACTATCAGAAGTAAAAAATATTCAAGCACGAACCTTACCATCCGTAGTCACGTTTTTATACCATTAAAAATATTTTAATGTAAGTTTATACCATAAATCTTCCTGCACTATAATAAACCTGTTACATTCCCCATATATCACAATTAGCAACCTGTTACGGACACGGTGACGCATGGCAACAATAGTTTGCAGATAATACCTAATTAGTGCATGTAGTTAATATTATTAATCAACCACAAGTGGCGACTGCTTGTGACGTCATTACCATTTCTCTGTTTGGAGTAATTATAGATAACCATAGCTATACTTAGATAATATTCTACTCGAGCAACGGGTCTAGTCGAGAAGAGTATATATTGGGTTCGATATTCAAATATTAAAAGTTTATTTTATTTTTTATTTTTATGTTAGCAATGCCTGCTTGGCGAATTACATTACAAAAGTACAAATTTACGAGAAAAAATTATAGTGATGTGAGTCAGTCATGGTTAAAGGGGTGGATGGACGCGGGTTCGAATCAGGCACATGACTGTAATTTGTTCTCTCGTAAATTTGTAATGAAAAGGTTTTATCTGAAAATTCTTTTTTTTTTTGATCTTACATTGCGAATTATGTAACTGGTCCTTTATATTCTGTGATTGTGCACATTAGATACATATATTATATGTATATATTCCTTTTAATTAGGGTTTAGTACGAGAAAACGGGATCCTTATACTAAACCTCGGCTGTCCATCTTGTATCATTGGAACGGTATTAGGGAACAAGTTGAAATTTTCACCCATGAGTATGGCAAATCGCCCAACAAATATTAATAATGACAAAATGTAAAAAATAAAAGTGTGTCGCCATACTAGAACCCCCGTGGGGTGCCGGGTTAGAATTGCACCTCCCCATATCATCCCGTGGGTGTCGTAAAAGGCGACTAAGGGAAAAATACTAGAAGGTGGGCAGCAGCGCCTTCTAAAGAACTGTCATCTGACACTGCGATCCCCAAGACGCCTGCCAAGCGTGGGGATTATGGCAAATACCCCCTTTATAGGGGAGGCTGTGTTCAGCAGTGGACGATCCGGCTGATACAGATACAGATACTAGAACCGTGTTAGAGGTTTATTTTTGTTTTTCCTCTATTTAAGCGTCAAACTTGGCAATTCTTTTATATAGCTAATAGGCTAGCCTTTGATATTGTTCAGGCTAACACAGAATTACTGGCTCTCAAGGACAGTACAGTTGCCGGAACACACCGTTAGGTGCTTGACGTCAGATTTTCTACTAGAGTAGGCGTTCACAAAATACCCTACCACCATGCTATAACTACTGCCAACATAATATAACAACCTGGACCGACGGCTTTACTTGCTTGCTTGCTTTACTTGCCCTACAAAGCACACGCACGCTCAGAAGTAATGTCACTAGCGGTCACCCATCCAAGTGTGATCATGCCACAGCGGGCGTTGCTTAACTTAGCTGATGGATTAAGCAAACTACGCTACAAGCGCTTCAATTACTGGTCAGACAAAAGCTAAGGATTTTAATATTGTTAGGTTTGCAATAACGCCTGCTATGCGGATTACATTACAAAATGACAAATATAAGATAGGAAATAATTAAGTCATGTGCGGGATTCAAACCCGCGTCCATCCACCCCTTGAGCCGGGGTATGCTCTAACCAATTGAGCTAACATAACATGGATGGACGCGGGTTTGAATCCCGCACATGAGTTAAATTTTTTTAAATTTAAAAAATTCATTGGGTACATCTAGTATTTGTATGGAACTTTCGTTGTGTGAGCCAAACTCGCACTTGGCCAGTTTTTCCGATTTACTGAGTAGTTTTCGAGGATTCAACGTGCCAAAAGCCACGGACAAAAATATAATCCTTAGTGCACATTGTATGGTTATAGGGAGATATATAATTTCCACCTCATTTCCATCGGCAGGCCTCCTCATCCATCAAGTTGTGATGGAGAAGGTATAATCTAGTTAGTCGTCTGTCTGTCCGTCCTACCTTCGATTACGGCCGATGAGAGATCAGGTGGTAAAGCAACTTTGACAGGGGTGGAAACTTTATATTGAGTATTTATTCACGAGGCTATATTTTATATGAAGTTGCTAAGTACCTAAATTGGTACTTTACGTTGTCTCATGGAAAGAAATTATTTTATACAGACTTTTCCAGTCACAAAAGTAAAAAAAAAAGTCAAAAACGCAAAATCATTTATTCAATTTAGGCGTCTACGACGCTCTTATGAAGGTCAATTACAAATTTTAGTATTGAAATATTCTACATTGTACTGCCACGTTCAGCAAATAAATTGTATAGAGCCACTGCGAGAAGAGGCAAGGGCCATTCTTTTAAACATCTTTTAACAACACGAAGGCGACCCTTTTTCTTTAGTGCAGTTGCAACTACTATTGCCTACCTACGCAATAAAATTACATTTTACTGTTTTGTATGTACAATTGGCATTTACGCACACACTAAGACGTCGTGTACAAACACAGCTCACCCGTACATATGAATATCAATAGTTTAGTGCGCAGAGGGGGTTTTCGGTAAACAGGTCTGTATAATTGTTGAACTGGTAAAACATGTTATATCAATCGAAATCGTCTGTATCCGACTAATTGCCAGCTGAGGGGTATTTTTAGAGTTCTGTACCTCAAAAAAACACGTATCCTTTTAGGATCAACCTGTTGTCAGTTTGTCAAACGCAATTTCCTTAGAACTAGGTAGAGGTATTACGTTGAAAATAATATCAAATACTATGGATAATAGTCTTTTAAAGGTGTATAAAACCAAGGTTTTTAGTTAACACGGTCAAAAACCATTTATGGCCGGAAAGTTGGCTAGAAGCAAGGTCTCAAGTAATTAGTTATAGTTATTATTATTTTAAATATCAGATAGAAAATAGTTTTATCGCACATCATAACTGATACGCAAAGAATAAAAATGAGGGTGAACTGCCCGGTCACTTCTCCAAGTGTTACATAAATGTATTGTTACGCGCTAGTTTTTTAACTAAAATGAATATATTCGTATCTCTCACCCAACTAAGAATAGAAATAATCACTTGAAACAATTTCTAAAGCTCCTATTTTCTAAAGCTATTTCTAATACTAAGGTCGTCAACAGAAGTTCCCGATCTCCCAGAAAGGCTATTATTCCCAAAACATCACATTTTTCTGGACAATTAACTCCCCATTTGCATACCACCCCAAACTTCTTAATTACCTGCCCCATAATTATTTTACCAACTGAGGACTTATACCAGAAAACTCATTAGTACCGGCGACAATCTTCATTATTTACCTTGAGTTCTAATTAATTCCTTGTCATGGTTTTTGCTTAGACTTTTGAGTTATATCTTTAAGAACGATAGAGATGGAGAAAGTCTAATTTGATAAGAAAGAGTGAGACAGGTGTATGTCTCTGGTACCTGATTAACATCTTTTGGCAATTAGTAAAACACACAAAACTCCACCCCTGGCATGTTCTGAGCCCCTGGTAGGTGATACTTAAATATTCACTCGTAAATTACTTGAAAACTTACTGCCAAGGTGGATGGTAGATTTAAATTTAAATGCAGTTGGACTTTGTTGCGGGAGATAAGGTCTCCAAGACTCCATGTTTGGTAATTAATGGTGTCTGCTGTGGAAAACTGAGGCTTGGACCCGAAAATTAATGAAATTGAAATCAGCTGTTAGGAATTGACTTTAAGGCGCGATCAGTTCTGGAGAGGATAAAGGATTGTATGTGGCATTTATCATGTATGTGAAAATACCACATTCTGTAGTTTAAACCATAATATATTATCATTAATGTAATTCTCTTGAACGAATAATAATATCATCTTTTCCTTTTACTGTCTAGAAGTTGAACAACCAGTCTTTGGACAGAGTTTAAGTTAACTGATGCTCGTTTTGCATTTAACATATTGTTTAATCAGCACCAAGGACAAGAATTAAATTAAGCACCTAAAATGTAATGTGCAAAGTAAAGCTTTCTCCTAAAAGACACTCATATACTCTTATTGTTATTCTGACGACCTACTCAGATAGACAACCTTTTTCTTTTTATTCTAACCTTACCTATTTGGACAAACAAACCGATTACGATTATCCAAATTACGGACATTTCATTTCATTTAAAACGATCGCAGCCTTCCACCCAAATAATTCCCGAATTATATTCGAATTCACACGAATTTTAACGAAAAACCTTTTTGTGTAATCGTGGAATTTTCCGCGCGATCAGATGTGTAAAAGTTGGACAATCCGAGGTTACATCGGTTGAATTTCTGTAATTAAATACAAAATGTCAGCAGAAAGCCTTTGGGGGTTTCCTGGTGACCGATTTCGTGATTTGTAAAAAGGTGGTTGGAATTAATTTTGAATTATAAGTCTCCATTTTAAATAGCAATTTAAATGTCAATATAAGGCTGTTTAGTTTATAAGAAAGGTAAACAATTGTTGCAATCGCGAAAGGAACAATAAGAAGTCAAGTCAAATCAAATATTTGGAAGCAATGATGGCCGAGCGGTAATAGCTATGGACTGCCGCGCCGCTGTACCCTGGTTCAATCTCCACCGTCGCGCTGGCTTGAGCTCCACCGCATGGTGGAACGGCATTTTGCGATAAGAAATATGTATAAATGTTAAGCGGTCTAACCTCTGCCGGTTAGACCGCTTAACACCTGGTGGGTCTCGAGCTTGTTCAGTCACAATAATATAAAAAAAATATATATTCTATTCAGGCCATTGCAAATATAACTAAGTTTTTTTCATTACTATAATTAGCCTTTGACCAAAATCTTACTTGGTGGTAAGTGATGATGTGGTCGAAGGTGGTAAAAATTGTACCCTAGAATGGGTATGGTGCTCAAGAACAGCTGCCGGACCGAATAGATACCGTACTTTATCAGCCGGATTGTCCTCTGCTGAACACAACATCCCCCATTTAGGGAAGATTTGCTATAATCCCCACGCTTGGCAGGCGTCTTGGGGGTCGCAGTATAAGATAACAGTTCATCAGAAGGCGTTGCTGCCTACCTTCCGATATTTTACCTTTAGTCGCCTCTTCCGACACCCACAGGGGGGGGGGGGGGGGCTGACATTCTAGCCTGGCACCTCACGGGGAGTAGGAACACCGTTAGATTCTTGGCGGCACATTTTTTAATCAATGGTAATAGCATGGTGGCTATCACCATGTGATACATCTCGACTGTGATTGGCTATAGCGATTCACGCCTGTAGTGATATACATTACATAGTGTGGTTATACCTACAGGATATTTTATTAATGTACTAAAATATGCTAAGCTAGTTCATTGCAAGATATTTCAATCACTCCTTAAGCATTGAACTGGCCTTCTTCCTTCATGGTGATATTTCACACAGGTCCTGCTGCGCGTTCTGTTTTCAACCTTGGTAGCAGGTTTAATTTCAGCGACGGATAGTTATGCGACTTGTTCAGCAGCAGCAATTGAACCCCTCAGGCGAGTGGTTAGGGAACACCCTGATTCTTCAGTGAAGAGCATTATTCAAACCCTGCCGACGATTAGTAGGGTCTCGACCTGGTCGACGGCCACAATAGGAAGTTAGGACCCTGAACCGACCGCACAAGTAGGAGGTTGATCTATCAACAGTTAGAACAGCTTTACTAGATTACAAGAACTAAGTATATGACAGATATACAGTTGTCGATAGAATCTTACCTCAGTGTGATCACAATAGTAGTAAGCATATATTTGGCCACTAAGTAACTTGTCATGACAAGCATGTCTTTTGCACCATGACAATCAGGTCTTTGGTGGCAGCGCAGTATTTTTATGCGATTGCTTTTTTTTAGGTTATTGTGACGGAACAAGCTCGAGGCCCACCTGATGTTAAGCGGACTAACCTCTGCCTATAACAGATGCATTTCGTCACAAATCACGAATTGCACTGCACCCGTCACCTTGAGACATAGTTGTTAAGTCTCATGTGCCTATAATTTTTTTTATATATTATTTTAGTTTAAGATGTAATTTTGCCTGTAGTCATACGATTAAATAAATAATGTGCCTATAATTTCATTGGCTGGCAAAGACTGCTGGCAAAACACATTGTTAGGTGCTTGGCGACAGATTTTCTACTTGAGGGTGGTCGCTAGCCAGGTGGGCATTCGCAAAATGCCCTTCCACCATGCGGTGAAGCCCAAGCCCGCGGCGGGATTCGAACCATGGACCTGCTGCACGTCAGTCCATAGCCAATGCCAATGAGCTATCATTGCTCGATTGCTTATCGTCCACTGAAGGTTCTGTAGAGGTTTATCGGCCCTGGTTGGCCTAGGCTTCGGATCTCGCGCGACAAACACTAAATAGTTATAAGAATAAAGATGCAGCAGCTACAGTGGTACAGTGATGTAAGAGTACCTAAACAAATAGGCGAGTATGACAAAATGACTCAAGAGAGAAGCGTGCCAGCGATTGATTGCTAAAGACTACATCACAAAGCTAAAGTCACATTAACATGACCAGATGTTTTATATTCAAAACTCACTCAATTCCGAACAAAGCCACCGAGGAGAACAAAAAGGTAAAAATTCAATAAAAGCTATTATAATGTAGATCGATTGCAGAACACCTCGCCACTCAAGTGCCTCTTGTAGCGAAAAGTGGGGAAACGCATTCGATGAGTATAAAAGGGGATAATGGATGTGGTGTTGCTAGAATGTCAAATCGAACAATCTCATTAAATAAACCTTGTTTGGAGGTTTTGAATGTTGTCATGTATGGAATATGGATCTTCGAAAATTTGTTTCAACCAAGTCGTCTTGTCAAAGGATATCTTGCCTCGCAATCAAATGCTGCCTGATATATAATTTAAACTGCTCTCTTTCAACTCTAGAATATGAGTGCCGGAAGCCCTAGAATGTATACTAGCTAATTTAGAAGTAGGTTGTGTTGAAATCGGTTAAAATAATTACGAACCATATTTTTAGGAACACATGATTACATACTTACAATAAATAAAATTTCATGATTTTTTCACATCGAATGCACAAATATAAAAAAAACTTCGGATATAATTCGGAAAGTGCCACCTCAAAATCCATTCTCGTTATTCTTAATACTTACCAATATTTTTACCTTTTTATCTCCCTCAATAGTACTCGATATGATTGCCCCGAGCGCGGGGTAACTCACCATTTAGACATGAAAGTAAATCGCGGTAGGGCATAATGTGAGCAACTATATCGCAATGAAAGTTTGAGAAACAACCATGTTGTTCTATTGGAAACGTATTATTGTTATTATGGCACAGTGCTATACGAGTATTGCTAGACAGGGGTAAATTGCGCTGAAGGGCAACGTACACAACTGGCCGTAAAACTTTGTCGCAATAAATAGGTTTGTCAAAGAAGTGTATGGTTCTAAGTGGTTACAATTTTGTTATTACGAGAAGGTGGTTTATGATTATAGGAGGACAGATGTGCATCTATGCTGTTCCCGTGAGTACTTGTGTTTATACACCGTGTTTGATTGCTTTTTGTTTGCTAAATTTGAGTTTTTTTGGAAGGGTATCTTTTTTAAAGGTGTACAACACCCTAGGGCATATTAAATTCATTTTTTGTTTCGTTATATAACCTCTAAATAATGTACAAATATTAGCATTTAAAAATTGTGCGTATATTAAAATGGAAACTAGTATGAAGATTGTTATATAAAGGAACGACTATTTAGTTTTTCTAAATTCAGATTTAATAAAAAAATTTAAATTAATTATTTTATTAGGTGGGACCAATGTATTAATCATTTATAAGGCCAAAAAGACTTACATAATCACCGAGGTATTTACTTCATTGTTAGAAAATAGGTACCTACAAGTATATTGATTTGTTTACATCATAATAATATTATTTGTAAACCCGTTGTGGTTTAAATCAAATGTTTGGAAAATATTATTATATTATTAGGTTACTGACTATGAGAATAGTAGATATTGATATGAAAATTTCATCAGTTTTGGTAAAATCGTTTTTAGAGTTCCTTATTAGAAAAAAGGATTATATTATTAATACGCCTCCGCTGCCCGTCCGTCCGTACTTCCTTACTTGAAAGGTATATTTTTAACCGTAATGTTGTAGCTGGTTAGATTTTTCACAGAATTTTTACGGAGTAATATTTATAATTGATGGCCTTATAAATATTATAAAAAACAAAATGAAGATTATTCTGGAAGTCTTTGGGCAACCCAAAAATTCAGACACTTTACGCTACGCTCGAATGAAAAGCATTTTAGTGTTATCTGGCCGCTGGCCTTGATAGCCAGTCACCATTTTTTATGGTTGGTAGGTAAACCTTTGACCACAATCTCACCTGATGGTAAGTGATGATGTGGTCGAAGGTGTTAACAGGCTTAACCTAGAACTACTGGGTCTCAAGGACAGCTGCCAGAACACACCGTTAGGTGCTTGGCGACAGATTTTCTACTTTAAGGTGGTCGCTAGCCAGTAGGACATTCGCAAAATGCCCTTCCACCATGCGGTGAAGCTCAAGCTCGCGGCGGGATTTGAACCATAGACCTGCTGCGCAGCAGTCCATAGCCAATGCCACGGAGCCGTCACTGCTTCAAAACTCACTCAAAAATCACTGCCGCATGCGGAGTTAGGTATGCATGGTTACCACCTTCAACTTACATCACCACTTACCAACAGGTGAGATGAAAGCAGAAGCATTAAAAGAAATGATAAAAATGGTAATACACAGGGATTCGAACCCACAACCATCCGTCCCTATAGCCGGAACATGCTCTTTCAACTAAGCTATCGTAGTCAGTGACTCAGCACATTCGCAAACAATTATTCGTTTGTTTTTATTGTTCAACTGCCGTAAAAAGGACGGAGCGATACCTCCAGCCAAACTAATCTAATTTTTATAGTAGATTAAAGCTTGTTTACGTTGACGCAATCCAATAATTCTAATTTATTTTGAAGCAGTGATGGCTCAGTGGCTTTGGTTATGGACTGCCACGCAGCAGGTCCATGGTGCGAATCCCGCCGCGAGCTTGAGCTTCACCGTATGGTGGAAGGGCATTTGGCGAATGCTCGCCTAATGCCCTTCCTACCCTCAAGTAGAAAATCTGTCGCCAAGCACCTAACGGTGTGTTCCGGCAGTTGCCCTTGAGAGCCAGTTATTCTAGGTTAGGCCTGAAACACCTTCGACCGCATCATCACTTACCATCAGGTGAGATTGTGTTCAAAGACATACCTATCAGCAATAAAAAAATATAGCAGGCGATAATGCAAAAATTACAATGTTTAAAAAATTAAAATACCATTACTTACCTATAAAATATGAGATTCTGGCTAGAATATAAATTCTGGACTGTTCGATAACATTATAAATGTGAAAACTCGTGAGTGAATACTTGAGTATGTATACTTCCTTTACATTGAAACGACTAAATCGATTTGTATGAAACTTGGAATGTAGTTTAGGTCCTATTAATTACTATATACACTGGTGAAACTTCGGGGCGCATTTCAGTTAATTTTTAATTTATTGTGACCAAACAAGCGAAGCCCACCTCCAGTGGTAACCTCAGCCTATAACAGATGCAGTACCTTGAAAGTGTTGAACTGCACTGTGCCTAATTATTCGATAACTCACGTTTTTGAAGCAGTGATGGCTCAGTTGCATTGGCTATGGACGCCGTGCAGCAGATCCATGGTTTCCCGCTGCGGACTTGAGCTTCACCGCATGGTCGAACGGCATTTTGCGAATGCCCGCCTGGCTATCGACCACCCTCAAGTAGAAAATCTGTCGCCAAAGACATAACAGTGTGTTCCGGCAGCAGTCCTTGAGAGTCAATAAAATTACAGGCAATTTGAGACCTAACAACTGTACGTCTCAGAGTGACGGGCACAGTGCAATTCGTCGTTGGCGAAATGCATCTGTTATAGGCAGAGGTTAGTCCACTTAATATCAGGTGAGTCTTCACATTAACATTAAAAACTAAACTCACCCTGAGATATAAAGTTCTTATGTCTTGTGTGCCTGTAATTCCCACGTTATTAGATCCTTCAACGCTTGGCGGTATAAAAAGATATGGTGGCGGTACTTCTTCACAATGAGTTTCACTACTACCTAGGTAAGGTGTAATAAAGGAAATTACCTGCTGCCTTTTTTTATTAAACCACACTTGGTTTATATGACACTGATGGGATTACTTTCAATAAAGAAACAAACATCAGTTTTAAATTACAATCATCTTTAATTCATTACAAAATTACAAATTTACGATGGGCAAAAAGTCATGTGTGGGATTTGAACCCATATCCATCCACCCCTTTAGCCGGGGTATGCTCTAACCGATTGAACTAACATGACGTGACGTCATGTTAGTATGACGATGGACACCGGTTCGAATCCCGCACATAACTTAAAATTTTTCGTATCGTAAATTTGTAATTTTGTAATATAATCCGCAAAGCAGGTGTCATTGCAAACATAACATTATTAAAACATCTTTAATATAGCTACAACCAATTGTAAAGCAACCACAGTAGTAATTTAATTGATGAATTTAATATCTGCTTTTTGATGCGCTCGTAGCGAAGTTGGCTTAGCCATTCTTAATCGATCAGCTAAGTTAAGCAACGTCCGCCGCGTCCATGAGTTATATGGGTGACCGCTAGTGACATTACTACTGAGCGCTTCCGTGCATCGAAGTGCACGTTAAGCCGTCTGTCCCGGATGTTGTCTTACGATGGCAGTAGTTACAGCATGGTGATAGGGCATTTTGGGCAGCTACCCTTAAGTAGAAAATCTGTCGCCAAGCAGCTAACGATGGGTTCCGGCAGCTGTCCTTGAGAGCCAGTATTTCTAGCCTACCCTGAACAACATCTTCGACCACATCATCACTTACCATCAGGTGACATAGTAGTCAAAGAGTAGCATGACAACTATAAATAAAAAACTGCTTTATCATTTTCCAAAGCGGGTATTACGTTTAACCATATTTGTTTCGTTCCTGTTTCATTCATTCCAGTCACACTGAGGGCTCATGAGGCTCCTTTGAATCCACGTTATTATGCAGAACCGCCCTTGTATATAAAAAACACATTAAAAAGTAGAAAATGTTTGAATAAGTGTGTGATTGCGGCGCACTGGTGAAACAGAAAGAGAAAATGTTGGCTTCATTCATGCGGAACGTTTTCGTACAAGAAGTAAGGGCTGGTGAGATATTGCACTTAAAATTTTTAATATCTGTCCCAATACAATTTTATTCTTTGTTGTTGCCTAATACGCAATACTCTGAAGTATTGCGTTCTCGTTGAACCCTTTCTTTTATCATTTGTAACAGTTAGACAGTTAGTAATGTCGTGAATGGCATGACCCATAGTGGTAATCAAGCACCTAATAAAATATATTTTTTACTTATTCAACTACTTCATATCCACCATTTTACTCAGCATAAGATAGAGAAGATTATCACCCGATTAAAAAAAAAGACACGGCCACCACATCAAAAATAACACAGTTTTATTATTTAACTTATCTGTGTAAAGTATTGTTTTTTGAGTGCATAAATTTTGCCGTTGCGTTATAAAATTATTGTTTTTTTAAATGTCAGAATTAGGAAGCTTTTTACAGTTCGTTTTAGAAGAAGTTGATAGTATTTTAAATTTACATTCCTTTCATGAATCATTGTTCAATTTTATTCTTCCATTATTTGACCGTCTTAAGAAAAAGGAAGGACATCTGTAGCCAAAATTAGTTGAATGACAAACTAGACTAATTACACGAATGCCCGAAAAAAATTGTGTTATGTTTTCGAGGTTCATGTATGTTTGTGACTTTATTTTTTCTACCATAACTTCTTAACGCCTTAACCGATTTGAATATATGATATAGTTTTCGATTTCTCTTGATAGCGCAAGTGACACGAAGTACGTACAAAGATTTAAAAATGGCAAATTTCAGACGCCATGTGTTGAGAAAAAAAGGATCGATATCTAGAGATGTTCTACTGTACAATTGCTTGTGTATGACTGCTCAATGCCGTTTTGTATTTTTTGGCCCGTGTGTGAAGGAGAGACACCTGGTTTTTCATTACGTGACTTTGAACGGCTTGATATTGATTCCGGTCCACTGGCTTTCAAACGAAAACTTGTTTGAAAAATAAATTGAACTTCGTGGGTGCAGGATATTTTGTGCTGAGAAATTATTCTAAACAAATTAATCTGTACAATGTTATTTAGTATTTTCGCTTAGAATTGGCGCCACGAAACACGAAAGGTTCAAGAAAATGTTGTACAGCCAGTAAATGTTACAGGGTTCAATCAATAGTAATAGCATGGTAGAATAAAGGAAAGCAAATAAAATTATTGTTACGCATTAGTTACGCGTTGTTTTTGAGATTTTTCCGTGTGATTAAAAAAACTGTGTTAAGTAGCACTGTATTGGTCAAAATTGGCCAGATAAGTGTCAGGCATTTTCTACACCCTACATGAAGTTTATTTTTAATACATTTAATTTGATTGTACTCAATTGGTAATATAAGATTTGTGACTTCGGGTAACAAGATCAACACGAACGAGCGCTTTTTAAATTTTCCAATGAGCCTTTCAAATACCATTTGGAATCTTTATGACGAGCTTATAAAGTGGCCGCATTCACATACATTAAGAAAACATCATACGATATATTGCAACCATAAAAATTAAACATAGGTTAAAAAAAATTAAAGCGCTTGTACGAACGGCGACTTGTAGTGTTTCATCGACCTGCTTGTAATAAGCAAAAGCAATAGATAAACTTTGAATACCGACCAGCTAGTTTATTAGTTTCTAACATAATTTCCGTGTGGTCTACATCTGATCCACAGACAATAAACTGCAATCATTTAACCAATCAAAGCTTTTAACGCCTCGTTTTTGTGGATAAAAGAGTGAATTGGGAACGTCACGCGCGATTATAAGTCGCGCGTCAGTGACTCATAACGTCTGTATTGCCATGTCACTGCGTGTGTGGCAATCTTTATATATTTATAGTAGTTGCACACCAGCTGTCTTGTTATACGGTTGTATTTAAAATATACTTCTTCATGAAGTTTTCTTAAAGTTCTACATCGATAATTTAAAAAAAATGGAAAGGCAAATTTGATGGAGTATCCGCGTAAAAGTCGTTAGTGTGACATCATTGATATTGCAATATATTCCAAAATTTGTGTTTTGCAAATTAATTATAGTGAATCCATGTCTTGTAAACGAACAGCTTAGTGTTCAACCACGAGTAGAGACAAATAGTAACTTTAATAACAACGAAAGTAAGTTTTATGTCCTCGCCAAAACTCTCCAAAAAGTTTAAGAGGTTTTGTTTACCTTACAATATTCTGACTTGGGAACGACTGTGACTTATTTACACGACTTCTACATAACTAGGATTTAACATGACTACTTAAAATTACGTATTGAACGTATTGAAATTACAACTTGAAGAACGTCAAATGTACAAACCGTACGACTTAAATTTGAAACAAAAATACAGTTGAATGATACTTTATAATAAGTTTCACAATTTTGCAGAACAGTGTAAGAAACAAAGTCGTAATAAACAAGGTCTCATACCAAAATATAAAGATGTATGCACACTGAGCGGCCGGAGTCGCAGGCGCGTTATGACGCGTGTCGCGGCGGCCGAGTAGTTTGTCTCTGCGCTGACCGTTTCCGGGACATCCCTTCTGCAAGTGGCACAGAAGATCTATTGAGTCGCGAAATTGATTTTATAGTGGATTAGTTGATATTTGTTTCTATCGTTGTTGATTTATTAATTTATTAGTGGAATATCATAAGCTTATCTTTGTTATCTAGAGGACTTCGGTTAGATCCGCGGGTTGGGCAGTTATTGGATTTTTCTCACCGCTTTATTACATGGAACCAAAACATATGTAAATATAGAATTAACTAGCAATACACGTTGATATGGGTTCGAATCAGAATAACTTCACTTTAATGAATAGATTCAGGCGTTACTTTGCAGAAATCCATATTTAATAATAACAAATATTTTAAGAAAACATTAAATGAATATTTTAATAAATCACTTAAAAAATTATATCTAGCGACTGTTCCGCCTAATTTTCCTGTTAAGCTGACGTGACGTCAAAAACGCCTCGCAGTCAAACCGGAAGAATTTTTGACGCGTTTCGCTTCTGCACGAAGCATCAGTTATCTTTGTTATTATCCGTTATTCAATATTGCCTTTTTTTCTCGCCTCATTGCTCAGGATAGTTTTTTTTATAAAGTAGTTTAGTTGTATTGTATTGATGATCAATTTATGATACAAAAACAATGCGAATCTTTAATGTGAACGGCTCCGTGAGTTTTTCTGTGCTCTGGTAGTGTGTTTGCCCCCCTCAGGGGATAATATTTCAAGAATATTATTATGTAAGAACATGCGCGAGGCTTTATGATCACCTCGCCTTTCACGGTGACCGGTCTGCCGCGTCGCAAATACTAGGGCTGCACGTTTTAAAATTAAAGCAAATAAAAGAATAGAAAGAGGTACACATACATACGTATATGGTCTAGAAAGGTTTCACGTGTAGCAGACTGCTCATTTTACATAATTATCATGAATCAACTAGCTGATTTGTCACATATTCGTTTGCGTTATGGAGACAAATTTATATTAATATAACATCCCTAGGGTTCTGGAATAGATTTATACCCCTCTCCCAAGTAAGAGGCGACAAAAGAAAACATTTCAACAAATGCTCTGCAAGGGCTTTCTGATGAACTGCCATCTTACCCTTTGATCTCCAAGACGCCTGCCAAGCGTGGAGATTATGGTAAACACCCTAATGAAGGAGATGTTCAACGGCGAATGTTATTATGCTATAATCTCTGCCTATAACAGATGCAGTTCATCACAAATGGCGCCATCACAAAGGTTTCATATACCTGTAATTTCACCACCAACCATACCCTTCAAACCGAAACACAGTAAGACGCACATTTGACGATAGAAATATGTATGGTGGCAGTCATCATTAGTTGTCCTCGGACGAACACGCAGTAAAAGTTCTCCTGCTAGGTACTAAAATGTATTGGGAAATTTAGTAAATGGCTTACACTGCATCAACTGGATTGTCCACGGCTGAACACAGCCTTTCCCATTAAGGGGGGATTTGCCATAATCCTCAAGCTTGGCAGGCACCTTGGGCATCGCAGTTTTAAAATATCAGTTACTCAGAAAGTGCTGCTGCCAACCTTCTGGTACATGACATTCTAACCTGGCACCCCACGGGCAAAATGGCTTATAAAATTTAGTTTAATCATCCTAAAATTTACTAAATGCAACCATACCCTTCAAGCCGGAACGCAGAAATATGTGTGGTGGCAGTCATGGTCCATGTACAAAAATGCAGAAATTGTTCTACTACTAATTACTACAATTTATCGGGAAATTTAGTAAATGGCTAGGTTTGATCAACCAAAAATTTTGTAAATGGCTCTGATGTAGTTGCAGTACACACTTTACAAGTTTGATTCTTCTGCCAAGAAGTTATTAAATGCCCCTTATAGATTTAACTAGCTTATTCATGTTTTTTTTGGCACGTATTGACGACGTTTTTGATTAGTGATGAAGTTACTCTTCTGAATGTTGTCTTAGTTTTTCACGATTATAAGGCAAATAATTTCTTAATAACTCATGTGACAAATAAAACTAATTAGTTACCCCGTGACCACGATCACTGCAAAGTGTTTGAAACGTCGGGACCAAAATAATGATAAATATACGCGATTTAAACCGTTTAAAGTTGTTTAATTATTACTCTTCTGAATTTTTAGTCCACAATATTTTTCACTGGCGGGAATAGAACCGACATCTCTGGTTAGAAAGTTGTATTGTGCTTGTAATCAATATTATTAATTCAAAGGGTATATGTCTGGCTACAGACGTTCTATTATAAGGCAATATATGAGTGAGATATTTCAATATTTAACCCATATTTGGATGGAATTATTACTTTGTTCGATTTCATTCATTATTATTACTTTGTCTTATATAACATAAAGGCATTGAAATTTATTTAAGCTGTAGTTCATTCAAAATGATCAATAAGGTAACGAGACGTCTCTTATATCGTACCCAATCTTCTAATAATAATTTTTTAGAAATCTTGGTCAACGTTCAACCCTAAAAATCCGGAAGTTTGTCCGCGGATTCTTTATATTTATATTCACCTTGTCGTCCGCGCGGCAGATTTATTCACTTCTTTAGAGCGGGCGCACTGACCGTGTCCACGGCTCGCCCCTCGTGTGGTCACCCAGGTCACGCACAGAGTTCATTTCGTCGGTAAATATTTATTAAAATTATTATTTTTATTATATAAAATGTGTTGTTGTGTTAATTTTTACTAGATAAGTGATTATTTTGTTTAAGCTTGGAAAAAATAAAAGACCTTTATGAAACCTGAGAAACATAGAGGAGTCAGGTATAAGAGTGCAATTCTCAGAAATGCAAATGTAAAATGGATGTATGGTGTGATAAGAGTAGACGATATTCATATCTGTAAACATAATCAGTATATAAGTATGTTCGTAGAACCATGAAAGTAATATTAAGAGAAAAGTTGAAAGATAATAAATTGACGGGGTACAGTCATGTCATGGAAGAAGAGGGATCAATGTCAAATAACCTAAAAATATGGATGTAAATAAAAAATGCAAATATGACCGTCAAAACTTTCACCAAACACTTTCCATTGCGCAGCACTAAATGAATTTTTTTTCCGTAGGGTGCCAAGTTAAAAGGTCACCACCCCAATTTCTTCGCATGGGTGTCGTAAGATGCAACTAATGGAAAAATACCGTAAGGTGGGAAACAGTGCCTTCTGAAGAACTAGCAACTACTACTGAGATCCCCAAGATGCCTACTAAGCGTGAAGATTATGGCAAATTCCCCCCAATGGGGGAGACCTTTTTCAACGGTGGACATTCAGGTTGATGTGATGATATGGTTATTTGGAAAAATTACGCAACAATTATTTGTAAGTATATGGCACAAAAACCAAATCTTAGAGATTATTAAAATTATATCTTCGTTAATTTACAATAAAAATATCGCCTTCAACGCAGGTTGAATCGTCGATGATCAACCTTTCGGATTGTCTTGACCCTATTGGAAATGCTCAGAGATGTTGGATCACTCTTCATGTGTTACCGTATCTATAATTATGAGGAGTATTCTGAGGAACTATTCGGTTGAGTACCTGCAGTTGAATTTCGTCTTAGAACGCAGGATGTTTGACCAATTAGAACTCCACAATTGAGCCATTCTGACAGTGTTCTCTTTCTCACAATACAACTATGTGGAACCACCTTTCACCTGAAATGTATCAAAACCAATACATCTTAGGAATCTACAAGAAAAGTGCATATTCCCTGCTCAAAGACTTGCAACGCATCCTTGAGACCACTGGAGTTCTGATGCCCGTGGGCGATGGTGATCATGTAGCACCAGGTAAGTCACATACCAGTCTGTTCTCCTATCATAGAAAAAAAACTGAAAATAAACTTCTAACAAAAAGCTATAAAGTGAATTATTTAAAAAATACAGCCAAGTGTCTTACCCGTTAATATCGATAGTAGTATTTTTAATGAAATACCAGTAGTGTACATTACATTGGCAAAGTGTAAAAATGTTCACTTTTACTTTTCATGAAGTCCAATATAAAATTAGTTGTAACTTAACTAGCAACTAGTTATAATAACCAAAATGATTTCAAAATAATCTCGGCGTCTTATCCACTCAGTGAGTACACTCCGCAACCCCTGTCCACTATGATATGTGTTGCGTAAAATTTTGTTTTTCAGAAGTCTCCCCGCCAAGGTATCGCTGACAAATGCCTGCCTCTTTATTATAAACCGAGCGGCCTAGAGGGATAGTGGGCACCTTTGTATTTGATGGAGTACGTATTTTTGTTTACAAGTCAGTTTTTTCAGTGTGGGTTGGTTTGTGCCCTTTATGAACGTTTTAAATATGTTGTGTAGTAAGGAAAGATCAAACTTGATTAAAATATTATAAAATAAAAAATATGCTGATGTCTATGCACCACAGTTATGCAGGTTATAGGTTTCATGTTATCCTTTCTAGTGGCAGAATTATAGTAAATTATTATGTATTTCGGACACCACCAATATTTTTTTTCACAACTATTTCGGCAGGTTCTTATACGAATATCAAAACTTTTTTACAATATGATATCCATTGTATATGAGATAGAAAGATGAAACGGGTCAGTAATAATAATGTTTTCACCTCACAAGCTCAGTTTATCATTCAAAATCTGCATGGAAAAGTGCTTTTTTATACGCTAGCATGGAAAAGGATTTTATAATTCGAATCTTTATAACAGTCCCTGAAAATAAATTCACTTTAAATATTCCTAATTTAAGTAATTATAATTTTGTTTCTACTATAAATAAACGTAAATTTATTATATTATTTAAACTGTTTTTCTTGCACCTAGTATTTTCCTAGCTGAAATAAGGTAAAAAACTGTGTGTTGCGCTCGGCAGCAAAGTTATTTTGCGTCTCGTAACTTTGAAAGCTTCAGTACGCTCAAGATTCAATAGTTGAAACAGCGAGCAATGCAAGTAGTTTAAAATTATAAAATCCTTCGCTTCCTCGACAAAAGTACTCGCGCTAAATAACAACTACTCGTACGCAGCCTTGTGTAGCAATTAACTATTATTTGCTTTAATCATGGTAACACTGTAATAATATCACTAAATAATAACATATATATATAGTTGTCGGATAAAGGGTTGTTGTCCGTGTGTGTTGTTTTGCATTACTGCATGCAAATTATTGGATCATCGTAACGTCAATACTATACTAACGTCAAGAGAAAGAAAAAACAAATAATCATTTAACTATATATTATCTTTAAATTAGTTGATGTGATAATACATAAATGTCAATGAAATTTTATTAAGTTATTTTTTATTGCGAAAAAAATATATAAGTACATAAATACACGACTGTCAACTTAGATTCTAGTATAATTAAAATTCTTATTGAGTAAAAGATTGACAGCGAGCCCTAAACAAAGCACTAAATTTGTATATTGGGGATCAAGTGCGGTTTCCAAAAAGTTCGTAGTTTTACTCATGACCAAAAGTACATACAGTGATATTGTTTAATTATGTTTTAATTAAAGTGAGTTATACCAACAACGTTAAAGAAATTTTGTTTTTAGCCCGCTATCTTCAAGTAAATGAATAAAAATTTACTTGAAGCGGTTCACAAGTAATCGCTTTCATTTGACTACTTATAATATAGATAATATAAATAATATAGATACTCATACTATAGTACAATGTAGAAATAAGGGTATATGTGTCGTAGGAGACGTGTAAGAGAGTGTTTATGAGAGAGTGAGAGGCTGTGCGTAAGTACCTTAATGCCAAAAATATGTTACAAAAGACTGAAATATATTAAAATAAAATGTAAAAGAGAAACTGGTCAAGCGCGTATACTTTGCTTTTTTAGGTTCCACATTCCAACAGCCCGTAAAAAATTACGTGTTTGTTGATTTTCATCACAGATTTAAAAAAACTACATATCAAATTGTTGTGTTATTTATTTATTGATTAATAATAGACATAATATACAACAAATCCAAGATTCGTAACTAGTTTAGTTTTAGATATAGAATATTTCAAATTTGGTTTCAATTACGAGCTAGAGACCCGTGATATACTGAGACGGACGGACAGCCAGACAAACAATGGAATTTTATTCAAAGGGCTCCATTAATCCTTTGTGTACGGAACCCTAAGAATTAATAATCATTATTTTTATCTTTGTCTTCCAATTTAGTATGTCAGTTGAACGAATTATGTCCTGTTCCCATAATTAACCATCCACAATTCGCCTACGCAACCGTTCGTAATCAATACTTTAGTCACAGAATAAAATTAACCAGAATGATCACTCCGCAAATTCCGCACACACGCGACTCTAACTACGAAGCAATAAACTAGCTTGCAAAGCACGGAGTACTTAATATTCATATTCACCTACAAAGCGTCTCTTTTTCTATCGCATAGCTCTGATATCTTCTGACGTGGCACGCTTCGTAGAATAATCCCGTCTGGACGTAAACTGATGTAGTAGCTGTACCTTTGTGCTTAAAGTGTGGATTGAGCCAGGCCTGGTTCCGTTCGCAATACCATTGTAACATCCGGTTATCTGTCATTTTAGTTACTAGAAGTATTTCATAGATACTTTCGACATACGCCTGGTCGAAAAATAATCGATTGTAAGTAAAATGACCCGCTTTGACGTTATAGGAATCGGACATTAGAGAAGACATGACATTTTGACGACAAGCGAGCAACGTGTCGAAGACAAAAAAACAATATAATAAACTTTATACAAATTGCGCTTTTGCCAACCTCTGCCAGGAACGTTTTATTCATTATTCTACAGACAGTGATATAAACGATCATTAGGAAGTCAAATGAGATCTAAATTGGAAACATTCTAAGAAACCATTGCTTGTAAGTGCGAGTTCGCTACCTTTACTTACTGATATCATCATTATCGTCTTCCTACTCTTGTCCCACTTCATACAGGGTTGGTGCAATATAGGTCTAGGGTTCGTTACCAAAGGGAAAATTGGAGCCCTATGAGAATTTTGAAGCAGTGATGGCTCAGTGGCATATGGACTGCCGCGCAGCAGGTCCATGGTTCGAATCCCGCCGCGGGCTTGAGCTTCACCGCATGGTGGAAGGGCATTTTGCGAATGCCCGTCTGACTAGTGACCACCCTCAAGTATATAGAAAATCTGTCGCCAAGCACCTAACAGTGTGTTCCGGCAGTAGTCCTTGAGAGCCAGTAAAATTACAGGCACATGAGACTTAACAACTATGTCTTAAAGTGACGAGCGTAGTGCAATTCGTGACTTGAAAAAGTCTCCATGCACTGTCTGTCTGTCCGTCACTGTTCTTTAGCTCGTAATTGGGATGAGTTAGGAACCTGAAACTTTGATTTATTGTGCTAAAAGATGACCTAGATAATTTTGGACAAAACATTATATTAGATTAATTTTCAAAGAAATCCAATACAAGACATTAGCCGTATAAAATATTTTTTTTTGACCCTAGCACGTATTGTTCTCGTCTAGAGCACATTCAAAATAGAAAAGCATTTTTTTATCCAAATAAAAATACTTATTCATATAACAAACAATTTTTCACAAACACTAAAAAAAATTGGAATCTAAAAAGGTTAAGTTAAATACCTTAAGAGCCCTTTTACATTTTGCAGCCTTCTCACTCGCACTTTTAAAGATAATTTCAAATAGCAACAATATGGTTTATATTTTTTAAAATGTGGTCAATCATTATTTTGCTGCATGCAACTATAGATGTTCTCTACTAATTTTCATTTTGATATCTGTTATGGGGGATCCAAAACGCGTAATTTAGTTATTTTAAATTTTGGGCCTCTAATTCTAATTGGACTCATCATGTAACAAAGTAAAAATATGTTGAGAACATCTATAGTTGCATGCAGCGAAATAATGATTGACTACATTTTAAAAAATATAAACCATATTGTTGCTATTTGAAATAATCTCTAAAAGTGCGAGTGAGAGGGCTGCAAAATGTAAAAGGCCTCTTAATACTATCAACCAAAATTACTAAAAGCATCGATTTAAGATATACCTCTGATCTAAAGCTGTAATATAATCCAAGTAACAGCCTGTTTTTTCTCGAGCTAGTGCAAATCGGAACGCTAAACGAGCGTGGCCCAACTCGCATTTGGCCAGTTTGGTCTCAGAACGCAAAGGACAACACTAGAACATAGTGTAGAAAACATTGCTTTAGGTTTTTTGACCTATCACATATTATGCTCTTTTTACTAATATACCCTACGGTTATTGTGGTTGTACGATACAGTTATGATAACATGGAAAATAGAGATATTGTGTGATATGGACAGCAAAACCTTACTCCTACATAGTGCCATGCATGACATAGTAACGCACTTGAAAAAATGTGCTTAAAGATTAAACCCCTTCTACGAAATCCAACAAGAGTTCTACAGCTACCTCAATCTGTTTGAATTTTAATACGTTTTAATCTTGGTTCTATTTTCTGGTTCGCCAGATTTCCGTAAAATTAATTAGTATCAAAAATAATTCAATAAATCATACTGTATGGGAATTGTTATTTTGACATTTAGGGATAAAATAAATAATAAATGGAAAAACTGGCATCCAGAAGCATAGATGTTAGACTCAGCAAAGGTCAGCAATATGCATGTAAAATGCACCGAGATTGAACACTTGGTATTGAACATATGACGAAACTACGTTTGTATGGAAAGCGCTCCATGCACTCTGCTCCTAAATAATACTAAAACATATCTAGATACATGTCTAGTCAAAATTCCGCATTATTTTCCTGTGACGTCATTAATACCACGTAGCCATACCGGAAGTAATTTCGATGCTCTCGCTTGCACCCGAAACATTGTGAGGTGGTCTTGACTGTTAGAGTGCACATTAGAGAATTGGTTCTATCGTTCTCTTTCACGATCGTGCACTCCGAAAATTCAGGACCTGCTCGATGCTTTTTACAAATGATACGGAGTCAAGCTTATTTCCAATTGCCCGACACAGTCCCAGACTCCAGATTCAACTCATAAATCTCTACTATACTACCAAATACTACCGAACGCAGACGCATCAAAAAAATCAATCACCCGTGAAGGATCGCGTCAGTTCCCCAATCCCGTTAGGGCAGGTACACAATACAGGATTATGATGTGCAGCTATGCAGGGGACTGACGTGTACTTACAAGCAGTTGGGTATTTCAAACTCTATCGGTATATTCTTTAAAATAAGTATCAGATTTGTCTCGCACATAATCTAAACAAATATAACCATGACAGATTTTGACGATATGTTTCCGGAAACGTAAATTACCACGCAAGAATATCTTGTTGTGATAGCTTTGGATCCTGTTTTATGGGTGGCTCCCTGATTGACGCAAGAACTGACAATGATAATTGATAGTATTCGTGCAAAGAGCCTTGTTGTGCAGCAACAGCCAACTGACATAAGATTGAATGTTGGGATCTTGCTCATACTCTTCCGAAGATATGGAACAGTAAGACTGTACGTGACAAGACGGATGATTATAGATTACAGAGAGAAAAATAAATCAACCTAGCACCATTGCACGTTCTCTTTATCAAGGCTGTCAAATTCTAAACTACGGTAGGTACTCAAAACACCGGTCACGCATCGAGATAAAACTTCTTGTGGGCACCAATGAACAGCAGTTGAGGTTCCGGCTCTTCTAATAAAAATCGAATAGAAAAGTTTCGTTTCTGTTTATATCTATATTGCGTGCGGAATGTTGTGCAGAGGATAAAGCGCAGGGGACTGAGGTAGCCACGGGATGCGATTAGATATAATGGAGATTATAGTGATCGATAGTTTGAGAACCACTGAGCTTGCAACGTTGTGGGTTGAGACTGTCATTATTTTATTTATTATATTAGTGACGCTTTCTTCAACTGAGTATACACACTGAGATCTCACGACATACTGAATCACTAAATGCATATATTTATATGCATAAAGGACTTGGCAACGTCTTATAAATAAAATGGTGGTATAATTATGATTTTTATCTCATATTGTTGTGACTTACAAAAACAAGTTGACATATAAAGGCGCGCCATTCCACAGTAAATTATCGATGCGTATTTGTATATAGGCCTCATTTGTACACGATGTGTAAGCATGGTAAGTGATTATAATGTTGAATATATGAGTATTAAGCAAGTTTCATCTAGAATGCGAAGCTCTCAAGGGCAGTTGCCAAAATATAATGTTCGCTAGCTATTTCTACGAACATTCGCAAAATTCTCCATATATTATATATCCAGGTACCTATGCGGTGAAAATTGAACCCGATCCTGAATGTGAAGGATTTGAACCATATAACCTCAATAAATGTCCCACTTTTGAAAGTACGATTTGAGGATATTTGAACATGCAGTTTTCGTATTTACTAACTATTGAAGTAAGTAGCTAGCAAAAAAATTAACCCACTCAATTTCGCAGATGTTAAAAAATCGATACCACCCCGACAGCACTTACACCCTCGTGCACCCTTCAGCCCTTATTATTACACCCCCAGGCGAGTCCAACTATTGTTCGCAAGTTTTAATTTAGCGTCCACCTTAAGCGTGTACGGAGTTGGGTAAATAAAATGGGTTTCGAATGAGGGTTTCGCACTAGTACCGGTTTGTAGAACGGTTGTGGCAGACAGTGTATTGGTTCTTATATAAACACAAATTTGTATTAGTATCGTTCATACATTGAGAATGAAAATTACAAATTAACATTGTATTTGAAGAGAACCACAGCTACCTTAACGAAATTACCCGGACAAGAAAGCTGGTAAAAATAAATAATCCCCGGGATGAACCACATACCATTTATAGTACCACCAACTTAACTGTGCAGTTTTCGAGGGTGCTACTGGTCAAGGAAATCAACTACAAACTGTCACAATTTGAGGGAAAGTTTTAGTTCATTTTTCTGCCACTGGAACAGATAAGTTGGTGGGACTGTAACCATATTATAGACTGTCAAAATATAATAACAAAATGTTGACATATAACTTTCTCAAAATTTAATAAAAGTACTTATAAAAACAGCCAGTAGTATAAGACAATCAAAAAAAGACTACGGTTGTCAATAATATTGTAAACGCATTAATATGAAGCTACAGTAGTAGTATGTTAATAAAAAAATCTAAACAAATTTATTCACAAAAAAATATTGCGTACAAAATTCAACACATCGAAGTATATAGTCTTAGTGCTTTATTCAATTCTCAGATATCAAATTTTGTTAAGATATTTGACAAAATAGTCAAGTCCAAATCGTAAAACACATAATGTAAAGTTAAATTAAAAGCCATCTATATAATCATCAAAAATGAAATTAATTTAAGTACTGTCGATTTTATTTTACTTTACATTTTACAGTTCCTTACTATTTATTATACACACCTGAAGCATTTCAAAAATCACCCAACTTTATTGCGCACTGTGAAAGCATCCTCTCTAAGCATAGCCGCGGGCTGTAACGGTCATACAGACATAACGATTTTTTATATTTATTTTATTTGCAATAGGGATTATAAAGACATAAAGGTGAATATGTATAGGATAGGTTAATAAAATTTCAAACGTGTGTAAGCAATAAAGAATTGAATTATTTTGAGAAGGGGACTTAATGGAGCATTGTTTGCCTGGATTTTTATTATTTGCGGTCAGTTTAAATTTATGTTATGAGAGAATATTAAATTAAGGACTGGGATGTTTAATTTAACAGCTATGTAATATTTAGTTCAAAATATTAACAAAAGCGTTTACTTAGACTATTGACGTGTCTGAGTAGGTATTCTGTAGTATAATTTAATAATTGTAGATTTACCATTTCTGATTTTTTTACCTCTAAACAGACGGACACACGATGTTTTGTACTTAATTTTTAGTTTATTGACGCTTAGTTCTCGAAAGAACTCAAAATAATTTCATATGCATATATTTAATATTTTTTTGACCACACCACTCTTTATAATTTTGCAGCGTTGTCATTGATGATTGATGACATTTTTGACATAATCTTTTTACGGTTTTATGTCTAACTTTAATGGCTTTGAATAATATCTAATACCTATAAATTTTGAAACAATAATACACTGAACACAGTAGAGAGTAGATAACCTGCAATCATTTTATGAAAGAATTATAACTCAAAATAAATTCATTCACTAACTCAAAAAGAACACGGAGTATCTATAGGTACCAAAAATATAATGGTTATTACAGGTTAATTTTTTTACACATTTATGTACTTACTTACAATAATATGATTTAAAGATTAACACAAACAATAAGCAACATTCGTATTATACATGTAACAAAAAATATTACCCAAGGCAAATCGTCTGACTACTAAACAAACCCAAGATTGCTTCTGCTACTCGCCGCTAGGCGCGCTACAGGCGCCGCCCACGCTTTTTCAACATGAATGAAGAAACGAGGCAATGTTCCAATTCGCGTCGACTTTATATGGCTTCGGGGAAATTATTTTTTATTACTATTGACACGTGTTAAAGATTGTAAATTAGTTTTATTGGAGATGTTAGATCATGATTTAGTGGAAATAAGATAAGAAAATTGTTATAAATTAGATACACCTATACATTAATCGTTGTTGAATAAAGTATTTAGTACCTAATCTTTATTGGTTTTTTTGATTGTCATATAAGGGCGATTCCGTGGTTTTGGTCGTATTATTGGCGAAACTTCAGGGATCATTTGGATTTAGCAAAAAATATTATTACAGGACTTTTAAGCTAGATTAATAGGTCAAAAGATCTATAGACCGTTAGTTATTTTTCAGGGAACTCCTCAACGATATGAATTCACATGAACACATAAAACTTTCACTAAAATGTAACCAAATAAATCTTTAAACCCGTGATGAAAATTTAAAAGTCGGATAATTGCATTTATATGAAAAGTATTTCCTTACCTTCTGTAATTTTGGCTATATAAACAAAAGGCCGTATAAGCCTTTTAGAGCGCGTATTGACATTGAACTGTATTTGATTCATGTTTTGTTTCATTTTCTGTTCCAAGCTGCTTATTACTCTGTTTTGCCTCTATATTCCTGGTCCATATTCTAAAGTTAAATGAAGAATGAGCAGAATGTCATCAGTAGGATGTTGCTGCACATTGGCGCAACTGGACGCTCAATAAGGATTCTTACGATATTAACACCCTGATTACCCAGTGATAGCGGGTACACTACAAACGAAACAGATTTTGATTTTGAAGCAGTGATGGCTCAGTGGCATTGGCTATGGACTGCCGCGCAGCAGGTCCATGGTTTGAATCCCGCCGCGGGCTTGATCTTCACCGTATGGTGGAAGGGCATTTTGCGAATGCCCGCTTGGCTAGCGACCACCCTCAAGTAGAAAATCTGTCACCAAGCACCTAACGGTGTGTTCCGTAGAACTTATGTCTCAAGTTGACGGGCGCAGTGCAATTCGTGACTTGTGACGAAATGCATCTGTTATAGGCAGAGGTTAGTCCGCTTAACATCAGGTGGGCCTCGAAAAAAAAGATTTGGGTAAGCAGGGCGCGCATAAATTCGTAGTCCAACTCTTAAGACATTATCCTCTTGTTATATACTACTGTCAGCTAAGTTTTACCCCATTTGGGTTTGCCACAATTCTCGCGCTTGGCAGGCGTCTTGGAGATCGCAGTGTGAGAAGGCAGTTTTTAGAAGGCACTTCTGCCCACCCTGTGGTATTTTTCCCTTCGGCGCCTCTTACGACGTCAAAGTACAATCACTGTAGAGACAGCATAACTCAATATAATAAATAATCGCACAGGTAAATAAATCATTAGATTTGATATTCTTCATATGTTTACTTGTATATCCGTTAGGTAGATACTTACCTTGCTAAAATTAAAGCCGGCGACACACGGGCGACAGTCTCGCCATAGATAGGCAATTAATAGTCGTCACAGTAATTAGTCGCAGTCACACCTCGTCGCGCGGGATTATGATAGATCTACCGGCACTGTGTTACACGGGTAACTATAACGGAAAATTACGGATTTTCCTAGTAATATGGAAATTGCGTGATAAAATAACGGATTTGTGGAATTAGAATTTCTACGGACATGTTATTAAGTATCATATTAAATTATGAAGCAGTGAGTCATACTTGCATCAGTAGATTGCTCATAAGTTAATAATAAAAGATATACATAAAATTGAGTTTCAAAGCTATAACAACATATTTTTTGTTAAAAATTTACTTAAATAAATGTTTCTTTTGCGAACGTTCAAGTTGTGTATAAATAAATTAAAAAGTAATGCAATAATTAAGTAATATTAATACTTATGTGAATAATAATGGGATTTTTTATACCTTTGTTGCAACACCTCTTATTAATGTAAAATCGGTCGGGAAATTAATTATTAGTGAGCTGAATTATTTGGACTATGGCTGCAATGGCCTTTGGGTTACCTAAATGTAACCTGTTATGTTGTAGGTATATAGTTTGTAGTGTTTTGTCGTTAGGTCGTTGAAATAAGGCTGAATTAAAAACGTTTTTCATAGATTTAACGATAGTAATAAAATAAGGAATGATCCGTACTCTCATAACAGGTGTCAAAAAGTCGATCAAGGGTAATAATGCACCCATTAAACAGCATGCCACTGCTTATGTTAATGGAAGTATAGTATAAACTGCTGCATATTGGACGCAAACAGATTAATTTTATTTACGCCTTTATTAACTGCAAATAAGTGGGTAGTAATACTGCCAAAAAGAACATTCTCAAGGACAGACTGTACACTGCTACAACAAGCAAGTGCCCGGTCATAAAACCAATTAATTTATTGTTATGTCAGAAGATATTTTGTACAGTGCTGGAGTAGATCGTAGGTAGATGTAGTTATTTCATCCGCATCTCAAAGCAAAGGTTTTAAATCTGTATACCATATTTTGTAACCCCCAAATCATAAACCGAACCTTCTTTCGTTCTTTGGTAAGTACATCTGGCGTGCCACCGTCTCGACAAACGAAACTCCGTGTCTAACGAAAGAGCTTGTTGACTTCTAATTAATAAATGAGTACTTAGTTAACGAAAGGTAAGCGACTGGAGTAGACAAATATTAATTCTTAAGATAATAAACAGAATGTTATAGGAATAATATAGCTAGAATGGCTTCACGTTTCCTCAAACTAACTAAGGGAAAATATTTATGAAAAAACGGAACCAACTTTCAACACTGGGAGGTATGAAATAACTTTTAAAGTCGGTACTGTGTTGATTCAAAACGCTGACCTCATATTAACGTGGTCTGACTTCCACAAGTTATTTCATTGTGTCAGAAGTTGGTTTAGTGTTTTTTAATATATATTTTTTCTCTCTTTTTGTTATTCATATGGCTGACAAAATCATTCAATACTATTCACCATCAAAGAGTTGCACTCACCATGAAATCATTTAAGCATACATATATATTTTTTAGTTAATTTAATTATAATCTATAAGCTACTCAACCAATTTTGATTACATTTTAACAACTAACGTGAAAGTAAGTATATAATTTACCTAACAAAAATAATCATCAAAATCAGATCATAATTGGCTGAGTAATGACGTAAAAACATACAAAAAAGGTATTGAAAATCACCTAATTTTTTGTTGTAAGTTAGTGAAAAAGAGACAGAAGATTAGTAAAATGGTGAAACGCTTAGCTGTCATTTCTTTTTTACAGTAATCAGCAAGACCACTGATGGTGTAAATGTACCGTAACAACAACTTTAAAAATATTTAACCACTTTTTTAGTTTTTTAGTATCGTTTCATTCGACGAAACTTTAGTGTTATTCCGTTGACGAAAGGCTCATTAAATAAATAATAAAAGCTTTGAATGCATGTAATTTAATCCTTAGATACAGTTTTGCAATGAGACATTTTATCACTCAAAACTATTTTAGTAATTAATAGAACTATTGTAAGATTCACTGCCTGTTCGAAGAAACTGATAGAAATTCTTCTGCAAAGAAAAATGAGTGCGTAAATAGAACACGAAATAGATGATCGACTCCACAGCTTCCTGACAGGACAATGACATCAACCCATTAGCGGTGAGCAGTCATCGCATTGCCTCGCACATGCTAAACATTTTATACCACACGATCCGACCTGTTTCTGATTAAATACATACATACTGATACATATTTTAATATTATTATTAAAATATGTATCAGTATGTAACCTAAGCAGATACATTTCAATTCAATTATTTCTTACAAATGTTGATTCAATTTCTAGAATACCTACCTTATATTACCTCATATTACCTTATTATACCTTTGCTTGTGCTCTCTATGAATTAAGCTTATTAATATAAAATAAATCCGTCATTGGATGTAAGAAATATCACTATATGATTATGTTAATTTTGTTAAGATCTGTGGATTTTGTGAATTAAATAAATAAATAAATAAATATATAAAAGTGTAATTTTTACCACAAAAATAGAAATCTTCAACCGCCGGGCCTATGTAATGCTATCATGTTACATAAACTGCGAAACCCTATAATTTCATTAAATGGCACAAAACCTGAAACAGCTAGAACTTCGAAACTGTCCATTTCGTACTGAAGAGGTAAAATTGTTATTTGTTCAACGTCTTCAACAAGGAAACTAAGTTGATTGTTGTTGCTCTTATGTCTTTTAATCCCGAGCACAGATGTCAGAATACTAGTACCGTCCAAGCAAAACAGTATAGAAATGAATCATGAGCGTAACGAGTGATTCCAATTACAGACAACTGGAGCAAAGTAGGTACAGGATGTTATGGGAAATAAATGCCTTACATGTGTAAATATGTCATACTCATAATAAATTAAGACTTTCACACCTATCTCATATTTTTCTCAAACCAGTCAATAAAAAATTTAAAACAATATTAACCTCTAAACATCGAGAAGCAATACGTATACAATATTATAAACAATAATTTACAAAAATTGCTTCTTTAAATCCCGTGGGGTGCCAGGCTAGAAGGTCAACCTCCCCATCTCTACCCCGCGGGTGTCGTAAGAGGCGACTAAGGGTACCACTACCACACCAGGAGGTGGGCAGCAGTGTTTTCTGAGTAACTGATATCTCACACTGCGATCCTCAAGACGCCTGCAAAGCGTGGGGATTATGGCAAACTCCCCCATAATGGGGGCGGCTGTGTTCAGCAGTAGACAATCCAGCTGATACAGTACTTCTTTAAAAATAAACATAAGATACTTACCAATTCAAAAATATAAGATATGTTGCTGTACTTTGTTCTTCATTTTAAGAGCCAGTAATTCTATATCAGCCTGAATCATCACTTAAACATCATCACTTACCATCAGGTGAGTAAGTGGTCAAAGGCTAACCTAACAACAATAAATATAATAATAATTAAAAGCAATAAATAAGTTCAGGACTATTTTTTCCTCAAACCCGCGTATCTATTTAACCCGATTCGATAAATAAATCGTAGATTCTAAAAGTCCTCAATCCATTCTCCCACGTACATCCAGGTTGCGCTTAATCAACCCTCAAGTAATGAGGGGTAACTCCGAGGGGTAGGAATCAATTAATGAATATTTTACTAAGAACGCGGGATCTTAATAAACGTTCCTTGTCCGGGATTTTTGGGGATTTCCCTTGAACCCTGTGATTTATTGTGCGAGTGATTGATTCACTGTGATTGAGATATAATTAGGTTGAGAGTTTGAGATTTCTCTCCTTTTTAATTTAATTATATAAAGCTTTATTTGCAGATAGGCTAGCATTTGACTACTTTCTTACCTGATAATGGTTATAATGCGGTTAAAGACGATTTCAGGCTTTACAACTACTGGCTCTCAAGGATAGCTGCAGAGACAAACCGTTAGGTGACAAATTTGCTTTTTTAGGATGGTATGTAGCCAGTAAAAGTGCCATACCATCATGCTATAACAGCTAACGATATTGCATGCTTACCTGGCCACAGCTACTAACGAGTAATAAATCCATTCGCCGAGTACTACCCAAAGTTGAGGTCCGGACCGGACGTACAGTATCCGGACACTGGGCTGCCATCTTATCTTCGACGACATCATCGCTTATCAATAGCTAAGATAGCGGTACATAATTAGTTAGATCCATATATCAACAGTGTTCAAGGTTAGACTATCTTAGAAACGTAGGATTTACGCTAACAAACTACCAAAAATATTTTAAAGAAAATGTATTTATTCCTCAAGGTAGTGCTCCCAGTTCACAGTCACATATCTCGACCTACATTACAAATTTACTTAAATTAAAAATATCAACCACGTCTAACACCTGCCTATTAATTTTGCTTCAAGAAATATTGTAAATGTCCAAACATAAACAAACTAAAACGTTCAATAAATCTCAGTCACCCAGTTATTTAGTAAAACCAACTATTCCAATGACGTGAACACCTTTTTATTTACATTACAACCATACATCACCTATGTAGTTAATAATTCTAAAATTCATTTATAAAGAATAGCAACCGTAAGTTGTTAGGAAAATCAGACTCTATGTCTTAAGGAATAAAGGTTATAGAAATATTATTGGGTAGGGTTCGCAAAACAAAGCTAATAATACAAAATTAATGTAGTCTGCGAGTCACCTGAGTGTTTTTATATTAATGATTTTTCTCGAATATTTAAAATTCGTTCAGAACAGTTAGTATGACACGGTAGTAAAACACTTTGCTGTTATAACGCGCCTGAAAGCTTTTTTATGGATCCTCTAGGTATATATTTATGAACGCAAAGACATCATTATAGGAGTTGCTTATCTGTTCTTTTGATCTTTGATGTAATATGACAATTCTGATGGGAACTGAAAATTGGTGAGATCAAAGTAGCAGCAATATTGTGGCGATTTAGTTGATTTCTTAGTTTTTGTTGCATAATGGTAGAGTGGAGGTGGGGTAATATTATGACAAGGAATGAAACAACAGTGTGTTAGCAGTAAGTTCATATTACGGAATAAATTATATATATTACACATACTCTATATATGCATACGTAATATATGGAATTAAAACTCTCAGTCACATAATATGGGGATAGAAAAGGAAAAAAAAACAAAAAATTAAAAAAAAAAAATTGATCAAAATAAAATTATTAAATTTGTTTTTCGTAAATTCTTTTTAAATTTAGGGGGTCACAATAAAGTGCCCTAATTTTCGGGTGAGAACAGATCCTTTAACCAATATTTTGAAGCGTTCGTAGCAAAGTTTTAAAGCGCTCGTAGTAAAGTTTTGAAGCGCTTGTAGCGAAGTTTACTTAGCTGCTGTTAGCAACTTCCGCCACGGTCATGAGTAGGATGGGTGACTGCTTGTGACATTACTACTAAACGCTTCCGTGCTTCGGAGGGAACGTTAGACCGTCGGTCCTGGTTGTCGTCGATGGCAGTCGTTATAGCATGGTGGTAGGGCATTTTGCAAAAGCCCGCCTAGCTAGCTACCACCCTCAAGTAGAAAATCTGTTGCCAAGCACCTAACGGTATGTTCCGGCAGCTGTCCTTGAGAGCCAGTAATTCTAAGTTAGCCTGATAGCATGAGGGTAGGGCATTTTGCCTATGCGCGCCTGGCTAGCTACCACCCTAAGTAGAAAATCTGTTGCTAAGCACCTAACAGTGTGTTCCAGCAGCTGTCTTTTAAAGCCAGTAATTCTAAGTTAGCCTGAATAACATCTTCGACCACATCATCACCTACCACCAGGTGCGATATAGGTAGTTCAAAGGCAAACAAATCAAGCATAAGAAATAGAAGGTGATAGTCTGTATAATACGTCCAAATATCGCGGCAGCTCGTAAATGGAATTTAAATTTAAAATTAAGATATTCATTTTGTGCATAATCAACTAGGAGAAGATTTGTTTTGATACATAATAAAACACAATATTTAAACCACGTAGAGTTATACTTTTATGATAAAACGTCAGACTATAGTCCAATTTATGTTGTTTATATGCGGAATAAAACGATATTATGGTTGGGTCACCTCAGAGAAAGTTGAGGTGATTATCGAGGAAGACTGGATCTCCAAAATATATTGACAAATAATAATAAAAATATAGAAACGAGGATATTTTCAGAAGGCACTAAGGAAAGCAATAATAATTTATTTTTTATCCAGACATGACAGGTTGATCAAAATTTCACTAACAAAAAAAGTATGTGTCAAAATATATAAAAGTAAGCCAAATATTTTTTTACGTTAATATTTTTTAGTAACAAAATACTACGAGCTATAGCAACAATACAGTTAAGTACTACAATTAAAGCATTTAGACAACCTATTAGTCATTGCAGACTCATAGGCAGTCCAAATGCTCCAGCCCACTATCAGTTGGCAGCGTGCCCAGCATGCTGGCAGTATTGCCCCGTTGAATTGCAATGCTTATTCGTTGAGCCAAATAGTTGCCAGCATTTTGATCACGTGAATTAAATTAAATATTATTTATTAGAAATATATTGTGCTTGTCCACTAAACGTGATATAAGACAGTAAGATGACCTTCACTGTTTATGTAGTCATTGGTTTGTTCCAAATCTAGATTTATGCATTGGTCAGAACAGCCCTAATCAAAAACCTATTAGACAAAAATTAAATTTTCAAATGTCAAAAAGTAACCAAAGCAACCAACCTCTAAAATGTAGCATCATATAAGTAAGTAGGAACTCTGAAAAAATACTGATATATAGAATAACAGTTCTTGTTGTGTGTTTTTTAATACTTGTACTGTATCAGCCGGAATATCTACTTTTGAATTTTGATTGAACACAGCCTCCCCCATCAAGGGAGGATTTGCCATAATCCCTACGCTTGGCAGGCGTTGTCCGATCGCAGTTTAAGATATCAGTTTCTCAGAAGGCGCTGCTGTCCACCTTACGATATTATTTACCTTGAAGTGTTTTCTAATACATATAAAAACTCTCTTTACTCAACTTCCGCAACAAACAAAACATCAAGTACTAACAAAACATCAAATGTTGTTAACCCGGCGAGGATGTGGTAGGGTCAATTTGACCCTGCTCATTTTGTTTGATGTACAGTTTTTTTACCTGCAGTCGCATGCTGTCGAGTTTATCAGTAGCTGTAGTCAATAAAATACCCTCCCTTTTTCCCACCTCCAGTTAGTCGGGTGCAACACGTGCAAGCAGGTAAACGTGCGCAAACTCAAATGGGGCAATTATGACCCATATTATACAGATGATTACTAGCCTAAAAGACTGGATAATTACTGATTTTGTGATAAAACATGATATATTATATAAATTCCTACCAAAAATTACCAATTACTTGTAATAATATTTGTATGTGTTGTTTTTTTTTAATGTATGGCAGAGTCCTGCTAAAGTTGACTAAAATAAGACTTTTTGTAAAATTGAAATAATGAAACTTTTTATACGCATAATAGTGTTTCTTTTCATGAAAATCCTTATATAAATAACTAATGTGTCAGTTAACTTCCTATCCTATGTTAAAAAATTGCAATGAATACTTTTAAAATATGAATTAAATACAGGGTCATCAAGACCCTCCACATCCTCGATGTACCCTTTTTGTACCACATCCTCGCCGGGTTAACAAACTCATCGAACAACGCGCGCGCTTGAATCGCTAGTAATTCGACATAACATACACAAATCTTGCAACACTACTCAAGAGGTACTTTGCGGTGTTTCTTGGAAAACTGCACTTTCCCGGTTCCCACAAACTAGTCTGGTATAGACAAATAGCCAGATTAGCTTTAAGCTCATAATTTAAGAAACGAGGTCGTCTCTCCTGGTAAGAGGAAGAATTACAATGAGATTAGGTACGCTGAGTTATTGGCCACTGAAAATTGAACGGGAAGTGTTCAATGTTACTGAGAAATCCCATTACTATCATATTTTGTAACGTTTTAATAGCTTACTTACTTAATGATTATATTGAGATACAAAGTCGCTGAAAATAATAAAATGGTTTGTGGGTTAAGATATAAGATATAGATATAAGGAAGTTTTATTAACCCTTTTGTAAGTTATTTACAGGCAAGTCAAGGTACATTTAATACAAATTTATACTAGTTAAATATATTAATTCTAATTAGGTCTATGTAAATAATTGATTAAAATGTATTAATCACAATATTTTTATACATAATACAGTTAAATAAAATTTACAGTTATCACGTTTGCACTTCTCCTAAGAACAAAGATTCTAAAAGCTGCATTGACATGAATTCTTTTTATGTTTAGAAGGGATTGTTTTCAAAAAAGTTCTTAAGTTTTAGTTTGAACAAACTATATTTTAAGGTAGTCACACTTTTTGGTAATTTATTATACATCAGTATTTTCGAATAACGACCTTGTTTCTGTACTTTAGTTAATCTGGTTTTTGGTACCAGAATTTTAGGTTTGTCAGAATCACTGGACTGGAAGCTACTAGCAATAATAGAGTAGTATTTTTTTTTTGTTAGAGCATACCCCGGCCAAATGTTTGGATGGAGGCGGGTTTGAATCCCGCACATAACTTAAATTTTTCCTATCGTATATTTGTAATTTTGTAGAGTAGTAATAGCTAAGGACTGCCTTGTTGCAAGTCCATGGTTTGATCTCATCCGCTGACTTGAGCATTACCGCATTGTGCAAGGGGATTTGGCAAATGTTCGCATGGCTAGCTACCACCCTTAAGTAGAAAATCAGGTGTCGCCAAGCACCTTACACTGTATTTCGGCAGCAGTGAGAGCTAGTAAATAACAGGAATCAATCAATATAATAATAATGAATAGATTCAGGCGTTACTTTGCGGAAATCCATATTTAATAATAACAGATATTTTAAAAGTATTTTAATAAAACATAAATTTAATTAACTAATAAAACACTTAAAACAATCTTTATAAAAATTATATATATCTAGTGACAATTCCGCCTAATTTCCTGTTAAGCCGACGTGACGTCACAAACGCCACGCAGCCAAACCGGAAGAGTAGCACACGATCGAGACTCGAATGTGCGCTCGTAGAGTCAAAACCTCCTGATGATGCTTCGCTTAGTAGCGAAACGCGTCGAATACTCTTCCGGAATTGTCACTAGATATATATATTTTTTATAAAGATTTTATTAAATAATTAAATTGATGTTTTATTAAAATACTTTAAAAAAAGTTCTTATTATTCAATATAATAATAATCTAAATAACTTTAGGATATTTTTCGTGAAGGTCTATTGCAAAATTCAAGTTTATATAGCGGCAAAAAAGGCACCTATAGATAGAGCCATTACGAGAAAACCCGTGCGTTTCAACTTCTAGTATCTAAATGAATGGTGGGGAGTCGTGAAATAGCTTTGAAATATTTTATAGCTCTCATTTGTGAGCTGTCGGTATAATGTGCATTGTGAACAAAGTTATTAGTTTATATAACATAAAGGGAAATTTATGACTTTACTGTAGCGAGAGGACTTTTAACTAGAAATACATAGATGACATCACGGCGAGCTTGTTTGTGATCTCTTACGACTGTCCTAATTAATGTCTTTAATATTGCTCAATGCTTCCGGGCCAGAAGTTTACCCCCCCTCCCCCCTTTGCTACCTGTGGGTGTCGTAAGAGGCGCCTAAAGGTAAATACCGGAAGGTGGGCAGCAGCGCCTTCTGAGGAACTGATATCTTAAACTGCGATCTATAAAACATCTGCCAAAGCGTGATTCAAAGTCTGATTTCGTAAGCTAATTCATAGCAGGGTAATTCAAGATATAACGTAATTTCTGGTTACAAATTTATTGTAATACAAGGTGCGTCATCGTAAACAAATTTAAACCTTTTTTTATTTCTATAAGGTAAGGTTTTGTCCACGACCACACCTGATGGTAAGTGATAGTTGTTGATGATGTTTTCAGGCTTTACCTGGAATAACTGGCTGATAGGAACAGCTGCCGGAGCAAACCTTAGGAAGCATTCGCAAGATGCTTCACGATGGAATTCAAGCTCGTGGTGGGATCGAACCATCGACCTACTGCGTGGTAATACGCCACTGTGCCATCACTACTTCATCGATCATGCTGCTTGTATACTTTTTGCTATATTATCTTTAAAAGTACACGAAATTGTTGCAATCGCAAATAACTGCGGACATGTGAGGATGACCCCGATGATAACTTCTTATATTATATTAGTATTAAATGGAAATTATTATTAAATGGAAATTATTATTAAATGTTATTTATTATTAAATATAAATTATTATTGATATTATTTCGCGTATAATTGAGACTCTCATATTTGTTTATTACATTTGAATACTGTCTTATTTTAATTTGTATCAATATGACTATCACTGGTCGAAATAAATGAAATTATTATTGTTATTAGAATACACCGTTAAGTGTTTGGCGAAATATTTTCTACTTGAGAGTAGCAGCTAGCCAGACGGACATATGCAAAATATTCTATTACCATGCAATAACAACTGCCATCCTAAGACAACAACAGGGACCGTGCCGAAACACGGATACACTCAGTAGTAATGCCATTAGCGGTTACCCATCCACTTAGTCACAGCTTAATATATAAACTTAAAAATGACTAAGCTAACTGTGCTACAAGGGCTTCAAATAATTAGACAGAAAAAAACCTATTTCATTGATAAATTTGAGAGGTAAAACTAGATATTTCACTTTACTTATTACAATGAAAACAAGACTACTCACTTTACGGCACTTAAATAAAAACCACGTTAGCTGAACAAAAGGTGCACTTAGAAGCGAACCCCCACCGGGCTCTTGGCAGGAGACTTGGCTACCCGCCGAGCCACTGGCCACGGGAGTTGACCGTCACATGGTTGGACTTCTTTTGTTCATGAATAATGGACACGAGTAAAGTGCGCTTATTTGCTTTACAGAGTTAAACAATCTGGCCTTTCTATGTCCATACAGACAGCTACGCAATTAATTTCTGGACCATTCAAAATATTTTCTTATCGCATTAGCATTATGATTTAATAAGGGTACATAAGCCACCTTATAGCTAAATGATCATCAAGGCAGAAGTAAAGTTATCGAAGCTGAAGTCGGTAGCCTTAATAACAACCTACTCTCATATAATTTACTCGTACTTATACGGTCATCTCATGAACCGAAGCATCTATTGTTAAACTGTGGTTAAACCATAGAATAGTAGTTTGACTGTACACACTGGATTGTCCATATCTTTATAATATGTATAGGCACAGATAGATTTATAAGTATAATTTAAGTAAATCATATCCTAATTTGATTATTAACAATAATGTTCTCCTTAAATAAATCAACTCACCATGGACACGCTAGATATTTTTTTATTTATATTGATAGGTTTGCTTTTGACCACTATCTCACCTTATAGTAAGTAATGATGTGGTCGAAGGTTTGATCAGGATAATCCAGAATTACCGGCTCTCTGCGACAGCTGCCGAAACACATCGTTAGGAGCTTAGTGACAGATTTTCTATTGGACAGTGCTCGCCAGGCGGGCATTTGCAAAATGTCCTACCACTATGCTGTAACAAGTACTATCCTAGGACTACAACCGGGACCAACGGCTTAGCCTTCCGAAGCATGAAAGCGCTCAGTAGTGATGCCACTAGCGGTCACCCATTCAAGTCATGACCGCGGCGGACGTTGCGAACGGTTAAAATTGGCTAAGCAAACTTCCCTACGTGTATTTCAAAACCTAACCCTATTTTATTTAAGCCCTCTTCCCCTCTTGTATTGAGGATCACAGAATAAGCTGGAAATTCTTCAGAAGGCGCTGTTTGACGCTGCATCTTCTGGTATTTTTCCCTTTGTCGTCTCTTAAGACTCCCCCACTGTACACATATTCCGTGCTGTTGCAATGACAAAGAGACACACGAGGGAAACTAGAAGACGAGTAGCAACGTCTTTTACGCGGCTGTCGATGGCAATACTGATTGCCAAGTTCAAATTAATTAAAGAATCCGGTAAAAATTTAAAATTATCCATTAAATTTTGGTCACGTTTCTCATTTCATTCTACTCACACAAAGAACTTTTTATGCCACTCATATATCAAAAGTGACTAGTGCCGTTACTTTACTTCAAATAACTGTTCAAGTGCGAGTGAGCCATCAGCCTAATAGGGTTCCGCACTGCAGATGCCTGTAAAAAATATATTTTGTTCATAAATCTTAAAAACCACATTAAATCACTGTTTTCAATATATTTTGAATAAAAACAAATGGTAGGTATCTAGGTACATAATATTCTGATTTTTTTTTGACTAGTTTAGTTTTTGAGATGACAGCCATTATTTATTTATTTAGATTAAAAATAGTAAAAAGTACAACGAGCGCATAATACACGTCATTTTAGCCGAGACCTTAAACATTTTGATTATTTAATTCGAGGCTAACATGAGCTTTATGTATGTATTATACACGCAGATTTTCACTTCAATGGCGAGTAAATGAACTAAATAATTTAAATAATAACTGTAAAAAAATTTGAAATCGATCTTGATATTTGAAGAATGTTTTGTGTCATTTGACAATGTTTTGATTTTTTGCTCATGATCAATTAAACATATTTTTTTTGCACTTGTGCTGTTTAAAAACAGGCTTTAAGTCAAGGCCTAAAGTCGTTTTAGTCTGCTTACACCGAGCACAAACTAAAATAAACAAGAACTTCACGAGCACGAGTAGTAAAAATTATATCTCTTTTCTAGTCAATAACTTCTAGACAATGATACCATGCATGCTGGGATGCAAAAAAGTATTTTTTGGCTCTCAAATAATGGAGCACATAAAAATAATTTTATTAAATTTCTATTGCAATATTCATCAGTGGGTCAACATTTTTCAACAAAATGTCAATGTTTGTTTACGGAAGGACAGAAAGCGGAGTCTTGCCATAAGTGTTCCATTTTGCTCTTTGAAAACGGAACCCTAAAAGCTCTTGCGCAAACTCACAATCACACCTGAAAATAGCCCCCACAAATCATCCTCAATCACATTCATTAGCACCGGATACACAAACTAGGCTCACGCAGTAACTACTTCCTTATCTGTGGCACAGCCGGCGCCGAATAAACATTGTATGAACGGTGCATTTGTATGAGATCGCGAATCGTAAGGCGGCTGGTAAACAGTGACGTAGGATTTCATGAAATCGTGTGTTCTACAGTGGAAGCAATAATAAAAGCTTTCTAAGACATTGTGGCTTTGATATCAGTAGGTACTATGACTTTTAAATTTGAAGCACTCATAGCGAAGCTTACTTAATAGTTATGTACATTCTGGCATGGATAATATCCATAATACTAGGTTGGCACAGAACCTGCGGTGTGCGAGTTCAACTTGCACGTGGCTTTATTTTACTTTGATCTAGTGTGACTTTCTATTTACTAGAATTATGTAGTCGGGACAAAGGCTCTGTGTAACCTCCACGTTGGCTGGCAGAATGGCAAGGAATTTTTAGAGTTTGTTCACTAATTGGCTCCGATTATTTCATAGAAAAATTTCATAGAAAAATAACACCAAGTATCGGTGGTATGACGGTATCATGAGTAAAGCCGAGACCCTCGAAAGCTTAAGGAAGCTAGTGCGAAAGAAACTCTACCAGAGGCGGACGCAGAAAGAGTAACACCTCATCCACAATGAACACCCACCGCCGCACTGCCGCCATGATGAGAAGATTGGAGAATTGGCCCGAGGGCACCACTATGTAACGAACCTTGGCCTGAACCATCGCAAGAACTATAATGGATATTGGAACTAACTGTCCAGATACAACAATGAACCGTTGATAGTGGGATCTACTGATAGGAAATTTGTAGCTATTAACACTAGAGAATAGGAGAAATACTAACCGGGCCTTATAGTTTTGTAACGTACGCACTCAAGAACGGCTTTTATTAGTAGTGATGATGACTTTTTACGAAAATTATATGTTAATCTTGATCACATTATCTAAGGCCAAGAAAAGTCCGAAACACGTTTACTTAGAAAAATCTCAATACTATATAATTGCAAAGATGACTCTAAATTACGCTTGTAACGTAAATATTTTGATTATTTACGTATGAAGTTTTATGAAAATATATTTTAAAAAATTGCAAAGCCTTATCAAGAGGGAGAAGCAAAGTTATATTGTCGATTTACGTTACTAGTTTTGTGTTATAAAGCTTAATTTCAGATTTTACCCAAATCGATCGCTATAATAAAAGTACTCGCGCCGAAGAACAACTTTGCAACCTTGCAAAATAAATAACTATTTCAGTTAACCAGATCGGAAGGTTTTGTTCGTTGTTTAAAAATTGTGTGCAGAAGTGCTTTTTATCCACTAGGGTTTGACATTTTTCAAATTCAAAACGTGACAGTTTGAAAAACCTTTTAATACTTTCACTTTCAATTAATAAATAAACTTTCATATATTAATCATATTATAACAGCTATTTTTATCACACCTACATATAGAATTTTTCTTAATGTAGTGAAGTGAAAAATTTGTGTATTTTCACTCGACCGCACGGTAATTTTGATCTAAAATAGTATCTTTAAAACCCTCGTTACGCTCAGTATTTTATGATTTTATTAATTGGCTCGTGGTTAAATGTTGGCTAGAAAAAAATGCAGTTTTGACGATGTATTTATTAACATAAGCCTTAGAATTCCTAGCTTCCTCAGATTTCAATCCAAGTACTCGCACCAAAAATAACAACTTTGTAGACTTGGACAAATAACTGCAGTAAATTTTTTTTTTTTACAAATTTATGAATTGAGTTTGTGGTTATCTAACAGACTGTAAGCAATCGTAGGTAAATCAATAGTTTGACATAAGACTCATTTAAATTTAGTAAAATAACGGGACTTTTTATATAACATTCAGAAGTTTTCGGCTAAATTAGATAACAGAAAATTATACAAATATTTAAAGGAATAGGGAATGCTGTAGAGCTTGTTAGATTAGTATAAAAAACAACAGAGTCAAAGTCAAAACCATTTATTCAATTTAGGCGTCTACGACGCTCCTATGAAGTTTTGATATTGAAATATTCTACATCGTACTGCCACGTTCAGCAAACAAAATTGTATAGAGCCACTGCGAGAAGAACGGGCAAGAAACTTGGGGCCATTCTTTTAAACGTCTTTTAACAATGTGTTACATATTTACTATAAACACTTTCACTAGTTTATCAACTATTATTTAACACATAAAGTCATGCTTTACCTAAACATATATTTTATTATTGAATATATAATTGTCAAAAACCTTTAAAACAAACCATTTTAAGAACCATTACATTTAAACGAGATTTGTCGTTACGTTATAACAGAAAAGAGAATAATAAATTACTTAACTTCCCAACACCTTGATCGGGCAGCACTTCGTCGTTTAGAGATTATTTTGACACCACCGGAGCTCTGCTCGGCACGGCGGTCCGACAGAAAGTGAATCAAGCAGCACTTCGTCGTCAAACACTATTTCAACACCACTGGAGGTCTGCACGGCACGGCAGTCCGACAGAAAGTGAATGAACTCTCCTTACACTACCCCTTTACATAGGAAAGAACAAACAAGGTGACGAAACGACTACCGTCACAAACACAGTACCCTTTAAGATTGACAATTGTCTGATTTCAAGCTTTATACATATGGCAATAACTATAATAAAATCATCAATGTTTTTACACGTAGAAATAAAGTACTTAATATAAACTATTTTAAATAAGTATCTTTACAACTGTCACATTCCGTTACACTACTTATAAAATATACTTATAGTGAAAATATCATCAAATAATGATTCCAGTGAACAGGATAATCCATATAATATGGAATATCATGTATATATGGATTATCAATCACAGTCTCATTAGGTACAGTATTAACTTCACACCACAGATAAAATATACACATAGATAATTAAACCAATACTTATATTCATCTTAAAAACCACAGAGTATTACTAAAACGAAATTAGAATGTCATATTATACCAGTTGTTTAAATCTTAAGATTAAAGCCAATCAAGTGAATATGAACAAATATTTCAATAAACAGTGAGCCAATTTTCTAATAATCTATCAAGCTCATATGCGACTTCTCAAATGATTTATAGCTATATGCAAGTAAATCAGTTTTTATCATAATGAGTATCATTCATCATAAAATTATGAGACCACTGTAGCAGCGGCGCGTCCGCAGCGATTACGCAGTGTGGCCGCACATCCGGCTGTAAAAACGCACGTCGCATGTGACAGCTGTTTACCTCTCGCATCCGTAACTAGGTGAATATGCCATTGCTGTACCGATACTATATATACATTTATTGAATTGAATTACCTTTGGTACTGATTCTTAGATTGGAAAAATATTGGGGAAATAAGGAATGTTTTTTTGTTGAGAAGGGACACAACGATAAGGCGCCGGCCTGATAGTAAGCGCCATACCTGTCTATTGCAGTTGCAGTGTAACCGTTTTGTTTGACACTATACTGCGCGTATCCATAGTTTTTATGTATTTTTGTATTTTCAACAGGTAAAATATAATAATAAAAATAATAGGTAAGGTGTTTTAGGAAACAGACATATAAGCCTTCTTTTTTATTTATAAATGTGTAAATAAAATTAAAACAAAGTTTGTATGTGTATGGGATATACATATATGGGAATACAGGCTTGATAAACTTTGTTTTATTTTCGAAGCGGTAGCCAGAAGTTCTGTCAAACATATTTTGGTGACGTAATACAGGGGGTGAGCCAATTACCACATACCTGGCACAGCTTCAGATTGAAATCATAAACAGCAAGATACCTCGTTAGCCACTTTCAAAACAATCATTTAGAATAAAATATTTGTCCAGTAAGTTGAAAATAGAATTTCCATAGAATGTATTGAACAAGATGTCAAATGAGTTTCGTTAGTGTACCTAATCCCATACTTTATTGAGTCCAGATGAACAGAATTCCTTGTTCGCGCTACTAAACTTAATATACCGGAAACAGTCATGGTATATAATTAGACATAAAATTTGAATTATACACAGTATCGATCTCCTTCCAAATCCAAAAAATATCGAATAACGAAAAACAAATAACAACACAATATTCTAAAACAAACATTGATGATGGCTAGAGAGATAAACGTTTAGATGGTAAAGAAAAACAAGAATAAACTCTTCAATATCATGTATGGGAAAGCAAGAAGTAATTACAAAATACATGTAATTCTCGGCACACATAGTGCATAACACACTATCCCTCTATCTCTCTCTTTTGAGACGTTATTTGTCTAGTATCAACTGACTGTAAAAATGCCACCAGGGGCCTAACTTTGACGACAGTCTCCACGCACTCGATAGCTTATATGACAACGGCCAGCTTTTCAGCCTACATAGCGATGTGTCCCATTCTCATTCTAATTGTATAAGTTTAGTGGTCAAGTCCAACATATCTTCTTCCAGTTCCATGGTGGAAAGGCATTGCGAAGGAATTAACTATAAGTATAATAAAGTATTTCGATGCCTACAGCAAGGAGCAAAACTACGCGCTTATGATGGTGACCTTCAACAACGTAAAAAAAGAACCATTAATCAAGCGAATAATAAATCTAAAGATTACAAAATTCTTTGATAAACTGCTCGGCCATTAACGCATACCGCGTGCAAAAAGTGTAGAGGCGTCAAATCCTTAAATCCCAGGTCACAATAATACACGACTATTTCGAGGTCTGAACTAATCTCTCGTTGCTCGAGGTGAATATGTTTTCACTAGCTTTTTTATTCATATATTCTGTTTTGTGTGTTCGGATGCAATGCTTGGATTAGACTGTTTGATAAATTGCGTCTATACTCTCGCAAGTTGGATCATGGAGTTTGATTAGTTGTACCTATATTTAAATATTGGAGGGGTAACCAACTCATAATAAATAAGGTCATTTATGAACCATATGTAGGATAAGTATTTGTAACCAAACTTATTCTGAAAAAAATCTAAATTTGTTACTTGTGATGAATTGCATCTGTTATAGCTGAGCCTATATTTTACCATCAGGTGGACTACGTGCTTGCTAAATCTTAATCCCATTTAAATAAAGTTAACAAATTATATTTAATTTGAAATGTGTTTTCATTTTAGAGCGTTCGATAATGAGTTTTTTTTTATTAATACAACATATCTAAATATATACCTAGATAAATGATTGGCTTTACACCACATTAAAAAAAACTCAGATGCAAAAATAACGATAAAACTGTCTACGGGTCCAGTTCCGGACTTGTCAAGCTTTTTATAAATCAAAATGTAAATCGTATTTTTTTAGTCAAAGGAGATAGATTAATCCCACCCAAAAAATAAATAAATTCATGACTGGAGATTTTCCAACGCTACGGCTGCGCTCTGACTAGTTACTTCGATATCATACTGAATCTTGCAGCATCTTACTGTGTTTTAGATATTTTACCTATGTTACCTTCATTTTCGCACATTTAGATATATATCGGTATTCTGATTGCATACCGCACCGACTCCATAGCGTGTATCACGTACGTTTTTTTTGCTTTGTATGCCGCGTCTCGGTTTATAGTCCCAACAAGTCAGGTATCGGCTATTTAGGCGAATTTTTCTTTCATATTTTCTGTCGGAGGCGACCAATTCCATTGTTGTCATGCCGCTTATAATACCCAAAAATTAAGGCCATCGCATACTTAGCAACGTAATCCAGGTCACATACTCTCACATTTGCTAACTGTATTGTATCCTAGAGCTATATATACATCTAAATATACAAACTGTATGTAGAGCTGTACGTTTGTGATGGATGTCGGTTTAAGTGCTTTATTTTAGGCGCGACGATTGTTATGTCTGGACGGCGGCGCCGAGGTGCGAAAATTTCACTTAGGCGGTTTTGTATTTGTGCTGTGTAGACGCTGATGGAAACCGGCGTTTTTATTTTCTCATTTCTAATATTTTGAGTGACTGATTATTTGAGTTAAGACGTGTATATTATCACGCCTGTATAAGATAAGCGGAACTATCCTAACACCCGGTCACATGTAACAGGTGACAATTTCACTGCTATACATTATTTAGACACAACCCAAACTCCAGGCTGCTACTGTCAAGTTCCTTGTTATTTTACGCAAATGTCAGATCAGAGAGACCCAAAAATCGAAAACCCAAGATTCCATTCCTTGCACTACTCCACTAACAAGGCAATATAAGTAATAACTTACCTTTATAACTTAAACGTATCTGTCGTTAAACTTATATGTAGGTATATAAGTTTAACGACGGTGTAATTGCTGCAGATTATTTTTCTCCCCACTAAGATATTATTATAAATATGCATTTAACATTGGAGTTTATTTTGGATGTGTTTTAATGGGTACCCATAATATATTCTGCCATTTCATGTCTCAGTAAAGAGCCTGCTCTAACGAAGCCATTTATTAAGATTTTTTTAAATAAGTAAAAGGTACACCTGCGATTTCCTAGTAGGCTAAAACGGCAATGTGAAAGTCATATTAACATCTTTTGCCATTCATGTAAAGCGACGATTGAAACCTATCTGCGAACTCTTTGATGCTCTATCGTTTTTCATGCAGTTTGCTTAGTACCTAATTTTATGGAGTATATTAATTCTTGATACATTGTTTAGGTTGTGCTTTGTAGTAAAGAGCTTTTAAACGATGTAAACATGTGGTGTTTGATGGACACCTTTGGTTTATATCGAAAATGTCGTGTTACAGTTTTCAGTGTTGATGTTTTTAAATATTATTTCAGTTAGTAATGATGCAGACGGTCAACTTGGTGTTAAGCTAAAACCGCCACCTATAGAGTGTTGCTAGTGTTCTGCCGCTGAAGAGGAATTTGTGGACACTCTTTGTCAAAGGCTCCCTCATGTTGTAATACTGCGAAAACACCTTCGGAGTAAGAATATTTCACATTCTGCTAGTCCTAAGGATAAAGGATCGGAAGAATTGGATTGAGTAGCTTTTTCAGCTTGCATGATGTGGGGAAGAGCCTTTTGACGGTGTCTGTCGGGATGAGCAACCGTGGGAATACTCCGACGCTGCAATAAGGTCAAAAAGCTCTTCGAAGCATTCACCGAAGAAAAAGCAGTATAGAAGACAACTAGTAAAAAACAAACACGAGATATAGCGAAAAGCGATGTTTTTTATAATACATTAAATATTTATTGTCAAGAAAATACTTTTATCGTTTAAATTAAAATGGCTTTATACACCTTAAGGGTATCCTGGATATAGTTTGGTATAGTATAATAAAAGCTAGCCCCTTTGTTTAAATTTTTAAGATATTATATATATTTTTTTATGTTATTGTGACGGAACAAGCCCGAGGCCCACCTGATGTCAAGTGGGCTAACCTCTGCCTATAACAGACGCATTTGGTCAACGACGATTTGCTCTGTGCCCGTCACACTGAGACGTACAGTTGTTAGGTCTCATGTGCCTGTAATTTTTCTGGCTCTCAAGGACTGCTGCCGGAACACACTGTTAGGTGCTTGGCGACAGATTTTCCACTTGAGGGTGGTCGCTAGCCAGGCGGGCATTCAAGCCCTTCCACCATGCAGTGAAGCTCGAGCCCGCGGCGGGATTCGAACCATGGCCCTGCTGCGCGGCAGTCCAAAGCCAATGCCACTGAGCCATCGCTGCTTCAAAATTTATATATATATATATATAATTAAACCTATTTCTAAATATGATTGCATGAAAGCAAGTAAACGTTACCAGAGCGCGGCTGGATTGCAATGTTTACTTCTGTAGTGTTGTATATGGTCAGTAGTATTTTATAATAAATATTAAAACATATTTGTAAAAAGTGTTGAAACGTCGGGACAAAAATAATGATTAATATACGCGATTTAAACCGTTTAAAGTTGTTTAATGACTATATTTGTAAAAAAAAACAACCAGCTACCTATAAAGGTTTCATATATTTTAGAGTTATAGTAAATACACAGATGCTTAACGACATTTTTTTTATAGTTTATAAGTTTTAAACTGTGTTTTCTTGTGCCCACTGCTACATGTGGTTTGCACACAAATATGGTTGCCATATAAGGATTGGAATTTAATAAAATCTGAAATTAAACCAAACACAAATAGCATCAGCCGAATTATGTAGAAAAAAATTCTCTTTTTTTTTCAAAATGTAGTACGTCTATTGTTGCTTCCTGTGTACATTTTTAAAGGAACATGTTTCATTGACTTGTAGTCACTGACAAGATAGCATCTATTATGCATAGTTAAGGCTGCATGTGAGTATATAATTTTTAAATAATCCAGTTATCTTTATAATTTTAAGTTTTCGAAAAATTATTTGGAAAATATATGAAGAAAATTGCAAAAATATTTGAAATTACAATGAAAAAGGCGTCCAAGAATCATAGCTAGTTATAAAACAAAAGAAAAATCTGTATTCTACCCCCTTCAGAAATCAATCTTGACGTTTGTGTATAACGTTTGCTAATTCTACATACGAAACACCTGCTTATTTATCTGATACACACTATAAAGCTAGACAGAAACATTTAAAACTCTTATTACCTCAACTGACACGCTAAAAACCATCTCCAACCGGCAATTTCCCGAAATTTATTTACACAGGCGCAATTAAAGACAGCCATTCACGCTGTTTACATCATCTAACACGTTTACATTAAGGTTGTGTTCTACTAGAGATGCGAAATGTGCAATGCTATAAAATATAAATTTTACGGGATCCAGTCAAGTATATTATATATTTTACAATTTTAAAGTAGGCAACAGTACGGACAAACAGTACTGCTCCAGATTTAAAAAAAAAACTCCTGAAAGATAATAAAATATCCCAGTTTATTCTCAAATGAAAAAGTGTTATAATAAGTAAAATGTAATAGGTATTATGATATGATAAACCTTAACAGCTATAAATTTATGTTATTTTAAATAATAGAAATCCCATATTATCCTTTGATAATCATCACAGCCGGTACTTAGTGGTTAAAAATAAGATTTCATCATATTCAATTCTAAAATGATGTTAAAATCTAGATTTTCTGCAGCTTCATTGCAGGATGGCAAATAATATTGTAAATGCTCTCCTAGATTGCTTAGGCGCACTTTGGGTGCTTGGCCACAAATATATTGTTACGAGCTGAGGGTTCGGGATAAATAATGCAATACGTTTTCGGCAAACTGACACCTTTATTCACAGTTCTACAGTCACTTCACACTTCACTGAACACAACACTAAAACACTGACTGTTCGCACTTTAAAGATCACTAATCACACACTTCACTGTATTTGACTATTCGCGCTTGGAGCACTTGGTCCCAAGGTAATCGCACTGTAGCTTGTTTCGAACTCAAAGTAAGACTGTCTCGTCGGCCCGGACCCGACCCTATTTATACCCAAAAGTCAAAGCTTCCAGAATATTCTATACTAGCCTAGATAGAAAAACAATAGGGGCCATAAATCACTCGTTTAACGTAAACAATTTTGTATGCAATTCAATGGAAACTAACTACTACTTATGCTGTGGTTGTTTACTAGTTGCCTGAGAACAAAAGGCGACCCCTTTTTTTATAACATTTTTTTGTGAAGTGTAGGTACATTCTTTGTTTAGTTTAACTTGTTTATCGACCTTGGATTACTCTAGATTGTTCGAGTTCTTGCGCCGTAACACTGCCCCCTCCTAAGACATGCTCGTCCCGAGCATAGTTGGAACCACAGTATGGCGCCAATCGATCCACATGAACAATCTTAGATACTCCTCGTTGACCCTTTCGTATCCGATACGTGATGTCGTTGATTTTGTTCACCACCAGGTATGGTCCGTCCCATTTAGGCTGAAGCTTCGGTGACTTCCCTATACTGCGTATAGGATTATGCAGCATTACTTTTGAACCTTCTTGGAATCCATGTTTAACCAGTTCTCCACTGTACCGGGTCTTCTTCATGTCGGAAATTCCATATCTGTATTGACCTTGACGCTCGCAGATATTCTTCTGTTTCTGTTCTGTTCTGCGGAAGTCACTCACCAAATCCTTCCCACTGCTTGTTTGAGATGCTCTTCTAGTAGCACAAATACTGCATTTATTACACCAGTCTACAACATCGCTCCGACAATGGATCCAATAAAACTGCTCTCGTATCTTTAACAGTGTCTTTCTCACTCCAGGGTGACTACTTGAACATTCGTTGTGACATTGTCGTAGAATCTCACGAATTTTCGCTTCCGGAACAACCACTTGCAGGTGATAGTTACTGCCCCGAACATTCTCCCATTTGCGGCACAGCACACCACTATGGATCACCAAGCTGTCCCACTGCGCCCAATAAACCCTTGTTGCCATACCCATTCCAGCAACAACATTCCATTTGGGCCTTCCAGTGCCAGCTTCCATCCATGACAGAATAGGCCTGATATTCGCATCATCCTGCTGTGCACGTCGCATGGATTTCTTCTAGTCGTCAGTTATAACTGTTCTCACCGTCCTTACTGGTATGACTTCCTTCACTTTGCCGTCGTGAGTTTCTCTAGTGTCGCTGCGTTCAATATCAGAGTGAAGTTGGTCGCGCTGTTGATTCCATCGTTGTCGAAGTCTGTCTTCCGATGTCAACTTCCATCTGGGGCAGCTGGATCTCAAATGCCCTTTTTCTCCACAGTTGTAGCAACTCGGGCTGAATCTTCGATAATTTGTATCAGACACTGTATCTCCTTTCCTGGACCATTGCATATTCACACCAGTAGAAAGTTTTCTTTCCCATGTTCTATTGTGTCTTTTGTCACTCTGCTGCGGGCAGTTATACCGCAAGTGACCTCTTTCTCCACATTCAAAACATCGAGGGCTGAATCCCTGGTTGTCATCACGGTAACGTTGTGTGGTAACCTCTCGAATGTGATGCGATCGATGATCATGTCGTACGGCTTCCACCTCCAAAGCATGGGCTAGGGCGTCCTTAATTGATTCATGATGGCCCAGCCTCACTGCAGCTCTCACTTCTAAGTCACGTATCCCATCTACGAATGCTTGAAGTAGGATTCCGTCGATGAGTGCCGGTGATGATTGATACGCCTTCCGTACGAGCATTTCCACTTCCAGCGCCCACTGCTGGAGATTTTCACTGCTTCGCTGGGTTCGTTCTTTAAGCTGAGCGCGGAATACATGCTCCAGATGAGCATCACCGAATCTAGACTCCAATGCCTCCAGAAGTTGGTCAAACGCTATGTCTTTTCCAAGGGCCTCCAGAACTGTTAAGGCTTTGTCACGTAGGCCCAGAGTAAGCGCTGTCATAGCCTGCGCTTTAGTCCAACCGTTAGCCTGCACTACAGCATCAAATTGAATTTTGTAGGCCGACCACGAAGAGGTTCCGATCAAATGGGGGCACTTTGAACCCTCGAGGCGAAGGTGCGGGCGCCACTGGAGCTACCATGCTCTCTCCAGTTTTGAGAACGCTTAAAGATTTTTTTACGTCAGCAATCCCAGCTTCTACTTCTGCTATGCGGTTCTCGTGCTGCTGCACCTGATCCTCCACCACTTGAATTTTCTTTCCAAATGTTGCATGCAGGTCTTTCATCAGAAGAGTCTGCTCCTCTTGGCGACGGATCTGTTCTTCTTTGTCCTTTCGCAGTTGTTCCTCCAGTCGACGGGCCTGTTCCTCTTGGCGGCGTACCTGATCCTCCTGGCGTCGGGCCTGCTCCTCCTTGTCGTGTTGCAGCTGCTCTTCAAGACGTCGGGCCTGCTCCTCCTGACGTCGGGCCTGCTCTTCCTGGCGTCGGGCCTGCTCCTCCTGGCGTCGGGCCTGCTCCTCCTGGCGTCGGGCTTGCTCCTGAAGCATTGCCATTAGTGCAGCAAAGTCCGTTGCAGACGGAGCAGCCGTAGTCGAAGGGGCTCCTGACATAGTGGCGGTGGTTGCCTCTGCAGTCGGCTGTTCTTCGGAGACCACTGGTGGTGTAGCTCCTCCAAACCTTCGTTGGTCGATGTCCTGTTGCCGCTGACTCCTCGTTCGGATGCCTTCAACGTCGTCCTTTGGCAGCACAGGCATTATTTATCCCCAATTCTGACACCAATTTGTTACGAGCTGAGGGTTCGGGATAAATAATGCAATACGTTTTCGGCAAACTGACACCTTTATTCACAGTTCTACAGTCACTTCACACTTCACTGAACACAACACTAAAACACTGACTGTTCGCACTTTAAAGATCACTAATCACACACTTCACTGTATTTGACTATTCGCGCTTGGAGCACTTGGTCCCAAGGTAATCGCACTGTAGCTTGTTTCGAACTCAAAGTAAGACTGTCTCGTCGGCCCGGACCCGACCCTATTTATACCCAAAAGTCAAAGCTTCCAGAATATTCTATACTAGCCTAGATAGAAAAACAATAGGGGCCATAAATCACTCGTTTAACGTAAACAATTTTGTATGCAATTCAATGGAAACTAACTACTACTTATGCTGTGGTTGTTTACTAGTTGCCTGAGAACAAAAGGCGACCCCTTTTTTTATAACATTTTTTTGTGAAGTGTAGGTACATTCTTTGTTTAGTTTAACTTGTTTATCGACCTTGGATTACTCTAGATTGTTCGAGTTCTTGCGCCGTAACACTATCAACTTTGGTTAAAGTTGATATATTTGTGGCCAAGCACCCAAAGTGCGCCAGCACAGGCAAAGCTATCAGTTATAAAAAATAATCTAGCATCACTTTTATTTAACCTCAACTGAAACTGTATATGTTAAAACCAAAAAATGGGTCGATAACTAGTCATCGATGAAAATACTGCAATATAAAAAAGGAATGAGTTCACTAACTGTAATAAATATTTGACTCGAGCAATCTACTTAAGTATTTATAATATCTCAATGCCTTTATCAGATGATCAAAGAACATGGCTTTGATTTATATATTTACAGTATTGCGGTAAAACAGATCTAGTAGGCATATGCCTTTACGTTTATGTTAGGTTTACATTCACGCCAGGTGTTCAAAGGTGCGCACGTCGGCCTTTTTACTGGACACTAAATTCAATTTTAGAATCCGTGTCAAATGAAATTGCTAGTGCCGCGTACATGCGCCATTGTCCAGGATTTACGGCATTCCAGATTGTTTAGTGGGGTTTAAATACCGGTGTTACGGTTAGTACCTACCTAGATTAAATTATTATGACAGTTGCAGATGTAATGTCTATCTAACCTATATCATCAGTACTGTCTAAGTATGCCGTAGTTGTTATATTTAAATTAAATTCTGTAAAGGTCTTTCTATAAGTGAGTTCTGTAAGGTTATCGTGTAAATTTGTTAGTGACAATTTCAGATTGAAATCGTTATTTATATAGCGGTATTAAACCGAACCCAACTAAAATAAAAACATACTCGAGCATAAAAAAAGTCTTATGACGGCGAAATTTTGCCACCATCCCAGCCGGAACAAATTTAATATTGAAATTAGCTTACATTGGCTTGCTAATTAACGAATACATGGATAGCTCCTGAACACATTTAACATTTCTTTAAGCAAGCCTTCAGGAATAATAATAGTTTTACAACTGCAAGACCAGCGTACGAGTATTGACAGAGGTCAATGAAGTGAAACCATTTTTCACATTTTATTGACTACAATAAACAAGGTATATAATAACTCTGCTAATTTCATATATAAGGAATCTGAGTTATCAGTTTAAATAATGGTAAGAACTGAGTGCTGAGAGCTCTAGAAAGAATTAATGGAGATCTGGTAAAGTTTACTGAATACACTCTACACATCATACTGATATAAAAAATGCGTAAGTTTGTTAGGGAGTGAGATATCTTATAATATATCTATAATATATAATATATCTTTCTTCACGTCGCGGCGAAACTGATTTGGATGAAACTTCGAGTAAAGAAAGTTTAGGTCTTCACTTAACAAATAGAGTGAAATCGAGGGGAGTAGAGCACTAGCTACATTTAATTCGTTGAAAAGACAACTATGAAATGCTGCCAGCATGCTGGTCACTCTGCCAGCTGGTAGTGGGCGGGAGCATTTGGACTATCTGTGATATATACACCGTGTCCCGAAATTCAACGATAAGCCGGCATCGGTGCATGGACCTACTCATGACTACTCGGGAAAAAAAAAAAAAAAAATTATAACTCTTTTTTTTTTTAATTACAGAGACTTTTATAAAGTTGCGCCAACTTTTAATAAAACTTGCCATGGTAGTGTCCATACTTTTTTTTTTAACCCAGACTATAGAAAGTGCATAGAATGTTAAAATCTATGAAAATTATAAGAAAAAATTTTTTTTATACTGATTTTTGTAAAATAACTACAGACTTTCTGTAATTTTAAAGGATTGTGGTAGATAGCCGTCCTTCTTAGGTTGCTAATGCACAAAAAATATCTAAAATATGTCAAAAATTGTGGTCATGGTAGTTGAAAATAGTATAATGGGTATCGAATATCGATGAAATTTATAAAAGTCTCTGTAATTAATAAAAAAAAAACAGTTATAATTTTTTTTTTTTTTTCCGAGGAGTCATGAGTAGGTCCATGCTCCGATGCCGGCTTATCGTTGAATTTTGGGACACGCTGTATAGTAGCTGTAGCGTTGTATTTAGTTCGTAGTATTTTGTTAATATAGGCATACCGGTGGTTATTCTACTAGGAAATTACAGACACGAGACTTAACAACTATGTCTCAAGATGACGGGCGCAGTGCAATTCGTGACTTGTGCCGATATACATCTATTATAGGCAGAGGCTAGTCCGCCTAAAATCAGGTGGTCCTCGACCTCGTTCTGTCACAATAACATTAAAAAAATGTCAACCCTGACTTATATCCATAATTTAACTAATTCATTGCTATGAATTAGTTGAATATTCATGGTAGACGTTAGTTTAATTATTTCAAACCAATTAATTCATCCACTGATCCAATTTATTAATCAAAGGATTTATTAATCTTTTACACCGAATCAAAATATGCTCTTCCTTCCTGGTTTTTTTCTATTACGGTTATATTTCTTAATTAATCTAATAGGTATTTATTATCTGTCATAAGTTATGATGCGGTCACCCATATATGTAATCTTTAATAAAAAACATCTGAGGCTAATAATGAGCAAATTTGTGTCACAAATCATATGTTACAATTTTATATATTAAAGCAAATTAACATTTTACGGCATACTAGTCAAACATATACACATATATGACGTATAGTGAATTTTAACCTAGTTTAGTACTTAGACTGACTTTCCACATACATTTTAGGTATAATATTTTAAAACCTGTAGAAAAAATAAACGAGATGGTTATGTTTCTCTCGAAACAGTTGCAGCAAATAATGCAGATATGTTGGTATTAAAACTATCGTCAAAATCAAGAGATTTCAATACTTATTAGTATTACAGTGAAGGAACAAGATAACAACAGTAACAAAAACCAACCTACTCGAGGCGAACAAAGAGATCGGCTAAAGCTTGGTTGGACTCACCTATACGGGATTAATTTAGAACTCTATATTTGGAACGCGGTATGTGGGTAACCGTCGCTCCACGATTTACAACCGTACCTGTCTACCACACTCGCTGTTTAAAAAAAAAAACAAAAATAATGATCACGCCGAGGAGGTAAGTGGTAGTGCAGATCACTCGCGTTTAGTAATATTGTTCGTGCGGTTTTAATGCCATATGCCGGGCACATACTACAACTGATAATTTTGTCGTCTAAAAACCTAAAAACTCCCAAGCAGTAGGTTTAGGGAGAAATACAGAAATTCATGAATTTCTTAACTTAAACTGTCGAGATAGTTATTGAAGTGGAAGCATGAAGTTTTACAATTCTCGCTCTTGCTTCTGACCAAACTCGGACGGTGATCCAAATTCTCCAAGTTCAAGTTTACTGATGGACTAGGACCTATCTATATAGATGCTCAAGGACCAATAAGGAATTGGTCCTTGAGCAATGTGTTATTGATTATGAATTAACATAACCGCCAAGATAAATTTTACTCGTGATCATGGCGCTTACAACAGTGGAGAAATATCGAGAGCTCAAAACTAATCAAAAACACGGTAAATATCCCGTTTGTCATAATAATTATAGATTTTCAGTTCAGTTCTTAAAAAAGAAGGTTATAAATATGGTCAGAATAATAAGTAAGATGATAATTTTATTTTTTATAACACTGGTTTTTGTGTCCAAATCAATAATTTATTGCAAAAGTTGAGTTCAAAATTGGATTTGGATTATCCACATATACTTTGTTGTTTCTTTTAAGTTTTTTTACCGCACAACAAAAACTATTTAGTTCTTAAAGTAGAAAATCTCATTCCACCTGTATAAAGACGTAACTGACAGCAGACCGACAGACAAGATCTCGTTTAGATGTTGGCTGGCGGCGACAACCGCACGATTGGCTATTACTGTCTGAGGTATCAGCTTAGGAAATTGAAAATTGGTTTCATTTTCTTTTTAAAACTGGTTGTGTCAGAAGTTACGTATGTTTAGGAAGTAGTTTTAAGAGAAGATATTTAATTTCTCTTTAAATCTGTATCTTTGGATGACCACTTATATATATATACTCATATTATAAAAGTTTAACATTAATGTGGTAGCTAGCGTTCACCGCAGTTCCCCTCAGGTGGTACTAGCGAAATTGATAGTACGTTGTAGCCCGGAAAGATTTGTCCCGAATATTTGCTGCGACGTTTTGGCCCCATTGAAAAACCTTGTGTCCCGAAAGAATTATTGTGAGGTAGAGTAGAGAACTTAGAAGCGCTCGTAGCGAAGTTTATTTAGCTGTTCTCAACCAATCAGCAAAGTTAAGCAACGTCGACCGCGGTCATGAGTTGGATGGGTGACTGCTAGTGACATTACTACTAAGCGTTTCCGTGCTTCGGTGGGCACGTTAAGCCCTCGGTCCCGGTTGTTGTCTTAGGATGGCAGTCGTTATAGCATGGTGGTAGGGTATTTTGCGAATACCCGCCTGGCTAGCTACCACCCTCAAGAAAAAAATCTGTCGTCAAGCACCTAATGGTGTGTTCCGGCAGCTGTCCTTGAGAACCAGTACTTCTAGGTTAGCCTGAATAACAACTTCGATCACATCGTCATTTACCATCAGGTGAGATAGTGGTCAAAGGCTAAACTATCAAGCAATAAAAAAAAAACAAAAAAAACACGATTTTTTGGTTTGAACGAACACGATCTGGAGCTAAGTGTGTTGCAGAACCTGAATGCCCTGTGGGGTGTCGGGCTAGAATGACTCCCTCACATTGATCCTGAGGCGACTGAAGGAATATAGCACCTATTTAAGTAATTTAATCCATAGGCTCCCGAACTAGTTAAAAACTGTGCATCGCGTTCCAGTGGCTTCTCCCATCTAGATTATTTTAATATAGGTATTATGCTTACAAAATTAATGTACCAAATATATATGTATATACATATATTTTATTACAAAAACAAAGTCTATATAACTCAAAATATAATATAAGTATATGAAACAATAAAGTATATATTTTTAATTTATAAATGCTAGGCAAACATGTTTTAAAATTAGATAAAACACACTCATTATATAATATTTGTCAGGGTGTATTGGGATGTTAGTGTAGTGTATGTGTGCATGAATATATGTGTGTTTGAGTGTTTTTCATCTCCGCTAAAGCACACTTTATAAGGGTGCATGAACTTTATTCACTATAATAGATAAAAACCTCGGAAAAAGAACAGGAACACAATTATAATTTCAAATATAAATATACAGATGTATCTAAACACTAATAAGGGGGTAAAACAATAAATACCGGGGACTCTGTTCCTGGTTGTTTATTAATTGATCTTAAGAGTTTCCAGATTGCTACTGAAAATTTATTTATCTAAATATTTCCAATATGATACTTCATCCACAACACCAACGATGGAGTAACGTAACTAAAATAATAAATATCTAAATAGTTAAACCAGATAAAAAAATGGAATTCAATTTTATTTCAATACATACTACTAATTGAATATTTATGATCAACAAATATCATCGAATTATTTCAATTCAAAACAAGAAAAGAAATCATAAGCGAAAATAAAAAATTTAAATTTAGAGAACATTTTTTTTTATCCCGTATGGAAATCGAACCTCGTCTTATTAGAGTACAAAATTTTTGCTCAAACGAGCATGTTCCGCTGACCAAATCGTTTAGGCATCGTAAAATCGGGAAACGCGGGTTCGATTCGCGATCGCGACTAAAAATCTTTTACTCTATCTTCTTATAATTTGTAAATTATATGTGATGTGAATAATAGGCACGCGGTTGCTTGAAATCATATTAATTAGAAAAATACGTTTAGTAAACCAAACACATTTTTCTAGGAATACAGACAAAAAGAAAAATGTTTTATTGAGCTCCGATACATGAACTATATATAAGACAAACAGACTACCTATTTCACCTCGTGACATAGTTTCACAGTTCAATCATTTCCGTTTTTGTAAAGATACGAAACATTAAAATAGAACGCGTGAAATACGACAAGTAACACGCGTTATCTTACGTCTTGAAATATTAAAAAAAAAAACGAAAAGACAAGGCAAACTCGCGCACTGGGGGTTCCGTCCCATATTCTAACATTATAATTTTTGCATTAAGGCCTTCTAAGCGAATATGCTTACAAAACTACAACGAAAGGAACTTAATACATAACTCAGATAGAAAGCCATTTTTTATAACTGATAGGCTAGCCTTTGACCACTATCCCATGTGATGGTAACTGATGATGTGGACGAAGATTTTGTTCAGGCTAGCCTAGTATCCTGGCTATAGGAACGAATGGTTGCGAGTTTGAATTCCATTCATAGTGAAATATTTTCCCTTTGTTGTTATTCCATCCCATCTAAAATAATATTATAAAGAGGAAAGATTTGTATATTTTTATGCAACGAATAAACTTAAACCCTACTGGACTGATATGGATGAAAATAGGTTCGGAAGTAGTTTGAGACCCGGGAAAGTACATAAGATATTTTTTATCCAACTGCGCAAAACGCGGTTAATGGCTTTGCGAGATAACTGACATACGCGCGGGCAGAGCCGCGGCCGGAAAGCTAGTATGATATAAATAGACAAAAAGTTTTCTTTAATACGGCATCCTTACCGCAAATCTGAATTACTGTTTTAGGACTACTAACAAAAAACCATTTAGAATTTTCACTATAAAGACACCAAGATGGACTGTATATCGTTTATTTTACTAGAGAGCAAACCCTTAACATTATGTCAAAACCTGTCCGTCATACTAAAAATCCTATTTAAAACAAAACAACAGGTTTCATGTTAATATATGGGAAGGCGGCGCCATAGTAGAAGGAGTGGGGAAGTAAATTATCTTCATACAAACGCACCGCACGCGGCTTGTTTGTGTGCGCCATAGTATCTATGCGTCCCGCACGCACACTCTAACACAATCTCGACCCGTTTCTCAGTGCACCAGCCGGGGCTAACACCGAACAAGGTTCGCGCGTCACGGCTTTTTGGCACCGCTAAATAAATGAAAAATGTTTGATAATCGCATGAGAACTTATTGCTGTGTGTTCGGCTGTCTTAATAATTCATAGATTCCAGAGTTGTCTTTGTTCAGATTACCTACTGAACAGGAAAGGTAAGCAAGTCACTTATTCTAGCATACCTATGATTTTTACTTGATGATGATTACTTATTTTTTTGTTGTATTAGGTATGCCCCGCGTCGCACGTCTCTGGCCCCGCACCCACATAGGTATAGCTAGTCGGTATTTTTTTCATCGTGAAAAGTGTTATCATCGTTTAAGTATAAAACCGACCTCAATAACCCTGAAACCAGACAACACAAGTAAAAAATACAACTTCCTGACCCTTGCCTATTTCTAGGTACTGAATTAAAATTTTGCATATACGAGTAACATACATTATAAATAAGTAACAACCCTGAGACAGGCAAGTATGGTAGGTAATTATAACGCGAATTGGGCCGGAGATGCCCTACTACTATGGCGGCGCGGCGGTGACGACACGATAGCAGCACAGCGCAAGTTTATTTTAGTGTAAGCACGAGAAGTAGACCCTCGTTGTCACGGCTTTTTGGCACCGCTAAATAAATGAAAAATGTTTGATAATCGCATGAGAACTTATTGCTGTGTGTTCGGCTGTCTTAATAATTCATAGATTGCAGAGTTGTCTTTGTTCAGATTACCTACTGAACAGGAAAGGTAAGCAAGTCACTTATTCTAGCATACCTATGATTTTTACTTGATGATGCATACTTATTTTTTTGTTGTATTAGGTATGCCCCGTGTCGCACGTCTCTGGCCCCGCACCCACATAGGTATAGCTAGTCGGTATTTTTTTCATCGTGAAAGGTGTTATCATCGTTTAAGTATAAAACCGACCTCAATAACCCTGAAACCAGACAACACAAGTAAAAAATACAACTTCCTGACCCTTGCCTATTTCTAGGTACTGAATTAAAATTTTGCATATACGAGTAACATACATTATAAATAAGTAACAATCCTGAGACAGGCAAGTATGGTAGGTAATTATAACGCGAATTGGGCCGGAGATGGCCTACTTCCCACTCTTTCTACTATGGCGGCGCGGCGGTGACGACACGATAGCAGCACAGCGCAAGTTTATTTTAGTGTAAGCACGAGAAGTAGGCCCTCGTTGTCACAAGCGGAACCCTAAAAAAGCTTCTACGATTCGTAATGCATATTTCAAAGTGAAAAACAACTACATTATTATGTTATATTCATTGCTGGTTGCTTGTGTAGGCCTTTTAATTAACCGAAGTAAAAATATCAATGATTACACCGCAGCGTTGAAATTGTCGTTAGTCGAGAAAACCGTTATTTTTTTCTCGGCCCACGTTAGTCTACACTTTTATTTTAATTTTCATCGCTGGCTTTGCGTGTAGGTAGTTAAATATGTGCTAGTAAAAATAGCAATGGATGAGATCAGTAGTGAAAAATGTCGTTACTTGTTTAATCTCAGTACACGCACGTGGATATGTGGACTTGTCATTTTGTTTGACAGTCCGCAAAATTGGGTAAATTGCAATTAATTTGACTACAATGTTTGACTAGAAAGTAAAGAAGTGTTTGGAGTGAGTACTTTTGTTTTTGTATAGCTGATATATGAGTGTTTGTGACCTTGCATTCTATATACTAGCTGTATAGGTTATAAGTGGAAGAAAAAAAAAAGTAGCTAAGTGTAAGTTGGACTCTCACTCCAAAGGTTCGGTACTAATTCTGAATAAACCGAAATAATATGGTTATAATTAATTTTTTTTGTTATTTTGTTATTTTTAACCGATGATGTTCTCATTTTAACTTGTTGATGTAAATGGGAATAAAAGTATATGATGGTTTGTTTTAGAATATTTTATTTTTGAAATAGTTTTTATTTTTTTAATTTAATTAATTACATACTGATCGAGATCCTTAGTGGAAGTCCGACCTGCATTTGCTCTGTTTTGAGTATATATAGTTGTACGATAGATATTGGACTTGAATTAAACTAAGTTAGATATATTTATGTATCACCATTTTTACGATAGAATAAAAAGCAAAAAATAACGTTGTATCCGGACTACTCGCTTCTTTTTTAACTTTTTGCAATTAATATTATTTGTTAGACATTCCGCAATACTAACACATACTCTGGGACAATTTAAACAGGCTATTTATAACCTTTCCAAAGTTACATCCTAATGGAGTTCCGGTCATGTACCTACATAATAAACAAAGAGAATATATAATCGCTCTTAGAGCTCTCAATTTCATATGAAAATGAGGGTCAATACCGCTTGCAGTATTCATCATCAAGTTCTTCAAATTTATCTTTCAATCAATTCATATATCACTTGAACCACAACATTATAAACTCAGTGAATAATATGTATGTAATGAGTACGTTCTATATAACCGCTCTGGTTATACACTACTATAATATCATAGCGTTAGTTTTAATAGTTGTTTTAAATATACATCTACACTATATATTCCCACCCTTAGCTATATAGTTATCTCGATGCTAAAAGTGTATTCAAAAAACATAACAGCCGATAGTATTATATTTGACGATCATCAACCTGACTAATCACCTACTGGTAGTCTGAACGTATGGAGTTCTTTTGGTAAACACATTCGTAATAGAGTTGCTATCTTATTATCTATTGCTATGCTATCCCTCTATTTGTTAGGCAAACCTATGTAGGTTTACCTAATAAATAGAGAAATATTAACTTATATAGGTATATAGTATATTTCTCTATCTTAAACATTGTAGTTTGACAGAGAAAAAATATTAATTATTATTTCTATCTTCTAAATGATTTTGAGGTACTATCACACGCATAGCATATATCACATTCACACATATTGAGATGCATCATGTTTGTCTCTGTCTATAATAAAAGCCGGAAGATGCGGGTTCGATCACTGTTCGAAGCAAAACCTTATGGTCTAAAAATTTTGAAGTGTTTATCGCGGCAAATATATTATACGCTAATCCTGCGATAGGCTTTAAAGACATAAACAAAACGTATACAAAGTAAAACATTTCTTATCGTCATTTATTTAAAAGTTTATGTTTCGTACGATCCAAGTAGATTAATGAGTTAATATTTAAAATAATAACTCTTTTATTTTCTAAGGTGGAGTAGCAACCAGAGAATTCCGCCCATTCAAGTCACCCACGCATCGCGGATCCCCAAACTTTTGGCATGCTTTCAAATTCGTTATCAAACCTACAGTTTTACAGCGTACGACTTTTTTTTTTAAATTGGTAACAGTGCAGCGTTGAGATTCTATAAAAATGATCAGAGCTATGCGATGAAAAGGTACTCTAGATTTCTACCTAATAATTTTATATATTAGATACTCCGTGCTTTACGAGCTGAAGTGCACTTTATTGCTTTGTAGCTAGTAATTTATTTATAGGACTGGCTTTTCAGAGTTACGGCATTTTGCGAATGCCTGCCTTGCTAGCTACCACCCTCAAGTAGAAAATCTGTCGCAAAGCACCTAACGGTGTGTTCCGGTAGCTATCCTTGAGAGCCAGTAATTCTAGGGTAGCCTGAACAACATCTTCGACCACATCGTAACTTACCATCAGTGAGATAGTGGTCAAAGGCTAACCTATCATGCAGCAAAAATAATGAATTATTCAGCTCTTTGTAGGTAGAAACTCTGTGGAAAAATTACAACGAAAAAATAATAATACCATTCATGCAAACTAACACTTCTGTCTGTCTGGTATAGATCAGCGGATGGTAAACTGCATGCAACTAAGCTATTCTAGTTACAATATAGCTAGATAGTCTGTTGAGAATAATAATTAAATATTAAGTTACTTCACTGTATTATTCAAGAAAAGATTTATGAAAGAATAAAAATGTATAGCTCATAATTTTATAAACAAAATATTCTTAAGAAATAATTTGGATAATTAATGATGCCCATAGGTATAAAGCACGGCACCGTGGGCAACACTATGATGTATCGACGTTATTCTTCTGTAGTCGCTACTAGTCTGTAGTCATTTGAGATACTGTGATTGTGACTTCGAAGCTTACGTCACAAGACACTGCAGTTGAATCAGCAGTACCAGCCGCCGCACCGGCGCCGAAGCGACAACAAATCTACCTAGGGAGTGACACTAGTGACAGCTACCATAGACAGTGATGATCGTAATCAGTGTTCATCAGTGATGGAAGATGTTCTTGAAATGAATAAACGCAATCTCGAATATTCGCAAAAGTCGTGTCGTAACTAAAAAGTGGGTGTTTGTGCTTAAAAGATTTTTCATGGGTTATCGTGTTTTTATTGTTTATTATTAAAGAGTTCGTTCTAGGTTTACGGGATCCGAGAACCAGGGTGATTGGGTACTGGGGATACGATTATTAGTTTTTAATTATTACTCTAGATCACCGCATCGGAGTTTTCATTGGGGCGAGTAGTCCCGTTGGCCCTACCATATTAAGCTGTGCGGGAACAGCAAAAATTTTTATGACTTTAATCAATTTTCTGTCTTTTCTTTATGTCTATTTACTATATCTGGTGTACATTTTTGTGCCTTTTGTTGAGATGCATAGATACACTATATATTATGTTAAAAACTATTTGAGTCGCGCTTACACCACCTACAAGAGCAGTCATTACTTATGTTGACGCTGGCAGTTCTGATGCTGAACTACTTTGCGTTGCGTATAAGTAAACAATAAAGCACCGTGATGGCGTGACCGCGTAGTCAGATACCCTTGTGGTCAACATGTTACTGGCCTTCGTTCATAACAAGCAGTGAAGGCTCAATGGCATTGGCTATAGACAGCCGTGCCGCAGGTCCATGGTTCGAATCCCGCCGCGGGCTTGAGCTTCAACGCATGGTGGAAGGGCATTTTGCGAATGCCCGCCTGGCTAGCGACCACCCTCAAGTAGAAAATCTGTCGCCAAGCACCTAACGGTGTGTTCCGGTTGCAGTCTTTGAGGGCCAGTGAAATTACAGGCACATGAGACTTAACAACTATGTCTCAAGGTGAGGTACGCAGTGCAATTCGTGACTTGACGAAATGCATCTGTTATAAGCAGAGGTTAGATAATGAATAGATTCAGGCGTTACTTTGCGGAAATCCATTTTTAATAATAACAAATACTTTTAAAATATTTTAAGAAAACATCAAATTAATATTTAAATAAAATACTTACTTAAAAAATATAAAAATATATCTAGTGACAATTCCGCTTGATTTTCCTGCTAAGCCGAGGTGACGTCACAAACGCCACGCAGCCAAACCGGAAGAACTTTCGACGCGTTTCGCTTCTACACGAAGCATCTTCAGGAGGTCTTGACTCTTCGAGCGCACGATCGGGAATTTCTCGATCGTGCGATAGATAGATAGATATCTAAATAGATAGATAATGCTTTATTGTTACACCACTTAATATACATAAAAAAAAAAAAAAAAAAAAGTAAAAAAAAATAATATAAAATAACTCTTTGTAAAACCTACCAAAGAAAAAAAAACCACGAAAATCAATTCATATTTGGTGGATTAATTGCGATACATAAAAATACTTACAGTTGAATCTACTTTATTTTTGTAGTGATTTTATTTTTTATTTTTTTACTAAACATACACTACTAAGCATGCATTATCTTGTGTCTTATTTATTAAGTTACTATAATGACCCATGCAAAGACAATACCACGTTCAGTAGAAAGAAAGCATATACTTTCTATATAATAATGTGAACTTTTCTTCTTCTACATAAATATTTTCCTTAATTATGTCTTCGGCTGATACTTTGTTTTACGGTTACTGTGTCAGTTTTACGGGCTTCATATTTTCATCAAATACTCGGAGGAGTTGGTAGTTTATGAGTTTACATACATTGTTGGAGCATCAAAATGAAGATAAATAATAACACAAAATATTTTAAGAAAATGTTAAATTAATATTTTAGTATAACACTCAAAAAATATACAAAATATATCTAGAAAAAAAAATACAAAAAAATTAAGCCGACATCAACACTCAAATGTGCGAAATAGCTTGTTGAAGTCAGAACCATGATGGCTCAAAGGTGTATCACAATATTGTGCGCAAGTTACCCACTTTGACAAGTTATTTCACACATTTGAATAATGAAGTCGGTTCTATATTTTTGTTAAAACAAATCTCTTTTTTTAGTGACCGTTGCTACTTATGAGATCGATTGTCATTCACTGCCAATGACTATATCAACAAGATAGGAAAATACTTTTTAGTTATTGGAGTGTAACTAAAAGAAATCGATTTTGATGAAATTTAAATGTGACCACACGGCAATTATCAGCTTTCAAATAAAAAAAGAATCATCATCGGTCGGTCATCAATCGGTTTACCCAGTCAAAACTTCGAGGTAAAAAACATTAAAAAATATATACAGACGCATAGAGTACTTCCACCTTTTTGTGAAGTCGGTAGATAAGGATCTCAAAGAATCTACTAGCAGTAACGGCCTAAACATATTATTCAGCATAATAATTTCAAATCTCTAGTGCATCGCTTTTCTTTTCTATATGTTTATTTGTCAAAACAAAAGAGTCTAATATCAACATCCTGACCAAATACATTTAAATGATCGCGGTAACTCTCTGCAAATAGGGCGTTCGGATAGGCTATCGGTGCCAAAAATAACACTCACAAACGCTAAAAACGATCACACGGGCCGTTCGTTTTGGGACTTCGTGAGCAAAAATATCGTTTTCGCTCACCGTTCGGATAGCTTTGAAAACGCTACAAATGACAGAGAAAAGTGATATTTTTGACCCATGTCTTGCCGTGGGATCGTTGTGATCGTTTTTTGACAACTGCTGTTTTGACAGTTGTATTTGGCGCGATTGAAGAGTTTCACAAGTTTTTTATTTATGTAACTATCAGAAGCCATTAACAAAGAAATAATAATAATATAGGTACCTACTTTTTGTTAATTTTAGAGATTGATTCCATGTTTCGTACTGTGCAAAATTGTTAAAATATTGGCGGTTGTCAAAGTATGTTTTAAGCCGTTCGGATAGCATGCAGTAATTGGTGGTCAAAAATAGCAAAAGCTTCTATCCGAACGCTAAAACACAAATGCCACTTTTGAAACTGCTACAAACGCAATCGAGCCAAAACGAACGCCCCTAAAGTAGAGTTCTATTTACGCGCGCGGCACAGATTTAATAATAGTAGATGCCGCACCGTTGGCACCTGTCTCGTCGCAACGCGCGATTAACAATACATTTGTTAGTAGAACTGGTGCTGGGCGGGAATGGGCCGGCGGGAATGTTTTGTTTTTCACAAAGAACATTATTTTTGGAATATAAATCGACTCGTAGAGAAAGTTTAAGATATTTTGATTCGAATACCTTCCTAGACGTTTTTCCCTTATTTTTTCTTTTTGTTTTAATAACGTAACTGACTTCAAATACTGAAAAGTATACGACACTGATAAGTATATGTGAATCTATATGACTATATAATAAGGTTCACGATTAGATACTATCTAGTCTGTACTTATAAAACTAAAAACTATTCATTAAGAAACAAAAATATCTTACATGAGATGTTTAATGAATAAAATTACAACAAAATAATAATAGGATTACAAAATTACAACGAAAGGAAAATTTGGAATCAGAAGCGGGATTCGAACCCTCGACTATCCCTCTCTGAAGCAAAGACATGCTCTGCCAATTGAGCTATCATGGTGAGTGATTCACAGCTAGTACCATGCTGATTCAAATCAAATTTTCATGGTTTGACTCCCACAGCTCAGACTCAAAGCTTCAGTGAATACAGTTTTCTTTTTAATTCTTTTTTTGTCCTTTTTAGTAATGCAAAATCACAAGACCTGCCTGCATTATGCTTACAAGATTACAATTACAATGTCATCCATGTATAGGCTTGACATCAATAGTTTCTTCAAGGACTGGAGTGTAACATAAAAACTATTCTACCGATTTTGATGATATTTGAATGGGACCAGAATGTAATCATACAAAAATAATATAATGAATAGATTCAGGCGTTACTTTGCGGAAATCCATTTTTAATAATAACAAATACTTTTAAAATATTTTAAGAATTGGAAGAGTCGCGTGCGCTCGAAGAGTCAAGACCTCCTGAGGATGCTTCGTGTAGAAGCGAAACGCGTCGAAAATTCTTCCGGTTTGGCTGCGTGGCTTTTGTGACGTCACCTCGGCTTAGCTGGAAAATTAAGCGGAATTGTCACTAGATATATTATATTTTTTATTTATATTTTTTAAGTGTTTTATTAAAATATTAATTTCATGTTTTCTTAAAATATTTTAAAAGTTTTGTTATTATTAAAAATAATATACGCTTCTACTTAAGAATTTTTCTTATTTATTTTGGAACTCGATCATAAATACAATTATTAAAAAAAAATATAATTTGATTTTGTTTATAGCTAATGGGAAAGTCTTTGACCATAATCTCAGTCAATGGTAAGTGATGATGTGGTAAAAAAAGATGAGCTTGTTTACCAACTTAGACCTAAAATGAAATGGAAACTGATGATGAAGCAATGTAAGAAGGCAGTTCTTGAGAAAAGGCTTCTGCACACCTTCTGATCTTCACTATGATGAAGACTAATGGAAAATACCGTTAGCGTAAAAATCGTAAGCGATTCCCACGAGAAGATAATGTGGAGTGCAGTTCTATTCCAGCACCTCATTGGAAAGACCCTACAAATGCATTTTATTCAATAAAATTGGCAGTGATTTTTTATTTAACTTCAGAAGTTTAATCATCTAATTTGTGGATTATATATAAGTGTCAAATAGTGCAGTGATATGTTCTGAGAATGCCAGTGATGTCGGCTCCACGTGGGATCATATTGATTCCGAATTATAAGCAAATAGCACACGTTGGCGAGCGGCCAGTTAACCTGCCAAATGTGGAGGTGGCCATGAGTTTTAGATAATATGGCCAGTTCGAGGATTGTTTTGGAAAGAAGTAGTTATTTTATTGCCAATAGGTTAATCTTTGAGCACTATCTCATCTAATGGTAAGTGATATAGAATCACTAGGAAACTATTTTATAAGATTTGAATTTCAAAATAAGTCTACAACTTTACCTCAAGAATGTAACAATAACAATGTATTTATGTACTTACAAAGATTTTATTCATCATTTGTGTTAACAATTCATTTGTTATTTACCTACCTCTTCAAACAATGTTTAAATCTCCAGCTTTTTTCTATGAAATTATAATAATAATGTAGGTAGCTTTTGAATTTCAATAGCTGTATGTTAATGAAGTTTGATAGATCGACCTCCAGCCCCAGTTACTGAAATGTTTTGACAAGCCTTGATTAGTTAACAGACTAAATACTCTTACCCTGATTGGGCAATGGCGTTCTATGACGCGATATGTGACTAATAAGCTTTAAGTATTTAATCAAATTATTATTGTTACGCGGCTAACAGATAGCAAATTGCCTTTTTTTTTCGTGTTTCGACTTGTGACGAAATGTATCTGTTATAGGCAGAGGTTAGTCAGTAACATCAGGTGGGCCTCGTTCTTGATCCGTCACAATTACATAAAAAAAACAATATAACAGGTATAATGTCAATTTATAAGAAATACGGTATAATTGTATTTTAGCATATGCATTTATGCTAAAATACAATCATAATCATACTATAATTATTAAAATATTTTTATATATAAAAATATGTTTATAAATATTTTTATAATTGTATACATATTTTTATATATAAAACTATGTTTATAAATATTTTTATAAATAAACATATTTTTATAATTAGTATACGACGACAGATTTTCTGCTTGAGGGTGGTAGAGGTAGTGGTAGCTAGCCAGGTGGGCATTCGCTAAGTGCCCTTCCACCGTGCTTTGAAGCTCAAGCCCGCGGCGTGATTCGAACCATGGACCTGCAGTACGGCAGTCCATAGCCAATGCCACTGAGCCATCACTGCTTTCCACTGCGCCATCACTGCTTCTGATTGCTTTTGAAATAGGAAAGTTACACGATCACAAATCTTATTTCGTTATTCTACGTTTTTTTCTTGTAAACGTTGTATCTCGTGGTCAATGTACACGAAGCAAAAATACATAGTAAACCCACAGCGTATAATTCACAGGTAATGTTGTTTACACTACCCCTATAACATCGTCCATAGACTTTGATATCGCACCTACTCACCAATATTCATATTAATGTTCGCATAAAATAACGACCAAATTAACTTCAAATGCAGATTCTGCGGTGTCTAGCTGTAAAGTCTAGCATCTGAGATTTGATAGTTTATTACTGGACTTCCTGTCAGAATATTCTATTTTTGTTTAGAAATTAATAAAGTACTTCTAAAATTCAATGTTTTGGTTTCTGCAATATTGTTATCTGTGTAAAATAAGAAGGACCAAATAAGCTACAGAAACAACTTTTTTTTAAATGCCTGATAGGTTAGCCTTTGACCACTATCTCAGCTGATTGTAAGTGATGATGTGGTCGAAGATGTTGAGACAACTTTTGCTGTGTTTAGTTTTGTATAGTCTTGAATAGATTATGCATTATGTAATATATTTTTTAGAGACACATACATCATTATTTTAATTATTATTTAATGAACTGTCTAACCGTTCAATATACACGTTTTTATTTATTTTTTAACCGACTTCAAAAAAGGTGGAGTTTCTCCATTTGAATGTTTGTTTTTTTCTGTGTAATTACCTCATAGCTCTTAACAGGGTGTACCGATTAAGATTATTATTTTTTATATTTGAAAGATGGTGCTTGACATGTGGTCCATTTAAAGTTGAGCAAGATCTGATCAGTAGTATTAGAGTCATCCCTAATAATGCATATTTTACGTTTGAATTCGGTTTATTTTTGTTATAGTGTTAGTTATAGATAAACCGAGCTTTTCTCTGATGTTAAAAGTCTGTACTGTACTGTATCACCCGGATTGTTCACTGCTGAACACAGCCTCCCTCCCATAAGCCCCGCGCTTGGCAGGCATCTTGGAGATCGCAGTGTACGGATCAGTTTCTCAGAAGGCGCTGTTCCTACGAAAGCGCGAGGGTAAAAGTCATGGCATGAAAATTGATACAAACAGGTACTCATTATCCGTCCAAAACTTAGACCTTTAGATAATGGTGCATAATTTATTGAAAAGTAACGCGTGTTTTTGACTTATGATATCTGCCTTTTAAATTTCATATTGCACAATACAAACACAGACACACCAAAATTCTAGGTCTCTTTTCCCCTAAAGATAATAATAAAAGATTGTGTTCCATCATCTAGGACTACACTTTACGTTACCTAGACCTAAAATATAGCTCTAGAAATACTTTTTTCGCTAAGTGTAACAAATATAAGTTTTTATTCTGACTTCCAAATAGAAGAAAATGTTTGTTGATAATGCTAACAAATAATAATGAACGAGGAGCTTTTATATATACAAAAAATATATTTGACATACATATCTGTATAAAAATAACTTTAATTATTTTTTTAATTACGTTGATACCATATTTTCATAATACTGTCCGTATTGCCGTTGCTGGACAACTAGGAATCAGGACAATACAAGCTTTGTGCTATTATTGTGCATGACATTACCTTACTCCGTTTATAAACGGTTTAATAGAAAAACGAATCGGTACTAAAATTGCACCGCTAATTGTCTTTAAAAACATTAAACACTAAATAAACCGCGAATGTATAAGTAAATGTTGTTTATTCTTTTCAAAATTGACTTCATCACGGTCCTCGGCCAGTAACGCTGGTGAAATTGCCATTTAACTCCAGATATGCTCCTTAAACTGATGAATGTTATTCGGAATTTTGAAGCAATGATGGCCGAGCGGTAATAGCTATGGACTGCCGCGCCGCAGTACCCTAATTCGATCCCCACCGCCGGCTTGAGCTTCACCGCATGATGGAAGGGCATTTTGCGATTGCCCGCCTGGCCCGCCCAGCTACCACCATCAAGTAGAAAATCTGTCGCCAAGCACCTAACAGTGTGTTCTGGCAGCAGAATTTAAGAGCCAGTGAAATTACAGGCACATGAGACTTAATAACTATGTCTCGAAGTGCAATTCGTGACTTGTGATGAAATGCAGCTGTTATAGGCAGAGGTTAGTCCACTTATTATCAGGTGGGCCTCGAGCTTGTTCCGTCACAGTAACATACACAACACAACAAAATATAAATAAAAAAAATATAGATTTTAATGTTTAAATGAAATGAAATGATATTTATTTGCCAGAAACACGGTTACATAATAAAGGTCTTAAAAAGTTAAGCAGCTTAGCGTGCTTCGTCACAATTCGACATGCAAATATTATGTTTAACATAAAAAATATACACTATTAAATTAATGTCAAATTAGAATACTTTTTTTTATATAATTATAAATCACAATGTCCTAGTTATCATTCACACACAATATTACAATACAAAACAACGGAAAATTATTAATTATCATTAAAGCACAATGAATTAAAATTACATATTCATCATTACAAATTAATTATTATTATTATGTCATAACTAGGAAGTATCCTTACAGTCAAAAAATTCTTTTAAATTATAAAAACAGTGCTTCGTTAGGAACTGGTGTAATTTTATTTTAAAACAATTCAATGGAAGCTGGCGTATCCTTTTTGGTATTTTATTGAAAACTTTAACTATCATTACCTCACAATTTTTGTCACGAAGTGCCGTACGGCATTTTGGTATGGTAAGTAGAGTTGGGTCTCTACCTGTACCTTTAAAATAATTATTATTGCACAACGGTGTGTATAAATGAGCATGTTCTTTTATAAATAAGCCAGCCTGCATTATGTAAAGGCCTGTAAGGGTAAGAAGATTAAGCTTCCTGAATAAAGATCTACAGGAAGCTAAGGGTTCGACGCCTTCGATTACCCTGATACACTTTTTTTGTGCAATAAAAGCATTATTTACATCAGTCGAATTTCCCCATAATAAAAGTCCATATCTCAGGACTGACGCTACGTACCCGTGATAAGCAGTGAGGGCAGTCTTTTTATTAGAAACTCGTCGCAATCGTTTCAAGGCAAATACGAATCTATTGAGTTTAATACCAACTTGCTTAATGTGTGACTTCCAGTTACAATGCTGGTCTACCAATAATCCAAGAAACTTATATTCTTCTACTTCATCAATTTTTAATCCTCTACACACAACATTACAACATTGTTTACTTGTACTGTAGTGGCGGAAGTTAATATATTTAGTATATTTTATAATATATTTAGTTTAGGGACTTTATGGAAGGACATTCACTACATTAAATGCTTGAAAAAGAAACCATCGCCAAAAGGAGACATAAGAGATATCCTACTTTCTAAAATTACCGGCAACATCCCCTCACAGGCCTTATTGGCCTTATTGCGAAGCGCCCGCTGCTACTTCCGTTGCTGTGCTTATTGAAATAACCGGAAGTACGAGTCAAATCATCTCCGTAATATTCATACTTGCATTTTTACGGGAGACTTTCATAAAGTGAGCGCGAAAGGATGAGCGATTTTACAATTTAAATAAATTGAAACATTTAGAAGTTGGAGACATAAGCACAATAATGGGCTTTACAAAATCACAAATATACGTAATCCGCATAGCAGACGTTATTGCAAACCTAACAATATTAAAACAATAATGGGCTTTTTAAAGTAAAAATTTGGTTTATAGAGTACTGTAACAGCTGACTCGTCCACTGCTGAACACAGCCTCCCCCATTAAGGGGGTATTTGCCATAACGCTTGGCAGGCGGCTTGGGGATTTTATAGAGTAATGGGGCTTGGGGAGTTTATAGAGTAATGCTTGAGAAATATATATTTTTATAAGAGACCGTTCATTTTGACGAATATATTTGAAAGTTATTCATTATAATTTTTTTTAATGCTTGATAGGTCATCCTTAGACCACTATCTCACCTGATGGTAGGTGAAGATTTGGTCGAAGATGTTGTTCAGGGTATCCTAGAATTATTTGCCCTCAAAGGCAGCTGACGAAACACGCCGTTAGGTGTGTGGCGACAGATTTTCTACTTGAAGGTGGTAGCTAACCAGGCGGGCATTCGCAAAATTTCCTACCACTGTATATGTACATATTAATAATAACACTATGCACTGGTTCCATCTCAGTAGAGTTCTAATTACTGATTAGCCTACTCTACATGGCAAGGTAGAGGTTTTAATGTCGCGAGATATGATCTATGCAATTCATAGAATTACAATTAGGGCTGCATATAATCAAGATCCAAAATTTAAAAAGATCTTTACCGCATATACTCTATATAGAAATTCAAATGGAAATATTTACAAACTGTATATTCCTTTAGTACATCATGTTACATTGATTCAAGTACGTCACGAATTTCCTCGCAATACATACGACAAACATCTTTTACTCACGTACGACACGTAGGGAAGGTATCGTGTTTACATACGGTACCTACTAAGGTACCGCGGCACCAATCCAGTTTTACGACTAGATACCGCACAAACAAACCATTACGATACATGGTTACTGTGTTTGTGTTCGTGATTTGCTTTGATGAGTTTGTTGTGTATTTGATGATGTAGTATCGATGTAGCACAAATGAAGATACCTACCTACATGCCTACCTTGAGGCATTTTCGACATAGGAATGATTATGTCAGTAATTTGTATGAAGTTTTGGGTTATCCGTACAAAGCTGTAAATAAGTAAAAGTTATGGTAATTGTATTGCTAAATGAAATCCATAAAATTTTAATATTATTAAAAATATTTTTATTGCATGACTTAAGAGGCCTTTTACATTTTGCAGCCCTCTCACTCACACTTTTAAAGATTATTTCAAATAGCAACAATATGGTTTATATTTTTTAAAATGTAGTCAATCATTATTTCGCTGCATGCAACTATAGATGTTCTCAACATATTTTTACTTTGTTACATGTTGAGTCCAATTAGAATTAGAGGCCCAAAATTTAAAATAACTAAATTACGCGTTTTGGATCCCCCATAACAGATATCAAAATGAAAATTAGTAGAGAACATCTATAGTTGCATGCAGCAAAATAATGATTGACCACATTTTAAAAAATATAAACCATATTGTTGCTATTTGAAATTATCTTTAAAAGTGCGAGTGAGAAGGCTGCAAAATGTAAAAGGGCTCTTAAGTAAAACATATACTTTTCGCAATTTTTCCTTTATCTGTGCTATAAGAAGTTGGCCATATTTATTTTTAGATAATGGAGCTATACCACCAAACTCAATGATATATTTTTTTATCATAACTTAGATTTCTTACTTCGCTACAGCCCTGATCCTGACCTGAGCTCCTGAAGTAAATTTTCATAAAAGTTAACACGTCAAATTTAAAATACTGCAACATTAATGGATGTCTATGGTAGTAAAAGGTCAAATTTATTTAGTTACAGAGATTAAAGTTACCCTCGTTAAGTTATAAATAGTTTGGTGAAATTGGCCCTATGAAGATTAAATTAAATAACCCTAACAAGACGTCATAATAATGACGTCATAGTAATTAGTAGTTCCGTAAACATGTCAAGGCCGCACCGGTTATGAATTGGATGGGTGACCGCTAGTGGTATCACTTCTGAGCATGCACGTGCTTCGGATGGCACGCTACGCCGTCAGTCCCGGTTGTTGCCATAGGATGGCAGTCGTTGTTGCATGGTGGTAGGGCATTTTACGAATGCCCAATCAAACTCGCCAAGCACCTACGATGTGTACCGGTGACTGTCCTTGAGAAAAGTTCTAGGTGAGCCTGAACAACATCTTCGACCACATTGGTAATGAAGTGGTCAAAGGCTAGCCTATCAGTATGTAAAAAAAAGATATTGCATCGCGAATAGTAATTAACAATCAATCAAAGTAAACTTTCAAAATAATCTAAGAGCTTTTAAATCCCAATATTAACCACTTCCCCAAACAAAGACCCGCGGAAATTGAGAAGCCGCTCATGAAGCACCAATTACATCTGTCTACTCGCATTAATTGCTTGCATTAAACGACCATTAAGTCGCGGGTGGTCCGATTTTACGGCCAATCGGCCCCCTGCGAGCATTCATCGAGTGTACATCGAGAAGCTGTCGAGTTTCGAGACAATGGTACCACTGTGCACATCTGCATGGCCGTGCACGGTGGTATGTATACTAATTTTAAAGTAATTAAGTGACGACACTGATAAGTCGTCCGCCTTATGGTAAACATCACGAATGTCCTTTAACACACTGTGTAGTGTCACCATCCTCCTTATGCATGACACTGCACTGTGCTCATCGCTCCGAGTTTAGTTATTATGTCTTGTTCGCCAGTTCTCTTCACGCGTTCACAATGAAGTGTTTTTCTTTTCTGTTATTGTGACGAAACAAGCTCGAGGCCCACCCGATGTTAGGCGGACTAGCCTCTGCTTATAATAGATCCATTTCATCACAAATCATGAATTGCACTGCGCCCGTCACTTGAGACATAGTTTTTAAGTCTCATGTGCCTGTAATTTCAGTGGCTCTCAAGGTCAGCTGCCGGAACACACCGTTAGATGCTTGGCGACAGATTTTCTACTTGAGGGTGGTCGCTAGCAAGGCGGGCATTCGCAAAATGCCCTTCCACCATGCGGTGAAGCTTAAGCCTGCGGCGGGATTCGAACCATGGACCTGCTCAGCAGCCCATAGCCAATGCTATTGCTTTGAGGCAGAATATCTGGCACTGGGGTGATACCCACCAAGACGGAGTCATGGAGAAGAGAGTCCAAGGAGACGTAGGTATACCAACACTTGATACACAGAGTTTGTTCCCTAAAATGCATTTAGGTAATTTTATGACTGAATAGAGATTGTGCTTAAATTTGTTAAAGAAAATAAGTTGTGGCTCTGATTGGACGCATCCGAATATATTTCGGATAGATTCTATGAAGACTTAGTTCGAGGACACGTGAAATGTAGCTTGCTGCATACTGCATACACCAAGATCGTCAATGTGTGATCTATGGCAACCTAACCGCGCTTGCATAATCTGAATTGAATCAGGTGTTTGGTTTCATTTTTTGAGGCAGTGATGGTAGGTCAAAATTCCGACTGCATTCCGTGAGAACCAGTAAAATAACAGGCACATGAGACTTAACAACTGATGTAAATTGTGTAATGAATGTAAATTGGTACTTTGTGCCTTTTAATTATTAATACAGAGGTTAGTCCGCTGAACATCAGGTGGGCCTCGAGCTTGTTCCGTCACATTTAAATAAAATACTCCTCAGCCACATGATACAATACAAACATTTATTGATAACGACATTGGGTTCCCGGTCTAAAGGTACATTGTTTTGATGCATACTAATCAAATTCAAAGTTAAACAATCATACACATTATACTAAATTTTATAATAAATTGAAATGATTATAAGAAACTATCAATTGCAATTGTGTTGAAATATAAATATTATAATTGATACTAACTTTAAGTAAAATAAAATAGTGTAAAAATTTATTTGGTAAAATAGATAATAGCGCAAATTTTATATATATTATGGTTTAATACACCAATATTTCAGGTTCCTAACAATTTATAGTATATGTATTAGACCACGTAACAAAAATGGTATACTTGTAAATTTCGACGACAACAAATTGTTTCATAATTAATGAAAAAATGTAATCATAATTAATACTAAAAATTTAAAAAAAATTAAAACATATATGTTACCCGTAGGATAGAAATATAAAGCTTAAATGTGTTTCGCGTGGGATAGATATATAAAACTTATATTTGATTCGCGAGGGATGGAGGTGGATTTCCCCGTGGGGGTGCCCAGCTAGATTCTAACACCCCTCTATCTTCCTGTACGGGGTTGTAAGAGTTGAACTGAACAAAACATACATTTATTGGACCCCCACTCAAAAATAATTAAGCTTAATTTACATAATACCTAAATTTCAGGTTTATATCTATTATATCTCATTACGCTTAGATATGAACTGCAGACTTGTGATATATCGATGAACAGACAGACAGACAAACAGCTGAGTTTCATTTATTGCGTTCTATTTTTCCTTTTGGGAACAAAACCCTAAAACTGTGATAAATGGCCGAAATCAGAGAATAGGATAATTACGAGCAGTTTACGACTAATAATTATTAAATATTTTCGTATATGTATCAATTTAGATAATATCTAAATTATTACATAATATATGTTTTCTTTCCACTAACAAAGTACAATAATTGGTGGAAAGAAAATATCTCCAAAGATTTTTCATTCTTCTCCAGGAAGTTGACAGTGGATGAATAGCAGAGTAAGCAATAAGGGAAGGACTATTGTAAAATAAACACAACTGTGAAACGTGTTTATTGGCCATTCCAATTGTTCCTGGAGCCATTATGCGCATTACAGCGGAAGGGTGTGAATTATGTGCGCTTACGCAGGTCAGGATGTGGCCGGTAAATGGACGGTATTATGCGATGTGTATTATTACAGATTTATGTCTTGGATAACAAATTTATATTGACTATTATTAAGGTATAACATCATTAATCAATACTTTTGTATATTCCTGAAAGAGTATACAGAACAGACCCACATTTTACCAGATATTTAGGAGCTTTCATAGCTGACTTTGTTTTGTTGCTCTTTCTGTTGTTACTTGAATGGGGAACCGCTAACTTTACTATTGCTATATTAAACCGCAAGCCAGTTGACTCTCAAATAAAAGCCTGCGCATTTACCGTATATTATTATATTTTATATTCAACATAGAAAAAAGGCAAAATTAGCAGTATATTTATAGGCGCATAGGACATACTTTTAACTTTACCTTTTCTATCTTTTTAGTTACTTGTTATACAAATGGGGCAAGAAACACCATACTTGCAGTGTCATTGTTACTAAATTGAACTAAACTTTTTTTTAATTCACTCATATTACTGTACTGTAACAGCCGACTCGTCCACTGCTGAACATAGCCTCCCCTATCAAGGGGGTATTTGCCATAATCCCCACGCTTGGTAGGCGGCTTGGGGATCGCAGTGTAAGATGGCATTTCTTTAGAAGGTCCTGCTGCCCACCTTCCAGTATTTTTCCCATGGTCGCCTCTTACGACACCCACGGGATGATATGGGGAGGTGAAATTCTAAACCGGCACCCCACGGGGCTTACTCATATTACCTGCACGTAAATAATAAAATTTCTGTAGGCTAACATAATATATTACAACTACTTTGGTTTTTTTTCTATACTTCTTATAGGCAGAAACATTAGCACAACGTCAAGGTTACCACCCTGCTTGCTTTGCCACTCTGAACCATCAGTTAAAAATTAGTGTTAAATTCTGCAAGTGCTATGTGGTATAACGCCATCCAGATTTCAAATCCGACACACATTCTGTAACGAGTCTTGGAACCCCACCCCAACCATCTGCAGTTCCTGAACGCCTACCTCCACGTCTACACGGAAGTGAAGCTTAACACAAACTTCTAATACGTTATTTGACGTACTGGGATAGCAATTTCGCCAATTTTAATAGATTAATAGACTGAAATGAATATAAAAATATGGAGGTAAGTTTTTAAAAAGAGTTTTAATACCTGTCTATTTCGAAATTTACAAGTAAGATATTTTAATGTAAATTACAAAAGGTCAGTTTCAAAATTTTATAACAAAGTATTGTACTGTCACTTTCGGCAAATGATGTTTTCGAAGATTTTGTTCAGGCTAACCTAAAATTACTGGCTCTCTAGGACACCGGAACTCACCGATAGGCGCATGGCGACAGATTTTTACTTGATGGGTAGCTAGCCTGGCGGGCTTTCGCAAAATAATCTACCACCATGCTATAACGATTGCCATCGACCTACCGTCTACGACAAACTGAGACCGCCAGATTAACGTGCCCTCCAAAGCACGGAAGCGCTAAGTAGTAATGTTACTAGCGGTCAGCCTCTGTTGTATGTACATACATGGCAGCGGTAAAATTTTGAAATTTTGAATCAATGGTTTATATCTATCAATAAACCATGCATTCATTATTATAGCACAAGCAATAGCAAAATTTGGGGATTGCTGTATTAGATACTAGTTTAGCGTGAACCAAATGTGGGGTTTACGTCAATACCCTCTTTAATTAGGGAATCCGTGTTCAGCAGCGGACGATTCCAGTGATACAGTACAGTACTCTGTAGTGGTAATTTGACTGACGCTTAGAGTATAATCGCATCAAATATCATTCTCAGTCAGAAAGTTCCAAACGCTCAACGCACGTATAATTTAAACCAAAGAGCTTTTAGGTATGAGACATCAAGAAAACCATCTGTCACAATCTTGTTAGTATAAAGTATCCCTTTTTAGTCTTAAAATCTGTCTTCATTAAACAAAGTACGCATACCTTCCCGACTCATTTCCAGGGAAGATACATTTGAGTTACTTACTTCTTTGTGCTGTGCATACTCCTTTGTGATTATTTTCAGGTACAAGATGCCATGACACAAAATGTATACTGTTGTACCATGTCGCAGTTAAAAACAGAATCACGTCTTACAAAGTCCTTAATTTATTCAGAAATGTAACCACGACAAGGGATGAAAGATGCTTATATGTAAAACATTTTGTATGTTTGACAGTTTGCAACGCAAAAAGCGTGTCAGTTGTTCAGAAGTTAGTCATCAGGTAGTTAACTTTAGGGGTGGAATGTATGTACTGTAAAACAGCCCTGAGTCATGGATATTTCGATATGAATTCCTTGCTTTCGATCGGGGACTAAAAAATAATAGTATTTTAAAACTTACTGGGGTACTAAGGATATGGTTGCAAAAAATGTTTATTACATATACCTAAAAACTTCGCTAAGCTACGTAATGGTTGTAATGCACCAATATGGAGGACCATTTTATTATAATATATTGATCTCAAAGTTGCACACAATCAAACAGTCTCTTAACCGTTGAGGATTGGCAGTGAATATATTCACAAGATAACAATAAATTTGATTTTTATAAGAAAGATACCGACATAAAATTTAGGTGAGTGAATGATGAGTGTTTTTTTTTATGCTATTGTGACGGAACAAGCTCGAGGCCCACCTGATGTTAAGCGGAATAACGTCTGCCTATAACAGATGCATTTCGTCACAAGGCACGAATTGCACTGCGCCCGTCACCTTGAGACATAATTATTAAGTCTCATGTGCCTGTAATTTCACTGGCTCTCAAGGACTGCTGCCGGAACACACCGTTAGGTGGTTGGCGACACATTTTCTACTTGAGGGTGGTCGCTAGCCAGGCGGGCATTCGCAAAATGCCCTTCAACCATGCAAAATTGTGAACAAGAATGAGAACAAGATGCATCGCTAATATTAGCAGATAAATAAATAAAATAAAAAAAATAACGTTACCGACTTCCAACACTAACAAGTATGATATTACTTGAGGAAATAGGACCACGATAATGTGAGGTCAGTGATCTTAATTCAGCATGTTACCGACTTCTACAAGTTAATTAACACTTTTTAGTACTGGAAGTCAGTTGCGTAAATTTTTTTAAATATTTTGTGTGTTAAACCCTATCTACTGGACTAATTTTGATGAAATTTATAGGGGAACATCGTGGAGATAATGGCATTACCACAGCAGACCCATACCCTTTCCCTTACTACTTCCTATCTGATGTGGCTGGTTCATTACAGTACAGACATGTCTATTGTGATTTTGTGTACAAAATATCACCTGTCATTCCTCGGCCTAACTTTAATGTTTCAACCACATTTATAACTTCATATCAAAATACTACTCACAGTCACCATTGCATTTTTTAATCCATATATTTTAGCGTTAGTCAATAAAAACAGCAATGTATAAAGTGCAACACTCAGTTTTAGAGTAATTTGGATTAATTGGTAAGATTCGCATTAATATACATTTTCGTATGTTTGTCTCTCAGTGTGCGGAAATCATTTGAGATTACAGTTTCAGTTTCCACGTACTGTCACAGAATAGGTAATATAAACTACGAGGTTGTTAATATTACAAATTAACCAACTAACACTGTAAACGGATAGTTAATAATATTCCCTTGACAAAATATGAGAGGATATTAATCTGAAGTTACAGTATGCGTAAGAGATTCTTGGACGGTCTAGAGCGAATGCCCACTGTCAATATATTTCCATCTAGATGGCGCGAAGTGTTTGTTACATAGAAACGGTGACTTTATATAGAAATAATTGATATTTCTGTAAACGACAAAATAATAATTCTAAACAGAAGGGTGGGAAAAAGCCTTAAAAAATGCTTTTAGTTGAAAGAAATTTATTTGGCGAAACTCATTAATGAAAAATAATAAATTATACTTATTTTATTCGTATTTAGTGTAGGTTCTGACACTAATGTGTGGTAGTGAAAGTTGGGTATGGCAAAAAAACATGAAAGTAGAATAAACGCAGTGGAGATGAGAGCATTGAGAAGCATGATTGGAGTCAAACAGAGTGACAGGATAAGGAATAGTGTGATAAGGGAACGATGTGGTGTGAATGAGGTGTAGTGACAAAAATCGAGAAAGGTATGTTAAAATGGTTTGGACATGTGGTGAGAATGAATGAAAAGAGACTGGCTAAACAGATATAGATGGGACAAGTAAACGGAAGTGTTGGACGGGGAAGACCTAGGCGAACGTTCCGAAATCAGGTAGAGGACGTTCTGAAAAAACGCCATGTCAGGAGTACCCTAAACAGACGCTTATGTATGAAGGGATTAATTACTGTAGATGAAGCAAAATACATATGTAAGGATCGTAGCAAATGGAAATCAGTGGTCTCTGCCTACCTCTATGGATAGAGGCGTAATTTTATGTATGTATATGTATCTTATTTGTTTTGATACGATTCAAATTTAACATGAAAACGGTTTATGAGTCTAATCTATTTTTAGACACTCATTAGTCGGCCGAGAAAGGTCTTATAAATTTGACCTAATTTCATCTATAGATACAATTATGATGTATATAAAACCAACTTTCTATGCAAATCTTTCGGCTTGCTTTTTTTAAGAGTTATCTACCTACTACGGTAGACGTAGAGTTGGTGGCCTCTCCCCTAGATGAACTGACGACTTTGTAAAAGTTGCAGATAACCAATAATTACAATTGGCTAGTAGGGAGGTATTTCAACAGTGGACGGCTTCCAGCTGATGATTATGAATTCATTTTGAAAGATGATACCAACAAATTAAATAGTGTCGTCGATTCGGTTTTAGGCTCGGATGCGATCGGATATCCGATGCACTTCATTACTGACAAGAATCTTTTAAATAATCAGAAATATCTATAAAAAAGTCACATATACTCTAACTATGTCTGTACTTGCCCATAACGCTAGTGTTTTGTCACTGTATCCGCTCACATCAAACGTTATTAAATTATAAACTACGGACATACCTTCTTTGATCTGGCACAAGCGGTAAACAAATTGATAATAGCTTAATGGTGCCAGGATTCCGTTGATACTTAAGGTTGAGGTAAACATGGCAACACTCCGGACATGATTAAGTACTTATTAGAAAATATAGATATGACGTAGTTAACAGTGTTCGTATCATAAATTACTTTTCAGTCTTGTGATTATTTATGTCAGTCATAAAATTAAATTTCGGATCTATAAAGTATAATTTTAATGTGTTTTTGTATAATAATAATAACTGATAGAGAAGCTTTAGTCTGTTATATGAGTTTATTGTTTGTAATATGAACTAAAAATTGTACAAAAAAATATCGCAGCATACAATTACTTATAAATGTAATGTTATATTTCAAAGTTGTTATAATAATACCTTTTGCCTCATTAATGTATGGTAATTATTATGTTCTCTCTCATTTAATTGTAGGTATAATGTGTTCATATTGCTTTTATAAGGAATTTCTTTTATGATAGACGATGAAGTAGAATGGTAGCCAACATAAGCATTCCCAAAAAAGGTTCTTTGGTGTCAGGGAAGCGGCTTAGCTACTTCCCTGACATGACACTGATGTAAGTGAACTACTAATTTCTAGTATGAAATTAGTTGTTTAATTTTAAATATTAGCAGTAGCTAATCATTTTTAAAATATTTTTCATGTGTCGTCCGGGATATTGTAAGCAAAACATATGTTTCACCACACGCAAAACCAGTATCACGTGTATGCATCGCCCTTATCGAAAAATTGTACTTCTTTTCGCACACGTACTTTTTACTTACCAGTTTTAAGAGTAGAGTTCATAGAGCGCTCTCCATTTAAACGTAGTTTCGTCATATTTAAATACAAAGTGTTCAAACTCGGTGTAACTTTGCATGTATATCCTTGAGCCTAATATCTATGCTTCTAGTTTGCCAGATTACCGAAAAATTAAGTATTTTCAAAAATAATTCGTTTTGTATGGAAATTGTTATTTTGACATTTACGGATATAATATAATATATAATCGTGTGATCAAAATGCTGGCACTTTTTGGCTCAAAGAAAAAGCATTGCAATTCAACGGGACAATGCTGCCAGCATGCTGGGCACGCTGCCAACTGGTAGTGGGCTGGAGCATTTGGACTGCCTGTGAGTCTGCAATGACTTATGAGTATCTAAATGCTTTTAATGTATTAGCTGTAGTGTTGTTTATAGTTCGTAGTATTTTGTTAATAAAGGGATGTAATAAATAATAAATCGAAATGCTGGCAAACCAGAAGCACGGATATTAGACTCGGCAATATGCACACAAAATTTCACCGAGTTTTAACACTTGATATTTAACATATAACGAAACTAGGTTTGTATGGAAAGCCCTTCGTGAACTCTACTCTTAATAAGCTGCCAGCTTCAGCTATCAACACCGAAGAGATTATTAGATTTTCTTCATTTTCCTTAAAAAATAAGGCGAGGAGTTTATCATTTTCGAAAATAAAAATCACATAACATCTTATTTTACTGTTGGCGGTATACTTAAAGTGTTAAGTTACCAAAGGCATGCAGTGGCGGTATTTTTTATTTTTTTACATGACTCTTGCTTGTGCATGTATGACTCAAATGATTAGTGAAAATATTGAAAGTTTTCTTCATACGAGTACCTATTGAAAATTGTTATGTGACACTCGTGTTAGCTTAATGTAATCAATCTCGGCTTGGTCAGTTATAGCTTTCGCCTACGCCTCAAATCTAGAAGACAATATCACAGCCTCAAATAATAATCTTTCCGCACTTTTATGTAAGTAATATTGCATTTTGTATGTTATCCTTAATATTTTTAGAGAAGACAATATATAACCGACCCCACATAAGTGAACATGAGAAGGAAGATGATGATGATATAATATAAAATGGAAGCAAGCTAAACTCAGTAGGAATTCACTCCAAGGACATCCATTGAAACATGTCGTCAGGTGCTGGTGACTTAATTATTTTCTACTCGAAGGTTGAGGTTTCTATTTGACGGCTGCTTGTCAGAAGAACATTCTTATAATCCTATTTCTGTACAATTATTGCCCATGGTAAAATTTAAAACAACACCTGCCTAATTGCTTGAAAATACTATCTGCTATTGAGAAACCCGAGCCAAAATATAAAAATTGTCTCCATATCAAAATGTCGGTATTGTGCTATCAAATCTTCCTGTAACCTTAATTCAGCATTATCATGCGCGCTATCTATGAAATGTGAAAACCGGAAATTGGGTCAGGGCGGCACTTATCCGACGGAAGTGGCCGCCCTGGGCAACGTATTTCCGGTCTGACGTGCGCACACCTCCGACATTATCGCTATTCGCACTTTTCCATTTTTTGACTTTATTTTTACTTGTTTTGTATCAAGATAAATAGCGCGTGTTGTTTTGATATCTTTATTGTTATCGGAAAATTAATTTTACATTACAATTGTTTGTAATTAAAATTAACATAATAAATAAGCAAGTAAACTTGCTTATTTATTATGTTTAATTAATTATCAAGTTTCCATTCCATATTGAACACGATAACATCCTATAAACATTAACTGGTTTTCAAATAAGAGACAGAAGGTTATTTAGTTTTAAATGAATATACAAAATATGCTATAACTAAAATGAACAACATGTAGTTGGGGAAATGACAAATTGATGTTCACTCTGAATTTAGGCTGGGTTTATTTTTTTTCAGCTAACACAACCCAACTTTTGAAAAGCCATAACAAGTCTCCATAATAATAATAATAATAATATCATACCATATAATCCTGGCTTTACACAACGACTTTTTACATGCGAGTAGGATTTCTCATACCAGAATAACTCTCTCTGTAGATTTTTCAATGTTTTGTGGTATTGGAGTGATTAACTACAAAATGTAAGTATTTGGAAAAGCGTATTATCAATACTAAAAATTGATATTAGGTACTTAAGATGTAGTTGACGATTTAGCAAAAGGTCGGAACAATACTTTTCTAAATTTGAAATCAAAAATTATGTAACCTATCAGCCATATAAAAAAGGGCTAAAATACATGTGTATTCTCTAATAGTGTGTCTTTTTTCTTTCTAGAATACAACAATGTTGATATTACTAATTTGACACTGAAGTAATAGCGAAAATGACAGCACCCTTTAAGATGTCTTCTTCATCAGAATCCCTACCAGTGAGATGTCTAACAGGTAAGGCTACATTCTAGACCTGACGATGAATCAGTCCATCAGGTTGTTGTCCACCTGGCCAAGAAGATGTTTGATGCGGCTGACTGCCCGAAAGTAAACACAAGTGTTCAAGGTAGGAGTAATCAATTATGCGTGTGTGGAATGCCTACATCAAAATAAGGCATGGTTGTAGGGTATTTTCCGAATACCCGCCTGGCTATCGACCACCCTCAAGTAGAAAATCTGTCGCCAAGCACCTAACGGTGTGTTCGGGCAGCAGTCCTTGAGAGCCAGTGAAATAACAGGCAAAATGAGACTTTACAGGTATGTCTCAAGGTGATGGGCGCAGTGAAGTTCGTCACTTGTAATGAAATGCATTTGTTATAGGCAGAGGATACCGCTTAACATCAGGTGGGCCTCGCGCTTGTTCCTTCACAATAACATAAAAAAAAAAACTTATCGACAATGCGTACTACCATAACTTGGTAGTATCGCTGTTGTCAAATATATTGATAAAAAATAACGTGTCAGATCTAAACATCTGATCAAAATCATCCAGCGCTCGGTCATAGAATTACCGCTTCAAGGTTATTGGCGTAGTCCCAAGCCTTATACAATAATTATGCTTTCTTCTTAGCTTGCACAATATTGAGACACACGTTACGACCGGTTTTATTATGGTAATATTTGTTTAAAGCTGTATGTATCCATTAGTCATATCCATTCAAAATGCTTATCTATGTCGTATCAATGGAACCAAAACTTTGATTAAGAAGGTAGTCTTTGTAACTTGAACATTTTCAGTCTACCTTGAATCTTCTTGAACAGTGAGTAAATAAAAAGCTAATTTAAATGCTATTAAAACTAGATGTGTCCCAAGATTTAAGAGTCGCGGTTACCTCATTATACCCCCTCCCTCACCCCCACTTCTCAACCCTCTGGAGGGTGCTGTAGGGAATTTTAAACTGGGCTGATTTATTTGAAACCTGCTATTGACGTAAGAGAATCTCTGATGAGGTTTAACTGTTTTGAGATTTTGGCCTCCTTGAAGCTCTTACATCATTTCTAAAAAGTATTTTATTTACATTACACTAACTGACTCTTTTTATCAAAGTGACAGAATACAAAACAGTAACCAATTGTGGAATGTTAAAGTTTCTACCAATTATCTATTTAATAAAACTAATAAACTGGATGGCAACACTACTAAAAATCGTGAAGGTAGAGTATTTCAGAAAGAGAGTGGACTTGACATTTATAATAATAACAAAATATATCTATAAGTTGAGCTAATTTCCCGTTGAAATTGTCATATATTTATATATAATTTATGTTTATATATTATTATATATTATTTATCTTAACGATCAATGTAGATCAACTCAAAGATCAAAGTCAAATCCCGAATCCACTCTCTTTCGGAATATACTCTGACCTTACTTATATCTTTTATCTTACTATCCTATTCGTTCAAATTCCTGAAGGCATAGTCAGAATATAATACTTAGGTAGGTAATATTAAAAGTTCTATCATATTCTGACGTTTAAAAAGACATGAGTATATTTATGCAAAAAGAAAAAGGTATAAATATATGTAATATAATATTTGGAGTTGCAAAACTACGTATGTCCTAGTTCCTTTTCTTGAAAACCCGATTCAAATATATAACTTTTCCTCTAAATGTTTATGTACCCATAAAACAGTAGACCTCGTTTTAAATCATTTCCAATATTTTAACTAAGCTCTCAAATCTTCTGAAATGTCACCGGTTTATTACCTTCCCTATTGGATCCTAAACGTCAATCATTTATGGTTTTTAATTAAGATTAATTTTGTGTTTATGTAAAGTAATAATTTACCTGCTTTATTTATCCGCCTCGGCTGTGGTGCTAAATGTCGTGCGCTAATGCAAAGGACATGCGTTAAAGATGTACCTACGGAGGAAAGTAGAGTGGGGAGTGAACTCTGTCTTGGATTTTGCTGTAACAAGCAAGACTGTTGGTGTGCATGTTTTCATCAATCAATTAAACATTACCCAAATAGTAACGGGTTTGTGTTGTTTTGGAGGATGGCAAACCCTTGATATTTCCAACAATGACTATAATTGAAGCGAAAAATTTTGCATTATTTAGTTGCAATGTACAAATATACAGCGCTAGATGTACAATAAAACAAATTCATAAGCATATATCATCATCATCAGCCGGAAGATGTCCACTGTTGATCAAAAGCCTTTCCCATAGAGCGTCACAAAGAACGGCTATTAGCCGCTTGTAGTCGTTGGCTACCCGCGACTTTCACGATGTCGTCAGTCCACCTTGTGGGGGGCCTACCAACTCTACGTCTTCCGGTGTAGTCTGGTAACAACTCGAGAACCTTTCTTCCCCATCGGTTATCAGTTCGTCGAGCAATGTGACCCGCCCATTGCTACTTCAACTTGCATATTCTGAGAGCTATGTCGGTGACTATGGTTCTTTGGCGAGTATCCACGTTCCGGATTTTAACGCGCAAAGAAAGGCCGAGCATAGATCTCTCTATAACTCGCTGAGCGACGCTGAGCTTGTCCATAAGGGCCACAGTTAAGCACCACGTCTCAGTGCCATAAGTCGTCAATGGCAACACACACAGGTTGAAGACCTTAGTCTTCAGGCTCTGCGTGATCTTTTACGAGAAGATGTCACGTAACTTCCCGAACGCTGCCCATCCGAGTTGGATGCTTTGGGCGACCTCTTTGTCAAAGTTGGACCTACCCAACTGGAGAGTTTGTCCTAGGTAAAAGTAATAGTCAACCACTCTCTCTCGAGCGTTTCGTTCCCAACAACTACTGGTACGGGTGCAACATGGACATCAGACATAATTTTCGTCTTGTCCATGTTCATTTTTCCCACCTGCTGGGAAACTCTACTGAGATCCTCAAGCGACTCTGCTAATATGACTATGTCATGAGCGAAACGAAGATGAGTGATGTATTCACCATAGATGTTGATGCGGAATTCTTTCCCGTTTATGAGCTTAAAAACGTTCTCAAACGCATTCATGAAGAGTTTCCGAGAAATAACGTCTCCCTGTCTCACGCCTCGTTGCAGTTGGATTGGTTCCGTGCTTGTCCTGTAATCGAATCAACATGGTGGCGTTCCTATACAAATAATCCAGTGCTTCGATGTACCTTAGTTTATTCAACTTGGTTAGTCAATTTGGCATCGCTAAAGATACTGCATTATTGCCTACGTTTCGATTGAATTAAAGGTAATAGTTACAATTTTGGTGGTCTCAGCCTGGGGTTATTCACTATAGCTTTTATATATAGGTAGCGCATTTTGTGAATACCCGCCTGGCTAGCCACCACCTTCAAGTAGAAAATCTGTCTCCAAGCACCTAACGGCGTATTCCGGCTGCTGTGCTTGAGAACCAGTAATTCTAGGTTAGCCTGAACAACATCTTCGCCCACATCATCACTTACCATCAGGTGAGATAGTTGTCAAAGGATAGCCTATCAGCTATAAAAAAGGGATGAACTGATCCGTCTAAAATTTAGAACGGCTGGATTTTGTAAGTATAATATGTGCGACTGTTACCTCTACATATGTTTGTAAATCCAATAATAAGCATTTTGTTTTATTAAATGGACAACCAAACAAACTTAAGCAGGAAATTATTTTATCAATACCTTCATTTCTTCAGTAATATCAATTTCTTCTTTAATTTTTGGCTCCACGTCACGGGTATCTACTTTTTCTTGCCACGACTTACATTTTTATTTGGTATTTGCACTGCTGCTCAGTATATCCGACAAATTATGTTTTGTATGATCTGAGTAGGAGCTGAGCATTCCGTTTTAATTGATTTTTGAGAATTATATCGTCTCATTTCGCAGCAATAGGTGAATGGAAATGTTCCTTTGGAGACTTTATTACGAAGTGCTTGCTACCTTCAGTAAATTTAGTGATTAAAGTACTGTTACATTGTTTTGATTGTTTCTGAGTAAATTGTTAATAGAACTTGTGACCGTTTGTAGCTGATAACCGAGCCATATTAACATATCCTTTTCGCGCATCGTTTTTCAGTTTAAAAGTACGTTCAGAAATATTTATATTATCCGACATGATAATATCACAATATGAAACTGATAACCGACACACCTCACAGAAGTAAATAATATTAAACGCAAAACGCAGTGTCCTTCCCCAATAGTACTGATTTTTTTAAGCTTTTTTCTGATAGATGTGAAAAAACATCGCAACTATTTATAAGTCCCAATTTTATAATTGGGAGATGCATTTAAATTATTTAACGTGTTCTTTTACAATGTATGCAAACATTCACGTTCATATATCGACAAAAACGAAACGCATATGTAAAATGGAACGGAGTACCTACTGAATGCGCCTGGCCTGACAAAATTTTAAATAGTTACCTACTTTGTTAACGATTGGTTCTTATCCCTATCTATCTATCTATCTATAACCGAAGATATATTAAAAAGGAAGATATGTTTATAAAAATCGGTAATATTGTATATTATGCATAAAATAAGGTTTGATTAAAAGTTTTTAGTATTATAGTGTTTAGGTGACACGTACCACCAAGACAAACGGACTTAGCCATATCGAACGTACGTTCGTAACGAACATTCGAGCGTAGGTACGTAAAGGTCGATTTACACCAAACGAGCGAATGTTCATTCTATCCCCACTACGTCAAATTCTTCTAGTGTTAACAGGCGTAGAGCATTCTTTCGTTGTTCTTAGTGCGTTCGCAAAGATTCTTTAGAATATTCTAAGAGAGCAAGAGCGCGTGAACAGTTGCTTGGAGCATTCTAGCGTGTTCGGACGCGCTCGCGCCACTGAGCGGCCTCATCAAAGCGTTCTTGTGTTCTAGCGATTGTTTACATATCGCATCGAGGAAATTATGGATTGGTCTCAAGAAAAATGTGAATAATGTAGAAGTCTACAGAAATTCAATGGATACGTCTAGCTTTCGTTCACACTAAAATATTACGAAAGAATGCTCTTGTTCTAGCTCTAGCTCTATGTTCGTTTGATGTAAATCAACCTTTAAATGAACGTTATATCAAAATGAATAGATTCAGGCGTTACTTTACGGAAATCCATTATTATCATTTAAAAATAACAACTATTTTAACAATCTTTAAGGAAAACATTAAATTAATATTTTAATAAAATATCTAAAAAATATAATCTAGTGACAATACCGCCTAATTTTCCTGCTAAGCTGACGTGACGTCAGAAACGCCACGCAGCCAAACCGGAAGAATTTTAGATCTACACGAAGCATCCTCAGGAGGTCTTGACCCTTCGAGCGCACAATCAAGACTCAAGTGATTTTATATATATATAATTTTTAAAGTTCTCTTAAAATATTTAAAAAAGAAATATATGTATTTGTGATTATTAAATGAACGTTGTCTACTAAAAGACCGATAAATCTTAATGTAACTAGTCAAATTGTGTTTTGGAATGGCATGGCGAAGTGAACCCGCTCGAACTGGAGACCTGTGGCATACAGGCAGACGTAAAACAGACAGCAGAATGACATTTATCTAACTCTGTTTTGACCTTTGAGTACGGAAACTTGCAAAACGAGATCAAGATCAGTCTCTTTTTCCCTTCTCTACAGAAATTGTTCCGTCGTTCTCAGCGATCACCATCAGTGTAAAGTATATAAAATATCGACGTACCCACAAACCAGACTTATTTTTGGAAGGTAAATTAGAGAGATGAAAGTGCAGATGGGTTATAACTTACGAACGATATGGCTGAAACGTTTTTATTTTATTGTTTTGTTTAAAATTTTATCGTTTAAATAGTTACAAAATGCTAAAAAAGTTATACAGTCGTTTAATGATTCTGTCAAAGCAGAACTCTGTATTTGTGCGATAAAATTTATTGACCAATGACCAATGAGCTGGTCGTAAAAATTCTGTTTATAAAACTGAAAAGTAATGTCTGAAGGGCACTATATTTTGTATAAGATAGCGGAGTTACCATTGGGTTTATTTATTGGCCAGGCTTTGCTTTAAAACTACATGCAATTCTGTACACAATGCCACCACGTATCGCGCTGGATTTTTGAGTACTGTAGTGTTTTCTTTGTCATATTTTTGAAAATATTTACATTTTCATTTACTAAAGGTTTTTATTATATAAAACGGAATTATCTTCCGAAACCGAAACGTATTATAATACTTGTGACAATCAGTACCTAGCTGATTAAAATACTCATACTTCTCACAGTTATGGTTAATACTAAGTATATCATTCTACTGTTATTTCATATAGGTATTTAAATGTTGAAAGTTGGTTCCGGGTAAAAACAAAAGATCGATTATGTCAATCGCTCACAATGTAGCCAATACCGGTCACCATCGGCAATGATAAGCATTATTATATCATACAGGTTTACTCCTGTAGATTGTTTTTTTCAGGTAACATATAAAGCAATTAATAATGAAATGAATGGCCCTGAGTTTCTTGCCCGTTCTACTCGCAGGGGCTTTATAATTTTTTTTTGCTGAATTTGGCAGTACATGGTAGAATATTTCAATATTAAAACTTGTTTTGGACCTTCATATGAGCGTCGTGGACGCCTTAATTGAATAAATATTTTTGACTTTGAATCGAAATAGATGAAATTTAAATACAATGTTAGAATAATGCAAATTGGTTAATCAAGTTTCTGAGGTATGGTGGTCCGTATAAAAATAAAAAATAAACAACCTTTCACCCTTTTTTGGAAATCGGTCAAAAATAAGTAACAACGTTTGCTAATAAATATATATGCTGAGATATGCCAACATAACATATCTATACGGTAAAAAGCCATTCACAGATAATGTGATATGTAATATATAAAAAAAAAAATTCACTTAACGAATAGTTATTGTAATTATTTGTAATAATGAATGACATTTATCACAAACAACCACATTTTTAGGTGACTATTTAATTTTAAATAAACTAAGATTTTCCTCACAGAGTCTTGTCTGCAGTGGGAAACTATTTTAATAAGAAAAAATATATATTCTGTGAGTTTCACCGCGATCGAGGTTACGAGCGGAAGTGTTACATTTCAAAGGGGCATTCTTGTTACCTGTGCACTAAATATAAACAGAAACGATCAAGGGAATAATATAAGAGGTAATGGCTTTAGAAACAATTGAAAAACTGCAATAGTGGAATGATCATTATTATAGGTTCAAATGGAAAATGTAAAATTTAATTCCAATGTCGTATTTGGTGATAACAGACCTTAAACTACTTAATAGAGCATGTTTGTTGATTAGTTGGATCTGCACAATGTTAGAATAAAGAATTTATATTTAAGATGGTAAATTTCAGTGATGTTAGTAACGTCTGGCCTTCCACTTCAACCATGGTTGAATTATTGATCCTATTTTCATTGTGAAATCTCGTTGGTACAAATTTCTCTTAACTTAAAAGTTTCTCTTAACAGATTTTTTTGTCATTATTTAAAAACACACCACCTTGCCTCGCACACCAATACTAAATAGACAATATTGCAAATGTGGCGTTGCATAAAATAAAAACGTAATTGGCACCAATATTTTTGACCATCTTTTCATGGTTGTCAAACACATCTTTACGAAAACTTTATACAAGGTATGTTATACTAAAATATACAAGAACGACCGGATAGTTCTAAACGAACGGGATGCGATTAGCCACGCCTTGGCGGGGGCTTTGATGTCGCCAAGGTGCGCCAAAATGTTTTTATAACTGATGTCAGAGGTTTGCCATCTGTAAAGTTTACGTGCTCTTTGTCTTTTTATACTTTTTTCGTTTATACCCACACCTTTTGGCTACACCTTTTAATCTGTCACTTGTTGTTAATATTTATTGTAGTTGATTAAATTTATAACAATTTTTTTTTGCGTATTTGTAGTCTTATTGTTAAATCCACTTCTATAAGTCATTGTTGTTACAAGTAGCTGAGTTCCTCACAATGAAGAAGATATAAAGTTCTCTTTTTCTTGCAGAAATATTCGTCTGTTATAAAAGTCAAAATCAGTTATTCAATTTAGGCGACTACCACGCTCTTATGAAGGTCAATTACAAATTTTAATGTTGAAATATTCTAAATTGTACTGCCACGTTCAACAAAAAAATAATGTATAGAGCCACTGTGAGAACAACGAGCAAAAAACTCAGGGCCATTATTTCAAACGTCTTCACCGCATTTCGCGAATGCCCGCCTGGCTAGCGACCACCCTCAAGTAGAAAATCTGTCGCCAAGCACCTAACGGTGTGTTCCGGCAGCAGTCCTTGAGAGCCAGTGAAATAACAGGCAAAAATGAGACTTAATAACTATGTCTCAAGGTGATGGGCGTAGTGCAGTTCGTCACTTGTGATGAAATGCATCTGTTATAGGCAGAGGATACCGCTTAACATCAGGTGGGCCTCGCGCTTGATCCTTCACAATAACATAAAAAAAATATATACTGTTTATTATATGATCATAAATCACTAACGGGTATATTCACCCACAAATTAATATCAAAATCATATTTTGACTAACCTCGCCGTTTCGGTCAAGGCGATCACGAGTAGACTGAAAAAGTGTATGTCATCGTCTTCAGGAGCAGTGCCATAATCTTCGCTTTGCGGGCAGCTTGGGGATCACGTGTGTATGATCAGTGTAAAATGGCAGTTACTTAGAAGGTGACTGACTGACCACCTTCTATTTTTCCTTTCATCGCCTCATACGATTCCCACAGACGGGGAGTGCAGTTCTAGCATTCTTACTATAACTATAAAATTTTACTAATAATCTTTAAAAAAAATTCTAACATTTTGTTAGCTTACGCTCAAGATCTTCAAAATTATATTCCTTGCCTATCAACTTGAAATTCTCTGCAAACCTTCAAATTATCGCCAAGAAAATTGGTAAAGTATAATTTTATGAGAATTAATGACGTCACTCAATCTTAATCAAACCCCTTGTTTCGTCATTAACGACCACCTCCAAGAAAGCTCGTAATTTACGCTTTGTTGGTCTCCTTGATATGGAACTGAGAAGACTTTGACGTGACAAAGTGTATTGAATTATCAACGAAGTTAGGTATATATCTAATAATATTAAGTCAGGTAAATATTAATTAGTAAGTAAGGTATCAAAATTACTTAATTAGGTAAATATTTATTGGGTTATTGGTAAGTTAGGTACCTCATAATACCTCAGTAAGTAATTATTTTATGGTTTATTAAGAAATTAGGTACCTAATCACACTTAGGTAGGTAAAATTTAGGTACATCATAATACCTAAGTAGGTAAATGTTTATTGAGAAGTTAGACACCTAATAATACCTAGGTAGGTAAATATTTTTTGGCAAGTTAGGTAATTATACCAAGGGAATGTACGTATTAATTGGTTTAATAGTATGTTTAGTACATACCTAATATATCTATAGGTAGGTATTTAACTATATTGCTTTATTTCCAATTCTTAAGGTAAGTACATGTTTATTGGTTTAATCACAGTAAATATAAAATAATTCTTCGTTGGTTTAGAGGTAAAAACGTTGCTTTGGAATATCGAGGCCCTGTGTTCAATCACACATAATTAGGTTTTTCTGGTAATTGCAATTTTCACAAGCAGTCTGAAATCTGGAACTACGCCTAGAAGACCGCAATTATTGGGTTTCTCCCTAGTACCATTGGACTACAAGAAGTCTGTCGAAATATGTCTGCTTAGACACCTCTTACCTACTTTATAAGAGAATATAGGCGTAAGGATATGTTTTCCTTAAATGTATATTGACTTTGATACTTGGGTGTCAATCACACCATGCACCATATATGAGGATATTGGACCAGTATTTTTTTTTATAACAGGACCAGGGAAACATCCTAAGGAGCACTAAAATTGGGTGCTGTATCATGATGTGCTCGGGTATACTATGTAATTTTGTCAGACATGTTATAGCAAGCCACGATTATTTCATTATTATTTGAAGCACTCGTAGTGTAGCTTGCTTAGCCGTTCTTAACCGATCTACTAAGCTAAGCAACGTTCGCTGCGGTTTTTGGACTTGGATCGTTTGACCGCTAGTGACACTAACACTTAAATCGGTTAGGGCTATGGCCCTAACGGTGTGTTCCGGTATCTGTCCTTGAGAGCCAGTATGCATAATTTGGCTAACTTGGTCCAAACGCTTTATAAGGACTTATGAAAATGGATATACATGAAATATCCCAACTCTTACTACATATAATAGCTATGTAATACCTGAAAAATGCCGGACCTGCTGCTATAACTCATCTCGATCAGTAATTAGTAATTAAAGCGGCTTCATTAACGAGCCTTATTTGCACGTCAGTAATTACTTTGTATATCAGTGTCGTACTATTCAAGGATATGTTAATGGAAACATTGTTAATAATAAGAAGAAATATTTATTTCAAACAGAAGATACATAATAATAAAAAATGTAGCCTAGTTGACATTATAATATAAACGATATAAGTATGTGAATGTTTCATATAGAAGCATTATGCAACGGATGTTACAAGTGCAGAGGGGTAATAGGTGTTATTTAATGGTTTAAATAACACATATTACCCTTTTGCACTTTACTTTATTGATATATATGTAGGTTTTATAGTAACATTCCCTTTTGACCTTATATTTAGTACACGACATACACCGTATGTAGTAATTGTAAGCATTTACAAAGCGACTAAGATGATGTTTGTAACTTTTTTCATCATGTTAAAACTAATACTAAGTCTTAAAATAGATCGGTATTTGTCACTGTGTTTGTTGCTAGCCAAATGGTGCCGATTTTTTTGGTTCCAACCCGTACTTTGGAACCAATGTTTGATGGCATTTTCATGGCCATGCTGTATATTCCATATAAATTTTGCTTAAATGTACAAAATGGGCAAATGATATTTAAAATAAAATGTTAGTATTTTTGTATATAGACAGGGTTATTGGTAAAAAGGCTAAAGGAGTTTTTAAAGGAGGTTGTTAGTATTTTACCAACATCCCTTTATGTTTCAAAAGATAACTAGGGCGACTAAACGTAAAATACTGGAAGGTGGGCAACAGCGCCTTCTGAGGAACTGATATCTTAATCTGTGATCTCCAAGACGCCTGCCAAACGTGGAGATTATGGCACATCCTCCCTTAATTAAGGCTGTATTCAGCAGTGGACAGTCTGGCTGATGCAGTACAGTAACATTCATACTATCCACACTAATATTGAAAAAGCTCTGTTTGTCTGTATCCTCGTGTGCTTATAGGTTTATTATAGCTTAACGGCTGGACCGTGATGAATGGACGTTGTGTCATCTGAACTATTTTTAAATTATTATTTAAAACTTACCTCAGTTTGACACAAACTAAAATACTATTTTCATATTAGTTATTATTACATCCCGATTTAACATACAAACGAATTTAATATTTGGAATATTTATTGGTTTTGATGTCATAATAGTTTCTTTATTAAATCGTGTTATGGTATTTAATATTTTTTAGTACCTAGTAATAGGGTGTTTTGTAGTGTTTTTTTTTTAAATTGAAATATTTTTTTGAGGATTGTAGTTTTTTTTATTGTAAGTGGGTAGATAAATAGGTACATAACATGGAATTAAAAAGTGACACGTCGTGGGTATATAATAAAATTTTATAATCGTTTTTCTTGATTTTTATTTGTTCTTTATGAAAGTTGCTAGGTATATGTTTTAGTCATATTTATAAATGTATAATGATAATATTTCAGTAGAAGATAGATACTCTTAGGTGCTAGGTTAGGTAATAGTGGTTAGTATTTTATTGACTAGTAGTTTTTGTTGTTAGCAGTCACCTAAACCATATGGTTAGTACGCGGCCGCTTAAATTTTGAAATGCTTGCTGCTTCCTGAGTCTCTAGTCCAAATAAGTAATTAATACGCTTGAAAAAGGATAGAAATACCCAGAACATGGGGGGTTTAAATATAAGGATGTGTTTTAAAAACCGTTCTATAAGTCATGTGATTGCAGGTTATGAAGAAAATACGATATTATCTCGAAGCAAACGAAGTTGCGGATAACAGCTACAAATAAAACTAAATTGAAGGCATAGTTTAAATCACAATTTTTAAATCGTATTGTTATTCATAGAGCAGGTTTTCCTCGGATACAAAAGAAAATCTGTAAAAAAGATAACAAAAGCTTAAAGCACGCAAAAATTCAACAAAAGAAAACAGAAATCAAGATCCATCTGCAAACACTCTGAATTCCAGAAGAACAAAAGAAAAAAAACAGGTACGCGGAAACAAAAGAGCGGTGTTGCGTCCGCGGGCTACGGCCGCCCCAATCTGTCACGGGCGGCGCCGCTGTCACCTGACTACTGACAGCTGTCACCTGTCAACTGTCAGACACCGCTGCCGTGACACACCTGCAATATTAAAAAGTCATGGAGTTTGAGATTTTAATTACAGATTTCTTTAAAGTAAGTTCGTGTTATGAATTTGACTTCTAAAACATTATTATTTTAGGTAGATACATTTTATAACAGTTGCGCTATTCAATTCGAGGAGAAAGGTTTTCAAGTGAACGCGTAATTTTTTTTGTGTGTCTAGAACCATGCTTATCCTTTTCTAGATAAAGTATCCGTTATTTACGTAATCTTTTTCGTAGGGTAGAGTATACCTATAAGTTATTATTATGTTACTATCAATTTCAGGCTAGCTGTTTTAGTGTTACACTCAATCTACTGAAAAAAGTATTTGCAAATAAGTATGAATGTATCTCGATGATTTCTTTGTTTTTAATTATCCTTAAATGTAAACTTAACCTTTTTTTTTCTTAATTAATTAAATATACCACAATAGGTAGCTTATCGTAATTTTATATCAGTCCAGCTGCATGTCGTGTCACAAGGACCTGTAAGTAAGTACCTACATATATGACGCGAGTGTGAAAAGCAAAATCAGGAAATGTATATAGTGCCGCAAAGGGCAATTTTATCATTAGCATCTTCGATTAAAATCCATCTAAAGCAATGATCTGCTGACGTCAGATCACAAATAGTTTTTTATCATATTTCAATATAGTCACCATCGCCAGAGAGGAATAAGAGGTACAGTTACTTAGCTCTCGTTCGACTTCAATTTTGCGACAACAGCTCATTCCTGTTGTACGTAGTACTTATTACTTTTATGATGTACAGTTATTACTTACCTATATATTTTTCAGTGTTAGAAGTCGGTTTTATTTTTTTCTTGTTAGTAATTTCTTCTGAAAATATTAATGCCTATCTATGTAACCAAATAACCGAATACTTCTTCATGGTTACTTTGCCTCAATGACGTTCATAACGTAGATAAAATAATTGTATTTGTAGGTAAATGCGAATATTTTGGCGCCAACTGGACTAAGGTTATTAAAATAGCTAAATGCATTAATTTTGTGTCGCGCAGTGTACGGATGCAATATAAAAAGATATTATGGTAATTGGACGCACTTGTTTTTCAGATTTACGTGGGGTTTGATTAATATGCGACAAGAAAAATACATTTTCTGTGGCAGAAAACGCTCGGTGATTATAATAATTTGCTCATATCAAGTACAAAAATGATGAGTCGCGTTTTGAACGACTCAAATGATATTTATAAAAAAGTACTTTTAATGTCTAGAGTGTCTTTTTAATGTATAATGTTTCTTTACGTAGATACAGACCCACCAACTTATCTGTTCAGGTGGCAGAAAAAAGAACTACAACATTCCTTCAAATTGTGACAGTTTGTAGTTGATTTCCATGACCAGTAGCGCCCTCTAAAACTGCACAGTTAAGTTGGTGGTACTATACAAGTTTTGGCATGTTTAATTATCAAACTTAGGGCGTATTCCATTTGACATTTGTGCCTATGGTTCATACTAAATGTGGAACCATAGACGCAAAATGTGGTCAAAATTATCGAAAATAACTCAAATGGAATACGGCCTTATTGTTAGTCGTTTTGAGGGCGATAATCTGAACGTTTGGCCTTACAAGATGTCAAACAAAATAAACAAAGATTAAATTAGAATCCGCCTATCAAAGTTTGGTCTGCTTTTGTAATATTGATAGGTAAATATTTACATGTGTGTGTGAACCGAGTGCGCCACATCGGAGCACATCCATCAAGAAATATACGTCAAACGGGAAGCTGGAGAGAGACCTTTGTGAATTGACAGTTTGAATAAGGTTAGTGTTCATGTACAAATTGTTGCTAATTGGCCAATGTGGCAAAGAAAATCCATTTGAGAAGTGTGAAAGTAACTTCCTTCGAGATATGACTTTTCACCTCACTACAGCGAGAACAAATTTAGGTGCAATAAAACACATACCATGATTCAATTGGTAATGTTAAAAGTTTGTGTACACTTTGATTATACTAAGAGATAAGTATTATTTTTAAACTGTGATAAAGTTCTAAAGCGTCTCCCTATCAGAGGATAAAAGGACGTTTGCTCGCAGACTTTGAATGCCCGGGCTATAAGAGGGCCTTCCCTCGCCCAAAACCCGGTGGAGCTGGACGTCCGCTTAGCGGTAGTCAGCATCTATGTCCTCCCTAAAAAAAAATGACTTTGAATGATAAACAAAACCTTACCGAGCTTGTAAGATAAAAAGGTTTTTTTTTATGCTACCTTAGTTAAATATGTTTCTTCTATGTCTATCAAAGATTACATTGAATTATAATAAATCAAACAAAAGCGTTATTTATAATACTCAGCTGTATGTTTACTGACATTGCATTTACGTGTCAACATCTGTATGCACATTTTCTATCTTATTTTCTTTACAATTTACAGATTTTAAAACACCGCTGAAAGACGCACTCTCTTTTGTCGAACACATCATAAACATTCAAAACAAATTGACCGAAAAGAACGAGTGATTGGAGCAATAATACCGCTATCGTTAGAAAGTTTTAATTTTGATACATAATAACTATACATCACAGTCACGGAGTCGGAACGAATGAACTCATTTAACCACAGAGCTACTGTACTGTTCCGTTTTAAAATATTCACGCAAGTTTTTAAATCACAATATAGGTTTATAATTTTCTCATTGCGACACAGCTCTAAATTGTAAGGTTATTTTTTTGCTGAGGGTATTTTGTACTACGGACTCTATTTCAGGGAATGTATTCTAAACACCTTTAGTCGTTGGTGCCAAACATTTTTGGCAGTCAACTTATTTTTTTCTCAGCGATATTTCACAGGTAATGTTGCCATACAGACAACAGCTGTTCGAACAAAGATTTATTATGCTTTTTCTCTTTCATTTCGCAATGAAATGAGAGGAATGCCATTATAGTTAGTGTAAAAGGGGACTTTGGGAAAGAAACATTGGCTCGTGTTTACAATTTTTCTTCGTTACAAATGAAGGTGCGCTTTGAAGATCTGAAGTAGGTCGTAAGATTTTTTTCAAAAGAAAATTAATTTGTTATGACTTACTACATTCATGGCTACTCTATCAAAAATAAACCTAATAGAAGAAAATAGTTAACTAGCCTTTGTATTATGCAGAAAGTGATGATGGATATATTGATGATTTTGTATTGTAAGCATTCCGTTAATATGCTTACCATCTGACAGAGTTATTGTTTTCTGATCAATTGCTAGAATAAGGTGTATAAAGAAAACAGTTATATAAAAATATGTTTATATGGTGTTAAGTTGGTATGAGTTCAGTTTATATTTCGTGGACTTTTAGATTCGTAGGATCGGTAAGTCTTTAAACCATAGTAACTTCGTTGTTACACTTGCTAAGTGTATTTCCGAAAGAAGAGGTCTTGTATAAGTTACATTTCCGTAGTCGCAGCACTTTCATTATTACTTACGGCTGAAGTATATAACACCCTACTGCCGTTTAAATTTTCCCATAGATGGATATAATCTAAACAAAATCAAGATATCAGAATTAATAAGCAACCTACAATATAAAAATGTTCCATTTGAATACGTTATTGGTTACCTACCACCAGGTAAGTATGCGGTCAAACGCTTGCGTAATTATAAAAAATATCTAAACGGAAGGATAAATAGCGAGGGAAGTAACAGGAACAAACGATTTATGAACGTATGCAATTCCTGGCCGGTAATATGCGTATTCTAAACGGGTAGTACCTTATTGTGGCAAACCGCTGTAGGTTGGCATTTATATCAGACAGGTTCTACTTGCTTTGTATTTTTTCTCCGTGCTTCAACTTTAATACCTATGTAATTTATTACTTAATCACAATTACCTTAATACGGAAGAGCGAGACCCTCTAACACAGGTATGTCAATACTTAAAAGAGAGTCTCAAAATATATAAAATGTAAATTAGATTAAGTTTACCGAAATAAATATTTTGTATTTGTATTATATTTTGTATTTGTATTTGCTTCGGAGGGCACGTTAAGCCGTCGGTCCAGGTTGTCGTCTTAGGATGCCAGTTGTTATAGCATGGTGGTAGCTCATTTTGCGAATGCCCGGCTGGCAAGCTAACACGCTGAAATAGAAAATCTGTTGCCTAGCACCTAACGGTGTGTTCCGGCAGCTGTCCTTGAGAGCCAGTAATTCTGGGTTAGCCTGAACAACATCTTCGACCACATCATCACTTTCCATTAGATGAGATAAAGAAAAAAAAAAGATGCGAATAACAGCTAATATTTATCAAGACTCATACTCATACCAGTATTTAAAAAATCCACACACCTGTTACTAGATATAAGTTAATAATTTAAAGTTAGTTCATTAATTAAATTTAGGTGTTACATTGCGGAAATCCATAATTAATGGCCAATAAGTAAAGAAAATAAGATAATATATTAGATAGACATGTGTGTATGAAGCAAATAAAGTAAATTTAGTAGAAACAATAGCGCCTAAATTTCCTGCTTAACCAAAGTGGCATCATTAACGTGACGTAGCACTATGCCGGAAGATTTTCGACGCTGTTCGCTTCTATACGAAGCATCGTTAGGAGGCATTCGCTCTTCGATCGTTGAGGATTTAGCGATCGTTTAGAAAATTCATCCGGATGTGCTACGTGGCATTCATGACGTCCCGTTAGTTTAAAAAGAAAAATAGGCGGAAGCGTCACTATGTTTTTTTTTCAATATTTATAATTAACTTACTTTTTATTTTTTCTAACATATTAATTAAATATTATTTATTTATTGTTTTTGTCTTGGCTTCGTGGCTTTTCCGATGTCGCATCGGCATATCTGGATTGTTTTACAGAATGGTCAGAGATATACATATTTATGTATTATTTTACTGCTAAATCGACTATCACTATTTGTGTGAATTAACTCAAAATAACTTTCAACACAATTTAAACAGAATCTTTACTAAACATATAAATGTTTACGACGTTTTAAAAGGAAATAAATATTTCGATATCTATATTTTATGTATATCGGGGCAATAATATTTTAATTAATATTTAATTATTTACAATCTGAAGAGTAGAACACCGATAAATCTATAAAAGAAAAAAATAAGTAATACATACCAGAGAGTACCTGTTAAAATCCGTAACACAAACCCTCATGAGGCGTGCAACCTACCCTCAAGGGTGTTGTATTTTTCATCGGTACCCCAATTTTCCGGTAAATTGCCATCCGATAGCTAGTTTACGGCATTGAACTTTGGGACCATTTCAAAAACGTACGTGAAAACAGATATAGTAGGTAGGTACATAGATATGTACTTTAAAGTAGATTTACAATATATCGTAAATCTTTATCATATAGAAGAATAACTTAGAAAAAGAAGCAATCATTACTCTTACTAATCACGCACTCCTGTCTCGTAATATCTAAACTAATTGCAGACACACAAAAAATCCCACCGTCAATTATTACACGTGTAAAAAACAAATAATTTCACGCATGGATTGTCGTTTCCTCCGAAACAGTGCCAAGAAGGTGCCAAGTCTAAAAACGTCAGTAGCGGTGCATCTCAAACTAGCAAGGAAGCGAACGCCATAGAACTCTATCGTTATAAACTATGTTGAGCTTTAGTTGCACTTGTAACATAGATATGCAGGAAACTTTTTGTGATAAGGTTCGAAAGTGTTTTTAAATTTATGTGAAAGTATCTTCAGTATCTTCACGCCTCGGCTCTCCAGGAGCTGTCAGAGACACCTTTCATTGAATGCGACTTTTGGTAATGGCGCCTCACTGCTAGGGATGTGACATGCACCACTATTTTTATCGATGGTTTGTCTTGGCACGGCCTTACAGTTCCAAACGAGTGTAACATTACACCTGTCGACGTTCTCTAAAAAAATTAACGCGTTCTCTGAGAGTTGAAGAGACAGGCAGACAACTACAAATTTTACGATTAATTAACGTTCATTCCCAAGAAAATATACGACTTACAAAATGGACGTCAAAACTTTAATTTGCCTGCTGATAGTCTTCAAAAATACACCGGTAATGATTCTGCTTTGAAATAAAATCGGTGAGAAATGTGCTGAAGCAACTTATTTGATAGCTCTATTTGTAGGTAGAGTTCTGTAAGTTGACATTTGTGAGAAAACAGAGAAATAGCTTTTAAACGTTTGTTGAGTACTAAAACTAGATAAACATAGAGAATGGGCGCAACATTTCTCAACATATATAAAATCTATTAGTTATTTAAATTTTTAGTTCAGTGCTCTTAGATTTATGAGAATTGTAATTCTTTTTATTGGCTTGATGTAACTTATGTTTGTTATCTCTTTTCTACGTTATAATTGAATTCAAAAGAACTAAATATATAATTTACACAGTCATATTGCTATCTTATATTAATTTCACTCAACATTAATTTCATCAATCATTAAAACAATAATAAAATGGTTACGAATACCATCATTGAGGCTAAAGTCAAAAGTAAAATCTATCTCTTTATTCAACTAAGAGTACCAGTCACACTATTGTAGATATTGATTACAACCTTTGCTAACTATTAGACCTAAATATGAATAAATAATGATTATTTATTTATATGCTTGAGTTTCGCCCATTGAATAAAAAAATATTGAATTATATACATTGTTATGTCTAGATCTACATATATATTACGTTAATTTTACGCAAGCAATTTTTCCTTAATTCAAAGAAGGCTGGATACGGAATAACAACTAATTACAAAAATAAAACAAAGCCAACGGCACCCATAGTTCAGTCTTGATACAATATAATTCTAATGTATATGAATATTACTTTTGGAATGGATCAAGATTATTAAGATTAAAACAAGTTCTTTACATATTTCGAAACCAAGAGTAATTCTACTCTCTTTTATTTCCGTCCTTGTCATTGGTTTTCAAACAGTATTATTTCCAAAAGGTCGATTTATCGACTCCCTCCGTCCCTAACCCCTAATGAGCGCAGCTCAGGTGAGCCGTCCACACTCCGGCCATCGTTACCACTCGACACCGGATTTCCGTCACAAACTCTAAAACACCGTGTAAATGTTGTAGTACAGGTCTGAGGTGAGACAGATATGCTGGTATTTATGATGCAGATGAAGTGATGAACGATGTAGCGTGGAGGTTAGCTATTAGAAAAATACAGAGAAAACTAACTAGACAGTGCTGATGTTGGAGGAAAATATTATTCCAAAAATATAGAAACAGCGGATGCAGTTAATATTTAAGTATTCTTAATGGCACGCTGGATTACCTACATACATACATATCATTATTGGTGAACTTTATAACTTTTTTTTAGCTGATAGGCTAGCTGTTTGAACACGATCTCATGTAATAGTAAGTGGTGATGCGTTGTAAGATAATATTGTTCAGGCTAACCTAGAATTATCTACTGGCTCTCACAGTTGCCGGAACTCAGGATAAGTGCTTGGTGACAGATTTTCTTCTTGAAGTTGATCGCTAGCCAGGCGGTCAACCAACATACAAAGCAACGATGACAATGCAATGATGCCCCCTGGAGTTTTCCCCCACCTTTTTGCTTCCATAATATAAAGTTTTGAAACTTACTTTATGGTACTTAAAACATTATATTTTATAATTGCAAGTCGAATAAAATATTCTACTACTTTATAAAAAAAAACTACACATTTTTTTGTCATCCCATCATAGTGGACTTACGATAAAGACTAATAATATTTCAAGTCAATCCGTCATTTTAGCTCCACTTAAGTGCAACTGTAAAACATGACGTTGTTCATCCAATCCTAAGTTACATAAGTGTATATGGGCCCAACAGTAATACAATATTGACAATCGACACGTCTTATCAACGCCTCTCAGGTAAGGAGTTCCCGCCTTATCTTCGATTGAACAGGTGTGCGTCGCTCTCATTGGTCAAGAGCTGAGGTGAGACAGGTGTTCTCTAAGCCAACCAATCAGAGGAGGGCAGGTAGGTTGAGGAACTACAAAGCCTTATGATGAATATGCGCGAATCACACACCTCAACTAATATTGTGTAAAAAGTAAAAACAAGTGTGAAATATTTAGAGTTTATTGTTTATTTTTTTAAGTTTATTGACAAAAATCGAGCTGACGCTTAAAGGATTGATGATGATTAAGCGAAATGGGTGGCGCAAGGGTCATAGCAAGTGGAAATCTGTGGTCTCTGCCTACCCCTACGGTAAAGAGGCGTGATGTTATGTACCTATGTGTTTTTTCTATAATTATATTTAAAAGATTTATTATAAGTATAGATTATATATATTATTTTGTTAGACAAAAATGTGTTCCTTAATACTAGAACATTAGATGTAGTATACTTAGAATAATTTAACTATTACAATTACTCGTTTTAAGATATCCTATTCCATCTCACGTATGCTTAACTCAGTCAAAGTAAGAGTAAATCCTAGTGGGATGGTCTGTTGGATTAATACCTCATACATTTTAGAAGATTTTTAGAACAGAAGTAGTACTCATTGATATCGAGCTCCTCAAGGGAAGTAAGTACTATATACCTACTCGTACTATCATACCAATTTCTACCGCCAAGCAGTGTGCATTACTGTGGTCTGGACTGTAAGGTGCCGGTGAAATTGCAGAAACTTTATGTCTCAAGGTAATGGGGACTTGTTTTTTTTTTTATTCCTGATAAGCTAGCCTTTGACAACTATCTCACCTAATAGTAAGTGATGATGTGGTCGAAGATGTGGTTCAGGCTAACCTAGAATTACTGGCTCTCAAGGACAGCTGCCGTTAGGTGATTGGTAATTTTCTACTTGAGGGTGGTAGCTAGCCAGGCGAGCATTCGCAAAATTCCCTACCACCATGCGAGTTTTGGCTTAATTACTTGGCAGGCGTCTTGGGGATCGCAGTTTAAGATTTCAGTGCTTCAAAAGACGCTGTTGCCCACCTTCTGGTATTTTCCCTTCGTTGCCTCCTAGGACTCACGGGAAGATATGGGGGTGTGCAATATAATCCCAGAACCCCCGAGAGATTCAGTTTATAATGGCGGGTTATTATTTTAATGCATGAGTTTAGACATATGTGTTTTGTCATCACTCAAACTGTCTTTGAAAATCCACCGCTCAGGAAACACATGACTCGACCGCGAATATAAGTTACACGATCCCTGTAGGTGGTGAACGCTGGTCATTATAGATGCGGGTAGTTCAGCGCGCTGTTCTGAATGGATTTGATGACTGCAGTGCGTGCGACTCCTGCAGCGCGTCTAGGTTTTTTTTTGTGTTCCGTACCTCAAAACGAAATAACGGAACACATAAAGGATCACTTTGTTGTCAGTCTGTCTGTCAAGACCCTTTTTCTCAGGAACGCGTTGGTGTATCAAGCTGAAATTTATAATCAAATACTCAGGTCTACTGTCCCTTAGAGCAGTGAAAAAATCAAAATTGTAAGCCAACGCAATCAAACGATACAGCCGTTTATACTGTAAATGTTCAATTCGTTTTTTTTTAGTCACCACTCAACCTGTCTTCTAAAAATCTACCACTTAAGAAATACATGACTCAGCCACGAATGTGAGTTTTTGACGTGACCCCTGTAGGTAAACGCTGTTCATAGAATTCATTAATATTTAAATGAAGAACGTTCAGCGCGTATAGACCGCTTTTGAAGCCCTCGTAGCGAAGTTTGCTTAGCCGTTCTTAATCGATCAACTAAGTTAAGCAACGTCCGCCGCGGTCGGGAGTTGGATGGGTGACCGCTAGTGACATTACTACTGAGCGCTTCCGTGCTTCGGAGGGCACGTTAAGCCGTCGGTCCCGGTTGTTGTCTTACGATGGCAGTCGTTACAGCATGGGTGGTAGGGCATTTTGCGAATGCCCGCCTGGCTAGCTACCAACCTCAAGTAGAAAATCTGTTGCCAAGCTTCTAACGGTGTGTTTCGGCAGTTGTCCTTGAGAGCCAGTAATTCTAGGCTAGCCTGACCAACATCTCCGACCACATCATCACTTACCATCAGGTGTGATAGTGTGCAAAGGTTAGCCTATAAGCTATAAAAAAAAACCTTGCATTTCTAAATAAATTCGATGACTGCGGCGCGTGCGGCTCCTGCTGCGCGTCTAGGTAAGTGCTTACCGTTACTTGACTGTGACTTGACTGTGACCGTATATTCTCTATTTCTCGAAAGGACAAGAAGAGGGGACTAACACCCACGTTTCGCTACATAGGTTTTAATCCTATAAAATAGGAAACATGTCTGTGAACGAATAACTTCGATCGTACACTGGACCTCAAGATTCCATTATATTTAAATCCTACCACCTGATATTTTTGACAATAAGTACTAGCAAAATATTTCGCCACCTTCAAGATAAACCCGGGATAATAAAACAAGGTATATAATATTTTATTATTTGCACTTCCATCATTAAACTACGACATTCATCTCGGACGATAAACCACTTAGAATGCTTTGAACTATTTTATTGAGAATGTATCCGCCGCCATGTTGCTGCGATACTTTGAATATTATTTTACTAAATAACTAGAGGATGAAGACATAAAATAACATCATAGACGTAGAGGTATGATAAATATTTGTGAAGCGCTTGTAGCGAAGTTTGCTTAGCCGTTCTTAACCGATCAGCTAAGTTAAGCAACGTCCGCCGCGGTCATGACTTGGTTGGGTGGCCGTTAGTGACATTACTACTTAGCGTCGTCGTATCGATTTCTGTTGTTGTCTTAGGATGGCAGTTGTTACAGCATGGCATTTGCGAATGCTCTTTTCGCATTTCGCGACAGAATGACGGTAACCAATCCTCAAGTAGAATTTTTGTCACCAAGTAACTAATGGTGTATTCAAGCAGCTGTCCTTGAGAGGCAGAAACTTCTAGGTTAGCCTGAACAATACCTTTGACCGCATCATCACTTACCATTAAGTGAGATTGTGGTCCAAACCTAGGTTAACAGCTATAAAAATATTTAAATAAAATTTCACTGACCATTACGTCTATATTTCCCGAGAGGAAAGGCAAAGGGCGAACCTATTGCCAATTTCCGATCATATTCCAGACTCAGGATTGTAACTAAACACTTCTGATCTTCTGATCATTGGTTTTATCCGAATAAGTAATTATTCGGATAAAACCAATGATCAGATAAACCCATAAATTAAACCAAAACCACAATATTACCTTCAAACCCTAATATGTCTAGTGTTTATTGACTAGTCTAACCAAACGAGAAGTTTTGTTCCCTTTGGTCAGATTGATTTGACGTTGTGATGTCACATTAGAATATTATATAAAAAAAATACAGTTGCAAGACTGAACAGTTTTCCAAAGTTTTGTTTTTATGCTTGATAGGTTAGCTTTTGACCACTATCTCACCGGATTACTATTGATGGTACGTGATAATGCGGTAAAAGGTGTTGATCTGGCTAATCTAAATGACAGCTGCCGATAGATATTTTGAGAAGCCTAAGCATCGTCTATAGCTGTACAGTATCAGCATGACCACCTCTTTCATATCCATACCCTCTTATTGGATATCGATAAAGATGAATCAATAAGAGAATGCATCGGCCATCGAGTAAGCAGCATATCACTATTAACGTAAGTGCCAGCAGAGTTTGATATTGGTCTAAAATAAAATAAAAATGCATTCTACGCATAAGTTCTAGACAATTGTGCCGCCTTTATTAATAAAACACCACAGCTGTTATAACGAAAGTAAAAAACCTTGCAACTAAAAGCCATTGTTGGCCCACATGCAGTCCAAATGCTCCAACCCACCACCAGTGGCAGCTTACTTAGTTGCTTACTTTACTGCTTACTGCTTGTTAGTTGGATTGCAATGCTAATTCGGCGAGCCAAGTACGCACCAGCATTTTGATCAGGCGTCGCATCGACCAAGCACTAAGTATATGACACCTTACGTACTTCTCACTCATTGGAGCGCCTCTGAAAAATAATTTAATTGAATTTCTTTTAAAATATGGTTTTTTAGTCAACATTTCCCACAAAATATGAAAATTCCAAGTCTGTAACTTATTCCGTTTACGGGCCAGGGGCCCATGAAATACAGACAAAGGGACAGAGAAAAAGACAACGGTGTCTAACTTATAGTACTGTACTTGCCTTTTGATAACCGTACCCTACGAAACCATGTTTTTTTCCGAGAAGGAGTCTTTTTCATACCTAAGTCTTCAATGGATAGTATCTCGTTGACCTTACTGGATTAACGAACTCTCGAAAATGGCTGTATGAACGTCGTTGGTTTCGTTTGTCAATAAAAACTTGAAGATATATCCTAATTTACTAATCAAGCTCACCTTACCCGAAACTCTCCCTTACTCGAACACGTGTCAGACGTGTCTCACAGGGGTAGTACATCTCCCCCGTCTCAAGGGGGTAGCCAGACAGTCAAGAGCTGCCGATTGCGTTTTTATTTACCGATCCTACCGCAATTGCTCTATTTGTATGATAATTTGGCGTGTGGGGACCTTTTTAAATGCACGAATTTAAAACTTGAGAGGTTTTATGTTTTAAATTCGATGAGAATGAACTTAGGTATATATTTTTTTAAACAGACATAGCTTTATGTTTAGTCATAGGGATTTGAGTAGATATTTGTGTGTATTTTAAATGAAGATTCATCGCGGCGGTAACGATAACTATCATCAGAAAAGGACTAAAATCAAGAAAAATAACATGCTATCGTTTATAAGTTTCAAAAGATTCCTTGTCAAAAGTGCATTTTATGACAAATATTTTTAACTCAAGAGATTTTGGTGCCACGTAGTAACTGTTACAGATACAATGAGGTCTAGAAATCGATTTGGTTATTTTTTTTTGATAATGATATATACCTAAGTATAAGTTTGAAAGTAAAGTCTATATACCATGCATCTGAATATACTTGATAAAATCGACTCAGTTGTTTCATTACAGTATGTAGGTAGGTAAGTACATTTATCATAAAACTACTCAAAAGCTAGATATTAAACTACAACATCCGCCAAAACATGGCTCCCACATTTTTCCTCCAACGTTATTCTAAAATTAAACTTCAGCCAGTTATTGTTGTAACTATTATAATAAAAGATGTTATGATGTTGTTATTAATAGTAAGCGCTAGTGCGCGTGGCGGTCACCGGTGATCTCGGCTATTTTCAGTAAGATTTATATGAGCATACGAATTTTTTTGATCACAGTAAACGCAGTAGGTTAAATTTATCATTTCATATGTGTGCCCATTTTAAAGTAGATTTATATATGAATACACTTACGTATACTAAAATGTATTAGACTACAAGCTATAATAAATTATACAGCTACAAAAATATATAAAGAAACAATATTCACAATCTCTAACAAGTAAGAAGTACAATAATATATGTACGACTAACATATATATAAAAATAAATAATAATAACAAATACTTTTAAAATATTTTAAGAAAACATCAAATTAATATTTTAATAAAACACTTAAAAATATAAAAATATATCTAGTGACAATTCCGCTTAATTTTCCTGCCAAGCCGAAACGACGTCACACGTCGAGATTCTCGATCGTGCGCTCGAAGAGTCAAGACCTCCTGAGGAGGCTTCGTGTAGAAGCGAAACGCGTCGAAAATTCTTCCGGTTTGGCTGGGTGGCGTTTGTGACGTCGCCTCGGCTTGGCAGGAAAATTAAGCGGAATTGTCACTAGATATATTTTTATATTTTTAAGTGTTTTATTAAAATATTAATTTGATGTTTTCTTAAAATATTTTAAAAGTATTTGTTATTATTAAAAATGGATTTCCGCAAAGTAACGCCTGAATCTATTCATTATAAAAATAAATACACAAATATTAAAAAAAAAAAGAATTAAAAACATAAATATAAATGTAGTTAAAGATTAATCCTTATATTTATAATCTGTATATATCTTTCTTTTGGTTGTAAGAGAAAACATATTTTTAATTGATATACCTTTGTTTTGTTAGAGATACGTAATATTTTTTTGTATGTTTTCGGCGGTAGGTGTGAAAAAAGTAACAACTATCATAAACAGCTCTATCATATTTTAATAATTAAAATTAGACACATCCGAATTTCACATGAAATAGTGTAATAATTAGACACCCCACCTGTCAGTTTGTGTAATCCTGCATCAGAAACTGCAACAGCCAGAGATTTATCACTTCAAGACCACCTTCACTACATAAGCAACATAACCTACAATATGGAAAACATTCCCACGGAATTATCAATAAGTGAGCTTACTGCAACTTTTCTGCACAGGATGGAAAGTTTTGAAGGAAAACTTGCAAAAAATACACCAAATACTTCTCCCAGCAATGAAGAATTGGCTTCTGAATTTTCGTCTTTCAAATCATTCATCTTGAAGTCGCTAAGAGCAATTCAAGCTCAGATGCAGTGTATTGGATTCGCTGTGGATCAGCTTGAGATGCGAAATAGGCGAAAGTTTTTGCTGATCCACGGTCTTCCTGAAGATCCCCGGGAGAATACAGCTGAAGTGGTAGTCAAGACTCTGATGGAACAACTTAAGCAGACTCCGCTTGCGATTGAGGATGTTAGCCGATGTCACAGGTTGGGTCGTGCACTGATTGCTGGTAAACCGCGACCAATTCTTTGCAAATTTAAGGATATTAATGTGCGTGATAAGTTGTGGGCCGCAAAAGCTGGCTTAAAGGGATCCGGCGTCACATTATCAGAGTTTCTGACGAAGGCGCGACACGACATCTTCATGGCAGCCCGTCAGCGCTTTGGTATTTCAAAGTGTTGGACGCGGCAGGGCTATGTTTTTGTCCTCGGACCAAACGGGGTTCGCCACCGTGTGAGTAGTATTGGAGATCTCGACGTGCTTCAGCCAAAGGAGGTTCCCAAACCTGCAGTTGTGCTCAAAGAACCAGCAACTACGAAACCACGGCGAGCAGCAGCGTCAAAAAAGTAGTTTGATTTTATGGTATTTATGTAAACATTGAAATTGCCTTCGTCAATGTTGTGAATGAATCCGTAAACAAAAGTAGGTAGGTAGTATAACTCTGACGAATGCAATGGCCAATGCGATATGCAGTGTCCATGGATAGATCAATGACTTTTTTTTTTGTTTGCGTTCCGTATTCAGTAGTAAATACTTTTAGCATGTAGTAAAGTTACGTTGCAAATAAATGCCTTATATTAAAGAAAATCTATTTCAAGATATATGAAAATGGACTTTTTCTATAATCCAACAACAAAGACAACACACTAGGAGCAGTAAAACGTTCTTTTTTCTTTTGACGTCACGCGATGCAAACCTTTATTTGCGTCGAGTTCATATTATTTCTCTTTTAAAGGCGTAAGGACGGCGCCCTTTGATGTATGGAATCAGGTGCCCTTACGGGGAAAAAACGCCATGGAATGTGAGAGCAATTTGAATGAATGGTAGAGTATACTTATAGACATCCGTGTCCTTAATGCTTTATTGTGTTTGTGACAGAATTGGAGGTCGGAATTTTATTTACACTCGAGAGCAATGAATCCGGGTCACTTAAAGAATCCTAAAAATCTCGGAAACTAAAAATGCTAGGTTAATGCAATAAATTGTATTTAATAGACAATGTAATACTCCTTAAATGAAGGTATTAAAACTTCTTAGTTATTGTAAAGTTATATCATAAAAAAATCAAATTTGAAAAAGGGCCACTTTCGAAGATGGAACTACGAAATTACAGCATTTGGTTTTGCTTTTGTTTGTAATCTGTCATTTATGTGGGTACATAAACCATGTTGATAGTGCTCTATATTCATTATTCAAGCTTATCATATAATGTCTAATGAAAGCAGCGACACTGAATATGTATCACTGTCGTCTTCGTCTGACGATAGTTTTAGCAGTATCCCCAATCTTTCAACCACATTAGAGTCACTTTTTTGCACACTACCGAAAAATTTTAATATTGTACACATAAATGCACAAAGTGTTCCAGCTCATTACTCCGATATGTTAGCGTCATTTGAGCATAAAAATATACACGCCATTTTAGTGTCAGAATCATGGCTTAAACCATGTCTCCCTACGGCATCATACTCATTACCTGGCTTCAAATTAATCCGCAACGACCGTATTGGCAGCAGAGGTGGTGGTGTTGCGATTTATCTTCGTACACACTTTCCGTTTACTATTGTTGACATGTCAACGCAACCACCCGCTGCTGATGCTGGTGAGCATATGTTCATTGAAGTCTCCCTCTCCCATACTAAACTACTCCTCGGAATTTACTATAGTCACTCTTCTGGTGTTGATTACTTTACCTCTTTTGAGACGCTTCTTGAAGTTAATTGTCCGTCTTATGAGCACACCATAATAATGGGTGACTTTAATACGTGTCTCCTAAAGAAAGACTCCCGTACTTATAAATTAGATTCCATCATTAGGGCTAGCAATCTGACCATCCTTCCCACAAATGCCACGCATTACTTTCCCAATTCAACACCGTCACTTCTTGACTTGATGATTGTTTCTTCTTCAGATCACGTAAGCAAGCACGGTCAATGTGCGGCGGATGCTTTCTCATACCATGATCTGTTATATCTCTCTTATAAAGTCCGTCCACCCAAAGCTAAGCCCAAAATTCTTCTACAACGTAGTTTTGGTGGTATTGATCTTAATTGCTTACGTAATGACGCCCTGCAAATTGACTGGTCCGATGTAGTCAATGCAGTCAGTATTGACGACAAAATTAAAAGTTTTAACAATGCTCTGCTAAATTTGTATGATGTGCACGCTCCTCTCAGACCAGTCAAAATTAAACACCTACCTGCGCCTTGGCTTACTAAGGATATAAGATCGTTGATGCATAAAAAAGTATTAGCCAAGGCACGGTATAAAATGAACGCAACCGATGCATATAAAGTAAAATATGTTGAAAGTCGTAATCTCTGCAATAGGTCTTGTAGGAATGCATTACGCCAGCACATTCATAAATCAGTAGAAAATAAAGATCCATCTAAAGTGTGGAAGTTCCTTAAGACGATGGGAGTCGGAAAACAACGTCAAGATATGTTGCCTAATAATATGGATATCAATTACCTCAATCAACATTTCACAGTATCTTCATCTCTTGATGCTAATACGAAAGCATCTACATTAAGCTGTCTTTCTGCTCTTCCGACTCCCCGATACTCATCATTTGTTTTTCGTCAGTTTACTGATAGTGATATTAAGAAGAGTATATTATCTATCTCGTCGAATGCAGTTGGTAGCGATAGTATCAGTCGTAATATGATAATGCTTGTACTTGATGAAACTCTTCCTATCATTCAACATATCTTTAACAAATCCATTGAAAGCTGCACCTTTCCATCCTTATGGAAAGAAGCGCAAATCATTCCTCTTCCAAAAAAGTCAAATCCGTCTTCATATTCCGATTATCGTCCAATTTCCATCTTACCCTTTCTTTCCAAAGTTTTAGAGCGCCTCATATACAATCAACTAAGTTCTTTTCTAAATAACAACAATCTAATGAATCCTTACCAATCCGGTTTTCGTCCTGGCCACAGTACAGTATCAGCACTAATTAAAGTCACAGACGATATTAGGTTCGGCATAGCTGATAAGCAGGTGACTGTACTATCGCTACTCGACTTCAGCAATGCTTTCAATAGTGTCGACTACGACTTACTACTAGAAATCCTTAGCTCTCTTAATATATCTCCTACAGTAATTGAGTGGTTTCACAGTTACCTGTACGGACGCCGGCAACGTATTCGGATTGATGATACTTTTTCATCATGGCAGGTTACGACAGCTGGTGTTCCTCAGGGCGGCGTTCTATCTCCTCTACTTTTTGCTATTTTTATTAACCGTATCTCTGATCAACTTACTTCGTCCTACCACCTATATGCAGATGACCTTCAAATTTATAGACATGCACACATAGAACAACTACCTGAGGCAATACGTTCCACCAACTCCGATTTGCAAAACATACTTGAGTGGAGTAAGTCGTATGGAATTAGTGTAAATCCTTTAAAGACACAGATTATAGTTATCGGAAGCTCACGCATGATATCAAAAATCGACTGGTTTCGCTTGCCACAAGTTCTTTTCGATGGTGTACACTTGAAAATCAATGAATATGTAAAAAATCTTGGGGTACTCATCGATAGACAACTATCATGGGAACCTCAATTGGCAGAAACCAGTCGAAAACTGTTTGCCTCAGCAGGTTCTCTACGTAGATTACGTAATTTTCTTCCAATCACCACTAAAACTGCGCTTGTACAATCTCTCTTACTCCCAATACTAGATTATGCTGACGCTAGCTATCTGGATCTTACCGAAGAGCAGCTTAATAAATTGGAACGTTTGCAAAATTTTTGTATTCGTTTCATATTTGGTTTACGAAAGTATGACCATGTGTCTGAATTTCGCAATAAGCTTAAGTGGTTACCCATTCGTCTTCGCCGGAACATGCATATACTATCCATTCTTTACACCATTCTTTTTTTCCCTAACACCCCATTGTACCTTAAAAAACGCTTTGAATTTATTTCTGACACATCTTCTAGACCTACACGTTCCACCAAATCTCTTGTTTTGAAGTTTTCTATACCCTCTGAACATTTTTCGGAAAAATCATTTACAGTGCAAGCTACTCGTTTGTGGAATGCCTTGCCTTTGCCAGTTCGGCAGGCAAAATCCCTCAACATTTTTAAAATAATGACTAGGGAGTACTACCTGTCCAGCTTGTCTTCAAACTGCTAAAATCGTTATTATCTGTTATAATAATGTTTGAATTGTACATTATACGTATTATTTATATAAATGTTTGTAACTTATGTATGTGTAATTTATATTTAATATTATGTATAATATATTGCATTTATGTAGGTATTTATTTATTTATTTAGGTATATGTATTTTATTATATATATATAAATATATATTATATATATATACATTATGTAAGTATTCTATGTATAATGCGTATTGATTTTATTTTAAAGTTTATGATTTCTTTGTTGCACACTACCGTTCACAAGTTTTCGTTGTCCTGTCCATCCAAAGGTTGTCTGTAAGAGATTGCTTTAGCGATAAGACCGCCGATTGTATTGCCATTTTACATATTAAATTAAGTAATACATTTGTAAATTAACACTTACATTTAACTCCTATTGCTTTATATGTTAATTCATAGTGTTTGTAAATGTATTGTACTAATTTTTCTTTTCTTGGTATGCAATAAAGAGTTATCGTATCGTATTACACTAACTCCACATACCGAAATAAAGAGTGACAATGTGATAATGATCAAGGTTTAAAACAATTGATGATCCTTTGAAACTGCAACTTTACCTACTCGACATTTTATACTGTGTGTTCACCCACCTCCTGCAACGAATTAATTGCTTCTCCCATATTAATAATTTTACGCACATGTTTGTTTCATCATTGTAATTTTATGAGGTGCAATAAACCATTCCTTAACAAGCGGTTGGTATTTTGCTCAAAAATCATTTGAGTTTATAAAATGAATTTATATTCTTACTTAAAAACGACATAAAGGTATAAAAACAAAATGGTAAGTAACAAATTTAATAATACCTTAGCTTAGATGAATTTTTGGTTAACGTACATTTGCGAATGCTGTCTGCATATAGTTAACATCCCTCAAGTAGAAAGTCACCAAGTACTTACCTGAAGACAGCAGCTGTCCTCGAGAGTTAGTTATAATTCTGTTTACCATCTCCACATATCATCATGTTTTATTATGGTCCAATTCTAGAAAATCGCCAAAAAATGGCAACAATAAGGTTAATTCCATTCCCATAGAGGTTCTTCATCGCGTTCCTACAACAACTATGGGAAATAACTGTTCACTTTATTACCTCCAAGTCCACTCTGAATATATATTTGCGTACAGTCCATACAATAAGGCCCTTACATTACAAAATTACAAATTTACAAGAGAAAAAATTAGAGTCGTGTGCGGGATCCGACTATAATATTTTATTCTTTAAAAGTATAGGTGTCGCACCATCCCGATACGATGGTTGAACGAGAGCAAAACTTATAGTTATGAGTCATTGTGTCATGTTAGCTCAATTGGTTAGAGCATACCCCGGCTAAAGGGGTGGATGGACGCAGGTTTGAATCCTGTACATGACTATAATTTTCTCGTAAATTTGTAATTAAGTAATGTAATTCGCCAAGCAGGCGTTATCGTAAACATAACAATATTAAAAAGGTTTGCTTACATTCAAAATTCTGAGTGATAAGACAGCCCATTTATTTAGTCATTTTATTTTCGGTATTCCAATTAAAAATATGTTTCAATGTATGAATATAAATAATAATATATTACACCTAAAAACATACTATGATCTACAGATGTTAAACTAAGATATAAAAATTAGCAATAGCGTGCTGATAATTTGTTAAAATAATATCTATCATAATGATGACACTAATAGCCATCAAAACGAGAAAATTCGCATTTTGAGAACCCTCCTGAGGAAATACTATCTAAATTACAGCAATTGGACTTAGCCAATGATATTTTATTATGTCAAAACTCTTAAATTAACTACGTTGATTTGTTTTTTAACATTATGTGGATTAGTAAACTCGCTCATAAAAAAATAATTGGATTGGATAACATAAAAATGTTGTTTTACATAATTTACTAATCCGTATTAATAATGTATCAATGTTTTCATAGTTTAACAATCATTTTATAGGGGATATCAGGAAATGCTAGAGTTCAAATAGAATCACACAGTTTACCTAAGCTTTTTTTTAAATTGGCGATATGCCTTTTTTAAACAAATACTACAAACTACATACAACAGTACAGCTACTACAATACTACAGCTACTACAGTAAAAGCATTTGGACTCATAGGGAGTCCAAATGCTCTAGCCCACTATCAGTTGCTTTATCAGTTGTTTTTTTTACCTATGCTTATTTAAATACCTACATAAAAAATGCCTATTTTTATGTGATGAATTTTTTATGCTTTGTTTTATAAAAATAAAAGGAAAAATGTTTCTTCAATGGCGTGAAGTTTTGCCCTAGATTCCCGAAGTGTTTGGCTCGATCCAGGGTTGCACATGATTATGTTTTTGACAAGGAATTTCTTGGTAGCCGTTCAGAATCTGGGACTAGACCCGATAGATAGCAATAAGCTAGCATCCTATTGCGGTTCCTATTGGAACTGTAAATAGGATTCGACGCGGGGCTAAATATTTACTAGCCAATCATTGTTTATATTATTCTTTTATTATTATGGACTAGGTAAGCATTTCAGGCGCTAACTGTTGTTTTTTTAAGTTACTCTCTAGATACATATGTGTATTAAAAGAAGATTTAGGACCAAGCAGTTAATAATGCTTATATTATACCTATTGTAGGTATTTTTACAGAAATCCCGTTTAAACGTCGATAAAAGCATATTCGCGCAGGAAATGTTTACAACAACTGACAGATTTACCTGAGAACTAAACATTTTTGGGACTAACAACTCAAAAAGCTTTAAATTTTCTTCTCACAAGATAAACATTTCAACACCTCTCTTAATACTTTACATTCGATGTTTTCTGCGTATTTTTGACGGTTCAATGCCATCGATATACTGGGCATGTTCCAGGTGCGAAACTTCGCGTGTAGATTTTTTTACATACATAATTACGTTCGGTTAGGCATTGTGCCAGGTGATTACCTAGATTTGTGTTCTTTTTTTTAATTGCAGTTTATGCTAGTTGCTGGCAATTTTGTGTTAGGTTTATTGGGATACTGGGACATACTGTCTGATGTTTAATATGCTATCTGTGTTGAGACAACTAAGTCAATACATGTGTCACGCTTAAACAATAGCAAAAATGAATAAGCAAAAAGTGGATATGTCCGTCCTCCAGGTTCATAACAAACAATAGAAAAAACACCACGTAAAAGATGTGGTCAAACAAAAAAGTTGCATACAATGGGAAACGTTAAAGTGCACATAAACTGAAAAATAAATCGCCGTTTCTTAAACTAATGTAGCACCAAATTTGCTGATGACGCTACATAATATTAAATATTTGATATTCAAGAATTGTACTACCATGGCTTTTGTACAAAATAATGAAAGGTGGCTTTTACTTGGCCTTTTCTACCCTATTCTAGTAGTACTTCTTTTAAGCTGAATGCGCAAAAGGAAAGCCGCGTTACGAACGTAGTTCCCTTGACGGAGCGGAAGCAGCGAGTAAAGCCGCTGCTATGATATTTTTTTTTGTGACCGTCACCTTGAGACGTAGTTGTTAAATCTCATGTGCATGTAATTTAACTGGCTCTCAAGGACTACTGGCGGAACACACCGTTAGGTGCTTGGCGACAGATTTTCTACTTGAGGGTGGTCGCTAGCCAGGCGGGCATTCACAAAATGCCCTTCCAGCATGCGGTGAAGCTCAAGCCCGCGGCGGGATTTTAACCATGGACCTGCTGCGCGGCAGTCCATAGCCAATGATACTGAGCAATCACTGCTTCATATGTATGCATTAATCTCGTCGTAACGTAACCATATTAAATAAATAAATAAAATGTTTATTATGACACAGTGAGACCATTCTAATAAAAAAACTGTATTTTGCGATATATATGGAACAATACTGAACTGTGCTTTTTGAAGAGCCCCGTGGGTGCCGGGTTAGAATGTCACCCCCCTATTTATTCCCGTGGGTGTCGTAAGAGGCGACTTAGGAAAAAATACCAGAAGGTGGGAAGCAGCGCCATCTGAGAAACTGACAACTTTTACTGCGATCACGAAGACGCTTGCCAAGCGTGGGGATTATGGCAAATCCCCCAATGGGTGTTCAACGGTGGACGTCACGGTAGATCTGATGATGATAAATTATAATTAAATCAATATTGATTATTTTGACCTCAAGTATGGCAAACGGCTATACTGTATTTATATCGATTTGAGGTTATTAGATTTCAAACGCCATGTAGTGAATAGTACAATACAAAGATGTGATTTCCGTACACCACCCATCAATTTCCGAACGCGCTCTAAAAATAGTAATATTAATTTGACTCGCACTGTTTGACAAGTTCAATATGCTTCCGTTCTTAACATACTCGTAGGTATAAGATGTATATTTCTTCCATTTTATTGAAAATGTTATAATATCATAAAGTGTTGAATCTCTCCAATATTTTAATACGTCCGACTTTTTTTAAAACAGTTTCCTGTTGTTTACACTTTTATAGTATTTTCATGTATTTTAGCACCTGTCAGACTAGTACACACTAGCGAAATTTATGTTACGCCGAGTTCACTTCAATATTTTTTCTTTACAGTAATAGTTATTTCAACACTTCAATTTTAAATCGATAACACCTGGATGCTTATCATACATTATAGGTTCACTCAACTCCATAAGTAAAAATAATATTTTGACAGCTTTCATTTACCGGAAGAGATGTTCAAGTGTGTTACTGTGATAATATTCTATAGAATTTATGATCTTTAAGATTTTATGGTATTTGGCATTGAACTGTGGGTGATACGGACTATATGAAAATCACAAATGATATTTTTAGAATTATAATGAAAGGAAAATTGCTACCACGAACGGGCTTCGAACTCATCATCATGCATGCTTGGACATGATCTGCCAATTTTAGCTACCGTGTTGAAGAGGAATAATTCAAATTTATCCTGTCGTTAATGGTAGGCTTCCACTAGGTGGACTGACGACGTCGTTAAAGTCGCGGTTGGTTACAAGTGGCTAATAGCCGTTCTTTGTGGCGTTCTATGGGGGAGGCCTTTGTTCAACAGTGGACGTCTTACGGGTGGTGATGATGATGTTATTATTTAACCGTCTTAACAGGAAGGAGGGCGATCCAAAAACTGTGATGTTAAATATAGTCCAAAAATGTATTTGAGGAACGTACTTTTTATATTAAATTTCAATGAAGTAGGACAAGATTATTTAAATTATGTTTTAAGTTTGTTTTTGCGTATTGACAGCTGTTTAAGATAAGCTATGTATTATAATAAAATACATATTCTCACTTTAATTATAACACGCTCAAGTATTACGAAGGTAACATATTATAGATATATACACATCTACATACCCGTATGTACTCGTATAGATAGGTACATACTTCACAAACTTTCGTATATATGTAATAAAACTTACATCACTACATCATCACTACATAGTAAAAAACAAAGTCGCTTTCTCTGTCCCTATATCCCTATGTATGCTTAAATCTTTTAAACTACGTAACGGATTTTGATGCGGTTTTTTTAATAGATAAAGTGATTGAAGAGGAAGGTTTATATGTATAATAACATCCATTAATTGGTGGAAAAATACTGTTATTTTTGAGGTCTCTAATGTGATATCGTAATATTTTCATTTTTTCCACTTACATTGCTAACGCAGGCTGAACCCTACGAGATTAATCAAAATAATGTACTAAGTAATGTACACATTAAAAAGTTCTACAGAAAACTCCGCTATGGCATATGTCTACCTCTTATGGATATCCCACAATTTTTTTTTTGTCATTTACTTTTTACGAAATATAATGGCTAGTTTTCGAAATGATTTTATCCAATACAGCGTTAATCCTCATCTAATTAAATACTTTAAATACATTGTTGATTTAATATAGATCTATATGGCCCTTTACAGCATATGGTTTAAATAAATATTTTCGACGACATTACAGATTTAAAAATTGCGGGACGTAGCGTTTTGCGGCGGTTCCGGCCTGCCCGGGCGGCGGGAGCGTGTAGTAGTGTAAAAATGTAAAAAGTAAATAAGTAAAACTGTAGTGTATGAATTTAGATATTCCAAAGATAGCAGGAAATCTTTATGGTTTAGGGAAAGAAGAATTGTTTTACTCTAAATTTAAAGCGTGCGGGCCACGGGCAGTAATGAATAAGTCAAAACTACTGGATCGATTTTAATCATTTTTCAGTGAATGACATAGGCTATATATTTTATACCCGTGCGAAGCCGGAGCGGGCCGCTAGTATTGCATATAGTTTACATTTCTGTTCGTCTGCGTAGAACATAGTTTTTATGACGTCCTTAGAAATAAACGAAAACTTCTATACATATAACTATACGCCATGTAGACAAACTCGAAGTAAATAGCTATCTAATAATATAAATATAATGACGCACTGTCTATTAGTTTACAAGTGTTATTTCTTTCAACGTTATTTCTATTGCAATGATAATGTAATGACAATGACCTAGCTCATAGTCTTGGCATAGTGCAAGCTGGCGGAATGCAACCAATAACAATAAAATGTGACTTATAATGACATATATTCTGAAACAAAATGGGTATAAACTTTTGCAATGATAAAAGTGTCAGCATAGGTACCATTAATAATTTAAAATAGCTGTACATAATCTTGTGAAATAAAACTCATCCTCCTTGTTAATACATGTATGAATATACTATAATAAAGGCACTTATTTCTTGATACCTATATTATAAAATTGACTTCAGTACCCCATGGCTCAACAAGAACCGCTTGCTAGCCAGCCAATCTCCTCATCACACATTTTCCCCCCTTGAGCAGTTGGCGGGAATACCACGAGACAACGTGTTTCCGGTGGCCATTTTTATTTAGAACTAAGAAGTCAAAATTCTTTTAAAATCTTGTCCCAGTAGAAATTATCGGAAATCATGACACTTGCAATACTAACAAACAAACATTAAATGTAAAGTAAAATAGTTCATATTACATATTGGCAGTTCTACTTGCAGTATATTTTTTCCTTTCAGTCAATGATTTGAAAATAGTCAGTCAGTTATAAAAAGAATTAAGACTGAACATAGGTAGTATACCTATCTTAAGTTTAGTCTTAATTCTTTTTATAACTGACTACCATATCGGCGAGACGCAACGAAATATTGCAACTAGGCTCACTGAACATAATATAAGGAGTGTGAAAAACATGGACACCGTAAAATCAGCAGTTTCAGAACACGCTCACATCCCGGGTTTTGTCACTTTGTGCGTTTCGATAAAGCGTCCGTTCTTGCGCGAGAAAACTTCTTCGTCCCGCGTTAGGTACGAGAAGCTATCGAAATATGTCGTTACCCCAACTTCAACCGGGATTGTGGGTGGAACATACCACCGGCATGGAAAACTGTTTTGAACATCTGTGACTCAAATATTGTGCGCCTGGATCTTGAGACTGATACAGTTAGTGTGGTGTATCATCAACCCTATTTTACCAATAACAGTGACAGGGAGAGTGAGATAAGTGACAGTTCTGACGGCGACTTGACAAATACAGCTGAGCCGGGGCAGACATCGCCGTGGCAACGTCAATTACGCGCTGAGGCCCGTCGCTTCGCGCAATCGTGACACCCAGACGAAGGACTTCAAAACAGTCCGAAACTGGTCGGAAGCTTTCCAAAGTGAAGAGACCTCCATAAGTGCATCAAAGTGCCTAATCCAAACAATTTATATTGGTCTTGAAAGCTCTATATAAGCAGAATGTAAACTTATTTAAAGCTTAAGTAGTACAGTCCAGTTTTCATAAATCATTGCCATAAAAATTTAATAAATGCCAAAATTAGATTATACGCACTCTAAAACATGTTATTTACTTCGTTGTTATATATTACTATTCAAGTAGGTATAATTATACTAAATTATGCATATAATGTATAATGAGTACATTATACATTATATGCATATGTTAGTAATTTATACTAACATAATATGCATATCGTTATTAGGATAGGAGCGTGAGATATCAGTCCCTCGGAATGTGCTGCTGCCCACCTTCTTGTGTGTTACCCTTATTCGCCTCTTACGACTCCCACGGGAAGAGATGGGGGGTGACTAGCTGGCACCCCCTATTCAGTGATCGCCAAGCGGTAATTAGGCTATGGAGGGCCGTGCCACAGGTACCTTGAGCTTCACCGCATGGTAGAAGGCTATGTTTGCAAATGTCCCCTAAACATCTGTCGCCATGCACCTATATTGTGTTCCAGCAACAGTCCTTGAGTCCCAGTAAAATTACAAGCACATGAGACTCAACAACTATAAACCTACGGGTGACGGTCTTAGTGCAGTTCGTCACATGTATCGAAATGCTGTTCTGGGCAATGGTTACCTTTTAATATTAGGTGGGTCTAGCGGTAGTTCCGTCCTCAACCAATAACTAAAAAAAAAAGTTAATTATGTGCATTTGAAGTAGAATTAGAATCACGCAGATAATTGTAATTGCATGAAAGTATATGTTTACATTATAAATAAAATAATTGATAACACTGCTCTTAGTTTGTATTTTAAGAGCAATGTCATTTAAAAGTCAATAAAAGCATATTGGCGCAGGAAATATTTACAACGACTGACAAATTTACCTGAGAACTAAACATTTTTGAGACTAACAACTCAAAAAGCTTTAGATTTTCTCCACACCAGATAAACATAGCAACACCTCTTTTAATTCTTTTGCACTCGATGCTTTCGGTGTATTTTTGACGGTTCAATGCCATCGATATACTGGGAATGTTTCAGGTGCAAAAAATCGCCACGTGTTATTTTTTTAATAGGTACATGCGGTTCAGTTTTGTGCAAGTTATGATTGACCGAGCGAGAACTTAGTTCAAGCGAAGCGTCTCTGCTTCAACTTAGACAAAAATGCTTTGGTATGTCCGGTTGTTCTCCTCTACAGGTCGGATTTCTCAACCGATTATCACGAAATTTTGTGAGCAGGTTTGATAAGTCCATAATTTTTTTTGTCGATTCAGTTATTGCAAATTTTTCAAAATTACGGAGATATACGGATATATAGGTTTGTATAAGGTGTTGAAAGTATGGACGCCTGCGCTTAATTTAATGGCAAAGGTCTGATACGCAAGTCAATTGCCTAAAAGAGATATGCTCTTTATCTCTCTCTTATATTCAATATTTATTTTCCATGTATTTTTAGCCAGTATATTAATTCGATATAAATATATTACCAAGAATGTAAAATTATTGTATATTAAGGTACTACTTACCTACCTATTTCCGATACAACTAGCCGTCGCTGAGGCCCGTGTGTCATTGATTTTGTTGGACAAAAGTCCAGAAAAATATTATATTATTTACTTTACATATCTAGATTTATGATTTATTGACCCATTCTCCCATTAGCATGCGCAGTGAACCTTTATTCAACTGTAAGCTATGCAAGGTCAGACTCGCGAGGTCTACAGCTCGGAGAGCCACTAGTGTACATAGGTTTGTATTTATTTTTTAATGGTAGATTTTGTTAGTAGCTGATAATATTGTGTTGGGTTAATTGGGTTGCTGTGAAAATACTGTAAAGAAAACCACACTGTATTACCATTCATCAGCTATCCAGATTACCCATCAAGGAATTAGGTAGAAAAATAATAAATGAAAACACCAGTACATTTGAAGCACTCATAGCGAAGTTTACTTAGCTATTCTAAACCGATCAGCAAAGTTAAGCAACAGTCTGCCGCGGTCATGAGTTGGATGGGTGACCGATAGTGACATTACTACTGAGCGTTTCCGTGCTTCGGAGGGCACGTTAAGCCGTCGTTCCTAGTTGTTGTCTTAGGATGGCAGTCGTTTTAGCATGGTGGTAGGGCATTTTGCGAATGCCCACTTGGCTAGCTACCACCCTCAAATAGAAAATCTGTCGCCAAGCACCTAATGGTATGATCCGCCAGCTGTCCTTGAGAGCCAGTAATTCTAGGTTAGCCTGAACAACATCTTCGACCACATTATCACTTATCATCAGGTGAGATAGTGCTCAAAGGCTAACCTATCAGGGATACAAAGAAACATTATTATTATAGTTATTTCCTTGTAAATGGCTTCTGTGGTTTAATATTACCACAATTCCACTAGTAAATTAGTACATTTCACTTAGAAAATATATTGAAGAAGGATTTAAAACTTATCAAAAAATTAAATTTAAACAAACTATGTTCTAAAATTAAAATACTTGGTAAAAACGGCCAGTTGTAAAACAAAATTAATAAGGTTATTCTGTCGCAAATATACTGTCTAAGGCTTTTATGATATAAATAACATATGTCACATAAATACAATCCAAACATAATAATAGAGCGGATAAGTCTACCTTTCCTTGTCCTTAAAAAGAAGAAGGTAGATAAAAGGGATAGTTAAATTCAGTAGTCAGTAAGCTGTATACTTAATTGTGGAAAACTGCCACCCATATCAAATATATAATTCCTTTATTCCTGGTTGCCTGGAAGAAATCGCTATTAGCGATAAGGCCGCCATTTTGCACAAGTGTATTTCTAAATAAGTTTTAATTATTATGTTATTTTTTAAGTTGTTGGCAAAGTGTTTTCTATCTATCTAAAGAATTTGTTTTAGGTCATACGAGTAGAAAATGGCATATTAACACCAACGGAAATGTATGGGAATCTTTGAATATGTAACAACATCAAATAATAGAGTAGTTAAAATTACTTTCTATTTATTAATAGTTCACAAGTGTATTTTCTTTCAACAGCATTTATTTCAATGATAATGTAATGACAATGACCTGGCTCACATTTCGCGTAGTGTATGCACTCGGAATGCAAGCAATAACAATAAAATGCGAATAATACCGACACATGTTCTTAGAAGAAAAAGTAACGTTTGTAACTATAATGAATAGATTCAGGCGTTACTTTGCTGAAATCCATATTTAATAATAACAAATACTTTTAAAATATTTTAAGAAAACATCAAATTAATATTATAATAAAACACTTAAAATATATAAAAATATATCTAGTGACAATTCCGCCTAATTTTCCTGCTAAGCCGACGTGACGTCACAAACGCCACGCAGCCAAACCAGGAAAATTAGGCGGAATTGTCACTAGGTATATTTTTTAAGTGTTTTATCAAAATATTAATTTGATGTTTCCATAACATATAAAAAAAAATGTTATTATTAAAGTTTGTAAAATTAAAAATGTCAAAATAGCAACTTATATATTTCATGTTTTTTTTTTATCTTGGAATTTGTATATACTTATTTCTAGTTACCAATCATCGTATGGAGATGGAGCGACATCTATTGTTCAACTTAAACGTTGTAATACAAACAAGACTCAATTATCCATTTAGCTTTGACGAGAGCACAAATTAGAGTTATGCGGCATATGTCATGTTAGCTTAGCTGTTAGAGCATACCCCGGCTATAGGGGTTAATGGCGAGGGTTTGTATCCTGCAAATGATTATAATTTTTCAGATGGTTGCAATTTTATAATGGGCATGCGTCATTGTAAAAATAAAATACTGAAAAAAAAGCTTTTGTGATAATTTACTTAATTACTATATTACTAAGTATTGTTTTATAAATTATCCTCCACTTTGGTAATGCAATTTATAATTTGTCAATATGTTCTCAAGTCTAAAACTATTTCCCTTAACCAAAAAAAAAAGCTTTTGTGATAATTTATTTAATTACTTTATTATTAAGTATTGTTTTACAAATTTTCCTCCACTATGGTAATGCAATTTATTATTTGTCAATATGTTCCCAAGTCTAAAACTATTTCCGTTAACAATATATTACAATACCTAATTTATTTGAATTCCACGGCGCATCATTGATGTTTACGTGGTAGTCCATTTCTGATTTATTCTGCAGCTAAATTGACTTTTCGGCGGAGTTGTGAGGGTAGATTCTTCTTGGGAACATAGCAGTCTAGACTCATATCTTGTACAGTGCAAACGTACTGGCACATGGAATATAGTGACCTAAGTATCGTAGCGCTTGTAGCGAAGTTTAGTTAGCTGTTAACTGATGCTTAACCCTTCAGCAAAGTTAAGAAACGTCGCGCGCGGTCATGAGTTGGATGGGTAACCGCTAGTGACATTACTACTGAGCGCTTCCGCGCTTCGGAGGACACGTTAAGCCGTCGGTCCCGGTCGTTGTCTTACGATGGCAGTCGTTATAACATGGTGGTAGAGCATTTTGCGAATACCCACCTGGCTAGCTACCACCCTCATGTAGATAATCTGTCGCCAAGCTCCTAACGGTGTGTTCTGGCAGCTGTCCTTGAGAGCCAGTACTTCTAGGTTAACCTGAACAACATCGTCGACCACATCATCACTTACCATCAGGTGAGATAGTGGTCAAAGGTTAAGCAATCATGCACAAATAAAAAAAAATACTTTAACATTATATTTGTATGTCTATAATAAGATAAGTAGCTATTTATTAAGAAAAACATAAATTACACTCAAGCTTAAGGACATACTATTTTCATATATAGGTGATATTATTAAGTACACTATTGCTTTTGCCTACATCTTTTACATTATTAAAATATTTAAAATTTGATAAAACCGTCTTGAGAGAGGCATATGTTTGGTAGATGAAAGCAGTTGTACGATTTATTATTACATTAGTGATTGATAAAGGTGCTTATATTTAAAAGTTACTCGTAGCAAAGTTTGTAACAGTCATTACAACTCTACTAATTTCTAAATTTACATAACCCCATCAAAACCAGGCTAATGTCACCCATTGAACTCTACCAAATCCCGTTCAAAAATTAAAAATGTAGAGCACAAATCCGCCGCGAAGCAAATTGGCAATTTGTACGAAAGTTACGATCCGGGAAGCGAACCCGCGCTATCAAGCACGCGTTCTCTATAAACAAAGTTAATCTGCGCTCCACATATTGGGTGTTAGGTCGTAAAGGGATTATGTTTTGGTAGAGTCTCATTAAACTATGATAAAGTGGGATTTAATGTTGTTATTAGAAGTATTTTTTTCAGGAACTCTACTTATTAATGCATAGGGTACTCTTTTACAACTGCCTTGTTAGCCCAGTGAATCACAGTTTCGTAATAGGCTTATATTTTAAGGTTTCATATTTGATTCCCGGATTTGACAGTTAATTATACATTATTTATTTTCTTGTGGTTCTAGGTAGTACATAACATGTGGTGGCAAATAAATTAATATAGTGATGAATGATGAATATAGAGATGCATATTACAATAATTATGCTAACTGAAAAGTAATTTAAAAAAAATCTCAAATAGTGATTAAATGTCAGAATAATTATGCACTTAAAATTCCATGTCAGTAACAAATAAAATAATAATATAAAATAAACTTTATAAGTATGATAATAAAATTAAATATCAAGCAAGATTCTTATCAAAATAACAAATTTGCGAAAAATTTTAGTCATGTGCGGGATTTGAACCCGCGTCCATCCAACCCTTTCGCCGGTGCGTGCTCTGACCAGTTGAGTTTTGAGAATTTGATTACAAAAAAAACCCTTTTTTATGTTATTGTGAAGGAACAAGCGGGAGGCCCACCTGATGTTAAGCGGTATCCTCTGCCTATAACAGATGCATTTCATCACAAGTGACGAACTGCACTGCGCCCATCACCTTGAGACATACCTGTTAAGTCTCAGTTTTGCCTGTTATTTGACTGGCTCTCAAGGACTGCTGCCGGAACCCACCGTTAGGTGCTTGGCGACAGATTTTCTACTTGAGGGTGGTCGCTAGCCAGGCGGGCATTCACAAAATGCCCTTCCACCAAATCCACCTGTCGTAAATTTGTAATTTTTCTAATGCAATCCGTAGAGCATGCGTTATTGCAAACATAAACATATTAAAAAGATTATTTTCCTCTTATCCTTAATAGAAAGGTAGACTTTGTCTAGCAGCAATTTATGTTAGTGTTTTTTTAATTTTACAATTAAACCACTGCGTCTGATTCGTTGTTTATTTTATATGCCATTCAGACAGAACACACTCTGACACATAAATAATTGACTTCCCGAGTGATGTGGTAGGTTTCCTGACCATCGATTGAGTTATAGTATAGGGCTTTTCTTACAAAGAAGTTATCGTCAATAGATTGGTTTGTATTGTGATACTTTATGGTTTCGCTTCTACATGAGACCTGTACATGAATGCTAGATGGCAGGTGCTTTTGATCCTTATTGAATAGGCGGTTAGTTTATTGCCATTTACCTGTTGATGATTTCGACCAACCAACCTTTGTCCACCCTGCAATAAAAGTCTTCAATACATAAAGTCTACTATTTCAAATTATACACAGTGCACAACACCTGTTTTTTAAGACCTTGGACTTTCTACGACATTCACCTACTTCTCTTGCAATTAGACTTTTTTTATGTTTACCGATTTGGTTTGAGTAAAGTAATACTGAAAATCAAGTTTTTTATTAAAATGAAAAAGTCATAAATAATACAGCAGTAGCTGAGGCAGTTGTAACATACAGGCTAATTAACAAGAAAACATTGCCACATGTTGTCCGGCGGCGCTTCAAAAGAATTCCCATAATTTAAGGCGACACCGATCACTCAGCAAACTAGGTTTATATCGCAATAAATCATAATAATTTACCTTTTTTACTGTTACTGGCAACAGGAAAATATGCTTTATGTGTACTACATAAAGTTCAAATGTTTAGATAAAAGTGTATTGGTAATAAAACACTTGACATCAAAGCTTCGATTAAGATTGTGACATGTGTGCAGCACGCGGGTTGGCGGTCTCAGAGTATGATCGGTGAGAAACGGTTGTACAAATTAAAGAAGATTAGGTATAATATAGGAATTGTTGACAATGGTCGATAAGGCCTTAAGTCACCCCTTTCAGAGTTTCGCACTCAAAATAGCTCTATTAATTTCACTGTAATATCTTTATCTTTTTTGAAGCGCTCGTAGCGAAGTTTACTTGGCTGTTCTAAACCGATCAGCAAAGTTAAGCAACGTCGCGCGCGGTCATGAGTTGGATGGGTGACCGCTAGTGATATTACTACTGAGCGCTTCCGTGCTTCGGAGGGTTCGTTAAGCCGTCGTTACCGGTTGTTGTCTTAAGATGGCAGTCGTTACAGCATGGTGGTAGGGCATTTTGCGAATGCCTGCCTGGCTAGCTACCACCCTTAAGTAGAAAATCTGTCGCCAAGCACCTAACGGTGTGTTCCGGCAGCTGTCCTTGAGAGCCAGTACATCTAGGCTAGCCTGTACAACATCTTCCACCACATCATCACTTACCATCAAGTGAGATAGTGGTCAAAGGCTAACCTATCAGGCATAAAACAAAACAACATTTTTTTTGGACAGCGGTAGAAGGAGGAGATATGAAAAGTTAGGAAAATTTAATATGTGTTTTATACCCCAGCATGTGAAAGATCATCACTTAGTGCTCTATAAGCCGAGTATATTTTTTATTAATAAAACAATGACTAGTGTTTTTTATTTTATTTAAATTTTATTTATTAACAAAATGTTATTGTTTTAATTTATGGTTTCTAAACTTAACATAAAGTAAGTCCGTAGCTTTTACATCGTTTTAGTTAAGGGTCTACCCCAAAAATTAAGGTACATAATAATTTGGAAAATCTATAAATTGTGTATCAAATAATTTAAAATTTGCAAGTGTGAGTCGGATCGCGCTTATTTATCCCGATCTTAATATAATAGGCACAGTTTTTGTTTAGTAGATATACACCTATTGTGCAGTGGCATAGAAGCATTTGGCTGATTTATTAGCACGCTTTGAATGAAATTGAAAAATATCATATTAATGAACAAGAGAAACGGAAAACTATACGATTGGCTGCTTAAACTCAGCTATGATGAAACTGAGCAATTGTTAAAAACAGTTTGATAATTCCTAAATATTCTATATCTCGCATACATCCTAACTTACGATATCCCTTAAACATATATATATTTTTACTATTACACACACACACACCCTCTCTCTCACAAACACACACACACACACATTTACATTATTATCTAAATACTTATATGAATTGCAATATTAAAAAACTTAACATCTACTTACAATACATTCCTTCATTTTCATGTTATTTATTTACTTTTAAGAGGTAATTCTCAACTTCACGTAGTCATGTACACAATTACATCAAGTTAGTATTAACTAACTTGATGTAATTGTTTCATTTTTCCTATCATGTTTAATGTTATTGTATACTTCAAGGGTATGCAGAGCCTATAACACAAGAGATCATTTTCTTAGTGTAGGTTCTGTGCGAATAACAGACTAGACAAACATACAAGCCATAGATTTAAATGTTACAATTAATAATATTAAGAACCTTATTTAGTTTATAAACAAATCGTACATTATTTGTGAAAAATAAACTGTTATTATTAATATTCCTAATAGAATTTTCATCATTGCGTAATATTCCATATTTTAAAGGATCTAACATATTATCCTGATCGCATAGGTATTTAGTACCTTGTGTTTGGTTATGCCATTTAATTATATTTAAGATATTAAACTGATACATTCTATGCGTAAACAATGATGAAAAGTGGTGATGATGGTAATTACTTAATTGACGTAAAATCAAAGTTACCACTTGGTAATACATAATATAAACTATTTATAAGTATAATAAGATTCATTCAAATTGATTTAGCCATGGAAATAGAATTCGGTAAAAAAATTAAATTTTTAGTACATTTTTCTTCATTAGATCTGAACGTATAATATAAATTTAATTTGCGAAAGTTTAAGATATTCTACTTAAATAAACTCTATAGTGACTATACTTCATATAAAGGTGAATAATAAACAAAACATCGCAAAACTACTATCACGGTTCATTATTTTACCACAGAGCAGATAATTCTCACTATAGCAAAGTTCGACAATCCCCGAACACCAATACAAGGAACCAATCTCTTTTACACTGTGACAACAAGGAAACTGCTCATCAAATTGACAAATCGTTCAACTCGAACTCAAAACCATTACTTATATAAACATTAGATTTAAAAACTGCCCCACCGTAATCAAGGGAATTCCGAAATCATTCGGTAAAGTAAATAAGCTCGTTAGTATATGACTGATGGATAATTATGGTGTGAAATATGGTATAATTATGTGGGTGAGAATGGGCTATATGTTTTAGATAACTGCTTCTTTTTTCTTCAATGGGGATTTTTCGTGCGTGGAGGTATTTTAATAGGTAATTTTATTGTCAAAGAAGTTTTTGATGGGTTGCTGGACTGTTTCTGATGGACGCAAATCTATGATGTAGAATTGCGTGTTTAACTGAGAATAACGGTGTTTTGAAATGTTTCTGATTTCATAACTGTCGGTTTAAGAATAGGCTCCTAATTAATGAGTGCGTGGAATTAGTTCAAAGTTTTTTTAGTTTCTAAAACAAATTTACTTGGCGTGGGCCCGACTTAACACGATTCGTATTACGTTATTAGGTGGCCACGTGTCTTTGTTTGTGTAGAGGCTGGATCGCCTAAACAAGTGTCTCTGGATATCAGTAAGTTTCCATCTTGCGCGCCCCTTACCTTAAATATAATAACAAATACTGTACCTTTTACAAAATTGCAAATAATCGAATCGGGAGCGGACTTAACTGCAAGTGTCTCTTGACACTCTGTTGACTCGTCAATCATATTACAGTTTAATATATAGTAGTTTAATAAGGTACCTACTTACTCCCGTCATAGTCGGGTCAGTCAGTCCCGTCAGTCTTTTACCAGCCGGCGAATACGTGTACATCACTGCTATCGTATGTAAGTACCCTTTTGTGATATTATGGTTGTAAGATATTGGCACACGCATGTACGTTTGGCAGGTTATCTTATGGTCTTATTCTACCATTGTTGTGACATCAATGTATTATGCAAAAACATCACTCAAAAATAAAGTTCCACAGCAAACAACTCCGCGGCTGACCAGAACAAAATCATTGTAAAATCATAGACGAGTATCAATAAAGAACTCAGTGTTTCCCACTGATGACTCCAAAAAACAGAGATACGATTTTTCATCTTAGACTTTAAATCATCTTAATGTACCTATTTAAAAACAACCAAATCTTACAGATTTCACAGCTTTAAGACTGCTTTATACAAGTTTATCTGTAGCATTTGCTGACCGGAATCAATTTGTCAGCTGCCAACCTGTACCTTAATTACACGGCTGCCCCGCCCCCTCCACGCTTCACACCCCACCGCACGCACCTTGATTAAATGTGGACTATTATTAATGTCGCTCATTGATATTATTAAAGACGAGTGTTAAGATGTCTCCACGCTTGACATAAGAATAAAATTAAGAGAACAACCTCCTATATAACAATCCTATATAATGCTACATAATATGAGAAAATATTTTTATATATTTCTCATATTATGTAGTTTTTTGAAGTGCTCGTAGCGAAGTTTACTTGGCTGTTCTTAACCGATCAGCAAAGTTAAGGAACGTCACGCGCGGTCATGAGTTGGATGGGTGACCGCTAGTGACATTACTACTGAGCGTTTCCGTGCTTCAGAGGGCACGTTAAGTCGGTCCCGGTTGTTGTCTTACGATGGCACCGTCAAGCATCTAACGGTGTGTTCCGGCAGCTGTCCTTGAGAGCCAGTACTCCTAGGTTAGCCTGAACAACATCTTCGACCACATCATCACTTACCATCAGGTGAGATAGGGGTCAAAGGCACACAGCTAAAGTATAAAAAAAATATAAGTGGTTATATTGTAAGTGTCATAATTCTTAGAAAAGATTTCAAAAAATAGAGATTCGGGGTAATATCCGGGTTTTTTTGATGTAACAAAACAAAGCTAATGAAAAAATTTTGCTTACCTAAGAATGGAACCGACTTCAACATTCAAATAACTTGTTGAAGTTGGTACCATGATAGTTCAAAAGTACCTACTATGAAAATATTGTGTGCATGGTACCGACTTCGACCCTTTTTAGTGTACCTTGCTACTTACGGGATCGATTGTCATTCATTGGCAATGACTATATCATCTATATAAGAAAAAAAAAAGTTATCGGCTGTTTTTTTATTCAGTTAAAAACTCCTTGACCGACTTTGATGAAATTTAAATAGGACTACACGACAAGCATCAATCATTCAAACAAAAGATGAAACATCAAAACCGGTTCACCCATTAAAAAGTTCTGAGGTAAAAAACATAAAAAAATAGATAATTTGGGAACTTCCTCCTTTTTTTGAGGTTGGTAAAAAGCGTTTTTAATATTCGCTTTATTCACAGTTTAAAAACTACATAATGTACAGGGTTTTCAGCATTTGTTGGTAAAATATGGTACATAATATTCTGAAATTTCAGATTCCTAATTTAGTGAGTAGAATCTATAGCAAAATGGTATATATTTGACAAGTGTGACGGGCCTACCTTACTTATAATTTTATGCTGATAAAAAATATTAATCTTATATTTTACCTACTACTCCATGAGTTCTTGAGGATGACACACCTTATACTAGAGTGAGAAAGATTTTCTGTATACTTTTCATGTATTCGTAGAACAAAACATAAGAATGAAAATAGACTAAACTTATTAAATGAATATTATATTATATAATGAATAGATTTAGACGTTACATTGCGAAAATCCATATTTAATTATAAGAAATATTTTTAAAATATTTTAAGAAAACATCAAATAAATATTAATAATAATACATTTCTTTATTCAGGCTACAATGGCCCAACACGTTAGGAAACATATAATAATTAAACTATATTGTAATGTTAGTTATAGTAAATAGAAAAAAAACACACAAATAGGTATATAATAGAAGATATTTTATTTCAAGCGCTGACCGGTCCGTATTAAACTTACTTATTTAGTCAACATCTGAACAAAATTCGAATTCTTGAAGCGCTCGTAGCGAAGTTTACTTAGCTGTTCTCAACCGATCAGCAAAGTTAAGCAACGTCGCGCGCGGTCAGGAGTTGGATGGGTGACCGCTAGTGACATTACTACTGAGCGTTTCCGTGCTTCGGAGGGCACGTTAAGCCGTCGGTCCCGGTTGTCGTCATAGGATGGCAGTCGTTATAGCATGGTGGTAGGGCATTTTGCGAATGCCCGCCTGGCTAGCTACCACCCTCAAGTAGAAAGTCTGTCGCCAAGCACCTAACGGTGTGTTCCGGCAGCTGTCCTTGAGAGCCAGTACTTCTAGGTTAGCCTGAACAACATCTTCGACCACATCATCACTTACCATCAGGTGAGATAGTGGTCAAAGGCTAACCTATCAAGCAAAAAAAAAAAAAAAAAAACCCTGCTAATAGGTAAATTAAAATTTACAGCTTTAATTTTCATGATGTTTTTGACACCGCCATCCATCCTTCATACCAATGAGGCTGTCCTTTTTCGAAGGGTGGCATAAAAATCGACAACATGTGCTTCTGCAAACATTTGAAGCGCTGCAGAAACGGGGCAGTCCCATCAACACACGAAATCCACTATTATACTGGACACGCAGAGCACTGACAGCCACCTGCGTACATCTAGTCCACAGGCTACACGTGTAGAAGGTCTGGCAGTATGCCTTGAAAAGCGTTAGTTTAACGTCCTGACTACATTGCGCAAACCTGCGAGCCTCAGGAGGTCTTGACTCTACGACGATTTCTCGATCGTGCGCTCGTAGAGTAAAGACCTCCTGAGGATGCTTGGATGCTTCGTGTAGAAGCGAAATGCGTAGAAAATTCTTCCGGTTTGGCTTCGTGGCGTTTGTGACGTCACGTCGGCTTAACAGGAAAATTAGGCAGAATTGTCACTAGATATATTTTAATACTTTTTTAAGTGTTTTATTAAAATATTAATTTGATGTTTTCTTGCAATATTTTAAAAATATTTGTTATTATTATTTACAAGGCCTTATTATGTCCTACAAAGTGCCTCCCTTCCCTCATTCGTACTATTACGGTCTGTTGCTTAGCCAAGGCAGTCCTTATCAGAAAAATCAAGCTCGTCCACTGTCGACGCCAGCTACGTGATCCTACGTGACCACTGGGATATCATTAGGATGTACAGCTTTTACCCTAGCTTTCTACACCATATAATTGAAAAAAAAAACAATTGAAATTGTTAAACTGTAAGCAGACACATTTTTTACCTAGAATATAATTATTTTTTTGACTAATAATAACAACATTTACAAATTATTAGTACACTCTTTTTTTTTCCTGGCGGGAAACGAACTTTTTTCTTCCAATTTCCCGCCGGATGACTATTCCCGCCCGGAACAGAAAAAAAAAGTACTCCAATAATTTGTAAATGTAGTTTTCACTCAGCACTCGATCGTGCTTTTAATAATATTTAGAGATATAATAATAACAATTCCAAATTTAGGTCTTTCTTTATTTTTTTTTGTTTCATAACAATATATAACAACATGTACCTACTTAGTACTGCGTAAAAGAGTTTTGCTTTGCTAATATCAGCTAATTCAAAGACATCGAAACAGGAACTACTTTATACAAATTACATACTAATGCAACTTGTCCACATTTTAACTACAAACGTTTCAATTCTTTGATCTTCACTGTGCTCGTGATTCCAGTATATTTACGATGGCAGAAGCATCTCACATAGTACACGCCAGGTGCGCTTCACAGAAGCCGCACTAAAATCTATCTTTGCCTTAAGCCATGTTTAGGAGACAGGTGACTTTAGTGTCTCTAATAATATACAAGTAATATTTTCTTATTTCCGAGCACTGAACTGAGAGTAATATTTTTTTTACGGAGATGATTTCAATATTTACTCGTACTGTACTGTATCAGCCGGATCGTCCACTGCTGAACACAGCCTCCCCTATTAAGGGGGTATTTGCCATAATCCCCACGCTTGGCAGGCGGCTTGGGGATCGCAGTGTAAGATGGCAGTTCTTTAGAAGGCGCTGCTGCCCACCTTCCAGTATTTTTCCCTTAGTCGCCTCTTACGACACCCACGGGATGATATGGGGAGGTGCAATTCTAACCCGGCACCCCACGAAGCATATATACTCGTAGTTGGGCATTTTCTATTCGCAGCACTTAAAACATTACAATTTGTAACGAGATGATGATTCATGATGCTTTAGGTATACAATATTATGGAAGAATAAAAAGTATTCCTACTCGTCATTAAAACCTATATTTCATACAATTAAACTATAAATTCGAAGCAGTGATGGCTCAGTGGAGTTGGCTATGGTAAGTTATATATAAGTATGGTAAGTAAGTTTATAAAACATAAAAAAAAATTTGTTACAACTCATCTAAGGTACATGAGTAGATGTACTATTTATAGAACATGTTCATATTTAACACTTTCTTCGTATGATACACATTTCACCGCTTTTAATGCTCATAAACATGCACTGCAATCTGTTACTTCTTATTTTTCCGTCAGGGGTGCTCCTTTTAAGCTTCCTCTCATTTCCTCTTTATTTTTCTTATCTATTAGGCTAGCCTTTACCAACAGTACCATCTTATGGTAAGTAGGAAATGACTAGGTCAACGTAGTAAAAATACTCAACGCAGAATCAGTACTGGCTATGACGAACAGCTGCCGAAACACCAACAGTTGCTTAACGACAGAATTTCTACTTAACGTCGATAGCTAGCAGATGGGTATTCGTAAGATGGTCAACCAACATGGAAATAGTTATTTGTAATGCAATTATTTTTCGTTACCCTACCTTTCTCTTTTAATATTCACATTTCAGCTGAAAGGATCTTCCATCTGCTACCTTGGTAACCCTACACTTAGATCTATTCAACAAAACATGTTCTTATTTCGTAAATTTTACTTGCGTGTTGCTTGCTTTGAAGTGCATGTTTTCGGTTCATACGACAGTAAGAATTGACAGAAAATTGGAAAATTATTAATGGGAACATAGTTTTATATAGGCAATAGATAATACAGATCGATTATGCTTACATAATGTTTTTATTTTAATAGATAAATAAAACACTGTTGTGTTCCTTATCAACAAAAATATCGAATTGACATTAGTTTACCTATACCGTAAATATATGATTTTATTTTGCTAAATTTCTTGAAACTACAAACAAACAACTTTTTAACCAATTGCTTTTCTTGTTTCCTGATGCCATTGCATGGATAATGGGCAGTTGTCTCTCTATATATATCAGTTAGAGCATTTACTAGTACCTAGTTGTGCATAAAAAATACCTAATATACTTAGCTATTTTAAAACGACGTGAAACTGCTTGAATATGTTTTCTTTGACAATACAAAAACAAATACGTCACAAAAGAGATAAAACCTTAGACTTTTTCGATGTTTACTTGTACTTTTTAATTTTTTCATAGATTAGCTTCATTTTCTGGAATTACGAAAAAATACTTTACATTTAGGTACACAATTGATATCGGAAAATCAGTTAATAGACCTACATAATTTGTATACAGAACTAAACGCTAAAATTGGTCAAAAGTAGATATATTTTTGCATGACATTAAATAATTGAAAAGAAAACAGTAGTAACTTCTCAGAGCTCGTACATATGAAACTGTTTCCTAGGAATCTATAATTTTTAACACCTGGTGTTTGTGATCGTAAATATTTGATAGGTAGTTTGTGGAATTATCAAGAAAAATATTACATTTTCGCTGAAATCTATTAATATAGTGTTGTGTCACATAATACAAGATGTTTCTGGATTTTGAACAATTCACTGGAGTATTTTCGTTTTCAGCAATTTGCCTTTATTTATTCAAATACTAAATAATATTTACAATATAGCTATTATATCAAATACTTTGATAAACTATAAATTAAAGGTAAATAATATATAACCAGGACAATTACCAGGACAGGATGGGAAATAAACTAATTTGGCTTCATTTTGCCTTAAAAAAGTGTCATAAAACGATACGACATTTGAAATACATGTGTAGTTTTTACAAAACTTTGTAGACGTGAATTTCAACGTTATTTATTATAAGTCCAAAAGCAGCACAATGTCATCCAAATAAACAAACCCTCAGGCACATAAGATCTGGACACATGAATGTACTCTTTGATGTTCACCTACTGACTGATGATCTCTCTAGCGCCTGCATTATAATCCAATTAATGTGACCATCGTTATGAATTGTATTAATGGTAAAATATTAAAAAATTAAAAATGACTAAAAAAATATATTTCACAATAATTTAGAGAAGGGTATACGACAGCATATAAGACATTTTATATTTTTACAATGTTTCTTCTCGTTGTAATTTTGTAATGTCCGCGGAGCATGCCTCATTACAAAAAGAAAAATATTAAAATTATAGAATTGCATCATCATTAACAATTTTAAAACTAATTGCAAAATTAGTCTTGTTTGTCCTACAACGTAAGATTAAATGAAGTTCATCCATTCCCCCGCACAACCAGTCAAAGCTTAAGTTTGTTCAAAAAAGTTGCTATAAACCCGATCCTATAGATTAAAACCTTATTAGTATTCTTTCATTCCTTTTTAGGGTTCCATATTCAAAAGGTAAATAGAGCTTTAATAATGAGACTCCGCTGCCTACGCGTCTGTTCATTCGTTCGTATGTCACGGGTCTCTAGCACCAAAACGGAATGAGTTCATAACCTGAAAATTAGACAACGTTGACCCATAGATGAATCACCATCATCACATCAACCGGAGTATCAACCGTTGAGGTTCATGAACCGTATTACCGTTGGGGTAGTTTGCCGTAATCCCATGCTAGGGATGCGTCTTCAGGATCACAGTTAATGATACAAATTCCTCAAAAGGAACTGCTGCCCACCTCTAGGTATTTCTCTCAAAGTCGTCTCTTACGACCCCCACGGCGTTTGTACTAATTTCTAGGGAATCCCTCAGTAAATTTTGCTTGATGCCCTTTTAACCACTTTCATATATAATGATTTGTATAAAAGATGTGTCATTCTGCCCTGAAAAGACGTACCGACTGGAAAAGTTGCACCCCAGTAAATATATGAGTATTCATATATTCCTGTACAGAAACTTACTCTGGTACTTAAGAAATGCAGATTTTTCAATAATTAAAAATTAATATTAACTGACTAATGCTGGCACCTATTTGACTCAAAAAATTAGCATTGCAATTCAACGGGGCAATGCTGCCAGCATGCTGGGCACGCTGCCAACTGGTAGTGGGCTAGAGCATTTGGACTGCCTATGAGTCCAAATGCTTTTATTGTAGTAGATGTAGTGTTGTATATAGTTCGTAGTATTTTGTTAATAAAGGCATATCGCCGGTATAAAAAAAACCTACTAACAATTCATTCTGAATTAAAATCAAATTCATTACGTATGTTGCATAAAATCCCTCTGATATATTCCAAAATAAACAATTATCATAAAAGAAGACACAGTCCAACGAACAAAGGAAATAATGGCCATCACAGTCCTAACTATCGCACGTCAAATCGTACTACATCTTACGAAGACTTAAAAGCGGACATTCAGTTTACGAGCTATAAATTATTAAAGCGCTTAAAGCAAGCGGTAAATAAAAGTACCGCTTCGGTCAGGTGATGTCGCGGCTGAGATAAGTTTATGGGTAAAGCGCTGTAGCTGCTTAATGGCGCGTGACTGGGTGGCTTCATTTGCAAGCTATTCTTGGGCGATAGTTTATTGATATCTCTAGTAAACTTTAGATCTCAGGAGCTGGTGTTAGGATTGTCCATTTAAAAATAGGCACGAAATATTTTATCAGGAGTTTGGCAACAGAAAATGCAGCTTAACATTTGACTGAATCTTAATATTGTACCAATTTTTTTTTGTTTCGATACAATTATGCTACATGTTACATAGAGTGAAGGACTTGCGTTAAAATTTTGCATGCTGGTCTGGCTAACGGTTTACCAATCTTTATTCACCACTTTTTTACTTTCAGTAGAAAACCTGTCACCAAATTTTATTTCTATATGGTTACAACGCACCTTTCTCCAGCATTGATGTTCATTTTTGATTGAATTGCCGCCAATATGAGTTGTAGCATAGGACATGAGTTATCATTAGCTCTTACCCTTTCTAAGTCCCGTCAAAACCTTTTACTGCTTAAAAACCAACATGCTGTGACTCAAAACAGAATTTCATGGCTTCCAGAGAATGCAGTACAAAATCTATCGCCAAGCACCAGACCATGGGTTCTGTTTGAGAGGTGGTTACTTTCTATGTAGGTTCAACGTTTTTTACATCGTTGATCACGATATCTCTTATCAACAGGTGTGATAGAGGCCAGGACCTGATGTTAACAAAATGTGTTCTTCCCATAAAAAGCGATTTGTTTGAATATCTTCGTGCTTATAAAAATAATATAAACATAATATAATTGTGACTAGCAAATTTAGATTAAGAAAATATTGAATCGGCTAGAGGATAATTAAAACACCGCAACACATTTTTTTTAAACTATTACCGTTATCAACATAAATATTATTGTCACTTACGGCATTTGTACCGTGGCGATTTTTATTTTTGAGCTCCTATATAAAAATGTCGAACGGTTCATTATTTTGCATGTCATCCTTGCGCAGGGGCCATGCTAATCTTCTCTGTATCGTTCAACATTTTTATATGGGAGTTCAAAAATATAAATCGCCACGGTGCAAATCCCGTAAGGGATAATAATATTTACAGCAACACAAATTCGGGTGGGGTTTATTCTATATATATGATATAGAGTAGTATTTACTAAATATTATATTAGTGTTGTTAGAATATGTACATTTTGTAATACATAACAGTAGCTCTTATTGACATGCTAATTGATAAAATTAATGTTAATGTTCACCTTATGTGTATTATGATTTCTAATGTAAGCGTTAGAAAGAAAGAGTACACTATTGTATCCAGCAGGATTTTTGTAGTTGAGGTATGCTTATTACGATGACATTGTGTAAAAAGTTTAATTGACTCCGTCAGCTCCAGTAGCACGACTTGCTTGCACTGTACGCATTAACTAAGGTAAATGGGGAATTAAAATACATATTCCTGGCAGATATATTGTTCCTACCACAGATTTTTTCCTTCTATAGTTTCAACCAAACCTGTGGGAGGCGTATGTTGAAAAATACCAGCACTAATTATTAACATGACCTTTAATTGAAAAAAGCTCTTATTCCAAAATTAGATGAATCTTTTAACACTAGATTCTTGAACAAAGGTACGTAATTGTAATATAAACGTCAAACGGACACAACAATTATTTATAGTTTAACTCGTTTAAACGGAGAATAAATCAAACGCTTTGTTGACGTCGCTAGCGACAACTGCGCGACAAAGTTGCCTCGACCTCACTAGGGTTGATACAAAAACAAAGCGGTGATTTGGCAGAGGTGGAATATCCCAAGCATTTTTGGATCCTAAGTAATGGGAAATTTTATGATCCGCTTTTTTAATGAATTATATGATATAATTATTTATTTTATACATGCAACTTGAATTATCCTTCTGTAGAACTTAAACATCTTTAGGAATTTTATTATAAAATCGCTAACACCTAAGAATAGTACATTATGATATAAGTGCGGTAATTTGAAAATTACAGCTGAGGGGATATTGCTAGAAGAAAGCAGAGGTTGTAATTATCAAGGTGAACGTATAAATAAAAACTCTTTATTAAGATTTTAAAAGTACCGTTCGTTTTAGACGGAGCATCTTGATAAACCGTGCGTTTTACCTAATTAAAAAGAAGCTCGTGCGTTTTACATTACAATAACGCACAAGTACGTAATGAGATACAAAACGATATTGAAATTGGTGAAATAAGAGACCCATTACAAGCAAATGTGTTATAAAGGTTTTTTCAACACCCATGCTCGTAAAATGAAATTTATTATATTGTTCTTAGGGCCATAAACCGAACTATAACACCCTCGTGCATATACACTAGTGCGTTATCTATATCCCTAAAAAGTTAAGTTAGTACCTAACTCCAATTATATGCGAGTAAACTGAGCATTTTCAATTTAATCGGGTAATTTATTCCTACAAAGTTAAGTTAGTACCTAACTGCAAATTATATGCGCGTAAACAGTAATACAGATTTGTCAATTCAAAGAGGTTTATATAATCAACCATCATACATTAGGCGCGCGCAAAAAAAAAAACTTGCGCGCAATTTTCGTATGTTTGTATCGCATTTGTGCAATATATATTTTTTTCCTCGCCTGGGTGTTGAAAAAGTGCGTATAGACTCGTGAGCAACTTAGCTCACTTGTATCATAATTACTATTATTACATGATACTATTTATGTGTCTTTGCTGATCTAAAACCTGACACCGCTAGTTTATTTTTAGTGTTGTAATAGTGGTGGTCACCATTTAGTTTCAATTTGCCTAAGTTATTTCAATTTAACCAACCAATATAGTACAATTATAATAAAATATATTTTCATGTATTTAGGACTGTAAAGTTTATATATTGAGTTGGTAATAAGTGAACTAACTTAAGGTAGCAGGCCAGGCCTTTATAGCGCTCTGACTCTACTGGAGCTTCTTTCTACCTTTGGAATACCTACTTGAGGGTGACACCTAAGCAATACAACTATGCCATGACAATCCATACTTCTATGTAAAAAGTATGGTAGTTATGGTAAAATTAAGCGCACGTTTTAATGTTGTGTCAGCCTTAACCATTTCTAAAATACTCTTGTCCCTGTACCAGTGATTTATCCCGAGTACCGCACCAGGTTAATTGACACGCTGTAAAATAAATCTGAAACGGCGAATTCGTGTGTAGCAACGTCTGTCAAACGGAGTTTAGGAAATAATTAGTTATGACCGCGTTGCTAGATTTACGAAGCGGACCGAGCTAATGTTAATAAAATGTGACGTCATTCAGACACTCGTTGTCTTCTAGATATAAAAATACTTAAAAATACTATGTAAGTACCTAGGTTAAGGTAATTTATTACCATCCTGTCGTGTGTGGGTAGAAAAAAAAACAGTGCAGTTGAAATGCAAATCAGTGCAGTTGAATGCAATGACCTACACCTAATTCAAGAAAATCCTTTACATCCCTGTTTCTATGGTTACCGATCGATTTGTTTTCTTTGTAAATTTATTATTGCTAATATATTAATTCACGTCATTACAATTCATTAGTATTGTAATGCCATTGACTGACAATACATTTTTATATAGTTTAATAGAAGAATTCATATCATCCGTTTTAAATTACAACCACAGGTAATTAGAAATATAGCCGAACGTGATTATGAGTCGAGTTCTTTAATCCTAATAAAATTTTACGTTGTTAAGGCGAGCCTTTCTTTATCGGGAGTTTTTTTTTTAATATTTTATTGATTTTGTTACTAGACTGACTAACTCTTGTAGTTGAATGATTATGCACGCCAAACGCGAGATTTGGGAAAGAGTTTCATTTGTAACGGGTAAACGTAAGTTTTTTGGTATTTTAAGGAATTATGTTTTTTTTTTTTTATGTTATTGTGACGGAACAAGCCCGAGGCCCACCTGATGTTAAGTGGACTATAACCTCTGCCTATAACAGACGCATTTCGTCAGCGACGAATTGCACTGTGCCCGTCACACTGAGACGTCCAGTTGTTAGGTCTCATTAGCCTGTAATTTTTCTGGCTCTCAAGGACTGCTGCCGGAACACACCGTTAGGTGCTTGGCGACAGATTTTCTACTTGAGGGTGTTCGCTAGCCAGGCGGGCATTCACAAAATGCCTTTCCACCATGCGGTGAAGCTCAAGCTCTGGGCGGGATTCGAACCATGGACCTGCTGCACGGCAGTCCATAGCCAATGCCACTGAGCCATCACTGCATGTGTAGGTATTGGTGTCCAATCTACTACTTACTCTGACTATTAGTGACTATACCCAATTTCAGACAGATAGGTAGATATAGAGACAGGTACCAATAATGTTATGACCTATTTTTAAGGCAGTAAATTCTCATATCAACCACGTCGCATTGACAAATGTTTGTAGAAGAGTGTTCAGTACCCTGACAGAAGACGTATAACCCAATATACAGTCGAAGCGGGCTATTGTATCAATGTATTCGAGCGCTTTATATGGGTCATATGTATTTGTGATATCATAGAAGATAAACGGAAGATTTTTGTTGAAGGAGTTAGGAGTTAGAGTTTTGTGAAGTCAATGTCTGAAGAAACATGATCTACATAAATAAGTAGGCAACTCACTGTTTGTAGGTTTACGTGGGTGCTTGTTCAGTTAGGAGTAGTCAAATTAACAGCAGCAAGCGTCTATCAAAAAACAACTGTTCTTGATTTTAATATTGTTATGTTTGCAATAACGCCTGCTATGCGGATTGAAATAAATATACGAGGGGAAAATAAAAGTCATGTGCGGGATTGGAACCCGCGTCTATTCACCCCTTTAGCCGGGGTATGCTCCAACCAATTGAGCTGACATGACAATGAGTCATAACCATTTTTTTTTCTATTGTTCTTTAACCGTCGTATTGGGATGGAGCGACATCTATAGTACAACTTACGTTGTACTACAAACAAGACCAATTTTGCAATTGGTTTTATTCTTGTAAATGATGACGCAACCTTATAATTTTAACATTGTTATGTTTGCAATAACGCCTGCTATGCGGATTACATTACAAATATATTACAGGAAAAAAAATTTATTTTCGCATACCGCGCATATCTTAAATTTTTCCTCTCGTATTTTAGTAATTTTGTAAAGCTGTTCTTGATTTTTCTCACTAATGACATTTGATCGAATTGAAGTTTTTTGACGTCATATTTTGAAATAAAATATCATAAAACGGTGTAGTAATAGTGTGTTTCAAAAATTATACATTTGAATTAGTTCTGAGCATTTATCCGCATATTAATATTTTCTTGATTAATTATCTGGGTTTTATGATCTTACTTGAAGCAAATTATCCTATTTCGTTAACTTTCCTAGACACTGCAAATTAATTTCCGCTGCTCTGACCTTAATAACTGGTGTAAGGTCTCCTCTACTCCTATAAAAAAAATAGCACACTGAACTTGTTCTCTTCCATCTTTTTTACCGTCCGTACGGTAAAAAAGATGGCGGACGCGTCCGCCTTGCCATTCCAAACGTTGGTACTTGGTCAAAATGGGGTTCACGTCTCGTCAAATCATGACTATTTATCAAAAGCAACTAATACCATACTGTCTAAGCTACTATTGCGTTGGCGTTCTTTCATTATTTATTCAACATTTTACTACTATTTGCTTGCAATAGATATAATCGTCATAACGCAGTATGGACTAATGAGTAATTTTAGCTTGACTTAAACTGCTAAATAGGGTAAAGTTAAGAATGTGTTCATTAAGACCTATCTCTTCTTGTGTTCTTTTGTAGCACTCAATTCACTACTTATCACTGTCACTCAACTACACTAACTCAAAAGGTTTTGTCCTTTTTAGCCTTCTCACTATGTCTGTGTTGTCAAGGAGCTGGATTGCCTCAACATTCACGTGGTGGTGAAGTCTATGTTCGTGAGCTTCTGCATATTTTTATATATCCACAACGGCATCCATTTTTAGTTCTCGATGGAGGTCGACAGTTCTAATGTACCATGGTGCATTGACTATACCTTTGAGTACTTTATTTTGGAATCGTTGGATTATCTGGATGTCGCTTTGTGTGGTTACAGCCCCATAGCTGAGCTCCATTAGTCCATACTGGCATAAGGACTTGCTTGACAAGACAATTTATTTTTGTACAGACAACGAGGAGTTTATTCCCAAGTAGCCAGTACATCTTCTTGTGACGAAGTTTCAACTCTTCGCGTTTCTTTTTCACATGAGCTTTCTAGCGGAGTTTTGCATCAAGTCAACCTTTGTATAGGGTGATCTGATATAGTTTGATTTCTCCGTGCAATTGCCTTTTGATTATCATAATTTCAAACGGACTATAAATTAGATTAGACATACCTTCACCACAACAAAGGTTACGCCTAAGGTATGAAAATCTCCCAAATCAAATATGAGAGAGGCGCGTCTGCACAATATAGCCGCACGGCAGATTGTCAGAATAACAATAGAGAACGGACAATGCGGCCGGTGGTCGAAACAACCACAGTCTTTGTTGGGGAAAGCGAGGCCAAAGACTTATAACGACAGAAGGGGGAACTGACATGAAAATTTAATTCACCTGAATATTTTTAGTATTATTACTACTAAGACATGAGTGGATTATATAATTTTGAGATATAAGACATTTTTTTTTAATTAAAAAGTAAATAAAAGACACGTTATAGATTGTTTGACTATGCTACTTCCTGGAGAATACGTCTCTTGAGACGATGTTGTAAAAGGATATATGATAAAATCTCTTGGTCTGATTTTATGTACAGGACTATATTTTTTTTTTTTTTTATTAGTAGTCGTAGGTGTAATTGTAAGAAATTTCATTCATTTTACACATACAAAAATACACTTTATATATTATTTTTTTGTAAGATACAAGTGCTTTTATTTCTATAGTTAAAGCTCTGCCTTCTGCTTTAGTATTAGTATTGTGTTGTAGAAGGCAGTTTCTTCCCCAAATAATGAGTACAAGTTACGTAGGTACCTAATATACCTATTTTTTTTAAATTGGTTAAATAATGTTTATCAAGGTATAAACAAAACTGGTTTTTCTATTTTGTATGTGTATTGGAGTGTGTGTATTGGGTGGTTAGAAAGAGTCTGTATATGTAACTGTATGTACGGGGGGAGGGTTAATGTCAGTGTGTGTGCTACTGAGTGTGTGCGCGTGTAAGTGTGAGAGCATGTGCATGTTTGCATATATAAATAGATATTAGGTTTGTGTTAAATTAATTTAGGACTATGTTAAGTGACCTCATGGCGTAAATTAATGGTTTATAACCCGGCCAGTATGTTCAGTGACAATAAGATGTCTAATAATGACTTCTGATGATCTGTCAAACCAGATAGTAGAACAATGGGCAATAAGTATTGTTCGTGACCTTAGTGACAGAATACCACGGTTGGACGACGACTAACAAGGGGTGTTATTTTCACAATATTGTCTCATCTGTCTCATGATCAATTCCAAGTACTCTTTGACATCAGTCGGATATCCCTGAAAGGTGCTACGGTGCGAACGAAACATACCTTCCACACAATGCTGATTTAATACGACGATTTACCCTTAACTGTACCATGTTTATACTATTGAACATGCGGAAACCACTCTTAACGTCATGAAAAAGAGTTTAAATTGTTTTGTTCAGTTAATCGTGATTGATATGAATCACTTAAGGTGTATTAATGTTATCGAAAATTCAATGACAATAGACCCTTAGTACTTACTTGGATTAACTATTTAATCTGTTGGAGTTTAAAGGCTTTATTTTTGTTTTATTGTAATTATAGAAGAAATAAGCTGAACGAGTAAGTAACAAAGTCGTAAATTTATTTTGGCAAAAAAAAGTTGTAATAATGTATATCTACTTGTATCTCTCAAACCATCTGTAAAACAAAAAGTCTGTAATATACAATACCTGTGAAATAATTAACTAATTTAAAAGTAGACGACTTTCATTTTACGTAATTGGGAAAATCCACTCACCACAAACATGAACTGCCAAAAAACATCCACCGTTGAACTGAGACCTTCTCCATTATATGAGGTGCTTACCACAATCCCCACGCTTGGCAGGCTTCTTGGGGGTCGCAGTGTAAGGTAGCAGTTATTCAAAAAGTGCTGCTGCCCATCTTTTGATATTTTAGCCTTCGTTGCCCCATACGACCCACAGGAAGATATGAAGGGATGCGCCGGTACCGGCACCCCACAAAACTGCAATAATCTGGATAATGCAAATCTCAACTTAATTATGTTTTTTTCTATTATTTTATGAACGTCATATTCTGCAAAAAATGATCGCATATTGTTATAGCTATAAGCTGGCCAGTAAAAATTTTATAATCCAAGCCACAAATATGTAGCATATAAACGTATTTTACTATGTACCTATAAATAATACTACATACTATCTGCGGCTTCGCCCACGCTTTCCTATATAACAGAGATGAGATAAGTATAAGATTAGCCCATTGACATCTCGAGATTAGAAAATGAACCTACGTGGACCAACTATGGCTTTTCAATGTTCGGACTGATCCATTTAAAGCTCTTTTTAAAAAAACCTCAGCTCATCTCTTTGACTAGTATTTTATATACTTTTTTAATCAACTTTCCAAAAAATTAGGAGGTTCTGGATTTGATAGTAGGTTGTTTACGTTTCTTAAGTTTGTTACGTGATGAGTGATTACTCCGCCAATTATTCATTTATTTTGATTATCCTTTTTCGTGAGGTGAGAGACCGGAGGAATACCTCCAAGTTGGTCCTATAAACATTTCATTGATATCTTTTTAGAGGTATGGCCGATGGTATACAATATTTAGGCGAGTGAAATGATCTTGTAAGCAGTATGCATCACAAAATCGAGTGATTTTTTTAAAAGTAACCTGCAAATAACTTGGGGAAGTCGGACCATGATAATGTGAGGTCAGTAGTCTTAATCCGCATGTCGCCTATTTCCACAAGTTATTTCATACATTTCAGAGCTGGAAGAAGGATCTTTTCTAAAAAATAAAAAATGATTACCCTATTTATTTATTTTTGGTTCTATTTCGGTAAGTAAGTACTTTGATCATGAGGTTTGATCATGTTTTTTTCCATTTTAATGGACAAATTACATGGACATATGCGAGCAGTGGTGCAACTGATGATTTCGTATGTTAAGTATAAACGTACGATAATTCAATCGATTTCATATATTCATTTGAGACGGTTTCAGGGGTTAAATTATATAACAAATGTTGAAAGACTATAATTTCTATATACTTTACTAGACACTTTTCTAGTATCATAAATTCTATGATCGTGTACGATACCTTCCAAACGTAGCTGTAAAATAAAATATACAGTATTTTAATTTTACCGTCACCAATATACGTTCCATGGACAGGGACAAGACGCAAATTATGTCTACTGTGCATGTTGCATGTGTTAGTTGGATTTAAACAACAAAGTCAATAGTCAAAACCATTTATTCAATTTAATGAAATTTTAATATTGAATGATTCTACATTGTACTGCCACGTTCAGCAAACAAAATTGTATAGAGCCACTGCGAGAAGAACGGGCAAGAAACTCGGGGCCATTCTTTTATAAGTGTTTTAACAATGTGTTACATACTTACTATATTCACTTTATTTACACTTTCACTGGATTATCAACTATTAAGTAACATATAAAGTCATTGTTTACATAAACATATATTTTCTTATTCGATATATAACTGTCATAACCTTTTGAACAAACCAAGTAATGGTCCAAAAGGACCATTACATTTAAACGAGGTTTGTCGTTATGTTATATCAGAAAAGATAATAATAATTAATTACTTAACTTCACAACATCTTGATCGGGCAGCACTTCGTCACTAAATACTACTTTCTAAATATATTTCGACACCCCCGAAGCTCTGCTCGGCACGGCGCCGACCACGTAGTATCCCCCTACGTGGTCTTTAACTATGGCCCCGATGGACAAGCTCAGAGTCGCTCAACGAGCTATGGAGTATAAAATATGAGGAAATTCGACGATGAACCAAAAACACTGACATAGCTTTCAGAATGTACAAGTTGAAGGCACATTGCTCGATAAACCGGTAACCGATTGTAAATAATTCTCGATTGGCCACATTACATCGGAAGACGTGGAGATGGTAGGAACCCACAGGTGGACTGGCGACATCGCAAGAGTCGCGGAAGCCAACGTTTATAAAATTAAATGGCATATATTATTAATATTCATTTTGTCATTTTATTACAGGCTTTGTATAAAGTGAACGTATTTCAGCTGATGACGATGGTGATGATGATCATAAGTTCCCAACAAAATGATCTTGCTGCCATTAAAACATTCTAAATTAAGATTTCAAATCCACATAGTTCACGAATAGTTGAGTCAAAAAAGTTACTTTACCACAAACAAACTCACAAACTTATCTTCTTTATTGTATTACCGTAGATATCTCGCATATTCGACGTTTAAATAATAAACAAACCGATCGTCCGACGGTATATTTGCTTTGTATATTTGTTTTCTTAACATATATTTTCACGTGTTTAAAATATAGTTAACCGAAATGCGTGTGTTTACGAGATTTTTTACCAATTTATTGTACGGGTATTAGAGGTTATAAAGAATTATCGGATTATGCATATACTATGTAAAGATATGGCCAAAATGTTTATTCTGCCTAAGAAGTGACTAGTTCTCTGTTCTCTATGTAGTACTGAAAGAGCAAGGTAATTTAGGTTTGGGAATTGTGGCTGAATTACGGCATTTACGATCATATTCACATACAGAAAATTATTTACAATGTGACTGACAAAAAAACTTTTATTTTTGTAAGGTGCTAAAAATTATCCGTATTCTGCCATATTGTATTCAAAACGGCTGAATAAGGATGGTACATTTGATTACATTACGATTGTAAACGTACGGCCATTGTTCTAAACATCAACGCCATTTTCTTTTTCCAACTTGGATATTCAAAAAAGTGACAATAATTATAACCCGGTTCATTAAAGAAAGGAATCTAAAATGGCGGCGCTTATCATGTTCTCTCGCTCGCACACTAGTGCCGTCTATACTCACTCTCGTGCGTACCGCAAGCAGAACCAATATTAGTCTTGATTTGCTTCCACCCTGTCTTGACGCGCTCAGTGATGCTTATTAGGAATAATTCCTTGTTATAGTTTTCTGTTATTTTTCCCTTGTTACCTGTGTGTTACTGTTGTTGAGTTTTGTTTTATTGTCAAGTTTCGTTGTTTGAACGTGTGGACTGTGCGGAGACAGTAATCATGTCTCCTCGAAAGCGAGGAAAGATTATACACAGTGATACACGCCAAATTGTGTATAATGTCATCAAATATTTTGAAGAAAAAAAAATCTGGAGCGTTATCATCCATTCGAGCATAGTAATGCTCGAGCTTCCATGGCCACGGGATTACCAGTTAGCACAATAGTAAAGATAAAAAAAGAAGGTATGTTTGTATGATGCAACTTTTTTAGGTACTTATAATGTCTGAATCTCCTTTTTGCAATTTTACGTTCTTTTTATGATATTGTATAACGTTTAAATTTGTTAAAGATAGTTTTTAAGGAAATGTTACGCGCTCAAACAATATGTCGTATAATTTAATTACGAGAGGAATGTTTTATTAGTTTAAATTATGTAAATCGGTCCACGCGTTTACGAGATAATCTCCAATTAGTATAATGAATTAAATGTAAGCAAACCTGAATATTTGATGTTTTGGAACGGAGTTTCTTTTCGCAAATGACACCATTTCTAATTTATTAATGAATCCTTTACATTGCAGGTAAGCTCGCCGATCAAACATCGACAAAAATACGTACGCCTAAGAAAGGAAAACGGGGACAGAATAACACACGTGTTCCTGTCGATAATTTCGATATCTGCGCTATCGGAAATATAGTTAACTCAATTTATGATGTGCGCAAACAAGTGCCTACACTCAACAAAATATTAGCAACCGCCAAAAAGGATTTGTATTTCAAAGGATCGAAAACAACATTGGGCAGTATCCTAAAAAATAAGCTGGGATATTGATTTAAAAAGTGTCGTCAAAACAGAAGCGTGTTAATAGAAAGAGACAATATAAAGGCATGGCGTATACGCTATTTAAGACGAACAAGACAAAATGATGCAATGGGGGCTAATAAGAAACCTGTAATATATATGGACGAGTCGTGGATTCATGCCCATTATACTGTAAGTAAGTGCTGGCAGAGCTCTAAAGACAAAGGAATTAAAAAAAATGATAGCCCAGGCCAACGCTGGGTGATGGTGCACGCCGGTGGCGAAAATGGGTTCGTTAAAGGCGCTGACCTGCTATTTAAAGCAAAATCAAAGAAAGGCGATTATCATGATGAGATGAACGGAAACAATTTCTTCAAATATTTAAAGGAAAAACTTATTCCTAATCTGCCGACAGAAAGCATCTTAGTTATGGATACGCATCATACCATAGTATGCAAGTTAAAAAAGCGCCACCGAAAGGAGGAAATAAAAAAATATATGGCGGAGAATAATATCGCATTTGAAGAAAAGTGGACAAAAGCCGAGTTGATAACTCAAATGAAGAAAAAACTACCTGAGAAACGATATGTGGTTGACGAATTATTAAAATCTCACGGATGTGAAGTCTAAAGATTGCCACCTTACAATTGCGATTTAAATACTAAAGAGCACGTTTGGAATCTTATAAAACAAAGGGTTGCCGACAAAAACGTGGAACAGGACGAAAATAAAATTGAACAATTGACCAAAGAAGCAATTGCATCCATTACTTCGGATGACTGGAAAAAACAAATTAATCACATCAAACGGGTTGAGGAGACGTACTGGACAAGAAATGTGATCAAAGAAAAAGAAATGGAGGATTTTATTATTAATTTAGAACCAGAAAGCAGTGATTCTGAAACAGATGCCGAGAAGTCATCGGACGATAATGAAAACGAGGACTCTTGGGATGAAGAAATGTTGGGAGTAGAACCCTTACCCTTTGATGATCCTGGTGAAGGACCGTCACATCTATGTTAAACTTAGGTCTACCTAATAAATGAGTTAAAAATAATATTAGTTCTTTATTTTAACCAACATCCTCATAATAAGGATCCTGCTGAAATTTTGTTATATACGTTGTCAGGTGCACAAACGAACATAGAGTCCTGTCATCCCGAAAAAAAGTAGGTACTGTTTCCGATGAAAACAACAATAACGTTCTAATGATAATAGATGGCGCCACGTGTCTTTAAAATTTTCAACATTCACGCGGGTGAAGCCGCTGGTAGAAGCTAGTTTGAAATTAATACGACCCGGTCTTGTTTTTATTATTTATAATTTGAAAAAAAAAACTGACTTGTAATTTTTTATGCTAACTGTACTATCTGTCAACGCAAGTACAAGCCGCCATTTTAGATTCCTTTCTTTAATGAACCGGGTTATACATGTCTATAGATTTCAAAACTAACGCACTTGAAATCCTATCTATCCTCCATACAGCTTATATAATTTTACATGGTTTGTATGGATCTTTCAAATCGACACTGTACCGAATGCAAGTAATAAAAAATTCTAATTGATAGTTTTCTGAAAACGGCTGTCGGTAGAATATCGACGTATCATATATTATAATAATATTTTTACTACATTTGGTTTGATTATTGCAATGACTTATTTGTATAACAACCCTAAGAAGATTCTCACAGTAATCAAATAAGTTTAAATGATAATTGAAACTGATTCTTCTCACTGAATAAGATTGGTACCAAAATGTATAATACTGGAAACCATTTTAATTCCATTTATGGAGAACCAGTCAACATATCCTTTCAAAGTTATTTATATTCATTGCTAGGATCATAGAAAAAGATGAAGGTTATAATATCATAACATAACTATTTATATTGAATACCTTTTGGAATAGTAGCCAGTAATGAGGATAATAACGAAATATTTTTATGAAGATTTATATAAGTTTTTGCTTATTTAAAAACTTTCAAGGAGAACTTTTAATTTCCAGTTGGTTTTTTAACAATACATTTTGCCTAAAAATACCACATTGATTATTGAAAGGGATGAAATATTATTTTCTGGTGTAACCATTGACTTCTTAGCCATGAGCGTAATAATGTTAATTCAGTATTGTAAATGTAGGTAGGTACGTGAATAAAAATGACGAAATTGAACGAAAAAGAGAAAAAATATTGTTTAATTTTGTTTATATGTACCATGTTAAACAGCATTAAGTAGAGCACAAACTTAAACCACAAGACTGACCATTTAATATTTTTTTTCTTACATTCCATTTTGAATTTTATATCTTATTTGTACCAGTATTAAAGTTGCGTATGCGGGATTAATATTTTAAGAAAACATTCAATTAATATTAAAAATACCGATCAAAAATATATCTATTGACGATTTCGCTTTATTTTCTTGCTAAGCTAATGTGACGTTATAAACGCCACGTAGCCAAACCAGCAGAATTTTCGACGTGTTTCTCGTCTACCAGAAGCATCCCCTAAGAGGTTGACTCTTCGAGCGATTCAGATTTCTCGATATTTTTTTTGTATTGTATTATTATACCTGTTACGGGATATACCTTTTTATATATTATTTGAAATGTTTATTTAATTTCATGTTTTCTTTTAAATTTAAAACACATTTTTCACTTTTCTCCCCGACATTACAAGTGAGATGTGAAAGTAGTGTCAGACGAGGGAGGGGGTATCCCGGAGTGGGGAGGGGCAGCAATTGACGCTGATTGTCGTCAATTGGACGCGATCGAGCTGCAGAGGTACGGCTAATGGCCGCCACTAACTGGACAACATTCTCACGTTTGACGAGACGTCTAATTATTCATTTGATGTGCACTTAAATTGTAAAAGCCTTAGTCAATATATGATTATGCTTTTCATCTATATACTACCACAGTAACATTGTACAATAATAAGTAAAAATAATATATTTAATGATAATTACAGCAACATTCTATACTTCGACACACTGACTCCAAAAACAAGCGCTAGTTTGTCGTGCAAATTATAGATTTTTTTTTTAATAAATGTTACTATTTAATAAATATGCAATGATATTATATGAAGTATTAAAAAAATGCATTAACTTAGAGAGAGAAACAAAACCATGTTCCTATCGCCTTTTTTTACCTTCATACTATGAGGTCGAAGACCTGAGCGGATGGAGCCAATTGGCGCAGTGATAAAGGTGCGCCGCCCCGTGACCCGCCTTGAACTTCACTGGGTGCTAGTCATATACTAACTACGTTCTCATCTGTGGGTCACTGCTGTGTGAATGTCAGCTCTTTTTGTGCTTTCTTTCTTTGGAAGGATGTTCTCGATTTCACTCTTGACGTTCATGTGCTTTTTTGGAATGAGTACAAGAACTATTCTTATATATAAGCTTGAATTCAACTGCATGCAGCTGCTCAGGTCATAGATTAAATAATATTTACTTATTGCCTTAGTGACGTACCTACAGTAAGCGTCCTTAGAAATTTCGATTCAGAATTAAATCAATTAGATCAAATCATTTATTTGCTAGAACATATGAAAGGTAGAAATCTTATAATTAAAACAGGACACAGTTTTGTCAGTAAGCAGACGTACCAAATTTTCTATATATTTACAAACGTTTCAAAAATAGGTATTAGGACTGCATTACTGAAATTCAACAATAAACAAACTTCTACGCATCCTTAGGAGTCTTGATGTTTCAACCGCATGATCGATGAATACCTATTACCTATTATTAAATACATATTTCCTCTCATAGTGAGTAATTTCAGTGAGATCTCACTAACTGGCTTTGACTACAGTGACGATACTCTCATTTTCACTTGTCGACATAAAATGAACAAAAAAAATCTGTGTAAGGTTATATGGTTTATGTACTTTATTTCTTTTACAACACCCTTGCTCGTAAAGTGAGCTTTATTATATCGTTTTTAGGGCCATAAACCGAACTATACACCCTCGTGAATAATAATATTATACACAAGTGCGTAATAGAATTATCCCTACAAAGTTAAGTTAGTACCTAACTACAAATTATATGCACTCGCATACATTAACAGAGCATTTTCAATTTAACCAGGTAATACAGATTTGTAACATCAAAGAGGTTTATATGTCATCAACCATCATAACTAAATACATTTGCCGCGCACAAAATAAAAAATTGCGCGCTATTTCCATAATTTTCGTATGTTGTTTGTATCGCATTCGTGCAATAATATGTGTTTTTTTTCCTCGCAAGGGTGTTGAAAAAGTGCGTATGAAACTCGTGAGCAACTTGCTCATTATACACGAGGCTGTGTTTTGCAGCCCGACCCGTAGGCAAAGTGTGTAAATCAGCCGAGTGTATAATGAGCAACTTGTTACATTAATAGTTTGATGATGATAAAATTTGGGTAATATATATTTACATTAAAGAAACACCAAGGTGGCAACTCTCCAGGTGGGGAAGAGAAGCTTCCACACACCTAACATAACACTACCTATCTAAATAAGGAGGCTTCAAAACACAAATAAAAACAGTAGGTATGGAGCGTTCAATAAGTTCAAGTAATAATTTATTATACAAACATACACACAATTGTTATTGAAAAAATAGGCTATATTAGTCCAGAACACATTTCATATCAATAGGGGTTGCTCGCTAGCGCCAGGAATAGGAGGCATATTAAAATTTAAAACATTTCAAAAATATGCCCAGAGCGAGCGAGCAGCACCAAACTAATTATTACATAAAATTGCCTCAATTATAATTTCTGTGTGCCAGCAACGTAGATCCACATACAATTAGTGTCCTAGATTAAAATGATTTAATGTTTAGATTGAATTATAGTAATAAACCAGCTTGCTCAAGAAAATTAGTTATCTCAGGGGAAAAAATCGTGAGTCGCATAAGGTGAAAGATTTTACCGTGACCGTTATTATAAATAAAGAAAAGGGCGCCACCCGGCTATATAAAACTGGGAAAATATATAAATACCGGATCGGTGCGACGGTATACAGCCTTGGGGTGAAATCACTGCATTGGTCAGCAGCCCTACTGCATAAGGGACGCAATGCAGAGTGCTGACAGCTCAAATCGTTCACTCGGGCTGTCTGCCTGAGCTGGGGGGCTATGGTAGGTGGTTATTCTTCAACCCCTAACCGTGAAGTTTTCCCCTCCCAACCAGGAACCTCCTGGAAAACGCAAGGGTGCGCATGTGAAAATCGTACCTGCCTGTGAAGGGCATATATGATATAAAGCGTTGACATCAATATCGCAAAAGAGGGACCGGTCGATTTGGCGTGGGTGGCTAGCCCACGTGGTGAAGATGCATGCGGGCGCAGCCAGCCTCAATCCACAGGAAAACACGGAATTTCGCTCGCAACGACTGGGCCAATATCCATACACTCGGCACGCGGTCACTTGAGAAAGCTGGCACATTCGGGTTCAGCGACGGCGCGGGCCTTAGGGACCACGCGGTCCACAACTCGAAGAGCCTCACTAGATAAATTCACGAGACGAAACACTGGAATTTAGCCCGGCGTTATAACCTATAACTTCGCACGAAAACACTGCACCGAAAATATTCAATCACCTTACTAACCTTTTGGGAGGTTGAAAGGCGCTTGTAGCGTTCTGGTGACTTCACGTCTCACACTTGGAAATCGCCTCCTAGGGCTTTATTTCAGCTAGTATGTATCGTCCAGAATCTCAGTGGAACGCTGTCCTGATCGTGGTCCCGCCCTGAAAATATCGAAATTAGTTTGTCAATTGCCAAACTCCAACGCCGCTAGGGCACGCCACGGGAATCAAGACTTACCTCGCAGCAGGCAGCGTCTTACATGGGTTGCTGGGCGAAAAAGAGTCCAAAACTGCTCTTCCGCCGTATTTACGGGGCGGCGACAGTTTCTCGAACATTCGTCGAGGAAGGGGCAAAAAACACAGATCACACCACTTACCGATAAACTTTCAGATAAAAATATGCCTTATTAATCTGCGCCTAGGGATGCCAGTATTGAAAGTGGGTAACGTTCAAGACCTTGAAAAAAAACCGTAACAAACTTAGCGCGCTTGTATCATAATGTACTATTGTTATATATTAAATCGTCAAAATTTTCTTTTGTTATATATTAGATATTGCTCTATAGGAAATCATACCATCTTTGACACTTTTATGTACTGATACCGTTGTTCAGATAGCCACAGAACAAAAACAATAAAATTAAACACACCATAACACACGTTCTAGTATGGGGACCCCTTTTAGTAACTTTTTTCAGGCAATCCGCTATACTTACATTTCAGATTCAGATATTTATTGCAGCCATACAGTACAAGGTGCTATAAAATGTAACTTTGTAAGTATAAATATGTATGGACCCCGTCGGGCACAGCATATTAGAAGGAAGGAGAAGAGGTAGAAATAATATAATCAGAAGAATTTATAATTAGAATGGTCATTATTTTAATAATATTTAATGATTTCTGTGTAAAATGTCTACTAATAAGTATGTCATACAAATGGACATCAATAATTATTACGATTTTTAAATAAGTGGATATTATTTTTCATTTAGATATTCATCAATGGAATAATAGGCTTTGTCAGTAAGATACCGTTTCAATTGTTATACAAATTGAATGTCACTTTTAATACATTTCAAATCTTTTTTTTTACATATATTCCACTATCTACCTTGTATGGTTTTAAAGATACAGACGGGCAGCTGCGGCTGAAAGGGCCCCGTTTTTTATAATGGATCACAAGAAAATATAATGTTCTATGCAAAACACTTGTGCACTCGACGGTACCAATCAACAAGCCCAGGTCTACCACCTTTTATTGTCACTTTCATATCTCCCGGTGTCCGGTTGCCATCCGTGCACCACAATTATCTTTTTAGAGCCATAACAACACAACTTACATGTTCACCAACCTAATTTGTATCTTATCGTACTTGGAATAGAGGGTTATTTGAAACGGGGAGGGCAATAAAACGGTAAGGTCAGTGCTGTTGATATAAATTCAGAGAATTGATCAAGTAGAAACGATTGTTTGTTGTTTTACCTTTATTTGGTTATTGACGGTGGCAGTTTATCAGTTGGATGTGGTATGTATCCTGGAACAGTACCTAACTATTCATACATATTATGTATGAATCCATAACCACGATATGTTTGTGAACCAAATCAAATGTAATCTATATAATAAGAAGCAGTTTATGAAGCAGTGATGGCTCAGTGGCATTAGCTATGGACTGCCGCGCAGCATGTCCGTTGTTTGAATCCCGCCGTGGGCCTGAGCTTCACCGCATGATAGAAGGGCATTTTGTGAATGTCCGCCTGGCTAGCGACCACCCTCAAGTAGAAAATTTGTCGTCACTGTTGTCGTTGTTCCGGCAGCAGTCCTTGAGAGCCAGTGAAATTACTGGCACAATGAGACTTAATTACTACATCTCAAGGTGACGGGCGCAGTGCAATACGTGACTTGTGACGAAATGCATCTGTTACAGGCAGAGGTTAGTCCGCTTAACATTAGGTGGGCCTCGAGCTTGTTCCGTCACAATAACATAAAAAAAAAAGAAACAGGTGAGATTGTGGTTAGCATATTTGCGCCGCTTGAGTTGCTCCGCCGAAGTAGCCGCAGCGCCAGCCCTCACGTTGGTTTCAGAAAGATGTGACGGCGCTAAAGTGTCTACGCATGTAGCGTCCCACACTAAGGGCCGTCCTAACTTCCATGGAACCAGAGTCATGCCGTCAGGTCTTTTACCATCGTCACGCATCAGACCGTTCGGTTCGAGAACAGCTGGAACATTGGCGCTGGTAAAAGCCCGGCGAATGATATCGTTAAGGCTGGCGTGGCGGGAAATTCGACCAGCACTTCGAGAGCAGGAGAGGCCATGGTGACCGAGTTGGTCAACTGCAGTACCACACTGGCAATGATGTGGAACACAACACCTTGCACCCAAGCGTAAGCTAATAGCGAGACGAAAAGCGGAAGGATCTATAAGGCTACCAGTTTTGTAAGAAGGAATGGCTTGTAACCAAAGACCTGATTCCCACACAGAAACAGCGAGAATACGAGCACGATCTGCGATGCTAGGACACGTATTTAAAAGATCTTTCCGTGCTAGCTCGCATAGGGGCCGATCCCACTGTTTCTGAGATGACAACATTTTTGGGAACTCAGTATTTGGACAAGCCAGTCCCCATGTGGTTTTGGCAATATATGCTCAAATATGCTAACCTCGGTATGGGTTACATATTTGAGCCGTTTGGTGTAGAGACGTTGGGTCCGTGGGGACCGGGAGCTCATCGTATTTTCCAAAATCTATCAGAGCGCTTGGTCGATGCGACGCGTGATCAAAATGCTGGCACCTATTTGGCTCAAAGAATAAGCATTGCAATTCAACGGGGCAATGCTGCCAGCATGCTGGGCACGCTGCCAACTGATAGTGGGCTAGAGCATTTGGACTCCCTATGAGTCCAAATGCTTTTATTGTAGTGTTGTATATAGTTTGTAGTATATAGTATATAGCAATAGCTGTAGTGTTGTATATAGTTTGTAGTATTTGTTTAATAAAGGCATACCGCCATTAAAAAAAAAAAAGATTGTGGTCAAATGCTCAGCACACAGCAATAAATAAAAAACAGAAATTATGTATTACTGCACAAAAAAGCGATTAAAACTCGGGAAAGTGCCCATAATATTAGCTGCATTATCTCTTATATATTAATATTTTTCTTTGTTTCTACTACAAGATACAAGGTTACAAATTGTGTAAATTAAGGCTTTCCCGTCCGAAGGTCAAGACCTGCTGAAGTTGCTTCAGGTAAAATCAAAACGCGTCGAAAACTTGTTCGGCTATGCAACATGGTGTATGCTGACGTCACATTGGCTTAGTAGGAAGTTTAGGCGGAATTACTATGTTTTATTCTATTTATAATACCTTGTGGGGTGCCAAGTAAATATTGCACCTCCCATTCGACCAAGGGATAAATACCATAAAAATAATGGCTAAACAAATACGCACAAAGCGTTTTTAATCCAGCTTTATGATGAGTACGACCGAAGTACGAGATTTACGAAGTACCAAAGTACGAAATTCCCGTTATTTTAACACCACTCATATGGAACACCTTGCCAGCTTCTCTGTTTGAGTGAACAGTATCTGACAAGCAAGCATGTTCCACCGTCAATCGCGTAGTCACTTTCCATCAGGTGAGACTGCTGTTAAATGCTTGCTTAACTAATTTAAAAATAAAAGCTTTCTGATGAACTGTCATTATATACTGCGATTCCCAAGATTCCTACCAAGCTTGGGGATTATGGCAAACTCTCCCTAAATGGGGAAAACATTTGTTCAACGAATTTGTTGACGAATATTTTGTATAATCTTAAATGTTTTTTATTTATATTTTACTTATATTAGATTTATTATATTCGTTATTATTATATGTAGGTATACGGGTAATCTACCTGCGACTTAAAAACCAGTTTCACAATTTGATCAAGTACACTCCTGCTTGTTAGTCCATAGATAATACTCTAGCTAGGTCATAAATGCTTGTTTGAATTGCTCGAAATGTCATATCCTAACCTTCACTGACCTAACATAGAGAAATACCCCGTATATTTGAACTCAAATAGCTGTTCTAGGCAATATACCGCACAAAATTGCGAAGTTTTTCATAACTAACCAAACAAAATTCATATAAATCTGATGCCGTAATGTGGTCAGTTTGTACCATGTATCATTATCAGGGACATTAGGGAGATACGGACAACAACTTTACCTATTACCGGGAGAACTGTATCAACTATTTTGTCATTTATGTAACATGTTTTTGAGTGGTTTTTGTTGTGATGTGACCTATATATTACTAGCGCTTGAAAATTTTGTTGTTTTCTATTACAAGGGTACAGCATTAAGTAGTGTTATTAAAGGAATGGCGATTAGGGTAGATTACGGCTGCAATTATTCCCCGTGGGGTGTCGGGTTACAATTTCACCTCCCTATGTCATCACGTGGAAGTTGTAAGAGGCGACTAAGGGAAAAATACTGGAAGGTGGGCAGCAGCGCCTTCTAAAGAACTGCCAACTTACACTGCGCGTTACTACTGAGCGTTTCCGTGCTTCGGAGGGCAAGTTAAGCCGTCGCTCCCGGTTGTCGTCTTAGGATGGCAGTCGTTATAGTTTTGTTTCGCTCACTCACAAGTGAAATGAGGTCTCTCTGTCCGACGCCCTCAGTCTGACATTTTTCAAACACCACTTCATCGCAATAAAAACGGCTGGGACACAAAGTTAGGTGCCGATCGCTTATTTTTTCTTTCGGTTCAAGGTTGAATTATTTAACCCAATTTAGGCGTCTAGAATGCTTTTATAAACGTGAATTACAAAACAGTATTATAGTTTTAGTTGCCTATGGGGTGCCGGGCTAGAATGTCACCTCCCCGTGGGTGTCCTAGCCGACTAAGGGTAACACACCAGAACGTTTTTTTTTATTTTATTTTTATTCCTGATAGGATAGGTTAGCCTTTGACCACTATCTCACCTGATGGTAAGTGATGATGTGGTCGAGGATGTTGTTCAGGCTAACCTAGACGTGGGCAGCAGCGCTTTCTGAGGAACTGATATCTCACGCTGCGATCCCCAAAACGCCTGCCACTTGTGGGTATTATGGCAAATACCCCCATTATGGGGGAGGTTGTGATCAGAAATGGACAATCCGGCTGATACATTACCTCCTATAGTTAAAAGCTGTACCAGTAAGTAGTAACAATCTAATGGTATATACCTGCAGATCTACTGTGAGAAAAGTGGGCAAGAAACGTATTGTTGCTATTTTATAATATAATATAATATACATATACTCGTTTGACAATGATTCGCGTAAATATATTATAATTATGGCAATATTCATTCACTTTACTTTAAAGTTTAAATAAACACAAACTTAGGCTTCTGTTATTAAAATGTATTTTACATGCCAATTAAATTTTCCTGCTAGGGACACGGTAAACAATTTACAACAAAACTAAACACAACATCGATAGCCTTATTTGCCCATGCCAGTGTTTTGGTATAATGTCACTTAATACTCATTCTTTTAATTTAATATAGTTAAAAAACCAACACTGACAAAATTTAAAGGGACATTTTCCAGGCCATTTTTGTGTGATGTGTGTTTTTAATACCTCTGTTTCCTTCTAGAAACTTATTTTAATTGTATTATTTTCTTTAGTCATTCAGATTTATTCAGATTTATTTTTAAGTATCATACCACCCCGTTCTATTCATTCTGGAATCATTCATTTAAAATTAAAAATAATACATTAAAAATAACGAAAATTTTAATTTTTGTCAGTACTTAGTAACTTATAAACTGATTTGCAAAATTATTTCTTTATTTGTAAGAATAAGCTTTTGTTATAGCTAGGTTCTTCTATTGTTACAATATTTAGATATTTATCTTTCTATATAAATCTGGAAAAATGGGTCATCCGTATTGCGTATTTCTTACTGTTTAGGGGCGGTAGTAATTTGTTTTCTATAATTATAAGGTAAGTATCGTGATTAATCTGGAATAATCATAAAGTATTACCAACAAATGAATAAAGTTCATTTTGCCGGTTTATAGATTTGAACTATCGAGCCTACTAGTAGGCCGAACGTAATTTTTTCTACCCATCCGTTTGTAAAGCTAACCAGTGTCATTATAATATCAGAGGCATGACAAGACAATACATAAAATTAACAAGCAAAAAACTAAAAACTGATATTATTATTGCAAGTCGGGAAAAAAATTAAGACCTAAGCCACTTTGTTATATTTTCTCATCTTTCTCTATATATTTACTTTACCTACGTAAAATTCATATTAAAGCACCACGTCACAAACATCAAAACATCCCCTAGCGCAAATCTCTTGGAGATCAGCGATGCGATGCGACCGGAAATTAAGACACGAGGTCGGACTCCCCCGTATTTCCGGTTCCGCTCGGACATCACCTTGCACGGATGATGGTTATCGGATCTGGAGGTGATATATCTTTGTTCTGTTTAGTTGAAACGATTCTAATAATTTTGTGAGACAATCTTCACATATTTTTACTATCGAAGGCACATTATCGGCCTAAGAATATGCGGACTTCTAATATCTGCCTTTGAGATGTCGTAAAAAGCGACTAAATATACCTAAGCTGAATGAACAGCATGTATGATTGTACGATATTGAGGCGACTAGAATGGAAATGTACTTTAGGCGCTCAAAAAGCTCTTCACAACAGCAAATTCCGTAAACAACCGAAAGAGAATTTCAATGTGAGTCTTGAGGAAGATGTCCAGCCGAAATAACAAAAGTAATATATACATACAATTTTTGTATTTTTTAATAGCGACCGCAACTCAAAGCTGGGATCAGGGTAAGAAAATGATAACAATATGAGAACTGGATAAGTTTATCTCTAAGTCAATGGACTCAGCATTTTTTGAGCTCAAATAACACGTATAGCTGCAACTATTCAAAGATTTTCGTAAACCAGAAAGTAATACTCATTAAAAAAACTAAAGTTCAATATTTTTCAGTATATTGTAGACTATCTCCAAACCTGTGATATTTTTATTTATAGCTGATATGCTAACCATAAAGACTGCCATCCATAGCCAACAACCAGGAACGACAGCTTAATTTGCCCTCCGAAGCACGTGTACGCTCAGTAGTAATGTCACTAGCGATCACCCATCTAAGTCATGACCGCGGCGGATGTTGCTTAACTAAGCTGATCGGTTATGACCAGCTAAGCAAACTACGCTACGAGCACTTCAAAAAACATAAGTATAAATTTGTACTCATGCATACATACGACATTTTATCCAATAACGTGAACGCATCAAATCCAGCGGGTGTCCGTTTTACGACGTCCACGAGGAACCCTAATCTCGCGGACCCACCTTGATGCCTTAATAACGTCACGTGGCCGCACGTCGTAAAGATTATCTGATGGAAGACCTCTTTGGGGGTTATGGTAGCCTGGTACAAAAGCTTTATCGATATTTACTACTTTTAAGAAAGTTTTTATTGACTGCGAATTTGTTTAATCTCGATACGTTGACTATTAACCACAATGTCACCTGCTAGTAAGTGATGAAATGTTGAAAGCCAATAATGGAAACTTTTTTTACGATTGTGAGCGAACAAGCTTTGTGCCCACCTGATGTAAGACGGTAACCTCTGCCTTTGACAGATGCAGTTTGTCACAAGTGGCAAACTGCACTGCGCTCCACGAAGTTGTTAATTTGCGTGTGCCTGTAATTTCACCGGCATACAAACCGGAAAATAGTAATGCGAACTTTGCTTTTTGGCGGTAGAAGTAGATATGGTATGGTGGCAGTACTTCTTCAGACCACCTCGCATAAGAGTTCTACGTACTAAAAACTGCTTCTCAAGACAGACGGTCGGCACACACCGTTAGGTGACTGGTAATTTTTTTTTTGTTGATTGTGGTAGTAACTTGCCATGTAAGGACGTACAAAATACTATCACACGATGCAATGACAAGGCATTTAACTGTCGTCATTTGTGGTAGAAATCCTTACATGCATTGCGATCTGAACTCTCATACTACTGGCAATTGGAATCTGATCATAACAATACAACATACAATCCACTAAACTGTGAATACTAAACCAAGCCAAACCACAAAAAACTAGGACCACTGATTTATCTCGCACTTTGTGTCCAGAACGCAAGTCAAAGGCATGCGCTAATAACATCCTTAAATTTAAATATTTTAGACATAGGAGTATTCATTAATACTTTGGTAGAACCTGCATCGGAGATTGCATTAAAAATATATAAGATGTGTATGAGATAATGTAAGGATTAAGGTTATGATGGGACTGACCTGGACTGACTGACTGGTCAAGAGACAAATGTCCCTAAATTAAATGAAGATTATATAAAAGAACCCGCACTTACAGAAGTTCCATACACTGTTTTTTTTTTATACCTGATAGTAGGTAGGTAGGATAGTAGGTAGTGAGGTAGTAGTCAAAGGCTAACCGCCTTTGACTACTACCTCACCTGATGGTAAGTGATGATGTGGTCGAAGATACTGGCTAACCTAAAAGTACTGACTCTCAATGAAAGCTGCCGGAAGACACCGTTAGGTGCTTGGCGACAGATTTTCTACTTGAGGGTGGTAGCTAGCCAGGCGGGCATTCGCTAAATGACGTACCACAAGCTGTAACGTGCCTTCCGAAGCACGGAAGCGCACAGTAGTAATGTCACTAACGGTCACCCATCAAACTCATGACCGCGGGCGACGTTGCTTAACTTTGCTAATCGGTTAAGAACAACTTAGTAAACTCCGCTACGAGCGCTTCAAAATACAGTCCTGACTGACCAACATTGCATGTTGTATCATGTAACATCGAATTTTAATTTATACATCAAGCATGTCCACGGCTCGCCATCAAATCCTAGACATATAACTCATAAAAACTGTACACCTAACTTGTAACAAAAAGTCCCGTATTTTTTTAGTACGCCCAGGGCCGTCCGAGGGAACAAGTTGGGGCAATAAATGCGGCCGGGGCGGATCGGTGCGCCGAAACATATAAAATATATAAAGTTTGACCGCCAGCGATGTCATGTGACCACCTACGGGAATGTTTGGCTTACATGTCGTGACGACTTCTGAAACGATGATTCTTCTTGGTGATTCAACCAATGGTCAAAGGAAAAAAAGTTGGACCACCGATAAACTGTTTTTATTGGATGTTGTTACCTACCTATAAAACATATTCATGTTTAGTAATAGGTAATAATGTAAGGATGACCTTGACACTTTAGGTAAATTAATTCAGTCCCACACGTCAATTCGATAATTGCAAGATTTTAAAAAGACACTTAGAAATGTACTTGCATCTTTTCTATTCTATATTTATATATTATATTTTTATTGTATATAGAGGAGCAATTAAGAACTTTCCCACCAGTAGATAAGTGATAGTGTGATCGGTGATACAGTTCACAGCATAAGATTATAAGGACTGTCCTATAACCCATTGGATGTCATAAAAAACAACTTATACTATTTCTTTATTTCCTCGACGACAGCTCCTGGGAAACCTTGAACGAACGTTCTTTTTACATTATGTATGCATTATATTATAAAAAATATGACGTTTACGCACGTACATATCAGACACGCACATATATCAGAGTCGGAAAAACTCTCGTATAACCTTAGAAAATAAAGAAATGGAAATAGTATAGGGAAATACACCCAATGAACATACCACCACTTACGTCAATAAGAGTGGGGTGTTGGTGTATATTAGGTATATGACAACAAAGCTCCTGACCGACGATCGCGAAAGTAACTAAAAGCCAAACCAAAGCCAAAAGTTTTTGCAATCATGGCCTTATGTTGTCTTTGTCTTGTTAGAGAACATGTACTACCTCCCTCCTCCTCAACCCTCACACTATTCGGATAATGGTAGAAAGATGATGTGGCCAAAGATTGGTAGTAGATCTAAAATTCAAACTGAAAAAAGAACTGGCTTCAAGATCACACACGCTTCAAGATGTTGGTCACTTAAACAGTTTAAATATCTATCTCTTGATATTTTATATATTAGATGCCATGTAAACTTACCGCGCCGTAACCAATATTGTATCAAGGAGAAGTGTCCACGTAGAGACGTGTTTGTATGAAAAATATTCCAATATCCACCCCTCCACCTGCCACCCTCCATAACCGCGGGGTGGTCAGATAATAATGTGTAGCTACATATACACAGAGCTTAGATAAGTTAGCATGTCGGTTGACATTATTTATTAAATAAAAATTAAACGATTTTATCGGTTTAAATTAGGTTTATTCTACATTATTTTTATCTCTAAGACGATGCGAAGATAACGCGGCATTTAAAACAATGCTTTTTTTTGTGGTCAAAGCTAAGCCCTGATCTAAAATTACATTAATTTGTACGTTTGTGTAATAATCCCAAATACCTTAGAAACAATTTTTTCAACATACTGTTGATAAAGAAATCCTTTTTTTTTTACCGGCGTGGCGGTAAATTAATACGAAAGGCAAGTCATTATAATCGGGAAATCATGTTTTACATATCGGATTTCGTAATAACCTGCTAGAGTGATGCTAGCCAGCCGGTTCCAAAAACCCCATTTTTATAATGATATAGTGAAGGTACAAGCGTGTGGCCCACTTCATGTTAAAGGTAACCTCTGCCTATTACAAATATGCATTCCGACTCAAATGACGAATTGCTCTGTGTCCTTCACCATGAGATATACAGTTGTTAAGTCTCATGTACATTTTACTAGCTCTCTAGGACTGCTGCCGTCAGTTCCACCATGCGGTGAAGCTGAACCTGGCGCTGGAGATCGAACCATGGATCTGCGGTTCGGAAGTCCATATCTATTACCGCTGGCTATCACTGCCTTATAATATATAATATAAAAAGCAAAATATATTACAATAATTACAACAACTATCACTAAAGTCAATATAAAATAATTTTCTAAACATGCAAAACCTGAATTACTATTTAAAACTATAAGTTCACTATAGCACTATTTTAGCAGATCCATAATTTAAAGTTATAGCTGCAAGTATTATAAAAGTTTTCAGTCAAGCATAACCGAAGGCAAGCAACAGTTTTGGAATATAAGGTGATCGCAACAAGATGGCTTTTTTGAGGGCTTAAGGTCGGTCGCTTGTCAAATTATATGTTTTCATTCGGCGAAGGAATAATAATCGGAATGATATACCGGCACCGTCGGGACGGCGATATTTTGAATGGACCTTAGTCCATTTGCGGGGACAGTTTTCTTTCTTTTCACGATTTGAATTCTTCTTTGTTTGTTTTTAGGTAAGTATATAAAGAAAGAGAGATGATATATTGGCATAAAAAAGCAACCATATCAATTTACCGATAGTTATCGGCATCTACTACAGTTCACATTGATTAGAGAGATAAGATAAGTGCAATTATTACACATACTCCTCAGGATTCCTTGACAAACCAAAATATTACTTTGGAAACTATCGCGAGTTTTATCCATATTAACTTATTAAGAAACGGCTAGGACCCGCGTTATATTTAGCACGGGCCTCAGCGCGTAACCAGTTACGCGCTGAGGCCCGTGCTCGTCGCTTCGCGCAATCGTGACTCCCAGACGACTTCAAAAGTCCGAAACTGGTCGGAATCTTTCCGGTAAATATAACGCGGGTCCTAGCCGGTTCCTACTAAGTTAAACAAAAATATTTTTGATTTTATCATATGTTATTATTATGTGCGTTTTGTTACACAAAATGAATAAACATTTAATTGAACGACCTAAGTAAGGAATGCGTTTATTTATAAATATTGTTACATCCTTCCTATTTTGAATAGTATGTACCTACCTATTAGTTGTCTCAACCAATATAAGGAATATTCCTTATACTGTGTCTGAACTCAATTTCATGTTCACTTTGTTTAGATACTCTTAGCAGCTAAAACAAGAAGGTTAACAAACTCCAAACCACTTGGAAATTCAACACACACAATTTGTAAAACACAATTTTTCCTTCTATCAACTCGTACCAATCTAATTTAGAATAAATACGCAATCACATCCAAAAACCAGGGGAAGGTGGGCGAAACGCGGACATACCAATAAAAGTAATAAAACCGACGGACGGTGCTACTGGCGACATGTGGGTGGCCACTTGCATTTTTTAAAAATAAAATTTGCATACGTTTAGGGTCCCGCTCGGTCGCCTGTCCAGACATTTTTAAACAATATTACGGGCAAGGAGTGTATGAAATGCTCCCTTGTACCGACGTCGATGGGCCATGGTTTCAAGGGAAGGTTCTTTAATGAAATTGTTTGCTGGCGGTACGCGATGCTGTAAAGTTTTATTAGGATTACACGGAATTTTTATTTCTATTAAAACGGTTTTGTTAGATAGGAATTCGAATTTTCTTTTGGGATAAAAATACGTATCCAGCTATAGCTGGTGTGTTTGAATATTAAGTGGTTGTTTGCGTTAGTTAATTATTTACCTGTTTTTATTAAGAACCTAAGATTCACTGGAATAAGTCTGCTGGAAGAATTGTAAAAAGAGTGTTGGCTAAAGATTAATCATAAAATCGTATCTTGCTTGCCATATGAAATTATGGTATCTTGGAGTTTTTTACGTTATTTATGCAAACGTAATATAAGTGATTTCAGACAGTTGTACGTGTCTTAGGCTAGTTATAATTATGCACCCTGTAAGGGCGTTAAGGGTTAACCTAGAGCCTGGTCAGCAACCATAGTACTTGGTGATCGGGCTTGTTTTCTTACTTTTGTGCCTCTATTGTGCGACCTTGTTTGCATCTAGTCATGAGATCCAATATCGTCCAGGAAAACCAGCTGCTCGATGACACTGGAACAGGCCTCCCTGACGGTCCCTGATGTGACAAGGTGTTCTTCTCTTTGAGATGCCACACTGCTGCATTCCACGAGTACGTGTGCGTCTGGCTCTGCACAAGGAACTTAGATGTAAGTTAGTCTATGGCAGATCTAAGCACCAGTTGAGCCTGGGGGTTAGGTAATTAAAATCCATATTCTTTAAAAGTGGCGAAAGGACTCCCTCTTGGGGCCAGCTACTATAAGTAACGTTTTATTTTGACTTAGAAACTGGATCCATGTTCTTGAGGGCCACTTCCTATTATACGTGTACACTGCTAACCCAAAATTAGGTAAAACAGCTGTCAAAGGCTATAACTTGCAAGTTATTAAAAAGTATCTCTTAATTTCCCGTACTGTAATATTTTTTTAATATATTTCCTTTATTTTTTTCAATGTTTAGTCCTCTGCGTGGGACCAATTTCAAGTAGCTAATGTATTTAGGTACCCTTTATTGGGACATCATAAATCGATGTTCTAACAAAACTTTAAAGTGTCACCTTTCAAGTGCTACCTCCATTCAAGATGACACACCGTTCCATCATGTCCTTCGATACCTCATTCCCCTTTTAACATGTCAAAACCATTCATCTCCACCGGGCATCTGTGATGCTACTTAACTGGCTATTTCCAGCCAATCCCCATTCTAATATCCAAATTAAAAGGCCCATTTAGAATGCCTGAGAATGTGCCACTGCACTGTTCGCACGTCTGTCACTTCACAGCATCATTACATTACACTTTTAAAACAAAACCACCTCAAAACTTCAAGATACGTTACTGTTCTGTTCAATTTTGAATCTTAACATGTACTAAATAAGAAGTAAGGAGGAATTGAAGTTGCATGTCCATTTCCATATCTCCCACGGTGTAGTATCTATTTATGTATGTGTGTGTTGCCGTGTGTATGTCGTTCATTATGAAACGGGAAACTTCAGTGTTAACGGAAGGGTATAGATAGGTTACAATGTTGAAATCGTTATTACTTACATATAGGTGATATTTATATATTTGAAGATAATATATATAGTTAAGTTTGCATGTGATTTAGTGTAATATATATTCATTTATTATCCTCCTGGTGTACATGAGTTAAATGTATTTATTTAATAAGATATTCCAATGCACTTTAAGATTCACCAAAATCAAATCAATATTTATTTTTAGTTATTTTTTTTTATTACTTTTTACATATAAATTTATTACGTTTTTTTTTATAATCAATAGAAAATATGATAGCTTGATATGTTCCGTGTTAAAATATATGGTAAAAATTATACACCAAATTATTTTCATATAAAAATATTAACTTGGCAGAATACGTGTTCCATATACTAGCTCCAGTAAAAGGAGCACCCAGTTAGATATCATAAATACATGTGATACTAATTTAATGGACGTTATGAGTGGGCTGATATATCCAATTTAAAATCATACATCAAATAGTACTTACATTAGAAAACAAACATCGGCCGTTCACCGCAGCGCCGCCGTGACGCGAGTTTTTATCGCCTTTTTTCTTTAAAATATATATATTTTTTATTTTAATTTCGCAGGCGGTCCACATGTGGCGCCTTTACCCTTCCCACGTCACCTTTGCGGGGTCCCGACAAACATAATACTTCGCTTGTATTGACTCTTATGTTGTTAGTTTAAAGTTGTTTTTGCATAGTTTATTTGTTATATACATTTTTGTGAGGTGTTTATAAGCGTTAAATTAACATGAGTTAAGCGCAGACACGTTTATGGAATAACGTCCTAAACACCTGGGCTTATGTGCAACGAACGTATTTATTTGATTTCCAAGAAAGGGTTTCAAGTTGTATTTTGGTGTAGTTAGTACATAAATTTTACACATATAACTTAATACACACATAAATTTTGTACGTATATTTTTTTCATTTGTAAAAAAATAAAAAATAAAATAATTTGTAATAGTTTGACGAGGTATAGGTATATTTAGCAAGAGGCCGTCTTATTGGTAGTGGACAACACTGCTGCCTTTTTGCGTGCAGGAAAATTTACTGGGGAAACAAGACGTGAACTAAGGTCTTCGGGTAACAGTGCAGTTTTATTTTTATAAATAATAGACAACCTTTCAAACATGATCCCACCAGAAAGTAAATTAAAATGTCTCGAAGAAGATGTACTATGACACTAACTGAACACCGTTGTTCACAAACATCCTCACTACTAGAAGGCTCGCGGTGCTCCATGGTATAGCATCAGCTCCTTTCTAAATGATGAAGGAAGGTGAGCAGCTTCCACACCTCTGATTTATTCGAAGTCTGTTATCCTGTTACTTCAATGGTATTTCAAGAACTCGGTAACATGTTTTGATTCTGTAGTATCACGTACTTATATCATTTTCAGGATACCTTTACCTCATCAGTTTCATCACCAACTTACATCACAGGTATCTCATTTGGGCTTATTGAAATGGAATTAATGAATAAGTCAATAGGATGGTGAAGGTTGGTTGTTATTCGAGGATTTTTTTAATTTACATATGAGGTTATCAATTATAAATTCTACCAAGACGGAAAAAATCAAGTTTTCTTTCTGCCCCTTGACTAAAGGTGTTCAAACTATAGTTATACCTATCTCAATGTATTGTCTATAATAACCAAACCTTATGACCTTATAAAAATATTTTTTTCTTTTGTATTATCACTATCACCTGCTATTATATAAGTATACCTACATAACAGTAGGTAGGTGATAGAACAGAAGTAATATTTACTTGTACCTATTTATAGATCTACTTCAAATGACACAGATATCGCTAATGATCTCAACAGCTACAGCTTCAGTGTCCGTATGTCTGTAGGCCGATAAATCAAGGCGCGATGACAACCCGCTAATGCGCGTAACGGGCGGACTCGGCTGAGCAAACATAGCGAGGTGCTGTGATTAAGATTTTGTGATGGAAGAAGTGAGTAATTACTGTTCTATGATGAGGTGCGAGCAGGCTTTTGGAGTGGTGAAGAAACTTGTCACAACTGCAGCCCAAGAGTGAGAGACCAAGCGAATATTGACGCGGGTTCTAATTAGGGTTACCACCTTTTTTTAGGACGAATAGAGTACTTTTTTATTTTTGTCCTACAAAAATAAAAAAGTACTCTATTCGTCCTGTATAATGTACGGAGAATAATAAAAGAGTAAACATTTTTATCATTATATGTCCTTAAAACATATTTTCTTTATTATTCTGCATTACTTTTTCGCATGTTTCATCTTTATTTACTTTACTTAATATTTACATTACATGTTCAAAATGTTAATGATACCAGCTTTTTTAAGTCTCTTACTGATAACCAGTAACGAGCCACTAACAATCAGTTTTACATAAATAGAGTATTTTAGCGTACTTTATTGGTGTCGTAGATTATAAAGTACGCCTACATGAAAAAGAGGACAATACTCTATTTTAGAGTACGGGTGGTAACCCTAGTTCTAATGAACATTATCATTCTAAATCTTTTTTAAATGTACGAGTAAGTAGAAGGGTAGCGATATCATTACGAGAGTTGACTGAAAAAGCTTTTCCTTTGATGAAATCCGCTAGTCTAGTTGATTGTCCCTAAAAGTTACAGAAGAGAAATGAGAACACTAAATTCACAAATTATTCCACCTGTTGAGATGGCCTAGTAGTTGATGCTTTGTAGCAGTGATAGCTCAGTGGCATTGGCTATGGACTGCCGAGCAAAAGGTCCATGGTTCGAACCCCGCCGCGGGCTTGAGCTTTACCGCATGGTGGAAGGGCATTTTGCGAATGCTCGCCTGGCTAGCGACCACCCTCAAGTAGAAAATCTGTCACCAAGCACCTAACGATGTGTTCCGGCAGCAGTCCTTGAGAGCCAGTGAAATTACAGCCACATGAGACTTAACAACTATGGCTCAAGGTGATGGGCGCAGTGACGTGTGACGAAATGCATCTGTTATAGGCAGAGGTTAGTCCGCTTAACATCAGGTGAGCCTCGAGCTTGTTCCGTCACAATAACATTTAAAAAAAAGTTAACGTGTCCGGTGCGTGATACCGGGATCTTCAATTTCTGTTTTACATAGCATTTTTGTATCATAAGTTTGCTTCATACTACTAAAGTCTAAAATATTCTTGTTTATTGCTTTTCAGTACCTGCATTGAAACTGTCAATACTTGGATGGGTGACCACTATTTGCTACTGAACGTGCACGTGTTTCAGAGAACTGTGGATCCGTCTGTCCAAGTTTACTTGGGATGGCAGTCGTTAAAGCATTGTGGTAGGGCATTTGGCGACTTCCCGTCTGGCTAACTACCACCCTCAATTAGAAAATCTGTCGCAGCTGTCCTTAAGAGCCAGTTATTCTAAATTATGCTGATGCTCTTTATGACAGAGTATAATTTTAATATTTTATTATTATTATCTATACTTATAATCATGTAATAATAATTTTAAACATCTCTAAAGACATGTATACCTTTTCCTTTATTCAAATTTAAAACATCGGTTTCCCACTATTTTACTAACAACGATTTAAGCGGATCAGAACTTCAAATATCCGGAAATGACAAATAAAAAAAAACCATCGACAAGCACCAATAAGTGGGAGTATCCAAAAATACTCGTTTACTAGAACACGGCATGACAGGTGTGGCTACGAGTCACAGATTACTCAGATTAGACATAGTTACTACGTAACGCTTAGTTACAAAATAACCACTGGCCACGAAGCCGGTATACATCACTGTCAATGTTCTTAGACTTTTAAGAAAGAGGGTAAACAGAATATAAACAGTTGTTTTACTATCAAGTGACGAGACATGCCGAACGCGGGGTGGAGTATATATCATATCATGACATAACATATCCAGAATTAATTTAATAATTAGTTTTGTACTTGTGTACAATATTTTTCAGTCCAGAAGTACACACATTTTCCCGTACGAAGGCGCGTTTCTAATTTTTTGTGTATTTGCAACGACTACTGCCTACCCCACTAGGGTACACATTTTACATCATGTACATTAACATTTACGGGTGTAAACGTGTTGCGGGTGCACTAAGACGTAGCGTACAAACGAGGTGTATCAGTACAAATAGGGATCTACAATTTACTGTGGGCTCATGAAGGTGCGCCTTCGTTACTGAACAGGCCTGTACATAAGTACTTACCTTTTCTTTTTTTTAGGTTTTGAAACTTTTCATATTTAATGAACTATTACACAAATGTAATAACAAATATTTTTAAAATATTTTAAGAAAACATTAAATGAATATCTTAATAAAACACTTAAAAATATAAAAAATGTATCTAGTGACAATTCCGCCTTATTTTCCTGTTAAGCCGACGTGACGTTACAAACGCCACGCAGTCAAACCGGAAAAGTTTTCAACGCGTACGCTTCTACACGAAGCATCCTCAGGAGGTCTTGACTCTACGAGCGCACGATCGAGAAAATAAAAAAAATAACTAAATCTATATATTAACTAAAAGTGTAATGGAAAAAAATGCTCCGTTTTCTACCAGTATGCAATTATAAGTACAAAATAAAGCTCAGGTCACTGTCCTATCTTCTTTTATATATTTCATAGTTAAATGGTTAAAATAGACTGTGCCGTTGGCATAGTTGTATTTGACCTCAACCTAACACCATATCGGAATCTCAAGATCCGGTGTTAAGTTAGAACATAAATGATTTACCTCTACGAAATGGGTATAGTGAAAGTGTGAACTTCCGAATATTTATAAACCGTCTTTCATTAAGATGATCACTCATTAACTCGAAAGGAGATTGAAAGGACGAACGTTGATACGTTTCATGACTGGTGTAAACAACAAACGTGAAGATTGCTTCGTTTTTCACTTTATTTGCATAGAGTAGACAAAATAAGAGATTAAAATGTTATATAATTAAAAGTGACTGAATGGCCCTTTGTCCACCCCTGCCGTTAGGGACTATACTCAAAGGGCAAAACGAAGCCCCACTATGTCAAGTATGTCTGTTTGTCTTACCTAAGAAATACCCTAAAAACTATTTAAGTTACACTTGGTATATAATAATAATATATATTATGATAATACTGGTAAGTATTATGTATTGTTGATGAATGGAAATTAATTTTATAAGCAGTATGTATATCTGAAAAAATAAATGATATATTTTTCAAATACAAAACGGAACCTTTATTAACACTGAGTTTTTCATAATTTATGAAAAACTTGTGGAAGTCCGACCATGTTAATGAAAGCTCATGCAGAGTGATTTGAATCAGGATGACTTCAACAAGTTATTTCATCATTTTCAGTGTTGGAAGTGAATTCTACTTTTTGTTTAATCCTTTCTTTCTGTCGGGATTTTCCAAATAATATTTGAAATATAAAACAAATAAAGTTATGAGAATGTGTGAGAGAGTGTATGGGTCGAGGGTGTGTTTGAGGGTAAGTGTGTCTGTGTGTATGCGTGTGTTTAAAAACGCACTGTTTTGTAATCTCGAGGTGTTGGGTTCTATTTCTTGAACAGTAATAAAAGTTTTCACAGGATATCTCTCACCACACTACACCGGCAGACGTATGTTGTACTCGTATGTTATAATTTATAACCAACGTCACATTTTAAATATTTTACCCTTTCAATTATTTTACAGTCAGCTTCAACGGATCTACGTTTCTTTTCTACTCATTTTGCATAGAAATTTTCACCGTCAAATATAAAGCCTTCCAAAACCGTAAATCCTCATCTGGGGGTAGATCACCAGATTTAGATGGGAGTCCAAACATAATTGAAGAGGTATGGAACTTCTAGAAGTATGTTTAGACTATTTCAAGACTTAAATTCATCTGCAAACCTTTCCTGATTTACGCATCAGTACCAAGGCATCGTTTATTGTTACATCTACAAGTCACGTAAAAATAGGCTACCACCATTTTTTTCCCTCGAATCCTAGTCCTATAATTACCACGAGGTCAGGAGCATCCATGTGGTCTGCACCTCCCATGTATTTATTACATATATCGCTATATTGAGTTAGAGTACTTTTAATTTTTGGTGGCTTGCTTTAGAATACTAATCCTTTTGGACTTATAAATAAACAGGTTACCCGGCTGGGACTATTGGACTTACTTGGTGATTAGTAGAAGCAACATTTAGGTACAACTGAGTTATCCATGCACCGTACTGAAACAACATTACCTAGAGAGGCATATTCGTATGACCCTCTTACTCTTTCTACATCGACATTTACACTAATATTATAAAGAGGAAAGATTAGTATTTTGATACGTAACGACTAAACTTAAAAACTGCTGGTACCATTTGGATAAAATTTGGTATGGAAATAGTTTAAAGCCCGGGAAAGGACATAGGATACTTTTTTATCCAACTGCGCAAAAAGAGGTTAATTGTTTCGCGCAATAACCGACGTACAGGCGGACGGAGCCTTGGGTGGAAAGCTAGTTTTTTATGAATTCAACTTTAATAATTAGGCACTCTGTATCAACCTATTTTGGCGATGTTTGCCTGTTCCTCCTTAACCCATACTTTTTTTTAGTGAATCTGAAGCACAAGTTTTTTTTTTTTTGTGCCTGTTAGGTTTGCCTTTGACCGCTCTCTGATGGTAAGTGATGATGTGGTCGAAGATGTTGTTCAGGCTAACCTAGAAGTACTGGCTCTCAAGGACAGCTGCCGGAACACATCGTTAGGTGCTTGGCGATAGATTTTCTACTTGAGGGTGGTAGCTAGCCAGGCGGGCATTTGCAAAATGCCCTACCACCATGCAGAACGTAAAAAGTTTATCAAAAGCAGTACACAACGATGTCACTATAGTCCAGGTAATCTTGCTTTCTCTGAACTAGAAAGTATCTACGTATACGGTAAACATAAGGACCGTTCACACTAAACAGTCAACGGTCGTCCATTAGCCCGTCACTACTCCTCTGGTGTGAACTAGCCATAATCATTATGTTTCAACCTGATTGATTATTATATTTTCTGTTTTTTTTTAATACAAGTAAAGATTCGGTGATGAGTATTATTATATTAGTGAGCAATGGATTAATAACATGTTGTCACTGCACTGTATTGTGTCACCCGAACTGCCGGGAGGCAGTGGCAGTTGGGATTGTGCCTGGTGTAATTTGCCATAATCCCCACGCTTGGCAGAAGTTTTGAAGATTGCAGTAAAAGATGGATATAATTCAAAAGGCCCTGCTAACATATCAATATCGATAACAATCATATCAAAATAGATTAGGTATATCGCGCCGCGCAGTTTTTTTTTTTTTTTTGTGTTATTGTGATGGAACAAGCGCGAGGCCCACATGATGTTAAGCGGTATCATCGGCCTATAACAGATGCATTTCATCACAAGTGACGAACTGCACTGCGCCCATCACCTTGAGACAGTTGTTGAGTCTCATTTTTGCTTGTTATTTCACTGGCTCTCAAGGACTGCTGCCGGAACACACCGTTAGGTGCTTGGCGACAGATTTTCTACTTGAGGGTGGTCGCTAGCCAGGCGGGCATTCGCAAAATGCCCTTCCACCATGCGGTAAAGCTCAAGCTCTGGGCGGGATTCGAACCATGGACCTGCTGCGCGGCAGTCCATAGCCAATGCCACTGAGCCATCACTGCTTCAAATTTCACACACACACAATTTATATATAACTAAATCTGCTCTCAGCAATGACAGGTAATATTTGAAGCAATAATATATAGTCAGGATATCATCGTTTATCGATGGTATTTTGCAATTTTGAAATTTTGCCTATGGACTGCCGCGCAGCACGTCCATGGTTCGAATCGCGCCGTGAGCAAGAGCTTCACCGTCTGGTCACAGCCTGGACACTCGACTCATTCTCTATACAAAAGCCGCGTAGTATTATTATATGTTCTATGGTCTGGTGCAAAAGCATTTTGCGAATGCCCGCCAGGCTAGAGACCACCCTCAAGAAAGAAAACTGTCTCGCCAAGCACATAACGGTGTGTTCCGGAAGCAGTCCTTGAGAGCCAGTGAAATTGCAGGCAAATGAGACTTAACAACTTTGTTACAAAATTACAAATATACGATAGAAAAAATTTAAGTCATGTGCGGGATTCTAACCCGCGTTTATCCACCCCTTTAGCCGAAGTATGCTGTAACCAATTGAGCTAACATGACATGACGTCATAACTCAAATCTCTCCTATCGTTCTTTAACCATCGTATTGGGATGGAGTGACATCTATAATAATCTATAAAGTAATGTAATCCGCATAGCAGGCGTTATTGCAAACCAAACAATATTAAAGTTATAAGGTTGCGTCATCATTAACAAGAATAAAACCAATTGCAAAATTGGTCTTGCTTGTAGTACATCGTAAGTGGTATTATAGATAGATGTCACTCCATCCAAATACGATGGTTAAAGACCGATAGGAAAGATTTGAGTTATGACGTCATGTCATGTTGGCTCAATTGGTTAGAGCATACCCCTGCTCAAGGGGTGGATGGACGCGGGTTCGAGTCCGCACATGACTTCAATTTTTGCCATCGTATATTTGTAATTTTGTATGTAATCCGCATAGCAGGCGTTATTGCAAACATAACAATATCAAAATTAACAACTATGTCTCAAGGTGACATGCGCAGTGCAATTCGTGACTTGTGACGAAATGCATCTGTTATAGGCAGAGGCTAGTCCGCTTAACATCTGGTGGTCCTCGACCGAGGTCGAGGTCCACCAGATAGCCTGTCAAAATAACACAAAAAAAGGACTCGTGTTATATTTACCGGGAAGACTCCGACTAGTTTCGGACTATTTTGGAGTGTTTCTTGTGGCAGTCACGATGGCGCTAATACTTATTATCAGTTGAAATATTTTGCGTAGGAAAGTACCTAGTTGACCCTGTGTAGTTCTGGTTTGTATTGGTTAAAAATGTATTATTTTGTAAATGCTTAAAACTAAGTACCTTAAAAATCTAAAATTTTAAATATCTACAATTTTAAATTTCTTTACTAAACATGTATTGATTTGAGATCAAACAAAGTATTTCGAAGTGTAGCAGAATTATTTTTAGTGCTAGTTTTTTAGATTTACGTAGTTACATTCTTTGTGATTCATATGAATAAAAGTTTGTAAACGTTCTGTATGTGATATATTATTATGTGTTTATCAGACTAATATTACAAAAATATACATGCAAAAATTTGTATGTGAAGATGTGAGAGTGTGTGTTTATTACTCCTTCACGCTAAAACGGCTGAAATGATTTGGACGAAACTTGGAATTTACATGATATAATCTACTACTAAAGGGTTTTTCAACAAGAACTTTGTTTTCTAAAACAAAGAATTTCGATGAAGATGATTCAAATTTTGATTGTATTATGAAGAGAAATGTTTGTCAATTATGAATGAAAAATGATATCTGACAAATGTCCACCACGAGCACGCTGACAGATGTCGATTCTTTCATCATTTTTTAATCACTTTTTCACAAAATCCAAATCCCAAGCCGCGTGCCATGCGTGGGGATTATGGCAAATACCCTCTTAATAGGCGAGGCTGTGTTCAGCAGTAGACGATCCGGCTGATACAGTATAGTAAGTACATATTTTGCGAGAGACAGTTATTTTTAAAGTAAGGTTCAACATTAATTTGAAATGATTGAGAACTTTAAACACCAGAAGAAGGTAATATCTAGACAAATATGGGCCCGGGATAACAGCTGCTGGCAAAATTGACGAACTAATAATGTTTGATGGACCGTATGTCGTACTGAGTAATTCGTGGTACCTATCAGGTCACAGGAATCAGCGCATCTCGGACCGGATGGACGATTCGCGGAATCGTTCGATGTATCGACTCGTCCTACATTGGACAACGATGCCGTTGTCGTGAGATGGATGCATGCATGTGTTATGTGTAATCGACTTAAATCAAGGTCATCCTGGTATTTCGAAGACGATATATAATATTGACGTTTTTTTAATAAATATAAAGCTACATGTACTTAATCGTATGTATAATACAATACATGACAACAAAGTATAAAAGTTTTAGTCATACTCTAAGTAAAAACAAACATAACGACAGCATTCAAAAAAGGTATATTAAAAAAGAGATATTTTAAGATAACATAAAAATCATGCATTAGAAATACACTTAAATTTTATAAATAAATCTAGTGACAATTCCGGCAAATCTTTATATATATATATATTTCTTGTTAAGCCGATGTGACGTCACAAACGCCACGCAGCCAAACCGGAAGAATATTCGACGCGTTTCGATTCTGCACGTAACATCCTCAGAAGGTCTTGACTCTCCGAGCGCGCGATAGAGATAAAAGGTATAAAGGCTAATAAGCTAACCTATAAGAAACTAACATTTATGGCGGGAAATTTAAAATTTAAACAGTTTCATCGTGCTTGTAGCTAACTATTCTACACGAACATTGTTTTCGCGGGTTCAAAATAACCTTTCTCGTATTATCTTGAAATGCAACACCGATGCACATGATTCCATAAGTTACTCCTAAATGATAAAACAAAAGTTACTTTTAAACCATTTGGAATGAACAATTTGAAGCAGTGATGGCTCAGTGGCATTGGCTATGGACTGCCGCGCAGCAGGTCCATGGTTCGAATCCCGCCGCGGGCTTGAGCTTCACCGCATGGTGGAAGGGCATTTTGCGAATGCCCGCCTGGCTAGCGACCACCCTCAAGTAGAAAATCTGTCGCCAAGCACCTAACGGTGTGTTCCGGCATTAGTCCTTGAGAGCCAGTGAAATTACAGGCACATGAGACTTAAGAACTATGTCTGAAGGTGACGAGCGCAGTGCAATTCGTGACTTGTGACGAAATGCATCTGTTATAGGCAGAGCTTAGTCCGCTTAACATCAGGTGGGCCTCGAGCTTGACCCGTCACTATCATATAAAAAAAGAAATAAAAAAAAAAACTCTCAACACATTTTCGAATTGTATGTACAGTTTTTGAGCATGCGATGCCTTCAAAACTTAAAAGTTCCGTTGTCGAGCTTGAAAGCTGTTAGATATGAACCATACACCTTACAGATAGCAAAAGGTCTTCATGTTAAGTGATATTATGGTTGAAATTGGTAAACAGGCATATCCTAAAAGAACTGGCTCTCTACTAGAGAGCTAGCCATGGCGAGCATCCAACAATTAGCTCTACCACAGTGCGGTAACGTTCAAGACCGGACCAGGATTCGAACTATGGATCTTCGGCTCGACAGTCCATAGCAATTGTCACAGTGCCATCAATGCTTCAAGACTCAGGCAATAATTTCAACTAAACAATTTTTTTAATTTTAATTATTTGTTTTAATTCGTAAAGCAAACCATTGCATATTCGTTGAGGCTGCCAACTGTTATACAAATTACAAATTTACCAATCAATCACGAGTCATGTCTTTAGTTGTATCTCCACAAACTCAGTAGTCCACACATCCTGACACCTTAATCCCTCCACAGCATCCACAATCATCCTCTCCAACGTAAACGTTCCCCCGACTTCCTCAGATTAACTCTGTCAAATCAGTATATTTCTAAATACCCTCACCACAAATACCGATCGGAATCCCCTGGCCGATCGTCCGTGCAGGAATGCGCCTGTACAGGAATAGACGTCCCCAAAGGTAAACACTTGGTTATTTATTATACCTGGTCGATAGAGTTGTGCCAATTTTTTTCGTTTTACACCTCGAGAATGCAACGCGTTTATTTCTATGCACGTGATAAATCTCGGGAGAAAAATTTGACCGAACTCGGGCGGAGGTGGCGATGGACGCCCGAAGTAGTCGGTACTGAAATTCTTTTGCTGTGCGTAGACCAGAACGGCAGACTTGTATTTCAATTTAAAATTACTGCATAATTGCACTACGCCTGTCACCGTGAGACACAGTCGTTAAGTCTCATGTGCCTGTAATTTCACTGGCTCTCAAGGATTGCTGCCGGAACACACCATTAGGTGCTTGGCGATAGATTTTCTACTTGAGGGTAGTAGCTAGCCAAGCGGCCAATCGCAAAATACCCTTCTACCGCGCAGTGAAGCTCTGGCTGGCGGCGGGGATCGAACCAGGGACCTGCGGCACGGCAGTAACTATGTAGTTATTACCGCTCGGCTATCATCATCATTTTAAAACATATGATTATGGAAAGACGCAAAGCGATTTAATTTTTCGGTTTAATGCTATAATAGACATATCGCACATGCTCTGTTGGCTAGGTACCACCTAGGATACCTCAAACAATACCTAAACTTCTATAGAGACCATATTTGGCAAGTACCACCTTACTTGGGATATTGTTAACAAATTAATTAAATTTCATTGCCAACACAAATCTGTAAGACGTCGAGACACTGTACGAGAAAACGGAGTGCATAGGAAACGTTATGAATTTTATTAATGACAAACAAAACTGATTAGTCACGGGACCACGATCACTGCAAAGTGCTTGAAACGGGATAAAATAATGATATATTTTATGCGATTAAAACCGTAAAAGTTGTTTAACTACCAAATAGTGTCTTCCTTCAGCAGCAGTACTATTTTATAGCCGGCTAAGTTGGCCAGTTGACATATTCGACCACATCGTTTATACTAAGTGAACGGGATCAATTTAGAATTATGTTGTCTCTAACAAAACAAAAGAATAACAAAAAAATATATTCATAAAGTAATATTTTTCTAATTTTTTTTAACCGCCTCTCCAAACCTTCTTGAAAGAGGTAAAAAAAGTCATAAAAATTAATAACATTATTTATCACTCCGATATTAGTGAAATCCAAAAAATTCAATTCTATTCCTACCACCTGAAACCTGTCTTCATTTAAGGTGTATTTTGTGGACTTTCTTAAATATTGACTTTTCGATGAGGCTGATTAAGTCGCACGTTATAGCGATAATCACCGTATATAAACCGCCGTAAAAGTAAGGTATATTTTATGGTCAATACTGCAATTAATATCGTTTAACAAGTTTAATTCTGAAAATTCTTTACGGAAGGCGTTTTTGACGGTTTTGTTTATTATAAAACATGGCAAATTTTTATTGATTGGTGAAAATCATCTTAAGACTTGTGAATTCACCTTGCGTAGTTACAATTCAACGGTAAAAGGTCAAATTTGATTTAAGCTCCAAAGTCGTTTTTCTCAGTGTATAAAGTGTTAGTTGTTCAGTATTATTATATAAATAAATGAAGCACGCTAATCAACAGTGGCGCCTTACTCTCATATCTCAGCTGGCATCGGTAATGAGTGGTCGTTTTCTTTGAGCGGTGAATCTGTTTCCTGAACATTTGGTGTTTCTCTAAACCCAATATTTTAGATGTTTGTGGTGTAAAAATATTATAATTAAATATGTGCGCCTGCGACACCCGCTCTCCGCCATTACGTCGACAGACGTCGGCGCCGCAAACATCTAGAGTTGCCGTCGGCAACGACTCCCGTTCTGCACTTTCAGTTTCAGTTTCACTACGTTCAGGCATTTTAGCAGCATATTTTTCTTCTGTCAGTTAATAAGACAACGTTGCTTAACCTTAAAGTTGATTGGTTAAAAATTATTATATGGTAAAATATAATTCATTTAATTCCATTAAAATATCAAGCCATCAAGTCACTATGGATGACCTAAACCTGACACCTCAGGGCCCAGGATGCTGGCATCCGGCCGCGCCGGACGCGAATCAATGGGCCTCTGTACTTGGAGATTAGATACACGATACGCTTTACAATAACCTCCTTTGGCTTTCATGAAGGTGTGTCTGTTGATGGGAAGGATTTTGGCTGATGTGAGATAAGGTCAATTACCTGCCGGTTTGCTGACGCACAGCTCTGCATTTGCAAACTTACAGCTGTGACACCGATTCGTGGAACTCGTGTAATTTGAGCTCTGTGAACTGAATGTTATCTAGATTGACAGAAACTGACATGCATTTAAACTGAAAAGGTAAAACAAAAGACGGACTCTGAAGCGCTCGTAGCGAAGTTTACTTAGCTGTTCTCAACTGATTAGCAAAGTTAAGCAACGTCGCGCGCGGTAATGAGTTGGATGGGTGACCGCTAGTGACATTATACTACTGAGCGTTTCCGTGCTTCGGAGAGCACGTTAAGCCGTCGATCCCGGTTGTCGTCTTAGGATGGCAGTCGTTATAGCATGGTGGTAGGGCATTTTGCGAATGCCCGCCTGGCTAGCTACCACCCTCAAGTACAAAATCTGTAACCAAGCACCTAACGGTGTGTTCCGGCAGCTGTCCTTGAGAGCCATTACTTCTAGGTTAGCCTGAACAACATCTTCGACCACATCATCATTTACCATCAGGTGAGATAGTGGTCAAAGGCTAACCTATCAGGCATAAATAAAAAAATTAAACTCACATACTTGTCTGTGCAGTGACATAATATTTGAGTAGCAGTAGAACTCCTTGTGCCATTTCCTCCGAAGTAGTACTGCTACCTAACCTATTTCTCCCGGCAAGTTGCTGTGTTCCGGTTTGACGGATTTGGGTGACGGTAAAATTATAGGCACATGATACTTAACAAGTTTACGACGTCTTAGGGTGATGGGCTTAGAGCAGGCCGCCATTACAAACTGCACTGGTATAGGCAGAGGTTACAGCTTAACATCCAGTGAGCCTTGTGCTTGTACCATCACGATTGCATAAAAAATATGTAAGTATAGAACAAAAGAAACTATTGACTATTAAGTGCGAGTTATCAGTTCAAAAATTAAGCTATTTTTTTATCCCTGATGGGTTAGCCTTTGACCACTATCTCACCTGATGGTAAGTGATGATGTGGTCGAAGATGTTATTCAGGCTAACCTAGAAGTACTGGCTCTCAAAGACAGCTAAGCAAAACAGCTGCCGGAACACACCATTAGGTGCTTAGCGACAGATTTTCTACTTGAGGGTGATAGCTAGCCATGCGGGCATTCGCCCGCAAATGCGCAAATGCCCTACCACCATGCTTTAACGACTGCCATTCTAAGACGGCTTAACGTGCCCTCCGAAGCACGGAAGCGCTCAGTAGTAGTGTCACTAACGGTCACCCATCCAACTAATGACAGCGGTGGACGTTGCTTTACTTTCCTGATCGGTTAAAAACAGCTAAACAAACTTCGTACGAGCGAAAACTACTAATCCCCATCGTAATGTCCCGTGTTAAAAATCCAAGCATCAAACACTTACCTTCCATTCCCAAGATATAAAAATATCTCAATTCCTAATCTAATGATAAATTCCCTCGCTGAGATATCAGGTTCATACGCACTTATGTTTTTCACGTTATTTTCGAAGCACTTCCGATGATAAAACGCGTAGAGGCGATGTAATTAATAGACATGGACGTGTGAACTAATGCATGCCCATTTATCCAGAGAGATATCGGGTGGAGTGGTATTCTGGAACAGAGTAGAATTGTCGATGTATATTTTAGAGCTGCTGTTTGTAGACTTGCATTACTTGGTTTATGGTGTTAGGACCAACGAGCAATCTGTCTAATGCTAAACTTCTGCCCAGAGAGTCAAAATTCATGTTTTATAGGTTCATATGATTTAAAAAACGCATGTAATATTTTATTGTTATACGCCTGCTAAGTTAGAAAGCTTGTTATGAAGCAATGATAGCCGAGCTGTTATAGCTATGGACTGCGATGCCGCAGGTCCATTGTTCGATCCCCGCCGCTGGGTGGCACATGGTGGGAGGGCATCTGGCGAATGCCCGCCTGGCTAGCTACCACCCTCATGTAGACAATCTGTCACCAAGCACCTAACAGTGTGTTCTGGCAGCAGTCTTTGAGAGCCAGTAAAATCACAGGCACATGATGAGACTGTAATTCGTCACCAATGACATAACAACTGTATGTCATTGGTGACGAACTAGTGCAGTTCGTCACATGTCACGAAATGCATTGGAATGGATATATTTTGTTTCGTTTTGGTAGTAAAGTGTGTAAGCACGATATATAGACATCCTACAAAAAAAATATGTCACCAGATTAACAGTAAAATTCTAGAATAGTTCCTTAGGACACATCCCGGAATGAATCTGGTACAACACTCGTTACGAACAGACGGACACTAACGATGTTTTGATATATTATTAAATATGTGGCGGCCGGTTGTAAGTAATACCACCTGAATAGACCCACCGCGCTGTGGGATATTTTAGGTTATTCTAAAATTGTATATAGCGAGGCATCTATTGGCGAAACGATTTAACTAGGTACTATTTGAGCGAATACAAATGAAGTTCATTAAATATCTATGCTATCGTACAAAAATTTCCGCTTTCTATATGAAGGGTAATTGCAGATGTTAGTGTTATAACAAGATAAATTAATTTAAAAAATATAAAACCCAACTGCATAGTTTTTTGTTTTCGTTAAACATTTTATTGTTCAATGAAAAACTGCAAGTACTACCTACTAATGGACTCGTTTTATATATAGTCCTTCATTTTGATATCCCACTCGGCGGGTTTGGAAGAAAACATTTTTTTTTCATAACAAGGCGTCTAAAATCCGCCCGTTTGATTTTTTTATTTTTATGTATCTAGTGTCACTTGCACTATCAAGACGAATCTAATGTTATCTCATACATTAAAATCGGTTAAGCCATTTAGAATTTATGGTGGAATAAATAAACTCACAAACTTACATACATACATACATGAACCTTGAACAATTTACACTCCTTTTTTTAGGCAGTCGTGTAGGTTCAGTAGATTGTCTCTTACCTTTGGGTATAGTTTAGTACTTAGTTTTTGAAATATTAGTCAAATACTAGATTTTTCCTATACTTAAATTCACCTTAGGTATATAACTCCCATATAGATTCGGAAATAAACAGAGACAATAGAGTGAAATATATCAAAAGTTGTGTATCCAGCTGCGCACTACTAATCTGCAATGAAAATACATCGTATCGGCTAGACAGTTATTAGCTAGGGATTTTTTGGCTAATTGTGTGATATTAAGAAATAACATTTACAATGGCAAGTACTTGTGAAAAGCTCAAGTCTAGTTTATACTATTGTCATTGTTTAATTATATATACTTCTATTCCACATAGTAGCCACTATTCGTTGTACTATTAGTAGGTCTTCCAATAGGTACATTAAATAAATAAATTATTGGTTTCACAGTTCGACAACATAAATGCTTATATATTCACGTATGTACATTGAAAATGTAAATTCATTTAAAGCATTCAAAAGGCAACTAGCTCTGTACCTTATTGAGGAGCAATAAGGATAAGAATGCGTTAAATATGTGATGGATGTCTAAAGTGATTCGTGATTGTTTTGTATAACTGTTTTATTATATTGTTTGATTAGATACTATCAATTGTGACGAAGAATGTCTATTGAATATTTTAAGTCTAACCATGTTCTCGTGTAAGTGACTTTATGTCTTATTTGAGAATAAACTTCTTTAAACCTACATTGTACATGTATTTCCTGACACATCTATAAAGGGCTAATTCTCATTGCAGCGATTCTCATCGTCACTTTCATGGAAAATTTTGGTTTTTGCTTATTTGAAATAATTTTGAAAAAAAACTTATAGCGCTTGATAATAAGAGTAAACGAATATGTAAATTAATCAAATAATGCTTGTCGTTTGGAATACAAATAGTTTTGAAGTTCGAGATGCCACGAAAGTGAAGCGATGATCCACGGAAAAGATTCAGTAACTTTATAGCCAATCTTTTTCACAATTTACTACTGTTTATGAGACCAAATATTCATGAAGTAACCACTTAATCTTGTTTCCATAATTAAACAGGCAAATACATTAATTATCAGTTTGGTCCTAAGTTCAGTAATCACGAAATGCATATTATACAGAATAACTACTTTAATTAAAGCCACACAATTTCAGTGAGTACATTTTATTATAAACATCATTAATGTAGGTGAGATATAGGAAATTCACTGTAATTTAATTACCTGTACATTTATATTTTAGAGTAGGTACGTTTATACTCCAAAAGACCCTCTGAATCAAAATATTATCACATACCTTACTAACATCAAACACAAATTTTATATCATAAACTAACAATAATTGTGCGTCATTTGAACAAAAAATTTTATTTAAATTGTAATATCACAAGTTAATTTTAACATATACAAATAGTTTTGGGTGATAAAAAATAGTAAAAACTGTTGCTGCTAATTGGTCGTAATATGAAGTTTTTAAGTCTAATGTGTCTAAAACTCTCAAAAATATAAAACGAAACGATATTCTATAAAACAACAAACCAAACTGAAAAAATACTATGACATCTTTAGAACCTTTGTCAGCCTGCACTTTATCCTTTTCAAACACAAAAACATATTGTTACTAACTAATGCTGTTATTAACTAAAGACCATCTGTTAAGATGGAACTGGCCCGTCCCTTTTCCTTATAGACGTGGAAGGTTTTTCTTTCGCCAAGCACCTAAAGGTGTGTTCCGGCAGCTGTCCTTGAGAGCCAGTAATTCTACACTAAGAAAAACGACTTAAAGGCTTAAATCAAATTTGACCTTTTACCGTTGAATTGTAACTACGTAAGATGAATTCACAAGTCTTAAGATGATTTTCACCAATCAATAAAAATGTACCATGTTTTATAATAAACACAACCGTCAAAAACGCTTTCCGTAAAGTATTTTCAGAATTGAACTTGTTATACGATAATAATTGCAGTATTGACCATAAAATATACCTTACTTTTACGGCGGTTTATATACGGTGATTATCACTATAACGTACGACTTAATCAGCCTTATAGAAAAGTCAATATTTAAGAAAGACCACAAAATACACTTTAAATGAAGACGAAAAGAAACATTCGCCTTCACTGACCTCGTTTAACACCTTCTAGTTGGAAGGCGTTTTTGTACGTATTTACGTTTGGTCGGTTTTTCGCCTTATACCATATAAATTGGCCGTCATTAGGGCGCTTTTGACTTTAGATTTTTCTCAGTGTAGGTTAGCTTGAACAACATCTGCGATCACATCATCACTTGTCATCAGGTTAGATCGTGGTCAAAGGCAAGTCTTTTATTTTATTTTTTTATGTAATTGTTACGGATCAAGCACGAGGCCCACCTGATGTTAAGCGGAGTAACCTCTGCCTATAACAGATGCATTTCGTCACAAGTCACGAATTCGAAAAATCATCATCAGGCGGGTATTCGAAAAATGCCCTTCCACCATGCTTTGAAGGTCAAGCCCGCGGCGGGATTCGAACCATGGACCTGCGGCACGGCAGTCCATAGCCAATGCCACTGAGCCATCACTGCTTCAAAATCTATCAGCCATAAATAAAAAAGGGGTGATTATTCACTTCTTTGAGGTTAGATCCAGAATTAATCAACATATTGATTCATCTCTTTATTATCTAGGCTTGTAACGTGATACATTTTTGAAAAAGATAATTTACCAGAATGTTGTGAGCCTGTAAACATTTTTATATACTTTTTTAGGTTTTAGCTTTCTTACTTATCTTTTGAAAATTCGTAACGACAAAAGCCTAGATAATGAAGAGATCAATTCATATTACTTTTATTTCTAAATCTAAAACGTCAGAAATGGAGTGATCACCCTTCGACGTTTGTATGGAGAAATGGCCGGCCAGTTTAACCTAAATATCAACTTTAATTAGTAACACATGTGAATTCGTTAATGCAAAACCGCTATTTTACGAGATTTTCAATCAATTTGGTATGTAACAAATTATATAGTTGATCTGCTGGTAAAAAACTTAAACCTGTATCGTATAATTAGACATTGTTATGTTTTATAGGGAAAATCCGCCATGAACTAGGTTAAGGTAAAATAATTTATGGGAATGCCGCTTAAGTTCTAAACTTATTATGGCAACTTAAAGGGAAACCAAGTTACAAATGAAACCCAATCGGATAAATTTCGTACGCGTTTCGCTTCTTCTTTTATTAGAATTGTAACCGTCGTTATTCACCACCAACTGCGCTGCTGCCCACCTTCTGGTTTGTTACCCTTAGTCGCCTCATACGACACCCAAGGGTAGAGATGGGGGGTTACATTCTAGCCCGGCATCACACGGGCACTCAAATATTGCTTATCACCATTTAAATTAATTTACGCAACACGTTGTAACTGTATCGTTGAAAGTTAGTCCTTAGAATTAAAAGCAATACACTTCCTTATGTATAGCCTTAAAAATCCAAAAGCAAAACCAAAATTTATCAAAATATTTAATGTCGTTACTTAAAAGTAGTAAAACTACTTAAGTAAGTCCTATTAAAAGAGTGCAAAACCTAAGGCTCTATTTATTGCAACTCACATCCAAATGAGTTTTTTAATATTCAAAAAGTTAATATATTAAAAGTTAAGGTACCTACGGTTAAAGAGTAAAAAAAAATAAGTTGTAAATCTCTGTGGGAGGCCGAGTTAAACAATTGCCACCATATCTTCCTGTGGGAATCGTAAGAGACAACGAAGGAAAAATTACCAGTACCAAGAAGGTGGACAGCAGCACCTTCTACAAAAAAAAGCCATCTTACATTGCAATCTCCAAGGCGCCTGGCTAAGCGTTGGGAGAAACCACTGATGGGGGAAGCCTTAGGTCAAAGGTGGACGACATATCAGTAGAATAAATAAAATTAACATACGAATAAGGTTTAGGCGTTTTAAAGACCTACAAATATTTAAATCAAATCAAATCAAATCAAATCAAATTGTTTATTTGCAAGAATACAAGTTAATAGGATCTTAAAAATATTATTACACACAGTTGTACTCTGTCTGCAAGCAGACGTGCAAATATTTCATTCAGTTACATTGCAATTTAAATTACTCTTATATTTTACATAATAATTTTATTCATACATTTATATTCTTTAAACTCCTTAATACTATAAAAACAATTATTTAGCAGCCATGCAGTCAATTCTTTTTTAAATTTATCACCAGACAGTAATTTTATCCTATCGGGTAAACAGTTGTAGATTGATAGCGACATATAGTAAGCGTTTCGCTTGTATAAATCTTTTCGGGCAGGAGGTTCAAATAGAAGATTTATAAACTTTGATCTTTTTTGACGGGTATACACTTCACTGCGTTTCAGAAAATAGCCAGGGTTTTGTTTGGCGAAAACACAAATATTTTTAATATACAAACACGGTAGAGGAAGTATGTTGCATTTTTTGAAAAGTGGCTTACAGCTGTCTAGAAACCAAGCCCTATTAATTACTCTCACACAACGTTTTTGCACCATAAATACTCTGTCTATATCAACCGAGCTACCCCACATTATCAGGCCATAGCTGAGAAGAGATGATACATGGCCATGATATGCCATCAAAGCCGCCTCCATGGACACAGTATTCCTAATTTTTTTTAGGGCAAAAACGAAACGTTCCAGTTTCTTGCACAATGTATCTATGTGTGTTTTCCAGTTTAGATGTTTGTCAAGGGTCAGTCCTAAAAAATTATGGTTGTCAACATTGTCAATGAATTGATTATTATAAGTAATGTCAAGTTGTAAAGGATTAGAATTATAAGATTGAAATTGAATTAGTTTTGTTTTGCTAATATTGATATTCAAATTATTAGTTTTCATCCAATGGATCACGTCAGAGAGGGCTTTATTTACAGTTTCTTCTGCTTGACTTTTGTCCGAACATTTTATAACTACTGTAGTGTCATCTGCGAAAAGAAAACATTTATGGGGAGTAGCGTTAGGCAGGTCATTTATATATATTAGAAACAATAATGGCCCCAATATACTGCCCTGTGGGACACCAGTATTGTTAACTAACAGCTCAGATTTCACCTTCTCTCTTGTACATTTATTATGTTTGTTGATGACAATCTTTGAAACTTCTGTATATTGTTTTCTATTTGATAAATAACTTGCTATTCATTTATTAGCAAGACCTCGTATGCCATAAAAATTTAATTTCTGCAAAAGCAATGAGTGATTGACAAAGTCAAAGGCTTTTGTCATATCTAAGAAAATCGACAGTATCGGTTTACCCTCATTTATATTTTCTGTTATGTACCTTACTAAGTTAAAACATGCTAGTGTAGTTGAGCTTCCCTTACGGAAACCAAACTGTTCCTCATGTAAAATGTTAAATTTATCAAAAAAACTATTTAATCTGACAAGCATCGCCTTTTCTAGTACTTTAGATAAGATTGGGACTAAAGTTATAGGGCGATAATTATCAGGATCAGATTTATCACCCTTTTTAAACAAAGGTTTAACAATTGCCATCTTTAATTGCTCTGGAAATACACCTTCTGCAAATGACAGGTTCATAATATGTGCAAGCGGGTAACATATACAAAATGCGCAACTTTTTAGTGATTTGGTTGTTACTTCATCAAATCCACTAGTTCTACTGTTATTGAGGCTCATAATAAGGTTGTATATTTCACTGGCATCTACAGGCGTCAAAAAAATTGTGTTAATGTTTTTATCATTATTATTCAATTTTATATATTCATTATTTTTATTATTTGATGTCGATTTTATAAAATATTTATTGAATATATTAGAAATGTCAGTAGAATTTTTATATGTCATATTATTAAATTTTATCAATTCTATATCGTTTAGCGCTAAATTATTGGAAGTGCATGATGATATAGCATTCCATATCGCTTTACCTTTATTTTTACCAATTTTAATGCGCCTAGCATTAACAGTACGTTGAGCTTTCATTACAATTCTTCTGAAAGCTTTGTTGTATGTACTATATTTCCTATAATTTTCCATTTTATTCATATTAATTTTACTGTATGTCAGAAATAATTTACGCTTAGTCCTGCTTGATTTTTTTATTCCCTTAGTAATCCAATTTAATTTGACCGGTTTATTGTTCATTTTAACTGTAATTTCAGGGAAGCACAAATTGTAAAACAGGCAAAATATTTCGTAGAAATTTTCAAAAGTCATGTCAATCATTCAAAGAAATTTTCATTTGTCACAAAACCTATGTCACAAAAGTTCCATTAGTGTTGCTGAACTTTATTTGGCATAAAGTTTTCCGCAAGGCCTGAAATAAAAATAATTATGATTGCGAGATAGACTACAATAGCAAAACTTGCAACTATATTAGAATAGACAAAAAAAATTTACAAAGTTCATCAAATTACACCTCTTATGGTTTAGTACCACTACTTCCCGCTAGATGGCGTTAGCAGTTTTTTCGGACAGGTAAGACTGTAATATAGCAAGCCATGACATTTTATAATTTTAGTTTAATATTTTATAATGCTTTAGCTACAAAGTCCCACTGTCAGGATTTTTAGAATAGGATAGTGTTAGGGTAATTTTCTTTATTTCACCTGCTGCTAAATGACGATAGAGTCGAAGACGGTAAGAAGCCACGTTCCCTACGAACTGTCCAAGATCGTTGCCAGAACATACTAATCATTATATTCTTACAGAACGTTTGAATATTATGATTGTCACTTGTTTTAAATCAAAAAGGTACACATGAGGACTTTATAGGTAGGTAATAGTTTTCACAGAGAGGTAACTCGAATGTAGATATTATTATTTTATTGTTATTTGTTAAAATAAACTCATTAATCGTTATCTTCTTCATGTCAATTGACATGCCGGTAAGTTAGCTTATTTTCCGCAACTGTTTTGTTTTGTTCTGAGCACACGCAATATTATACCTACACCTACACACAGTCCATTCATGTACCGTCATTAATAAATATATAGCTAGAATTTATTAATGACCTAAAAACTTTTAATAATTTAGATTAAAGTCGTATCTATATTTACTTATAGGTAGGTAGTAGGTACACTATTTTATGTTAAATCAATTCTGAAATATATTAGGCACGGTTTTTCAATAATAACATAAATATATTTGACTGTTGAAATGGTAACCTACATAATTTTAAATAAATGTCCTTTTAAAACATCCTATACCTATTTGTCCTCTTTATATCGGTTGTGTTTAATTTTATTCTTATGAATATTCATGAATAGAACTAGATCGAAATTTAATAAAAGAGATGAACATATTTCAAAACCTAATAAAATAACGTAGATTTTATTAGATACCTACCTATACACCTAGGTATTTGTAAATATATTTTTATAACAATGCTTTTAATTACCTAGGCTTACAATCAGCATCAATACCGACCACGCAGTCGGGTTATAACATACCTACCTATACCAGAAATATAAAAATAATTATTACGTACCTTAATTTTTCCTGTTAGTTTAACTGTACGTTTTTCCTTATACCTACCTGTTACGAACATTTTACCTTATTAGTTAACTGACCCGAGGCTAAAACGGAGATGATATAATTAAACCAGTGGTGGTGACTGAAAAACAATTTTTATGTGAATTGGAAATGTATATATAAAAAAAAAACATTATTTAATTTTATAACAAATTACAAACCTACGAAATTATGCAAAACTCCAACCATATGTAGATAACCTACTTACAAGAAATGAAATTCTATTAAGATTTTTAATTGTTTAACAAAAACACCAACACATATATATAAACATATGACACGCATATTGTTATAATTTATTTAAGCATATATATATTTTACCTGTTGTTTTATGTGTGTTTGTGTGTAATTCTTGGAAAACCCTAAACGTATAATTTTAATCAGTATATTATTGTGTTCTTAGAAATCCCAGATCCCACACATGGTCAGGCAGGATTCAGGACAAAGGTTGTCTTGTATCCGTAATCACATACAAAAATGTACTTTAAGTTTAATACTTTAAGATACATTTTTGTGAGTTGATGTAACGCGGTAAAAAATTCGAATACCTGCAGAAAGTGTCTGTTAAATTTACTAAAATGAACTCTGATGCCGTTGCTTTAATGAATAATTTGGAATGGCTATAAAGTTTATAACAGTATTTACCTGAGAAAGGTGTGGCCAGTGCCATGTGCAGAACATTTGCTTTTTGCTTAGAATAATGGCGGCAGTCCTTTGACTGAGAAATAGTTTTTTATGAGATATTTAATACGGTTAGAAAGTGAATATACACAGATTATAATAATAGTCGCATTATGGATAGAAGAATATTAATACTGACTTTGACTACTTATTTTATAAAACTAACTGCACATCGCGGTTTCACCCGCTAAGAAAATGTTGGAAAGGGATTATCATGATGATAAATATATCCTCTATATTAATCCAAAACCTAAACTAACTGCATTTCAAGTTTGACCTAAATCAATTCAGCAATTTCAACGGATTCACTCAGTAACTTCACTTGCTACAGCACCCTTCACGCCTTATCACGTAGCAACAGAGGTGCTTGCACACTACTTTTAACAGAATGTCTGTCGCTTAGATTAGCGTGAGCTGGTAAAAACCTTATACCTGTATCTTAGTTATTGTTACGTTTCTTAGGGAAACTTTACCATCAATAAATGTATAGGAAAATATGGTTAAAGCCGCTTAAATTTTAAACTTGTTATTGCAATGTTTAGGGAAAAACCGACACTTCGAACATGTCACCGTTTGTTCAGTCGGTCAACATAGCCAAAATTCACTTAGATTACTTCTCGGGGATTTTGAACAGGCCTGCTTCGCAAATAGTCTACTTACCATATGGTCCAACTTTCAAATGGGCAATAAAAATAGAATATGGGGTTTTACTTCCTCTTAGTCACACTTTAACATACTGACGGGTAAAGTTATTTAGCTAAAGACGTTTGTTATGAACAAGACTCCTTTATTTTTTATTTAAAGCTACTAACATATCTATGATTAGAATAATAATTAACTTAAACGTAATCATTTGTTCCCGGTCTGAACGGATAGATTGTCATATAATAGTAAGAAATGTAAAGACGTATTTATGTGTTCTGAAGTGGCCAGTAGGTATGTTATATGAATGTACATAATGAGTACAGTTTACAACATACTAGAAAACCCTCGAAAATGTCTGATAGCGAAGTTGACTATTAGTGAAGTTGACTAATAGTGAAGTTGACTATTAGTGAAGTTGAATAATAGCAAAGTTGACTAATAGTGAAGGTGACTATTAGTGCAGTTAGTTAGAAATTGACCAATTGCAAAGTAAAACGTGCGAGTGGACATTTTGCTAAATTGACCGACTGCGAACATAATGGTAACGACGGCATCACACAAGAAACACAATCGGATAAGTTTTGGACGCGTTTCAATTCCACTTGTAATATGCTTATGGTCGTTGTTCATCATGAACTCCAGTTTGCATTATTCACCTTATTTTGCTTATCAAAATACTACCTTATTTTGCTTATCAAAATACTACCTTATTTTGCTTATCAAAATGCTCCAATTTGCATTATTCACCTTATTTTGCTTATCAAAATACTACTGACTGGGGCTTCGTTATAACAACAACGAAATGACAAACTTTGAATAACGTACAACTTTTTTACTGACCAAGCTATATTGCAATAAAATACAATATTAGCATGTTCTCTCTTAGAGTCTCTATGTACTAATGTACCTACATGTAATTGATGTACTTAATTTATAATCTAACTACGTTCCATGAGCTCTTTTTAAATTTTTTGTCGTGCGTTTTTTGTAACTATATGTGTTCACACACAAGACGTTTTTTACGCCGTAAGCATAAGGAGCTTTTTTATCGGTCCAAGCCCTATGCAAACCTTCGATCGCAAACCGCTACGCTGCAAAGCCTAAGCACTCTATGAAAACAAAACGACATATCTTTGTTTCTAAACCTCGACTTTCGCAAAGCATGTTTTGTTCCCATGGCGACAGGCCTATATTTTTGGCATCTTCAGGTCACATTTCCAAACTTAAGACTAAGGATACCTAGTTGAGACTGATGTTTAATCTAGCCCTCGCTGACACATTCTAGAATCTAAATTTTGTTCAGGTAATGGCTCTTTGGAAAATTTTGTTGTATTTCTAATCCTTGCTTTATAAAAAGCATAAACAAATATTTTTAAAATTAAAATACCTTAGTACACTCACTGTACATCCATATGTTTATGTCTGTATACAATATTTAAATTGTAAAGATTTGGTGTTCTTAGAATATTTGTATTGTTGTATTATATATGTTATCAATCAACTTTAAAATAAATTCGTAAATAACATTCTGTTCAAAATATTGACGTATTAAGTGATGAAACTCAAAGTCACTCACCTACAAGAGTAAAAATACTCACTCATAACACTCCGCACGTCATTGTATGTGTTATCTTATCAGCTGCGTTACAGTAATTTAGTGTGGGCGTGACCCCTGATAGTGGATAATGGTAGTCGGAGGTAGGTACCTATACCTTGGATATATTATTCACGCACGGTACAAATGAAGCCAAAAACACTATGCCCCCACCTATAATTGATTATTAACTTGGGCGCGTTCGGAAATCTTTGGGTGAATGTAAAAGTTACCCGAGTGCTGTCCGGAAATCACCTCTGAATGTTTACATTTACCCGAGGCCGTTCGAAAAACAAATACAAGTTCACTTGAAAGTTGAATATGTTACCCGATCCAAAACAAAGTTAGAATTTTCGCCTGTCAGGTGAATCGTCAATCGTCATATGAGAATCCATTTATGGTGATATGTTATATTCCTTGTAAAAATAAGTATGTAAATTTACTATAATATATTTATTTTATAAAATATTTATTAAAGACGAGAGACCTTGTTTGCTTATATTTAATATTTTCCAAGTTTTAAGTGATTCATTTTTGTGATTAAAAAATATATGCAAAGGAACGTGAAATTATTATGATTACTGGTATATAATATAGTAATATATAATTATACTACTAGATGCTCGTTCGGAAACGACTTCATGACATTTAAACTTGATTAACTGACAAGTGTTACACTGATGAAGAATCACTTTTTTCGGAACGCAGCCTAAATATTTAACCAGTAAATGTTAAATGAATTCAACTTTAACATCAAACAGAATATGTTAAACGCTAGTCCAAGACTCCAGACTACCTACATACTCATGTGTATCAATATGTTAGAAAAATAACTAGTTTTTTTTAACCGGGAATCATGCAAACACTTTAGGAACCTCAACAGTCCAGAGCGTCTCTTTCCCTAAACCAACGAGATAATAATAGTAGCATAGATAATAATGACTGTGTTATACTACGGCGTGGCATGACCCCTGATAGTGGGTAGTGTAAGACACAAGTACATACCTTGGAAATTTTATAAAGTTTGTAGGTACTAGTACGTAGGTATTTGCTTGAATATACGATATTTACAATATGTATGGCCATAGGTTAACTTGGGGCCATTTAGGGAGAAGTATTTACATGCCGATCTTTTTTGTAATAACCGATATTACATAATCAAGCCGTTATATGGGTAAGATAGGTAGTTTAAATTGTTCCCTAACATGCTCGGATACAGTTGAGACTTGAGCTAGAAGAGAATAATAATTATTCCAATTATTGGCACAAACGAAAAGTGATCCGATTTCTTACATTGGAAAACATAAAAAAGGTATCTAGAAAATATCACTTGTCTTAACTTATCCTGCATAAGTACCATCTTGCCTCAAACATTCAGGACCACTATGGCCAAGTTATGATTGATAAATCAATTAAATGAATTTAACAGGGTTTCCAAACCAGGCGAAGGTTTCATTATTCCATCCAGATTTTTTTATACCCTTAAGGGTGTGATGTTATTCTATAAAACTCGTCGAGTAGAGCACGAATATATTTATTATACATTTTATTTTAATTTAAATCTTGTGGTTAGAGTACAAACGCAAGGCCCCACCTGGTTTTAAGCGTTGACCACTGCCTACAACAGATGCAGTTCATCACAATAATGATCTGCACTGCGCCCATCACAATGAGAAATAAAGTTGTAAAGTTTCATGTGTCTGTACCATTTAGAAATTTGCATTGCAACAGCCCATACAAGAAAAAAAAGTTGTGGGTTTTGATAACATTTATCAAATTTCATTGTCTTTTTCAAACATTTTTAATTAAATTTAGTACCTATTTGTTAATCAAATAAAGACAAATTTTTTTATAATAAAAAAAATATTATTTTACAATAAAACCTATAACAACATATTACATCGAAATACAAGATTCCAAAAGTAGTTCAGTTTTCGAGATTGATTACGTTACAAAGATGGTCTAAAATCATTGACTTTGATGTCCCACTAGTTGCTTAATCAAAAATCATATCAGTGAGCGTAACTTGATGATTTCCTACACGCTAGGGTGCAATTTTTTTTTCAAGTACTTTTTCATGTTTTGTAGCCCTCCCTAAAGTTAATATAATTTAGCTTTACTACATATAGCTACATCTTTGAGTCTACGTTATACACAAAATATCAACATTTCAGACTTGTCAATCACTTTGTTTATAAGCTACGGATGCACGGACATATAGACAGCTGAGTCGCATTAACAGGGCTATTTGACCTTTAGGTCCCTTATCATCATATTTTTATTTAGTTCAACTTACAAAAAAAAAAGATCCCCAGTCCCCAAGACGCCTGCCAAGCGTTGGGAATATAGCAAATCTCCTTTAACCTGTGTTGTGACAATCTAGTATACTACAAAAAAGTGACAGATAAAAGAAGTCTACAAAGAGCTATCAGTGTGAATGAAGCCATATTGTAATGCAATGTAAGGTATTCCAATCTCAGTGATTGCTTGAAGCCGCACATTGTACATTGTAGAGGTGCTACATTGTACTCACAGTTGAGTGGAACTTAATTAAATATTAAAACCACAATAAAATGTATATGAATGTTGGTAAGGCATAAAAAAAATATTCTTCATACATTATCTGATTCTGAACAAAAATAGTTATTAGTGCAACAAGAGAGCAATGTCGTTTTTTGCTGCGAGTGCTGATTTTGAATCCTGAGCAAGCGAAGGATTCAACGATTGAATCACAAGCGTTGCAAATGGTTCTAAAGTTGAATCCTGAGTGTGGCGACAGATTCCAACGCACGAGATGCAAAAAACTTTGCTTTCATCAAATAGTAGGATATCCAATAGTAGAATATCCAGTAGTAGGATATCCAATTGTAGAATATCCAATAGTAGGACAACCAATAGTAGGATTATCAAATAGTATAATATCAAATAGTATGATAATTAAACAGTTATAGCAATCATAAGTAGAAATAAATTTACGCTTATTAAAGTTTGAACTGTGTAAAAACTTGTTTTTACAACTCCATTCATAACAACGACAAAGTCATATCAAAGTACATTCTGGAATATATATCTCAAAGTTTTTAATTAACGCCCAGAACGTTTACAATAAATAAAAAAACGTTATCGCACACGTCTGCAGTTAACTTTAACGAGGTATTAACGGTTAAGGAACAACGCACACTTTGTTGCCGATAGTTCTGTTTTATTGCCTACTTTAAATTAAAGGCGTTTTTAAAGCAGAACTGTTTTATGTCTTAAACGGGGATGGGACTAGAAAATTGTTAAGCATATATTAAACATATTTAAGCTATGATTCAAGAACTTCAAATGCTGCGGATGCTTGAGCTTTTGATGTGGACGTCTACATATTTTGCGAGTATTCGTTTGGCTAGCTATAAAAAGTACAAGTAGAGTAGACAAACTATAGAAGCACAAAAGGTCACGTACCTTGCTATCTAGTTAAGGTTTGTAAGGTATAGAAATAGTTTCAAATCCATCAGTAGGTATGTCAGCAGACGAGATTGGGGCCAAGGTCAAGGGATGAAATTGTTTTGTGTAAGTACACGCATCCAGTGAAACTAATTTTTATATATTTTTTTGACGGAACAAGCACGAAGCCCACCTGATGTTAAGCGGTATCCTCTGCCTATAACCGATGCATTTCATCACAAGTGATGAATTGCACTAGGCCCATCACCTTGAGACATACTTGTTAAGTATAAATTTCACTGGCTCTCAAGGACTGCTGCCGGTATACACCGTTAGGTGCTTGGCGACAGATTTTCTACTTGAGGGTGGTCGCTAGCCAGGCGGGCATTCGCAAAATGCCCTTCCACCATGCAGTGAAGCTCAAGCCCGTGGCGGGATTCGAACCATGGACCTGCTGCGTGGCAGTCCATAGCCAATGCCACGGAACCATCACTGCTTTAAAACTGGCGCAGTTTTACCGGTTCTGATTTATCTGTTCGTGTATGATAGCCCCTGTACTTCAGGCCATACCTTAACTTAAACTAGGTACCTTACCTACCTACAAATATGAATTAAATTACATATGTTGGTATAGTTACACTGTAAGTACATACATAACACAGGTCATATAAAAGTTATAAACACGTAAAGGCGTGCAGTGATGACGTCACCCGACAACCTGTCGCCCGCGTGTAATTAAGCGCGTGTAGGGAGGTGACATTGTCAATGTCGATAACGGGCTGGGGTCGATGAACTCTCTCTAGTAAAATTAAATTATAACTCTTACATTGTAATTTTGTAAGGACAGCTAGCGAAAAGACTTATATGTGTACACCGTCATCGTAAACAAGGTTAAGGTGATTATAAAATAAATTTACAGTTCAATTCACATAGAACTTAGACGTCGCGTCGTCGGGTTGCTTAAGAAGACGGCCGGCCCCTTCAAACGGTTTTATATCCGAAATATGAGTTATTATTGGAGATATTTAGAATACACGGTAGATTAGAGTGTCAGAGCATGTCCTGGCACCATGGCCGGAAGGTCTTGGGTTTGAATCTTGCTCATTGATAAAATTTCACGCTTTTGTTTTAAGGGAAGTTTATTTATAGAAGTTTCCAGACAAACGTAATTTCGTCTTGTTTTATGTTATTGTTACGGAACAAGCTCAAGGCACACCTGATGTTAAGCAGACTAACCTCTGTCTAGAACAAATGCATTTCATCACAGTCACGAATTGCACTGCGCCCGTCACCTTTAGACATAGTTTTTAAGTCTCATGTGCCTGTAATTTCACTGGCTCTCAAGAACTGCTGCCGGAACACACCGTTAGGTGCTTGGCGACAGATTTTATACTTGAGGGTGGTACCTAGCCAGGCGGGCAATCGCAAAATGCCCTTTCACCTTGCCGTGTAGCTCAAGCCGGGATTGAAGCAAGGACCTATGGTATGTCAGTCCAGAGCTATTACCGCTCGGCCATCATTGCTTCAGAAATGTTTTTGAATACCAATTATTCAAACTCGGCGAAGTCTTGCATGCATGTCCTTGAGCCTAATGCTTCTGGTTTGCCAGCTTTAGATTTATATTAATTTTATCCCTAAATGTGAACATAAGAATTCTAGAAATGAGTCTATGGTCTACGTTCGACAGAGAAGAGTTAAAATTAACAATATTTTGTTCAAACCCTACCTATATAAACCTATGTGATACATGGGTAAGAATCGGACTGTTTTGCAAAATGAAGATAAGGCACAAGATTTCTTTAACACTAAATACGTTTGTATGAAAACAATTGACGATACCAGGTTTCAATAAAATACAAAAACGCGGAGACAATTCTATTGTATATATAATTAATTAGTATATATAATAATATACCTAAGTAAGTTCCTACACCTATGCTTATCACAAAATCAACAAAGTCATTAAAGTCCACAAGCCAAACCCGTTAAAAAAATATTATGTAATATTGTCGCATTTGAATACTTCAACTGATAATTCACTTCTCAAGATATATATAATTCACTTCGTAGATACGAGTAAATAGATTAATTTACTAGTGAGAAGATCTCTTCTCACTTGCACAGCTGATTGTAGGCGGCGCAATATTCCCAAAGATGATCCTAAAACTCAAAGTATTAAATTCATATCGTTGAGAGGTGAACGTCCCTATTTGTCCCCTGAACACAGAACATGTGACAGTCTAGGTGCCCGGCCACCTTATTTTAATAAGGCGCGTTTTTTGTGCAGACACACGTGTCGACCATCCTTTGCCGAGACTTCGTCGTCCACCATATCTGCAGTAAGTATACTTAACCCACCTATTTACTTTGTATATATAATTATGTCTTGAAAAGTAACAGCTGTTGATAACTTTGTGTTTAATTATAGAAGATTGAACCTGAAGTCTAATGCATGTATGGAAGCAATTAGATTTTTGCTTTTAAATTAATTAGGCTTCTTTAGCACCGTTACATTTTTGCCAAAGTTGCTTGGATAATGTGGACAATTGAATAAGAATGAAACGGTGACGGGTGATCATAATTTTTTAATTTGTGAAGTGAATTTTGTTCCCGTATTAAATCATCTTACTATTATAGTAGACATTGGTACAGTGTAGGTAGTAATGTCTACTGTAACAACACAAAGGACACCACGCAATCATCTTAAAATATTCTGCTTTCGCTAATAATGCTGGAAAGCACATGGACATAATCACACAAAGTTTATAGTAGTGGCAAATATTTTTCATATATTTCTCGTAGAGTCAAGACCTCCTGAGGATGCTTCGTGTAGAAGCGAACACGTCGAAAGTTCTTCCAATTTGGCTGCGTAGCGTTTGTGGCGTCGGCTTAGCAGGAAAATTAGGCGGAATTGTCACTAGATATTTTTTTAATATTTTTTAAGTATTTTATTAAAATATTGATTTGATATTTTCTTTAAATATTACAAAAATATTTGTGATTATTAAATATGGATTTCTGCAAAGTAACACCTGAATCTATTCATTATCCAAAGTTTATAAGCCGACCGCTCGCCTAAACCCAACACCCCTTGGGAATACCTTTTTTTTGTACACCCGCCACTATTCGATTACTGGGACTCGGTTGATTCTACTTCAACCAGCAAGATGATAAAGAGCCATATTGTGCCTCCAATGTGCAGCAATAACCCACTTACATCGACGTGAGTGGTGGCGTTCCGCTCCATATTCGCAATTTGTCCTAGTCGCATTTAACTACATCCAATAAGAGTTAGTAGAACGGTTAAGAAATTATAAGCTTAAATTTACACGTAAAGCCTTCATCTTACGTGTGAAGCCTTCGTCTTACATAAAAAGCATACATCTTACATGTAAAACATACATCTTACAGGTAAAACATACATCTTACATGTAAAACATACATCTTACATGTAAAACCTACATTGAAGTTTCATTATAACGTTGATATACGAATAGATACAACATTGTCACCACTAAATCACCCACACAATCCGCATCAATAAACTGTAAATTATGATCATTACGTGAAGGTGACTCGCCAACAAATCCAACGCTCCGACTCGCCGAGCCATAAACGGATAGTTCTAACATCTCCAAGTTCCCAAGTTTTCCAATCTCGCCGGCCGACACTGTCATATTATTTTCTAACTATTTTACTGCACGCTGCAATCTCTCGTGGAAAATAACTTAGTTACGCGACAATGTCACCTAGAGAAAGTTGTGAACTCGTAAAAATCGGTTCGAGTATGAATGGGTATTTTTGAGGTGGTTTTGTGAGCCTGCTTTATGGTGCTGGAATGAAATATGCATGATGTAATGAAAATGTGTTTTTGAAGTGAGACATTCAAGTCGATTTGTCATATTTTATTATTTATTTTGTAGCTCGTTCGACTTTGAAATATATGAAAACAAAGTAGTAGTTATTTTGCGTTGTAAACTGTATGAAATCAATGTAGCCGACATGCCCATTACCTACGTATTTCATAGATATACTTTAATATACATGATTATGGTTAGTCGTATAAAATAAGATACCTAAGTAATAATGTAATGGAAAAAGAATTGCAATTAAACGGAGCTATGCTGCCAGCATACATACGTAAACGTGTCTGTAACGGGTTCGGAATAATAACGAGTGTAAGTAAATCTAAATATAATATTAAATGCATTATTCCAGGAGATATACTTTTTTTTTTATGTTATTGTGGCGGAACAAGCTCGAGGCCCACCTGATGTTAAGTGGACTAACCGCTGCCTATAACAGATGCATTTCATTATAATATAAGTCATGAAGTGCACTGCGCCCGTCACGTTGAGACGCAGTTGGTAAGTCTCATGTGCCTGTAATTTCAAGGACTGCTGCCGGAACACACCGTTAGATGCTTGGCGACAGATTTTCTACTTGAGGGTGGTAGCTAACCAGGCGGGCAATCGCAAAATGCCCTTCCACTTTGCGGTGAAGCTCAAGCCGGCGGTGGGGATCGAACCAGGGACCTGCGGCGCGGCAGTCCATAGCTATTACCGCTCGGCCATCATTGCTTCAGAATTCTTCATAATTAGACACCAAAACAAAATTTAAACAAAAAAACGACATCATACTTGGCATAAACATTACTACAGATAACTCAAATACGACTCGTCAGATTTCATTCAAATTTATATGCGACTACATGACAAGCACTAGCTTTCGAATATAAAAAAAAAACATAAAAATCGGTACACCTGCAAAGTTATTATGAGGTAACTTACACAAAAAAAAACACAAAACCTGAAACAGCTGACGCTAGTTCGGGAACCTATGGATTCATATTTACTCAGTACATATATAACTTGTGTCAATAAAAACTATTTATATTGTATTATAATCTACTTTTTTCGTTACAAGAAGAAAGATTCCTTAGCAGCCAGCAATATCTAATACCCTACAAATATAGTAGCTTTTTTATGAGACAGAATACCTCACGATGTTTCCTCGTTCACATATCATCCGTAAGATGTAGTGCGATACGACGTAATTCGATTAAGTGGGTTGTATACGACATTGTCGCGGATTTACATACAGACGATCGCCACCTACTTGATTTAGGTGTTTGTGGGAAAATATTAATGAAATTGGGCGTGGGTGATGGCGCGAAACGTTTGGTGCGAGCTGGGGCTTTTTTGGCTGATTACATTTTGGAATAGTTATATTTTTTCATAAAAGTAGCAAAGCAAGTTGCTTGTAATTTATTTTTCTTCGAACGAAAAAAGTTTAAATAAGTCTAACATTTCATGTATCAAATGTAAGATAATACTAGGTATATACTTACTTATGACCGAGCTTGTTGCTACTGAACAATGACATCAAGTCTAAGTAAACTACACATCTATATCAACCGGTTTGTTTATGTAAATAATCAGCTAAGTGGTAGTCCTGCTTTATAGTATAAACACGTTGTAAGTTAGGTATAATAATTTAGTGTCAACAACGTGATTTTTTTGTATATGGGTTTGATCAATTATTGATATAAACGCTTATACAACCTTTTATGAGTTGGTAGTGTTTTAAATTGTTTGTTTCCGTGGGGTGCCGGGCTAGAATATCACCCCCCCATCTCTACCCAAGGGTGTCGTATGAGGCTACTAAGGGAAACAACACCAGAAGGTGGGCAGCAGCGCATTCTGAGGAACTGATATATCTTACTGCAATCCCCAAGACGCCTGCCAAGCGTGGGGATTATGGCAAACCCCTCCATAATGGGCGAGGCTGTGTTCAGCAGTGGACAATCCGGCTGAAACAGTAACAGTGTTTTAAAAAGTATTGAAGATAACTTAGGTAACGCAATGATAGCCGATCGGCAATAGCCATGGTCTGCTGTGCCGCAAGTCCATGTTTCAATCCTCATCGCTGGCTTGAGCTTCACTGCGTGTTGGAAGGGCATTTTGCTCTCTCTTCGTTTTATTCGCTCTTGAATACTTACCTGGCTAGCTACCACCCTCAGAACTCTCAGACCAAAAGAAAATCTGTCGCACCTAACAGTGTGTTCCGGCAGCAGTCCTTAAGAGCCAGTAAGTTATTATGAAATTACGGACACATGAGACTTAACAACTGTATGTCTGGCAGTGCAGTTATTGAACAGATTCAGGCGTTACTTTGCGGAAATCCATATTTAATAATAACATATATTTTTAAAATATTTTAAGAAAACATCAAATTAATATTTTAATAAAACACTTAAAAAATATAAAAATATATTTAGTGACAATTCCGCCTAATTTTCCTGTTAAGCCGACGTGACCTCTTGAGGATGCTTCGTGTAGAATCGAAACGCGTCGAAAATTCTTCCGGTTTGGCTGCGTGGCGTTTGTGACCGAGCCAACGTGAGGCTTAACAGGAAAATTAGGCGGTATTGTCACCAGATATATTTTTATATATTTTTTAATTGTTTTATTAAAATATTAATTTGAATTAAGCCGGCGAGGATGTGGTAGGGTCAATTTGACCCTGCTCATTTTGTTTGATGTACAGTTTTTTTACCTGCAGTCGCATGCTGTCGAGTTTATCAGTAGCTGTAGTCAATAAAATACCCTCCCTTTTTCCCACCTCCACTTAGTCGGGTGCAACACGTGCAAGCAGGTAAACGTGGGCAAACTCAAATAGGGCAATTATGACCCATATATAGAGATGATTAGTAGCCTAAAAGACTGGATAATTACTGATTTTGTGATAAAACATGATATATCATATAAATTCCTACCAAAAATTACCAATTATTAGTAATAATATTTGTATGTGTTGTTTTTTTTTAATGTATGACAGAGTCCTGCTAAAGTTGATTAAAATAAGACTTTTTGTAAAATTTAAATAATAAAACATTTATACGCATAATAGTGTTTCTTTTCATGAAAATCCTTATATAAATAACTAATGCGTAAGTTAACTTCCTATCCTATGTTAAAAAATTGCAATGAATACTTTTAAAATATGAATTATATACAGGGTCATCAAGACCCTCCACATCCTCGATGTACCCTTTTTGTACCACATCCTCGCCGGGTTAAGAGAGGTCATATATATAATATGTTAGGCGATACCCTCTGCCTATACCAGATGCATATGGTTACAAGTGAATAACTCCATTAATAATAACAAAAATTTTTAAAATATTTTAAGAAATCATTGTAACCATATGCATCTGGTATAGGCAGAGGGTATCGCCTAACATAATGTCAAATCAGAAGTAGAGGCATTAAGGCATGGTTAACGTTCGTGGTAGATTGTATCCCCCTTTCAATAGAATATGTCCAAAGATAGTTAATTATATTCAGTACGTTTTATTTATATTACCTGGTGTCTCCGTTATTTGTGCTTAGGATGAAGCATAAAGCTAGAAACACACTCCATAAGAGCATATGGTATTTTACCTATCTCAGCGTTTTAAGAAAATTAACCGTATTATGTCTATAGGTATTTCATTAAATTCAGTGTAGAGATGTCATGAATTTCTTCAATATTTTTTTCAAAAATTATTTTCATTTTATATTATAGAAGTCAAGAGTCAAGGGCTTAGCTTTGAATCTTTCGATTTCTTTCTCACATTTGGATATGAATCGTGGCCGATTACGTTAAAATGCTGAACAAATAGGAATTGACTCGACTGTTGTGTGGCGATAGCTAACTAGGCAAACATTGACTACCTAAATGACCTATCACTATGTAGTGAGCAGAAACCTTCGGAAGCAGGTTGATGGTTTATTGTCGATGGCTATTTAATTCGAATCATAAACCCCCTGCGTGGCAGTCAGTTGATATTTCCACTGAGCCAATATTGCTTCAAGCTGAGATAAAGATGACGCTAATTGCTTCTCCCTTAGCATCTTTTAATGGAATCTAAACTGTATACACTACAGATTGACTTATAAGTTAATAATAACAAATATTTTTTAAATATTTTATGAAAACATCAAATTAATGTTTAATAAAACACTTAAAAAATACAAAAATATATCTAGTGACAATTCCGCCTAATTTTCCTGTTAAGCCGACGTGACGTCACAAACGCCACGCAGCCAAACTGGAAGAATTTTCGACGCGTTTCGCTTCTACACGAAGCATCCTCAGGAGGTCTTAACTCTACGAGCGCACGATCGAGAAAATTTTCTTTAATTTGATGTTTTCATAAAATATTTTAAAAATATTAAATATGGATTTCCGCAAAGTAACGCCTGAATCTATTTATTATGACTTATAAGTTCCTATTCTATACAAGCGAGCAAATTATCAAAACAATCTGTACTTTCCACGTGATGCCAACGATCTTTGGAAGTGATTTCGTTGGTAGCGTTCATGCTATCATCAGGTCATCATAAGTATAAATTAATTAAAAAAGTAAAAGTAAAGACCCGCGTTTTGTCGGTCGATTGAACATTTTAACTACGAGTGATATGTAATGTTTAGATTTGGAAGATAAAAAATATTTTATCTCACAATATGGTGTCTGAAATCCACCAGTTTGTTTATTATGTTTTTTTATATCTTGTCACTTTTCTTTTTAATGTTATTGTTAGAGAGCAAGCTCGAGGTCCACCTGATGTTAAGCGGACTAACCTCTGCCATTAACATACGCATTTCGTCACAAGTCACGAATTGCACTGCGCCCGTCACTTTGAGACATACCTAGTTATTAAGTCTCATGTGCCTGTAATTTCACTGGCTCTCAAGGACTGCTGCCGGAACACCGTTAGGTGCTTGGCGACAGATTTTCTACTTAAGGGTGGTCGCTAGCCATGCGGGCATTCGCAAAATGCCATTCTACCATGCAGTGAAGCTCAAGTTCGCGGTGGGATTCGAACCATGGACCTGCTGCGCGGCAGTCCATAGCCAATGCCAATGAGCCTTCACTGCTTCGATCTCACAATATAGTGTCTGAAATCCGCCAGTTTGTATTTTTTAGTGTTGTCAAAAGAATCTAACATTGGAATCGGTTAAACCGTTTAGAAATTTTAGTAGATTAAAGAAACTCACAAACATACATACGAGAACCCTGAAAACATAGCTCTCTCAAAAAACTTTATTATTTTGCGAATACCCATCTGGCTGGCTACCACCCACAAGTAGAAAATCGGTAACCAAGCACCTATTGGTGTGTTCCGGGAGCTGTTCTTGAGAGCCAGTATTTCAGGTTACCCTGAACAACATCACGTCATCAGTTATCATGGTGCATGGAAAACGACTAATGCAATAAAATGTAACTATAGTATAAATATGAGTATGGTAACGGTCATCAACGAGTCATCAATTACAAATTTTCTTAGTTTGGAGTTTAAATGTCAAAATGACGTTCAACTTCATTGCGACTCTAGTTAATGAATAAGGGCGCTGGTCCGAATACAAGCGCCGTGGTTCTACTTAGCTTATCTAAACGCACCACAAAGGCAACCAACCCTGTACAGTGTACAACGGCAACCTACCTACACAACTCCATTAAATAACCCACAAGTAAACCCCCAGGAGTCAGTCACGGCCAATTACAGCAACAGGACACGTCATTAGCCCACTTAGGTGACGTCACCGCGGCTTTGATGACGTCACGGCGCGTTAGCCTCCGAGACCCTCTCCGGCTAAATTTAGTCAGTGTCGGTGGAATTAGGTCAAGATACTGCTCCAGGCTGAAAGGTACACTTAGTTTGTAAGTGCATTAGTGTGTTGAAATTGTAGGGTAGAGTGTTGCTTATTTATGCTGTACCTACTGGCTGTGGTTCGCGACTTCGTTACTGAGAGTTTTATTGTATTGAAAAATCGGAAACTATTTTCAACATCAGGGTAAAATCATCCTTAAATATTTTCTTGGCTATCACATCAGATCTTCTCTCAATAATATTATAAATGTGATAGTTTGTATGTGTGTGTGCCTATGGCTTGTTGTCGTTGACATTAAGCATTTTAGTCAAGGTAAAATTTTTATAATAAAATTAAGACACCTATATAGATCTGTTTATGCTACAATTAAAGATTCCATATTCTATTACTTCGTCTATCAAAAATAACTGAATAATTGTGTGACATGAGATAATACTGAGGATTCCCAAGCTATCCTCTATGCTTTTGAAATTACCTATAGCAAACGCAGTTTATTTCATAGATTATTATTTGACATATCATAAATCCAACTTCCCCTACATCAGTGGTACTTGTAGGTAATAGTGACATTCCTTTACTTAGTTTAATTGAAAAAAAAAACTACGTACCTAGTGTAACAGGTCATTCGCCATGAAAAAATAAATTAATTGGTTGAACCTCATCGAAATACATCTTCCGCCTATATGTCAATGCGAAGCGCTCGTAGCAAAGCTTGTATTATAATTTTATCCAATCAACTACGTTAAGCAACGGTCTCTAAGGTCATTATTGAATACACATCTAAGTAGTGACCTAAAAGAACGTTGCTTCTATTACTAAACGTGCACTGGCTTCTGAGGGCAGGTTAAACCGTTGTTGGTTTCCGTTGTTGCCTTTGTTCATTTGCTGTGGTACTAGTAGACAGTTCCTTTGATGGTTTGGCGTGGTATGAAATGGTACCGTACCATTGACTCAATGATACCACGAAAATGCTGATTTCTTTTAACTGTGGTACCATTGAATCGTCAGACTATTAAGATGGCAGTCGTTATAGCTTGATGCTAAGGGCCTTTTGTGATTTGTCGCCTGGTTAACACCTCCCATCAATTAGAAAATATATCGCCCAGCACCTGTAACATTAATGTTACGGGTGCTGCAAAGACAAGCCAGTAATTAGCGGTAGACTGATCCACATTTTCGACTGCATTATCATTCATCACTTGCCGTCAGGTGAGAATGCGGTGAAAGTACAACATAACCAAACCTATTAAGAAAAAAAACGGACGTGCCTGGCGTGTTTCCATTTCTACCACCTATACTTAAAGGTAGAAGTGCAAATTTGCGCCCTGATTAATCTTTTACCGTTATGGCATGAGAGAGTGTACGTCTATTAGACCACTTGACTTCTATATCCGTTCACAGGTATAAGTATCTAGGTGTGGTATTCGCAAAGCATGCGATAGTACTTCTAAAACATATTTATAAAATAAGTAGTCTTGGCAGCCAAGGTACTTGCACTAACCTGAAAACAAAACGCCTTCGACTCAATCGCCAATAAAACGGCAAATACCCCAAACGCTTCTAACGCTGCAGTTCAACCAAAGCTGTATCCACACTGGTGGCATAAATCGGACGACAACACGCCTGACCACCCGCGGCCACGCGGCCACACGGCCACACGGCCGGCCACCTCGCAATTCCCAAAACTGCGACTTTTTCCCGACCGCAGCGTGAATTCATTTCAACTTGCCCGCGAAAAAACTGAACACCTTTTTTGTTTGCTCGCAACTGAATATGAAATCGTGGACGAAGTTATGGGAAAAAATATCCGAGCGTTATGAACGAGGGTTTCAGTCTGCAATTGGTACAGCATTTATACTGAAGTTACAGCTGTTATAGCTAGCCTGTATTATCCTGTTCGAGGGACGGGCAATGTTAGTCTAGCTTTGTAATAGTTAAGTTTAGCCCTTTTTAAGGTTATATACCGCATGTACCAGAAAACAGTACTGTTTTCCTAAGACTTATATATAAACAGAATAGGGTCACTAGGACCACATGGCTTGATTTTTCCATCATCTTGATAAAATGTTAACCAACAAAATTTAAAAGTTAATAAGTTTATTAAAAAGAAAAGTTCATCAACTAGGCACATTTTTTTATGTTGGTTGTATACGTTTATTCTAAGGAATAGTACCAGGGCCCCAGTCGAACTTACCTATAGACGTACAACTTTTGATTTTGTACGAAATAAATGGCTTTTGAATAGGTATCTTTTAAACAGAATATATCTTACTATATGGAGGATATTCCCAACACAAGTCGTAAATAAGAGTACGTTTGTCTATAGCTACCTTTAAAGTATCAGATTTTCCATCTCGAAGGAGTAGTGTGCAATCACTACTGTGTTTTAGCCTGAAGGGCTCTGTGGCAAATATAATACTAGACGAACGATATAAAAAAACTAACGTCTCGCGGATTGATGAACTTGGTGCAGCGTCAAGCAGAATGAGGATGGTGACATTGTGTCTGTAATGGACCGGCATTACCGCTTACCAACTGGCAGATGACTTGTCGGTCTCATCTTCAATAGTTCTCGTACTTGGATGTTTTGTTAATAAAATAATTATAGTTAGAGCGCTAATTACAAAAATGTTTCCTTCCATTTTTCTATCTGCATTATTTCTGCTGAAAGTTTATTTATATATTTTCATCAAGTTTATATCCCTGAAGGGTTGCGAAATTGTCTGAGCACTCACCTTTTTTTTCGATATGAAGTAAAAGGAAGCGAGTCTATTGCCATCTAAAGACATTTCCAGATTCCAACGGACAGCTGACCCAATAACTGACCGATCCAGACTCCAGGATCTAGAGAGATTCCGAAATGCTCTATGTAGGTATACTACTCGACCATTAAGCTTTCATTGAAATCAGGACTCTTAGCAATGGCAAACATATTTATGCTGTAATATTATTACGAATTAAAACCATGTGTTAAAATATCCAAAAACTACCTTCTTTCTCTAAGCATTCAGTACTAAAACATCTAAAACTACTCCGTAAACCATTATCCTGCATTCATTAGCTTTCAGACGTGCAACACTTACATTTCCCTACAAAAATACAAAGCAGTATATCGCGACAAGCAGCCAGTATCTCACAAAGACATCCACTAGGTAACGTAATCCCACGGGTGGGGAACAATCTGCGCGGGCGAAACCGGAAAATTAGACATAGCGCTCGCCCGGACATGTTTTAATAAGCTGCTCTGAGCAGAATAGTGGTTTTTGTCCGGGACGCGACGGTAGGTGGGGAGTGCTTCTGTGTTTATTTCTTTTGAATAAATTGTATGGAAATTTGTTGGATTTTATGTTTGCGGTATTAAAATGTTTCTCATTTTGAAAAGCAATACCTCGTACACTCTCATATATGTACATCACGTTTACTAATGCTATAAAAACAGTCTCAAAACTAGATTGCACAATTAGAAAATAGTTTTTATAGCATGATAGAATATTTTAATGAACACAGTTTTTTTTAAAACAAGTCATATATTTTAGGAATATATACTAATATTTGTACGCCTGCTTGCTTAAGCATTAATGACATCAAACAGACACAGTTCAGGAAACAGGAAATTAAAAAATCTAATTATGTCCCATCCAGGGATTAAATCCTGGATCTCGGGATTCTAACTAGACTAAAGCGAAAAATACTTAATATGAAAAACATGATTAGACGCTTATTTTTTTTCATTTCGATAGAATAAATCGGTAATTATTATACATTTTGAAGTGATTGCTCCTTTGATAGTAAATTATTTATAATAAGATATAATGTCATAACTAAATTTCAAATAGATGGCATTTTTTAGAGTGTCTTATTATTATTTAATTAAAAATATATTATTTGGTTTAACGGGCGCTATCTCCATCCCTGCGAACGGTAATTTTGTTTTGAATCAGCCCAGCATGCCATGTGCATTTGGACTGCCTACATACCTTGAAAGGCCGTTGCTTAGCTCAAATCCTTTTATTGCCAAAATTTAGTAGATAAATACGATCTGTAGTATTTTTCAATAAAGTTCTCAATATTTTGTTGCGAATCCGATAATAAGCATTAGAGAAAAGGTGGATGTTTTAAACATACTGGTGTGTTTTGCTGGTAGGCCTCTGTTATGGACAGTTACGATGACGTGTATTAGGCGACATAGTATTAATTGCATCGTTCGCGATAAGCATTCTTCATAATAAAATTATATACCTAGAGAATCGGTCAGTTACCAAAGTTACCATTGATTAATTAACACTCACTCAAAGTCATCTGCTCGAAATTACGTATAAACCTAACTTGTATAAAAATAAAAGTACAAAGATATACATATTGCAGTAAAAGCTATTCAGAAACTCCCACTGGAGCAATTTCCCTTTGCATATTCTCTAAGCTGTACTCCGTGCCATTTCTACTTTACAAGCTTGCCACAATTTCCTAGATACCTAATAGGTGCTACCACAGTATATAATATGATAGTAGGTGCTGCATAATTAATAAGTATTCCGTCAAATAACAATATATCGTAGCAAGTACCTTCAAGCAACCGGCTAAGAATCAGGGTTCTGTGAGTGCGAAACACAAAACACTTATAAGAATATACTTACCTACCTATGAGTAAGCCGTATCAATTACTCCGTACTAAATATACCTAGTTATCGTACACAAAGCCATATAGTAGTGTAGGTTGGTGGAGACAGCATGAAGGTACATATTTTACCTACACAGAATGCAAATATTCCTAGACTTTAGGTTTTGTCTTTATGGTCGGCCGCCTCGCTGTAGTTCACTTTCTTAAGATTCTTCTTTTGTAGTTACACCTACACGGTACCTGACTGATAATAAGAATCCCTATATGTGTAAACGTTTTGGGTGTAAACTATTGTGTGTGTAGGCGTGAAGTGCAATGTAGCAAGTAAAAATGCAAGGCAAACTGGCCGTAAGAACTAAAGTCTTTCGTTGAGGAGCGCAGTGCTGTCATGGAAAACGGGAACGGTGACATTGCAACTGTGGACAAGCGTGAGACAAACTATCAGGACTGTAACTTGTTGGTCTCATAGCCTCATAATATAAAATAGGTTATGTGCCATATGTCTCGTTGTAAGTTGAAAAGGCAAGTAAGTAAAAAAACTTAGTTCGCCATGCCTGAATGTACGTTCAAAAGGTAAGTAAGTGAAAAGTTTATTGCCCCACACCTTGTTGTATGTTCAAAAGGTAAGTAGGTTAGTAAGTAATTAGAAAGTTTATTACAACACGCCTCGTTGTAAGTTCGAGAGGTAAGTAGTTCAGTTGGCAAATGTAATCTTATTTTTATACGGAATCCGAATACTTATAGTACCTAACAATTTCATGTTGTTATGTATATTCCCTTCGCATCGTTATAAGTTGGTCGCTCTTCGCTCCGCTACTTCCGTTGTATCGAACGGCGGCGTTATTCCGTTATTGTTAACTCGCCGGCTCTGTTTACCTTTCGTATTAACAACGTGCTTAACTGCTGTGTTACGGCTTTTTAACTTAATTGTGTATTTTCTAGTAAAGCTTCTATCTGATAAAGTTGCTGTTCTTGCTGTTTAAGCAATTTTAGTAGGTGAATAATTGATTTTATACAGAGTTTATTACTTTCCTATCTTCATATTTTTTTGAAGTATCTTATTTCAGTGCCTGTATTTGTCACCTGCTGGTAAATTATAATGTCATCGAAGATCGCAAAAGCAGTATTGGGTATTATCTTGAATAAAACTTCTTTCAAAGACAGGTGACAGGTTTCCTACTCAATAATGTTAAGACCAATGCCACAGCAACGTTGTGTTTAAACAGCCACGCAGGGGGTTTATATTTGGAATCCTGTCGCGGGTTTGAGAACTGAGCATTAAACATTTTATTGTATGAATGATGATGGGCGTTTTTCGACTGCTCTCCTGGATAACCTTTAAGTAGGTAATTTGCTGCCCAGCACAGATACAATGGCGATAAACTGCAACTATCCCTAATAGGGCCACTAATTATTGTCTTTTTACTTGCCAGTTTAGTTCCATTAAGCTGTCAGCTAATTGACACTAAGCAGGTTATTGCGTTTTATTCATTGCCCTTAAAAAAACAAACAAAGGAGTTTCTCACCTTCGGAGATAAAGGTTCGAATCATTTGTTAACCTCATTAATGTTGACGGTATTATGGTGCAATAAGTACCAAGGGCAATGGCCTATGTTTTAAAAATTTTGCGCGCCTATCTTTAATTATAAGAGTTAGTGTTAAAATGAGGAATTTACTCACAAACGTGCTGAAAACAGTCGTGTTATATTAATTAATCTAAACTCGGCTTGATCCATTATAGAAAAGAAAATCTGTGGCCATTCACCTAACAGTGTGTTCTATTTTTGTTTGAAAGTTCCCGTGAGTATGAGACATATTAATGTTTCAATAACCGGCTGTACTCACGCGTATTGGTCGAGCTTGTGGACCTAGGTTTCGGTCATGTCCGATGCCCTTCATCAGGTGAGTTCACGCGTCTAAATCGCGGCGACGACTCCGCGCAACTGCAGTCCTTCAGAACCAGTTAGTAATTACTGAAATAACAGGCGCATGAGACTTAACAACCGTATTTTTTTTTTATTCCTTATCGATAAGCCTTTATCTACTATCTCACCTGATGGTAAGTGATGATGTGGTCGAAGATGTTTTTCAGGCTCACCTAGAAGTACTGGCTCTCAAGGACAGCTGCCGGAACACACCATTAGGTGCTTGGCGACAGATTTTCTACTTGAGGGTGGTTGCTAGCCAGGCGGGCATTCGTAAAATGCCCAACCACCGTGCAACGTATGTCTCAGTGTGATTGACGCAGTGCAGTAAGTTTTATTAATATCTTAAAGACATCGATTTATTTCTCTTAATAATACAAAAAAAACTATACTGATTTGTAACACTGTAAATAATTTGTTGATGTCGGTACGAAAATAGATAACATCCTGATTCAAAACACTGACTTCACATTGTTATAGTTCGATTTCACAAGTTATTTCATACTTTTCAGTGTCATTCTGAATTTTTCTAAAAATATCATTCATTCGCTTAACATACTATTCACTATCGACAAGAATTACACACTGAGAAAAATCTAAAGTCAAAAGCGCCCTAATGACGGCCAATTTATATGGTATAAGGCGAAAAACCGACCAAACGTAACTACGTACAAAAACGCCTTCCAACTAGAAGGCGTTAAACGAGGTCAGTGAAGGCGAATGTTTCTTTTCGTCTTCATTTAAGGTGTATTTTGTGGTCTTTCTTAAATATTGACTTTTCGATGAGGCTGATTAAGTCGTACGTTATAGTGATAATCACCTTATATAAACCGCCGTAAAAGTAAGGTATATTTTATGGTCAATACTGCAATTATTATCGTATAACAAGTACAATTCTGAAAATACTTTACGAAAGGCGTTTTTGACGGTTGTGTTTATTATAAAACATGGTACATTTTTATTGATTGTTGAAAATCATCTTAAGAGTTGTGAATTCATCTTACGTAGTTACAATCCAACGGTAAAAGGTCAAATTTGATTTAAGCCTTTAAGACGGTATTCTCAGTGCAGTTACCATTAAATCATCCATGGTACGAAAATACATTTTTCATTGCATACATAAAAAAATCAACCGTTTTTGATGGAATATATATTTGACTAACTTGAATGTATACCATACCTACTCTACCTACCCAACAATAAATAATTATCAAAATCAGTTCAATAAGGTGGAGAATTAGCTTAACAAAAACGTGAAATAGAATCCATGACAAAAGGTCTTATAGGCCTGTATATTATATAAAATAATTTACTCAACGAGATCTATTTAACGGTAGATCATAATGAAGATAGTATTGTGATAGAATATTCGATAAATATGATTGCTGTTATGTACTTAGTTATTATTTACTTTTCATTTCAATTGGAAATATTAGGTAACCAAAGCTTCATTTATTAATTTTATGATAGATTTATGATATTTTAAAAATTATATATAAAAAAAATTACATTGTATACTGACTTGCCTAGAATCACATTCTCAGTTATTATGGTCAATAAATGATTCTGATTCTGAATACGCACGAGACCCACCTAATATTAAGCGACAACGTCTGCCTATAACATAATGCATTTTGTGATAAGCCACGAACTGCACTGCATCCATCATACTGATCGCAACCGTATGTTGTTAAGTCTCATATGTGCCTGCTCTTTCATAATTACTTCTGGCTTTCAAGGACTGCTACTGGAAGACACTGTTACGTGCTTGGAGACAGTGTAGTAGTAAGCCAGGCAAGCATTAGCAAAATGCCCTTACACCATGCGGTCAAGGTCATGGACCTTCGGCACAGCAGTCTATTACCCTTCGTCTATCATTGCTACAAAATTATCTAAATCGAGATTATTTTTTTATATATTTTGCCACATTTATACGTTGTTACTACTGCGTAGAATGTAATACTTATCAACTAGGTAAAGGTTAACTTTACACGCAAAGTTCGTTGCTCCTCATTACTTACACGTCTACGTTGGAAAATTTAGTTAAAGTTCCATTCGCTTTTTACCATTATTTATTTTTAAACTCCGACCTGAGACGTCATTCCGCCGCCATTTTTTTACCCCCCTCCCTCATCCCGCTACACAATTTGTCTTCAAACTTGCGACCTGAGCGGGGGTGCCACCCAACGTAATCAGGCTTTCAGCCCCCCCTCGGGGCTTATGTACGGCCTTAGGTAGGTAATAGCAGTGAGGTGAAGTTTGTATTTGTGTAAGTACATACCTAGGTACGCCTATAGGTGTCTCATAGGCAATATAGCATTTTACTTGTGTGTAATGTACTAGAACTGGCTCCTGAGAGAAGCCTTGGCTGTTACCTACAGGCCTGGGTGCTCAAGTCACAATATAATTTTTTTTATATTAAATATTTAGCTGATGAGGTTAGCATACTTACTTAGACATGTTGGTACTGCAGAAGTATCGGGTGCGTCTTGCAAATTTTTGATTATTTTGTTTTGTATCTGAGATTGATGACAATTTATTGCTCGTTGAAGGCTTTAATGGCTGGGATGTTATTATCCTATTAGGTAGGTACGTATGTAGCAGAAAAAGCTCAAGTGACAAGTCATATGGGAATGAAATGTCGATAAAACTCCGGTAAGTTATTACCAACGTACTAACTGCGTTCTTTTGATAAATGTTCAGCCACTTCTCCTTCGGAGATTTTTCATAATAGGTAGGTAAATCTCGGGACAAAATTCAGATAGAAGCTTAGTTATTATGTACAATATGTCTGTTATAGAATAACTCGAAACATCTGTTACCATAAGCTAGACTAACTTCAAATACGCATTACACGAAAATACACTCTAAAGGCAACATAAACCTCCCACCGCCACGCCACTACGCGGAACGAGTCAACGTCCCCGTGACCTATTTACGGTCCGACCTACATACACCTGATACATACCTGTTCACCAATCTCTCACCTCTCAGGTAACTTATCCACCATTGGCCTATCACCAGCCAACCATCGCACCTGGCAGGTGAGCGCAGGTAAGCTGCGCAGGTGAATCCACCCGCTCGTTCAAACCACGCCCGCTTTATCGAGCTGCGCAGGTAACCTGCGCGATGATTGGTCCACGGCACAGGTACACCTGCCAACACTACAGGTGTGACGCGTTTCAACCAATTCTAAATTCAAAACAGTGTTTTAACCGTCTTCAAGGTGCGTAGACGTGTGTTTAGTGGCTAAGGTGTGCGGTTAAGGTGTGTTTTGTGCGCATGTGTTGTGCGATTGATGTTTTCTTGAGGTGTGCTAAATTTAGTACGAGGTGGGAGGGAGCGGCCTTGGAGCTGGTCGGAGGTTGAGGGTTCGGTGGCTGGATTTCAGTAAGTATTGGTATGGTTCAAGCGTGGAATAATTATATGTGGGTACCTACCTATCCTAATATAATTCGGTTCTCACATAGGTAGGTACAGCTACAGTACTAGCATAATCTAAATGTATTTTATTTTATCAGACTACTACCTAGTAACCTATATCGCATAGTGCCGTTGAATAGGTTTTCCTAACTAGAAAGTACTTACGCTACTACCTACCTACTTACTTACTTTGATAACTGTAAAAACTAGAAACCTACACAGCGACAGACATACCTACTTAAGTATTCAGACGGACACACAAAACTGACATTCTTAACTTTTGTGCCAATAATGTTCACCATTTTTCAATGTAGGTAATCTACAACCATTTAACCGTTTGATTTTAGGCCTTGTCAAAGCAGATAATCTTATATCAAATAGGTAATAATTTTTACCGGGCCAACATTTTCTAGAAAATTCAAAGTTGTCAAACTACCTTCTTACACATATACTATTCAATATAATAACCAACTTAAAGTTATACATAACTTAAAGGCCATTAAAACTTCTATCAATCTATCTTAATCCTCTATCAAATACCTTATACAAAAAAGACACCAAGAAGCATACCTACGTTGCACAGCACCTCCCCAGAGCAAAATCCTATCTCATCTCCCCACCTAATTACTACAACACTAAAAGCACTAAAATCCACCTACCAGTATACCTAAGTCCTAGGTAATGAGAGCGCTCTCAAAGGACCGTGGGAGGGGTGAAAGGGGGTGTTGCAGGGGGTAAGGGAGGTGAGGTAAAAGCCACTTTAATTATGAAAGAAGATTGAGTGGTAACGTAATGCTGGAGATAGGTAGCTTGGAAATTAAATTTTAAAGTTTTCTGTGCAGCAGTCACTTAGGCAACTCGTATCTACTTAGAAATAGTATGGGTAAGGTCAAGTTATTTTATTGAAATGCTAAACCTATGGCTCATGATAAAAGCTGACTATAGAAAAATAATGAGCTTAGTATGCCACATAGTATTATACAATATAATGAATAAATAGAATTTGAGTTACCTACTTGGTTTAAGAAATAATTTAAGTAGGTGTTCCGTATGGCTCAGCGCTATCTTTATAGTAATTGCCTATAACCAGGTTCCACTTCCAACAGTAGTTTGTATTAAGGTTGGCATCAGGTAAGCGTTCGGTTATAAACGTAACCTTAAATCTTTAAATAAAAGAATAAAAAAAATAAGAAAAGATTAATTTTAATATTGTTATGCCTGCAATAACGCCTGCTATGTGGATTACATTACAATACCTGTAAATATGGTTAAAGTACGATAGGAAAGATTTGAGTTATGACGTCATGTCATGTTAGCTCAATTGGTTAGAGCATACCTACCCCGGCTAATGGGGTGGATGGACGCGGGTTAGAATCCCGCACATGACTTAAATTTTTTCTGTCGTATATTCGTAATTTTGTAAAAATCTTACAAGAAAAAACACCTATATTTATCTATACTGAACATTTTGTCAATATTAGATTGCTGTGCTAAAGTGCTGCTAGATTTTATGTTTACAGTGGGTTACCAACTACCAACAGCGCTGGAGCTGTAATAAAATTACATCACTTCTAAAAAGTTAAACCTAACCTTGAACTTAAACGTACAATACCTATGTGTCGGACGATCTGCTTTAATGTATTGTAAACCTACACAGACCTACGTAGATATTTATTAATCATTGTTATTAAGTCTATAGGTTACATATTGATATGCTCCTCTCTTCTATGCCACCTGGCACCTTTCCGCAGTAGGTATCATAAGTGTATATATCATAAGTGTTTGTATAAGTACCTATGTTTGTTACCCAACCTCATCGTCACTTACCAAAAGTTTCTTGGCCGTTCTTCTCGCAGTGGCTCTAAACAATTTATTTTGATGAACGTGGCATTGTATGTGTAGAATATTTCGATACTAAAATTTGTAATTGACCTTCATAAGAGCGTCGTAGACACCTAAATTGAATAAATGATTTTGACTTTGACTTTGACATAGTGTACAAGGGATGGGCCACCAGCTGTTAAAAAACTAGTAGGTAAGTTACGATGAGAATCATGATATCACTCCTGTGCCTCAAATCTACGAACCTACTTCATAAAGCTTACTCTCAACTTATCCACAATAGTGCAGAAATATCGACGTCTGTATATCAAGTCTGTGAAGTTGCTTTGCCACCTTAGATATAACGTTTCTGAGCTCCGCAAGTCGTAACTCAGTTTGCGACTGAATGGCATCCAATCTGCGCCGTAAGCGCTCTATCTATGTACCTATATAAACTATATCTAGATTTCTTGATTTCATATTTTTCTGATCTTGATGTGTCAGACCTCTACAAGTCAATGAACTGTCGTCGTAGGTGGTCAGACTCCTGAAAAGGCTGATAGCTGGATATACCACCCACTAGGCGGACTGACGACATCTTAGTAAGTGGCTAATTGCTGTTCATTGTGGCGTTCTATGGAGGAGGCTTTTGTTCAACTGTGGTCGTTTTCCGGCTGACGATGCTGATGGCTATCACTGCCTTGTCTTTTAATTGGGTTTTAAAATTGCTACTCTCAATAAAGAATTAGGATTAGAATTTAATTACAATACAATATCAGCCGCCTCGTCCACTGCTGAACACAGCCTCCCATATAAAGGCGGTATTTGCCATAATCCCCGCACTTGGCAGGTGGCTTGGGGATCGCAGTGTAAGTTGTCAGTTCTTTAGAAGGCGCTGCTGCCCACCTTCTAGTATTTTTCCCTTAGTCGCCTCTTACGACACCCTAGGGATGATATGGGGAAGTACTATGCTAATCTATAATAATGGTAGAGATGAAAACAAGAAATAGGTAACTATAGAAAAATCTACGTAAAATATAATGTGTAGGTATATATACCATTAAGATACCATATCGCATGGTGGAAGGGCATTTTGCGATTGCCTGCCTGGCTAGCTACCACCCTCAAGTAGAAAGTCTGTGGCCAAGCACCGAAAGGTGTGTTCCGGCAGTAGTCCTTGAGAGCCAGTGAAATTACAGGCACAATGAGAATTAACAACTATGTCTCAATGTGACGGGCGCAGTGCAATTCGTGACTTGTGATGAATTGCAACTGTTATAGGCAGAGGTTAGTCCACTTAACATCAGGTAGGCCTCGAGTTTGTTCCGTCACAATAACATAAAAAAAACAAAATTATCATCAAGTCCTTAGCAAAAGGTTTTTTTCTTATATCTTGAAAGTAACGGGCATTTCAGGGAAGCAGCGGGATCCAAACCTACTCAATATGTATGTAGGTATGGATTTTGACAATTAGGTATTACACCGTCAGCCTGACCAGCGGTTAGGTTAGATTAACGGCGAGTTTCTCCTTTGAGAGATTATAACCGAAACGTATCGGTTCTTACAGAGTTGTTACATTAAGATGATTCACATTAAACTATACGTATTGTTAGCCAAATACCATATATTGAATAATTTATCCTGCCTGCAATCACTCTCACACGATCAATGTCACATTTTCTCATTTTTCCATAGTGTAACCCACGCGTGCACCCGCGTTCACAGCACCCTCTCAAAAACCTGTTAAGTTTGTGGACCACTCAACTGTTTGCAGGTCGCCACTCGCGCTGTTTGCTAAGTTAAAATGTTTGCCACCGACCGCGTCGCCACCCGTCCGACCGACTCCGACTGACCTATAAAAATGATGGAGTTTATGTTGTTGTATTGAGTACATAAGTGTATTTTGTAACTACAGATAATTTGAACTCAAAAATGCTTGTAATGTAGTCAATACTTTGAGTATCTTATTTGAGTAAAGTCGACTTTTCCTTGCTACTTGAATAGGCACCTGTAAAATTGAATGGTAATCATTGCTGGTCAGTTTTAACCACCAGCAATTGCCTTGAAAATCCGTGATTGTCTAGTTTTATTTGAAAATAGTAAGGGGTATTTAAGTTAACTTCTAATAATTATGGAATAAGCTCAGGCTATATACAGGGTGTCCCAAGAAGAAGTGATATTACTGACGCTGGAAGGTAGAGGACCTAGATGGCAATCTGAATCACCCTCATTTATGTATCGCGATTTTTCGTATTTTCGGAGCTATGACTTTTTTTTTAATTTTACACCTTTCGCCGAGTACGATGAGATTTTAATTTATGGTGACGTGAATTATTGCGGTAGATGCTTGTTTTTTTTTGTGTGCTAAGCTGATAGATAGGCCGATTCAGTATGGTAACATTTACTATCGTTATAGATCTTTGAATGGAATAAAAAACAAAAAAAAATGCCAAGAAAGATAAAATTACCCAGTATGTTCACAACTTCAAGGGCCCTAAAAAATAAAATCACATACATAAAAAATACCGTTTGGCTTTTATAAACTTGCTCTGTCTATCAGGTAGCTACCCTGAAAATTTCATTTTATTATTCATAAGGATTCAATAAAAAAAATTAAATCTAAATGTGGTAAGAGCAAAATTTTAATTTACAGGCGTTCGCCAGCTCTCTATTTCTTACCCGTTTTTTTAACCGGAAACAGTATAAATATTGCTTACCATAGTACCAAACCAAAGTACCATTAGCAGTTTACCAGTACCAACGTTAAACAAAAAAAATAAAAACTTTGTAAAGACACTTTACAGACGAGTAATTTATATAAAAATACCTTAGGTATACAATGTCAGATTCCATGTATGATACCTCGTGTTTATTGTATACCTACGGACATATCCACCTACAATTTAATACCTCTTTTATATAACTTTACTTGCGAAAGTACTGTGATATTGTCATTAACAAATACTCACTACAAGTAGGTGCTGGTGGTGTAACACCGATCAAGTAGATATACTTAAATATCTTTTTTAGTGTTTACGCATACATAATATCACGCCTCTTTCCGTAGGGGTAGGCAGAGACCACAAAGTTTCACTTGCTATGATCCATACATACCTTTTCTGCTTCATCTTCACTCATCAATTCTTTCATACATAACAGTCGGTTTAAGATACTCCTGGCCTGGCCTTATTCAGAACGACTTCCGAAAAAAAGAGTTCAAAACCTGTGGTACATTGAAAGACAGTCTGTCACAGATATCATTTTACGTTCATGTATTTGTTAGCTCCTTATAATCCTCCTCCTTCCATAAACTTAGCTCCTTATTTCCACAAAAACACAGGAACCAAGCAATTACCTACTGTCGAGGATCGTCGTGTTGATTGATAAAGGTATGGAGCTACTGCTAGAGGGTACCAGTCTAAGTTTTAGTAGTAAAATTCACGTTATAGTTTCCCCTAAACTTCCTACATAAATGATATAATATAAGAATTGCAACCCGCATCATGTAGTCATGTTTGAAGCAGTGATGGCTCAGTGGCATTGGCTATTGACTGCCGCGCAGCAGGTCCATGGTCCGAATCTCGCCGCGACAGCTTGACAGGCTTGAGCTTCACCGCATGGTGGAAGGGCATTTTGTGAATGCCCGCCTGGCTAGCGGCCACCCTCAAGTAGAAAATCTGTCGCCAAGCACCTTACGGTGTGTTCCGGCAGCAGTCCTTGAGAGCCAGTGAAATTACAGACATAGGAGACCTCACAGTGACGGGCGCAGTGCAATTCATGACACTTGTGATAAAATGCATCTGTTATAGGCAGAGTTTAGCCACTTAACATAAGGTGGGCCTCGAGCTTGTTCCGTCACCATAACATAAAAAAAACATGTAGGTATACATAGTTCCTACCTAGTTAATTAAGTACCAAGTGGTGTAAAGTGAAGCGTCTCTTTGGGATTTCAAGGACTTCGGCATCGGCTAGAGGCAGTCCTCCTGTTGACCCCTCACAAAACAAAGTCAAAACTAATACACTGATCTTCGTGGCAGCGAATTTCATGTATGCATCCGAGATCAGTGAGATTGTATTGTCTTACCTTAATTTTCTGACTATTCTGTCCATCATATTTGAAAAGCATTTGAAGTAGGTAACGTAGAAGTCCTAATACCTACCTATAGTTAAAACGGGATATACGTACGGGTTTTTGGCCTCTCAATAGTTTCGGCCCTGTTGCAAGCAAGTAATTGAAGTCCATTACAGGAGGATGGTCTGCTGGACTAAAAGCAGAAAAAGCGATTCGTATACTTTTTTGTGGTAATTTTTTGCTAATACACGGAAAATGTAAAGTAATCATGAAATTTACTGGCTTTAATATCAAATGCGAATGGTTATGATACTGATTTTCATTTTAAAATTCAAATTCCATAATTGTTATCGTTTTCAAAGACTTTTTGACATAATTTTGATATTATATCAAAATTTAATTGATCTCCATTAACATGTACCTGTACTCTATTGTATCAGCCGGACTGTCCACTGCTGAACGCAGCCTTTCCCTCTATGGAGGTGTTGCCACAATCCCCACGCTTGGCAGGCGTCTAGGAATCAGAATCAGAATCATTTATTGCATAAGCTGTACAGATATTGGTGTTATAACAATTATTCATTGAGTCTCAACAGTTTCGTCCTTTTCGGACATACAATATTAAAATATATTAGTAAATTTAGTTATCACTTATAATGCAAATCAGGTACGTACCTAGGGGATCGCAGATATCAGTTCCTCAGCAAGCGCCGCTGCCCACCTTCTTGTGTGTAACCTTAAATCATACCACACCCACGGATAGAGATAGGGGGGTGACATTCCAGTCCGGCAACCCCCCGGGAACCTGGACCTGGTCTTGGTTAATAAAAGATACCTATCTTATAAAACAAAAACCAGTCGAAGTTCTCTCTCTAAGAGCGACCCCACACAAATGTTAATGCTGTACACATTAGCAGGCACTTCTCGCGGAAAAATAGCTCGATTATAGCTTTATTATACGAGGAAATTAGTGCTACAGGCCTGCTCGGTACACGGACTGATGAGTAGAGAATTGTCGTGTTTTTGCTTAATCATGGTCACTCTCATCTCGGAAATAGTAAAGGAAAAGTTAAACATTGTGATTTTTGGTGATCTGTATCCTTCATTTAAGTTCAGTATCTATTATTTATTGCACCTCCCCTCCGTTTCCCTATATCTTCCTGTGGGTCTTAAGAGGCGAAGAAGGGAAAAATACCAGCAGGCAGCAAACAACACCGAAAGAACTCTCATCTTAATACGCTCCCCAAGCCGCCTGCCAAGGGTGGAGATTATCGCAAACCCCCTTTAGTCAGGATGCGTTCAAAATTAGACGGCTATATTTTTAACAGTATCTATTCTTTGTATGGAACAGAATACTACATACACTTATCAACCATATGGGATTGACATCGCCTCTCAAAGTCAAAAAGTAGCTTCTTCTCAGGACAAGCTCACAATTAGGTGCTCTTTTTTATGTTATGTTGTGAAAAGAACAACTAGTCGCTAGAGGTATGTTGACATTATATCTTTGCAGTGGCAACATCCTCGTCTGTATGACACTGCACTTTGCTCGTCACGCTGAAACATTAGTTCTTATATATCCTTCGCCCAGTAGGTATATATTTTTAATATTTTTTTATGCCTGCCTTTGACCACTATCTCACCTGATGCTAAGTGATGATGTGGTCAAAGATTTTGTTCAGGCTAACCTAGAATTACTGGATCTCAAGGATAGCTGCCGGAACAAACCGTTAGGTGTTTGGCGACAGATTTTCTACTTGAGGTTGGTAGGCGGGCATTCGCGAAATGCCCTACCACCATGCAGGCCGGCAATGCGCCAGAAGAATTATAGCAAGTTAAGTTTTGGTAATCATTTACTTTTTGGGTTAACAATGATTTATTTGGAGTCATTTTGCGTAAAAGGATAGCGAGATGTTAAAACTTTGGTTATAAGTTTAAATTAAAATGCGGATTTAATTTTCGTGATTTTTACTATTTTTTCTGTTAAACTTTACTATATATCTGGTGGTAAGTTAAACATAATCGTTCTATCCTATATGGCCCATATACAGACAGTAAGCAGATGGACGCACATATATAAATATGTGCGTCTATCTGCTTACTGTCTGTAATAATAACGTTGTCGCATTTTACCGGCAATTTGTTTATATGTTACTGTTTCTGAAAACAACTTTGGTAATTGTTATAGGATTTACAAGTTCTCAGGGACGGAAAATCGATTTATTAAACTCCCATCTCTAAACAAACTCGATTTGCATCGATGCCGGGCGTCGTAGCTTGATCGTCGGGAAACTATGTATAGTTACGAAGTCATATGCATTTATCTTTTTCCAATCTTTAACATCATTTCTCTGAGTTATTACCTCAATATACTATCTTTAAGCTCAATGTACAAAAAATTGACATATTGAACGTTTGGAATGTAATAACGCGAGGTATAATGCCAGGGGCAGTTGATGGGAGGGGGGAGGGTTACAACCTTAGTTGTGGGTTAGGTAATTTGTAAGTTAGGAGACTGTAGCATAGATATATAGGTACCTACTACATCATTATGTTATATAGCATTGCTTGTCAACTTAAAGTTATACTTTGAAAGACGTGGCCACGGAACCTAAAATGCGTAGGTTTTTAAGTTGGTTTCTTAATAAAATTTTAAGTATTAGCAAATATATATATTTTTTTTATAGCGAGACGTCAATAGATATACATACCTGACAGTGTTGCGGATTTGAATTCTCCTAGTAGCCAATTATTTTTCAATTTTAACATAATTATGGTGTTTTGTTAAGCATGCGTAAATGCTTATAAAAGCAAAAAAAACGGAATCGACTTCCCATACTGAAAAATATGAAATAATTCACTTTACACATACAAAATGTACTTACATATACCCCCACGCAAATGACTTATTTAAATAAACATTATATAGTCAAGTAATCCTTCACAATGTCAACTGTTGATAAAAATCTACTTGTAACATAAGATACATAATACATATAATATTTATACATACCCAATATTAAATATTTATACATACATACCCAAGATACAGGTTTGTCTAATTTGAGACCCACTGAAAACGCTTGACATACCTGATCAACTTTTAATTGTAAGCATTTTATAATTTAGTTTAACTGTCATTGATAGATTTTTGATAATAAAACCGCAAAAAATTTTAGATTAGATGCCTACCGCTTACAAGATCATTCGCTCGCCTGATATACTGTTCACCATCGACATCAGTTGCAATTATCATTCAATCAACCAGTATGCAAATACATATATTTTGCATATAATTGTTAACTATTATTTATAAATTACTCAACCGATTTTGTTGAAATTATAATGGGACCAATTTAGAGGCATATTCCACCCAAAAGAAAAAACATCAGAATCAGCTCATATAATTGTAATTAAACAACTTTAAACGGTTTTAATCGCGTATATTTATAATTATTTTTGTTGTATGTGTATAGTTAGTTGTAATGTTTGAAACACTCGTAGCAAAGTTTACTAAGCTGTCAACCGATCAGGCAACGTCGCCCGCGGTCATGAGTTGGATGGGTGACCGCTAGTGACATTACTACTGAGCGTGCACGTGCTTCGGAGGGCACGTTAAGCCGTCGGTCTCGGTTGTTGTCTTAGGATGGCAGTCGTTATAGCATGGTGGTAGGCATTTTTCGAATGCCCGCCTGGCTAGCTACGACCCTCAAGTAGAAAATCTGTCGCCAAGCACCTAACGGTGGGTTCCGGCAGCTGTCCTGGAGAGCCAGTAATTCTAGGTTAGCCTGAACAACAGCTTCGACCACGACAGGCTTAACCTAAAATTACTGGCTCTCAAGGACAGCTGCCAGAAAACACCGTTAGGTGCTTAGCGACAGATTTTCTTCTTGAGGTCGCTAACCAGACGGGCATTCGCAAAACGACCTTCCACCATGCGGTGTAGCTCAACCCCGCGGCGGGATTCGAACCATGGACCTGCTGCGTGGCAATCCATAGCCAATGCCACTGAGCATGACTGCTTTTATATCAACCAATGCTTTATATATTAATCTAACTATTCCAGTACAGTAAAAGTCGTCGTTATAAGACTGAACCTGTTTCTGATTAAAATAACACAAACATTTAAAAATATTATGACAGAATATTAAAATATTGACCTGACGTAGGTAAATAAAATATAACATCGATAACTACGCAATAATTTTACTGATCTAAAAAAACATACCGATGATTTATTAGAATTAGTTAAATGTTTGAAAATACTAACACCGTCGCGTCGCAAGGTTGGCTAATTTAATGCTACAATCAGCTGTTTCCTTTTTAATTCACTCTAATATATAACATCGCGGTCGCAGTAACTTTGTTTTAGGATTCCGTACCTACAGGGTAAAACGGAATATTATTAGCGAGACTGGTACCTACCTATCTGTCGGTCTGTCCGTATGTAACGGGTCACTAGCTCTTAAATGGAATGAGTTACATTTGGTGTAATATATTTACCCCATGATGAATATAGAAATTCTAATACACAATATTTTTAGGAGATAAACACATGAGAAGTGCTAAGTGCCATGATGCCATAATAATTTAGCTATGCATTATTTATTATGCTAACAATATCGATTTTTACTCACCCACAATGCAGCTGGCCAATTATGTACATTGTTGATAGTAAAATCCGTTTGGAATCATGAAAATATGATGGTTTTGCATTTACGTATTCAAATTTTAAATACAATCCTTCAGTAAAAAGAAGTTTAAGATGGTAAAACATGTCAATACGTAGTCTAAAAGCTGTCATTTATCATAACTAACAAATACCTATTTCAAAAATGTAAGTAAACATCTAATTAATAATTTTAGAAATGAATAAATTTTCACTTAAAATATATCAAGTTACAATTCCGTCTAATTTAGGGATACCAGGGGTTAAGCCGACGTAATGTCATAAACGCCACGTAGCCAAATCGGAAGAATTTTCTACGCGTTTCGAATCTACACGAAGGATCCTCCAGAGATCTTGACTCGCACGATCGAGAATGAGCGATTTTCGATCTTGTGTTTGTTGCTGATATGATATTTTAAAGTATTTTTCTGTAATATTAATTAAATATTTTATTAAAATATATGTAACCTATTATAAAATACTAGCTTTCCGGCCGCGGCTCCGCTTATGTCAGTTATCGCGCAAAATCATTAACGTATATTTGCGCAGTTGAATAAAACTATCCTACGTCCTTCCCCGGCTTTCAAACTATTTTCATACCAATTTTCATCCAAATCGGTTCAGTTTTTATGTTTATTCGTTGCATACAAATACACTCCTTCCTCTTTATTAATATAAGTAGGTATATCTGCAAAGTATCGCCTATATTATTTGCCATTTATTGATTATAATCAGATTATATATGATTTTAATCAGATTTTGTGCACCACACCTTCGGCACGAGTTACAATTTCAATGTCATCTAGATAAAGGCTTATTTTCGAATACATTGATAATAAACTTTTGTTTATTAATTAACAAAACATTGACCAATGTTAATGACATACAAATGCGACCTACTATGATATGTACTTTATTCTACCCAAAAAATTGTTTTGCAATTTGTACTTATAGGCATAGATTCTGATCGGGACGTGAAAATATCGTGGGCGCAGCCGCAGGCGGAGATATAGCAATTATTTTTTGACACTGGGCGTATTTTTAGTTTTAACGTTTGCACGTTTGTTAATTTTAAAATATCGTATCCGGTTCTTTGATGCCGAAAATCTGAATTCTTAGGTGAAAATTGCGTTAAATTTTTATTATCGAAATCTTACTTATATTAGGAACAGTAAATTTTAATATTTGACAGTGTTCAATAAATTTTATTTGAGTTCTTATAAAATAGTTGATGGCCGCTGTGGTTTCAATAATTCTCGTATGTTTAGGGATTTCTGATTGAATTTATTTGACTGACATCTATTTTGAAATGGGGAATATTTCACTCATGATATAAATAATCTCACATCTCAGTAAGCATCAGTAACATGTTTTATACTTCGTATAAACTGTTTCATGATAACATTTTGTTTGAGTAAAATCGCTACCACAAAACAAAAATGGGTTAATAAGAGGAATGGTTTAAAGTGTTTTCCATAAGCGCGCTACAATTTCTTTTAACAACAAATACCTACAACTTATGTACTAACAAAATTCAATTTGATTATTGTCTGAGACGTACAATAGGTATCATATAAAAATTAATAAGATGCAAGCTATATAAATAGATGATATGTCAATGTTAACATATAAGTTAGCTAGTTGTATTGCACAAGTGACAATTCCGCCTAATGTTCATGTAAAGCCGACCTGACGTCATAAATGCCAAGTAGTCAAATCAGAAGAATTTTCGATGCATTCCTATTCTTCACGAAGCATTATCAGGAGGTCTTGACTCTTGAAGCGTACGATGTGCTATTGAAGGTCCAGTTAATTTAATGTGTTTTTTAAATATTCATTAGATACATATTTATGTTAAAAAATATATATTTTATATAAAAAAATTACAAAGTAACGCTTGAATGTATTAAATTATAAATACTAATATATATTGCACATAACCTAAACACTTTTGACATCATCTGGTTTTGGAGCCCTAAAGAGGTAACACCGCGGGATTTCGGTACGTCCGCGTCGGTACGTTTAATTTTTACATCAATGACATTCAGACTTTTCTTAACAAAAAGATTAGCTTCTAAATTATAGACCGACGCTATAGGAATTAAAAAAAAAACAATATTGATACACAACTTGTCTGTTTGGTTCCAGTTAGTGCTCTTAAATGTGTCTTATATGTATTTAGTAAGTATTAACCACAGAATAAAAAGGGTATTACCACGCCTGGCTCACTCCGCACTGGGCGGTTCAAAGCTACAGGTACATGGCCATACCCGTCCGGACGGGGTTATTGTACGTGTCGCGTCAGAAGAGATCAGAGCTATGCGTAGTAATTTTGGTCGCTAAAGATGAACGCTAGAGGATCATTGTTTAGATACAGAATATATACGGTGTACGGCCATTTTAGCATTAAATTTGTGCTGAAGGTTCATAACTACTGTAGTAAAATCTAAAATAAATGTAGCTATTTTCAAATTCATTGCTTCCGCGCTTTTTGAACAAACAAAAGATCGTAGCCACCACGCGCAGCCCGCATTGCTATTGAACTTTGTTTAATTCAAGTCTTATTTAATTTTCCATTAAAAGTTCCTAATTGATCAGCATCGCCCTCTTAATAGGGCTGCGTTTTGATCTATGCATACAGGACCATAGTCAGTGCAAATGTTGTTTATAACATCAAACATCCATATTACAAATAATTAACACCATCCAATTTAATATGACCAACGGCGGCGCCGGCGAAAGTAGGTCTGTAGTTGTTTCCGTCAAATTAGTGAACTAACAGAAATAGGTCGAGTCGTAATGTATACGTTTCTCACGCGCAATTAGAGCTCATTTGTGAAAATTATTGAGGTTATTTTGGAACTTCCTAAAGCCATTTTTTTGTTGGCACCTTTTGACGTCATCGGTGTGTTTATCCAATAGTGTAGCACGTTCATGTGGTCATTAGTTCAAAGTAAATGTACATATAAAATTATTACACTCATAATATACATGATTATTGGAAAAATGAAAACAACCTCTTTAGAGTAGACTTCTTTTAGTCCTAACAAACATTATTAGTAGTTATTTTTATGTGTGTGTGACGGAATAAGACGAGGACCACCTGATGTTTTTTTTTTTTCATTTATTTATACAGAATCTACAGCTCTTGTTATACATAGATACAACTTATATATATATCTTACAGCCAATAACAGATTCAATTTTTGTAGTCTTGACTTATATAATACGACAGTCACCAAGTGGGCCACATCATTACACATTATAATAATAGAAAAATAAAGTAAACTAAACATGGCAATATAAAAGGCTGTTATGTACTCTCAATCCACGGAACTGTATCAACAAAAGTGACTCACATCGTCATTGCGACATCCCGCCGCCGATAATTCATGAGAACGCTGAAGAGGCGCTATTGCAACATTTTGGACACCGGCTTCGTTTAAAGAAATGAATCAAAATTGAATCACTTTAAGTTCTCACATCGAACTATCGTCACCTTACATTTTCTATAATTATTTTAATTGTAATTTTTATAAATTAAAGTTATTAAATAAATTTCGGTTTTTTTTGAGTCCTCGCACGCTGCCTCTCCTAACTGGCGCAGTCGTGTGTAGGATCCTTGAGGAGCGTTTCTCAAGGCCGCGAGTTTACGATCATCGAAGACCGTATCCTGGGAGCTGCTCCGGTGGTTTTCAAGCCCGTTCGAGGATCCGAATCTACGTATCAGACAGCGCGAGGAGTATCAGAACATAGATACACCAACAGAGGCCGAAATGCAGTTACTGTGAGTACATTAGATCTTCTAGTGTTTTGCTCACCTTTTTCCTTTTAACTTGTGTGATAACTAACTTCCAAAATTTTCCATCCACGAAAATCACGGAACTTGTATATTAGTAGTAGTAGTAGATCTAGGAGTAGAGATTTAAATAGGCAATTAGACTACAGCGATAGTTTTAATTTAGAGAATTCAGGAGTAGATATGGCTGATTTGGACCAAATTTTTAAAGCACTTCGCTTAGTGCCAGATTTTGACGGAAATGTAAACGTTCTTACCAGGTTTATCCATTTGTGTGACCAATTGATAGAGGAATTTATAGTCAAGGAGCCGACTAACAAACTTAGGGAGACTGCTTTATTGAACGGAATTTTAAATAAAATTACTGGACCCGCAGCCCGCCTTATCAATTCCAATGGCGTTCCTTCGGATTGGCAAGGCATTCGGAAAACATTAGTAAATAATTTCTCAGATCAACGCGACGAAACCGCCCTCTACAACGATTTAGCTTTATTAACACAGGGACCGGGAACTCCTCAAGAGTTCTACGAAAATTGCCAGAATTTATTTAGTACCTTGATGACATATGTCTCATTGCACGATACCATAAAAAGTACTATCGACGCAAAAAGGGATCTGTATAGGAAGCTTACTCTCAAGGCATACGTGCGTGGATTAAAAGACCCGTTAGGCTCACGTATCCGGTGCATGCGCCCGGAAACGATAGAAAAGGCTCTAGAATACGTCCATGAAGAACAGAGCACTCTATACCTGCAACAGCGTAATGAGCACCTCTCAGAACGGAAACAACCTATTACCCCACATAAACCAATGTTACTGCCAATGCATAGTTCCTTTGTGCCACCGTTTAGGTTTCAAGGATTTACAAATCCTGGACCTTCAAGGCCACAATCGTTCATACCGCAGTGGAGGCCCAACTTTAACCAACAAAATCAGGTAGGTCCGTCACGCACACAACAGATTTTCCGTGCTGCACCCCCTAATTACAACCCTCAAGAGAACACTTTCCGGTTTGCCCCGCGTAACTCAGCGCCTCGTCCAATGAGTGGCGTCAGTCATTTCGTTTCTAAAACTTTACCACCGACGCGGCAATCACCTTTTAATAATGCTCACGATTGGAGGAAATTTGGTAACCCTCCTCCCACTAATTATTTTAAAACTAGGGAGATGAACTACAACGAGTTTTCAGGCCACGAATCGAACGATGACTCATGTGAATACTATCCGGATTGCGACTTCTATGCGTATCCAGATTATGGTTACGGCTATGATGGGCAGCAGGATTATCATAACCAATATCCTGAAGTCCTGTACGAAGCCCCGGTTATTGAGGAAACTACTGAACGGATTGAAAAATCTGAGCAGGATTTTCAGAAAATGACCACATTAGACAAACCAAAATAGAAGTAAATCTACAAACCCAACGTCAACTTCCATATATAGAGATTGGATCACCACCTTTGAAACTATTGATAGACACAGGCGCGAACCAGTCTTTCATCAGTCCCACTGTAGTCGAAAATTATTTTAGTGACGTACCATTAAATTACACCCCATTTGAGGTATGTAATATTCATGCAGTGACCCGCAGTAACTATTCGATTACTATACCTACATTCTCTGAACTTAAGGATGATGGCAATATTACCTTATTCGTTTATAGCTTCCACAACTACTTCGATGGTTTGATAGGTTCAGATTTATTAGACAAATGGGAGTCCACTATCGATTATAAGACAAAAACTCTTCACACTCGGAACGCGAAAAATCCTATAAAGCTATATGACTCGCGGAACGCTAATTTATACGAGGACGTTATACCAGCTGGTTGTACCAAATTAGTGAAGCTTCCAATTAACGTTCGTGACGGTGATGCCGTTGTGATAGATCAGATCATATCTAATTGTCATATAGCTGAATGCCTAACTACCGTTAAAGACAACCGCGGAATTTTAGAAGTACATAATCCGAGCCGTAGTGACGTAATATTTTCAATGGATCGCCCAGTATGTGCCGAAGTCTATAATGTTCAGTGCACGCGCACCGAACAATTCCCCGAGCGCGTAAAGGAAGTTCTTTCCCGCTTGCGAACTGATCATTTAAATGACGAGGAACGTATAAACTTACAAATGCTATGTTCTCAATACGCGGATGTATTTTACCTAGAAGGTGAAAGTTTAACTTTCACCAATAAAATCAAACATTCCATAAAGACCACTGATGAAGTACCCGTATACACTAAAAGCTACCGCTACCCTTTCATACATCGGCAAGAAGTTCAAGATCAGATAAGCAAGATGTTAGATCAGGGGATAATCCAACCATCGGACTCCGCTTGGAGTTCGCCGATTTGGGTAGTACCTAAGAAGGCCGATGCCTCGGGAAAGGTCAAATGGCGCTTAGTAATAGACTTTCGGAAGTTAAACGAAAAGACTTTGGATGACAAATATCCGATACCTAATATCGCTGATGTCTTGGACAAATTAGGTAATTGCCAATATTTCACTACTTTAGATTTGGCTAGTGGATTCTACCAAGTTGAAATGAACCCTGCTGACGTCCCCAAAACAGCATTCAACGTAGAACACGGCCATTTTGAATTCCTAAGAATGCCTATGGGGCTTAAAAACAGTCCCTCCACTTTTCAAAGAGTTATGGACAATGTTCTCAGGGATCTACAAAACACTGTATGCCTAGTGTACCTAGATGACATCATAGTGTTCAGTACTTCCCTGCAGGAGCACATGGTAAATCTCGAGAAAGTTTTCAAAAAACTCCGTGAATCCAACTTTAAAATCCAAATGGACAAGTCGGAATTCCTCAAATTAGAAACCGCTTACTTAGGCCACGTCATTAGTCGGGACGGCATCAAGCCTAATCCAGACAAGATATCTGCCATCCAGAAGTATCCACTTCCGAAAACTCCTACCGAAATAAAACGATTCTTGGGACTTCTCGGGTATTATCGAAAATTTATTCCAGACTTCGCTAAAATAACGAAGCCAATGACACAATGTCTTAAAAAGGGTTCGAAAATCACATTAGATAAAAATTACAGCGACTGTTTCGAACAGTGTAAAATGCTTCTAATAAACGACCCTATTCTTCAATATCCCGATTTCAGTAAAGACTTTGTGCTTACAACAGATGCTTCCAATTTAGCCATTGGGGCTGTTCTCTCTCAGGGTCCCGTGGGCTCTGATAAACCCATTGCCTATGCTTCGCGTACGCTAAATAGCAGTGAAATTAATTATAGTACCATCGAAAAAGAACTATTGGCTATAGTGTGGGCAACCAAATATTTCCGACCCTATCTATTCGGCCGAAAGTTCAAAATTATGACCGATCATAGACCACTACAATGGGTCATGAATCTAAAAGAGCCAAACTCTCGCCTCACTAGATGGAGACTAAAGCTCAGCGAGTACGATTTCACCGTTTGTTATAAGCAGGGCAACCAAAATGTTAATGCAGACGCCTTATCCAGAATCGAATTGCACAACGAAGAAACTAGCTCTTCTTTGGCAGTAAACCCATCAGAAAAGCGACCATCAATAGGGCAGAATTCGGATACTATAACAGCAAATTCCGATACTGTTACGGTGAATTCAGATACCATCACGGTTTACTCTGGTTCTAGCACTCTGACGGCTGCTGTTCACTCAGATACTGTCACAGTTCACACAGATGCAGAAAACCCAATCATAGACATTCCTATAACAGATTTTCCGCTAAATAAATTCATCAAACAAGTCGTTTTTACCGTCGTTGACGACGTCAAAAGCAGGCCGACAATTACTAAACCATTCGATAATCATACTAGAACAAGCATTCAACTATGTGCATCCAATTTAGAAGAGGATGTTGTAACAGCAATCAAAGCCTTTTTTTTTTTTTTTTTTTTTTTTTTTTTTTTTTTTTTTTTTTTTTTTTTTTTTGGCGTGGGGAAATGCTGTTACGCATTGCCGTATGCGGGGGGGGCATACGGGGTATGACGGACTCGGCTAAAGGCGCCCATACCGTCTAAAACCCCACGGTGTTCCAGCGTCTTCGACTGATGACGGGGGGCGTGGGACCGAATTATTCTTACCACAGCCCCCGTCGACGCCGCTGCCCGCTGTAAAGTGGCGGGCCCTCCTCGGTGAGGGGTGTCAATAGGAACACCCCTCCACCTCGTGTGATGCCCCCCGAACACGGAGGGGGCATCATCATCGCGAGAAGACCTATCTCTGAGGGGCGCCAGATGCCCCCGCATCCGACGGCCCAGGCCCTCTCAGCGGAGACGGAGTGCGGGCTCGATTAGCCCGCACCCGTGTCCGCGCTCTCCGGAGCGGAAGAGAGAGAGGGTCTCTCTCCTTCTCACGCTCCGCCGCCTCCCTCCGCGAAACAATAGTTTCGCAGAAGGAGGCTACTGCCTCCCAACATCTCTCATCGGCGACCATCCTGGCTAGGATGGTCGGCAATGAGAGATCCGTCCCAATGACCGCGGCCAGAGCCTGTCGCGGTACGTCCTCTCCAGGGCATGCCTCCAGTGCGTGCTGGGCAGTGTCTACTGCACAGCCGCACAGATGGCATGCCGGGGAGGCTTCTCGTCTGGCAATGCGATGCAGGTAACTCCCGAAACAACCATGTCCCGAGAGCACCTTTTTTTTTTTTTTTTTTTGACCCGGGAAAATCCTTTATGGATACCACCCGGCTCCGGGGGGAGCAGAGTGGTTATGTGGGAGTCCTCGCCTGAGGGGCCTTACTACCCCCACGGGGGGGTAGTAAGTGAGGTTACCCACTAAAAACCCGGGATGAGCAGTCTGCCGCCTAGACGGGGCGAGATGGGGTAGCGTTAGCAATCACCATCTCGCCCCGGCGGTTGGCCCGTCACCGGTGACGGGCCCCGGCCAATGGAGGGATGACCCAGCTCATTAGGGCCATCCCCCAGACGTGTGGGATCGTGCAAGCCAGTGGAGAATCCCCCGACTCTCCACCGATGATCCGCACAGCACTAGGATAGAGCGAGAAGGCGCCCGAATCGCCTTCTCCTTCCACCAGTTCGTCTACGCCGGAGCGGGTCTGCGAGGACGTCGTCCTCCCTCGCCCGCTCCGCAGCCTCTTTCTGCGCCATCACCTCTTCGCAGAAAGAGACCACCGCCTGCCACGATCCGTCGCTGCCGAGCATAGCGTTAACCACGCTCGGCAGCGACAGATCTGCGCCTATGACCGCTGTGAGGGCGCGCCGCATGGGACTCCACGCGGCGCACTCCTCCAGCGTGTGGAGCGCCGTGTCTTCTGGCGCTCCACACTCGTGACAGGCGGGGGTCGCCTCCCGTCTTGCGATGTGATGCAGGTACTTTCCGAAACATCCGTGTCCGGAAAGCACCTGCACCAATCGGAAGGTGAGCGACCCGAATCGCCGCCCTACCCACCTCCGGAGGACCGGGCGAATGGCATCCACCGTCCTCTGTCCAGGGACCGGTGGAGCCAGGTCCTCCGTCCACCGCCGCAACAGGGCGGCCCACGCCTGCCGTCGCATGCGCGTGACCTCCTCCCACGCTGGAGGCTCCCCGCGGGATCTCCTCGCCGCCACGAAGTGGTAAACTTCGGCGAGGATCTCCGCTTGGAGCTCCCAGGGGGGATCACCGGCCAACACGCATCCCGCCGTCCAGGACACCGTCCGGTACCCGCGTATCGCCCTCGTCGCGATGACCCGCTGCGGACGACGCAGCAGGGCCTTATTGGCGCGACCGAGGGCGTCCACCCAGACAGGTGCCCCGTACAAGGCCATACTCCGGATCACTCCGGAGTACAGGCGACGACATGTGGCGCTCGGGCCGCCCACGTTGGGCAGCAGCCTCCCAAGGGCGGCTGCGGCGCCTATGACTCTTGGGGCCAGATGAGTGAAGTGGGCCCCAAAAGTCCACCGCCCGTCCAGGATGAGACCCAGGTACCTCATCTGGGTCCCAACCCGGACCAGGACCCCGTCCAGGTCTATCCGCGTTCCTGGAGGGGGTCCCCCCCGAGGCCCATGGAACATTAGGGCCTCGGTCTTGGAGAGGGCGACCTCCAGCCCCAGGGCACGTATGCGGCCGACCACGAGTGTTGTGGCCACCGTGGCCCGCCGCACCGTCTCCCCGAGGTCCCTCCCCTTGACCACGACTAGGGTGTCATCCGCGTAGCACGCAACCCGCATACTTGCGGGAAACGTGCCGCGGAGCACCCAGTCGTAGCCAATGTTCCACAGGAGCGGTCCCAACACCGACCCCTGTGGAACCCCGCAGGACACGCGACGTCGCCTCAGACCGTCGCGTCCCTCCACCAGGACCTCGCGGTCCCGGAGGTAGTCGGCCAACAGCCCACGCAGATACAGGGGCACTCCGTGATAGCGGAGCGCCTCCCGTATTGTCCCGTGCGGTAGGCTGTTGAAGGCGTTGGCAATGTCCAGCGAGACAGCCAACGCCTTTTCCCCCCCGCCGACCGCGTCCTGCGTCCACCCCTTGATCCAGAGCAGGGCGTCTATCGTCGACCGCCCTGTCCTGAATCCGAACTGGGCCTCTGAAAGGTCAGGTCCAGTTCCCCCCAGGTGCCGGATGACACGGGAAGCCACAATTCTCTCCAGCAGCTTCGCCGTGTCATCCAGCAGCACGATTGGCCTGTATGCGGCGGGCGAGTCTGCGTCTCGCCCTTCCTTCCGCAACAGGCACAATCGCCCGTCCTTCCAGAGCTTCGGGAACTGACCCGACGTGAGGCACGCGTCGAACAGTTCCCGAAGCTGACCGCCCATCTCCCTAAGGGCGATCCTGAGGACCCGCCCGGGAATCCCGTCTGGTCCCGGGGCAGTCTTCTTGCCTCTCAGGCGGGAGACTGCTACCTCCATCTCCACCTCTGAAATAGGCGGAATGGAGGCCGGGTCCTCCTCCTCCTGGAAGGACGGGGTGGCCATCGGTGGAGGGGTGTAGTGGGGGTCGCTGTTGGGGAATAGCCCCCCCAGCACCCTCTCCAGGAGCTCTGGCTCCAGGGACTCCGCAACAGGGGGCGCTCTGCCCCGGAACTTATTCCGGGCAGACTTATACGGGCGCCCCCATGGGTCCCTGTCGAGGCCCTCCAGCTGTTCGCTCCAGCCTAGGGCCTTAGCCCGGCCGATGGCCATCTTCAGCTCCTGTTTGGCATTCTTCATATCACCATACAGGAGCTGCTCGGCCGCCAGCTGCTCCGCCGGCAGCTGGTCGTCCGTCCGGCCATGGCGGCGCCTCCTGCAGTGGTAGTAGAGGCGCCGCGTCTCCGAGCATCGCGCTCGGAGATCCTCAATCTCCGAGCACCACCAGTAAACCTGGCGGCGCTCGGGGTGGCGTCGGGACCGCGGCATGGCGGCGTCACAGACGGCCGTCACCGCCTCCCGGAACCGGTTCGCCGCGACGGCCACCTCCGGGTGCATGGGGCCGGCAACCCACGACTGCACCATAGCCGCCTCTTCAGCCAACTCGGCATCGAGGCGACCAACCACCCAGCGCGGGAAGAATGCCCTCTCCACGCGCCGAGTCCCTCCTTGGTGGGAGGTGGCGATCTCGAACCGGATGTAATTGTGGTCCGAGAGAGTCGCCACGTCCTCCACCACTCTCCAGGCCTGGACACGTGCTGCGACTTCCGGGGTGGCGAACGAAACGTCCACCACGGACCCCCCGTTGTGTCGCACGCACGTGTGGACCGACCCTCTGTTGAGCAGGGTCAGCCCTGCAGCAACCGCCCACTCCCTGACAATCTCCCCGCGAGTGTCAGTGGAGGGGTTGCCCCAGGCCTGGGCCTTGGCGTTCAGGTCCCCCATGAGGAGGACCTGACGTGGCGCCTGCCTTCTCACCGCCGCGGCCAGGAGGTCTAGATGAACCTCCAGCTCCGCGACGGTTCTATTGGGGGAGAAATATGTGCCGACTACCGCATACCTCTCCCACTTGGCCACCACGTACCCTGAACCCCTCTCTGACACTGAGAGGGGGGGACCGCCACCGGCACGTCCAATTATGGCTACGGAGCCGTCCAGATCCCCAGCCCAGTAGGGATGGGACTGGGGAATGTAGTACGGCTCCGCAGCGACCGCCAAATCAATCCGCCACTGCGCCAGGGACTGCATTAGCAAATCCTGAGCCCTGACGCAGTGGTTTAAGTTCGTCTGGAGGAGGTTGTGTTGTCTGACTTGATCCATATCAATCGGACGTTACAACCTCCATGCTCGCCGCGCGGCGAACAGCCTCAGGTGCGGCTCTGGCGGCCGGTCGGGGGATGGCCGGGGTCCTGGCGGCCTGTCCCTTCGTCTTTGGGGGGACACAGTTTTGTCCCCCCATCCTGTGTTCGGCTGATCGTCCCGACTCTGCGCATATTGCGCAGTGCGGAGCCCTCCTCTGGCAGCTCGCCGCCTTGTGGCCTGCGCCTCCACATCGGAAGCACAGGTCCCCCCTGTCTGCCGACGAGGGACACTGGGGACGCGTATGCCCGAGTCCCATGCACTTAAAGCAGCGCATGGGAAGCGCCGCCAGTGCCACCACTCGCACCGAGCTCCATCCCACTAAGATCCTGCCCTGTGCCAGTACCACTTTAGCTACCGGAATTGGACAAGATACAAGGGAGGATCCGGTCCCGCCGTAGCTGCGACGTATCTCCCCGGCTTTGACGTGGAGTACGTCACAGCCGCCCACCTTGGCGACCGCCACCGCCACTTTCTCCTTTGTGGCGGCGTCGTCCAGGCCCGTCACGTGCAATTGCACGGACTTTACGGGCCTCGCGACGTTGGCCACCTCGGACAGGACACCGCGGAGCTTCTCCGCGAGCCTGTCCGCTTTGTCGCTGCTTTGTGAGCCAGGAATTTCGAGCATCCTGGCTCCCGTGGCCGTCTGGCGGAAGTTGATTCGGTCGATCCCCAATCCTTGGAGATCGACCTTCTCCTGTGCCGTCTGAATGATGGCGCTGTATGTAACGCCCTTTTCCGCGGCTTCGGGCTGCAGCGTCAGCACAACAGCCGCGGATTTGGAAGTCTTCAGCGCCTTCGCCTTATTGGGTCCGGCGGCAGCGGTAGCCTTTTTCGCTTTCGGCTTCACGGCGGAGGGGGGGGCACGAGCTGCTGGGACAGGAGCGGGAGTGGGCGTTGCCGAGGAGGACGCTTTGCCCTTCCCCTTGCCTTTCCCCTTTCTTGTTACTGTTGCCCAGGTTTCCACCTTGGCAACAGCAGTTGGAGTCGTTTTTGGGAGGGCAATGGGAGCCGCAGTCGAGGGGGGGGCGATGGGAGCCGAAGTCGAGGGCGTGGCAGCAGTAGCCTGCGGGGCCTGGGCAACCCGCTTGCGAGGGGTCGGTTTTGGGGGTGGGGGTGCAACAGCTACTGCAGCCTTCTTGGCGTCCGCTCGGAGAGGCGGGCGAAGAACCGGCGCTGGCAGGAGGCGATCCTCGATACCAGCGAGTCGGGCATTGAGCATTTGCCCGAACGTGGTAGTCAAGGAGCGCGTCATCTGCTCCACTAACTCTGCCCCCACTACAACAGCAGGGGGGGCCGGCGTCTCGGCGGCAGCGGCTGCTGCAGCAGCAGATGTAGCGGCAGCCGCCTCGGTCTTGGCCTCAGTGAAGCCGCGACGTAGCGCCTTCACCTCTGCCTTGGAGGCCTCCATCTCGAGGCGCAGGCGACTGTTCTCGGCTCTTAGCCGCCGCGTCTCTTCGGCCTCACTCCTGCATGCCAGAGCGTCGACTACCTCTCTCAGGGTCGACGCGGACCTCTTCAGGCGAGCAACAAACTCGCCCTTTAGGTTGCCAGATTTTTTGGCAACCTCTAGAATGCAGGCGAGCATTCCTCCCGCTTGAGCCCTCAGCTCTTGGGCATTTAGCACACTGAGGTCAGCGAATCCGGCATGGACATCGGAATCACTTCCGGTGTCGAGAAGACTTCCTGCGGCCACAGCGGCCGGCCCCTTTTTGTGTTTCCTGCTCTGCAGGACCTCCGCCAGTTGCTCCACCAAAGGCTTTGGCGGTGGCTTTAAAAACTCCTCTCGCGTCGGGCCTGTTTTGGTGCCCTTCGCCCTTCCCCTCCGCGCCGTATTAACCTTGGCGGCCGTCGTCCCTTCGGTCTCAGTGTCCGACTCCAAATAGCCGGGTGCGTAAAACGAAGAGTAAGGTCGCTTCCTGCGGCTGTCCCCCTCGTCACCCGACTCTTCAAACACGGACTCAACGTCCGACCTCCTTTCGTCCCCCATGGACACCTCCGACGGATCCCGCGAAGGACCCGGTGGAGTTTGGCCCTGGGAAGGGCCGTTTTTTCGGCTCTCAATAGTGCCGCTCGAGCGGTTCTCAACCACAATTTTGGTAAATTTACCTTTAGCATCTCTGTTTACTTTCGACATGATCAACGATTTCAGCATACAAAATAATAGAAGAACAATTATTTATCGTGACCATAAGCAAAATTTGGGGGGGAATGGACAGGCTTCAATCTTTCTACTCAAGCCTCCGGAAGTTTAGAGTTCAGAAGACTGACAATACCTTGGAGGTATTTTCCCGAAGTCTAAGGATACACTTATCATCGGGGTTTTGGAACTAGTCCAGCCAGTTTGTCCCCGCCTCCAATAACGTGAGTTATCGGAACAGGGGTCACTACCAAATAAAAGACAGCGGTTATTTTCGATTATGTAACAATACGTTTGACGGTAGTAGGCGCTGGTGTTTGCCAGTTAGAGGGGTCCCTATTTTAACACACACACCGCCAAACTGTTTTTCATCTACTCATAAACATGACAAATTATCTGTAGCCTTGCCTTAAAACTACAATTTATACACCGTAAGTCTATTTTGTCATCTGTCTTACAGAGGTACTAAGCACCTTAGCACGTATAATACAGATGACAAACAGTTAAATACGGCCCCGGTCTGTACCGAGCATTTTACGATTTGGTTACTAATAAGGGGTTAAATAGCCCTGTGAACTACATAATATACACATATAATACAAATATATACAGAGAAAATATATAAATATACATACACATATAGATAACAATACACGCGGCGCCTGACGGTGTTCTGTTGCGTTTATTTCGGAAGGAAATAAACCAATAACAGGCAGCACCACGGGAAGGTAACCGTCAGACTTGCCTTGGGGATCATCACGACCTGCGCTCTCCCCCAAGACCCTTGCCTCCTTACCCATCCGGGATGAGTAAGGAAGGCCTGAGTTTATCCAAAACAAGCAGCGCGAGGCATGCAAGCTAGGCAAAGCAACTATTAATGAATAAACCCAGACCCGCCCGTCCCGAGAGCACCTGCGTCAGCCTAAACGAGAGCCTCCCATGTCTCCGTTCGATCCAATCTCGGAGAACGGGCTGGATAGCGTCGAGGAGTCGTCGACTGCTATCGCCCCTCTGAGTGGACCGTTCGCGGAGTCGTCCCTCCCACCTCACGAGAGCCAACGCCCTAGCGTTGTTGCGCCAATGCGCTAACTCTCGCGGCGCCGGTCGCTCGTCCCGCTCCCGCGCTCGCACTCTGCGGCGGTAGACCGAGGCCAAGACTTCGGCCTCAAGGTCTCAGGGGAGAAGGCCAGCGAGGGCGCATGCCATCTCGTGTGAGAGTGTCCGATACCCCCGGCACACTCTCACAGCCATGGTCCGTTGAGCTGCAATCAGCAGGGCGGTCTCCCGCCGATCGAGCCTCCCGGACCATATGGGGGCTCCGTATAGGGCCATTGAGCTGACCACCGCTGTATAGAGGCGGCGGCAGCTGCCCTCTCCACCCCCAATATTGGGGAGGAGGCGACTCAGTGCGCCGGCTGCCCCCAACAATTTGGGGGACAGCCGCCGCATGTGCGCCTCGAACCTCCACCGGCTATCAAGGACGACGCCGAGATACTTCAACGTCGTCCTGACGGGGATGGAGGTTCCTCCCACCACTATTGATGAATCTGCAGGTGGCGCCCTGCGGGGACCATGAAAACAAATGGCCTCCGACTTGTGGAGCGCCACCTCCAGACCCAGCCTCCTGATCCTGCCCACGACCATCGCAACTCCGGCCGTGGCGAGGATTGCCGCCTCCCTGTAGGTACCCCCCTTGGCGGTGACCAGCGTGTCGTCGGCGTAACAAACGACGCCGACGCCACTAAGGCCAGCGCCCCGGAGGGCCCAGTCATATCCAATGTTCCACAGCAGGGGCCCTAAAACAGACCCCTGAGGGACACCACGCGCCATGGGGCTCCGACCCTCCCCATTCGTCGTCGGGAAGACTACCTCTCTATATGAGAGGTAGTCGCCGACGAGTCGGCGCAGGTACGGCGGCACTCGGTGGTAATCCAGACCACCGAGTATGGTGGTCCAGGGCAGCGTGTTGAAGGCGTTGGCGATGTCTAAAGACACCGCCAACATCACGCCGCCACTGGAGCACGCCTCCTCGGAGAGATCGCGGACGCGGGAGATGGCATCCAGCGTCGAGCGACCTCTCCGGAACCCGAACTGGGTGGGCGCTAAGTCCGGTCCTGACGTCTCGAGGTGCCTGACGAGACGGGCAGCGATCACCCTCTCCAACAGCTTACCCGCCTCGTCAAGCAGCACAATCGGACGATACCCTGAAGGTTCGTCCGCGGGACGTCCCTCCTTCCTGATAAGGACGAGTCTGCCCCTCCTCCATCTCCTGGGGAATTTCCCCTCCCGAAGGCACCTGTCAAACAGGGCCCTGAGAGTGGGGGCCAGGTGCTCCAAGGAGAGAGCCCACACACGGCCCGGTATGCCGTCTGGCCCGGGTGCCGTGTTCTTGGCCCTCATCCTGAGCACTGCTGCGCCCAGCTCCCCTTCGGAGACTGGGGCAGGCTCGTCCTCCTCCGCCTCGGCGAGATCGGTCGACGAGGATACGGCGAAAGGTAGTGTGAAATCGTCTCCCGGAGGACCGGGGAACAGCCCTCCCACTACCCTCTGGAGAACAGCTGGTTGGAGCGAGGCGGTCACGGGGGGGGCCCATGGACGCAGCTTCTGCCGCGCCCATAGGTACGGGCGGCCCCACGGATCGCGCTCCAGCCCTTCCAGCAGCTCCTGCCAGGAGCGCCGTTTCGCCTCGTCAATGGCCACGCGAAGGGTCATCGAAGCCTCTCGGTAGGCGGCATACAGAGACTCGCTCACTTCGGTCTCCTGCCGCCTTCGCCTACGATACCGCTGGTATCGGCGGCGCCTCCGTACGCAGCGTCTTCGGAGTTCGGCAATCTCCTCTGACCACCAGTAGACCTGGCGTCTGGACCGTGGGGCTGTTGCACGCGGCATCGCGGCGTCGCAGATACGCGACAACGCCGCACACAGTCCATCCGCCAACGCATCCACGTCTACGGGGTCACCCTCCTGAGGAGTGCCGTTCCACGCTTCGACGAGGGCCGCCTCCTGCAGCAACTCGGCGTCGAGACGCTTCAAGGCCCATCGCGGACCGATCTCGCCGGTTCCCTCCCTCACCATGTCCGCCGAGGACGGGGAGACGCTAAACCGGATATACCGGTGATCGGAGAGCGTCTCCTCGTCTACCAACACCTGCCAGTCGCGAATTTGGCAGGCGAGGTCTGGGGTGGCAAACGTCACGTCGACGATTGATCCACCCCATTGGCGGACGCAGGTGTTCTCACTCCCGGTGTTCACGACGCAGAGGCCCACCTCGGCCAGCCACTCTAACACTGTGACGCCCCGCGGACAGGTCCTTGGGGACCCCCACGCCAAGGATTTGGCGTTGAGGTCCCCCATGACGATCACGGGGCGTGGGCGGGTCTGACCTATGAAGGTTCCCACCTCGCCGAGAAGAGCCTCTAGCTCGTGACGGGGCCTGTTCGGGGAGTGATAAACACCCACGATGACGACAGGGCCCACTCCTGCCGCCACGAAACCCCTGCCTCTCGCAACCCCTACGAGAGGGGGGGATGTAGTCGGCGACTGGGTGGTGATTGCCACCAAGCCGTCAAGGCCCCCCACCCAGTCACTCCTGGGTGGGACCATGTACGGCTCGGCAACCACCGCCACCTTGATCGACCGCTCCGCCATGCACTGCAGGAGTAAATCCTGAGCGCGGGCGGAGTGGTTGACATTCGCCTGGAGGAAGGTTAGGGCCATACTAACCTACCTCCATAATGTCCGCTCGCCCTTTATCAGAGGGAGACGGTCGCGGCTGGGCCCTGGCCTCAGCAGCGACCGCCTTTCGGCGAACCCCTGACTTGAACGGGGGCTTGGCGCATGCCTTGCCCCCGGAGAGGTGGTCTGCCGGCTTACCCGCAGCCGCACAGAGTGAGCAGCGGGGGGCGGCAGAGCAGTCCTTGGCCTTATGGGCCTTTTGACCGCAGCGATAGCACTCATCGCTGCGGTCAACCTCGGCTTTACATTGGGCCGCTACGTGGCCCAAGGAGAAGCAGCGGAAGCAGCGACGCGGCCTGGGGTCGAGGATGCCGACTCGCGCCGACACCCAGCCCACCAGAACGCGCCCACTGGCCGCGATCTTCTTCGCAGCTGAGACGGGGCAGCGCACGAACGCCGTCCCCATCCCCGCTGGTCCCCGACGAATCGGGCCGACGGCGACTGACGCCACGGGGCACTCGCCCAGGGACGCCAGCGCGTTTGCCAACTCTTCAGAGGAGGCCGAGTCATCCAGGCCGGTGACTCTCATGTCAGCGGTGGTGGTCGGCCTGGATATTTTGACCTCTCCTTGCTCACGGAACACATCCTCGAGCCTCCCGGCGAGAAGGTCCGCTTTCGCGGCACTGTCCGCGCCGGGAATCTCCAGGATCCGGGCTCCAGTGGCCGCCGTCCGGATGGTCAACGGCGGCACACCCAACTCCCCAAGTTTTATTCTCGCCTTGGCCTCAGCCAAGACTACTCCGTAGGACAACCCCTTCTCCGCCGCTCCCGGTTGCAGCGTGATAACCACAGCTGCGGTCCGGGGGGAGCGGAGTTTGGCCTCGCCCTTTGATTTGGGCTGGGGCTGAGGTCTCTTCTTATGGGGCGGCGGTGGGCGCGGGACCAGTGTCGGCGTCGGCTCCGGGCGAGCAGAACCCTTCTCCTTGGGTCCCGTCCGCACCGCAGCCACTCCCCTGTCGCTCCTCTTCTCAAGGCCGCGCCTGGCCACCACATGCCACGCCTCGGTCAGGGGAGCCGGGGCAGGGGCAGGCACAAGCGCGACGGCCGCAGGAGCAGGGCCCTTCGCAGCCTTGCCCTTGGCCTTCTTCTTTGGCCCCGGGGTGCTCTCCGGGGCGGGACCTCGAGTTATTGTTGCTGCTGGTAGCACCCCAGAGCCAACCTTCTTCTTCTGCACTGGGGTGTTCTTCGGGGCGGCTCCACGGCTGGTGGTTGCTTCCGGTTGCACCTCAGACACCCTTCGCCGATCTACAGCGAGAGGGGGCCTAAGGGTTTTTGCCGGCAGCAACCGCTCCTCCAAGCCCTCGAAGCGAGCGTTGATCATGGTGCCCACCTGCACCATGACCTTTCGCATCGCCTCATCGCTCACGAGGGGCGTGGGTGGCTGGGCGACCGGCGCCGCAACCCGGGCAGTCTTCAAATCGTCCATTTGGCGACGGAGCTCCTTCAGCTCCGCCGCCAGTTGCTGGTTTGCCTTCACCAGCATGGCCATCTCCTCGGGCATCGTGCGGGCCCGCGACTCTTGGAAGGACGCTTTGATGGTCATCGCAGCGTCCTTCAGGGCCTTGACACACGTGCCCTTCAGGTTCTTGGACTTGGTGGCCACCGTTAAAACAGTGTCCACCGAGTCCAACAGCAATTTCTCCAGGTGGGCGGCATCGCAGTCACCCAGCCTCAGACTGGTAGCCGGAGGTTCCGGCACCTTCAGATACTGGGCGGCCGATGCCGCTCTCTTCCGTTGCAGCTCCTCCGCCAGCTCCTGCTCGGCGACGAGCCGCATCTCCTCTTCCCGCGCCCGGTTCAGCTCGGCCTTGGCTTTCGCCAGGCCGACGTAATGGCCGGTCGTGGGCGCCCTCCCTTTGGCGCGTCCTTTACCGCGTTGCGCGGTTGGGACCTTTAGTGACGGTGAGGGGTCACTAAGGTCCCCATCGATCTCTTCCATCCTCCGTTTTCTCCTTTTGGGAGAACCGCGTGAAGACACGGTCTCCCACGTCATTGCATCGGAGTCCGTCTCCGATAAATTCGGAGACGGAATCCGAAGCATCTCGTGCAGTGGGGCCACTCCCGCGCCTGTTTCAGACGCAGAAGAGACGCCAGCTGCCTCCTCCTCAGACACGTCCATTGACGCGGCGGCAGAGGTGGCGCGAGGATTGCGCTCTCGCTCTGCCGCGGCGCCTAGCCTCGGAGTGACTGGTCTGGCGCTGTCCATGCGCTCCAGCCTCACTCGGGGTTCCCGTTTTAAAAACGGGACCAAGTCCATGATCTTGCCAGTGTTGTCGTTTTTATGTGCAGATTCGGGGTCCGTTTGACATTTGCCGTGGTCGTCGGTGCGTGGGCCGGAGCCCACGAAGCGGTTGTTGCCCCCCCCAGATACGGTGGGGCAGCCTTTTTGCGAAGGGTGGGATTTACCCACCTGGGGATTTTTTACAAGCGCTTTGTGTTCCATTTTGAGTTTTTCCTTTTTGAAGGGGTGAGGTCCCCTTGGGTGCCCTCGCGACCGGGTTCCCCCCAGCCATGCATCCCATAGGCGGGCACCGAAACCGGGGATTCGGAGACGCATGGAGCCCGACAGGGTGGCCGAGTTGGCCCTCCCTGCCGCGCCGCGAGCCTTGAAGGCCCGCCATCCCACGACCCGAAGGTCCGCTGCAGTCGCTATAACACGACTGCCGTCCTAGTGTGCCCGACAGGGCGGCCGAGTTGACCCTCCCTGCCGCGCCGCCGGCCTTGAAGACCGGCCATCCCACGACCCGAAGGTCCGCTGCAGCTGCTGTAAAAAGGCAGCTGCCTCTCCAGATTTGCCCGACAGGGTGGCCGAGTTGACCCTCCCTGCCGCGCCCACCGTCAAAAGCGACGCCGCTCCTCCTCGTGCACGACAGGGGAAAACCTGTCGTGCCGCCAGCCTTGCAGGCCAGCCATCCACCGACCCTACGGGTCCGCTGTCCCTTCTCGGGACCCCACCTCCGCGGATGAACCGCCTGCTCATCCACTGTGCCCTATGCTAGCTTCATAGGGACACGCGGAGAGCACCTACACGTCAGAATTTTAGCCAGCAGCCAACAAGATCCCATATAGAGAAGTTATTGACTGCTGCCCAGGGTGCACCGGCCCAAACGCTTCTGTACTCCCCGGATAAAAGGTATCCGAAAGAGACCAGTAGCATTAAGGCACACGTGGAGGTATTCTGACCAAGCACCCCAGCAATCAAAGCCTATATCAACCCCAAAGTCAAGACAGCTATACTTATTAACCCCGCACCAGCCATGTACTCGATTATTCCTATAATCCAGGATAAATTCAAAAGTTCCTCAATGGATTTAGTCCTAACTAAAGTAGAACTTGAAAATGTCAAAGATTATTTAAAGCAACAAGAGATACTTAGAAATTACCATGAAGGCAAAACAAACCACCGTGGTATCAATGAGACGTATCTAGCCTTATCTAGAAAGTACTTTTGGCCCAAAATGAAAGACCACATAGGAAAATATATTAATGAATGTACTATATGCGGCCGTGCTAAGTACGACAGAAATCCCATCCATCAAAAATTTCGTATAGTGCCACCACCAACTAAGCCATTTGAAATAATTCACATTGACCTTTTCACCGTTGACACATATAAATATCTCACGATCATCGACGCTTTCTCCAAATATGCTCAAGCTTACCATATAAAGGATGCAACAGCGATTAGCGTAGTTCAAGCTCTACTCAGTTTTAGTACTCATCATGGACTTCCAATGACTGTAGTCACTGATCGAGGTACAGAATTCACCAACCAAATTTTCCTAGAATTCACCAGACTTCACGATATAAACCACCATAAGATTCTTCCATGCGTTCCAAATGAAAACGGTATGGTAGAGAGGCTGCACTCTACATTACTTGAACATCTACGTCTATTGAAACTGGAACATCGAGGTGAATCTGTTATAAACTTGATGCCTTATGCTATTCTGGCTTATAATAGTTCAATTCATAGTTTTACCAAATGCCGACCTATGGACATAATAACTGGACATTTAGATTCCCGCGATCCAGTAGACATAAATCTATCAGAAAACACTCTTCAACAGTATATGCTAGAACATAGGACTAGAATGCAAAAAGTCTTCGAAATGATTAATAGCACATCCCTACATCAGCGCACCCAAATAACTGAGAACGCTAACAAAAATCGAGAACCTGAGATACAGTATTACCCTGACCAACAAGTCTTTGTTCGCAATCCTTTGGCTAGTAGACAGAAATTAGCTCCTAGATATACGCAAGATACAGTGCTTGCTAATTTACCGATTCACATTTACACAAGAAAGAAAGGTGGTCCTGTCGCCAAGTCCAGGCTTAAGAGAGTCCCTAACAGCGCACAATTGTTGCAGGATTCTTCTTCTGATCCTGGGCGCAATACAAGCGGAAGAACTAACCCTGACTAGCTTGGATAATGGACCTGGTATACTACCGTTCAACGTTGGATCGGCCAAGATAGTCACTCATTATCATTCATTTCTCCAAGTGGTAGATTTAAAAGATTTACGTGATAATGTTAACTTAGTTAAGGTACAGATATCGTCTTTTTCTCTTCAGTTTCACAATAAAACTCTTTCGCTTTACGAACCACACATGGAACACTTACGTAATAAAATTTCAAAATTATCCGAGCAATTGGAAACGTTTGAACCCAACCGGGCTAAAAGAGGTCTGATTGATGGTTTAGGTTCCGTAATAAAAAGCATTTCCGGGAATCTCGACTATACGGATGCTATTAAATACGATAATGCTATCAAATCCTTGCAAGAAAACGAAAATAAAGTGGTTACAGAAATCAATAATCATGTAAGCCTTGGCAAGAATTGGATATCTCAAAATTCTAAAATCATAGATAATTTGGTTCAAAATCAAAAGAAAATTGAAATGGCTGTCAATGACTTAATTTCAAGTGAGATGCAACGTGAAAGTAACATGACCATGTATGCTCACCTAGCGCAGCGTCTGATTATTTTAGCAGATAATGTGGAAGACTTATCAGATGAAATAATTAGGTTAGAAAATTTATTAGGTTTTATACGCGCAAAAAGCGCACATCACCTCATGTTCAACATCAATTCACTCAAGGACATGATAAGTCGGTTGAACAATCTCTATAGCAGAGAGCAAATACCGAACGTTAGTTTTAGAGAATATTTTGATTTAATTAAGATAGGTTACTATTATAGCAATAGCAATATAGTACTAGTATTCAAGTTTCCGATTATCCGTCCCGCTACCTATGACCTTTATAGACTTTCCATAGTCCCCAACAAAGAGAACAAGGTCCTTATACCCTCTCATCCCTACCTAGCAATTCACGACCAAGATTCTATTTACATAGAGGCAGAATGCCCGAAGTCTAGTAGCCTCGGATATCTATGCGAAGAAAGAATTAATCATCACGGGAGCCAAGCTGATTGTATCTTCCAACTGATCACTATGCAGCGAGTGGATAAGTCATGCCAATTTACCTCTATTACTCTCACTAATGAAGCAGTTGAACAATTAGATGACCGACACTACATATTGAGCTTTCCATCACCTACAAAGATTCGTCTATCATGCATCCAGGATCAATATGATACAGTTCGAGGAAGTTTCCTAGCCACAATACCTAAGGGATGTCTACTACAAACCACCGAGTTCACTATAATAAATAACGAAGACCGCATTAAAGGACAAGTAATGAAGATAATGAACATGCCACCGGAAACCATTTATAAAGTTGATGAAAGGAAAATAAAGTTTAAATCTATCGATCTTCGAAAGCTCCATGACAGTAACACCGAAATGTATCTGGAAACACCACTTACCATTTCCAGAACTGAAACAAAGAACCTCTACTATACCATCGCACCATTGTACATACTCATGTTAAGTGCATGTGCACTCATTATTTGGTTCACCGTACGCCATCTACAAGGCAAACGAAGAAGGCATGTGATCAACCTGGACAGGAACAAGGAAGTAGAAGCAGACCAACCTGGACTGTCGGCGATATTTTCGAGCCTAGCCCGCCAATAATCACCGAACTTGAGGAGGGAGGTGTTATGTACTCTCAATCCACGGAACTGTATCAACAAAAGTGACTCACATCGTCATTGCGACATCCCGCCGCCGATAATTCATGAGAACGCTGAAGAGGCGCTATTGCAACATTTTGGACACCGGCTTCGTTTAAAGAAATGAATCAAAATTGAATCACTTTAAGTTCTCACATCGAACTATCGTCACCTTACATTTTCTATAATTATTTTAATTGTAATTTTTATAAATTAAAGTTATTAAATAAATTTCGGTTTTTTTTGAGTCCTCGCACGCTGCCTCTCCTAACTAGGCTAAAAACAGATACAATTAAACAATCAAATAAAAATATATCAATTGTTGTGAAAGAGTAAAAATAAGATAGATTTCAAATACTGCATATAAAAGTTTGTAGTGTAAGTGAAAGGTGCGTGCGCGCGCTTGTGTGTGTGTGTGTGTGTGTGTGTGAGTGAGTGTGTGTATATGTGTGTGGTGAGAGAGTGCCAGTAATTTTGTAATAGTTTTCGTGAAGCATTTTGAGAACTTCACGTCTAAATGCTTCCCTGCCATCATTGAAAATATCTGTGGATCCAAATCTTTTATTATAGCTATTGTGCAACCGACTGATGATAGAGTTTTGCGCATAATTGGTGCTTGTATGTGGAGCAGCAAATAGGTTAGTTAAAAGTTTCTTGTGCTTGTATGCATTTATTATTCAAAGGGCACGCGGCGCGGTCCATATTTAGTGCTCTTAGCTCGGAGTAAGCATTGTCTTTTACTACGAGATACAAAAATGAAAACTATCAGACAGTACTAGAAAATCTTATTGTATTATATATAGGTTTTGAGTCTCGTAGTAAAAGACAATGCCTACTCCGAGCTAAGAAAAAAATATGTAATAACAAATTACATGCACAAGAGACTTTTAACATCAGGTGGTCCTCGTGCTTATGCCGTCACTATCAAAATTAAAATAAAATGAAAATTTTAAGACATGACTAAGGGTAACACACCAGAGGGTGGGTAGCAGCGCTTTCCGAGGAACTGACATCTCACACTGCGATCTCCAAGCCACCTGCCAAGCGCGGGGATAGTAACAAACCCCCCTTATTGGGGGAGGCAGAGTTCAGTATTGGACTTTCCAGCTGATACAGTACCTACTGAAAAACATAGTAACTTTGTAGATATCGAGTAGATAAAATGTAAGAAACATTTTTATAATAAGAACGCCTAATAAAAGACGCAAAGAGTAGCATAAACAAACAGAAGTACCTACAGTGGTAATGCGCGCGATAATCTATGCCGAGCGTGCCGCCCGCGGCCGCGTGATTAGCCGCCCTGAGAGCCTTTTAAAGCCTTGAAAGGTGCCGATGTATTCAACTGGGGCTCGAGCCAAAGAATATTGAATGAAAATATGAGAAATACAATTTCATATCACAAAAAAAAAATCTGTACTGTACTGAAATACTGATGGTTTGACAAAAATTAAACGTAAACGATAATTATATCATGTTCGTATTATATGTTCAAATTTTATATCTCGAACATTTTCAAATATTGAAGGCATTGAATGTTTTGCGTAGTTAATAAAATTGCTGATAAACCACCTAAAGGTTCATGTTTGGAAAAGCGTCCTCTGAAATTTTCCGACATTGGAGATATGTATTCATAAAACAAAAAAAAATACTAAGTTCCTTATTGTTTCACTGTCTTCATACATTTGTCCTTTCAACTGGTGTGACAGTTACCGAAGTGTAATTATTTTTATACGACTGCCCAAAAAACGAGTGCTAGGTATGTGTTCAGTTGCATGTATGTATGATTGTGAGTTTCATAATTCCACCGTAACTTCTAAACGGCTTATCCGATTTTTTAATGTAAGATATATTATTAGATTCGTCTTGACAATGCAGATAACACTAGGCACATAAAAAAGTTAAAAAGCAAACTGGCGGATATAAGACACCATATTGAGCCAAAATAAAACTCCCAATCCCATCAAGTAGGGTATCAAAATGAAGGGATGTAAGAAACAAATCCATAATAATATATGTAACTTGCAGTTTTAATTTTAATGGAAAGATATAACGCTTACCGAAATTAAATAATTTGCTGTCGTATTTTCTATTTTATATTAATATATACTTGTAGTCTTTTTTTTATGCCTGATTGTTTAGCCTTTGACCACTATCTCACCTGATGGTAAGTGATGATGTGGTCGAAGATGTGAATGCCCTACCACCATGCTATAACGACTGCCATCCTAAGACAACAACCGGGACCGACGGCTTAACGTGCGCTCCGAAGCACGGAAACGCTCAGTAGTAATGTCACTAGCGGTCACCCATCCAACTCATGACCGCGGGCGACGTTGCTTAACTTTGCTGATCGGTTGAGAACAGCTAAGTAAACTTCGCTACGAGCGCTTCAAAAAAATAAAATTAAACGATCCTGGAAATACCTCTATCAAAAACTTGTCACATCTGCACAATAATGATAATTATAATCTATGGCACGGGTGCAGCTCATTACAGTTCCATAATGAATGCCCGAGCACGGCGTGAGGGTACAGAGTGTTCTTATTTACACTACGTTCCAATATACCTACAATATGTTATTATTTATATATCTACAGCGTGCTTTGTGTTAAGAACTTGAACGTGAACTGATTTCTTTTTAAGGGCGCGTTTATGTATTGTTATTTTTTATGTAAGAAAGATATTTTATTTCTTATCTGCTAGCATGAGAACGTTCGGTATCTGATCTGTCAGTGTGGAAAGGTGTGGTAGAATATAATATAACACTAAATTAAGAATGACAAGGATTGTTTACATTGGTATTTACTAATAACGTTATGTTATTAATAACGTAATGGGTTTATTGAAAGTGGGTAAGTATATATTTGGAAATAAATAAAAAACATATTAAGGGCCCCGTACGGATAAACATCTCGAGTGTATAATATAATATTTAATATTTGTATTTTTTCTCTCCTTTTAATATTTGATCACTGTTTTTTTTTTCAAGTTTTCGAACCAAATAGTAATAAATGAAACTAAGTTTATTTAGCCACTCATGACTTGCATGAGTGGCTAAATAATATCAATTGAATAAATTCATTTTACTAAATCATTGGTTTTTTTGCCTATGTAGTTTACAAATATTAGTGTTACACATGACGTTTTGTTTTGTATATAAATAGACAAGCCTGTTGAAAGCTAGTATTAGTACAATCAATCAGCTGTGTTTATTACGACTAAAAACTGGATAAGTATAAAAATAAAAAAGTAATGAATGTATTAAATATATAAAAAAGTAAGTATTCTATTACCTTTAAATTATGGTTATTACATGTTGGCCCGACGTAATATCACATACCTTACGATATCTCCCCCAAAGATTACCAACTTAATACCCAACCTTCCAAAAACCATCAAATCCTTTCTAATTACAATTTTAAATCTTTTGATCAACACATTACGTCAACCTTCATCAGAGCAAGGGTCAGTATATTGAAAACCGGAGGTTCAATTAAAAGCACCCTGTATGGTTAATAAAGAGGCACGTTAGCTCTTTCATTACACCATGTATAATGGGGCGTACAAATATTTTTAATCCTACGTCTCATACATCTTCCGCAGCTCATTTTGCTGGACATCGTTTTTTACCGGCTGTGTGGTTTTTAAAACGAATTTTATAATTTCAACTCTATAGTTTTAACGTTACGTTTTATATTTCTTTACAAGAACACATTGAAAAAGGGTTTCAGGAAAACGATCCCAATATCATCACAATAAGGTGAATTTTTGTTTAAACTAGTGTTAGTGATATGTCAAAAGATCTAAATAAGTCGATGATGGAATTCCTTTTTTAAATGTGTATATAGATATTGCATCGGTCGGCGAGCCCTCACCATTGTGGACAGGTGGGTAAGGAAATAGAACAAAAAGTTTCATAAGTCCATGCCGTTATTGGTCAAAGAGGTTTATTGACATAGGCAAGTTGATTTTGAGCAAAATTCAATATTAGCCTATGTTTAAATTAAGGGTTTGAGAAAAAATACAGAAAAACATTTCTAAAAAACCCGGCCAAGTGCGAGTGGGACTCGCGCACGAAGGGTTCCTTAACTAAATATTCTGTGAATAGTTAAAGCGTCTACCTGTCACCGTTATTAGTATCTAGCAAGAAACGGTAAAAAAATTAAGTTTGTTGTATGGGAGCCCCCCTTAAATATTTATTTAATTTATTTTTAATATTTGTTGTTATAGCGGCAATAGAAATACGTCATCTGTGAAATCTTTAACTGTCTAGCTATCACCGTTCTTGAGATACAGCCTGGTGACAGACGGACGGACGGACGGACAGCAAAGTCTCAGTAATAGGGTCCCGTTTTTACCCTTTGGGTACGGACCCCTAATATGATTACAAGCACTATCGCGTGCTGAACAAAAAAAATGTGTGCAGGAATACTTTGTAAATGTAGGTACAGAAATATAATTATGTGTTCACCTAGAGAGCTATAGTAAAACAAGCCATTTTAGCCGAGGTGAATTACTTGGCATCTAGTGTAAATTGGGTTTGATGCACGAGTTATTACTGATTTTCTCTTCAATTACGAGAAAATGAAACAATGTTATTGTAAATAATAAATGCTTAGTTCAAATATAACCAGACTATAAAATAATGCTCCATTTTAGGTCTTATACTTTTAAAAAATTGAGATATGTCTTAGACTTTAACAACCCCTGCCTTTTATAATATACCTACCTAAATCGGTATTATAAAGGGCAGGCAAACCTCCATCCAAACATAAAATACATTACAAACTGAACCTCTTCGGACATTTTTAGTCATAATTATAATTTTTAAGCACTTGTGCTTTTTGTTCTGTGTTCCCCGGACGAACTCGTTGACAAGAAGTATTACTGCTACTTAAAATTTGCTGCAATTCTGCAAGCATCCGTTTAGTACGCGAATCACATTCCCTCACTATGTGTTTAAAAAGAGTTTTTGAACGCCAAATCCTCCGTTTTTGTGCCAGAGAGGTATAAATGTTATCGTTAATGTTGAAAATGCTTTTATATTTTACTTCTTGAAATACATACCAAACTATTTAAATAACATCTGGGTAATCATAGTAAATAGTTATTTTTGCAGGAAATCAGCAATCTTCACCATACATTAAATAAGTAAATCTATGAGCCCACTTACATCATTAAGAGAAAGCATGAAAAAATACCAACTGGGGTGAAGACAAGCCCGCGGCGAGAATCAAACCGTGGAGTTTCTGCGCGGCAGTCCATATTGCCACTAGGCCACTGTTTCTAAATAGTCATTCTCTTTATATGGCGTATTTCTTCCTACATTGCCTCATTATGATTTTCATGGGATGATTAGTGCTGTAAAAACCACTGAACGTATCTTTTACAGATTTTAACTACCTTTGTTAAGCCCATCTCATATAAAATTAGAAAACAAAAATATTGACGTTCAAAACGCAAATCTCTGACACGAAACGAATCCTCACAATAACTGCCAAATAAATCGCGTTCAGAAACAATATGAAATTGCATTTCAAAGTTCAAACTCACGTTCATTTGTCACAGTTTCCTTTGACCGCACCGACTCTAACTGTCCCAACCAACACTTACCACTAAACCTAAAACCAACGCTAGCAGTAACCACTCAAAGTTTATATTCCTTTGAGTAAAAGCATGAACTTGTGTTGAGTTATGTTTATTCTATATCAGTAAAGCGCATCACACACGTGTCAGGCGATGGTCACAATTAGGCCCGCTATTCACAGGCGTCTTTTGCCGTCGCGTGGCGAAGCCAACGACGTCGGCCATTTTCCGCACTCAACGGTTGAGTGGTAATGAATTGGATGAATTAATTGTTCTGATCAGTTTGTGAGAAAGTTTTTTAATATAACTAATAGGTTGTTATTGAATGTGAATCAAATTATGTAGAATGGTTTCGTTGTTTTTCTATTGGACACCCTTAACATACTATTCTGTGTTTAATCACAGTATAACAAGTTAAAACATTGTCAAAGGTTTGAGTATTTTTATCACAGACGTAGAAATAATTGGAGTTCATGCGAAAAAAATAATTATAACAAATATTTTAAAAAGACATTAAAGTAATATTTAAGAAACACACTTATAAATATAAAATATATATCTAGTGACTATAATCTTGTGAAGTTACGTCGGCTTAAAATGATAATTAGACGAAATTGTAAGTAAGTACATATTTTTATCATTTTAAGTGTTCAAAATATTTTTTCCTCAGAATAGTTGTAATTATAAAATATGTATTTCTACAAAGTAAGGCTTGAATTTATTCATCATTTTATGATATGTGTATCTGTGTTTTTAAAAAAAATAGTAAAGCCAAAATAATTATTAAATTACCTTAATCAAACTGTATCACTGGGTTGTCAGCAGGTAAAAGTGGTATTTAAAAAAATGGATAAAATCTTTAATGTGAATTTATTAAAGAATTCGCACACGCCATTTTGTTTATAATTGTTTTGCTCACTCGCATGCGATAATTGATAATGACAGTATATCGTGCTATGATTATACATATACCTAAATGCATACTGGTATGTTTTTGTTGGTGTAAACTTTGATTTTTCCCCCATAAACATCAGCGTTTAACTTATTATATATATAATTTTAAATACATGCATATCTGTTCGTATTGTCTTTGGGTCTCAACTGTTATGTTATTAAATGCGGTGATTCTGCCAGGTATGATTCTAACTTTAAATTTCTCAAACGACAAATACTAATTGGTACCGAAAAAAAAACGAAACGAGTTATCCCCCAATTTATTATACAAGACAATATTGCACCACGAGCTGTCAGCAGTAAAAAGATTAACATCATAAACCTGTTGACACCTAACGAGAAAATCTTTTCACCGGTCAATGCAGCGCATATTTCACACGGGAAAAATGCCAAAAGAAATCTTGTCAGCGGCTTCCTAAAACACATAAATAACACTAATTATAATATTCAGTGTCATACTGACCGAACCGCGATTTTGTCAGCGTTATCATATATTTATATAAAATATTGCTCCGTATAGGTTTGCACCTGTTCAGAGCAGCCATAAAAACACCATATACTTACCTACAGTTATACGTCTCTGAAGAGGTAAACTCAAGGTGTGCTGCAATAAGCGCAATGAAGCGCTCGTAGCGAAGTTTGATTAGCTGTTCTTAACGATCAGTAAAGTTAACAACGTCCGCCGCGGTCATGAGTTTGATGGGTGACCGCTAGTGATATTACTACTGAGCGCTTCCGTGCTTCGGGGGACACGTTAAGCCGTCGGTCCCGGTTGTTGTCTTAGGATGGCGGTCGTTATAGCATAGTGGTAGGGCATTTTGCGAATGCCCGCCTGGCTAGCTACCAACCTCAAGTAGAAAATCAGTCGCACCTACCGGTGTGTTCCGGCAGTTGTACTTGAGTGCCAGTAATTCCAGGTTAGCCTGAACAACATCTTCGACTACATCATCACTTACCATCAGGTGAGTTAGTGGTCAAAGGATAACCTATAAGGCATATAAAAAAATATTGAAAATGCCTGTTCGAAAAAATTCAGCGAGCTTATTAGAAAAATGCAAAGAAGAAATACTTACGAGTTGGTACATTAGCGTTTTTACTTCCGCAATGCAATTTATCCAAATTATATATTGAATCCAACAATGTAAACCAAACCAGAGAGCCATTATGGCTGTGGAACCCCCACATGGTAGCAATACTGCCGAGATTCACAGCATGCTAGTACAGCGTTTTGGAAAAACTCGCTTGGCTAGCTACCACTTAAAAGAAGAGATCTGTTTTCTACCAAACCGACGCTGTTTTCCTACAGAGCCAAGTCCTGTTAGCAGCTACATCAGCATCTACCAAAATGGAAATATTGTATTGAGGCACGTTCTAAATATGTTTTTCCACCATTTATTTAACAATTTTCCACGCACTATTTTATGTATTTATTTATTTAAAATTCGCCAACAGCGTACATATTAAAAATACATTATAAAAATAAATTCTTACAAATTCATGACTATTAAGTCATGACAAGGCCTGATATGTATTGTTATAAGTCCTCTCTGAAAAATATATTAATCGATTTGGAATTCTTATACATTAGGTATTTTTAGTTGCCCCGTGGGGTGCCAGGCAGGAATGACACCCCCCTATTGCTACCCGTGGGTGTCATAAGAGGCGACTAAAGGTAAAATACCGGAAGGTTGGCAGCAGGCTTCTGAGGAACTGGTATCTTAAACCGCGATCCCCGAGACGCCCGCAAAGCGTGGGGATAATGGCAAACCCCCCTTAATGGGGGAGACTGTTCAGCAGTGGACAATCCAGCTGATACAGTACAGGTATTTGATTCAGCTCAACCAATAGTCTACACAAAATATTATGTAAATTTCAGGTTAGTACTTTACTCATTCCGTTTAAGAGCTATCTTTTTTTTACTTATTACCCGTAGTAGATAGACAGATACAGAATTTCACACAAGACACGCCAGGAAGACAAAATTGACGACGAAAGAACCATACTGATCCAAGTATCGTTTTCATTATATTGAGAAAAAGAAGGAAACGGGTTTGAACTTGTTTAAAAAAAATACGTGATTTATTATGCTTTAATCTTTATCGAAATGATGGCTAATATGTCAGACAAAAAAAAAAAATATATATTAAAATATTTTGATTAAAAGTAAACAAAATGTTGGTTTCTGCAGAAAAAAAACAGATAAAAAATAAAAATTGGATCAGTACAGCAGGATATATTTTTGAAATTAAGTATAATGCTAAAGTGAAAAATTGAGGTCCTCTAGCAATATAAGGCGCTTTTTGAACTTGGATCAATGTGGCATGAATTAAATATTTTTTCCTTGCATTTGTTGCATATAACTCCAATATAGAATAAATTGTCACTTGGATCAGTATGGTTCTACCTTCTTAACAAGCAACAGACGACATGTACTTACGGACACTACTAAGACTTAATCAGGAGAGGTCGCCTGATTTGACATTGTAGGGGTTCAAGGTACAGGTGCCGATTCTCCAGTTTTTTATATGTTCAATGTTAAAAAGGCTTCATTTTGCCCTCGACGTACGGATCACTTAAAATGCACCATATGCTTAGTTTGTGTATTTGCAAAGCATTGCACATTAACACTAAATCAAAAAGAGAAAAGCTGCTTCACAAATCCAAAGACAACTAAAGCCTCTTTACTTCAGCCAAAAATATTATTCCACAAAAACAAATCTATAGAAAGGTAATGACGCGCGATTGCTATGAATCCATACAAATCGTGTATAAATTATTGTATGTGTGAATCGACACGGACTATTAGGGAGCTTGTATGGAGAGCATAATAATAAATATTCATCAGATTTTGTGTTAATGCCTATAAAAACAGATGGAGTGTTTTCGTTTGACGGAGGCTTTATGGTGCAGAGGTTCTGGTGAATTGATGTGTTCTCGTAATTTATGGGGGTAACGTAATTTGTGGGAATCGGTGATGCTTGTGTTTAGTTATAGTACATAATAATATAATATATAGCATGTGTACCTATTAGTCACCATTATATGTTATGAACTGCTTGTTAAACATTTAAAACTAGTAGTTTTAAATGTTTAACATGCATAGTAGTTGCAGTATGAATACGTATATGCAAACATTTTTAATCGACTTTTATATAGGTGGAAGTTAGGTGCTTGGCGGCAGATTTTCTACTTGAGGGTGGTCGCTAGCCAGGCGGGCACTCGCAAAATGCCCTTCCACCATGCGGTTAAGCTCAACCTCTGGGCGGGATTCGAACCATGGACCTGCTGTGTGGCAGTCCATAGCCAATGCCACTGAGCCATCACTGCTTCATAATGCTTAAGTCGACCATAATATATTATGTTTTCTTTTATATTTAACCGACTTCAAAAAAGAGGACGTTTTTAGGAGCTCAATTTACATCAGAACTTTTGGCTGGGTGACCAGATTTTGATAATACATTATTTATTTGAAAACTGGTGCTTCCCGTGTGGTCCCATTTAAATTTCATCGAAATCGGTCAAGCCATTTTGGAGTTACACTCCAATAACTGAAAAATGTTTTCCTATCTTGATGATATATAGTTATTGACAGTGAATGACAATAATTGATCCTCAAAGTAGGAAGGGACACTAAAAAGGGTGGAAAAGTGTTAACCTCAAAATAGAACCGACTTCAACACTCAAAAGTGTGAAATAACTTGTCGAAGTCGCTACCAGGCGCACAATTTTGTGATAATAGATACTTTTAACCATCATGATACCGACAGGTTATTTCACAATTTTGAGTGTTGAAGTCGGTTTAATATAGTGGTATTTTTTTTGTATATTTGTTACGCGATTACTCTGCCAATCATGAACTGATTTTGATGATTTTTGTTGGGTATTTTTACATTTAAATTTAATTAAAAAGGTTACCTCAGCAGTCCTTATATTAAGGTCAAATAACTGAAATGTGTATTTGCATACCTAGATCATTTAAATCATCCAGGTATGCATGGGAGCTTAAAGTGGTCGAATCTGAAAGAATCAGCATGGTACCGATTCCACAAGTTATTCCATACATTTCAGTCATGGAACGCGGTTTGTTTTATTATGCCTATGTTATAAACTCCATTGCATGTTACCTATATATGACACCAAATAAATGTATATTATATTTGTGTTAAACATTTTACTTAGGTGGGTAGGTTCTCGTATAAGGCCATATTGTCGACCGCGTCGTCACTTACCATCAGATGAGACTGCGGTCAAACGCTTGCCTATTTGCAACCTACCTTCTTCTAAATTTGCACCCAAATGTGAAAGATGTGCATGTTTCTTTATTATTCTCTTTATTACTAATAAATTATTCGTAGGGCACACTGGATTATTTCTATCATCTTTCTATATATTACAAATTCTTTACATGATGAAGGAGAAACCAATCTGAAACAAACTATCACCTGAATAAATTAATAGGCTATCAAATCTCTAAATTTTGATCAAAGATAATTTTTGTGACAGTAGGATTCTCATCCGTTTCAAATAAACTATTTCAGTATGTTAAGGAGATGCACGATCGGGGCCCTGTTTATTGCAATAAAAAAATGTTTCCACCTGATATTTCATACAACACTTTTTACTTACGAATTAATATGTTATTCGTAGCCTTTTACTAAGATTAACCGACTTACAAGAATTCGCCATTTTTTGTGTATATTACGCGAATACTCCGCCAATAGTTAACTGATTTGATGTTTTATGTAGTTTGGTAATTCACACTTCAGAGGTGGTCCCATAAAACTTTTATCAAAATCGGTTGGTTTTTTAAATCAAAATAGCCAGAAAATTGCCTATGTCATCCAAGTAGATAAATTCAAATCGGCTTTTACGCATTTCAGTTGTGGAAGTGTGTAATTTCGTGTTCGAGAAATTCCATCCAAGAGACGAGAGTAATAAGGCCTATGACATAATAAGGCCTGGACTTACCATAGTGTCAGTATTTTGGGTATTAAAGAGGACATAAAGAATGAAAATTCACAGCTACATTATTATTTCTTATACCTAATATTAAACATGTTGAAAAGTGATGTTTATAAGGCATATGCGCATTGAATAATAAAGCCTGTTTCTTCTTAAAAAACAATATTGTTGCAAAACTAATTCTTTCTAATATAATTATATACGTAACTGTTTACAAATTGATGGGTAATTAAAGTAAATTAATTTAGAATATTCTTTATTATTTTATCATAGTTTTACGAAAAGCTGAAAAAGGCTTACAAACAAATCCAGGCCTTATTAGACTGCGTAAAACCATTTTTTTGTAGATATAATAATAAGATACATTTTGAAAAAAGACAGATACCTTAACTACAGTGTGTTTAAATTTGTAAGAAGCAACACTTGCAGTCGTAATCAGATAAATATTGAGATGTTAAAATAAATATATATAGATGTGACATAAGGTAGGACTTGTTTGTATCACGTACATCATATGTTAAATCATATCGCTCTTTTAAACTAAGTGAAAGTTCTTAAACATATGAAAAAGAAACAATAGTTAAAGTCATCAACATTCATTAAGCCCCCTGTCCACAAGAAGAGTGACGAAGCGACGCGACGTGGACGCTGCAGAAGACGCTAAGTGAATTCGTGTGTCCACGCCACCTACAACTTAGCCGCGAACCAATCATCATTTGTAAAGGGTCAGATTGACAAAAGAAAGACACGGGGGAATGCACCTTTGGAATACAACTTTTGCTGTCGGGAAGCGACCGTGTTTGGTGTTTATTTTTTTAAACTATTACTATATCGTCCGGTTTCGGTTTGATTACATTTTGATTCCTCGTTAGCAACCTCCAGGTTATATAGTGTGAAAAACTATTCCATTTCTTTTATTTTCTTAAAATCGTTACTTAAGTTTTTGCACAAAGAAGTTAAAAATTGACAAAATCACTCTTCTTTGTGTACAGATAATAAGGAATTGTTTCGACTTACACATGAACTACTTGATTTTGTTGTAGATACAAATCAAATCAATCCTTTAAATAATCAAAGTCGTATTATATTTAAAATTAACTATTCCTTATATTTGCAATTTAAATTCAAAGAAAACCTTTATATACAAACCAATAACACTGTCATTTTATTATTCTACAGTCGCAGAAAAAGGTAACCTAAAACCAACAAGCGAAAAGGGCGACCATAAATGGGACAAGGGCCGTAAACAATTCGGCCAAATGAAAGATTATGTTTATAGCAAGGTGTTTCGTGTGCCGCAGGCCTAATAAAATTACGGTTTTATTCCCCACGCGGCAATAACTTGCAAGTTTCTATTGTTGCGGCGGCGTTTTTCTCGGATAGTGTGAATGTGTCTTAAGTTCTAGTTTATTCTTATGTGAGTGGGAGAATATTTTCATACATAAACAAAAGATTACCCTATTTTTACAGGACTGCCCAAAAAAGGAGTGTTATGTTTTCAGGGTTCATGTATGTATTTTTGTGAGTTTCTTTATTCCAACTTAACATCTAAACGGCTTAACCGATTTTAATGTATGAGATATCGTTAGATTTGTCTTGATAGCGCAGGGAAGCTAAGTACATAAAAATAAATTAGCGGGCTTTAGACGCCACATTGAAAGAAAAATAAATTTTTCTTCCAAATCCAATTAGGGTATCAAAATGAAGGGCTTTATTTAACGATTCCTTAATATAACTTGCAGTTTAAATTTCAATTTAACGATAAAACATTAAACGAAAGTATATAATTGACAGTCGAGTTTTTACTACTTAAATTAGTTTATTGAGTGCCCAATATAGCAATTCAGATGATAACGTTTTACTCGTACATCCTATGGATAGGTACATACTACCTGTTCAAACACGGTAGATAGTTAGTAACTGCTCTTTTGAAGCGCTCGTAGCGAAGTTTGCTTAGCCGTTACATCATGGTGGTAGGGCATTTTTCGAATGCCCGCCTGGCTAGCTACCACCCTCAAGGAGAAAATCTGTCACCAAAAACGTAACAGTGTGTTCCGGCAGCTATCCTTGAGAGCTAGTAATTCTATGTTAGCCTGAGCAATAGATAACATGATCACTTACCATCAGGTGAGATAGAGTTCAAAAACTAGCCTATCACCTATAAAAAAAAACTACACTAATAAAATAGAACATGATGCCTTCGTGAAGGGAATCTCCATAAATAATTGACGATTAGGTACAAATTTAATGTAGTAAATGCGTAGGTATTAAATACTTCAATCTAATTCAAACCTATATTTTAATTTAATGCGTCTACCACGGGAATAGTGACCTCAACCACATGAAACTACCACCGATCCAAAACATTACATAACTTTAATTTGTTACAAAGTAAACCGTACACTAGTACTTTGAAATAAAATCTAAATTCGAGCGTTTGAAACGACACGTCTTATTCTGCAATGATTTACGTTCCAAGACAATGCAATCTGTTTTCAAGCACCACTTTCTATGCGAAAATCAACTTAGAATACTTGTGTTAAGGTTGGAATTGTTTTGTTTGTGGTCGTGGAATAAGTGAAGGAACTTGCGCATTTCACTGAAAAATGTGTAAGAAGTAAGGCAGGGAAAGCCTCTGGATCCTTATAAAGACATATTATTCTTTTGAGCGGAGTGCTCGCCTGGAGTAATCCGAGGAAGGTATGGAGCCGCCATTCTCTGTTGTTTGGGCGCCTTAATGAAAAATATAGTATTGTCCTTTTTAAAGTGGTTCTGGTTTTATTGTTGGACGGTGATGTTTGATGAAAGTAGTCGACTCTTCATGTTTTTTGTTGTTGGAATAAGAAGTGAGTTGAGGAGGCCTGTGAGTCTTATTTTATGGTAGATTGTTCGCTTAAAAATGTGTTGAAGCGTTAAAGATTTTTTTTTGATGTTGAATTTTAGTGACTAAATTAGAAAAATAAAATAGGTACTTATGTTGTTTCCCACACTTATGACGTGGTAGATGTTACAGTAGATAATTATTGTTAGATGTATAGGTAATAAAATAATTACTAATACTAGACTAATACTATATACTAATTTTTAAATAATTATAAGCAGTTATTATTACAATTATCCAATCGTAGAAGCTATACAGCAAATTAAATAAAAAAAACATTTGTCAGTCAGACTTACATTGAAATAGAGGTTAAAATATTTTTTGGTTTAACAAAGTGAATTTTAATGATTGATTGTCTCACGATAGTTTTCAAACTCCAAAAGATATAGGTACCTAGGTACTTGGTATCTTTCCTAGGTTTCAAAAATGTAAAATGTATCAAAAAGGCAACTACCAGCACTCCCCCAAACTTTTCTTCACAACAAAAAAGAACCACTCCCAGATTTCCTGAAAGTGTCGAACACATTTTGGCGAGCGCTAGAAACGAACAAATTCAAAACATACATAAATCACTATTACAAATAAAAAACTAAGGTAAGCGCTCCTGTTGTTGACCGGCCGCGGAACCGGGCCACTTCCTGCTGGACCGGATGTGCCTCTATTGGCGGAAAAAAGCTGCGAGTCAACTGGCCAGTTTGTTAGCTTTTTTGAAAAGCGAACATTGATAAAAGTGCGACACAACGGTCAGTGGGTTTTCGACGTTGAAGCTTTATGTAAACGCTCGCGATTGAAATATTGCCAAATCGAGTATAGTTTCCCTTTTTCGGAAGAAATAACTTATTGATTTATTTGTGGTATGTTTTTTTTTTCAATCGATTGTATTGGATTTAAGAGTTTGTTATGTTATAATATTACACATCAAATGCATTCCTTATTTATACCAAATGTAGTGTGTAGATAATTTTGTAATCAATTTTATCATTCAGAAACTACTGAAAAACCCTGCACCATCGTTCCTTTTAACATTAAACAATAATATAAACATTTTGGAAATGCATCGTGATGACGTGATTGTAATGAAAATTATCTTACCCACATATTTGCAAAATTTACATTCGGGCCTTTGTTACTAAACCCATTATCATTAACATTGCAGTTAATTTAGTCACAAGTAATTAACTACCTAAATAAGGCGTTGATGTTCATATATTAATATACATTGAAACGTACATTTTCATTATTACGGGTAAACGTTTCTGATTTATGTATTATACCAACTTGGCTATTTGCTGTCATTGTGTTCGTACTGACATTTGTTCGTTATATTATGCGCCTCGACTCACTTATTAATTGTGAAGGTCTGCCACCTTCGCGATCCAAAAGAGAGGTCTATGATGAGGAAATCAGCAGAAGAATTCATAATATGTACAAAGCAACTATGATTTAACTAACTCGGGTATGGAAAGATATTAATAAACCTATCCCGCAAAATAAGGTGAGATTGATATGCACACTATTCTAAAAAGACAAGTGTGCATACTTATTTCATTTTCTTGTACCGTGATTGGAAAGATTTAGTTAAAAATAAATTAAATGAAAAAAGTTTCAAAAGTTTTGTAAGTTGAAATTTTCAGATGATGTATTTCTGTTGCCGCTATAACACAAATGCTTAAAATCAGCTAAGTGCTAGTTAGACTCACGCACAGAGGGCTCCGTACCATCTCATCATCATCATACCTACAACATTAGACACTATATTTATGAAAGAATAGTATGTATAATCCCATAGACAGCCCGAAGAACAAATGCTTTATTTTAATCAAACTCAGCATAAAAAAGAGCATCTTCTACATATTGTGAGCGGTTCATTAACTTTATCGGTCGAAGAAATCCTAACAATTTGGAAACGCTTGTGGCACAGAGAAATTTCGACGATAGAACACCAAATGGACGATCATCCACACGATAGGCAGATCAAATTAAGTCACTCACTGGACTACAAATCCCCGAATCTTTAAGATACACTCAAACTTAGCATAGAGTAGTGCTATAAGCAACGCTAAGATTGATGCGACATTCATGAGTGAACCGAGAAGATGGAGAAGAAGAATCTTTGCTCAACGGTAATAATCCAAAAATTAGTCGACCGAGAATTAAGGGCGATAAGTCTGACAACTGAAATTTAAAATTAGTTAAGCACATATTGAGGTAACTTCATCCATTCAGAACACTTCTTGCCCCTCGTATCAGCCAACGTCAGCACACGCGCACCTATTCGTTACGCACGTGTGCCGCAAATTAAAAACCTTTCTGTGCGGCCGATTATTAATTACGAGTAGTACTGGCGAACTTTGGTCCTTCTACCCTATTCTTCCGCGCGGCTAGCCGTGAGAACGTGCAATTAATGCTCATTGTTGAGATGTTGATCTATTTGTGACGTTGAATGTTGTTTTATATCTTAGGGCGTTTGAATTTTACAATTTTGACGACACACGATTATTACTTTTTTATCCTGACTACCCACCCCAGTGCAGCAGAAAGAAAATATTCCCATTTTTTAAAATGTATGTGTTTTCTATAGTATGTTTATATTTTGCCATGATGTAAAGCTGCCCAGCCCGTTCCGTTGGATGTTTTCTGACATTATGAAGTGCCGTTAGATTTACTCTAATTGTAGTAACGACAAATATAGGTATATAAAACAGCGTCCGCAAATTAAAGAGGGAAATTACTAATTTTCGTTTACCTTACATAGGATTCGCTAATGTGCCCGTAATCAAGTATACAATCTATCACCTCCTTCAATTCGGAACATATTACTATGAATATTGAGGAATAGGAACTGCCTTTGGTGCATGAACTAATACACGCGTAGAAAACGTCTACTAACCAGATCCAAAACAGATTTATAAAGAAAACACAGATTTAAAATAAAATATTTAAAACAATGACGGGTAGGTACTACATATTTTACAGGTAACACTAGAATAGCATTATATTTAGCTATACAGTACATAGTGTTGCCACGGCAAAATATATTCCGTTCAAAAGTGGATTAAAATCCACTTTTTCAGGTTTCTTTCTTGCCAGAATTACTTTATAATGTGTATGTAGTATAATAATATACACTTACTTTTGAAAATTAAAATGTAATGTAACTTATTGTATTCTGCACAAAGCCCTCTTCAACCTATCAGAACACAGTACACGTGGCCTTTTTAAGATTTAATCGTCAGATAACCTTAATGAAAAGATCCCTCCCATAGATAACGGACCTATTACACAGATTCAGCTATAGTTACTTAGCTATCCATACAAAATGTGCTTCGTGTGCAACCATACGGAAAACTGGTGGAATGGTGAGATCTAAAGCAAATAAATTAATCAGATTGTACGTATGCACTGAAAACAATAATTATTTGGTTACAGTATTATTTCGATGAATAAATAAGTGCGTCAAATGAGTAGTTATTTTTCCACTTGATATTATCTCTGAGGGAACAATACTTCACAGAAATGCCTGCGTTGCCGCTTGCCAGCTGCACATAACTCAAATGCATGGTGGTCACCTATCTGTTTTCATCATAATTCAATTACAAACCGTTCTTTTCATTCAATTCTTACCATCCGTTTTGGCGGATAAAGTTTTGAATGACTTTTGCTCTGTGGTTAGAATGTGTTAGCATTTGTATGTATGAAGAAGTACATCGGTAATATTCCTTTAAAACCAATAAAATTGCATGAAATTAAATTGGTCTTGCAATCGCTTGAAGCATTGATTCAAAGAAACTGTAACAATAAAGTCTGAATTAAGATCGTTTAAACGAACTTTAAAGTGTAAACTCATGACGAGTTTCCAATCCAATCAATGTGGCGAAAAATTCAAAATTTTAACAGTTTTTTGGAACTTATAGCTAATTTTGTTAATTATTCGACATGATGAAGGTATTCGCAAGATTAAAAACATTTAAAATTTTGTTTAACAGTAACCAACAAATGTTTACAATAATTCAATAAAAATATATATTATATTAGATATGTCAACAACTCCCAGTCTACGTTCTAGTTACAAAACCATAAAACTGTTTAAATATTCAATTTCCCCAGCAATGTAAGCATTCTTCTCATTCTCTACTTTAAAAGTACCTAGTTAACATATTTCTTAACAAAATAATTTAAAAATATATTAAAAATCGAGTCCGACATATTAACTATTTATATCTATACTACGAGTAATATTATAAATAGGATATATTTGTATTTTTGTTTGAATTACGGATTCATTCAGAAATACATAAACGGATAGACATATATAGACGAATTAGAGTTTTTTTTTTACGAATTTGAAATTTTATATCGCGAACGCTTCAGATATTGTTGACAATTGTACTACAATTTTATAGGGGTCAATATTTACAAAAAAGTCCTCAATACCATATGTCTATCTATTACAGTTACATCACCATAACTACTTGTTATGTGTTTAATTTTTTATCTTATTGTGACGGAACAAGCTCGAGGCCCACCTGATGTTAAGCGGACTCCTCTGCCTACAGATGCATTTCATCACAATCGTCACGAATTGCACTGCGTCCGTCACTTTGAGACATATTTGTTAAGTCTTATGTGCCTGTAATTTCACTGGCTCTCAAGGACATATATACCCGTGCAAAGCCGGGGCGAGCCGCTAGTCAAATATAACTTCGTTCCCGAGATAAGCATCTATAGTCTAGTTTAAAGTTCCACCGGTATAGTCTAGTTCTATAAATGGAACCTAAACGAAGGATGGGATCAGTGATTGATATCGTATCACATGATCACAATCAACAACAGGAACCGAGATGTGCATCTGTCAGATGCACTCTCAATTGTCTGGCAATTGGGTTCCAGACGACTGTAGTAAGTACTATGTTTAGTTGAGTCATTGTCAGGTTAGCTCAAGCGGTCAGAGCATACCCCGGCTATAGGGATGTATGCACGCGTATTTGCACTACACACTATCCCGCACATGGCTATAATTTTATTAATAAATGCGTTTATAAAAACTCAATTCAAATGGCGAGTATGCACGGAGCGTTCTCTCCCTTACCTTTACGATTTAACATTTACTAAGCTCACGGAACAAAGTGTGATAGTTTGTAGATATCATTGTAGATATTGATTGTAGAATTTAAATACTTGGTATAAGTCGATTTTATTTTGAAGCAATGATGGCCGCGCGGTAGTAGCTATGGACTGCCGCGCCGCAGGTCCCTGATTCGATCCCCATCGCCAGCTTGAGCTTCACCGCATGGTGGAAGTGCATTTTGCGATTGCACGCCTAGCTAGCTACCACCCTCAAGTAGAACATCTGTCACCAAGCACCTAACGGTATGTTCCGGCAGCAGTCCTTGAGAGCCAGTGAAATTACAGGCACATGAGACTTACCAACTGCGTCTCAAAGTGACGGGCGCAATGCAATTCATGCCTTATAAGCTAGTCCACTTAACATCAGGTGGGCCTCGAGTTAGTTCTCTCACAATAACATAAAAAAAACCTTTTAGCACAATGATCAATGTGGTCTTCCTCCGCGGTTGTATTCTGCTTCCCAGTGCTCTTATCTTCAAGCAGGCTTTTTACTGGAGACTTTTTACAACAATAAAATTGTTGATTGTGATATCCACTCACGGTTAGTGTAGGTTTATTTGTCATTAAAGAACTCTTTACAAGATTGGGTATGACTTAGACTGTACTATGACTTATTATACTGGACATGTTATGTACTTACTTACAGTTTAACGCTTAGCTAAATATACTGAGAAATAAAGGAAATTTAAGCGAAACATGCCTTATTTCAGGAACAGTTTCTTACGCTGAGAAGGTAAGCTCAAAATGTAAAGAAAGGTACGTACCAAAAATATATTTAAAAAAGACTAACATGAATCCTTTTTAAATCCACACCTCCGAGATAATAAAGAAGGGGACACACTGTAGCAATCAACTCGTGCGTGCGAATCTGCGCGTCATTCGCCATGCTGATGCCGCCAATCGCTATTGTTGAAGGTATTTAGCTAATGCATCGTAGGGACTGGACTGACGCTTACCGCTTCTCATTTAGGATTGCGACCGATTAAAAAAGATTGTTTTTGTTAAGGGTATTTCGAAAGGGACTAAGTTGTTTGATTTGCATTAGAATTTTTGGAGGGTGAGCTTACTTATGGATTTGTAATTTAAAATTCTGTTTTACTTTGGAAAAGACATGTATTAAAATTTGGAACCGTGTGCCTTTATCATAACATAAGTAAAGCAATCAGTTGATTTCCAAGATTCGGGGTTTTCGAAGATTTTCCGCATACCTAATTATATATATTTATATTTTTGTTCATTTACTATATCAAATATTAAACTGTAAGTTATACCTGTAGTATTTTGGACCTATTTTGTTTCTTTATGCTGTTTGGAGGAATGAGTCTGTATTTCTCGATATTAAATAAAGATAAAGATAAAGATAATTTTATTGTTGTAACATGAGTAATTATACACTTTCATGCAATTTGTTGGTACATAATAAATAAAGGTTCATCATGTTCTGCCTATGAAGGCGTACAATATGGAGAGATGAAGCCATGTCTTAATTACAAACATTGAATAAAATACAAAATTCATTACAATAAAAACATTCCAAATATTGCAGTAGTTATACAGTTTAAAAATAATCATTTTTGAATATAATACATGTCAGGCAAAATTATTAATAAATAATTAGAAATAAATTATAGATTATAGAAACAGTACATTTTTATCAGTAAAGGTAATAATTATAAAATAAAAGGTCGTCATTTAAAATTTGTCATTTAAAAAATCACGAATATCATAATTACATTTTTGAACTAATAGAGCTTTGAGCCTAGATTTGAATAAATTCATATTTAACTCTTTGTAACACTTTGAAAGTTTGTTAAAAATTAGGGGTGCCATGTTAACTACGCTTTTGCGCAATAGCGCTGTATTACAAGAGTAGTAGGTATAATAATTAGTATATTATATGATATTTTAGTCATTATGGTGGTAGGGCATTTTGCGAGCCCCCGCCTGGCTAGCTACCACCCTCTAGTAGAAAATCTGTTGCCAAGCACCTAACGGTGTGTTCCGGTAGCTGTCCTTGAGAAGCGGTATTTCCCAGAACAATATCTTCGACCACATCATCACTTACCATCAGGTTAGATAGTGGTCAACGGCTAACCTATAAGGCATTAAAGAAATATAGAAGAGTAAAAAGTGATTTACTTCCTTTTTGTTGGGTGGTGTTTACTATCTTCAATAGCATTTCAAGCAAGGTAGCGATCAAACTTGAAATGTATAGGTAAAGGTTTATTTTTCCTAACTTATTGATAGATTGTAAATGTCGGCTGGGATTAAACAAGAGAAAACATATGCTGCATTAGGTACTACTGTAACTTCATTCCTATTCATGTAGGTACATATAGAAAAAAATACAACTGTGAGAAAAAATCATGACCGTTAGAACATTAACCGCCCCTACCTACGCACGTTACAGTCACACATGCATAATTAACATAAAAATAAATTCATAATCACATGAAATATTACAGTTGCAACGACAATAAGTGCAATTTTCCACGCGATAAATCTTCTAATAATAATATTTAACTGTCGTGGTATCAGGAGGGCGACGCGACGCGACAATGGACGAGATTTGACGCGTGCGATCGAACGGATCGTGTGCACCTTGCCTTTGTTCCTCTCCCCTGGTTTTGATGCGGTGTGCCGAGGTGAGATGCGATTGTGTTCAATTGGTATTATTATTAAAAGTAAACTGTTGTTTTTGCAGAGAATATGAGGGCTAACGGAACTTTGGGACGGCATTTATATAACGGTAAAAAAATGCTTACATTAAACCTTATAATTTTGGATGCTTCAGCCAAGCTTATAAGGTTACACTGATCCTCAAACCTGTTATTATTTACCACTGAGATAGATGTTGGTTTTCGAAAGTTAATTAAACAAAAAAAAATGATACTTAAAGTTTATGCTAGACATTATTGGGTTACTTTGTCATATTCCATCCCGGGGTTTCCTGAATCCTGGACATAAAATAACTTAGAATACATAACTTGAATCATTGATACGACGATGAAGAAATTGTATGGGTAGCACAGTAACGCCTAAACTATATACAAGTGGCTTTGTGCGCTGAAGACTTCGCGACTACAATTATTATGAAAAATTTCCAAAAATTTGTTCGATAACAAGTTCATACAATTATCGAACCTGCTCACAAAACTTCACGAGAATCAGTTGAGAGATGCGACCTGTTGAGGAGAACACCCGGAAATCCGGACTGTAAGCATGTATGTCCGGATGTTAAAGCAGTTACCACATTACACTGGAAGACGTAGAGTTGGTAGGTGGACTGACCTGGTCAATCCACTAGGTGGACTGACGACATTGTTTAAGTCACCAGTAGCCAATGGTTAACAAACGGCTAATAGCCGTTCTTTGTAGCGTACTATGGAGACGGAATTTGTTCAACAGTGGACATCTTCCAGCTGATGATGATGATGCCCTTAGGATAGGGATAAACTACTACTACTATTGTAGAAGTAGACGTAGAACAGGACCAAGTACAAGTACGGCACGACCAAATGACGTCCTACGAATTACAAGTATGATGGATATACTTTGGATAAACAAAGTATTGTTTCTAATGCAATCTGATCATGATGTTCATGATCTGATACATTTGTCGTTAAATAGTTACTTGCGATATGCTTGCTATGGTTAAAATTAAATAAATGCAAATGTTTATTTATGTATGTTTACTATACCACTCACCTATATAACAGCCGAAAGAATTATGTTGAATTGGTCATAGGTATGTAGATTTTATAGCTCCTGGAATAGTGACATACATAGACATAAGACCCATTCATGGTTAAAAAACTTTAAACTCCACGCGGACGAACTCATACTCTGTGACCAATCTCCAAATAGAGAATTGTGCGAATGTTGGTCATATAATAATGAACTATAAAGATGTGTCCAAATCCTTCACGTCAAATGCGCTTGAATTGAATTTTTTCGTGCGAGGAATCAAATCAATAATCAGCAACATAAAACCATAAGTCATTTACCATCAACACTTTATTTTTACATTAACACAATTTTTAAGCAATGGTGGCACTGGTTCGTTCCCCACCGCCGGCTTGAGCTTCATCGCATGGTGGAAGGGTATTTTGCATGGCTAGCTACCCCCCTCAAGTAGAAAATATGTCGCCAAGCGCCTAACGGTGTGTTCCAGCAGCAGTCCTTCAGAGCCAGTAAAATTACAGGCACACAGGTGAAAGCCGCAGTGCAACTCGTGAATTGTGAGGAAATGCATCTGTTATAGACTGAGGTTTGTGCACTTAACATCAGGTGGGCCTTGAGCTTGTTTCGTCACAATAAGATAAAAAAAACACATTTAATATATAACCCAGGTTAATAAAGGAAAAATTATAAATTGGCGCCGCAAATCATTACCTCTTGACTTACACACTATAGACAGCAATAGCGTCAATTTTAGATTCAGTTCTTTATTACAGCAGGTCATACGAGTAACTTCTCTATTCCTAATCACATTTATTCGTTCATTTCCATCGGATCGATCGCGGGCCGATGCGTGTTAAATCTGTGCTCGCTGCCACTGTCACCCTTCTGTTGTCCTAATGCACCCCATTGCATCCCCGTGTGCGAAACTACCCCTAGGTAGCGGACAGGGGAGAAGTGACCGGTTAGTTGTTTATGATTTTGATGTATGAGCGCAGAATGTGTTTATATTTTTTCTTCTGATATTGTGAATAATGAGCGTTCAATCCTGTTTTTGAACTATTCTCAAATTATTAATAAGTAGTATGTGACATGGATAAACTTACTTTCTTGGACTGAAAATTTAATTTATAATTAGATTTAGGCGTTTCTTTGCGGAAATCCATATTTAATAATAATAAATATTTTTGCAAAATACTTTAAGAAAACATCAAATTCATATTTTAATAATTTACTTAAAAAATATAATAATATATCCAGTGACAATTCCGCCTAATTTTCCTGCTAAGCCGAAGTGACGTCACAAACACCACGCATCCAAACCGGAAGAACGACGACGCGTTTCGCTTCTACACGAACATCCTCAGTAGGTCTTGACTCTACGAGCGCACGTTCGAGATTCTCGATTTCTCGATCGTACGCTCGTAGAGACTCTCTAATTTGATGTTTTCTTAAAATATTTTAAAAATATTTGTTATTATTAATAAAATTCATATTTAAACAATTTTAAAAACTGTCATTTTTCCGACTGACTGCTAACATGAACTAAAAGTTTTTAATACAATATATTTTTCCTGTTTTCCTGTTCGTATGTGATTATTTTTTATGTAATTGTGATGGCACAAGCTCGAGGCCCACCTGATGTTAAGTGGACTAACCTCTGCATATAACAGATGCATTTCGCCACAAGTTACGAATTGCACTGCGCCCATCACCTTGAGACATAGTTGTTAAGTCTCACGAGCCTGTAATTTCACTGACTCTCGACGACTACTGCCGTTACTGGTGCTTGGCGACAGATTTTCTACTTGAGAGGGGTAGCTAGCGACGCGGGCAATCGTAAAATTCCCTTTCACCATGCGGCCGGCTCAAGCCGGTGCGGCGGTGGGGATCGAACCAGGGTACTGCGGCGCGGCAGTCCATAGCTATTACCGTTCGGCCATCATTGCTCTAAAATGATGTAGTCAACTGTGATAAGCACGTTGGACCTAGAATGGTTAGTAAAATTACAGAAGCACATCGTTAGGTGCTTGGCGTACTGTTACACCTAAAATAGTGCTGACCCAGGCCCGAATCCCTCATAAACCTATTTACGCGTTGTCAGCAGTATATTTCTCTAGGTATATAAACGGTAGCTTCCAAAATTAAGTGCTCAGTATTAACGTGTTACTTGGATATTGACACCAAGGTGATACAGCATAAACTAAATATAATTCGTATATGGCACCGTCGGACTTAGCGGGAGGTAGCTATCCTCCTAGGAGGCAGGCATTTGCAAAATGCCCTACCACCATGCACACATGATACTGTAACAGCCGACTCGTCCACTGCTGAACTAGGTAGGCAGGCTGTAGGTATTTGCCATAATCCCCACGCTTGGCAGGCGCCTTGGGGATCGCAGTATAAGATGGCAGTTCTTTAGAAGGTGCTGCTGCCCACCTTCCAGTTTTTTCCCTTAGTCGCCTCTTCTGACATCCACGGGATGATATGGTGAGGTGCAATTCTAACCCGGCACCCCACGAGGGATGGACACATTACAATTTAAGAATATTTTTCGGGTTGCGTCATCGTAAACAAGCTTTAAGCTAACTGTAAATTAATCTTGTTTGTAGGTCAGTTTAGTTAAGCTGCAGATGTCGCTCCGCCCCCTTAAGACTAACACAATAGGAACGAAATGATAAATTCAAACTATGGCTCACTCACCACGATAGGTCAACTGGCAGAGCATGTCCATCGTGGGTTCTAAAACCGCTCGTGGTTAAAAAAAATCCTATTATTGTTTTCTTCTTTTTCATTTTGTTATTTGCCAGTTATATTAAAAAGAAGTAAAATGCTAATAATATTGCATTCAACAGACGCCTGAATGAAGTAGATAGATTCCATTCAATCCATAATATAATCTAATAAACTCAGGTTTTCACTCCAATAAAACAGAATTCAATCAGCCCACATTCGAGAACATCGCAAGGTAACTTCACCTTCAAAGGATTAAACATTTCTCTAAGATAAAGGGCTGTAACACATTTATTTGAGCATTCATCGAATAACAACGTTACCCTCCCAAAGGGCTGGGATATCGCAAATTAACGGTTTCCAAGAGATAGATCCGTCTTCTCGATTTGATTCGCGAGTGCTCAATGCTCGTTCGTGTTTATGTTAATTTAATATTTTGTAGGGAGGCATGGGGTGTAAGGCAGCGGGCCGAGGTAACTACCTTGCGGTACTCTCAGTTAACAAAGTTACATGTAGTGTGATTGATAAATGATGAGACCGCAAATTCGAGTGCGATGTTTGTGAAAAAGGCATCGTTTTAATGGCTTCGTACCCATAGAGCAAAATAATTATAGTTATAATACTTATAACCCTATCAATCTCATAATATCGCTTGTCTGGGCGTTTGTATGTCACGGGTTTCTAACATTGCATTATATTGAATTAGTAATCTTACAACTTATACAGCCAAGAGCGCCCGCCGCGGCAACAATGGACCGCGCCGCGCTCCATTTTAATAGAGTTTTGAATATTTACATCGAGCTAAGTAATAAAAAATATTAAGTTATAGGCACAAGAGACTTTTAACATCGGGTGGTCATCGTGCTTATTTCGTCACATAATAAAACAAAAAAAAAAACATCTAACAATGTTTGTTAGGACTAGCAGACATCAACCCTAAGAAGTTGTTAGCATTTTACCAATAACCTTGTATACATGGATCAACTGATATTGATGTTCTTTTTTGTTAATTAAAATTTCAAAAAGAAGTTTAAACTTCATCAACTACGGTGAAGTAGTTTTTAATTTAAAATCAAAATCTGAAAAAACATTTTGCTAATATGCCAACACCTAGATGTCCTTCACTGAGAAAAATTACTTCCGTCCTTCATTACTGATTTACGTGCAGAATAATTTAGAATGCCTGTAATAATATCAAGAGTATGCTGAAATAGCACGAAGGCAGATATACTTCAGGTTTCATCACTGTAAGTTTAAATTCAGATAACGGATAAAAGTCATGACAGCCTTTCATTTAAAAATAAAGTAACTAAATACTAAATTATTACGATATACCTGCTTTTTAACAGGAATTTCATAACTAGTTTTCATATTTGTCGTGAGCAAAATGTATCACGACAATTAATCAAGAATTAGTGCGTAACTGAAAATAAAATACCAAGACCGAGCATGACTAAAAGACATAATTTTCTACCCAGTAAAAATTGTAATTGAATCATAAGCAGTATTGGGTTTTTACCAATAATTTACTATGATGTAACGTTCTAAATAATTATTGAAATAATTATTCGTTGGGAAAACAAATAAAGATTGTAATTTCAAGTTCAACTTTCATGACCGACACGACGTCCCTTACATAGACTTTGCAGTGACGCGAATGCTTGCCTGGCTGGCTACCACCCTCAAGTAGAAAAGCTGTCTCTAAGCTAACCTAATGTCCTTTTATTTTAGGTCACGTTGAAGCTAATATCCATTCTGCCCATTCTAGCTTTAGCCTGTTGGTCAAAAATTTTCAACCAATGAGTCATCATCAGAGATTTATCTCCTTCTTAGTGGTTTTGAGTATATATGTTGAGTATATATATTTAATAATATATTCTATATTAAATAAACTCATTTTATTTAGATATTTCTTCATGATGCACACTATTCACTCCTTGCAATTTCATCAAGATCTGTTCAGCCATAATAATGCCAAAGAGTTCAAACTGACAGTTCCTTTTGCACTACCTAATTGGCGCTATCCCTATTTACGCTCTTTCCTATACAAAAAGCGTCCGAATGTATGAAATCCTGAATCGCGCTAACGAAATAATCCGAACGATTCCGGTTCCGAAAGATATTCAGCTAACATTGTACTTACTAAATATATTAACATCGGCAACAATCGGCAACACTCGGCAGTCCACTGCAGCAGAATCACCAGGAAAATACGCATTAAAAGTTATTTAGTCTACGATAATATACGAGAAAGCTCTTTAATACTGATATGATTATATCTAAAAGATATCAAAACATTCCTGTTAAGTTGTAAGAAAATGTATTCTTATTTCGTGAATTTTACAATAATTTATCATTTCACCATTGAGATTATACCATTCATTCTTAAGTTTTTATGATTCCCATCACGATTTTTTGTCATTACTGTTAGAGATAATTCAGAGTTCGTCATGATATTTTGTCATGACGCGTACTGCCAAACCATGAGTATTCAGCACTAACAAATTTTGTGCTGCTGCCTGATTTTTTTTCGTAACATCAATTCATGACAAATTCTTGTGATGTACATGCAAATTATAATTAAATACTCTTGGTCCGTTTTTATTGGGAATACGGATATTTATTTCAAAATTCCTTTACAATTATCATGAATCATGACAGTTATTTTTCTCAGTGTTTAATTGCAATATTTTGAAGGTTGACTTTTACCAAATTATCGGAATGACACAATTGAACTATATAAGCAACAACGGCATTAAATACTGCAAGAAAATAAACTTAATCGAAACGTGGAGGTTAGGCAAAATATGATTTTGATATTAATTTCTACGTGAAAATGTCCATTAGTGATATATAAACAAAAGGTTGCTACTGATTTCTTATTATGAAATAGTAGATTGATATACAAGGGTCGAAAGGAACCAATTCTATAAATAGGAATTAATGACTTTCAGCCGTGTTAAGCACTCTACTTTTCATTTCGAATATAAGAAAATAAAAAAATAGTAGTTTTTCTACATTATTTATTGATAATAATAACATGAATAGCACTTATTTAAAATTAATTGAGGCGTTAGAAATATATATAAATTATAAAGTAAAATGACTTGTTAAACACTACTTTTCAATTAAAATATGGGAAAAGTAAAAAAAATAGTTATTTTTAATATTTACTGATAACAATAACATCAGTAGAAGAAACATACAATTAATTGAGGGATTAGAACAATTTGTGAAATTTAAGTAAATGTTTTGTTACTTTTTTATAATTCCCTTACTACTTACTATCATGCCATATCTAGTCTTTTTTGATGGAACACAACGCGTCTTCGGGGGCCATCCCATTTAAAAGGTTTTTTTTTAAATAAAAATTATATTTATCTAGTGACAATTCCGCCTAATTTCCTGTTAAGCCGTCGTGACGTCACAAATTAATAGGAATTGTCACTAGATATATATATAATTTTTATAAAGATTGTTTAAGTGTTTTATTAAATAATTAATTTAATGTTTTCTTAAAATACTTTTAAAATATTTGTTATTATTAAGGTTTTTTTATTTACATTTTTAATTCACGCTCATAAAAATAATTAGTCATTAAAATTCTCATATAAGATTATTGTGAGTTTTTCCCACCCTTAGGTGGGAAGCAGCGTCTTCTACCCACTACTCGGATCAACTAAACACTACTTTCCAAGTATGAGAAATGAAAAATATGTAATGTTACCTGGTTTGTTTTCCTTTTTAGGTTAACTGTCAGGCCTTTATTCTTATGGTGAAACTTCAGAATAAGAAACAGAAAGAAAACTTGAAAGAAACCAATCATAATTAAACCAGCATTATTTATGGACCTAATTATACCTCTAAACGCCCCTCATGCATACATTTGATGCTTTATTCATCACCTCCATAAAGATTATTATCGTTGAACGATTAATAAAATTTCATATAGGTCAGTAAACGTGCGTTTTTGTGGTGATGTTAAATTTGATATTATTATGAACCAAGTATTATCGTTAAAGTTTAACTGCTTGTTTTGTACTTCATAAACGGTGTCTTTTATGACAATAGCGAAAATAATTTAATAAGAAACAAGATTGTTTCCTAATAAAGTGGTTGTAGCCAGGTGGGTAGGCCTCACAGGCATCGTTACCACCGCATTGTAAGTTATACTGCCTGAAGATGTAGCGTGCATATATACGACTTACTGTGTTACAAACAAATTAGTACCTATGCTTTTTTGTATTGTTATATTTGCAATAACAATCCATCCAAATACGATGGTTAAAGAACAATAAGAAAGATTTGAGTTATGACGTCATGTCATGTTAGCTCAATTTGGTTAGAGCATACCCCGGCTTAAGGGGAGGATGGACGTAAGTTCGAATCCCGCACATGACTTAAATTTTTTTGCAGGCCCACAGGCAGTCCAAATTCTGTAACCAACTATTGGTTACCAACGTACTCAGCATGCTGGCAACATCGCTTTTTGGATTGCAATGCTTATTTGCTGAGCGAGATGCCATCATTTTGAACACGCGTCGCATGACCTAGCACCCTAATATTTTTTATAAGTATATTTACAGGTATATAAATACCTACTACCCCATATAAAGAAAACTACAAGGGTGTTCATCAGTATATACCTACTCAGGTACTCCAGACTGCCAGTGAAAATTTCTTTACTAGTTTAATATCAATTATATATCTAAAAGAAAATTAATATTTTATTCATTTTGTACACTTTATTTATGTCTCAGTCATGGGCAATAAAAAGACATAAAATATATTTAAATCTCTCACCTATTAATATCCTCCCCTCGCTTGCGCTCAACAAAATAGTCAAATACTTTATTGACAGAATAAAAGTGCATATAAATTTTATGAAGTATAAACGCGACATATCCAAGTTTATGGACCAAGCACTTGCAGGGGGGCTAAGTACCTAAACTATGATCGGCCATCTTTCCAAATCATACACATATATTTCCTTATGAGCCGCTTTCGAACCATTACTGTTTTAGTACGAATAACTATTTCAAATCAATACTTATGCCCGCAATGGTGAGTGATATTAGCAAAGTGGTCGTTAAAGGGTGGTCTAAGGTTATGGTGACCATAAATTCAAGTTAAATTGGAGACGTATCTTTTAATATGTCTTTATTGAAGTGTTTATGCGAAGGTCTTCAAAGTCGCGCCTTGATCATTTTGTTTTATGGATTGTTTAGATAATATACTGTGTGGCGTATTCCGTCAATGATGATCATATAATTGATAACTATCAACAAGTTTGTTTTTGTTAATATATGTAAGAAACAAGTTAATCACATTAATAATTTGAGTGACGATGTAAGAATGTTTGTTACTCCTTTACGATTAACGATTCCTAACCAATTTTAATGTGACTTGGAATTTATATAGTTTTGACATAAGATACTTGTATTAAGGTCGATTCACACATATCAGTGAAGCCACAGTTCCGTCAACGTGTTCGCTCAGTTCGGTATCAGTGCCACAGTGTTGCGTCAGTGATTCAATTCACACATGTCAGTACTCAGCTCACGGAGCTTCAGTGAAAACGTGTCCGTCGTCAAGTATCGTGATTGTTGTTATGGCTCTGTTCAATACTGCGGAGCCAGCAATGATAGCTATTGCTTAGACGAAGAAGAAGAGCAGCATCAAGAAAAAAAGAGGAAATGGTTGCATGAAGCATGGCAATTAATAGAGACAAATTGGTTTTGTATTTCGAATCCATGTAGGTACTTTGCATGAGACAAATCATACAAAACCCTTTTTTCACAAACCAATTCTATCAATCGCTCGTCCTCCATTTTGTCTTTGATGTCGCGGCGTCCGTGATCCGACAAAAAAAATCGTCGTCAACGAATACGTCCGTGATTGCCGGTGTCGCCACTGACACTGAAAGCAATGTGTCATCACTGACACTGACAAGTGGGGATGCGTTCATAGAGAATGTACGAAAGAATATTTCGCACTGTGCCGGAACTGTGACTTCACTGATATGTGTGAATCGACCTTTACTCACTATCAAGATCAGTTTTCATCGTTATCCTTCCGCAGGTGACACCGCAGCGTGCAGCTAGTTTCAAACAAATACAGGTACGGAAGCTCAAATACCTAATCATATATTTTTTTTATTACCTACTGATAGGTAAGCCTTTGACCACAATCTCACCTGATAGTAAGTGATTATGTTGTCGAAGGTGTTAACAGGCTTAACCTAGAATTACTGGCTCTCAAGGACAGTTGCCGCAACACACTGTTAGGTGCTTGGCGACAGATTTTCTAATTGAGGATGGTAGCTAGCCAATGCCACTGCGACATCTCTGCTCCGAAAAAAACGTACGTAGAATTGATTAAGTACTGTTTTTTTTTACTTACTATACTCAAGTCTAATTGGATGTAGCTTTTAAAGGGCTCGCAGAGAGTTTATCCCGCTGCTTCTTGAATGTACTCGTATCTATCATTTCTTGGATATGTGACCGGTAGCACATGATTCGGAGACACTTTAAACCGTCGCTTGGTTGTTGTCCTATAGAATTACTGTCATATTATTATTTGCATAGTGGTAGAGTATTTTGTTAATACCTGTCTAAATAGCCAACTACCCTCTTGTAGGAAATCTGCGCCAATCACGTAATGGTTAGTTCTGTCAGCTGTTATTGAGAGCCAGTCATATTCTAAGTTAAACCAGTTTGAGACTGTTTACCACCATCATCACTTACCAGGTTAGATTGTGCTCAACGGCCAAAACAAAATTCATATTTGCAAGTACACCTCACTAAAATATTACAATATTTTTATTATTAGGTACATTTAATATTACCCATTACACTTAGAAGCTACGTACGAGTCATTAGTCGCAGCTAACCGTCCGCGTGACGTCACTCATGGCATCACGCTAGTTGCGAGGGGCTGCACAGGACGGCATTAGTGACGTGACAAACGATGCTTTTATGCAAACTCGGCCTGCCAGCCACACGCTCCTTTACCGGTGCATTGTTGACGTAGAGATGAAAGTCTTTATCGATATTATGTAATGGAAACAAAAGGCTGAATGTTCGGTTTTTACTAGAAACTATTGTCACAGCTCACAGCTATCGTCTGTGTAACATGACTTTAGTTGCAAGCAATTTCCATGGAGCTGCGTGAAACTATACACATTTGCGGATTTAGTCCAAAATGTTAGATGTAGATGGCGATATCGCCATCTACAGTAAAATATTTGTCATAAATAATCAATGATGACCTGAGGATAGAACCCAGAAGCTCGAAATTCCGAAGCAGTGCTGGAAGGCTCCCGACGAGGCAGTCGAATTTATAGATCTGAAATTATTGATTAATTCTAACTCATAATATTCGTTGAGTGACATAGATACTATATGTGATTAGAGATATCTTAATTTTGAAAACTCGCGCTGGCTTAATCTTTTAGGACTTGCGTGGTATTTACCGGAAAGATTTCGACCAGAATCAGACTGTTCTGACGTCCTTCGCCTTGGAATCTGATTAGAGTATATAATACTAGTCCTAGCCGGTTCCCAATTAGTGTATATACATTTATTTTATTACAGAAAGGCTAACCTCGGACTACCATCTTACCTGCTCAAGCGATTATTGGACCGAATATATTGTTCAAGCTTACCTAAAATTACTAGTCAAAAATGCAGCTGACGGAACACACTGTGTGGTAGCTAGACAGGCGGACACTCGAAAAATACCATACCACTACGCAAATATAAATAAATATCGACAACGCATCAGTTACTTCTCTAGGGATATTCAAATGGGTAGTTTAGGACTTACAGAGTAGGTAAATAGAATTGGGCATTACTTGGTAACAGTCGATGGAGTAAGAAAGTAGGTTCAAGTATAAGGACTTCCATATATAGAGAAGGTACCTTGCTCGTAATATATTATCTATTGATTATTGAATACATGTTGTATTGTCTACCAATATTATACATAAAATAACATTAACGGCCATCACGTTCACCGGTGCTTCAATCTTTCGCAATTTGAAGGGAAGTGCACGATGACAGTTTACAAAAGGATACTGAATTCGGTCTGGTATTTTTCCCTTTACCGCCTCTAAGGACACATATCATAGATGATTTCGAGAAATTTACACATTCCAACTCAAGACTCTCAACATTGTTACGTAAGAAACACCGAAAAATCCAGCCAGAACAAATAATCGACGCGCGACGCTTATCTACTCTAATCTTTAAGAGGTAGGGTTATGTTGTCTTAGGTTTTCGCAATTATTACACATAGTAATTAAACAACTTTAAACGGTTAAAATCGCGTATATTTATCGTTATTTTTGTCCCGAAGTTTGAAACACTTTGCAGTGATCGTGGTCACGGGGTGACTTATTGGTTTTATTTGTCACATGAGTCATGTACTTATTCTCCTGTAAACTTTAACTAGAAGTGGTTACCTACTCGATTATTCGAACCGATTGTTTGATTTGATCGTTGTTATCTTTATCGGAAGCATGTTTCAGGAATCTTCATGATGTAATGATTACATCTCCATTAAAAAGATTCATTCTTATTGCTTTTTCTGCGTCTAACGCAACCGTGACAATCGAACGAAATCGCTCGTAAAAACTACCGCAATGACGTTGATTTTGCTTGACTACCTTGTAACTGTTAGACGACTGCCAACTATCTAGGAAGAGTCGTGTTTAGCATGTTATAGCTGATTTACGATGCGTAAAACAATTTATATTGATAGTTTATTGGTTGCTGCCAAGCTACCAAAAACTTCTGTCTCCTTAAAATATAATCTTGTTCATCAAGTATTCGCATTTTGTTTAAAAAAATAATAGAAGGCCGGAAGCTACACAATAATTTCGCGTGTGATCAAAATCTGTAATTGCATGTTATGATTTTAATATTGTTAAGTTCCCGCACATGACTTAAATTTTTCCTATCGTATATTTGTGATTTTGTCCATGTTATGAGTTCATGATTTTGAAGGCCGTCGGTTAATGTCCTGAATTAATTCCGAATTTTGCCTTCAACGTACACCTAAAGCAGGTTATACTTAGGACACATACTTATTCACGACATTACAGACAATGTTGATATTGAGTTCATGTTGTAGTGTTCATGTGTGCGTAGGGAACGCATGGCTCTAGTGGTTCGAGGGAACATGTTGGATCGCAGGTTTGCCCGCTGTACTGACAAAGTTTAAATAACACTTTCCAAAGCTTACTACCAGGGTATTTACATGGGCAGGTTGTGGATCGGCTGTTAAAAAAATCGCTTAGCACCTTGCGCGTATAGTGTAACAATATTTTCAGGATAATGTTACGACTCCCCCGCTTATGCAGTGGCTCCACGACGTTTGCGCAGGCCCATGCTGACGGATTTCATGCTGTTTTTCGTACAAAGGTAGCATCATTGATGAGGCGGGTGCGGTAGAGCAACATCATCTTAAGAACTGTGGCAAATAACCGCAGAGCACCTTTCCAGGGGCACTTCATGCGGACAATGTGTCCGCATGGAATAAATACATTACATACTAATGCGTGCCAATAGTAGCAGTGTTTATACCTACCTATATTTATAATTTATAGCTTACAATAGTTTTAAATTTTTCTTTTTTCTATACTATAATGCATATTATGGATTCCCGTTGTCCAAAATAAACACATTTTGATTTTATTTGATTCAATCTGGTTATAGTCTATAAAATTGCTCTTCTAATATTTAGTTTTTTTTTTTTTTTTTTTTTTTTATGCATGATAGGTTGGTCTTTGACCACTATCTCACCTGATGGTAAGTGATGATGTGGTCGAAGATGTTGTTCAGGCTAACCTAGAAGTACTGGCTCTCAAGGACAGCTGCCGGAACACACCGTTAGGTGTTTGGCGACAGACTTTCTACTTGAGGGTGGTAGCCCTCATTTACCAGAATGTTAGTGCCTTAAAAATGTATTTGAAGTTTATATAATCTAATAACTGCAACTCCCGTAAAGGCGTTTTTCGGGTTCAATGTCTACCTTAAAACGGGACTCTATAAAAAAAAAAAACTATAGTCTGAGAGACTCTATTGAAAGAAAACGCTTCGAAGGTTCACAGCATGATCCGAACCGCACTTAATGACGTGAAACGCACCAATATCTTCAAAAACTACTAAAATTTGCTAACGAAACAAATGTATATTAATATTAATCAATGTTACTCTACTGTCTCATGTTAGCTATGCCTCAGTATATCCTCTGTTACCAGACGGTAATTTTATTATATTTCAATTTTAAGCGGTATACATGGGAGTTGTCCAAAGATGGCCGTAGAATTAATCAGAGTAGGTTAACAAGGTTTGTATGTAATCGGCCGGACGCAGCGGGAGGACATTTTATTAGATTGTCACCCTAACCTGTCACATTATTTTTTAAATTAAGAAGAAGAAAATTTATTCTGACAAAACGTACTTTTATTCTTTATATTTGGGATAATATTAAATTATGAAATCCCATTTTCGGATAATTTATTAAAAACAGTTTCAAGCTAACTTACCAACCAATTATTATCACCGCTAGAACTACATAAAAATATTACTTTTTTTAACGTTGGGTATTTACATAAAATTTTAATTTAACTTAAAAGTTGACCGAGTTTGAAAAAACATTCGAATGATATTCACTTAAAATTTGACAACGTTTGTTTTTTACTTCTTCAAGTTTGAGTGAGTCATGTACTAAAATTGTTTTTACTACTTGGTATAATTATACGCAACGTAATTTGTTCAGATATGATGTTGAGCATTTTTGATTGCAAAGTAAATTATGAATGTATTTCCAATAATATTTTGTATACCTTTTGACGTGAAATAATGGATTTATTTTTCTATTAAACAGGAAGTTATAATTTACGTCGGTATTAGAATGTGGCAGCTCATTTCGAATTATGATTTCAAGTAATCAGTAAACCTATATGTTGAACAAGTAATAAATATTTTGTATATGTATTATAAAATCCCGTCATAAAGCGAATATCACATTTATACATTTTTAGAGTGCAAAATTTTATCGTTATCTCATTAACTACCCTCGCTCTTGAGTAACGTACAAAAAATTAACGAAAGAAAAATCACTGGCACTTACAATGCAATTTCCGTGGGATTAGCGAGTAGGGTGTCCACGCTGGCAGCGTCATTTGGCGACAAGGGAGAAGGCACCAGGGACAATGCCGTGAGTCGCGTGTGCCGCGGGAGAGGGGAGGGAAGCAGGGCACAGAGGGGCAGGGGTAATGCATTATTTGTTCAGGGACACACGGGTGACACGCGCCGTGTCCTATTGTGCACCTATATCCAGGGGTAGTCAACTTAGGAAGCTAGATAAAAAAAATAGTAATTATGCATATTAATTTACAAATATTTGAAGTACTATAAAGTCATTGTTTTACAAGACCCATGATCAATTAGAGCAACATTCAACTCAGTGCTCAATTTGTTTGTTATTTACTGTTTATATTAGTTACACTAGATAGTAGCTCTCTTTAGTCGAGTCGGTCTTGGTGTGTAGTGGTGCTACTGCAGTGTCAAATATTTTGCCTCGAATCATGCCATCGAAGTGCAACAAGAACGGTGACAACGTAATTATTGTAATGAACAAGCTAGACGCTTACCAGCAGATGGCTGAATTGTCTCAGTATCATCACGCACAACAGTATTTTATTAATTTTCACTTTTAATTTTATTTTGGACACATGAAGAACTTCAAATAAATTTAAAATACATTTATTTATTTATTTTGCTCTTGCTCTCAATCGATCATGGCTTTCCGAAAATTTATAAAATGAAAAAATAAGGTGCCTACTTTCTATTTCAACAATTGAGTCGACAACCTCTGCCGTTACAATAATCCGTTTGCATGGGGTTGCAACGATAAAAAGATAATGCGGGCAGCCGACGCGTGCGCACAAAAACCGGCTTAATGACGCACCTATGGGCGACCGGCTTATGGCGCCTGCGCCCCACTGCCCTGTTCTTTGTTGTATTGTACAATTTTGGTACTTTGTCAAAGTTAAAATACGCAATTTAAAAGTCCCCCAATATTCTAATCCTGCCTGTATGGTGCAAATGACACATTTTTTTGTATTTTTGGTATTTATATTCTGATATTTCCAGAGCTGTGTAATGACAAATTTGTACTTCAAATTGGACAGTATAAATAAATACAAGAAAGTTAGTAAGATTTCGGCTAACTTGTAGATATAAGAAAATTTGTCTTTTTATGGTTCCGTACAAGAAATCTGGATCGTATTACTAAGCCTCGGCTGTCCGTCCGTTTATTAAAGACCTGTATCTTTAGAACCGTAATATATGACCAAAAGTTAAAAATAAAGGTGGGTCCCATCCATACTAGAAACAAGTTGTTTTTAAGTACATACTACAAATAAATACTTTTTAAACATTTGAAGCACTCGTAGCGAAATTAGCTTAGCCGTTCTTAACCGATCAGCTTAGTTAAACAACGTCCGGTGCGATCATGGCTTGGATGGGTGACCGCTAGTGACATTACTACTGAGCGTGTACCTGCTTCGGACAGCACGTTTAGCCCCGTCGACCCCGTCGTTCCCGGTTATTGTCTATAAGGACGGCGTCGTCTTGTCGTACGTCGGGAATGCCTTTATGGCAAGCTACCCCCCGCCCTAAAGTAGAAAATCTGTCCCCAAGCACCTAACGGTGTGTTCCAACAGCTGTCCTTGAGAGCCATTAATTTTAGGTTACTCTGAACAACATTTTCGATCATATCATCACTTACCATCAGATGAGATAGTGGTCAAAAGCTAGCCTATTAGCTATAAATAAAAAAAGATCTCGAACTGTATAAAAAAATAACGTTTTTTTGGTGCATTTTGTGTTGGTTGGAATCCATTGGTACCCTGGGTGTGTGAGCCCAACTCGCACTTAGCTGGTTTTTATACAGCGGAAATCAAGATGATAAATGTATCATATACATAAACCCCTTCATCTTCAATTTTTGTACTTCTCTTCAACGAGAAGTACAAAAATTGTGTATGAGCACATAACATTAAATGTGATACAATACACTAGTTTTGCTATTGTAATTGCGACAAAATACTCCCAAACCAGAGCAACCGTACGGGAAGAAATAACAAATGAGCTTAATTATAATACCTAGGCGAAGCAAGGGGTGGCAGCAGCGAGCGGTGTGACAAAATAAACATCGCGTCAGGAGGCCGGCAGGAGGTCCCGCGTGTTTTTATTGAGCACGCTGCGAGTCAATGTCGCGAGAATAATGATGGGAACGGATTTGTTGAATCCCCCTGTCCCAGAGATGGTAATGATGATCTCTTATCTGTGCTCAATATTTTTATGTTTTTTGAATAAGCATTGACTGTTCTTGGGAAGTTATAATTGGGTCGAAGATGGTAGGTAGCATGGTATACCTAGTTTTCAAAAGACTTTCAAAAAATGTACCAGATTCAAAAGTTTGGTGCTTGGTGACATATTTTAATTAAAATAATATAAAGGATGAACATTGAACCATCTTTGGATCAAAAGATTTATTGTTCAACCTGCTGAATAACGTATTGCATAGTGGTAACGCATTTTGCAAATGGCCCGCCTGGCTAGCACCACCTACAAGTAGAAAATCTGTCACCAAGTACCTAACGGTGTGTTCCAGCAGCTGTCACTTAGATTAGAGCCCATAATTCTAGATTGGCCTGAAAAACATCTTTGACCTCATCATAACTTACCATCAGGGGATACATAGTGGCCACAGGTTCTATCCTATCAGATATAAAATAAAATAGTTGTTAAAGTTTTAGAGAGAAAACACAACTTTAATTGTTAAATTTTCTAGTATATTCTAACTACATTGCAAGCGTATACTTCATTGCTGAGCATATTTTAGGTAAAATCAACCAATTTGGGTCACAATATCATAGCGTCACATTAAAGCAATACTTCAACGTGAAACACAAACGAAAATCACGTACTGAAATACTCGAAAACTATAAACGCAACATTGTACCATAAGCAATAACTACTATTCGTGTTTTGGGAAACAACGAGCTTTTCATAACACCCTCGATACTACGGATTTCATAACCGTTACCGGTTCACATTGTTCAACGATTGTAAATCATTCGAATGTGTCACACGGACTAAAAATCATTCAGAATTTATAGTAGGTGTAAAAGTGTGGGGCTTTTTGTAACTATTGTGTAACGGGTGAAATCCGGCGCGAATAGTCGCATTGTTGTCACCCTACTAGGTGAAACGTCATTTCGCGTCAGATGCGCGTGAGTCTGTTATTGATTATGTTAATTAAGTCTTTTTAGGGTTCCGTAACTCATAAGGAATAAACTGAACCCTTAGAGGATGACTTTGTTGTCCGCCTGTCTGTCTGTCAAGATCCTTTTTTTCAGAAACGCGTGGAGGTCTACTGTCGCTTGGAGCTGTGAAAAAATCGTAATTCTAAGCCAACGCAATCAAAAGATACAGCCGTTTACGCCGCAAATTTTCGATACTCGCAAGGGAATCAAAACCTACAGGGCACTTCCCGTGAACACAGAAACTTGAAATTTGGTACGAAATAACAACGTCTTATAGCACAGATAAGGGGAAAATTGCGAAAAGCATACCTTTTTTAGTTAGGTCATTTAATAAAATATGTTTATTAATTTTAATATGTTATGCATTTCATTTAGCAATAAAAATACCACTACATGTATACTTAACAGGTTTGTGCGGAACCCTTGGTGCACAAGTCCGACTCGCTCTTGGCCGGATTTTTATGGATAAAATAAGAACTAAATTCTATAATAACGTTTATATGTAGCCGTACTGTCTCTGGCTTATGAATTTGGCCGGATGCTTTTCGTTACAAAAGCTACTCCTACTCGTAGCTACCAAGTCTACCTGTATCCGGGTACGCCGCATGGAATTCCTGCTTCCAATACAAGTACCGATTAATATGATTATGATATATATATTTTTTTGTTATTGTGACGGATCAAGCACGAGGCCCACCTGATGTTAAGCGGACTAACCTCTGCCTATAACAGATGCATTTCGTCACAAGTCACAAATTGCACTGCGACCATCACCGTGAGAATGTGCCTGTAATTTCACTGGCTCTCAAGGACTGCTGCCGGACCACAACATTAGGTGCTTGGCGACAGATTTTCTACTTGAGGGTGGTCGCTAGCCAGGTGGGCATTCGCAAAATGCCCTTCCACCATGCGGTGAAGCTAAAGCCCGCGGCGGGATTCGAACCATGGACCTGCGGCACGGCAGTCCATAGTCAATGCCACTGAGCCATCACTGCTTCGAAGCTTCGAATTTTATGAAAATAAAATGTCTCTGCGATCTGATCTAAGACGAAATGTCTAATAATTACTTTGATACATGGAAAAAAATAACAATAAGTAACTAGTTTTTGTCTCTCTGTCCTTATTGTGCAGTAAGTGGGTTCTGCCCATCATAATATTCTCCTTATTCTTTATCATTTTACCCACGCTTTTCCTACGAATATACAAACACATACAACATCCAAATCTTTTTTGGCAATTTCTACATTTGTACTCAAAACTCTTTTGGTGAAATTGTGTTTTTAAACCTCCTAAATCCAATAGCCAATCATAACTAGTTGACATATCCCTCAGTAGCATCCCTGCTGCATGTGTGTTCCTTATCCACTTCCTTTATTGTCCAGCAAGCAGATCCTTACGTCTTATAGCTGTGTTAAAATTTGGTGGTAAGTATTGAACTTGGAAAACGCACTTGGAATCGAATGTACAGACACTTTTCGCAGTGTCCGATTGAGCTGAGTAGGTACGGCGAAAACCTCTTTTATTGTATGGGAGCCCCCTTATTTATATATTTTATTTCATTTAATTAAATATATAAAGATAACATAAAACTTAATATTCTGTGAATAGTTAAAGCGTCTACCTGTCACCGTTATTAGTATCGAGCAAGAAACGGTAAAAAAATCAAGTTTGTTGTATGGCCCCCCTTAAATATTTATTATATTTTATTTTTAGTGTTTGTTGTTATAGCGGCCATAGAAATACATCATCTGTGAAAATTTCAACTGTCTAGCTATCACCGTTCTTGAGATACAGCCTGGTGACAGACGGACGGACGGGCGGACAGCGAAGTCTCAGTAGTAGGGTCCCGTTTTCACCGTTTGGGTATGGAACCCTTAAAACTTTATGTATGGTGGATTTTGGTCTGACAAAGCTAGAATGCCTAAATGTACATAAGACAATAATGCCACAGGTTTTAATATTTTTATTTTTGCAATGACATATATGCTTAGCGCATTACAATACAATACAAATTTACAACAAGAGGAATTATTATATTCAAATATATATTAATCCATGCGCATTAAAGATAACGATAACAATTGAATTTAATTCAAAATGGACGATATCTTTTGAATGGTCCTTTCGAATCAAATCGAATGCATTTCCTAACGATTTTTGTTTTTCCTCTCCTGTAAACATGATAATATACAAACAAGTGCCAAACTTGAAAAATAAACAATTAGACCTACTTAGATTGCCTGACTGTTTCAACAATCAAAGATTTTTTGACATCTAAATTGTGTTTTGGTTTAGTACAGAACCCCAGCGTATTTGCCCTACTTGTAATAATTATGCTGGTTTTGTTCAAGTTTTAGAGCAGACCTTGGATGCCTTCCTAGTTTATTCATATAACATTGACCTAACCTACAAGTATAGCGACTAAACGTCCAGTTAAAACCCTCCAAAACCAACCCCCGTAACTAAAATACTTACACCCCACCGAATCCTTTGTCCACTCCAACTTATCGCACAAAGTGTAACTTAAAACGTAGTGTAAAATTAAATAAAAGCACTTTGTAAAGGTGTCGCCCGCACAGCTTAATGACACGTACAAACTACAGTTTAACCTGTGGCTATGTCATAGTAACTAGTATTTAATCTGTACCTCTGGATACAGAGAGCCCGCATCCCTTTATGTAACTTTATACTCCGGATAGTTTTCACATCAAAAGGTAAAAAATCCCTTGTGCTGGACAGTTTTGATTATCTTTTTGACAGGGATTCGTAGGAGAATGTTTATGGCAGACTAGCTTCTAACCGCGGTTTCGTTCCGGGTTTTTTTGTCTTTTGGCAACAACATAAATGAAGGAAGATGATGTTTCATTGTGCGAACAACTCTGAACGCCAAATTAGGAGACTGTGTTTTGGATACATAATATGGGTTGGTGTAATACAGGTATTATATATTGGAATGATCATAGGTTCTTAACCGATCCACTAAATTAAGCAAAGTCCGCTGCAGTCATGACTTGGATAGGATGGTGTTGCAGTTTTTAAAATCAGAAAATAATAAAATTGGACGTTATTATGCTGAAAACGTTCTAAATTATACTAGCATCTGTTAGAAAATAATGCTAACTGCCAAGTCCTGATTAAATTAATAACAAATAAAAATTGCAATACTCGTAAGAAGCTAATGTATATAATATATGCAGTGCTATTTGTGCTAGAAACGCATAATGCTTGCGCTACTATCATGTGCTGTAAAACCCTGGTCACTCCAGTTTACATATTGCAGTTTTTAGACAAACTGCCTTCGCGTGGTTGGCTATGCAACCAGCGTCCACATCGTCGAAAACCGGTGTTTGTTGACCGTGGTTGCCGACGTATTTGTTGTATTCCGGCAGCAATCCTTGAGAGCCAGTTTTTTAGGTTAACCTTAACAACATCTTCGACCATATTATCTCTTCCCGTCAGGTGAGATATAAGTCAACAGCTAGCTATCAGCTATAAAATACCTCATCCTAAAACATGCTAAATGTGTCGTTCTTAGCGTGGATAAACGCCGCTTTGAAGTATCTAAGTCCTGAGTTTGATCAAAATACATTAGATACTAATTATAGGTTTGCTTACAAGAATACCTACATGGAAGCAAAATGTGTGTAGCGAATCTTACCTATATGTTATAATAACAAATGTTTTAAGAAAATATTCAATGAATATATTATAAACTTATAAACCTAGTGACAATTCCGGCTAACTTCCGGCTGACTTAACGTCACGCTACGCAGCCAAACCGGAACAATTTTTGACGCGGTTCGATTCTAGACGGTGCATCCTCAGAAGGTTCTTCGAGCGCACGATCGAAACCTTTTTCGAACTTGGCTTTACAGGAAAATTGGGCAGAATTGTCACTTGATTTTTCTTTTTTTTTCTTTCTTTTCGAAAATATTAATTTAATCTTTTCTTACACAGACAAGACATTGGCAGTATATCGTCAAAGCAACGATAAGAGCCATTTATGAAGAAGAAGAAGAAGAAGAAGAAGAATCTTTTCTTAAAATATTTTTAAAAGATTTGTCATTATTAAATATGGGTTTTCGCAAAGTAACACCTGAATCTACTTATTCAGTATCTATAGTTGTTTTGACTCTTCTATTCACCCTTATAAGAATATGCATGCAGGAGTAACACTTGCACTACTTTCAAAATGATATGATTATAGGTATACAATATCATTTTGAATCCAAAAACCTACCAAAAAAAACTACCAAATTTTTAGACACAAAAATTTTAATACGTCGTTTCCTCAATGCGTAGGTTTAAAGTTGGTATATGAACTAGGAGCATATTTTTATTATTTAAACATCATGATACATAGAAATCTTGTTAAGAATTTAGTTTTTTTTCCTTATTATTGAAATAAAATTATAGGAGCTAGGTACATAACATTGTGAGTCACATCAGACCGTAGGTGGGAAATACTGTTAGTGCAGAGATACGCGAAGGTGAATAGGTCGAATTGGCCTTTGAACGACATATCGCAGTATTTGTCTTACTCATCTGTATTTCATAAGGTTATGATATTGAATTCAGATGACTCAAACATTGTAACAGATTACCAAATTCTTTGGAACTACACATTGTCACATTTTGTTATGAGAAATACATTTTTATATATTTTTTAATATATCGTAAATGTAATGTTAAGGATTTCAGCAAATAGCACCTGGATATATAAATTGCTCCTCAATGCGACTGTATGTTTTAACCGACTTCAAAATAAGGAGGAGGCTATCAATTTGACTGTATTTTTGTGTGTTTTATCTCTTTATCATTTTGTGTACCAATGTTAATGTTTTTTTTACATTCGAAAGCTGGTGTTTGTCATGTGGTCCCATTTAAATTTCAGTGAGATCTGACGAGTAGTATTTAAGTTATCGCTAATAATGTGTTTTTTATGCTCGAAGTCAGTTTTTGTTAATTGATTTTGTTTTTCCCCATTACTTTGCCAGCTATGAATTGCCAGCTATAAATTGATTTGGATGTTTCTTTTTTGTTGGGTTAGGTATACCTTCAAGGTAGTCCTATTTAAATTTAATAAATATCGGTTGAATAGTTTTTAAGTTATAGTCAATTAACTTAAAAATATATTTTGCATACGTTTATGATTTGATGGTTTTTGCTCTTGTAGATGGTACTTAGTAAGCGTCATCACTAAAAATAGTGAAAATTTTCACGTAGGTGGAATCGCGGGCGGTATACACATTTTCCATAGATTTAAAGTGGTAAACTATTTCTTTATACATTGTACAGCCAATCACTTATGAGTTTGTGCGTATTTTTCCATCTCGGTAGTTATGGAAATACAGAACTATTGCAGATTCTGGGACATTATCATACATAGCATTAGTCAATTGTCGTCGTCGATAGAATGACGTGTGAAATTAGATTATTGGCAAATTGCACATTTATCAATAGAACTTGGAGGGCTGTTAAAGCCACAGTGAAAGTAATGCAAACATAAACTCATTCTTAGGGCAAGATTAGTTATATTCAACCTGTAAGCGATCGTGTTACATAATGCCAATTTCCTTTTCAGATCCCAATGCACCCAACAATATAGACTATAATAAAGTAAAATATGTGCACATAAATCATCTACATCCTAATCTCCACACACTAAAAGGTAAACCTCCAGAAACTCATCATTCACGATGTCAAAGACAAAGCCCCTTCCCATATTGCAGCAGTCATTTACCATTAAAAAGGTAGACTAGGGGACCTTTTTGTGCCCGTCTCAATTGCTGTGTAGGTAATTTTAATAGTCCAAATTAATAATTTCCGACATCGCCCGCATGGTGGCTATCGCCGGACCTAAGCCCTTTGTTTCTTAATTGGAAGGTATTTTCACTTATTTCGAGGGAATTTTAACGTTTACGAGCGGATGGTCATCGGATGCTTTAGTAATGACGTCATACAGTAGGGAGAATACTTTTGCAAAATGTTGTCAGATATTCGGCTTCGAGGCAGTAGTGTGCAAACATTACTGTGTTTAGGCGTAAAGGGCACACGAATTACTTAGCATCCCATGGATTCACCGTGCGCGTGCCGGTGCAATCGCGTTGTAGAGGAAGAGGCTCATGCTTCAAGTGCCTGAGACTTGCAACCTCAAGTTTATTAGGTCCACCGCTCAAGCATACTCTAATCAGCAAAATTTCTGGGAAAACAAGGCATAAGTACTAACGTCTCAAAGTGACAAGCGCAATGCAGTGTCGTGCAGAATGGAGATGGTGATACTACAACTGTAATGGACAGCCATGCTTACCATCAGGTGGACGCCTTGTTCGTCTTCCTACAGTATTACCTAAACAAACTGATTTAAACTTCATAACAGTTCCAGACTCAGTACTCAAGTTCAGAATTTTCTCGTCAGAAAAAACTGTCCAACACATCATCATACGTCATCATACTTTCTTAATAAGAAGACCTATCATAGCAATGCAGTTTTATCAAATGTAAACATCAGTTAAAACTGCATTCAGATTGCCTATATACAAAAAAAAACATACAACAGCACCCGTTCCACGTGTTCAGTAGGCATTTATTTAGTTACAGCGCAGATGTAAGTGAAATAATCTCAATTGGCAGTTAAGGTGATAGCGCGCCAGGTGGCCCGTGACTCAATGGCACAATTTACTTAATAGAATCCACGTGAGAACAGGACGTGCGGTGGAGAAGATCTTAAAAGATATAAATTTTGTATCGTTGTAGAACTTTGTTCAACTGAGACGCGTGGATTCACTAACTTGGTAGAAACCAGCACTCTGAGAGTTGAGCTGCAATATTACGACTTTCTTTCAAAGGTTTCCGAGACAGCGGTATTTGGCTTGTGTAGTTAAAAAACAGTTGCATACTTTACAAAAAATATTATTGTATTTTTTTTCCTCCTTGGCATACTTGCATGAGCAACACGTTCGAATAGTTAGTTCCGCATCAGGCATGTGCTATTTATGTGAAATTTATTTTCTTATTACGTATTATGTCTGACATTGTGCTCGGTAAATAGCAATTAAAAAATAAATATTTATTGAAAAGCAAATAAAAAGCCCTTGTTAGTTGGATTTAAACAACAAAGTCAATAGTCAAAACCATTTATTCAATTTGATGAAATTTTAATATTAAATGATTCTACATTGTACTGCCACGTTCAGCAAACAAATTGTATAGAGCCACTGGGAGAAGAACGGGCAAGAAACTCGGGGCCATTCTTTTACAAGTCTTTTAACAATGTGTTACATACTTACTATATATATTTTATTTACACTTTCACTGGTTTATAACTATTTAATTAACATATAAAGTCATTGTTTACATAAACAGATATTTTCTTATTCGATACATAATTGTCATAACCTTTTTAACAACCCATGTAATGGTCCAAAAGGACCATTACATTTAAACGAGGTTTGTCGTTAGGCAATATCAGAAAAGATAATAATAAATTACTTAACTTCACAACATCTTGATGGGGCAGCACTTCGTCACTAAATACTACTTTCCAAATATATTTCGACACCCCCGGAGCTCTGCTCGGCACGGCGGTCCAACCGAAACTGAATCAAGCAGCACTTCGTCGTTAAACGCTATTTCAACACCACTGGAGGTCTGCTCGGCACGGCGGTCCGACAGAAAGTGAATCAACTCGCTTTACACTACCCTTCTTTTAGGAAGGAACAAACAAGGTGACGAAGTGACTACCGTCACAAACACAGTACTCTTTAAATTTGACAATTATGTGATTTCAAGCTCTATACATATGGCAATAACTATAATAAAATCATCAATGTTTTTACACATAGAAATAAAGTACATAAAATAAACTATTTTAAATAAGTATCTTTGTCTTTGTCTTAACAGTGAAACTGATCTGTGTCACATGATCAGTTTCACTACTTATAAGAATACTTATAGTAAAAATATCATAAAATAATGATTCCAGTGATCATGACAATCCATATATGATTTTTAATCACAGTCTCACAATAAATACCTTTAGGTACAGTATTAAATTCACACCACAGATAAAATATACACAGATAATTAAACCAATACTTATTTTTATCTTAAAAACCACAGAGTATTACTAAAACGAAATTAGAATGTCACATTATAGCACCAGTTGTTTAAATCAGCTTAAAGCCAATCAAGTGAATATGAACAAATATTTCAATAAATAGTGAGCCAATTTTAAATAATCTATCACGGCCATACTGACCAGTACTTTGCTCTCAAAGTACAACCTCAATTTTCATTTTCAATTAATTTCAATTCATTTAATGTCATGTCATGTCATGTCAATTCTTTTCATTTTATTTTGTCTCTGGCTTTGACATACTCTACCCATCATCTGCTGCGCATGACTTCCAGTAGAGTATCAGGGCAGTGACCGATCAGCAGTATTTTCATATAACAGATCTCTGGCCTTGACATACTCTACTTATCACCTGCTGCACATGACTTCCAGTAAAGTACCAGGACAGTGATCGACCAGCAGTGCTTATTCTGTCCTTGTTTTTAACTTTCTTTTAACCTTCAACATATATTAGTCCTACCACCCTCTGCCAGTGGTATTACCGGGACTTTTAACTTCCTTTTAGCTTCTGACCTTCAACATATATTAGTCCTACCACACGCTGCCAGTGGTATTACCGGGACTAATGGAAGGTCAGAGACCTACCAGCGTGTCAGTCATATTGTCATATCGTCATATAGTCATTATATTTATTAATATATTGTTTTCTCAAGATATTTTTTTATTATTATTTAAAATTGCCACGAATGTTCACTCACAAAATTTTGAAATACTTGTCCATCACATCTAATGTTTGCTACCACATATATATACAAACTCGTATATATATATATATATATATTATTTCTACATGTATATTTTGTTTATTTTTTATTCAATGTATTGGCTTTACTCATTTTGAGATCTATTGTTTTTGTCCATTTTCAGTTATCATCAATATTGTATATAATCAATTTATTTTATTTACACTACATGCGTAGACACTTTAGCGCCGTCACACCTTTCTGAAACCCACGTGAGGGCTGGCGCCGCGGCTACTTCGGCAGAGCAACTCAAGCGGCGCAAATATGCTAACCTCGGTATGGGTTACATATTTGAGCCGTTTGGTGTAGAGACGTTGGGTCCGTGGGGACCGGGAGCTCATCGTATTTTCCAAAATTTATCAGAGCGCTTGGTCGATGCGACGCGTGATCAAAATGCTGGCACCTATTTGGCTCAAAGAATAAGCATTGCAATTCAACGGGGCAATGCTGCCAGCATGCTGGGCGCGCTGCCAACTGATAGTGGGCTGGAGCATTTGGACTCCCTATGAGTCCAAATGCTTTTACTGTAGTAGCTGTAGTATTGTAGTAGCTGTAGTGTTGTATATAGTTTGTAGTATTTGTTTAATAAAGGCATACCGCCATTGACAAAAAAATCAATTTATTTAACAATATTTGAAAACAATCTTAATACAAATTATGTATATAAGTTTTCCTCCTCCTCGAGTCGTAGCTCACTGCTGAGCGTCGTGATGTCCCCGACCATCAGTTTCTTCATTACAGAGCTGTTTCCACCTCCCTCGATCTTTGGCATGGCTCAGAGCATCTGTGATCGTAGTGTTCAGGATTTTAGTCACTTGATCGGACCATCGTGTTGGACTACGTCCCCTGGGTCGTTTTCCTTCCACCTTTTTAATGATATTATAAGTTTTATAATATCATTAAATATAATCTATCACGGTTAATCCAAATAATAATATATAACTATCGATTTAATGTTATAACATCTGCTATATTTATATACTTCAGCTGTACTTAAACTTGTTCAAAATAAACGTTCTGACCCACCCATTCACCGGGCTAGAAATTAATGGCTTCTTTGGCAACATCAATATTTCTTTAACTACTGTGTTGCCTTGGTGTCTAAGTCGATCATTCCGTATGAAATATTTTCTCACCTATGATTTTGACCGACATAGACCACATCACTCACAATTTAAATTTGGTCTTTACGCTGGAGCCGAAATATACCTTTAACCATTCAGTAACACTTTTACAACATTGCTGTGCTGGTTCCATATTGGAGTGTACATTAATCATTGTTTCTTAAGATTTATCTACTTCGTCTGACAGCAAAGCCCGAACGGATGGTATATTTACACATGTAAACCTGGTTTCACTAATCTTAATATACTGATATTTCCTCCGCTATACATTTATGAGGCATCGCTTTTAATCAGGTCAAATATACAAAACTATGACACTTTGTATAGCAGTACACATAAAGCCACTACGTAACATAAGGTGTAATACCACCCTTAACAAAGAAAAGTGTATTTGAGGCATAAAAATGTATAACCAATTACCATCATTGCCGAAGGATATCAATTTATTTTCCATTTTTTAAAGAAAATTAAACTTTCCTCATTAGTAAATCATACTACAAAATTGATGAATTTTAACTGACCGTAGTTTAAAAAATATTGACGCCAGTGTGTAATATACGACATCTAATTCACGGCCAATGTTTACTGTTATTATATAACTTATGTTCAATGTATTTATTTAATTCATGTAATCAATATTGATATGTAAAATTAATTTAATAATTTTTTGTACCATTATATGTATATAGAATAATAATAACTAAATTGCCAAGCAGCTTTCCTCAAATTGTCTGAAGCAGTAGCAGCTACAAACAAAGATCTCCTTCAAATATCAGATTGAAGTAAAGCTTATGGGCTTCACGTCAACCCAGTAAAAACACAAGTCATTGTTGTTGGCAGTTCACGTATGATTAGCAGAATTGATTGGGATGTATTGCCGAAGGTGACGTTGAACGGGGTCACTGTTCCATATAGTGCCACAGTAAAAATCTTGGCATAATTATTGACAGTTGCTCAACATGGGGACCGCAGCTAGCAGAGAACAGGACAAAGTTCTATGACGAATAATTTTCCACTGAAGCTGTACATTTATGGAACTCTTTGCCGCTCGAAATAAAACTTGCACCCTCTATATATGTATTCAAAAACCTGGTTATAACTCACTACCTTTCTTGATAACTATTACGCTGCTACTACTATTGTAAAACTAATTCCATTGTTTTGTGTGTTTGGACTCAAGTCACTGCAAATATTGTAATAATATAACATTAAATAAAGTATGTATATCTGATGTTTTATGAATGGATAGTTATACATGTATACACATATTTATTTATTACATTAGGTATACATTTTACTTTTTTTTTATATTTACATATTTATTTATTATTATTTATTTATATATTATTATATTTATTATTTATTTTAAGGTACTTTGGTTTGTTAAATGATAACTTTTATGATGTCGGTAATTTACGTCTTAATTTATTTATCGTCCGATTCTTGTGTTGGAAATTATTATTTAATTATAATTATTATCAGTATTGTTATAGATATACCTCCGTCCATATCTATTTATAAATATCCCTTTGTATAGGGTTGTCTGGAAGAGATCGCTCTCAGCGATAAGACCGCCTATTGTCACACCTACTCTTAGTTATTGTTTTAAGTTATAAATTTGTAATGTGTAAATAAAGTGTTATCTATCTAACTAATTTAAGTACCTTTTTTTTACTATTGTTGTAATTCGTTTCGAAATAAATTAATGAATATGTATATTTCACTGACATGTAAACCGAATTTTGCACACCCATTAACACCCATGTAGGGTGGATAATAGTGGACATAATTTGTGAAAATAATTCTAAGATCGATGTATATAAACTACCCATATTCCTGGGAACAAATTAAGTTGGACATTTTCCTCTGTGCCTATTATTTGTCTTACAGGGAAATAACATTTTTTTTTGTTTTAAGAACTGTTGTCATGTTAGCAGAATCTGCCACAGACCGTTTGGCTATTCTGACGAATTGTTTATCGTATTTGTTAAACATAGCCATGTAACGTTTAACCTGGCCATTGCTAAGAGAAATAAATATATTGGAAATATAGTGATGTTAATACATTTCTCCCCATATTCGACGAATGAACTTTACTAGTGGAGAAGTTTGATCCTCTATCGGCTATCACAAGATTTGGAGTACGAAATAATAATCATTTTCATCTATATTTAGATGGATATGGTTATACTCTTCCTCAGATTGTCTGAAAATCCCAGAGTAATCCAAGTGTAATAAATCGATTTCCCTATACGATTGAAAGAAAAGAGTTTTCTTAGGTATATAGTAATCTTCTGTTAAAGTGTAAATTAGACTGGTTCATGTAGTTTCTAGTTTTGTTTAGCGTTTGTCATATCTTACGTGACAGTCATCATCGTGTAGAGTTATAAAACTTTACCAGTTCATATTCTGCCTATGTCATCATAGAACGACAATAGTACTGATGAGAATTTCCCAAATAATCGTGTAATTTTGTTTTGAAGATCGAAATCTAAATGACCTTTCAGTTCATATGGTTCATTGACAAGGATCAAATACCCTAATATGGTAAAAAAGTCTAAGACCGGAAGGTACTATTATTACAGCGGCATATGGATGATAAAATTTCATATACAATAAAGTGTATATCTCTTTAAGCAAGGTTCAAAACTGCAGTTGAATAGTATTGCTATCGATTTATGTACCACCAGGAGCCTCCCTGTTCGCATTTTTTTTTATTAGCCATAGTAAGTTTGAATAAAGCTTTTGTGAAACTATTAGGCATCATGATTACCCGAACATCATTACTTTTTAAATAAAAGTAAAATAAAAACGAAGTTCAGACTAACGTACATAGCCCTATGTGGGCTACATAATTGCATTGTACGTTTGTGATTTCGTGATGCTTAATTCACGTTTGATATAGTCAGTCTTCGGATTATAGTCTTGTATGTATATGTTTCTAATACGCTTTGTGATTTAAAATAAGCCAATTTGTAACAGAAAACATTAGGTCTTGGGCATTGTCAGTTTTAGGCGGTTTAGCTGATCGGTCGTGTTTTATAACAATCTGCTTAATAGTGTATTCAAACGGTCGTTTTTGGGGGATTTTAAGCACATGTTGTGAAATGTGAAATAAGTTTATTTCCTAGTAACCTGAGTTTTACTCTGGCGTATTCACATATAAATCGGTAGTTTCCGAAGTTAACAGAATAGCTATCCCGCTGACGCTGAAGCTTTTGTAAGTTTAACTGATAAAAATTGTGACTCCCAGACCAAAATCTTTAAATGAATTGGTTGGAGAAATAGCCAGTAAAATTTATGCGAGTCCTACCCGGTTGCTAATTTTTATTTTTATTTTCGTTCTGTCTTTTATGTTTAATGTTTCGGTGTGGGGTACAAATCCTTTTTGTAGCTTTGAACAGGTCCCACTTTTCAATTTGAAGATCCTAGATTTTTACAATAACAATACAGAGCCCAATAGGCTTTACCTGATTTGTAACAATAGTGATGGTGCTCCAGCCCAGATCACCAAATAGCGGTATACCTGCTGTCTGCACCATTGTCATTCTTCTCAGGATCAAAAGATGGTAGCACCACGTCATCCCCATGGTGTGAGCCAGCTACTGCGTCGCAGATGGTCTTAAGCAGACCCTCCACAACAGCCGGATACATGAGAAGCCACGTCCACACGTTCTGAAAGCATTTGAAACAATATGAAGTATAGCGTGTTCTATCCCACTTCTGATGTTAGTTGGATTTAAACAACAAAGTCAATAGTCAAAACCATTTATTCAATTTGATGAAATTTTAATATTAAATGATTCTACATTGTACTGCCACGTTCAGCAAACAAATTGTATAGAACCACTGCGAGAAGAACGGGCAAGAAACTCGGGGCCATTCTTATATAAGTCTTTTAACAATGTGTTACATACTAACTATATATATTTTATTTACACTTTCACTGGTTTATAACTATTTAATTAACATATAAAGTCATTGTTTACATAAACAGATATTTTCTTATTCGATACATAATTGTCATAACCTTTTTAACAACCCATGTAATGGTCCAAAAGGACCATTACATTTAAACGAGGTTTGTCGTTAGGCAATATCAGAAAAGATAATAATAAATTACTTAACTTCACAACATCTTGATGGGGCAGCACTTCGTCACTAAATACTACTTTTCAAATATATTTCGACACCCCCGGAGCTCTGCTCGGCACGGCGGTCCGACCGAAACTGAATCAAGCAGCACTTCGTCGTTAAACGCTATTTCAACACCACTGGAGGTCTGCTCGGCACGGCGGTCCGACAGAAAGTGAATCAACTCGCTTTACACTACCCTTCTTTTAGGAAGGAACAAACAAGGTGACGAAGCGACTACTGTCACAAACACAGTACTCTTTAAATTTGACAATTATGTGATTTTAAGCTCTATACATATGGCAATAACTATAATAAAATCATCAATGTTTTTACACATAGAAATAAAGTACATAAAATAAACTATTTAAATAAGTATCTTTGTCTTTGTCTTAACAGTGAAACTGATCTGTGTCACATGATCAGTTTCACTACTTATAAGAATACTTATAGTAAAAATATCATCAAATAATGATTCCAGTGATCATGACAATCCATATATGATTTTTAATCACAGTCTCACAATAAATACCTTTAGGTACAGTATTAAATTCTCACCACAGATAAAATATACACAGATAATTAAACCAATACTTATTTTTATCTTAAAAACCACAGAGTATTACTAAAACGAAATTAGAATGTCACATTATAGCACCAGTTGTTTAAATCAGCTTAAAGCCAATCAAGTGAATATGAACAAATATTTCAATAAATAGTGAGCCAATTTTAAATAATCTATCACCCTCATAAGCGGGACACATGAAACGTGAACATCTGCCTACTATACTGCGGCAATATAGAGGCAAGAAGATAGTATGTAAATCAATTTAATAATATTCCCAAAAATTTTAATAAGAATACACTGCTATCGAAAATTATTATTATTATCAAAGTTAAGCCTCAATATCGTCTCTACTCATTGTTGTCCATGTGACTCGCATTTAAACATACTACATCTAAGTCAATTGAGAAGCAGTAAGGGGCAGGTATGGGCGCTTGTGACAATCGAGAAATCGATACAGTACCTCGTTCATGTGGTTCAGTGGTCATGGTCATGGGCTGCTGGCCGTGCCGTAGTCAGGCTGGGCTTTTGTGCTAGATCGGCCAGTTTGCAAGCATTTATTGCACGGCCGTTTCAGCGTTCAAAGGTAACGCAGATACAGACCACTTTGACTAAGTATAAATATGACCAATAACTTTAGCACCAGTATCGTCTCTGTACATTTTTGTTCGTATGACCCACATCTAAACATGTGAGTCAATTGAGGAGCTGTTAGGAACAGGTACGGGCGCGTGTGTCCATCAAGCAATTGATACAGCACCTTGGTCACGTGTCTAGCGCTCAAATGTAACTAGTGAATTTATTGTGGCGTGAGCCTTATAGCATGGCGTTAGGGTTGTGACCTGACTATCTACCACCTTTAAGTCAAATATTTGCCGCACGTAACGGTGCCCCGTGGGGTGCCGGGCTAGAATGTCACCCCCCCATTGCTACCTGTGGGTGTCATCAGAGGCGACTAAAGGTAAAATACCGGAAGGTGCCAGCGCCTTCTGAAGAACTGATATCTTAAGCTGCCATCCCCAAGACGCCTGCCAAGCGTGGGAATTGTGGCAAAATTGAAGATGTGTTCATCAGTGAATGATCCAGCTTATACAGTACAGTACCTAAAGGTGAGTTCTAAATTTTTGAAAAATATGTGTTGTAATGAATCGTAGTTGTATTAAATCATGGCCAAAGCCGTGGCTGGAAGTTAGTTCTCAATGAAACTTTAAATAAAATGACTCTAATTACAAAATAATTACCGGTATCCCATACATCGAAGTACCTATCGTCTGGATCTCAATTGCGACAATAGTGTGCGACCCCACGTCTCGTTGCCTGCGGAGGGCATGCGGCCCGCATGCAGCTCTCAATTGACGACAATGAAGCCCGCACTAGGTATTATTACCTATACGATGGCGTATCATAAGGTATTGAAACGTTGACAAAACATTTTTTATACATTCTTTTTACTTAAAGAAGGTATAAAATAAGGTACCGTTTTTCTTATATAAATATTAATTCACTGTTTAGTTGTTTCTTTTATTTGCAGTTGGTTTTGTAAGTACTGTTCACGATTTACACAATTGCAATTACCAAGTCCAAGTATGAAAATAATTGTTTCAGTTCATTGACTGTAACCTTAAAACAACTAAACCTTACTTACTCAAAAATATACTCAACGAAACCAAAGAGAATCATGAAAGTCGATTCATTATTCGCGGAGTAACACAAACTTTATATTTCTTGCAACTAATATATCCGGGTATCGTTGCCATCGCTCTATTTGCGAAGGCAGTGTGCATGTAGTAGTGAGAATTTCGATGCCTACAAATTGCGAATTTCGTACTTTAATGCCTATAAAATGGTCGCATGACGCTGGCCTAGTTTTAAATGCATCCAAAACGAAAATAATTCATGTTCACTCAAGTCACATTAAAAAAACAAATTCATTTAGAATAATTGCACATAGCCACGAGTGTTTACACAGTACAATGCATTCTCATATGAATAACTGTACATGTGATGCTATAGAACAGGTAACTAGTCATGCATACCTAGGCCTAATAGTAGATAACAGATTTAACTGGGGTTACCATATTGATTTAATTTGTGACAAGCTAAGAGCTATACTAGCAAAATTTTATATTATCAAACCGAAGGTACCATTCCAGATTCTACTTAATATGTACGTAGCTTTAGCGGAATCCATCATATCTTACGGAATCACAAGCTATGGCCGAACATTTAAAACATTTATTGATAAAATATTGAATTTGCAAGTCAGATTATTAAAATTAATAGTCCCCGGTAACATTAAAAAACAATATAAAGAAAACCTTATTGATATATTTGAGTTCTGCAATATACTACCGGTACATGATAAAGTGAATATGTCATTATTGATTGAACAATTTTATAACATGGAAATAAAAATACCTGTATCGCATAAAATTGTTACTAGAAATATTACACATAATATGCTAAAAATACCAAAACAAAATAATTACTATGGAAGAAGAACTGTCGCGTACAAAATTCCCACCCTATTAAATAGTTTGCCCCAAAAGATAAAGCATGACATAAACGACATGAATTACAAACGTATTTACAAAAAATATTTCTATAATAAATTAAAACACAATTAGTAAATAAAATACATAAAATATACATACATATATATAGTTATGTGAGTACCTATATGTACAAGTATAAATCTGTAATAAAAAAACGAAAATGTTTATAACATATTCATTTAATACGAAATAAAAAAAAAAAAAAAAAAAAATAATAATAATAAAAAAACAAAAAAAAAAATTATAAAATAATAACACTCTGTATAGATTTCAATCGTTGAATAGGCGCTGCAGTCCGCTGCATGTGCACAATCCTACTCCGTCACATGACGTTCTCCAGAACCGGTTATAGTTCGAGCTCCAAGGAAGCGCCCCGCCGCGCCGCTGCCGCGCCACGCGCCTTGCCGAGGAACAGCATTTGCTTCAATTACTAGTATATATTCTGTGCATATATTAAAATAGGTGCTTGCTACACTTTTTAGTAGGTAAGTTATAGTTCACGGATGAATAGTGTTATTGAACATCTTATTAGTGATAATAAATGTCAAGCGCACGATGTGAATTCAAGTATCGAGACAAACCTAATGGTTTTTCGATATGATGTTATATAGATTTAAAGTTAAATTGTATAAAGATCAATAAATGAAAAAAAAAAATAAAAAAATACAAAATTTCTCCTAAATATCGAATTGGATCAAATAAACGTTAATAAACTCACGCACACAAACTTACGTATGAATAAATTTTGTTGCATGATGTAAATGAACATGACTTCTATAAATAAAAAGCGCAGAATCGTTTTGTAATTACTGACAAGCCATAAGGTACACAACGGTAGGGCAGCGATGACCCCACGTGGTTCGTTTTACCTACAAACTGTTCAACTCAAACACGGGTTAAATTTATTAATCGCTGGCTCTTCCTAACCCGCAGCAAACATGTACGAGTCACAGTGCAGCGGTTCAACCAGGAGGTAAAGTAATCACATTTTGATTACGGTGTAGTAACTGGATAACTTTTAAAAGATGCCATGATAATTATGGATTCTAATTATGCAATAATATTTTATGTCTCCATTAAAAGACTTGTTGCTTATATTAAAATACAAAAGTAGTGTAGCTATATACCCAAAAGTTAAAGTTAAATGTAACTAAATAAAAATGAAACAATTATTTTCACATACCAATATATAAAAAAAATTGCATCCCACTTAAGGTAACGCTAAAAGGGAGTAAATTAAGATTATACTAAACAATCACAAATATATTTCTCCTTTAAAAAAATCAGTAAACATATTTTTAAATAGTTATGCATTCGAGTTATTTTCCTATGGCCTATGAATATATATATATATATATATATATAATAATAATGTATTTCCCTAAAAATACACACATTCAGCACACCATACAGCACATATGTAAAAGATATATACATCTTATGCTTAATTTTATATGCTAAATAATAATATAAATCTATATAATAAGATAAGGTTATAATATAAATCTGAATGCAAACAATAAACAATTTCATCCTCATACCTTTGTAGCAACTAACTAATGGTATATATTATCTAGGCATACCTAATTTGAAACACTGAACAATGTTACAAATTTACCTATTGGGACTTTGGCAGCTGTGCTAGGTCGGACCTGTGTTACTGTCAACAACTTCCTTCTGTATAGTAACAAGGTGTGATATATGTAAACAATTATAATATTTAAGTAATTACTATCCAAAATTCAGTGAAAAGAAGGTACACTAATGACAGAATGTGTAACTTAACTATGACACGGTAACCATACTACTTTTAGGATTAAATAATAATAGGAACACAAGTGTTCAATTATATGAGAAAAACCTATAGTATATACACACCAATATTAAACAAACAGAAATAATATTAATTGTGTTATCTACGCGTATCAGTCACTATACACGTCAATCTATGTTTCCTCGTAAGCAAATGACCTGACGACATAACCGGTATTGTGTTGACTGTTGCTTACGGATTGAGTATAGCACGGTACATGAGTTGTGATATATATACATACAGTCTGTTTTTTCTTACTTGTCTTAAAATGTAAACAAACATACCTCTGCTACAAAATCACAAGTTGCCGTCATAATCACTTATATTTGGCCATTCACAACTGAGTAGACCTAATAAAAGAAACATCACGCTTCGAAAAACATACAAATATTATTAAAATTTATAGATATTTACAAAATATAAATCAATTAACGTAATGATCACAAAAACTGTTGACAGTAATGACAGTGTTTTGACATTAAGTAATCTATCTTATCTATGAATTTTAGTGATGGGAACATGGGTATCAAAATAATGAATAATTGAAGTGAACAACTGAACATATTTCGTTCATCTCATTATACTAACTGGTTGTATAGTTAAAACAAGTAGATAAGTATAATTTAGCTTAATTTTTAGGGTTCAGTTATAGAAAGTGGACCCTATTATATAGCCGCGAATGTCCTTCAGTCCGTCTGACCTTTAAAGGACTGTATCTTTGGAACGGTAATAGGTAGCCCGTTTAAATGTTCACGGAATATGGGTTAAAATAGTATATTGCCTAACAAATATTAATACATAATAACAATATGTTTAAAATATAGGGGATATTCATACAAGAAACCTGCTTTATTTACCAATTTTTATATTTGCTCTATAGTAAAAACGTTAATACGTACAAGCGTTAAACTTGATTTGATTTTAGTCCAATATCTACCAATAATAAAAACTTGCCAAGTGCGGGTAAGGCTCTCGCACTGTATGAAAAACATAACGATTTTATGGTAAATTCTGTGTTGATACGGAACTCATAATACGGATACTGTTCCACATAATCTCAAAATACACGACATTTTTTATTGCTGATTGCCTTTGACCACAAAAAATATTTATTAAATGACATATATTTTTTAATAGATAATTTAATTTGTATAATCCATTTAAGTCTGATTCAATTTTGGCGGTATGGAATAAGGCAAAAACCAAGGGATGCTTTTTGCTAATTTTATTTTTTAAATTGAATGGGATGATTTTGTTTATTATACAGCTGGCAACACTGAATGACTTAACGTCAAGATACGACATTCGTTCCGTTGCTTCGCTTGATGTTGTACGTTTCGGGTGCTCTCCTAACATTGATTCTCGACGACCTGGCTTTCTTGTGGAGTTGTGTGTGCTTTGTGATTGGACCCTGTTATTATCTGGACCGACGACTAGCTGCTACTCTTCAAGGATTCTGATTTAATCGTGTGATTGAGTTTTACCGGATTATTCACTGACGACCTGGCTATCTTGTGGACTTGTGTGTGCTTTGTGAATTGGACGGTGTTATTATCGGGACTGACGACTTTCTGCTACTTTTCAAGGACTGAGTTTTCGTGTAATTGTGATTTTCCTGGAGTGTTCACAAAAGTAAGTACCATATAAAGCTTACATTTTATCTTTACCATGTACTTACTATCTTGTCTCTCCAGTTCAAAATTTGCTATTGGTTTTAGACTTATTTCGACAGTATTTTGTCACATACTGTTGCACGAACTGTATTTACCTCGATAGCGTCACCTACTACCAACATTGAAATAAGTAAGAAAATATCATAGACAGCTGTTTTAATCATCGCCACAACTGGCATCAGATACGCACTGCCAATTAGCGTAATGGTCAATAGACTTACTAAAGATTCATGAAATGTGTTCTTTTGTTTTTCCGGCAGTCAAGGTTAGTGCGTGCTAGGCAATAAATCAACAAACAAAGGAAAATACGCAGCTGCAGTTCCTAGCGATTTCGGCACATAAGAAAGCGTTCTAAATTCAGTAATAATAATTAAGAAGCTGGCAAGCGATATGTGTAAATTGATTGCTCAAACTTTGTATTCATGATTTTTCGAACCTTTAATGAACTTTCGAACCGAACCGTGCTCATACCATGGAGCTTGCGGCGTACACACGGCGTCGCCGTCGTCTGAAAACAGCATAACGCTCCTCCTCCCTACGCTCGTCGTCGTATCAATATCGAATAAAAGTAAATAAACAATTCTATTAAAAAAATCGATTATTTCCAAGTTACGATATTAAAAAGAAAATTCGCAAAATGAATAAAGAGCAAACGAAACTATGTATTTATAATACGTTTTAATCAAATCACTCGGTTTCATAGTATTGTTCAGTACGGCTCGTCGTTCATTCGATGGGACCCCATCACTAATCTTGTCATTGGATGATCAACCGCCATGTTTGTTTACATAATAAGACAGGTAAGAAAAAACAGACTTTATATATTATTTACTGAATATACCGGCTAGCACTCACGGTGTTTGGTCGTAATCTCCGACCGGTGTTCGAGCAGTAAAGATGCTCATTCTCAAGGAATGCGGGCAGCTTCGAGGGCTGCTAAACGCGCACTGCGGGCGGCTGCTCGCAACGCCCTCTGCGAAACTTGAGGAACGGCGGGCAGCAATGGCATCGCAGGCAGGGTAGGGGCGCGTGCGTCACTGTCGCTGTCTTCACTCGTCAAAACTATGTGTAGGGTCTTCGCACACTATAGCAATTACGTCTAATTCGCGGGTAAACAGTTTGGCACTGGTCGAGGCACAATTAAACACCGGTTTCCACGCAGATGGTAAAGTCCATCCACCGTCCCTATTAAAAATGCAATGAACATCTTTACTGCTCGAACACCGGTCGGAGATTACGACCAAACACCGTGAGTGGTAGCCGGTATATTCAGTAAATAATTATGTCAACTCACGTTAGTTTTTATGAATATACATATATATATATTTATAGGTAAGCACTGTAGGTAGTAGAGGTAGATAGAGTTTTTACAATGATGAGTTCGTCGAACACACCCAATTTAATAATTAGTAATTGCGAATTTACCATTGCAAATCCTATTGCACTATGAATATAATAAGCTTATTGATATGTTAACTAATTTATCACCACCTATTCCACGCAAAGTAAAATAATTTATTAATAATTATATAACAACAGAGCCAGCTGCTTCAGTTTCACTGTGGTCAATTTGGGCTTAAGTAATTAACGCTATGTCGATGGGCGATGTTTTAATAACCTCCTCACAATGGAGCGGTTGTTTGCTCGTTCGAAGGTAATTTCGGGTTACGTGCGCCAAATAACGTATATTGATATTGATCCTACGTGGGGAATATTCGAGACTTGAGGATTTTAAACATCCTAAAATGTTTTTCTTGTTGATATACTATGCTATTAACTACTATCACTCCTATTGTTTGTTGTGACTTGTGCAGTAGTTAGTCAGGGGAGGCTACGTAAAATGCCCTAACATTGCGGAGTGAAGCTCATTCAAGGCCTGTGTCAGGATTTCAGCATTAAACTTCTAGCGTGGCATAACGTAATCATTAACACCGGGCCATCCTTGCTTAAAAATGTAGTTAGGTCCTTATCCCATGTGGAATCGGTATTATAACATTATAAAGGATGATACAAGAACATAACATTGTAAAAATTGATTACTCAAACCAGACAAAGGACAAAACAAATTGTTCTTTCACATGTATATATATGTCAGACGTAGTTTTCTTTGTAAATGTATGTATGCATGTTCGCTTATATAGAATTATCTTTTCATGTAAAAATAGAAGGGTACCGTATCAATCGGAATGTCCACTGATGAACAAAGCCTCCTCCATTATGGGGGGATTTGCCATAATCTCCACGCTTGGCAGGCGTTTTGGAGATCGCAGTACAAGATAGTAGTTCCTCAGAAAGCGCTGCCGCCCATCTTCTCGTATTTTACTTTTAGTAGGTGACATTCTAGCCAGGCACCCCAAATTTAAGGATAAGCTTAATGCTACCATTTGTTACCTAAATTTTATTTTTACGCTATTCGTATTTTTTTTAACACATTGTTGTAATTACATGCAGTCTCTACAATCCAATTACAGAACATGGCAGTTAAATGTTTTTTTTTATTGTTGATAGGTAATCCTTTGACCACAATTTCACATGATGGTTAGTGATGATATGGTCGAAGATGCTACAACAGGCTTAACCTTGAATTACTGGCGTTCAAGGACAACTGCCGGAATACACCGTTAGGTGCTTAGCGACAATGTTTTTACTTCTGGCTAGCGACCACCGCTAGCCAGACGGGCATTCACAAAATGCCCTTCCACCACGCGGTAAAGCTCAAGCCCGCGCGGCAATGGACAATGGTCTCTAAAATCCTCAAGTCTCGAATTGGCTATCGAATGCCACTGAACCGTCACTGCTTTGAAATGTAATCTTCAATAATTTTGTTATTGACCTTCATAAGAGCGTCCTATCGACCTTAATTCAATAAATTAATTTGAGTGTGCCTTCTTCATTGTTGTCAACAACCCTGATATACTAGCGTTTAACAACATTTTCTCCCTATAAGACCTTTCGAGCAACTATTCATGTGTGGACGAGTGCAGATACAGTCGAAGAGATTTTGTAAATATTTACCTGAAATGGGAACCGGGTCTCAGATTTTTTTTTTTTTTTTTTTTATGCCTCTTAGGTTAGCCTTTGACCACTATCTCACCTGATGGTAAGTGATGATGTGGTCGAAGATGTTTTCAGGCTAACCTAGAAGTACTGGTTCTCAAGGACAGCTGCCGGAACACACCGTTAGGTGCTTGGCGACAGACTTTCTACTTGAGGGTGGTAGCTAGCCAGGCGGGCATTCGCAAAATGCCCTACCACCATGCTATAACGACTGTCATCCTAAGACGACAACCGGGACCGACGGCTTAACGTGCCCTCCGAAGCACGGAAACGCTCAGTAGTAATGTCACTAGCGGTCACCCATCCAACTCATGACCACGCGCGACGTTGCTTAACTTTGCTGATCGGTTGAGAACAGCTTAGTAAACTTCGCTACGAGCGCTTCAAAATATATATAATATGTTTAAACACTATATAAGATGCAGAATTGCATGCTTATGAGGATTCAAACCCATGTCTTATCCGTTCCTCAAGCCGAGACCAAAAATGTATATGTAATAATGTCTATGCACATAGAAGTTTTTAACCGGGACAGATCTCTAGATCAGTGAGCTAGAGGTGGATAGCAAGATTGTTATTACTATGGGGATCATGTAGCTTTGTTCATCACAATTTCTGATTGTAATCGTCTTAGTGACGTCGCTATTTACAAACCGAGCCCCACTAAAATGGAAACATTGTCCTCCATACTCGTGGACGCAACATCATTAGCACGAAAATGACCGACCGTCCGGGAACTAAATTTGAAACACATTAAATACACGGTGTGTTCCGGCAGCAATCCTTGAGAGCCAGTAATTCTAGAACAACAACTTCGACAATATCATCACTTAAATCAGGTGAGACAGTGGTCAAAGGCTAACCTATCAAGCATAAAAAATAATTTTCGAACTGATGTATTGGTTTATAAGTTACTATATAGATCATTCCATATACACTTAATGTTGCCATTATCAAGTTTTCAGAAATAAAAAAGATTTTGTATTCCAGAATACGAGTATTACAGAGGTCAGTGACCCTAAACTATTTTGCACATATATTTGATTACAGCCAACCAATTTCAAGGTACATAATCTCATTGCAAGACACCTTAAGATGCTTGCCGGGGAGAGCATTTTGAATAACGTAATAAAACATTGCGTCAGTGTTTTAAGGACACTACTTAACTAAACTACATTTCATTTCGACTGAACCCTCCCCTCCACTCCCTCCACCACTCGATCGTAATTTTAATTGATACTACATCAAACATCGAGCACCTCACAAATAACAATATGCACAATAACGTATCTAACAATACACTAACGTATCTTGTTAGCATAACTCACACATATAATATCAACTAACACATAGAGAATCGTTCATTATAGCTTCCTACTCGGTTTCGAGGGGCTGAAATCTTACGCAGATATTTTCTTTATGATCTACGTAAGTACTTAGGTACAGGTACGGTACTTATTCAAAGGTGAACGAACATCTTAATTTTTCAGTTTCCTATTTAAATATAACAAAATCATAAATAAATAGGTACCTGGCTGCGACTCGCGTGATATATTAACGGATAGATTCCTCTATCTATATCTCGAATCTATCCGGTTTATTATATAACGCGAGTCCCAGCCAAGTACCTATTTATTTATAATGGACAAAACTCGCGATAATTTTCTAAGTAAAATATAACAAAATTGACAGAGTATTTTTTCATGTTATAAGCTAATACCTATATATGTATAAGAAACCTATATAAATATACAGAACAAAAGGTTATTTTGATATGGTGTTCGCAATGTCCTCTCAAAGATTGGTGCCGGAAACAACTGTCAGGTGTTTTGTGACAGATTTTCTATTTGAGGGTGGTGGTCAGCCAGGCGTGCATTTGCAAAATGCCCTTCTGCGGATGAAGCTCAAGCCGGCGTTGGGGATCGAACCATAGACTTGCGGTACTGCAGTCCATAGCGATTAGTGCTCGGCTCTTATTGCTTCAAAACTTATCATGAAGTTTTGCATACGCGCATAACATCGCGTCAGTGTAAGTTACGGACAGCTATGATGTATTTCCATAGTTAGGAGGGGTTCATTACAATCTCAATGTAAGTATTGTTTGACAGGCAAACAGTGTGAATACATCCCTGGCCCCTCAGGTGAAAGTGGTGAAACTAATAACTTTTGCTAAGCACACTTCGTACGAAGGTACACATCATATTTACACGGTATACATCTTAGCAGGATTATATATCATATATACCTACTTATAGAGCACTACTTATGTATATATAGGCATTATCACAATAAATATTGTCAAAACCAATTCAAAAGTGTGCTAATTCTAAGGCGCTAATTATACTTTAAATTAATTAGGTTTCTGAGTAGTGTATCAGTTAGTTGAGTAAACTCTGAAAATCAAACTTCGATGTACCTACATCATTGAGGCGCTCGTAGCGAAGTTTGTTAAGCTGTTCTTAACCGATCAGAAAAGTTAAGCAACGTCCACCGCGGTCATAAGTTGGATGGGTGACCGCTAGTGACACTACTACTGAGCGCTTCCGTGCTTCGGAGGGCACGTTAAGCCGTCGGTCCTGGTTGTTGTCTTAGGATGGCAGTCGTTACAGCATGGTGATAGAGCATTTTGCGAATGTTCGCCTGGCTAGCTACCACCCTCAAGTAGAAAATCGCCAAGCACCTAATGGTGTATTCCGGCAGCTGTCCTTGAGTGTTATTTCTTTAGAGGAAATAAAGGTGCAAATGTTACAATGCAATGGCTTTATTATAATTGTTTTACACAATTTTCTATTAGCGAAACTAAAGTAGAATGACGCCATTTTTTGGCGGCTTGGATAGAAAAGAAAGATAATAAATACTATAGAGCACAGACAGCACTATGGTTTGACTTTCACAGCATAACGAGTTTCAGTTGGAGCATGAATAGGTGGCGCCACCGTCGTCTTGAATGGCGCTAAGCTTGAACATCTTCCCGGCCGTTGAAAGAACGTTTTCAACAATGCAGCTCCTCAGCCGTCGGTAGTTTGCAGAGTCTTATCAATGAACGACGCACGCAGCCCTTGTTTGTGAAGATGTCTGCAACTCTGGATATTCCATCAGCTCCAGTTATGAGTCTCTCAACACGACCCAGTTTCCAAGCGAGAGGAGGCGCGTTGTCATCTGCCAGAAGAACCATATCTCCGACGTTAAGATTTGCGTTATTTGTTTTCCATTTTGTCCTTTGTTGCAACTCTGATAGATATTCCTTTTGCCATCTTCGCCAAAAATTCTGACGAATCCTTTCGAGGCTCTCATAGCGTTTTAGCTGGTTTTCTCTATAGTTTTCGAAATTTGGTGCTGGGAGAGCAGTCAACGGTCTTCCGATGATGAAGTGTCCGGGGGTGAGGGAAAGAAGGTCATTAGGACTGGATGAAAGTGGACACAGAGGACGGCTATTCAAAATTGCCTCTACTTGTGCAAATAACGTAGAGATTTCTTCAAAGGTCAAACGACTATTGCCAATGGCACGTTTAAATAAAAATTTGGCTGATTTAACACCAGCTTCCCATATGCCACCAAAGTGAGGAGAATAAACCGGAATGAACGAAAAATTTATTGATTGTTGACTTGCAAAGTCAGTTAGAGGCACACCATTATGTTTCATAAACGAGCCTATCTCTTTTGCGGCGGAAACGAAAGCGCCACCATTGTCACAGAATATTTCCGTTGGTTTTCCGCGTCGAGCTATGAAGCGTCTCAGAGTCATTATGAATGCTTCTTTCGTTAAATCACTGACGGCTTCCAGATGAATACATTTGAAACGCAGACATACAAATAAGCATAAATAACATTTGATCAAGCGACTCCCACGACCCTTTCGATTTAAAATATAGAACGGACCTGCGAAGTCTAACCCAACTGACGCAAATGGGAAGTGTAGATTTACACGCTGGGGAGGTAGATCACCCATTTTGGGTTGCAAAGTCTTGCCTCTTAAACGCCTACAGCGAACACAGTTATTGACTGTACTTCTAGCAATATGCCGTCCGTTTACTGGCCAAATTGTCTCCCTCACTGTTGCCAACAACAGTTGGGGACCAGCATGCATGTTATCTACATGCACCTTTTCAAAATACAATCTTGTCAATCTATGTGATGCATGAAGTAAAATAGGATGTTTCTTTTCATAAGAATTTTCTGACGCCTCAATACGACCACCAACACGAATTAAACCATCCGTATCAATGAATGGGGATAAAGATAAAATTTTGCTTTTATTATTTAATGGCTTGCCCTTTACTAGCAGCTCATATTCAATGGAAAATGATTCTCTCTGAGCAACAACACACAGTAAATGCAATGACTTGCGTAACTCGTCAACTGACAATGCACCTAAGCGTTTACTTTGTTTGTGTCTGAGATTATAAATAAATCTTTGAACATAAGCAAATGATCTTTGTAATTTGTTTAGTGACGAATAATTACAAATGTTCACAATGGGTTGACTTACTACTGCAGAATGTACCTTTAGCTCTGGTAGCGATTCTGGTTTGTTGACATTCAACACTGGCCATTCCGATTCGTTTTTATACAAGAAACTAGGACCTGTCCACCACATGTTCGTTGTAGCCAATCGTTTCGCATCTAATCCCCTGCTAATTAGGTCTGCAGGGTTAGCATGTGTAGGTACATTTTTCCAATCAGCAGCAGAAGTTAATTCTTTAATTTCGCTGACACGGTTAGCGACAAATACCTTTAGTTTTGTTGCATCACTCTTAATCCATCCTAGAACTACACTTGAATCACACCAATGAACTATTCGGTTTGGTCTGTACCTAAGTGAGTCTACTACAGACTTAGTCAGTTTAGCTGCAATTAGGGCAGCCGATAATTCTAACCGCGGTATAGTCATGGGCTTTAGTGGAGCTACCTTTGACTTTGCACATAGTAGCCTGATAGTGACATTATCATTGGGACTAATGGTTTTCATGAATATGCATGCACCCAGTGCCACACTTGCAGCATCGCTGAAGGAATGCAATTCAATAGACTTGGGTGATTCACCTAACACTAATCGTGGTAATTTAAAGTCAGATAAATGATTTATATTGTTGACAAACTTTATCCAATCATCTTTAATTTCTTTAGAAACAGGCTCATCCCAACCTAGGTTTTGTTGCCAGAGCCTTTGTAACATTATTTTAGGTTGCACTACGACAGGACTTAAAATTCCTAATGGATCAAATATTTTAAATGCATTGGACATAATAAAACGTTTTGTAATTATATCAGTTACATCCTGTGAAAACCCCTTTATAGGAAAATGCAAAGTGTCACTTGAAGGGGTCCACCCTAGTCCGAGTGTACTTGTGGACTCACTTATAGTTAAATCATCTTGTTCATTCATGTCAATATTGTCAAAAATGTATGGACAGTTAGTTTTGTATTTTCTTAATTTAAAACAACCCGAGCTCAAAACATCAGATATGCATTTTTGTAAGAATTTTAATTGATGTGGATCATCCGAGCCTGTTATTAAATCATCTACATAGAAATCTTTCTGAATTATGTTTTTAATGAGTTCATCATCCTGTTCCACGCCTAATTGCCACAGACAGCGGGTACTCAAATAACTAGCGCACGCTGTGCCATACGTCAAAGTATTGAGCACCTTTGTTTCTAATGGTCTTGATTCATTTTCCCTCCATAAGATGGACTGTAAATTCCTGTCATCATTGTGTACCAATACCTGGCGGTACATTTTTTCAATGTCCCCAGTAAGTAGGTATTTATATTGTCTAGCTCGTATTAAAATTGAAAAGAGAGAGTCTTGGACATTTGGACCCACCAATAAGAGGTCATTCAATGAATATCCAGAAGATGATGCAGCCGAACCATCAAATACTACTCTCAACTTGGTAGACTCACTTTCTTTCTTAAAAACTGCATGATGGCACAAGTAGTAATGTGGAGAGTCACTAGAACGATAATCATCATCTAATGATGAGAGGTGACCTAACTCTGCATATTCATTAATGAAATTTGTGTATTCTGTTCTTAAGTTGGTATCTCGTTTTAGCCGCTTTTCTAAACTAATAAAGCGCCTTTTGGCTAAATTGTAGGTATCACCCAAACAATCGGCAGTTTCTTTGAGAGGCAATTTTACACAAAATCTACCGCTATCATCTCTAGTAGTGTGGGTGATGAAGTGCCTTTCACACTCATTATGATTTTCATTGCTTATGTGATTTCCAGGCAAATCTTCTAAGTCCCAAAATTTTGACAACATTATTTTGATATTTTCATCATCAGATTTAGACATTAATGCATGATTACAATGAATTCTTTTCTGTGGCATAGCTAAATTAATGGGACCGGATATTATCCAACCTAATTTTGAACTTCTTAATTTGGGACTACTGATGCCTAATGAAAATTGTTCATTACCTAAAATATCCCAAAACATATCAGCGCCTATCAATACATCTATAGGTGCTGGCTGATTGAACATGGGATCAGCTAATTTAATATTTTTTGGTAACTTTGATGACCTGATATCGATAGGGCCCTTTGGCAGATGACCTGTCAACTCCTTCAACACAAGGCATGAAAGGGTTGCAGTGAAATTACTATTGATTGATTTTATTTGTACATTACAACTTTCTGTAATTTTGTTCATGGTATTTCCTATGCCAATGACCTTCAGAGAGTCAATGGGATGGGTAGTGAATGATAATTTGGTCTTTAGCGATTCAGAAATAAAAGATGACTGACTTCCACTATCCAACAGCGCACGAACCTTGATCTTTCGCTGATCAAATGGATTCGATACCTCAATCATAGCAGTGGATAACAGAACCTGACTTACAGTATGCTTAGAATAGTTCACCATGACAGCTTCTTCTTCATTAACTGTCGAGATGTGGTGCGATGACGACACCGGACGATGTAGCAAACTGTTGTGCCTCTCGGCACAGTCACGCTCACGACAGGGCCCCATGCGACACTCGCTTGCTGGGTGTCCCTGCCTTAGGCAGTTTTGGCACAGCTTGTACTTGGCTACATCCATCAACCTTTCATCAACCCCCTTAGCCTTGAAAGTTGGACAGTCATAAATCCTATGATGATCATTGCATATAATGCACATATACATATTAGGTTTTTTTCCTTTATTAGTGTTACTGCTAGTAAATGTCTTTACAAAGCTCTTATGAACCTGGCGTTGGGTGACATTATTGCTAGGGACAGAGCGCATTGATGGAGTTTGCATACTTGCCTTTGACATTGTATTGTCTGACTTGTTATGATTTAGAGATTCAAGCACATTTGCACGGTCTGTTATGAATTTGAAAAATTGATCTAACGTGGGTGTGTCACCAGGTAAGCTATTGCGCTGTTCCTCCCATTTCAGTAAAGTTAGGCTGTCCAATTTAGATGTCAACATAAATATAATCAGCACATCCCATTTGTCCGTTGGCTGACCTAAACTGGCCAAGGCACGCAAATTTTTAGTAACATGATCAGTCAGAAATCTTAGTGAACGCTCAGACTCACGAGGCAATTGTTTAATACTAAATAAAGAGTTTAAGTGATGATTTATCAATATTCTTTTATTATCATACCTATTACACAGTAACCTCCAAGCTTCAGTATAATTATTTGTAGATATTTCAAGATTAGATATAATTCTAGCGGCGTCTCCTTGCAAGTATGAAGCCAAATAGTGAAATTTGTTAATCTCAGATATGCGTTCATTTTTATGAATTAAATTCTCATAGGTATCCCTAAACTCTAACCAACGGAAATATTCTCCACCAAATTTAGAAATTTGGATCTGAGGCAGTTTGAGACCTGCCACTTGGTGATCTTCAACACAACATGAAGCATTATGAGTAGAATTGCGCCTCTGCTCACATTCATTCTTTCTGGAAAATGTATCAACTAAATGTTTTGCTGTAGCTATGTTTATTATTATATCTCTCTCCATATCATCCCGCTCATCAATCTCAGCTGCTACATTTTCCGGATTTAGCACCTCTATTTCACTTTGCAAGTCATCAACCCTAACCGACAATGCCTCAAACTTTGCAAGTCTCAAAGTGAGTTCAGTGAACTGAATGTTATCTAATTCCTCTTCATTAGAAATACTGTTTAAATAGTTTTTAAATTTGGTGATCTGTCCTTTGGCAGATGCTCTCTTTGTTTGTAATTCCCGATATCTTAGTTTAGTTTCAGTCATAGTTGTAGGAAGATTTTGAACACAAAAAAAAATTAAACAAAAGAAGTAGATAAAAAATTAATAATTGATTACTCTCCTCAATTCAGTGTCACCTTTAACTCAAAAGCTGGTGCTAGCTGTATGAAGTCAGCCAAATATCCACAGATGCTGCCAAGCTGACTGCAGGTTTAACTTTGTCTTGGCAACTTTCCCGTCAGTATGGCAGGCACAAATGGCATATAGTGATGCTAGGCATGTTCTGAAACAGCTATAGTAGGATACTGAAAGTTGGGTGTCAGATACCTATCAACTGCGGAGAACCTTTTTAAAATATTGAAATTAAAATTGAGTATGAATGTTGTACATTGAAATTTATGATCTTGAACTGCTTGTGGTACATCCACTAATACACCTCACTGAATTATAAGCACAAATAGAATGAAGAATTAAACAGTGGGAATTTAACAAAGAAATTAAATGACAAATATTCTTTACTGTGGGATTTTACATACTAACTGAGTATGCAAATGAGTGCAATCAAGGTAAGTACCTAACTTTGATGCAATAATGAGTTAAATTATGAGAAAATGCAACAATGAAAAAATTTTAATTTCATACCCTATTGCAGGGTAGAGGCAGCATGTTGCAATTCCACACTTTGTGGGGTTTTTGGCATTAGCTGCTCAAAAACGTAAATTTACACAAATATAGTTGTATTTTGAATAACTGTTACGTGAAATAGGAATGTTGGATGTTGATGGGATCAGACATTACAACAGGAGGGACACTTAACTCTTTGCAGAAACGTCGACGCTGATGCAATTCTTTTGTTGAATTACTGCTCAGATCTCGATGTCTTCGTCCGTTTAGCGACTTTCTTCTATCATCAGGGCTCCGTGGCTTTTGGTTGTCCACTGCGCGGCTCCAAGGAATGAAAATTTTGTCTTCCAACCGGCGAAGGCGTGCTTTGAAATTTAGCAAATATTGGTTAAATTGAGTTCCCCTCATGGGCCACCATGTTATTTCTTTAGAGGAAATAAAGGTGCAAATGTTACAATGCAATGGCTTTATTATAATTGTTTTACACAATTTTCTATTAGCGAAACTAAAGTAGAATGACGCCATTTTTTGGCGGCTTGGATAGAAAAGAAAGATAATAAATACTATAGAGCACAGACAGCACTATGGTTTGACTTTCACAGCATAACGAGTTTCAGTTGGAGCATGAATAGGTGGCGCCACCGTCGTCTTGAATGGCGCTAAGCTTGAACATTGAGAGCCTGTACTTCTAGGTTAGCCTGAACAACATCTTCAACCACATCATCACTTACCATCAGGTGGGATAGTGGTCAAAGGCTAACCTATCAGGCATTATAAAAAAAAATGTATGTACACTCTCAGAGTGATTTCTTCAACGAAATGCAACGGAGCGGAAGGCAATGACAAGAGTCTATTTTTAGGATTCAGTGCCTAAGGGGCAATACGGAGCCCTGTTATTGTCACTGCTGTCTATCTGTCACAGGTCATTACACACTATAGCTCATAAATGATTTACAAACCTGAAATTCAAATATTGTGTGAACAATGTTGGCCCCAAACCAGATGAATATGAAATTTAGATGTATAGATTATAATTATAGTATTTTTATTATTTATCTTATCCTGTGGAGTGTGAATACTTCTATTATCAAATAGCTTCCTGAACAAAATATGGCCACCTACAGATATATCTATAGACCTTTGTTGGCATGTCATTTTCCTACAGCCTCGCTTGACATACTTGCAGCTATCCGGTTATATATTGACTACCCGGAAGTATATCGTACGATGGAATGCTAGTATTTTTTTTTTCTTTTTTTAATTTATTGTGAAGGAACAAACTCGAGGCACACCTGATTTTAAGCGGACTAACCTCTGCGTATAACAGCTGCATTTCGTCACAAGTCACGAATTGCACTGCGCCCGTCACCTTGAGACACAGTGCTTAAGTCTCTTTTTGCCTGTAATTTCACTGGCTCTTAAGGACTGCTGCCGGAACACACCGTTAGGTGCTTGGCGACAGATTTTCTACTTGAGGGTGGTCGCTAGCCAGGCGGGCATTCGCAAAATGACCTTCCACCATGCAGTGAAGCTCAAGCCCGCGGCGTGATTCGAACCATGGACCGGCTGCGCGGCAGTCCATAGCCAATGCCACTGAGCCATCACTGCTTCTATTTATTCTATTTCATGAAAAATTTATACCTATCACTTAGCCGACACATGTTTGAAAGTAACTGTATTACATTTTTTTTGGCACGTGTTCTTATCATCTACGATTCGGACACTAATGTTATTGGACAATCGAGACAGAACACTATGTGAAACATTTCTAACACGATTCGTGCGTACAGTTGAAACATAGACAATACCGCTACCTGAATTAATAAAGCCGTGTTCAAATATGGAGGCTGCAGACGGCGCGCGTTAGTTACGAGCGGGCCGTGTGCGACGTGCCTTATATCGGTTTACAATACAGGTTGGAACTATTGGAGTTTGTAGTAACTGCTGCGCTCATCTGTGGCAACAATTTATACAACGTTATATACAGGAGATGTGAATTTGGGAGTAATTAAGGTGGTACCAGGTGTTAACTGTTAAGAGTCTTTGGCTAGAGTTATTTTTGCTGGGTGCCAAACACAACGACAAAAATGCCTGGACAATTCCGCCTCTGCCAAGCTATTGCCTGTCACTTCAGGACGATGCCAACTTATTAAACAAATATTGTAATAACTTTATTATATAGTAAGTATGTAACACATTCTTAAGAGATGTTTAAAAGAATGGCCCCGAGTTTCATGCCCGTTCTTCTCGCAGTGGCTCTATACAATTTATTTGTTGAATGTGGCAGGACAATGTAGAATATTTCAACACTAAAATTTGGAATTGACGAATTGAATAAATTATTTTGACCTTGACTTTGACAACTGTGTATGTAAGAAAAACAGCTAACGTATGTGTACACTATTACTCGTGAAATCCTGGGTAAGCAACTTATGTCTCAGAGTGACGAGCATAGTTCAATGTCACACAGAACTGTCCAGCAGAGTTGCTGTAACTATGCTGGCTTCACTTACACATCCGGTGAAATCTCAGATGGGGAATTGAGATACCATGCTCACTTTTTTGGAGATATTTTAATGGGGTAATTATAATTTATAAAATCAACAATTATTTATTAGTCGGAAAACAAAGGTTTGATCTCCACCAGACGCAAAAATTCTAGTCGCTAAAAACGTGTAGATTTAATAATGGTTTAGCTCATGAGATAGTGCATCAAATAAATATGTTAGTAAAAAACTTCTTTAATCAGAAAATATTCTATAACAATAATGCATTAAGAAGTAAATAAACATAACCATCGTTTATAGTTATTTTGTTATTCATTTTAAATTTACACATCATCAATGTAGTCGAAACCAATTAAAAATTAGCTTTATTAGGGTCAAATTGAAATGGGACCACATGACAAGCACTAGCTTTCGAATATAGAAACAATCGTCAAAATTGATACACCCTGTAAAAAGTTATGTGGTAACACACACAAAAAAAATATACACACGAATTATGAACGTTATCCTTGTTTTGAAGTCGATTAAAAATGATTCGCGTTTTGAATGAAACCCCTCACAAGAACCACCAAACCAAATAAAACACAATCTCAACTTACGTATTCTCTAACGGAAGAGATTACTGCAATAAAGGTAGATCACCACCGCATACCTATTCATCGCATACGTAATGTTACTGTTATTACGCGCGTTATACGTGAACGCGCGTAACTTAACGTAACGACGCGCGTTACGTTATAGGCAGTATTTGCTGAGGTTACATTTTATATATGGTCTGTTTTATTAGGAATGGTTATCAACTAATTCAATTGATGAATTGTTTGCTGTATATAATGTAATTACCAAAACCTACATAATATTTTAGTTATAGGAACCGTGAACTTTTGTACAAAAACGCGTAATTGACAATTGTCCAACAAATAACATTGACCTATATATACTAGACGCGACATCTCAAACGAGGATAGTCGACCAGTGCAAGTATGCCGGCCGGCATACTTCTACTTCTTTTCTTTAAATATAATAGCTAGGAATATCGCGTGCTAAGCTATTAGTACCCGGAGCGAAATTGTGGGACACGGGTTTTATTCCCGCTAGGGACAAAAAGGTTGTGCTCTAATAATGTGTATATACACACTTTTGTTTATATTACACAAAAGTCAAAAAGATAACGGACTACGTTAACTTTTTGACATGTTCCATATACTCGTACAAGATAACAAACAGTAATACAAATACAAGATGATTGAATTTTTTTTTTATGGGGATCCAACAAATATATTCGAAACCCTTAGTGTGCGAGTCTGACTCGCCTAGCCAGTTTTATCGTCACAAAATTTAGGTGCAAACATATTAGTACACTTATTAAATGAATACAAAGGTAGACTTACTTCTAGGTGTAGTTTTCATGACAACCTGCAGATATGTGGGTAGATATGTAGGAAGTGGATATAATATTAAACGTCATCCTTTGTATGTGTCGATTGATGGAGCCGGTCCCGACGGGATGCTGCAGCTTGGAGGTTTGGCGGCAGTATTCTGAACTTCTCTATATTGATGCCGTAAATGCGTAATAGACATTTTGCTCTCCGTTGCCAATAAAAAACAAATCCAAAAAATTAAATTTTTATGCTTATATATACTTTTGTTTATTACATTATTGATTATACCTCATGTTACTAAAGCCCGATTATATGCACCAGAGGGATACTTGCCCCGGATTCCCAAACCCAACCACTAAATTTGGCAACCAGTAAGGGACATTTATCACTAAGCACGCGCATAGTGACGATCTTACGCGGCAATCATTTATGCCGTGCCAAATTGTTTTCATGAATTACTAAACTGTATAATAAATTATGTTTCTTCATCTTTTCTTTTATGTATGTTTTAGTTTGTTATTAATTATAATTCATCAAATGCAATTTGGACAACTGCCTCATTGGTCATGAAGCGTTAAAATTAATAGTGAATCTTAGACAGGTCTGATGCTGTGCTTTACAGAGTGGCGCTGGCTAAATTGGGAAATGCAAAATATACGCGTTGATTTTAAGAGGTACTTTTAGCTTTTAAGGGCATTTATTTCGTTTGATACTGTATTGTTTTTCCCCATAGTATGGGTGCCTCCTTTTTGCTACCCTCAGGATTTCCTTTCACGCAATGTGTACAATAGGCGGGAAATTGTGGATTTTGATTTCTAGTCTGCATTACTATCGACTGTCATCAGCACCAGACACTGTTGAAAATGTTTGAAGGTCAAAATGTTTATCTTTATATTTTCCGGGCTGCAATATCTTTTCACAACTTGGTTTTTCGAGTTGAGTACACGAGACGACGACGATACTTTTTTATTTATATAAACCTACGCACGCCACTCGTTTTTCTCGTCTGTTCTTTTGTAGGTTTTTGAAACTCTAAAAGATAGCCGCTGAAAATTTATCCGGAATTAAAATTTATGCTATATCAATCCCAATAATAATTGGGATTGATATAGCATTAAAAAACATTAATTAACAGTGTTCCCCTGAAAGGTTTGCTTGAACGTGATTTGTTTTATGTAGCAAAACGTTAATATAATATATGCAAGCATCAAACTTGGGTCGATTCTGGTATAGTAAGTCCTGCTAAGGTATTAGTTATTCAATGTGTTCAAGAGTTCCTCGAACTAAATCAAAGAAACCCCATGGTTTTTGGTATATATGTGTAAGTAAAACATTCTGTAAAATTCTTGAAATTTATGCACAGCTACTGATACAAATTATGCACTACGTCAATATTTACAATTTATTTCACGTCAATCGGTACTAATGAACCAGAATAACACCGTATTCATTCTTGCAAGGGCTCTCTCAACCCTTCCCGATTGAATTCAATTAACCGACACTAGCCAGGAATGTTATGGTGAAAATCATAACGTAATAGAATACATCACTGAAAAGGTACTATGAAAACTAATCAGATCACTCCCATCGCGAAACAGCATATATAGGTGTTATAAATATCATAAAATAAATACCTTTTATGGTTGGGAATATAAATGCAAAATAATATTTTTTCATAGTTCTGACTTAATATATTCCTAATTTTATTATGTTGTTTTATTATTTTCGTATTTGACCGGTACCATCTTGATTCAATTGTATAGTGGGTAGCAACTGCTTTGGACAAGCCGTTTTTGCGTTACACCTTTATAACTGAAAAGTAGTTTCCTACCTTGATGTTATAGTTATTGACAGTGAATGACAATCAATCCCATAAGTAGCAAGGGCCACTAAAAAGGATATTTTTTTTAAAAATAAATATAGCCGACTGTCACACTCAAATGTGTGAAATAACAAGGCGATGTCGGTACCATGCGCACAATATTATGATAATAGGTACTTTTGAACCATCATGGTACCGATTTCAATAATTTATTTCACACATTTGAGTATTGAAGTCAGTTCCATTTTTTGTTTGTTTTAAGAAGAGTAATTTCTCTTATAAATATATATAAACCACCTACTGTCTCATAGTAGAGACAAAACTCTAAGTCTAAACTATGATAGACAATAATGAGAATCTAATGCGCCATTCCCTACCTACAGAGTACGGCACAGTAAGTTCGCAACTAAATATGTCGGTGCGTAATGTCGATCCCGAGGGAGGCCGAATACCTTGGCTAAACTTACTATTAGAATGTAAGTTCTAGTAGGGCCCCTAAATCAACGATGTTATATTATTTTTTTGATAAAATATTCGATTTGGCGCCCAACGTGGGGCAAATCTACCAATATACATTTGAAATGTAACAAGTACGTACTGGGCACTAAGGTATTCTACACTTCAATTTTGAATATTTCTAGATACTAATATGATTTTAGTAGAGTCGCTCTTTGGATATAGAAGTACATATTTATTTCAAATAATAAATTGGCGCCCACCGTGTAAATAATATTGATTGTATTATTACGACGTTTTAGTATATTTTTTTATGTGTTCAGTGGCAAACAATCTTGCGGCTTGCATGATGGCTAGCAGCTACCGTCGCCTATAGACATCTGCAATATCATTAGTAGGAACTGTCAATGCAATGCCGACCCTAAAGCACTCTGCTATATAACAATTTCACTTTAAATTGCTGTTTTGTTTTGTGGTAAAGAATGTTTTTTGATAAACCTTTATCAAAAAACATTTTCTTGTTCTTATGGAGCATGTACTAAATAAACTTAAGAGTCGGTAGAAAAAAAAATCTTTATAAAATTTTGTTAAGTCAGCCGCCTGGATGACGTCTATTTTCTAAGTTCTTTTCAGATTAGACGTATTTAGTAAAAATAAGTAAAAAGAAGTGTCCACGGTCACTTATTCATTCATCAAGTATAGGAATGTTTGTTTATTTCATGGCTTCAGTCTTAAGGTCGCTACTCGCTACCCATTCACATTGTTTCGTCTGAAAGGTTTAATTGTTCCATCCAACCTTCGCGCTCGGGCAGCGCGTGAAATTTACGGACGGTGAGAAATACTTTCATCTCTTCTGTAAGTTAAATTAAATAATGTAATTCTAGAATAGGCCTAAAACATTTTTTTTAATATTGTTATGTTTGCAATAACGCCTGCTACGATACGATGGTTAAAGAACGATAGAAAAAAATTGAGTTATTACGTCATTGTCATGTTAGCTCAATTGGTTGGAGCATACCCCGGTTAAAGGGGGGGGATATACGCGGTTCCGAATTGAATCGAATGACTTAAATTTTTCCTCTCGTATATTTGTGATTTTGTAATCTAAAACAATATTGTTTAATACTTCTAAGTAGTTTGTTGTATCTAATGATTAATAACTAAATTTACAGTATACAATTATCACATCAGAATGGGACCTTTCCATTCCTTCTCAATTTATAATCGTTAAAGCTACATTAAGGGAAAAATAAAAAACTAAGTTGTATGCTACACTCACGTCGAAGAACTACAATGGCGTTGATTCTAGTTTACAGTAATGTTCGTTACCATTTGAATTCCCCTATAAAATATAGCAGGTAAACAAGCTTCGAAAATACCTTAAGAGGTATGGCAACAGAAAGGGCCAAGTTTAAGTCAAGAGCAACACGCATAGCAACATTCTGTACCGTCTAAAATAATAACATGTTGTTTCTTTGACAATAAAGTATTAGGAACACAATAATGTTTCAACAAAATAAAATTTTATAGTTTGCGCTTTCGACGTTGTAACTGTTGTTTTTTAAATATGTGGGTATTTTATATTCTGACAGACAGTCAAACTGTCACATATGCCATGAGCATATTGCCAATGCAATAAACTACTTCTTAATTCCATTTCGTTAAAATATATAGCTAATTACATATTATCTACTCCGCCAGCCCTGAAAACAGTTAACTCTCAACCTTATCACTCACTGCCAAGAGTAAAATACTTCGCTTACCCGCTAGCATGCCACCACAACGCCTGCGGTACTTCGACACACAGCGGTACGCCACATGCCCGAACTACGTGGATCACTGCAGAACTGCGTGGTTCATGTCGAACATTGTTTAGTACCTACCTCGGAAACTCGCGGCTCATATCGGATGTGTGTGAGACACGGGTAGGAGACACCTCATTAAAGAGATACAATCTGTGTCTAGAGGTACATCGGGGAAATGTGTAGGAAGCAAAGTTCAGTTACCTGGTTTTGATCGTAAAGCCTTGTTAAGGTTGGAAGTTAAGTCTTAACAGTTTAGGAGGCAGATGCATGATATTACACGGTGTTAACTATTTATTTTGTAGTCTGAGAATATTAAAAACTACACAGTCTAACTTCACAAATCATATATTCATTTAAAAACATTTACTGTCAGACTGACGTGGGAGTACAGAAACTGAACTGTTCATTTTTCCTCCTGTAAATGGCCTTTGTTATGACAGGTCTAAACCTAGCTTTGCCAAGGACTTGAAAAATGATAGGTAGATTTTTTATTATATTCACCTATGTTAGCATGGAGAGACATTTTGCGAATGCCCGCCTAGCTAGCGACCACCCTCAAGTACAAAATTTGTCGCCAAGCACCTAACGGTGTGTTCCGGCAGCTGTCCTTGAGATCCAGAAATTCTATGTTAGGCCAGTTAACACCATCGACCACATTCAAAAACAGCCTTTTCAAAATGTTTTTCAATTATATCTGAGGGTATTTTTATGTATGATACACTGATTCTATCGACACTACTGATTCTATCGATTTCTTATTTGGACTATAATATTTTGGGGTCAACATCTTTTATCTAGTTTTAAAAAAATATTACATAGGTCTCTACTAAAAGCCACAGTTTAGTCAACAGTAAAATTCCTAAACGCTACAATAGCACAGAAACAGCTCGTGACTCCATGACTGGATGGCAGCGACAACGTGACAATAAACACGTCTCGACCATCGTTAATCAACGACACCACTCGCTCACCTTATAAGGCCGGCTCTACCGTTTTACCTACTGATAATTTAACCACCAATATTGTTTTGGTAGATTTTCGCTATCAATTGCACAAATATTGGGTCAGCAGTGCTGTATTTAAGAGAATTTTAACTCGTTTTTTTTTGTATGGCAACTTCACAAACTTAAAAATAATGTTCTTAAATAGGGCATAATATACAAATTACTTTTTATTGATTCATAAAACTTAAACAGCTTCCTACACTTACATAATTGGAAAAGTTTATAAACCTAATATATATGAAACCATCATGTTTTCGTCCTGAAGATTTATTCTGTACTTGAATACCCCAGTTCTTCAGTCAACTCGTGACTGCAGTAAATACAAATTAATCAATCGACATGATGATGATGATAAAATCGACGAGGTTGGTTAAAATATTAATTTGAGCATGAGTAGAGCGGTTCGTGATTTAAAACAATCCAACTCAAAAGTTTAAACATCTGTTCAGCGCATGGTTGTACCGGCCTCAAAACAATAGTATCACCTTGACACAACAAGGTGGAGGGTAGCCAGCGGGTGACGTAGGGGGTGACAGCTCGGGAGGGGGTGGATATAATTAATTACGTCACACTGTCAGGTGAACAATGACTGGAAACTGTGCTGGAGTGACGCAGCAGGTTTTTTATCTGGGGGAAGTCAGAAGGTTGAGAGGTAGCTTTCAGCTTATGGTTTAATTATGAAAGAGAAATTTCGTTATATGTAGAAAGTTTGCTGGAGGTACTAATTACATATTTATTGAATCCGTGACGCACATTTTCATCGTTAATGAAAATGTAAGTGACGTAAAGATCATTCCATAGAAATGGTTTGTATGAAAATTTGTTTGTTTAGTAAATTAATCAAGTTTGACTACCCGTTCGTGACATGTATAGAAGTATTGAAATTCTTAGCACCCCTCACGATTGATCATTTAATATACAAGGTTTGTTTTGCCATAAACACCCCAAACTCAGTAAAATTAAAGTTTGATTTATTTTAGAATCATCCAGTAGATCAGTATTTAATAAACTATTGAACGTAAAGCGCTTTATCCATTGCTTAACGCTGTATAACACCGAACTATTTGCATAAGTATCAAAAACTAGCGTCAAATAAATCCGTAGTTTCCGCAGCACTGAGCACCAACAGGGCAAACTGGCCAAACAATAGCCCTCGACAATTTACCTGAAAATCCGCATTAATTCATATTCGAAACAATAGGCCGAAACAGAAACCTGTCCGCGGATTTTACACGCAGATTTACACCTATGTATTACACAGTTTTGACCAAAAACGACGTTATTACCCAGTAATAAAGTTGCATTTTGTACTGTCAGTATTTTTCATGAAGTTTTACATACCAAACAAATGAATATCTACTTTAAATCATCACTGGAAAGTCAAATTTAGAATGTATGAGGCTAAAAAGATGTTCTCTGAAATGGTTTTGCAAATGGAACACAATTCAAATTGTCACCTGAATTATAGTGTGATTCAATTTAGACCTAACTGTAATGAAATTAATTTCATTTTACTTTGAACTTTTATGATGCAAGCTGTATCAGAAAATTCACTTTACCATAAAAGGTTCAACTTTAATTATACAGTTATAGAGTTGTTATTGCTACGGACACAGGTGGTAGAAATACAGGTGCAACAGCGCGTAATGCCAGACAAGCTGATTTCATACAATATGGTGGACTTTCCGTTTCCGGTGCGATTACAGGGACGTGTTGGTTGCGGCAGATAAAGGCTTACGGTTTGACGGATTTTCGTGTGGACATTTCGTATCAATGCTGAAATTATTCACAGGGATATATACTTAACTATCTATGAATCTGAAGAATAATTTGTATTGGTAGGTATATATTTCTAAATACGAAATATACAGTAAATGGTTTGTTTGTATTATAGGTGTCAGTCCATAGCTATTACCGCTCGGCTGGAACTGTTTAAAGCAAAAATTTCATAAACATCCTCAAAATTTGTTATAGCCTTAATAAAGTTGTATTTATTGATTTTTTTACTCTGTTGACATGGGTGATGGAATAGAATGATGATGTTTCTACTGCATACATACATAAAACGACCAATGACTAAAAAGCTAATATGCTTACAATGTTGTCACTTTCTCTGAACCAGTATTCCAAGACCAGTCTTCAAAAAAACCGACAATCGTAAAGCCGATTCAGGAGTCTACTCGTCGAATGAAGTAATTGCACGTTTCGCTGCAACAGATTAAAGAATACAGCAACAAATTAAATTGATGTATTGTGAGATCAACTCTGGGTGACGAGATAGGGTGCCATGAACTCGGGAATGGAACGTTTTGCGAGCAAAAAGTATCCAATTCGTTTTAAGATCTGGCGATACCTCCTTACCAAGGGTGTTGTATCATTGTTGATATTTTAATTACCACTTTCATTTAAAATTAGGTACCTACTATAGTTTTAGGTTTTGCTTTTCATCAAATCAAATCAACCGGAACGTCCACTGTTGAACAACGTGTCTCCGATTAGGAGGATATACTAATCCCCACGCTTGGCAAGCGTCTAGGGGACAGCAGTAGAAGTTATCAGTTCTTCAGAAGGCGCTGCTGCCCTCGATATTTTTTTCTTAGTCGCCACCTACGACACCCTCGGGAATAAATGGGGGATGACATTCTAACCCTTCACCCCACGGGTATACTTATTAGGTACATCATGAAAAAATGTGAATTTCTCTCCCATGGTATCCCAAGTAGATGGTAAACTACGACAAAAGGCTCGTCAAAAGGACAGCTATCAGAGTACTTACAAGTCGGCAAAGTATTTTGTGATGCCGCCAGTGTCACAGATCCAAAAGAAACAGTGACGGCTTACCATCAAGCGGCCCGCCCGCTTGTTTACTACCAATGGCATTATAAAATGTTATAGGAGTGATGTCATAGAAACTGTTGGTAAATTAGGTAAAGTTTATGTGTAAGTGTGTGCATTTTTATTTACTCTTCTTGGGGCATTGGCTGAAAGGTAATATCTATAGAATACAATGTTGTAATAAAGCCTTGTAAGCGATTACGTATGCATACCTAGATTGTTTATTCATCAAAATGGTATATGGTGTACTTATATGAATTATATATATTATTCATAGGAAAATTACAAAAGTACAGACGGTCCACCGGAAGATAAGTGGTCCCGGCCGCCTATGACCTCTTGTAATACAGCAATGATGACCGAGCGGTAATAGCTATGGACTGCCGTGCCGCAGGTCCCTGGTTCGATCCCTACCGCCGGCTCGAGCTTCACCGCATGGTGGAAGAGCATTTTGCGTCTGAGTAGCTACCACCCTCAAGTAGAAAATCTGTCGCCAAGCACCTAACTGTGTGTTCCGGCAGCAGTCCTGGAGAGCCAGTGAAATTACAGGCACATGAGACTTTACTACTATGTCAAAAGTAACGAGCGCATTGCAATTCGTGACTTGTGATGAAATGCATCAGTTATAGGCAGAGGTTAGTCCGCTTAACATCAGGTGGGGCTCGAGCTTGTTCATTCACAATAACATTTAAAAAAAAAAACGGCATGACTGGTGCGTTGTCTACCATTAAAAAAAAGAACTCTATTGACGCGGCTTTTGAAGTGGTTTAATTAAAAATAACAGGTAATTGTTGTTTTCTGTCATCACCAAAAAGTATTGTATTGTGACTAATGTTTACGCGGTTGCAGTTGTGGGCGGACACCTACGAATAACAAGTAGTGGATGCTAAGGTACTATTTGGCATGTATTATGAACAGGTATGTGCTTGGACTAATATCTGAAATCAAATACTTTTGCGTTTCAAAGGTGTGTTTAGCATTTAGCAACATATACTTCAATGTAATCCATGTAGTGCCGTGAAAGCGGTCCCTAAAAATAATGCAATGACTGAGCCCAAACCTGATAGTCTACTTCACAGAATTTCGTCTGCATTCTTATCCGCCCACTTATCTATTTCAATTAAAACAGTATCTAAATTCACGACAAAACGTCGCATGCGACAGAACGCGCTATTCTCGTCCGACACGGTTGATTTATGCTTGCGCAAGCGTTCAGACTGATTTCAAGGAAACGCATCGCTCATCTCTGACTATCATCGCAGTAGCATTTATCTACAGTATCTCAGTTTTGGTAATCTACTACTCCTACTTAGCCTACGTGATAAGATAACCAATGAATATATCTGGTAACTTTAATATAACTTATATTTAGGCATATTATACAAAAAAATACATTGATCAGAAACACGACAGTTTCGTTCGTGCACACGACTGCTAAGGAGCGACTGTGCGAGTATAGTGAGGTATTTTTTTTTTTTAGGGGAGGACATAGATATTGGCTACTGCTGTCGGCCGTCCAACTACACCGGACTTTAGGCGAAGGAAGGCCTTCTTATAGCTCTGTGTAGTGAGGTTAGATAATAGAGAAAATATGGTTAGATAATAGGCGAGTGGAGCGGGGGTTGTCTAAGGGAAAGTCTTCTTCTAACAGTTTTATTTTGGATATTTCACTGTAGGTCAAATGTCTGGTTATAAACATATTCAAAATATGTGGTAAGTACAGGCTAAATCACGAGCAAAGGTAAGCAAAGTTAATTTCATTTATTTACATAAGCTCAAAAAATATGTAAATGTGAACTAAGTTTAGTTACAATCAAAATCAGAATGAGAATTACATATTTCTTGTCAGAACATCGTACATATTCATGAAGGTATACAAGATGTTATGTCAATAATTACAGTAATGATGCCCTCATGTTCTTGCCTGGTTAGTTAGCTTAGTAAAGCTCACACCACAGCGTTCGTGCTAATATTTGCATACCTAAAATAATGAGGAAAAACAGGGAAAAACGCAGGCGACACCGATAGCTAAGCTTACAATACTCAATCAGTCAGTCATCATGATTATTCAAACTAAGAAAAGCATCAAAAACAGGAAGAAGCAGTGATGGCTCAGTGGCATTGGCTATGGACTGCCGTGCAGCAGGTCCATGGTTCGAATCCCGCCCAGAGCTTGAGCTTCACCGCATGGTAGAAGGGCACTTTGTGAATGCCCGCCTGGCTAGCGACCACCCTCAAGTAGAAAATCTTTCGCCAAGCACCTAACAGTGTGTTCCGGCAGCAGTCCTTGAGAGCCAGAAAAATTACAGGCTAATGAGACCTAACAACTGGACGTCTCAGTGTGACGGGCACAGTGCAATTCGTCACTGACGAAATGCGTCTGTTATAGGCAGAGGTTAGTCCACTTAACATCAGGTGGGCCTCGGGCTTGTTCCGTCAGAATAACATAAAAAAAAAAAAAAAAAAAAAATGGACGTACCCTTCAAGTGAAGCAAAAGGCGACAGTAAGCTTCGGGTTAGCTATCTCACAAAGTTAAAGATTAAACTCACTGTCGCATGTCGCTTTTTTCGCAGGGTTGACCTAACCTCATGGCTTTTATTTAACTTTAAACTCATTGTACGCGACCCTTGGACATCCTCATGTTCCCTTTCAATTCAATACCAACTACAAACCTAAAGTACTGTTTTCTACAGTAATAGTGCGCTATCATTACAGAAGTATTTGGGTGGCGCTAAGTGCTGAATAAAAAGTACGATTGATCAATGGCACTGTATTTTAAGACAGGTAATGGTGGAGGATGGCGCATCGATAAGGGAACCTGGGAGTGATTTAATGCGGGTTCGGTGCCAATAGCTCTTATAGTAAACTCTACCGGAGCAAATAAACATCGGCATGTCGAAACAAACAAGCTGGTTTGTTTTAGTTCGTATGACAAATACGTTCGTATGGAACGAGTATTAGATAAAATCTGAATACGTAGGTATCTTACAAGCTGAACTCGAAACCTTCGTTTCTCACTACGAATAAATATGTAAAGAAATGTAAGGGCCTTTTTCAGAATGTTCGAGTAAGTTCCGGTTATACTACCCAGAACATATTTAATAAACAAAACACTATCTTTGCGTTTCATAGTCATCAATTTATCCCATCCATCGGTTAAAGCTTCAATATTAACTGTAATTTTTATCATTCAGTTATTTTATGGGCTGGGTAGTATAACCGGAACTTACTCGAACATTCTGAAACAGGCCCTAAGTCTCCTACAGTTACAGCTTTGAGTTTGGACTCATCAAGTTCACAATTAAAAAAACTCGCACAATCTTCCAAATTCAATTGAATTGGTAAATTGATTTGGCGCTTGGAAACTATCGTATCCGATTGGTCACGTCAAGGTAATGTTGTTCTGCCGCACGGTACACTTTTTAAACCAAGCTCGCCGCTGTAAGATTTACGTGCTGTTGTTTTTGAGCTTGACTTACATTTCTTTACATGATTATTCGTAGGGTTTTCTAATAAATCTTCGATTAGTACTTATGTTTATGTTTCATGTTGAAAATTACCGGTTTGATCGCTCACTTCACCTTAAAATTTAGAAAGTCTTAATAATTTCAAAGGACGTATCTAAAACGAACATTTGGCATTATGTAGGTAACATTATCTTTTATAAGAGCTTCTGCTACATTGGTGAATGTACCTAAGGATTTAATGATATCTATGGGCAAGATAGAGAAAAATATTTCAAAGACATTCGCAATTTTATTGGTTCAAGAATCTGATTATTATACACTATTTAGACATGTTGAATCTTGAACAAAAAATAAAAATATTTTAAGCCAAAATTAAATGAATATTTAAAAAACGCAGTGACAATTCCGCCTAATTTTTCTGCTAAACCGAGGTGACGTCATAAATGACACGTAGCCAAATCGGCCAAAAAAATTACAACGCATTTCAATTCAACACGAAGGAGGTCTTGGCTCTTCGAACGCATTTCTCGATCGTGCGCTCGAAGAGTTAAGACATCCTTCGCTTCGTCTTGAAGCTAAAAAGTGTCATAGATAATAATATTGTATTTAACTTTTTTTATGAAACATCGACTAAAATCAACAAGTCTCTGCACATATCCACATAGTAAGTTCACCAGGTTTATGCTTATTCGATTGGGTTTGGTGAGCATTTTCTGTACATGAACTGTTGAGGTCTGATGATGGAAAAGAGTTATCGTTGGTCACTGCACGTGCACATAGCAAATACCTATACGTCTTGAGGCTTATTTGATTGGGCTCAGTTAGCCTATTCTGTACATGAACTTCTGAGGTATGAGAAGAACAACATCGAATGGAACTCTGCGAGTGCACATAGAAGTGTTAAGAATAATTTAAAAATGTATCACCTAATAGTGCATTGAGCACTATTACCTTATGTATTTTTATATTGCTTGGCAGAACTTGTACAAAATGTAATAATGTTCTGATAAAAAATGGATATTAGACATACAATGACGTCAATTTTTTAGGGCCAACCGAAAAAAATCAAACTTCAAAAATTTACTTACAACCCAAAAGAAAACACATAGGAAACATAATGATAATTATAATAATGATAATAATGTTTATATCTCATATATAGTATACAATTTGTTAACAAACTAAATTGGCACTTTTGTTACATTAACTAATTCTTACAAAAAAGAATGCTTGTACAAAATTCCTTAGTATGTTTTTTCGCAGAACCTACACTAAGAAAGTGATTTCTTGTGTTGCAGGTTCTGCAAACCCTTCAAGTGTACTTTAAAATATTACGTGCGTTACATGACTGTGTCTAAGTATTACATAAGTACTTACACCCAGATTTATGATGTATTTGTAGGTTAATTATATGCAATTCTATATTTTATGACTGCTTAACACCTTCGGGCACAAGATTATGGTGGGATTGTAATCAAAAAAGCTATCATTGCCTTGCTCTATATATATACTCATAGAAATCCGCAAATATCCTTTACTCCCCAGCTTATGCTGTGGATCTCCCACGGCTTATCCCACCTTTATTACAATAGGTAACAGAGAATATCAATAATTCACCGCAATAATGCCCTCGACGAGAGTTTCATATCGTCCATAACGATCCATTAATACATTTAGCATTTGTCCGTCCGTCCGTGCGTCCGTCAGAGCGGTACACTCAGGAAACGTTGTTTGTGATTTATACCTTTCTGCTCACCTATTTGTCGAGGCAGGGCTGTCCACTTCGTTTTATTGGACTTGCGGGTCTGTTGATTAATTGGAACTATTTGTGTAATTGATATAGAAAATTAGAAATTAAACTTGTTATCATATTGAAAGATAAATATATTGGTTTCGATTTATTGGCTCTTGATTTTATTCAATGTAACCCACAAAATAAAGCGATTACTTATATATAATTATTTATTCTAAATATTTTACAATTTATAATGATATATGTCGCTTTCGAATATAATGAAAAAGCATGGGTTCAAACCCTATAATATTCCTCTACCTAGTTTGGAAAGTAACATAGATGATACAAATTGGATCTTTTTGGGCATTATGTACTTATTATAGCTAGAATTTGATTTTGAAGCAAGGATGGCCGATCGGTAATAGCTATAGACTGCCGTGCCTCAGGTCCATGGTTCGAATCCCGCCGCGGGCTTGAGCTTCACCGCATGGTGGAAGGGCATTTTGGGAATGCCCGCCTGGCTAGCTACCACCCTCAAGTAGACATTCTGTCACCAAACACCTAACAGTGTGCTCCAGCAGCAGTCCTCGAGAGCCAGTAAAATTACAGATGAGACTTAAGAACTGTGTGTCTCAGTATGACAGGCTTAGTGCAATTCGTCATTTGTGACGCAATGCATCAGTTATTGGCAGAGGTTAGTCCGATTAACATCAGGTGGGCATCGGGTATGTTCCATCACAATCACATAAAAAGAAGTTGATTCTGTTTATTATTTCGGTCTATGCTCCTGCATTATTATTCTAAAATGAGTATTCAGAAAAAGTTGTTATTAGTAGAAAAATATACAGTTGAACAGGCACACCCATATATTGTGATTCAGAATAATTAGCTAACTCGCTACCCTTCGATAAAAATCCTAAAATCATGACGTATGTTCCGGTTCTGGTCCTGCTAATTGATATAGTCACGTGCCCCGGACCAGCCTGCCGGGTGACTTATGAGTTTCCTTCCGGTCTCGTGCGAGGTGGGTGGACTGACAAACTTGGGAAAGCAACAATGAAAGAAACCAGCCAAATACGAGTATGACTCGCGTACTGAGGGCTTCATGCCATCGCATATGATATCTAGTAGTATATTTTTGTTTATGTAAGTGTTTACACAAATGTGTTTGTGATCCTTAAGGGCAGTGAATTTGTACTGCGTTCCATAAAAAAGCAGTTTCGTCAAATTATTAATACCGAACGCATACAGGCCCTTGAGCCTAGGTAATACCTATATGCTTCAGATTTGCCAGTTTTCCATAAACCAGTTGTTTTTTAAACGAAAAACTAGCAATTCACAATGATATATGCATTAACTCTATAGTAAAGGCTACAGTTACTCAAGGCCATGTACGTTTTTTTTTCTCGGGCCATTATTTAAAACTTCTTTTAACAATGTGTTACATAATATATAATACAATTATTACAATATTTGTTTAATAAACTTAGATATACCCATACGACTTAAAAAACCTCCTCTTTTTGTGGATCGTCGTTAAAATTAATAAAACATATACACGTATGTATTTAACTAATTATGTTTGAGTCCAAACAATGAAACCTACATACAAGGTTACAAAACAAATATTTCATCTACATTGTTCTGTACTGAACCCTCTAAAATTATTTTTCTCTCGGTCAATAATATGACACTATTTATGATTTCATAAGGGGATCCAGTGACGTATCAAAGTCAGCACGACTGTACTCAGTGAACAATAAGTAACGCCACGTCACGTGGGCTGAAATCACATCACCCCAACATCCCGAGGGAGGGAAGTCATGTCGAATGATACGCATTGTATGCCGCTGACGTGGGGGATAGATCTACCTAGCTAATGCGTGGGCAGAGAGATGGCTATAGTTTTCGTCTCTTCGCTTATGTCATTAAAATATTATGATACGAGTACCGATTTATAAGGAATTGGTTAATGGTACAATAATTATCTTAGTCAATAATTTATCGATAATTTAGATGCCAAGTTAAGCTCGTTTCACAATTTTCAAATACTTTTATATATACCGGTGCTCGATTGTTCAAGACCTCCTGAAGATTTTTCGTGTATTTTTTTTTTATTGCTGATGGGAAAGCTTTTGACTCCGATCTTAAAGGGGGCTTAAGGCTTGACCTAGAATTACTGGCTCTCAAGGACAGCTGCCGGAACACACCGTTAGGTGCTTGGCGACAGATTTGCTACCTGAGGTTGGTATTGAAATTCTACGAATAATGCACTATTCGTAGATATAATCATAGGCAAACGGTTTCATTACCATACTGTTATGTTGTACACACGCCTTCGAGTTTATATACGGGACGGGAGTTAAGTACTTGAATAGTTGTAGATAATGTGATAATTGGAATATCATGCTGTTATAACATCACATCAGTTCCAGAGAAATTGAAACGAATAATGAACACTGTATACAAACGAGACATTTACCGTGTTTTTGATTACCTTGAACTCTCGATATTTCGGCCCTGTTGCAATCTGATTACTCGTGATCATGGCGCTTGCAACACTTTAATACTATCCTCATAGGGGACACACACCAATCCCGATCCATAATCCGATATCAGCAAAAAGGCAAATGCACTACGAAATGATAGTAAATTATTCAAAAATCAAAACGTACAGTAGTAATCCACATTTCAGATACAGCAGTACATTGGCGACGTCAGCAACAGATCTTTGCAGTCCAGTGGCTCTCACCCAACCTATGTCTAATCATTTGTGGATACAGAGTCATGAAGGAATAGAACTGACATATCTTTTTGCCGTACCTTTGTCGACCTCGAAATATCTTTAAATTATGTACCTCTTTTGATTAGTATAACGCCAAACTATTTCTACCACCGGCTAGTGGGTCAGTGTTGGTCTTTCTTGGTGGGTATACCCACCACAGTGCCAGATATTCTGCCTCAAAGGAGCAATGTGCAAAAAGTTATGTATTTAGGTTTGCAGGACACTGTTATTACAATGACTGGGCAAACGAGACATAACAAATAACGGCCAGGAGTAACGAACGCAGTGCTTGCTATGTCATGCACGAAGAAGATGCATAGCAAGCACTGCGTTCGTCACTCCTGGCCGTTATTTGTTATGTCTCGTTTGCCAAAATGAATAATTTTAAAGATAGATTTTTAAGATTCTTTATAACCATGTTTTGATAAACGTGGTTCTAGATTATTTTTTTATATAAATTTGTGCTCTCGTAAATTTGTGTTTCATTTGTTGGAAATTTATCGTCTAAAAATTGTCGGTAGCAAACTAGAAAAAAATCTAATAACATCATCGCAACATTACGTAATATTCGCCCCAATTATCTTTTCATCTATCAGTTTTGATCATTAATATGTCTTACAACGCTAATTTTGCTACTTTATATATCAATGCCACGTCTAATAGAATACAAGGTTGTTCTCCACACCGGACATGGACCAGTGTCAACAGCAGATAGAGAGTTTTGAACTGGAAACTGTCGCACAGTCGCAGTCACACCACACTCGCCTCAATGCTAATCTGTTTGTAACTTTTATGTTTCAAAGTGGTTTGTTCATTATTATTACCTAATGTAACAAAACTCCTTCGAAATGGCTTGACCGATTCCTATGAAATGTTATGTGTTTTATTCAGTAGGTCTGAGAATAGGACATACAACAATTTTACATACCCAAAATTTTGTTATTATGTTTCGGACAATTATTCAAAAATATTCAAAAATACAAACAACCCTACATTTTCACTCTTCTACTACCAACCCCTATTTTAAAAAGCGATATTAGTACTTTAATAATTTTCTACTCTCGGCGGACTATAGTTGATCAGTTACTCGATTAGTTATGAGGACGAAGCCGGTCCCCTGTCTTTCTCACGTAATAAGCTTTTCTGGCTTTTTAAAGTTTATATAGGAAACCGTTTCATATTTTATTTTCCCTAAAAGTTTCTTTATCTAGGTATACGGTCATGAACATCGACGGATATCCAATATTCTGTTATTTTTGTAGGCCGTCATCGTTCATAAATCACAGCGCTTCATTATTCTTTCACTCATATACCACATCTACACACACAATAAGTTAGTATTTTTTTATTTGACTACCAAAATATTAACTAGAAATAATTTATAAGGCAAAACAAAGTTTGAGGGTCAGTTAGTATCTAATTATATAAATATTATATACCTGATATTACATTCCAAATAGGAGGTAAAGAATTATAATTATAATAATAATTCATATAACCAAATCAATCAATCAATAACCAAATAATCAAATCAAGTAACGAATTTATAAACAAAATACTACGAACTATATACAGTACCGCACCTACTACAAGAAAAGCATTTAGACAACCTAGAAGTCATTGCAGACTCACAGGCTGTCCAAATGCTCCAGCACACTACCAGTTGGCAGCGTGCCCAGCATGCTGGCAGCATTGCTCCGTTGAATTGCAATGCTTATGGAATGGTTTACAGGTTTAAAATAAATCTTGTTGAATTGGATCTATTTTTGTTCCGCATTTGGCATTTCTGTACTGTTACAGACGCATTTCTTATAATTTTCTCAGTTTCAAAGGTATGTCCTTGAAAACGTGTATTTTATATAAAACAAAGTTTTTAAAATATACGTTTTATCAAATTTATCATTTATAAGTGCTTCAAGGTAAATTTGAAGAACCCAATCCTTAAGTTATCCAATCCAATCCAAAACATGCAAACCCATAAACAAAACAGCAGGTCATGACTTACAGACAATCAAACAACCTCCACCTCCACCAAGAAGAAAACACTCAAAAATGCCTCCAAAAACCCGGTGAAATCTCGAACCACCTCATAAAACACGAAAACAATATCTCGAACACACCTTCCCCAAGCAAACATAAACATACATCTTAAAAAGCTCTATTCCAAAGCGATAAAATTCATATTGCTACTTTTTAAGAACTAAAACAAAATTTGCTCCAAATACACATTGGTCTACAAATTAAAATCATAGATATACCTTATGCATCACAAAATAAGACTCAAATGAGATAAGTTGGCGTGAAAATATAAGGTGGTAGAATTTAGAGTTTTCCTGAACCCATAAAAGTATATTGTCCGATTTTGAACGCATACGGCTGTTTGTCACGATTTGCATATAAATGATACTTTGCGTATTCATATCTAAGGATATTAATAAGTATTTTGAGAGACGGTTGTATTTACTATCATTTAATTCCTTGCTATTTTGTAGGAGTTATGTTAGGTAACGTTTTTCTTGTTACTATTGGCGTCGAATAAAAAAATCAGATGAAACATCACCGTGTTGCATTATTTCCCATTGAAAGTTTAGCTTTTTTAATTTCTGCGCCATTGCCATCACTTTCCATCAGAAGTGGTGGCGCCTATACCAGACATTAAAAAAGATATTCAATTCCTAGTATAGGGATGAATTACATTAAATCGAAAAAAAAACATGATTTATAATAACAATAATATAGAAAGTTAAATCTTTTTTGCCTTGATTCTTTGACTAACACGTACAGCTGATATTATGTAGCGCCGCATGGTGGGCTGGCATCAGCGACAGTCATAAAACTTATGGTGTGATATGTTTTCGTCGATCTATTGTGGTTTGAATTGTATTTCTAGAATATTGTTACAATTCAACCTGAACCTGGCGTTGAGAGTCAGTTAACTGTTCAAAATAATCATAGTGAGCATCTACCCCCTTGGGGTAGAACGTTCACCGCTTTGAAACAGTCCTGATGGTTAAGCCGACATTAGAACTGCCTGCATAAAGCACTAATACAAAAAAACTCTTATTCCCTCTGCGAATGTTCTTGTCCCGTATCGCTAAAAAGGCCCGTAGTAAGCCGCGCACGTCTCCGCCGGCGCCCATGCCGAGAACCGACGAGATATTACGTAAATACCGTAAACCATACACTTCACACAATACAATACATTTTTTTGTTAATACACGCCTTCCTTTCTTCAGAAATGACTAGCGACATTGGTTCCAATAGTATGTAAATAGTTGGTTCTAATTATAAATGCTTTGTTTTAGCTTTACAACTTGGCTGCTTGCGGGTAGAATACAGAAACCACACATTTGCATGAAAAAATTCTAAATATGATTTACGACTTGTATACCATCCTTATAAGTTATATTTCATAGATAGAACCTGCAGCCTTTTTATATGAATCTAACTATAGTGAAAATGATATTAATTTTGGCAAAGGAAAATGTCAATATGTAAAGTTTATCTTCTTAATCATTTCATTTTGACAATTCGGCTACAGTTGTCTTTTAGCGGAAGAACCAGCTTTAAATGAACTTAAAATGAACCACAATGCGCCGGCATTATATTTTGCCACCTTTCATAAAACCATGAAAGTTTAACTTTAGAATATTTGACATAGATAAAAAGAGATTTACGTATAAAAAAGCAACCCTTTGTTCAGTGAGTAACCTCTAGAAAACCAAAAAAATATATATGTTCCTAACTGAGAAACGGTTAAGTAATACTATCATTAAATTATTATTATTGTGTCATGAACTGGATTCATAGTAATTATACGTAGTAAAAATTTATCACAAATAATAATAAAATTCTTAACAGAGTGCACATAATGCGCTAATAGACAAAGAGTGGTACTTGTACCGATATCCTTAAATAGCATACTGCAGCCGTAAACCATGGGCCGTCGCAAGGAGCCAGGGATCTTGCTAATCATGGTGATGACTTCAGCTGCCAAACGACAGGCTTAAGGACACGAGGACAATTGGGCGGATCTGAGAGGAATGCTAAATATGCAAATAATTTGTGATCGAAGCTTTTTGTCCCAATGATTTGTGCTTACTATATATTATGGTTCTTACAAAAAATCCTCTAATGAAACAAAAAATATATTCATCAAATTCAAAAATGTATCATTGGACAAAGTTTGTGGTTGATATAAACTGTGTAATCAATTCAAATTGGTTGATTGGTAGATATAACTTTTTTTATAGCCAATATTCTTTTTTTTGCAATAGCGCCCGCTATGGATTACATAATAAAATTACAAATACACGATAGAAAAAAATTAAGTCATGTGCGTGATTCGATCCCGCGTCCATCCACCTTTTACCTATAGCCGGGGTATGCTCTAACCAATTGAGCTAACATGACATGACGTCATAACTGAAATGTTGAGCAATGCCCCGGCTAAAGGGGTGGATGGATGCGGGTTCGACTCCCGCACATGATTTGAATTTTTCCTATCGTATATTTGTATTTTTTCAATATTCTTTTGTTTTGTTTTTGTGATAGGTGTCGTGCTTGTGCACGACGCCCATCTGACGTTAAGCGGTAATCTCTGCCTACAACAGATCTATTTCGTCACAAGTGATGCACTGCGCCCGTCACACTGAGACATACAATTGTTAAGACTCGTATGCGTGTAATTTTACTGGCTCTCAATGAATGCTTCCAGAACGCACTGTTAGGTGCTTGGCAACAGATTTTCTACTGGAGGGTGGTAGCTAGCCAGGCGAGCATTCGCAAATTGCTCCACCATGCGGTGAAGCTCAAGCTGGCGGCGGGGATCGAACCATGGACCTGCAGTACCGCAGTCCATAGTTATAACCGCTCAGCCAACGTTGCTTCATCAAATATGCTAGCATTTGATCAACAATCGCATCTCATGGTAAATGATGATGTGGTCGAAGGAGCTAAATGAAATGTATCTGTTTTAGGCAGAGGTTACAACTTAACATCAAGTGGGCCTTGTGCTTGTTCCATCACAATACCATAGAAACAAACTAATGGAATATTTTATTATTTAATATAAGAAGATTAGTTCACCACAATTTAGGGATACGTTTATTTAGAGCGCGTTCGGAAATTACACTAGATAACAGTTAGCAGTTCAGTAGCAGTAACCTTACTACCTAACAGTACCTAATAGTAACAGATGCATTTCGTCACAAGTCACGAATTGCACTCAACGCCCATCACCTTCAGACATAGTTATTAAGTCTCATGTGCCTGTAATTGCACTGGCTCTCAAAGACTGCTGCCGGAACACACCATTAGGAGCTTGTCGACAGATTTTCTACTTGAAGGTGGTCGCTGGCCAGGCGGGCATTTGTAAAATTCCCTTCCACCATGTGGTGAAGCTCACATCCGCGGCGGGATTCAAACCATGGACCTGCTGCGCGGTAGTCCATACCCAACGCGACTGAGCCATCACTGCTTCAAAATCTTATCGAGTATAAATGTTTATTTTATATTGCGTAGGGTATACCTCAAAATAGGATTCGTTAAAATTTAATCAACATTGGTTTAGTAATTTATAAGTTAACATTCACGTTTAATGGTTACTTAAAAATTACTAAAACAATGTTAATTAAATTTAACCGGACTATTTTTCAGGCAGGGTAGTGACTGATTCATAACATCATATCTACAGGTGCAGCAAGTTAACACTTTCGAGTGCATTATCACTTACCATCAGGTGACAAGTCAAAGGTAAAAAAAAATTGTTTGTAATTCAAAGTTTTTCAAAAAAAATGTTTTAATGGCAATTTTTGAGCACCAAATTAGCGCTTTATGTGCCAGTGAGGCGAATAAACAATTATACAAACGCAGGGCACATTGCTATTCAGGAAACATGAGCATATTAATTAAAAATACGTCGCAATGAATCAAACATTCCTGAACAAGAGATTCTAATTCAAGTCTGATCCGAAAACTTAACAACCTCGATTCAATCCAACGGAACAAATTGAAGGTTATCATGGAAAGATTACAAAGTAAGATTGACTTTGAGGGGTAAGACGAGAGCCCTCCAACCAAAGTGGCGAATTAAGTAATTGTATGCAAGGGTGGGGGATGTTACCTTCACTCTTTGTAGATTTTTTTAAGAAGCTTTGCTTGTTCTTGTAATTTTCAATAGTCGATTTATTTGTCGCTCTTTCAGAGTTTCGTTTATTTTTAATCGAACAAGCTTTTCTTTGTTACAGTTTTTCGCCTATTATTGAACTTTTATTATAAATTGCATAACAGTATGTATTATTGTGGCCACGTATGGTATGCAACGGGTTGTTATTACATGGGAACTAAACATATCGACGAAAAGGGGTTTTTAGTCACCTGTACCTACTTATCTGGCGGTATTAAGGCATGTGGAAGATGGGTGGCCAAAAATCTTTGAAAATATGTGTTTGACATGTAGTTTGTTATTATAAAAGGTGACCCAAGTTATGTGAGTAGAATTACAACGGGGCAACGCTGACAGCATGTCGGGCATGGTGCCCATTGGTGGTATTTGGATTGCCTATGGGCCTGCAAAGGCCTTTAGGTTGTTTAAATGCTTTTGCTGTAGTAGCTGTATAAAGTGTGCATTGTTTTGTAAATAAAAGCATACCGCCACGACTGTAAAAAAGTAAGTAGGTACCTAACAAACTAGAAAGAGTTTTGATAAAAAATTGCGAACAACATTTTTTTAAGCTGATAGTTAGGTTTTTAACCCCTATCTCGATGATGTGGTCGAAGGTGCTAACAAGCTCAATCTAGAACTTTAATCCCCTATTTTACCTCATGTTTCGTACTATAATATGAATTTTTAAATTTAAGAATTATTTAACGTTTTTGTGCACCACAAAAATTTTGCAAAAATATAACACTACCTCTCATAGCATTTATAAATCTGTGATATATTCTTTAGATAACCCGTTATCAATACAGTAGCGTAGGTATTGTCATAGTGTTTACTTTGTCAACATCCATTAGGCGTGTCCGTTTGTCCGTCCGTACGACGCCACCACGCCGCCGGCGCCGCCGCCGTGGGCTCTCTAAACATATTCCTTCAAAAAGTTATGGACAGTGGATCTCAAACATTGATGCCCATATGGCACGTTCGTACTAAACCGGTTAGTTCACGCTTGGGAAGATACTGCGTTATTAAAACAGGTTTTAGTTTTATGGGCCTATTCACTGAATAAACAAGAAATCACAAGTAATCAAGGGTATCCATTTAGGTAAACATTTAACCGTCAATGTTCACCTAAATGGATACCCTTTTCGAAAGTATCTAATATTGATATAGCATCATTTAATTCCCATGCACAATAAATTACTAAATATAGAAGACAATTGTGATTTCTTTTCTTAGGTACTTCACTTGTAGTGTATGAAATCTATTGTGATGTTAAAAAAGTAAAATGCAAATACTTCTTCATCTGATTAAACTATAGCAATTTAATAGTTATCAAACTTTTCGAAAAATAAACTTAATATAAATAAATACGAGCAAGAATACAATTATAGATGTAAATTTATACATATGAAAGTTATTACATATACATACATACATATAATCACGCCTGTATTCCCCGAAGTGGTAGGCAGAGGTGTATGAGCACCCAAGTTTCGCCAATTGGGTTTTACTCCCATGTAATAGGGGGCGAGTCTATTGCCATTCACCGGGCACAGTTTCAGGGTCATACAAAATGTTTTCTCTAACACACGAAAATATTGTATGAAACCCTGGCAATGCACTAAGGTGGTAAACAGTGTCGTGCGTCTAGTGCACACAAGACCCTACTCACATCCACGCTAGAAGTGGCATGCTGCTCATTAGGCGCACTTTTCCCTTAATCGCCTCTTACGACACCCACGGGAAGGAATGGGGAGATGACATTCTAACCCGGCACCCACCGAAAACCAGTTATAATATTACACGAGAACGTACAATAGAGAAAATATTCTAAAAATAACATATGTTTTTTTTTATTTCAGCAAGTAAAATAACTATATGACTACTAGGTTTAATTATTGAAAATAACGCTTTATTGTGTAAAAGTCTATATCATTAAGGTACTTAGTAATTTCATCTACTTCATTAAATTGCATGTATATTAGTGAAGTAGTGGTCAGCATTATAATGCTGACCTCAAATGCATTACAAATGTCACAATCGCTACTCCATAAATATAAGATACGTAATCAATACCGATAATCGAAAATTAGAACAAGTTCACGCAGCTACAAACTACTTTCACTCGTGCGCATGTAGAATATTTATAGCACAGGTATAACTACTATCGTATTTTAGCTCTCAGTCTGTATCGTTTCCGTGGTGTAGCGGTTATCACATCTGCCTAACACGCAGAAGGCCCCCGGTTCGATCCCGGGCGGAAACATAGTTTTTGCTCAAAATTATTTTACGACCTCAATTTTTTTATCTGTTAATCGATATTATTAATTGTCTATTTTAGGCCTTATATATGAATAATAATTAAAGTATTTGTGATATTATTATTTTTTTGCGATACTTTTCAAATCCCTTGCTAAAATAGCGTATTATTTATAACATAAAAAGTTTGAGATCCTTGAACCATTCCTTCGTCCATAGCAAATTTCCCTCGCAAGGAATAACGCAAAATAAACAAAGTGTTATTGTAGCTTATTTTCATAAGTTAATAGTCGGGGGCCAACGATAACACTGGACGTACGGCCGGACAGACGACACGACTTTTTTATTATTACATATTTATGTAAATATTCATATGGATGGACGTATGTCGCCGTGGACCTTATATTTTGTACGAACGTAAAAAGAAGGTCACAGACTAAACGAGGCATCAAAGACTACAGTATATGCGAGATTTTCCTTCTGACTAAAGTACCTATCATTTTTATAAATGCGATATGCTAGCTCATTTCTAAGATATGAGTCGTGCTTGTTCACTCAGAGATATTTCAATCAGATAATCATTTTTGTATTAAGGCGTTTTATTTCTCGTTTATTTTATTGCTTGTCACTGGCCAGTGAGATAATATATTTCTTTTATTGAGACTGTCAACCGTTTTAGCGCCTATTGGGTACTCACATAATCTTAGATTAAAGACCGAGCCATTTGCAATCAATACTGACCAGTCATGAAAGATGTTGTCACATCTATAATCTAAAGATAATAATAATAATGTTTATTTCTCTTAAAAATGTGTAGTATACAATTTGTTAACAAACTATATTGGGCAGTGGTCTTCCTGAAAGACTTGAATAAAATGTATACACTTTAGAATCAAATAAACTTAGCATTTTTTTTTGTAAATGTATAACATAACATTTGAATGATTATTAACTTATTACACTAGCTCAAAAAATCAGACTTATTATGATAAGTAAATAAAGGAAATAAAATAAATGCGTTTCTGTACCCGTTACCAAGTTACCAGCACGTTACAAGTCTCAAAAAAAACTATACTTGAAATAAAATTCATATTACCCGCTAATATGAATTTTATTTCCTACGAAACTTCTACGACGTGAGGTTACGGAATTCGATCCATCTGAAATTATACTTTTAAATTATATATTTTTCATGAACGTCTTTCAAAGTCGAAGTACATTGTTCAATTTATACAGACAGAGTATGTAGGATCTATTAATCATTATGTCAAATATCCTGCAATATTTTACGATATAGATGTATTAAATTTTTAATACATACTTTATACGAAGGAAGATCGGTTCAAATTTAATGATATCAAGAGCCATATCGACCAGGACTGCGCCATATCCTTAATAAATGGTCGTAAAATGCGATTTTTTCTTATTGTATTGGTCCAATCCATTTGGAGTCAGTGCAGGATATTTTTCTATCCACTCCATTCTGTTAGCCATCATCTTTTACTCCCTATTCATTCATATTATCCTTTACTTTATGTTCCTTCTATCCAACAACACTTACCTATATTCAGATACGGCAACAGCGCCGGCGACGGCGGCGGCGTGCCGATTGACATCAAGCAGACAAGAGATTAATTTTAATGTAAGTGCTTCGTGTCATAAAATAAACTTTCCATACCAACCGTAGGGTTCCAAACTACAATCGCGTAGTTTATATTTGTAAAATCTTCTCATATATTATATATTTTACTCATAGCTGTAAAACGTACATTCTTTCTAAAAGACATGTTCTAGCCTTTTTGAGACTTACTTCATCTTAAGTGCAAATCATGAGATATTTACATAATACTGCTAAATATACGGTTCAAGTTTTTAAGCTACCTATTAGACATAAGTTTAGTTGTCAAATAAATTAAAAATAAATTATACACGTATAATTGTTAATTTTGTTTTTTAAGTTACTTTAATTAACGATGGAAACCTGTTAAATTGGCTGGGTAGAGTATATCTCCATGTTGGTCTCATTTAAATTTAAACAACATCGATTGAGTAAGTTTCAAATTACACCTAAAATCACAGAAAAGAGAAAGAAATAGCCAAAACCTTCTCCAGTTAGGAGAAGTATTTACCAATATTAAGTTAGTAATCATTTTAATACTACTCTTGCCGATAATCACCACTGACCAGTACTATACTCGTATTGTGGGCGAATGACACTATCGATGTTTTAAGCGGTACGTAGCAACGATATCAGTCGACTCCCAACACTGATAAGTAAGCAGCAACTCCTGGAAGACGGACCACGAAAATGTCAGTTTCAATGGTGGAACCCGAATATTTTTTTATTATTGTTCAACGAATCGGAAAATCTAACTGTGCCCAGTACATGGCAATAGATTCTCACCTAAATATGTACCTAGTTTTTTTAAATAACGACCTCTATCTACTCCTATCCCTTTTGAGAATGAAAATTCTAAAGATATTTATTTTTCAATCCCAATAAAACCCTATTTCTTAAGATAACAAATCTCACATTTGGTATAGAACTAGTGTAGGGTATCGATGCATCGTTACGTCTTCACCTCGAGCTACCCTTCGAGCTCCGGGGGGTGACACCTAAAGATACATTGGGAACGGTTGATTTATATTATTGTACGGCTATTCACGTAAATATGTTGTTTAATATTTGGGGTTTATGTTTACGCATAAACCCTAAATATAAAATAACATTTTTACCCATACATCTGGGAATTTTACACGTGAAACGTACCTTTAGTTTGAACACAGTATCATAGTCTACAAATATTATTTCTGCATTGACTTAGATACTAAATCTAGTCAGGCTAAAATTTCACTGCCCAACTTTGTCCTTTAAGACAGTACATAATATGTCTATATATAATTATAATTTCTCATCTATCGGTGTGTATATACCAACACTGATGCTTGGCGGTGGTAACAATGATCCAAGCGATGTTTATCCTCTAGACGTCTTTAGATTATTCTATTGTGAATGACACCACCTTGTTCAATATTTTTACAACTAGTTCAAGGCCTATTTTACTATAGATGAGAAAGTACAATTACTCTAGTTTTAGACTATTAACATCTTCTTAATAATATTCTCTAACCAACAGGTGAGGTTTTTATCAAAAGCTAAGCTAACGCAACAAAAAACTTATCAAGATTTAATTGCTTATTAATATTTATCTACGTACTATGTATATTTTTCTGATACTTATCAAGATTGATAGACTACTTTGCGGCTGATAGCAGTAAACTTTTATTTTTTACTCTAATTATTTAGGGACTTTTAAACATTTAGTTTATGGCAGTTCCATTATAGCCTTATACAAACAGACTACAGTACTACAATTAGTGACGATATAGTCGGTGGGTTGATTGATTTATGAATTATGACAAGGAGCCACTAATTCATAAATGATACCAGCCTCACGAGAAGTTGGCCTGGACAATACGTCAAACACTGCACCGATATTGGCCTCACTCACATTAATGTCTATAAATATTCTACGCTTTTCAGTCTAGCTCCGGACACACTCCATCAATATGTTGTAAGCATCCACAGGTTTATCACACACCTCACAATAAGATGACGATACTTTACCCATCATAATTGCGGTTTTCTACCTACATACCTATAAAACCACGAGGCGGCAAACTTTTATTTTTAAATTTTGTTTCTTAAAGTAAAACCATTCAACCTTGCCTTTGTGTTAATGTCGACGAAACATGAAACAGTGTATGCCTATAGCATAAAAAATGCTTTCATTGGTACATCATCAATACAACACACAAAGTAAATTATTCAATCAATCAAAGGTATATCTCAGGAATAACCATCACCTCCCAAAATAAAAATGCAAATCATTCGTCAACAAAGCCGCTCCAAGGCACGTAGAAAAAAAAACACCAGATACTTTTATTGGCACATTTAAGGTGGATGAGTATAAACTGGATTTGTGGGGATTATGTGGGAATGGTCTTCCAGGGGGTACAAGGAGGGGAGCGGGGGGAATATAGAGCCTTAATCTTTGCGAATGCCGTGAGCCTCGAAATTGAATTGGGTCTTATATGTAAATTGTCGCGTGCGAGTAAATAAATAAGTGAATCCGTGATTTAGACCGGTTTGAGGCGGATCAGAGGAATAGGTACCTTGTATTTTTTGGGAATGAAATTGAGAACTATTTGTGAGGATTGAGTGTTTGGAGATCTTTTAGCTGATTGGATCGTTGCAGTGAAAATATGGTATCGACGGGAGTCGAATGGAAGTACTAGTTCATAATATTATAATATGCAAGACGGCCTCGCTTTATTAGGGTTTTACATTGCCACAATCCTTAAAAGAAAATGTACTTCTATTGTTTTTGATGTTAGCTTTGAATTACATAGTACCTATAGGTCGGCAATTTAAGAATTTGCTGTTTGAGCGTTTCCTAATTTATATAGTAAGAGAACAGGAAATTTTTGTAGGTAATACTTGAAAGCTTTTGTTGTTGTGAACTGACTTTTTTGCTACTTTGGAATTATTGAACCTCACTTTATATATAAAACATTAAAAACATTAAAAATAATATATAATTGGTTTTAGATTAACAGTTTCCGTAAAGCATCTAAATTTTGGGGTCTTTTTTTTCTAAAGCAGACAGATAGGCGGCTATCTGATGAAAGTGATCACCGACACGCATCATGCATGGTGGCTCGCCTGGATGTTTGCAAGATCAAGGGTATAGCCAACACGCTACTGAACTCTAGAAATTTTATAACCCCTTTTCAAAAATCCCTGTACTGTAGCGCACAGGGAACTTATTCCGTTTATGATATAGATACCCACGGCACACATATGGCAGTACGGCAGGTAGCATAATGAATGACATTAACAAAGCCCCGATTTGCCTTTTAAATAAATAGTCGAAATATACAGCAAAATAAATATACAATATTAAATTTATAACATTTTCTAAATTTCTCGTTTGGTATGAAATATAGAAACGCAATAAAATTCAATATGAATAGCTAATAGGCGTTTTAATGCGCTATTAAGGCTCGCGCACACTACGCGAATACATTACCGGGCGAAAACGATTCTCGATATTTACGACTAAACACTTTACGGGGTGATACGTATTTTTATTGACAGTTATTATTTAATATTTCTTCCTGAATTGCCTTACTTTGTTGATTGTAATGTTTGAGTGTTTGAGTTGCAGCGGTGACTTAAAGGTTTTTTTATTCTTTATTGACTGTATTTGATCACTGCCTTACTTGTTAGTACGTAATGATGTTGCTGAAGATGCCGTGTAAGCTAAGCCCATAGTAGTTAGCTCGCAAATACATAATATAATAGTGTAATTAGTGTGATGTGTAGTTATGTTACAAACACATCACACTAATTGTACTAATATAATAAATGATAATGTTTGAGAGTGAAGAGATTATAAGGATTTAGGTTATTGTGTAAATATGTTTGTAACTTATATTCGCTGAACCATGTCTTAATATTTTAATTTATTGTCAAGGAAAGACATAAAATCAATTTATTACCAGAGAAATGTACGTTAAATTTATTTTTACTACTAAGTATACATTATGTACTAAGCTGTTCACTCATGTGTGCTTTGAGTGGTTAAAATCTGATATGGGTAACATATACAAAACAAAAAAGTAACTGCTTAGTTTATGGCATACTGTTTCGGCTGGTTTATCCTAATTGAGTTCAGAGTCAACATATAAACCTTAAAATTTTGTAAACGGTATGTCCTTAATTTATTTAAAGGTAAATATTGTCATTCACGACGTACCGGTCACAAAATATAAGATAGGAAATGAAAAAATATTTTTTGTATATATTAAACGTTTACCTTTTAGTTTTATAAAAGTGTATTGTTAAATTATTAAACTCAAGCATTTTAGTTATATTATTTAGAGATAAATGTATTACCAGCTCTGGTGAATGTCTCTTATCACCGACAAAAACGACTGGACTATCATCTACTAATACGACTATTGGGCGATCCAAACCTGGTGGTAAATCATTTATATGCGAAACAAAAAGCAATGGCTTAGAACACTTCCCCGCGAAATCCCAAAATTAGCACGATTCAAAGGAAAATTTACTTCATTTGTTCATCTGTTTTTTATTTCGGACAAACTTTTATAATTTGTGTCTGCTGAGAGAATGCGTATGATTTTACCAAATTCAAAATACTTATTCCATATGTATCAAGTAAACTTAGCAAAATGTAATGATCAACGTTATCAAAAGTTAGTTAGATCCATATAGATAGCAAACACGGAAAATATTTTTTCACGGGCTGATATAACCGTGTTTAAGAAATTATAAAAATATATGTTTATTCATTTGTATTTACCAAAAACAAGCTGTTCTTTAATAAGACTATTAAATTTATCCAAGAACAAAAATATATCTGATCCTACATAATGTAATTTATTCCATAAATACAAATACTAAGTACGCAAATCATGCTAAAGCTAACCTAAATTAGTTAAAATAATTGAACCTCGAGAGCACGCAGACAAATAAACACTTCCTCCATATGCACAATATAAAATACCTCACGACTATTACCAGCACCACTCCAAGCCTCCACAAGTACGCATCCCCTACAATATCCCGTTTTATAAGCAATCATTGCGTTCTTAATATTCAATTAGTTCTAATTGGAGACGAGATGAGGACTGATACCGGATTAACGACGTATTATTCATTCCGGTAATGGAGTCCGGTAACGGGCGACCGTTACGTTTTTACAGTGCGGTGTGGAGGCGGCTTTATGTTGGTTTTCATTGCCGATTCGTGTTTTGTTGCTGGATTGGTCCGTGATGATGATTGGATGATGATATGGGTTATTTATTTGATTTTTATGGTGATGAAGAGAGGAACATTTGTATATGTGTGATTTATGTAGTACCAAACTTATGTTAAGATGGTAAGAACAGACAGTGATTCAGATTCTCTGAAGTCAAGATAGGTCTCTTAAGTTCTTTATTTGAAACAATTATTACATTACTTACTTATTTACTGTATTAAACAATACTTCAACGAACGCTGGTAGGTATTTCTTTTCGGTACATTGCATTTGAGCTACACGGCTAAATATCGGCTTTCAGGGTTCAATTTTAAAGCGGGCTTATTGTCTTCTGTAACACACTTATGTTAAAATAAGAATTTTTCATTTATTTGTATCTCATATTGTTTACGCGAATGAAGTTTAAATTCATCCTCTACATTTAGCACCTAAAATCATCTGCTGTCAAATGAGGATGTCAATACAACTAAGCTTGCTAAACAGAAAAAACACCCACTTTGATATTTTTTTACTGCTACACTGAGAAAACCGTCTTAAAGGCTTAAATCAAATTTGACCTTTTACCGTTGAATTGTAACTACGTAAGATGAATTCACAACTCTTAAGATGATTTTCACCAATCAATAAAAATGTACCATGTTTTATAATAAACACAACCGTCAAAAACGCCTTCCGTAAAGTATTTTCAGAATTGCAACTTGTTATACGATAATAATTGCAGTATTGACCATAAAACATACCTTACTTTTACGGCGGTTTATATACGGTGATTATCACTATAACGTACGACTTAATCAGCCTTATCAAAAGTCAATATTTAAGTAAGACCACAAAATACACCTTAAATGAAGACGAAAAGAAACATTCGCCTTCACTGACCTCGTTTAACGCCTTCTAGATGGAAGGCGTTTTTGTACGTATTTACGTTTGGTCGGTTTTTCGCCTTATACCATATAAATTGGCCGTCATTAGGGCGCTTTTGACTTTAGATTTTTCTCAGTGTATTAGGGTAGCCTTTCACCATAACCTCACGTGACACTAAGTGATGATGTGGTCGAAAGTAATAAAAAGGCATAATCTTATATATCAACAGGCTCTCAAGCACTTGTAAGTGGCTAGCTAGAAGACGGGTATAAGCAAAATAACCTACCACTAAGTTACGACTGACATTCTAAGATAACTGATGGCTTCATGCCATCCGAAACACGGAAAAGTTCAGTTCTGAATACTGAAGCAATCCCCTATACAAGTATCGACCACAGCGAATTTATTACTAAAAAACTACAAGGCATTGTTTGCTATAAGCGCTTTAAAACACACATACATCTCTCACTGCTAAATTGTTATGTAAGTATTTGTAATAACTTTCATGCCCGCAGAATAACTATTAATAAATATAAAATTTATTGATTGCAAAAATTAAATAAAAGTAATTTCTGCTAAGCCGTAAATCAACATTAGCAAGTTTCATCCAAACTCAATAGATAACAAGACTCAAGCCAAAGCTTTGCAACACCTAACTCGATATTGTCGTCCGGTCCGAGCTAACAACGTTACCTTCGTCTAAGCTGTATCCCATAACTCCCATCCCCACGCCCAACCGTGGAATAGTCTAGTATCGATGCTCGATGATCCAGTTATAAACTAAAAGCAGGAATTAGCATTAAGTAGAGTGCCATAGCACAACAAAATATAATCTCGGGCGTGATTCAATAAATTTATCTTATCATTATATTTTGTAATCTTAATTGTTTGGCAGTCGCTAGTTACAAAGTAAGTATATTACATAAGTTGATTCCATTTTCGGGATTGCGTAGCCACTGGGCAAAAAGAGGCCCTATTAATGGACGCTTGGCTGTATCTGTCTGTCCGTCATTCCGTAATACTGTAAATACTAAGACTCTCCAACTTGTATACAGCATGAGTATATTTATTTTATTTCAATTAAATTTACATAAATGTTAACAAAAATAATGCCAAAATATTCACTAAACTTATACATATTATGTTAACACTAGCAGGGTCGTTAGTAGCTGTGCTAGGATTCCCTGTGTTACAGCTACTACGATTCCTCTTCTGGACCTGACCCAAAACATAAATAATTAGGCGTTGAACATAGAACATAGTACAATACGTTCTATGCTACACACTTCTATGTACACGTACAAAAAATAATAATATATATATATATATATATACTAGAATTTTTTCAAATGCATATGACAATACAATACAATACAATACAAAACTCTTTATTGCACAGCGAATATACATTTAAATAATCTTATAAATAGTACTCTTAGACTACGGTTGTGCAATGGGCGGTCTTATCGCATATAGCAATTTCTTCCAGACAACCTTTGTATGGACAGTATCACATTTCAAGTAACACGGTGGTGAAAACAAATTATTATACATTTTTAGATATCATCTTACCAATAAAAACATTACTTAAAAACAAGTTTTGTACATTCATACTATATTATAATACATAGATATCCTACACGTTATTGATATACGTAAAATAAGTATAAATATTTACATACGAATAGGTGCAATATATAATACTGATAGATAACAACTACATACATAATACTTATATAATATGTACCTACTATGTAGTTGGTATACATACAAATATATATATATATATATATATATATATATATATATATATATATATATAAATAAATATACACATAATGATATACATACATATATACATATTAGTGTAACACATATTATAAATATAATACATTTTAGACAGTGTTACGTAAATGATAAATAGTGATTCTTTACCATTGTTTTGAATATTGCTAAAGATTTAGCACGTCTAATGCTAATTGGTAATGCATTCCATAGCCGTACAGCCTGCAGTGTAAACGACTTGCTATAATACTGGGAAGTATGGGGAGGTATTGTACTCGTTAGTATTAGTGTATTAGAAGACCGTAGGGACAGATCGTGAGTGAGATGTCGAAACTGAAAACGTTGTTTCAAATACAGAGGGGTGCTAGGGACAAAAAGGATATTGTAAAGGAAATGAAGAATGTGAGCATTCCGGCGGAAACGAATGGGCAACCACTTCAGCTTTTTGCGATATTCGGAAATATGGTCATATTTACGTAAACCAAATATGAACCTGATACAGAAATTTTGTAGGCGTTCAAGCTTATCGAGCTGCTCTTGGGTTAAATCTAGATAAGATATGTCGGCATAGTCGAGTATGAGGAGTAAAAGAGATTGCGTGAGCGCAATTTTGGTGGTAATTGGTAGAAAGTTCCGCAGCCTCCTGAGGCACGAAGCGGAAGCAAAGATTTTGCGACTGGTTTCAGCTAGTTGAGGGATCCATGATAATTGGTTATCCATGATGATGCCTAGATTTTTGACTGTGGTGCTGAATTCAATGACTTTTTGATCAAAGATTACTTGCGGAAGGTGAAACCAATCAATCAAGGATATCATTCTAGAGCTGCCAATTATTATAGTTTGAGTTTTGGCTGGGTTAACTGTCAGACCATATAATTTACTCCAGTTGGAAATTCTTCGTAAATCACTGTTAATGGTTTCAATCGCTGCTGGCAGCTCTTTAAGGGAAGCTTGTGTGTAGATTTGCAAATCATCTGCGTAAAGGTGGTAGAAAGAAGAGAGTTGATGTGAAATAGAATTTATGAAAATTGAGAAGAAGAGAGGTGATAGAACGCCGCCCTGAGGTACGCCAGCAGACGTAGTACACCATGAAGAGAAAGTATCATCGATGCGTATACGTTGCCGACGTCCATACAGGTAACTACGAAACCATGCAATAACCGTTGGAGATATGTTAAGAGAGCACAAAAAACCTAGTAATACATCAAAATCCACGTTGTTAAATGCATTACTGAAATCAAGTAAAGCTAAAACTGACAGTTGCCTGTTCGCCATACCATGCCTGATGTCGTCTGTAATCTTTACTAGTGCTGAGACAGTGCTGTGACCTGGACGAAATCCTGACTGAAAGTGATTAAAAAGGTTGTTGCGAAGAAGGAAAGAGGTAAGTTGTTGGTGTATAAGACGTTCTAGGACCTTAGAAAGGAAAGGAAGTATAGAAATTGGTCGATATTCACTGAAAGTAGAGGGGTTGAGTTTTTTTGGCAACGGAGTTATTTGAGCTTCCTTCCATATGGAAGGAAACGTACTAGTAGTGATGGAATAATTAAGGATGAATTCGATAACAGACAGAATCTCGTCGAGTATCAGCACTATCATTTTCCGAGTAATACAGTCACTTCCAACAGCATTGGATGAAATGGTTTCTATACTTCTCTTAACATCACAATCGGTAAATTGTTTAAAAATAAATGGCGGATGGTTAGGAGTTGGAATCAAAGAAAGATGTTGCAGCGCTGCGGCTTTTGTAGGCCCATGAAAGTTTGTAGAAGAACAGAAATGCTTATTGAGTTCATCAATGTTTAAATCATTAGGAATATTACTATCACGAGATTTACCAACTCCTAACGTTCTTAGAAACTTCCACACTTTTGAAGGATCGTCGTTGTCTACGGAACTATGGATATGTCGGCGTTGAGCATTTCTACACTCCTTATTGCAGTGATTGCGGCGTTCCGTATATTTTTCTTTATTCTCCTCAGTTGGGTTATATTTATATTTGGCCTTGGCTATTACCTTTTTATTCATAACTAGTCTAATGGCAGGAGTTAGCCAAGGTGCAGGTTGGTGCTTTAATTTCACTGGTCTTAGAGGGGCATGTTTATCATAAAGATTGATTATAATGTTATTGAAGTTAGTAACTTTTTCTTCTATCGTGGGAGGATTTAAAACATTGGACCAGTCTAAGTTACGTGCATCTGCTTTCAACAGTTCCAAGTCTATGACTTACGTTATAGAATGTCTACATACAATAATTTATTACATTAAAACCTTAGCAACACAACAAATAGTAACGTATATAAAGAAAGAGTTATATATATATACCTAATTAATATAAATATCACAACGACTAACAAACCGATACATAGGTATGTTAGATATATATATTTCTACCGCCAAGCAGTAGGTAATGTTCTCACTACTGTGTTCCGATTTGAAGAGTATGCCGGTGAAATTACAGGCACATGAGACTTAACAACTTTATGTCTCAGGGTAATATGATGGGCGCAGTGCAGTTTTATACTTGTGAAGAACTGCACCTGTTATATAGGCAGAGGTCGTCGTTTAACACCAGGTGGGCCTCGTGCTTGTTCCATCACGATAGTATAAAAAAGTACGTACCAAACACACATCAGAATAGCTGAAAAACTAAACTATATTTCAACCTATCATGTGGAATATCATTGCCAAGAACTCACTTTTGTCTTCTAATAAAATAACTTTATTCAAACGGGAAATTGACTTCCAACACGGAAAAGTATGAAAACATTTGTTGAAATCGATACCATGCTGATTCAAAACACTCACTTTACATCATCACGGTCCGACTACCATAACGTTTTACAAACTTTTTAGTGTTGGGAGTTAGTTCTGCTTTATTTTTATTCAATAATTTTACTCTTTTACCCTTATTTTAATATTTTTACGGCCTCGCTGTGAGAATATTAATTTGCGCCCTTGTGGTACAATCTACTAGTATATAACAGACACCTATTGACTCCACAATAGTGGGATAGTGGTAGGCAGATGACGAGATGTTGTTATAACAATGTAGTGTAGTGTAATAAACAGAGACACTAATCTTGCAATTAATCCCATGCACTCCGATAGAGTAACAAGTGGGCCTGCTCATAAGCTAGCGCTAATACGTACTAACTACTGTTTAATCTGTACTAATACATACAAATTGACGATGTTGCTAACATGCCTTCTAATTGATGATACAATATGTTGTATGTGACGTATTGGATTACCTACGATTGCCTTAAGATAGTAAATTCCATGTGTTAGTATTCTTATGTTACCCACCAAATACTTGAAACAAACATTAAATTAATAAATATATCTCACTGTCACTAGATATACTTTTAAACAATAATATTCATTATGTTTTCTTAAAATATTTTTCAAATATTTGTTATTATAAAATATGTACTTATTTTCGAAAAGTAATGCCTGAACTCGCCTAAACTTATTAATGAGGGTAATTTTGTCCATCGTGTTTGTAATTGAGATGTGGGTTAAGCATCAAAAGATTCATGCCTTAATATTATAAAAAATAATATCTACATTTGTTTGTGTATTGGAAGAACAATCAAATAGTGAAATTCCTATTTTTCGGTGATTTTGATAAAGTTTTCTTTGGTACTAAAAAAAATATATATTCTCGATGTTCATTGCAAACTAACTGTATATTTTTAAATGATAGTATTTATATCTAACTTCTGTATGAAAAAATCTCAGTACATGATGTTACTTTGATAATTATCTAAATATAAGCCGTACAAATAAACTAATTGCGACGTCATTAACCAATTTACTAAAACTGAGGAAGGTTCTCACGTCGCCATGTACAATATTTTTTATGAAGGTAGAGTTTACCTTCAATTTGTTCCCACTGTAATATAAAAACCGATTTTGATTACACGCCACGTTATGTTACACGCCATTATTTTTTAAATATTTTTTTTACCGGTGGTATGCCTTTATTAACAAAATACTACGAACTATATACAACACTACAGCTACTATAATAAAAGCATTTAGATTCCCATAAGTCATTAATTAATTAAATAAAGAAGTATTTGATAGTAAGCACAATTCTTGATGACATGAAACCTTTTCGATTGTGACCAGTAGATAGTTATTTTGGAAAAGTGACTTCTGCACTAAAGTGAGCTTAGTCGATTCTTAACAAGGAAGATCATAAACTAAGTTCTACCTAAGAATAAACTTCCTTGCACCGGCTTGAAACAGACCGCATTTATGGGAAACTTTAAGATTGGTGCAACAAGATTGCTTTTAACGACGTCATAAGTGAGATAAGTATGGACATAGGAACTGTCAAAGTTTAGTGCAGATGAAAATTGGCATGAGAAAATTGATTGAATTAGCAAAGCGATCTTGAAATCGTCATGCATCCAATGAAAATAATTAAAAAAGGCAGATTATTCCTTTATCAGACAGATGATCTAAGTAAATTCTAATAATTGTCTTAGCGGCAAGAATAATGAAAGAATTATAAAACTATACAAAACGTATGTTTCCCCCCGGGATCGAACCGGGGGCCTTCTGCGTGTTAGGCAGATGTGATAACAGCTACACCACGGAAACTCTGATAGTCCACGACAAAATAAATGCACACTACGTATGGCTCACTTTCACTTTATACATTAAGAATCATAATATCATTTCGGTATGAAGGTACTCAGAATATACTACATGATACTACTTTATGATGCTCTGTCTCTCAGAATTTCTCTGTTCACAATAATAACGTCTTCATCACCTTAAACAAGAAATATCTGTCGCCAAGCACCTAACGGTGTGCTGTGGCAGCTGTCGTTGAGAGCTAGTAATTCAAGGTTAGTCTGAACCACATCTTCGATCACATCAGCATTAAGCATTAGATGAGACAGTGGCTAGCCTATCAGTTATAAATGATAAACGTCTTTTGCTAACACAAAAATATACAAATGGATTTTCATTTGGTTTTATAGTCAGCCTAATTGGCCTAAACCCTCCTGGACAATCTTCTATCTGTGGTAGTATCCCCACTGCCAGTCGGCTTAAAAACGGTATAGAGAGCATTAAAGAGCATATTTTGTGCCAAATCTACGGCAACACTAATTATACTACAAACCCCTCATACTCATACATAACTTACTAGTTGCGTACGGTTCGTTTAGCACATTATTTTCATGAATTCGCTTCTTACGAATATCTCAATGAGATGGTATGGTGAACAGTGCCGGGAACTGTACTGGACTTATTATAATATCTCCTTTACGTTCCGTGGCAGGAGAAGCTTTGCTCTGAGTGAAAATGCATAAGTATTTAGTCATTCCTACATGGCGTGCTTTGCGGGTCACGGTAACCCTTACTTGTTTTTACAGCTGCTATAGTTAACCTGATATTGAAGCTGCTTCTAATGGCAGACGCCGGAATGCATCATTTGGTACTTGGCGACAGATTTTGAAGCAGTGATGGCTCAGTGGCATTGGCTATGGACTGCCGCGCAGCAAGGTCCATGGTTCAAATTCCGCTGCGGGGTTGAGGTTCACCGCATGGTGGAAGAATTTTGCAAATGCCCGCCTGACTAGCGATCACCCTCAAGTAGAAAATCTGTCGCCAAGCACCTAAGGGTGTGTTCTAACTTGTGTCATGCATTCCTACGTGGCAATAAATTGCTGTTGCTGCTAAGTGTTCATTAATTTGGACGATAAAAAGTGCAAAAACTTATGTTTCCGCCCGGGATCGAACCGGGGGCCTTCTGCGTGTTAGGCAGATGTGATAACCGCTACACCACGGAAACCTTGATGCTTATAGGCCAAGACAAGCTACCTATACAATTGACAATATGTCAGGTTTATCTTAGGAAAAAAGATATTCCATTCTACGGTTTTATTACTCGGCATTTATTATCTTAATCACAGCCATATAAAGATCAATGATATCTGAGTGTGATGTAGTTAAAATTGCCTTTAAATTATAATATCTACAAGACATTATTTTTCAATAATAATTTGAGTTGGTTTTAGGGTTCGTATTATTATCAACTTTCACTGCGTGATAAAAAAATATCTAAATAATACTCAGGTCCGATCAAACTCGCGCGCTTCACTAGAGACCCGCGACATACTCGGACAGACACACATACAGACAACATTAGTAATAGAGCTCTGTTTGCCCTTGGGGTACGGAACCCTTAAAATATTATAATATTATTAAGTTTCATACCCATACATGAAACGGGGTCACCATGGCCCCCTAAGCTTTATACTATTTGTGTTTATTATTATTTGTAAGAGAATTATATCGTTTCAAAATTACAAATTAACGAGATAAAAAATATAGTAATGTGCGGGATTCGAACCCGCGTCCAGTGTACAACCGCGTATTTTGTACTTTTATTAGCATTGTAATAGATAGACCTTCATCCATATCCAACTATAATAATCCTTTTGTAACGGGTTGTCTGGATGAGATCGCTCTCAGCGATAAATCCGCCCATTATCACACCTACTTTTACTTATTATGTTTGTAAGTTTGTAAATTTGTATTGTCAATAAAGTGTTATATATTTATCTATCTATCCATCCACCCCTCGCGGGTTAGAATCCCGCACATTAATCTAATCTTTGCTGTAAGAACAGCTAAGCAAACTTCGCTACGAGCGCTTCACATTTACGTGTGTATGACTGTATGTGTCTTACAATACAATACAAAATTCTTTATTGACCAACAATCTTAAATAAAACGTAATAAAGTTTTATGTCCGATATTGACGAATGAATTTGTGAAAATGCGGTATTTGCATATTTACACATATTTTTATCGTAAATTACCTGTCAGTTTCCGAAGGATAGTGAAAGGCGAGATTATAACACACTATACAAATTATTTCTAAATGTACTATATTCTTTCATGCGTAGTAATGTTTGCAAACTCACAACTTGACTCCGTTGGATCTGTATCCTCAAGTACAAACAATAACAATATAACCAAGTTGCAATACAATTTAAAACCACATTGAAAAATAAAACAACTTAAATATTGTAAAAGTTTTCCACAGAAGGTACCGTTCCTAGTATTTCCGGCGAGAGCATTCGAAGTGAAGCTCCTGGGGCGAACACAGATAATGATGTTTTGAATGCCACTCAACTCATTACGTGGCGATATCTTTCCTCAGGAAGCTTCACCTATCCAGACACTATTTAGGACTTAACTCCTTCTCAAAACTTTGCACGAAAATCAACCATTTCTCCAACCATGTAGAGTCTATATTTCTCCGATGTTACGAGACAATGACACTAAATACCTAATGAGCGTGCCTTGAGAGCAAGCCAAAGCAAAACGTCTCAACCAACTCTTACTGAACTGTTACACCATCATCTTACTCCCCCAACTTAAGGTGTACAATCCTTTGTGAAATCTGATGAGTCGTCGATACAAGCAGTACAGCGTAGTGCAGGGATTGTACAAGCGTAATTAGTCATTAGCGACAGTGTAGTGGGCAGGAAGAGGCTGGATTGATCGGATGTGGAGTGCGGCTGATTGGTTTATGGAGTCGGTTTGGACACGTGATGCGATTTGTAGCTTTGGTTGAGCAATCGATGCTGATACGACACTTTAGTATGTAAAGGAATGGCCACCACACAACGGTGCGACCATGATTCTACGTTTTTTTATGCCTGATAGGTTAGCCTTTGACCACCCTTTCACCTGATGGTAAGTGATGATGTAGTCGAAGATTTTATTCAGGCTAACCTAGACCTAACCGGCAGCTGTCCTTGGGAGCCAGTAATTCTAGAGTACTGGCTCTCAAGGACAGCTGCCGGAACACACTGTTAGGTGCTTGGTGACAGATTTTCTACCTGATAATATCTAAATGCCACAGTCGACTCTCTTTCGTTGCTCACATCACAAAAATGTGTCTTTTATAATAAACTGAATAATTCTAAAACTGGAACACGTGTAATAACTTGCTGAAGTTTGGACCATGATCAGAATATTAAGTTTACAGGAGCGTTTAAGCCGGTACGGTACAAACTGCAACAAGTGATGTCACATTTTTCAGTGTTTAAAGTTGGTCCTTTTTATAATGAAATCTGTAAGTACCTACAAATCAATACCGAACTCCAAGCTACAAACAAATCAGATGAAATTAAACAAAATGCGGAAACACATGCCCCATCGGAAGCGTCAATCTGTCCAAGCGCCAATAAAAACTTTTTATTTAAGACATAACCTTCCCACCCCGTGGCTATAATGGCCAAAATGATATGATTACTGTAATGGAAGGACTTAATCAGATCTCGTGAAATTAAGTGATTAATGAGAGATAATGGGATTGGTTTCCATTTTGTGGATAATGAGTAGAGATTATTTTAAATTTGAACAACTTAACTTAAATTAGTCATTTGTATTTCAGGATTTTAATGTAGAGATGTGTACTTAAATATATTGCTATGGTAGTATAGTTGTTTATTGTATAGGTATATGCGAGTATATATACGTTGTCTCCCAATTGACGCCATCGAGCTCGATATCAGGGCACATGCACAATTCACGGTGAACCAGACAGACAGCAGAGTAATAGTAATGGAACTTCGTTTTGGCTTTTGTCTACGGAACCCTTAGACACTGTAATTTTTTCGGGCAATTTCTTTATTATTGTCATGTTTGTATAATGGTAGATAAACGTTTTGTTTCTTTATCGAACAGGAGAGCAGTCAAATATTAAATTGAGGCGACTATTACGATCTTATGCACGAAAAACTTTACTACCGCGTTCCACCGTTCAAGGATATCATTCATGACCAATACCGAAAATTATCGCTGCCACCATTTTGGCAGCTGTCATTGAGAAGTTAGCCTGACAAAATCTTACACTGCATCCTCACTTACCAAGTCATGTCAATTAAAAATCATTTATTCAATTTAACCAGGTGAGATAGTGGTCATAGCCAAGTTATGAGCAAACAAAAAAAAAATATATGTATTAGCATAACTACGATATTATCTTATACGCTTCTGGAGACTTCACTTTGCTAGATTATCGTCTACCCTTATTCCAATCAATACCTCAAATACCTTCACAAATCGACTCCCGAAACTGTCCCCAATGAAGTGCCATAAAAACAAATCAATCAATAGTTCCCGTGGGTTCCGTTTCACCTCACCGGTGGGGGAGTAAAGGGGGGTGTCGTAAATGAGCCGGTTAATAACCGAGAAGTCGTTAATGCTCTACGACTGTTCTGATCTCTGTCAGGACAGGTTATAGATATAATTTAGTGGGGTTATGATTGGAGTTGTGTGTTAAGTTTGATGACTCTTATTGCGAACTGTTTTAGAGCTACTTTAATAATATTAGTAATATTATATTTTATTGGTATAAGGGAGACTTTTAGAAGCTTTGATGACCTAGTGGCAAGGTACTATAGACTGCCAGCCGCGAATCTTACCTCGGGCTTGTTCTTCACTCAATAGTGGTAGCGTATGTTGCAAAATACTCGTCTGGCTAGCTTCTACCGAATAGCAAAACCGTCGCCAGACATTTAATGGTGTTTCCGTCAATTTGCGTTCCTCATCAACCCTTGTCAATACGTAATTGTGATTGTGGTTAAAACAGCCAAGAAGCTTGGAATGCCATCAATTATATGTCATTGGATGCCGCACTAGTCTCGCATCTCCCCATATTTTTCCATGACAGTTGTTAACCGACGATTTTCTATATTAGACAGAAAAAGCCACCGCAGCGGAAAAAAAATGCGCCACATCAGCAGCATGCCACGTTGATGTGAGTCGGTTGCAGCTGCACATTGCGCGCCCAGATAATTTGTTTTGTTGCACTTGCAAACAAATCTTTTGTTGTTGACCTTTGTTACATCTATTTTCGTTTTTTTTATTACTAAAAGTTTAGTTTTAGACCACTATCTTACTAGTATAGTTTTAATTAAGGGCTATGGATACTATGACAGTAAAAAAAAATGTTGGCTTCAAATGATCTGCCAGAACTAAAGTGTAAAGTGGTTCTGGCAGATCATGTATATGCAATTAATGTATCCGTCTTGTTATGTGTGTTGCTAGCTATAGCATATTATTTTATATGGGTAATCTTGTACTGTCATATATGTTAGAGAAGACATGCTGTATCGTCAACACATGAGTGGATAATGATAACGTTCTATAGTTTTGGGTACGGTTTAGTCAAAATAAATTAGTAGAGTCTCGAGATCCCTCTATAAGTAAACATCGAAATTTCAACAGTGTTTTACTAACTTAGTTAGCTTATTAGCTAGCGGTCATCCATCCGACTAATGCCTTCAGAACGTTTTGATCAATTAACAACGAATAGGCATGTTAAGATATCAGTGCTCCATTTCAAATAAATTTTTTCATCGTGGTTGCACAAATATCTAAAAAATCCTCCAATTTCCCAAAAGTCTCAAATAAGAAAGCTATATCAATATGCCACGTCACGTCCGGGTGCACGTTTGCCCGCACCCCCCGTAGAGGTGAGAGTCGGGGTGCTCGCGATAATCCGTATTGATAACTATCGTGTGTCCGTCCGTGTATCACACTTCCGGCCGGCGGGGGGCTGAAAAATATACTTTCAGGACCTCTGTATTTATTGACGGTAGTTGCTTATTCTCGGTCAAAACAAAACACTGTAAATCAAATCGATTTTATCGCGTCGAAAGTTACAATGGTGATTTATGTACAGATGTTTAGATATATGTCGATATAGTGACGATATACTGCGAAGATGTAATCTTACCTAGAAGATGCTTGTTTTACTTCACACAAAGTAATTAGGTGAATGGACCCCGCGGTCCAGTCACAAAACTTAAAAAGGCATCAATCCTACGAGTTATGCGTAGCATAAATCATTACATTAATAATCTGACAAAATAATATGGTAAGTGAGGATGTGATCGAAGATGTTGTTCAGGCTAACCTAGAATTATTGGATCTCAAGGACAGCTGTCAGATCACACCATTAGGTAGCTTGGCGACAAATTTTCAAGTATAGGACCAATTGATGTTTATTTCTAATTTATTAAGTAAGTATGTACATAAATATAAATAGCACGAGAACGCAGAATATAAAAAATATAAGGATCACGAGCTGTTATAGCTCGTGATCCTTGCTCGTGAACTTGTGTACAATGAATAATGTGTTCAACCTTTTGTGCACAAGTTTAGAATATCCACCTTCCTTGAAAGACGATTTAACTCGATCATTTTTAACATTTCATATTTATGTAACGAATGACAACAAAACAAGAAACACACAAACAACGAGACAGCAGTAAGTGAACTGCTGCTCTCAGGCGAGCCGTTTCCGTATCCGGCGCTGGCGGTAACTCAATTACGCACGACACCTCGGCCCGCGATAAATGTGAACGAGTGGTGCGAGACACAGGCTACAGCGGGAGATATACAACAGCTAGTCTAATTGCAGAACAAACGACATGTGTAACGAAGAGACAAACTATTGTATATGTAACTATTGTACACAAAAATATTGTATGCAAATATTTCATGTAAAAGCTGGTAGCTAGTTGTAGCCACTTAAAATTAATGCGTAATCTAATATAATGTACGTTATTACACAAGCCGCGATTCAAATAAGACGAATAGGACACATAATATTATAAAGTCAAAGTCAAAGTCAAAATCATTTATTCAATTTAGGCGTCTACGACACTCTTATGAAGGTCAATTACAAATTTTAGTATTGAAATATTCTACATTGTACTGCCACATTCAGCAAATAAATTGTATAGAGCCACTGCGAGAAGAACGGGCAAGAAACTCGGGGCCATTCTTTTAAACATCTTTTAACAATGTGTTACATACATACTATATAATAGAGTTATTACAATATTTGTTTAAATTATAATGTTTTTATAAATAATATCATCATTTTAATTTAGTTTTGGGGATTATCCGCATAGGGCACCTACTTAATCACTAATATCTTTTTAATAATTGATTATTAATATGATGAATTTAGCGTCATTTAAAACATCACACATTCAACTTGTTTTGTTAATAATCAGTGAATCATTTAAGTACATTTGTGATTCCCCAATCTGTTTTAAAATTTAACTGATCTATACAGAATATATATATATAAAATAACATACAATCCACGGTTTACAATAATCGATATTTTGTAGCCTGTGCAAATGGAATATAAATTTAAAATCACCAATGAATACTATGCTTATGTTGGTTCAAATAGAGAAGACATTTTGTATGACCCTGGAATTGTGCCCGGTGAATGGCAATAGGCTCGCCCCTTATTAAATGAGACCAAAACCCAATTGGCGAAACGTGGGTGTTTACACACCTCTGCCTACCCCTTCGTGGAATACAGGCGTGATTATATGTATGTATGTATGTAAATACTGAACATACTTAAGCTGAGGCAGATCCTCACATAGCCTTTCGCTCAAGACTCAGACCAACTCACCAGAGGTATGCGGTCGACATAACTCATATACCCTCGCACCTCCAAGTCGGTTAAGTTGCAAATTTTGATATATTACCTTATTATACTCCACCTGAAGTAACCCGTTGATTATTATTTCAAGTTTCTGTTAAATGGATGTACGGGTCCGGGTTTAGAACTATTCCCACGACTTCTGCAGTTTCCGTCTTGTTGTTACCAAGTTTTGTTAATAGTTCCTTTACGTTATGAAATGTGTTGTTTGAGTTCTATTATAGTTGGGAAAAGATTACTTACTACGGGATCGAATTCCTTATCGGTTACAATAATCTAACCAGGAATGTCTGTCATAAATTACTATGACTTTAGTATATACCAGATAAAGAACATGTCCAATTGAAAATTGAAAGGCATTGGCAGCTGCATCATGATGAATAAAGTGACGAGGCGGAGCCCTCGATCAAGATAACCTATTTGCACTATATGTGCTAGGTACACATCGGAGAATGTGCGATCAATTTTTACACAAACCTATTCCCTCTTCTCCTTTCTTTCATCGGACAACAAAACGCACAAGAACATGGTATCCATACATGGTCGATATTCCGAAAATACGCACAAAGCGTTTTAAATCCAGATTTATAAAGCGTACGGCAGAATTGGGGAACAACCTATCAGCATATCTATTTCCCGATAAACATAATCTGGAAGTAATGTTGTCTTAGGTTTTTGCAATTATTACACATAGTAATTAAACAACTTTAAACGGTTTAGACCTGGTTTCACCATACTCTGTTATTTATTTAACGCCTTGTTAATACTTTTAACAGACTGTTAACTGAACTGAGTGTCCCACCAAGCGTTAATGGATGATTAATTCTCTTAACAAGGCGTTAAATCTAATCACTGCCCTAGAGGTCCGTTAAATAGTTAACAGGCTGTCAGTGATGTGAAATATGAATTTATTGTCATAACATAGGTAAAATGTAGATCAAAAATGGATGATGATTATTTTTGAAACTGATGTTTTATAAAATTTAGATAATATGGTCAGAATAGTACTACATCCAGGAATTAATAAATAATAATATATAAATAATCCAGGAGACTGCACATAATTTTATGAGCATATTCGTTTATCGGGTGGGGAAAATGCAAAGTAGTTTAGAAATTGGAAGGGTGTTATGTTGCTTGGCGACAGATTTTCTACTTTTTACTATCTATTAATGTGCAAGTATTGGCAGTGCAGTTTTATTTTGCCTGATAGATTAGCCTTTGACCGCTATCTCACCTGATGGTAAGTGATGATGTGGTCGAAGATGTTGTTCAGGCTAACCTAGATTTATTGGCTCTCAAGGACAGCTGCCGGAACTCACCGTCATGTGCTTGGCGGCAGATTTTCTACCTGAGGGTGGGTAGCTAGCCAGGCCTTTTACAGAAATGCTATGTTTGAGTGGGTGGTATGGTATTACCATACCACGCAGTTTTATTGGCTGATAGTAGATAGGGTCAATCCTCTAGCTACCACCCTCAAGTAGAAAATCTGTCACCAACCACCTGACTGTGAGTCATGGTGCCACTGGAAAATCAAAGAACACTGGTGGAGGTACTCTATTATGAATCTCAAATAAAGAGCAGAAAATCCTATTGAACGCTTGTATGGAAACGATGATTCCCCGAGCTTGAGTTGGGCATGTAAATGAAATTAAATAACTGTCTGTTAGTACCACAGGAGTACTGAATAACTTTTTAGTAAAGCAAAGTAAGGTTTACCAACAGATGAGCCTTAACTTGACTTACCAGCACCATGGGAAGAATAATTAGATCAAGGCTACATCACAGAACAAAGAAGTGAAGATGCAATCACAAGAAACATAAATGTGTGTATGAGCAAAGATAGCTAATAAATAATTATTTTATAAGTTTTCACCTGTGCCAGTCAAAAATCCTAAAACACATTTATGGCATAATTCAATACTAAGACAAAATATTTCTTGAAACTATTACTAAGGTATTAATAATAAATTAAAATAACTACATTATTTTTTTTTTTTATTGGACCTTACATTCAAATATTGTACATATATACCTAACTAAAAACAAATATTTCTAGATAAAATACTAAAATTATTCATTTTAGAATTTTTCATATTTTTAAATTGTTCTTGTAATTTTGCAGTATTAATTATTTCTTGATTTATTTAACTGCTTTTCTTTTATGTGGTTTCTGCATTTCATTTTCATAATTTCCAATAAGTCCAACTTATTTCAGGATGTGTCTCCTCTATTAACAGAAAGTGTAGTGACCACTATAGTTTTTAATGCTTCTGATGTTCAACTGTTTCTTTCAAATATTTATTTTCTGCATTCTGAAACAAAAATAAATACTAGCTAAAATACTTTCAATTAACAGATATAGATAGTCCTATCTTTAATTAAAAATGAAAATTATTACAATATACTAAAATCCCAATGCATTCATACTATTTTTGGTTTAATAATAATTTTAGTTAACCCAAGAATAGTAAGAATTATTAAATTAATATATTATACAAGCAGACGGACCAATAAATTTTGTATGCAACTGTTATCGGAGATGTGAATTGAATGGGATATGATTGCTAGATTTTTAGAAGTCTCTGCCTCTGTGAATACACTTAATAACTTTCTGGATATTTTTTCTGCCATCAACCATCCTGTGTATATAAATAAAAACAAAGCTGAATAGCCACCACCTACTTCTAGTTGTATGTTTTCATCTGCAGGTTTATATTTATATTTGCGATGGTCCAGCATCATAAACATCTGCGTTGTCATTCTGGTATAAATAAAGTAAAAAAATTACTGCGTATCATATCAACACACAATTACAAACTGTATTAGTTAGAAATGAGAAAAGCAAGTTGCCTGCAGCAAGTATCACTCTGAATTTGGAAATCTACAATTTAAGAACTTGCACAGCAGTGCACTGCACTCATCCATCACCCGAAGAAAATAGATGTTAAATATCTTTATGCGTAGTAAATTCATTGAAAACATTGCCCTTCAATCCTGACTTCGAACACAGTAGTGTATGCACAATACCTACTGCTTAGCAGTTGAATAATTGCATGCGGCACTTTCCAAGACAGACACTGCAAAGACGCTTATCACCACAAAAATAGTGAAATATGAAGAACTGTGAGAAATATAAACATTTTAATCTATGAGATGTTCGTGAAGTACGATCATCAACAGTGCATTATATTAGCAAATATTAAAGCCAAAACTTACCTACTTGAGTTTCAGTAACTTCTATAGTTTTGAAATTATGAGATATTCGTTGGTCTAAAAACTGGATACCTATCAGAATCGTATGGACTGTCTAATCCTGTAAAAATGTCAGGCCTCCTTCTGCAAAGTAAAACCAGAGCAATGAGCGTGTTACCTGGATGGAATAACTGGGTGATACGTATGAAAATAACACTAGTTCCCTACCTTTTAACAGGACTTGTTCCTTTGTTGCTGCTTTATCTTTCCTCGTGGTACGTTTTATGTTGTCTCAGCAAGTTTTGAGATGATATGTGTGGTGTGGTGAACCCAAAACGAGCTCCAGAACTATAACTATCTTCTCATTTGTAAAAAAATAAGCCCGTGAGTTTTCTTGAACATCGTGAACTAATTAAAAACTTGTTTTATCAACACTAAAAAAACAAACACTACAAGCGTCAAGCACAACGTAAAATCCTGAAACTCAAATTAACGGGAGTTTAACATTTCAACCAGTAAAATGAAAAGTGGCCCGGTTGCATTATACTGCTACTGCGTGAACGTTATTTGAATTCGGCCGCGTAGCTTAACAAGCGACCGAATTCAAATAACGTTCACGCAGAATACTGAGACCTGTACAATATGGGCCCCCCGATTTGGTCGTATTCGAATGAGAGTGAATGATTTATGTTTCGTTCCCGTCATAGATCAAATAGATTAAATACCACCCCGTAACATGGGGTTTACTAACGGTCCGTTATCTTTTCTTCATAGCACGTAAACTGATTTAACAGCTCTGTTACTTTTAAAGACCCATTAGCTAATGCCTGATTTAGAGTAAACAAACATGGCATGGTGAAATTAGGCCTTAACCTCGTCACCCCGTGACCACGATCACTGCAAAATGTTTGAAACGTCGGAACAAAAATAATGATAAATATACGCGATTTAAACCGTTTAAAGTTGTTTAATTACTATAATCTGGAAGTCTTCAAGTACAGAGTACACAGGTATCTGCTAGACAAGCATGTCCGCCGTCGACCGCGTCGTCACTTTCCATAAGTCAGATTGCGGTCAAATGCTTGCTTATCATAATTTAAAAAAAATACTTTAGTAAATACTCGTAGCTTTGAATATATTTCAATAAATGCTACGCCGATGAAAAGACAATTAAATTGATTTGTATGCAATTTCAATGGTATCAGTTTAGTTCCACAATGCAGGCATTCATGTAATAAAATATACAGTCCAAAGGTGACTAACAAGGTTACATAATGCTGCTTGTTGTACTAAATACTTAGGTTTTATATTTTTTTATATACATGCAGTTATATGTCGCATGCATTCAGAGTTTACGTGGTGTAGCGGTTATCACATCTGCCTAACACGCAGAAGGCCCCCGGTTCGATCCCGGGCGGAAACATAGTTTTTGTTTTTAGTTGTTTTACTGACAATATTTCTTATATATACTTATAGCATAAAATGCCGTTATAGTCCGCTTACACCGGGCATAAACAAGAACTTAACGAACATGAGAGGTGAAAAAACTATTTTGGGTTAGCGTTATATACATTTCTAAATTTGAGGTATATAATTTATTCAAACTAGAGACCCGTGATACGGACGAACAGACTAGCAGACAGATAGACAGCGGAGTCCATTGATAGAGCTCCATTTTGACATTTCGATACGGAAATCTAAAAAATAAATGAAGAACCTTACAATAAGTTACATAACTTAACTTAAGCTAGGTCAGATACGTCCGTAGTCTGCATTGCACTGCACATTCTACTCCACTAGGATATAGCTAGTGCTTGTTGTAGTCAGCATGCTAAGCAAACAAGCATTACATTTACATTTTTTAAGGTTAAGGCACCTGGAGGGTTTAACCGGGATACACGGGGTTCAAATCCCGTTCGAGACGAAAATCGTGTGTAAAAATTTTATGTGTAATGACGAAAGTTCAAAGAGCCTGCTTGAGTAGAATGTTTATTGCTTAGGATGTTGTTCTTTAAAGACGGTGAACCATATTCCATGCAAATATTTACAGCAAAATGTGCAAAAGTATGTTTCCGCCCGGGATCGAACCGGGGGCCTTCTGCGTGTTAGGCAGATGTGATAACCGCTACACCACGGAAACGCTGATATATACTGTCAAAATAAAGCATTGCAAGTATGTTCACTACGCACATATGCACCGGTGACGGACGTGACCTACAAATAACTACACGCCTTGGTGAAAGGTAGACTGCTCATTATTGTAAATGCTGATTAGTTATCTTAATTTATGACCTGTGCCTTATCTGTATTAAATATTATTGTACCTATTAGTATCTTACTGAGGTGAATTAACTCTATTACAACATAAATACGTAAGTAGATTATGTTGTAATAGAGTTAATTCGAACCTCAGATATAGATAATAATATCTGAAAGTATAACACATTACGCCTAACTATTTTATACTACCAAGGGTATTCAGTCGGTAGTTCGAGCTATACTTAGTCTAGGCCTCAGACTTAGTTCCAGTTGAGAGCTCCAGATTTACCAAAAAATATTTGAATGAAGTTGAAAATAAAGCCAATTAAGGTTTTTTTGGTATTGTTTCGCGACATGGTGAAGCCTCTGGGGAACAGAATAGGATTGAACGGACAAGACCACGCGGCTGATCACCATTATATGTTGGACTAACCAAGTAAAGGCAGCACTAAATAGTCCCGTGATCAAGTGCAAGAGGAAGGTGGGAATTTGAGAGGAGTGGCAACGAATTGTAAAGCTGGCTTGTGTGACCCGAACTGATAACCACGACTACTTTGCCAAGAGTGTAAACAACTAAGAAGAAGAAACACTAATACATCACAAACGTTAACATCTTAATTAATATATTAACCTTAATTTATTTGCAATTTTTCGGCGGTATCACCAAAAAGAATACTTACATACTGACCACCGGCAGGCGGCCACTACCAACTCAAGACCGACTACAAGACCTAATTCTCCAAGGCATAACGCCACTTGTACATATGTTAAAAACATCCACAATCCTTAGGATTAATAGTAAGGGTTTACTATTAACTATTCTGTGACAGCGCTCTTGATACAAAATAATACAATAAGTTCATAGCAACATCGTAGTCGACAGATTAAGTAATAATTAGTTACCGTACGGTGAAAGTACACGTAGAGGTGAAAGCGGGAGATAGGGAGAAGTGGGAGGGTGTTAATGATGCTTTATGCGCTGATATATTATCATATTAACGGACTTCGCCAGTTGCCAGTTCACCACTCGCCACGGTAATGGTATTAGATGGCCACCTTAAGATGCTAGGTAACTACTGCTAATGGTGATAGAGGCTTAAACTGTGTAAGAAGCAAATTTGACATGTTTTACTGAATTACCTTGAATCGTATATTAAATTTTCGACTAATAGACACGATTACATAATGTAACTATTTAATTCATAATCGTTTTATAACTATAGCAAACAAAGACGAGCTTATTATAGCATGCAGTATTAAAATGATAAAAACCAGGTCTTGTATGACAGGTTTCCTCGTGATATCGCAGTGTACTGCGATCCCCAAGACGCCTGCCAAGCGTGGGGATTATGTTCATACGTGCTCTTGTTCAACGGCGGAAGTTTAGATTGCGAGAGTGTGCTGTTAACATATCTGAACAACATAAAACAACATAAAAGCTTGAAGATTTCTCAATTTTAAAATACTTTACGAATACAAGAAAAGAGCATGTTGAGCAGGAAAGTAAGTTGGGAAATCTCATAATAGTGATATCAATATTTGAAAAAAGAACCAGATATGGTGACATTGGACATTTTTTTATTTGATAACCACAAGTCCTTGAAAATCCCGTCCTGGATGTAAACTCGTTATAATATCATGTTATGTTTTAAGTGACATTGGTGCAATATATACATTACGTTTAATATACATCGTTACGAATATACTGTCACACTGAGTTTAGACAAACCTTTTAGTGATAGCTGAAATAAATAAAAATATGCATATAACCTATCCACATACCCAGTGACAGCAAGCTGTTTTTTTTTTCGTTCGAGGCTAAATTCAACAAAACAACCAAGGGAAAGGTTAGCCCTAAATTATACAACACGCTTACAATTTATTCAAGAAAAAACACAAAAGCCAAATATTGCTCTCATCGCCCAATGTTTTGGTCGAATATATTATTCAAGTCAGTCGTAGAACAATCTTGATGACGTAATACATGCAATAACGTAACATGAACAACATCTAACTAAACTCTTGCAACCCTACGCCTGTATTTTTGTTGTTACAAATTATATTTTAATGTAGAAATATGTTTTCAAACGTTCCATAAATTGATTAAATTAACAGGAAAATACCTTAGCGTCACTCAACGACAAAGCGTTTTTCTTGTACCTCCTTTTTTGTTGTTATTAAAAGCTCTTTGTCGGCAACGACTTCATTTCGCAAATACGTCGATTTGCATCTATTTACCCCGCTTCGGTAGAGACCGGGAGTACCTACTACTTGAGTAATGTGTTTGGAAAATTGCGTACTTTTTGGAGAAAATAAAATGAGAGAAAATAAAATTGGAGGTAGAGACGCGCGCTCTTGAAGTCAAATCATGAATACATTCCATTATTTTAAACTACTAGTTTGCCGCGATCTTGCGTGGTGCTATATTTCACAATACCGGCAAGAGTGAATTGGACTGACGGATGGGATGGACGGAGGACGAAAGTTCCATGCCAAATCCTTCACCAGGTAGTTGAATTTTTTTAAATAATTCAAAATCCTTAGTGAAAGCACGCCATTATATGGCTTTTATTATTCATATTTATGCATTACAATTTGTACTTTAACCAATCATATCAAGCTTGTTGTAAAAATGTCTTTATAATAATAAAATGTACCTATATAAATAATATTTTAGAAATACATTATATCATTGTTTTCGAAATACATTTAACAAATATAAAAATATATCTAGTCACAATTTCGCCTAATTTTCCCGTTAAGGTGACGTGACGTCATAAACGCCTATTTGTCTACGAAATTGGCAACCATTTGATTTAACAACGTTATTCTAGTCTTTGATCGCTGCTAGATAGGTATAGTCATTTGAGAGACTGTGATTGTGACATCAAACCTTAGGTCACAAGCCACTGCAGTTGACATGTCAGTCTTGTACCAGCCAGCGCCGGGGCAACAGCTCTTAATAAGGGAGTGGAACTTGTCAGTTAGCATGGACAGTAAAAACCGTGATCACACTGATCTGTGTACATCAGTGATGGAAGATGACATTAGTGGACAACGAAATCTTAGTAACAGGGCGGATACATAAGCGTAAAACAGTATGCAGTTCAAAATTATAAAAAACATGTTTTTGAAACGCACAAATACTCACTTACATTGCTTACATTTCCCCATATACACGGACACAGTTCTAGACTCCGGGCTGTGAATCAAAATGCATATGATAGTGTTACCAAATAACTCATAAGCCAAGGATTGATTGAACGCAGGACCTCGAGATTCCAATTCAGTGGCGGCAGCGCTTAGACACACACTGACACACTCACCAAGGAGGCAGTCCCACACTTATCTATGGGTAATACATGGATAACTTGATACTATTAGCCATTATTATTTGATAGGACTTTGGTTTCATAGAACGTCAAAACTAGTAGCAGATTTATCATTTGCGGATTCCCGGAAAAATGGCAACTACTTTGGCTTTCATGAGATGTGACAGCAGCGTGGATATTGAAATTGTATGTAATATCCGGTGTAGTATAAGGTGACGACTATTTTTTTTCAGTGTATGCAGCTATACCGTCAAATTAGATGGAATTATTTAATGACCTCTAAGCATCCGCCGTGAACGATAGCGTCCATCTCTATTGATTCTATTGTTATAATTTTCTTTGATGGGTATGGGTCAATCTTGGATAAGAATTCCTCCTTCAGTATTTAAATTTACAATGTCATCATGGTAAATTTAAATACTGCATTATTGCCGGATGTCTACGGTGCAAAAAAAAACTTGATGGATACAGAGATTAAGTTATTCTAGTATATTTATATCCCGGTTTGGTAAAATTGGCCTTAATAAAAGAAACCTAATTAATTACACCCAATGTGGGCAAAATTTTTGTCCAACATTTCTTTTATTAGCCACTGCCAATCTCATTTCATCTCGCATAGAACTAAACGGCTGTAAATACATCCTCGTCTAACGACATAGAAATCGGATCCCTACTATAAATTTCTTGCAACACTACATATGGCGGGCAGTTTAAACTTAGCAGAGATAACCCTTAACTACCGGACGGCAATAAAACTACCAGTTAACGGTTAATTAGAGACACGCAGATACATGGCGATTTATGGCAACACTGACTTTGTCACTGGGTTTGCTTGTTCGATTGACACCATAAATAATAAATTGTTAAAATATAGTCGTTATTTATAAAACAACATGAGAAAGTAAAATATACTTATTCTACTGAAGTTTACAATCCGTCGTGGTGGGTATCACCGCAGTATCGGATATTTTGCTTAAAAGCTCTTTTGTTTGGAACACTACTGTATTCAGGCTTAAACGGTACTGTAGCAAGTGAAATTACTGGGCAAACGAGATAAGAAATAAAGTATCGGCGTCACGAGCACAATGTAGTGTCACGCAGAACGAGGATAGTGCACCTGTAATAACATTTCTAGACTTTGAAATAATATAGACGATCTTGTTTAATGTAGTCCGTTTTATGTTGTCATAAATTACAGTTGCATTATTTGTTAAATTTGTTCAATAAAAATTTTTGGTTATAAATAAAAAATGTAATTAAAAAAATATTCCTTAAATGTTCAATGGTAGAAATCATACTATACATGGAATAAATATGGCTGCTTTGCCACAGATGATATTACGTAACATATCTTAGTATGCCGTAGTGATTTATAAATATACGTCTTCGGAAGAAACTCAACAAATGTATCGCAATATCATTTAACATTCTGTGATACATAATCAGCAAGCAGTTATTGAATAAGGCTATTAAACGTAGCGTTAGTGCTTGGGTACCTCAACGATATTTTTGTCTAAGACACAGGAGCACAAATGTTTTCTCAGATGAGGAGTTATTTCGAGCCCCCAAACGTGATTTGTGTTGATGTTATGTTTTTTCTTACATCTGTAATAATGACTATTTTCTCCACCACTGCATTGCCAAATTTCATTTTCATTAAATTTTGTCTTATAACCTTTTGTACACCATATAATAAGCCTAATTTTTAAGCTTCCATTGGAAGGAAACAGAAAAGAATTTAGCAATAGGAGAACTTAAACTTATGTGTACAAACAAACAGAACTTCCATTTTAATTTTGTGAATTGTAAGTTTACTTCACCCTCAAGATGTGGTCAGTACAGATCGGGTTACTGATAAAGTGTCCGTGGTCACCCTCGCCGCTGGCTATAGCACCCCAGAGACGTGTTCTTGGACAATGTTCCCTAACTGCGATACTTGGATTTGATACCTCATTTTGTTTTATTGAGAGATTTGGCTCGGTTTGGTTACAACATTATTTATGATCTCATTACATTTGTTTCCAACGATTGTGCAATTGTGAACAATTTACTTTTCACTGTAAAGTAATATTTACTTTTTCATTGTACATATTTATAGATTTTCTAGTGTTCCGTACACAAAGGGTAAACAGAGCCTTGGAAATGAGACTCCGTTACCTGTCTCTCCGTCCGTTGATCCGTCCATATGTCCCGGGCGTCTAGCTTGTAAACGAATTAGAAACCTGAAAATTTGATATTTAGTGTAGAATATTAACCTAAAAACTAATATTTGAATGGAAATTCCATATATCTAAAATTGAGCATGATATTGGAAGAATGTTCTACTCTGAGTGTCATTGTTTCGAATAAATCAATTATATCTGGGTCTAAAATAATTTTATTTAAAGATATAATGTATTAGTAACATTCAAATTAATTTCTTCGCAATTGAAATCATAATCTGAGAATAACTCGAGCACAAAACCCATTTTAGCCCCGACTTACCTACCTAAATACCAGCCCTCGCCTATAGTTCTCACTGTTAAACGTCTCGACTAAAATTACTTGTATTATGCACTCGTCGTAAAACATACTACTTCCATATTTTGCAAAAAAATAAGTAATGTCACCAAGGTTATAATTTTAGACCATTTTTGTTACGTGTTCACATTAATAAGTTTAACTAGTTAGTGATATCGTCTTTAGTTTAATAAGTACCAAATCCTCTAATTAACCAACACATGTAGAAAAACAGCAAATCGCGCATTGCTCTACGATTAAATTGTTAGGATTATCGTATTTAGGCATTCTCAATATAATAAAAATATATACATATTTCAACGTTATCCTAAAATATCTTTAACTGAGGAGGTAAGGGTTCAGAAAACCGTGAAATCAATTAACGCCGCCAAAGTTAACAGGGGTCGATCTTTTGTTTCCTTCTCTTTGTTTTGCTGTTTTCTTACTGCTGTTTTTAATTTTATGGTGGGGTGATGAAAAATGACTAATCTCTTTGCACGAAGTTTGCTCAGCGAGGCGTGGTTAACTATCCTGATGGAAACAATAACAAATTTCGATAGAAATTACAGAATAAACATTGAACGGAGGAATGAAGAACAAGTAACTTTACAGATGCAATTTGTTTTTTTTTAATGTAATGGTGGTCAAGCACGAGGCCCACCTGATGTTAAGCGGACTAACCTCTGCCTATAAGAGATGCATTTCGGCAAGTTACAAATTGAACTGCGCCCGTCACCTTGAGACATAGTTGTTAAATCTCATGTGCCTGTAATTTCACTGGCTCTCAAGGACTGCTGCCGGAAGACACCGCTAGGTGCTTGGCGACAGATTTTCTACTTGGTGGTCGCTAGCCAGGCGGGCATTCGCAATATGCCCTTCCACCATGCGGTGAAGCTCAAGCCCGCAGCGGGATTCGTACCATGGACCTGCGGCACGGAAGTCCATAGCCAATGCCACTGAGCCATTACTGCTTCAATTTTTTTTTTTTTTTTTATATATTTATTAAAATAGTAATAACATCATTACAGTTTTGACCAATGCGATGCTATACTTAAAGATTATGACAACTTAATAATATAAATATTAGTGACAAAAAAATATGGTATAGTGTTGTTGCTATAAGTTAGTGCACGGTAAGTATTTCATATTTTGATGACGTTGATCTCACATAGACTTTTCTCCTGTAATGTGCCTTAGTTCGATGGTGGAGTGGCGAAAGTGTTGGGTTGGTTGGAATCACAGGGTCCTGTTTTCGAACCCTGGGTTGGAAATTGTCTGGCAAAAATTAATAGGTGTGCTTAAACGTATAAATGCCAATATTATAAGTCACATTTTAAATGAGGTATTAAAAGTGAAAATGTTAATCATCATCACCAACTGCAAGGTTGAATAAAAGCCCCATGCTTGGCAGGCGGCTTTGGGATCATAATGTAAGATGAAAGTTCTTCAGTAGGCGCTGCTCCTCACCTTCTCGTATTTTACCCTTCGTCGCCTCTTGGAACTTCCACAGTAAGATATAGGGGGGTGGGATTCTAAGCCTGGTATGGTAGCCCTACGTAAATGTCAATAAAAACTTTAAATTACACATATTGCCACTTGGTTATACGAATTAACGTGTTTTTTGTCTGAGGATATCATCATAGGCCCATTGGTATATATGCTCTGCTTTGTCTAACTCGCAAAGTCTGCAGTCCTGTTTTGTCTTTCAGGATATTAATTATGGATTTTTAAAATCAAAATAATTTCAATTTTGTTACAGGTCGTGTTGATAGTATCGTGACATAGAACTGTGGTGCAGCTGAACACTAAATAATGCAAGTTTGTCAGGTATAGTAACTCATTGGTGACATTATAGATATAGGTGCACTATTACTATGTGCGGTGTGCTAGTTACCACAGATGTTCTACCCGTAGCGAATTATATATTGGCTTGTCTCAACGTTATCTCACATGTTTTATGGCAGGTCACCTGATGGCTCACATCCAACACTATTATTCTTCCCCATCCGTAGATAAAATATCCTGTTTATTTAATAATTTATGAACTTTTTGTGATGGCCACACTAAACGTCAATCCGCCATTTTGTTTTTGAGACCGAATGACGTTTTACGAGGCGTTATCGCTGAGGAAGCGATTAAGTGAGACGTAAAAATTTAATTTCTTTTCAGTTGTAAATCAGTCATGCCACGAGTGCCGTTGTTAGTTGTCAAAATGGATGAGACGCAGGCCAGTCATTAAAGTGAACTTTTGTTAAGATATTAAGCTTTTTTATGAAAGTTGTTCGATTGTTACGTACTTACATAGGTACGTATCTATATACATAACATTGCTACAATCTTGGCATATTTGTTTGGTTCTTTAATCTCATCACATATTTCATATATGTCCTATAAGGGAAAGGGACCTTATGTGTTTTTTGTTTAGTTGGTATGCTAACCTTTGACCTGATGCAGCTTTGACTTACGCAGTTGTTCAAAACATTGTTTATGTTTATTTCTACCTAAGATTGTCTTCTCAATGGCAGCTGTCGTAAGGCACCTTAAGGTGCTTGGTGACAGATTTTTAAATCGATACCTCAATAATAAAGGTGACCTATTCATGACCTCACATTTTTCCAGGCCGTCACTAATCTGGTCAGAACAAGTTTTCCCCTTATTCTGGCTGTTCAAATTATACGCACTTTCTTGCTATATTGATCTATCTCCTTTTGATAATATTCTCTACTTGCACAACACATGCTTGCATATTTTAATAACTAATTAAAATAATATATAAATGTTAAATAATATTAATATACTATAAAACGAATTATCTCAACATATCGATTTCTTATATCACTAGTAACCTTTTTTAACACACATCAATAACTAATCTCTAAAAAATAATATAGGTTTTAAATTATGGAAACTGAGCAACGATGTTGTTGAAACTGAGATATTACGATGTTATAAAATTATCTTTATCATCAATGTTTATAATTATTTGGTATGAAATTATATTTAAATCACATAATTTCATACCAAATAACTCCGAATCTTGTATTCTTTCATACACTCTACATACGGTTATAAACTGACCTTCCTCTTTACCTTTTTTAATATGAGTTAAGGTTTTGCTAATAAATAACAATAATTTCTAAAATATTGTAAGGAATCATTACATGCATATATTAGAAAAATAAATTAAATATATCTAGTGACAATTTCGCCTTATTTTCTTACTAAACCGACTTAACGACATAGACGCCATCTAACCCAACCAAAATAATTTTCTATCGCTTCTATACGGAGCTTCATCTTTAGGTATTAGCTCTTCGAGCGCCTGGTCAAGTATTAATTAAGTAACCTATAGCAAAACCTAAATGCATAAAATTATTAATTTTGATTATGAAATTTTTTTAAGAACAGTTTATCAATTTCTCCTAGATTATATGCCGTGTTTCCTGCTTAAGAATATTGAGGACTCTTCCATATCCTTCGGCTATAGATATGTTACGACCACATATTTACGTAGTTAAATACGTACCTATACATTTTAAGACTAGTTAGGAAAGTGTTACTTACTTACCCTAGCAGTTGTTACTGATTTGGTCAAAGATGATGGTAATCTTCGACCTTAATAGATAGTCTCTATTGTTGTCTATGGGTCGCAGTGATTTAAAGTCATGCAATAGCACTATATAAAGCAATGATAGCCGAGTGGTAATAGCCTTGGAATGCCATGCCGTAGGTACGTGGTTCGATCCCCACCACCGCTGGCTTGAGCTTCCGGTCCAGGTCATCATCTTAGGATAGCAGTCATTATAGCGTTGTAAAAGAACAGTTAGCGATTGCTCGCCTGGCTAGCTACCACCCTCAAATATAAATCTGTCGCCAAGCAACAGTGTGTTTCGGCAGCAGGCCTTAGAGACAGTAAAATGTATGTTTCAGGCTGACGATGACGGGCGCAGTACAATTCGTCACTTGTTTATGAAACGCATCCTCTATAGTCTGAGGTTGCCACTTAATATCAAGTGGGGCTCGTGCTTGAATCGTAACAAATTTTTTCATCCTTTTTAGTTACCATATGGAATCGATTGTCATTCACTGTCAATGAATATATCATCAAGATAGGAAAATACTTTTCAGTTATTGGAGTATAATTCAAAAACTGCTTGACCGATTTTGATTAAATTTAAATGAGACCACACGACAAGCATCATCTTTCAAATAAAATATCATCACAATCGGTTTACCCTGTAAAAGTTTTGAGGTAACAAACTAAAAAAAAGATACAGTCAAATTGAGTACCTCCTCCTTTTTTGAAGGTCGGTAAAAATGCCTTGTACATCAAGCCATTATGTTGTAAATCGAACCTCCTACCACCTAATCCGCTGTCTTCTTTAGTTATCACTGATTGGAAGAGGTAACATTAATTTTCATCTCCTGAGTTCTTCACTGGTACTTGATGGTATGCTAACAAATTCAGTTTCTCGTCATTTGACCTCACATTCGGCAAATTAAGGTTCTTGTATATTATCTATCAGCATTAAGGGTAGGTCGCGCATCTTAAGGGTATAATTGCCGTCAGCCCCCTGGCCCAGAAAGGTCGTAAATATAAATTATGGTTTAGTGATATCTCATGTGCAATAATTGTGGATTAGTTGGTTATTGCTTGAATTAATATTGTTGTTTTGTACACACTGTATCTGGCCTGCGTGGCCTTAACTTGACTCAATTCATTTATAGAGTACTTACCTGTTAAATAAGCGCTCGTAGCTAAGTTTGCTTAGCTGTTCTTAACCGATCAGCAAAGTGAAGCAACGTCCGCCACGGTCATGATTTGGATGGGTGACCGCTAGTGACATTACTATTGAGCGCTTCCGTGCTTTGGAGGGCACGCGGTTCCGGTTGTAGTCTTAGGACGGCAGTTGTTATAGCATGGTGGTAGGGCATTTTGCGAATGCCCACCTGGCTAGCGACCACCCTCAAGTAGAAAATCTGTCGCCAAGAACCTAACGGTGCGTTCCAGCAGCTGTCCTTAAGAGTCAGTAATTCTAGGTTAGCCTTATTTATTACAAAAGAACGGCAATGCCAGTTATACTTAATTTTCCTGGTAAAATATTTTCCAACGGCTAAAATAAACCCAAGTTAACCTTTATTTTAATTTTTGCTATTGTAATTCAACAAGTAAGTGTGCTTTATTACATTTCACAGTAATATTTGAATGACCTAGGCACTTAAGACTAGGAAAAAAAACTATGCAACCCGTGAATAGCTGAAATATAACATGCAATCGATACCATGATATAAAAACACCGTACGCAAATGAAATACGAATTTACTTTTAAATTGTAAGGTAAGTAAAAAATATAAATTGAAAGTAGGTACGGTGTCGCGTTTAATGTAGTGAGATAATCCCCCCTAAGTGGTTTGTGTAAGTCTCGGTCGATTGCTTAAGAGATTAAAAACTGGAGGGTTTACCTATAATACCCTGTCTCCGTCTTAATCTGAAAGCAATGCGAATGTTGTAAAATATAGAGGGTTGTAGGAACTTTCTGTCAAGTTTTTACACATTGATGATATAATTGGACTATATGACATACCAAAAATGTTGTTTAGTTCCTCATGTAAAAATACAGTTAATCTGTCATCATCATCATCAGCCGGAAGACGTCCACTGTTGAACAAAGTCCTCCCCCATAGAGCGCCACAAAGAACGGCTATTAGCAGTTTGTAACCATTGGCTATTCGCGACTTTCACGATGTCGTCACATCTTATTTTCTCTCAAGTTACTAGCCAATAAATCGGATATTTTATATTTTTTATATTAGCACTACGTGACCTTATTTTAGACGTTTCACGTTATTAAAGAAAGTCATATTTTAATAGTAAATTTCACTAGGTGAACATGATGTTAAAAATATGCTATTTTCAAACGCATCATTTGACACCTAATAATGTAACGCTTGTTATGAGTCATTTATTATTTTTCATCTTTTCTTATAATTTTCGGGTCAAAGTTCCATATTAATAGTAAAGCTTCAAACATCTTATACCTGTCCCAACTAAAATTTCGTCTTAAGTAGTGGCATAGCGCTCATTTGGGCATCATATAATAGATTTTTCTTTTGTTATACTCGTAAATTCCAAGATTATGCCCTGAGTAAGCTTACAAGAACTGCTTTCTATAAGTACATAAAATCTCACAATTAAAAAAAAAAAAAAAAAAAAAAAAAATATATAGTAATAATAATAAAAAATAATAATAATATATAAAAAAAATATAATAATATACAAATCTCACCTATATTTTGTGTATAATGGAAAGTAAACATTAATTCGATGTATTTTATAATATACATATAACGAAATAACGAAATAATAAACGAAATTAAAGGCGAATATAACGAAATAAGGACTTGATGAATGTATAATTTGTTCAAGTAAACACGTTTTGACGTATGTAGAGTTTGACTTAGTTTGTCCAAATGAGGGCTTATCAAAATGTATTAATTGAGTAACAATTATTGTCAAATGGCTATTTATATATGAAAGCAGCCAATGTCTGAACTTTAAGTAGTTATCTTTACTTTTTAAATAAAAACTTAATAAAATAACGACTTTAGTACATTGAGAAGTTCCTAAAGTACACTTTTATTAATGGAAGATAAGCAAGATATTGGAATATCGGAACGAAGCAAAGCACAATACATTGTTGTTTCAGCAGCCGCCCGGACGCGCGACTCCCAAAAAACTTAGCAATCGTAAAGCCTGCAACTTTAAATTGAGTCTCAAATCGGAATACCGAGATCAGTGGTCGGATTATCTGAGTCTTGAGTCTCGACTTAATTAAACATGAAATTCAATTAATAGAGGCAGCGGCGAGTTATCGCGCTACGAATAAAGGGACCTACCCTTCCTCCCTAATTAAAATGTATTGCCTTATTTAACTCATTTTCCACTTACAATGACATCGCAAGAACGAACTCCAACTTTTTAATCTGCTCGGTATCTTGGTTCGCCTTAAGTTTTTATCAGGTGATACTTAAACTTCGACTCAATGTCTCGTCGTTAAGGTTTATATTTGTTTGAAATGGTGTGATGGAAGAAAATTCCTTACAGCCAGGTTTCTCAAAGACGGCGGTGCCGTATCGCTCGGAGTCACAAAGAGGTATTTGCGGTGGTCTTAAGGCTGAACATTAGTTTTTAAGGGTCTTATTTTGTTGTGCGCTATTAAAGCGAACGAGTCTTTGATAGAATTAGCTCGGGCAATAAAATTAATCGGTTTCTTCAGAAACAAAAGCCGGAGAGTTCAAAGTTTGCTGTTCTAATGAAATTGCTGTATCTGGAGGTAGGGAACGTCAAACATAGCGAAAATTAGACATTACCTTTAAAAGTAAAATATCAACTAAGGAATTTTCAATTTTAACCTTCAAGAGGTAATATTGTCCTTTTAATAATTATTATACTATTCAAACTTCTATCATTTCAGAGCATTTTTTATATTGTACATATCATCCATCAGCTTTTCATTTTGGCATCATTGGGTACCTGTAACTTAGGGAAATTACGGAACTTAAATAAAGATTTAGTTATGGTATGGTGGTAGGGCATTTTATGAATGCCCGCCTGGCTAGCTATCACCCTCAAGTAGAAAATCTGTTACCAATGACCTAACGGTGTGTTCCGGTATCTGTCCTTGAGAGCCAGTAATTCTAGGTTAGCCTGAACAACACCGTCGATGACATCATCTCTTATCATCAGGTGAGATAGTGACAAAGGCTAGACTATAAGCAAAAAAAGAATATTTACGGACGCGACTATAATTTTAGATACTAAAAACAAATTTTAAGTAATCCGTAGACCACCTATTGTGAAAAACAGTAGTGCGTCCACCCTGCTGGGCGAGTACAGCACACACTAGCTACTACCCTTGCCAGAGGAAAATGAAATAGTAGCCACTTCACTTCGGTTTATTGCGCTTCACAGCGCCGACCTTACAGTTTTGCATAAAGTCGTTATCTACAGTGTGTTTTAATTTTATTACAATCAATAGAAAGGTCAGCTTTTGACCACTATCTCAAATATTGGTAAATGTGTAGTCAAAGATGGTAGTAGGTTAATCTTAGAATGGGTAATTCAGAACACTTAGGTATACAAATTTGCAACGGAATTTAAATATAAACCGCGAGCGTCGTCACTGCACATAATTATTGCCTTCATGTCCCCAAGCCATGATAAAAAACGTGTAAGCTTATTTTTTTAGCTCAGCAGGCGTTAATGCTAACATTACAATAGTAGAACATCTTTGATGTTTACCAACAACTTTTCTATACTCAAGTTCATCGTAGTATTATACGAATACACAACTGTCTAACTCTTAGGGTCTATCTATTACTTTCACATGTTACAATTTGAATTTATATAGTATATTAGTTTCCCATATTATATTATCTTCGATTCGTAACATTTTGTATCAAAAAATTAAGTAGTGTTTATTATTACACGTTCATTTTATCACTTTCTACCCATAGCCCAGTCATAGAGGATCGATGCATTATGTATTCTCGAATACAGAAAAACAATATGAAACAATAACATAATTAAAAATATTTTTGGCAGAGAACACACGGAAGAATATTTTATGAAAAAAAGTTGGCTTCAATTTTATGGCTGTTCGTCTGCTTGACGGCAATCCTCCTTGAAGGTGCTTTTGTGTTATACTCGGTACAATTGCTTCTGCGTGCTGCGCCCAACAAACAGCAATATCCTACTCACATCGGCGTGAGTGATTGATTTATTGAGCTGCCCATATTAGGCACTTTTGCCATAGTTGCCTTTAATGTCATCCAATGGGAGGATGATGGAACACTCTATTGTAGGGCATAATTATGATTACATAAATATGATTGCATTATATACTGCGATTACAGATTATGTGTTCACGTATAGTTGGACCAAACTGATCTAACTAGTTGACCAATTTCTTCGCGCATCAGCCTGTATATAAAGTGGACAGTTAAATCTCGCGCAGCGGGACTTCTGCACGAGCGCAGTGCAGTACTTATAGCTCACAAAGCTTACCTCACTCTTTTCAATTTATGATTTTTACATAGCTGGTACTATCTACCAAAAAGCATGTTTTTAAGAGTAATACATAAGAGAAGATACACAAAATTATTTTTACATATATCAATCAGTTAATCGATATGTGGTTAATAAACTGACACCTCATCCTCGAAGTCCTAAGTCTCGAAACACCTGTGCAAGATAGGTTGTGGTTTTATGCTAGAGGTGGCCAAACTATTGACATCTAATGGGTACAGTTCTTGGCTCCGGACTGCTACTCTCTGGTCAAGAGTACCACATTTAGGGTTGACATAATCCCCACTCTTGGCATGCATCTTAGGGATACGATAGTTGAAATCACAGCTCCAAACTACATCAAAAATCGGCTTTATTAGTATTTGTAAAAAGGTAGGTAGATATAAAATTTAGGTACTGAAATTTCAGGTTGCTAACTATATATGAGCGAGCTAATATAGACAGAGGGCACGTCATAGGTACATAGGTATGTATAAATGAATATAAGGTAAATATGCATTAAATGGGTTGGAGTTAAGTCCCAGTCATGAAGAAGTTTAGACCCCCTTACTTACCCTTACTGACTCAAAATAATGCTCAAAATCTACTTTGACGGCGCCCAAAAACTTCGTTTTTTGAGTAATACAGAGATTAATATAAATGGAATAAATTATTTTGGTAGCCTTGCAAGTCTTGCAACCATATCTTATACTTACTTTATTACCCTACCAACCTAGCCGTCAATTAGGTACTTCATACAGACATGGACATTAATGTAGGTACTATTAGTTCCATTGCACTCGGTAAACAACAAGCATTTATATTTTACAAATATTATATTTACCAGGTAGACTCATCTTTGTGGGTACTTTGTAACAGACATTCAGCCTCATCGTGCAACACAAAACATCATAGTGCGTAACAAAAAAACAGCAAATACTGTGTTAAGACGTGAAAGGCATTTTAGCTAGAGCAATTTATTGGAGAACAAGGTATAATAAAAACTAACATCTTGGAGTGACGCGCGCAGTGCAGTGTCAAGCAGAACGTTAGAAATGACGTTGTAACTAAAATGGACAGGCCGCTACCTTCAGGCGGGAGAGAGGCCTTTCCGTTTCTTCACTTCATAACATAGAATAACCAATCAATAAAACATACACATTTATCTATCATATTTTTATTGTCTTTATACTTCTCTGTATCGTTTTCACATGGTAGTGCTCCATTACGTCGGCAATAAGCAGGCCATCCCTCATGGGCACGCGATGCAATAACGTCGCCGTTAGCGACACTGCGACAGCTCAATTGCCCGTGCTGCCTCGCCAGCTACTCGTGTAAGAGAATCTTTAGAAACCCCACTGTTATATGAGCTTTGGCTTAGAAGTAAAAATATAGATATTCAACACCAACAGTGGGGATTATAAGTTTGAAACTTCTTCTCAGGGTATGATTCTGTGTCGTGATGATGCTAATTAGCTCCCAAATGGATGATCCAATTTCAATGTTATTAGTTTATTTGGATGGTTCTTAGTTACGTATAAATATATTTTCAACACCCTTGCTCGTAAAGTGTGCTTTATTATATCGTTTTTAGGGCCCTAAACCGAACTATAACACCCTCGTGCGTAATAATATTATACACTAGTGCGTAAAATAATTATCCCTACAAAGTTAAGTTAGTACCTAACTGCAAATTATATGCGAGTAAACAGAGCATTTTCAATTAAACCGGGTAATACAGATTTGTAACATCAAAGAAGTTTATATGTAATCAAACATCATACATATGCCGCGCGCAAAAAAAAACTTGGGCGCTTTTTTCCATAATTTTCGTATGTTGTTTGTATCGCATTTGTGCAATATATATAGTTTTTCTTCGCAAGGATGTTGAAAAAGTGCGTATGAAACTCGTGAGCAACTTAGCTCACTTGTATCATAATCTACTATTTCATTCGTTTACAAGATAGCACCAAAGGTAAACCTAGCCTGCGCGATTAGATAATTGCTTCCGATTCAAACTTATATGTTTTTCTGTTCATTCGTCGTTTTCATGCATCATCCAAGATCAGTTTCTCCATCAAAAAATAAATAGTAAATAAAAATTCATCCCATACCTGCATGACACCGAGCGTTGTGTGACCAACGTCCACGGTTGTAACTTCTGATTCGCCTAACGTCTCACGGTAAACGTCAGCGCGAGAAGGTCAACATGTTAATGTACCTAAAAATAGCAAACATTTCCAAGTCAAGCTGACCAGTCAGCGCCGACAAGTGTCGAAGCAACACATGAACTAACCTTCTACCTAAAACATAATTACCAACATTCATGTAAAGCTAACCCCACTCTAACCCATTTTTTATTTTATCAATAATAAATCACATCATGTCGATTATCAGTATTACCCCTAAAAATTCAAAATTCTGCAAAACATTAAAATCGTTTTTCTCTATATGTGAACATTTTGTAATTACTGCACTGTGGTAAATGACAATCATAACTAACTTGAATTCAGTTAAAATAATGGTGCATGAATTCACATTCAGCAGGGAGCTGATATCACTATTCAAGAAATTGTAGTATATCTCTCTCATATAGTTTCACTATATAATAAATTTGACCTTTTTTCTCCTAATATACGACAATGCTCCAATTTTTGTGAAATGTCACGATTATTTTTAATAACCTCAAATTACATTTTTCTCAGTGTGTCATTTGAAGCCCAATGTCATTTGAAAGATTGTATTGCCTAAAACATATCTATAGCACTAAGTTTAATCCTGAAGGGGTACGAAAAGGTTTTATATAGCCACATGTCATCAGATGATTGGAGTAGATATTGTATTATATTATTATGCAGTAAGAGCTTGGGGCTATAGCCACATTTACAGTGCTTTCCACACTCCGAATTGCTACTGACGCTAATTGGGCTACAATTGATTTGATCTATGATTACAATAGCTACACTTGTCTAACTCGGGAATCGAACTCAGACCCCGCGATATGACGTTTATAGACGTAGAAAATAAACGTCACAAATACACTTGTTATAAATGTTTCGCATCAAGTCAGGAATACTCCTGCAGCACTCAAGTTAATATAATACGCAAGTAGTGCAACAACCGTAATCATCTTATCGTACCTTATCGTCATATTTTTATTATTTCACCTTAAGCCTTAAGTCTACTGGAGTAAGCAGCTCATCTGATGCTGGTGTTCTCAGCAACAATTATGAGTAAGTAAGTTGCAGTAACGGCCGGCGACGTGCACTTTGTCATACAAACTGCCTCACTGCTCTGCCACCTAAGATTGTAACACAGAATATTGCACCAGAAGTGATCTATGTCACAAAAATGTATGGCATTTATTTAATTAAGATTCTACAAACTATGTATCAATCAATCAATATAAGTTATATGAAATAATTAAATCAAAATTACCTCGTTTCAAAATAATATTCGTGTTTGACAAGTGATAGTCGGAGATTGTTACAAATTAGGCTCAAAATTTGATCTAGTCCTTTACAACAAATACTCCAACAAAACGTCAGTTTGCTTGTAGTTAGTTTTTGTAATCTTTGTTATGGTAATATATTAATCTTTGTTATAATCTTTTTTTTATCAATGTCATAGTTGTTTCAATTGTATACTAGCTTTGTGTCTCATTGGATTTTCGAGCGGCTAAATGATACATCTTTTCTAAAATGCTTGAGTTTTTGAGTAACCTGCTCCACCCATGACTTTTTATTTAAACTCCTTAGGGTATGAACTCCCTGAATTGTTAATACAACTGACTTATGGTCATGACCTTACTGGCTCAGAAACCAAATATAAAAATCTATATTTCTAACCTTAAAAATGATTTCTGCAACACATTCTTTCATATCCTATTTGACTTTTTTGCGTCTTGAATAAAATAAAAAAATATTCTTTATTCTCACAAAACCTTAACCAAACAACCCATTTGCAAAATGTCATTCTACAGTCAGAGTAAACAAATTTATAGATTAGATTAAATGTGAATTACATTATTTGAAAAATCTGTCGTAATTTTTGATCGATGTTTGAGAAATGTCACCTGATATATTTTGCCCCATCTGCATGGTCATATCTCTTTGCCAGCCTTGGATAGCTCATAGGCCATTCATAACGAGACGGGCGGCGCAGACCAACCAGACGTTTTTATTTGCCAGCAAGCGACACAAACATAAAAACACCACTCAAATTTCAAATAAACAGCGCTTTAAAGCGTAGTTTCGTGCGGCTTAACTCCGTATTAGGTAGTTAAATTTACATTTTACATTTGATATTTTCAGCCGTGAGAGTTATTTCTTGTTTGTTCGCGCTGCAGATTTATGTTCCGATCCGGCGTCGGCACTCGCAGCGACATCTCTTTGTTGCAAATCGTTTACATGTATTTATGGGGTAATTTAAACAATCCCAAATACGAAACACTTCAGCGCCCGCCTGAAATACAATGCGGTGATTACAAATGTACGCGTTGCGTACTGCTAAAGTCACTGAAATTATTGAATGCAGTGTGCTCCAGTTTATACTTAGTGCTTTACGTGTGATGTATTTACTAAATTATTGTTACAAATGAGCCATATCACTACTGCTGAAATTGTAACTAAAACATGTTGTTTTATTTAAATGTAATATGCGTTTATGTATATTACGCTCTACTAACAAACAAATGCACACTTTATTTTGCATTATTATTTGTACATTGTTATTATCTGAAAAGTATGTTTTCGTGTTTTTCTTCTTTTTATTTGGATTATCGTACAGATATGTTGAAAATATTTAATTATTCTCCACTCCGCGAGTGGTGTACCTATTGCTTTATGCACGCTCCATTGCTATCAGGTCAAGGTGATATAGCGGTCGAACGGTACAATGCGTGCACATGAATGTGACTCGCAGTTTATTGGATTGAGACAAGAAGAGAGAGTGAAATTTTATGTCTTTATATAGTTATAACACAGCTTATAAATTCTAAATTAAAAACTTGTAATTTGATATTCTTTCGAAGCAGTTATGGCTCAGTGGCATTGGCTATAGACTGCCGCGCAGCAGGTCCATAGTTCGAATTCCACCGCGAGCTTGAGCTTCACCGCATGGTGGAAGGGCATCTTGCGAATACCCGCCTTGGTAGGGACCACTCTCAAGTAGAAAATCTGTCGCCAAGCACCTAAAAGTGTGATCCGGCAGCAGTCCTTGAGAGCCAGTGAAATTACAGGCACATGAGATTTAACAACTATGTCTCAAGGTGATGGGCGCAGTGCAAAGTTAGAGGTTAGCCCGCTTAACATTAGGTGGGCCTCGAGCTTGTTCCGTCACAATAACATGATAAAAATATCGGTTACAATTTTGTTATCTCTCACAGTATGACACTATTCGAAACATTTTACAGTTTACTACTTATTATTCAGAATTAACCAACACGCAAAGTTCAAATGACCAGCACAACGCATCATTGAAAACTCCACATTCAGAACTCACCAGCACTGTGCGCCATTCACTGCGCGCATAAAGCCGTCAAATTACTCACGACTTGCGTTTAAATCGTGTAAACAGAAAGTACCTGTCTATGTCTGTGCCGGTTTGTCCCGGGAGGAAAGCTGGGATTTTTCACCAGGAACACCAGGGAAAGGTATATGTGTTAGGACATATGCAAACGCATATCGCGCAGTAGCTCAACTTGCATGAAAAGTGATTAATAGGCACAAAATATTGCACCTAAACATTCTTTTCTCCATAAATTGTTTTGGCAAGGTGGTCATTACAGAACTTGAATAACAAGATGAAAAAATACAAATGCAATTGATATTATCAATTATTAGTTATGTATAAATTTTTAGAATTAACGAGAAGGCTTATTAACAATGACTCACTGACAAATTAACGTTATACCATCATATCCACTGTTCGCTTACGTGCGGCCAAAGACTGGAACTTCATTGCTAGAATCTAAAACTTTCCTAACAGTATATTTGTATACTAATTGGATTTATTTAAGGCAAGACAAAACGTCTTTTAGGCGAGCGTGTACAGTCTTTGACAGCATCATCACTTTACTTCAGGATGAGATGGCGAGCGATAAGAATCCTATATTATGAATCAATAGTATGTAAGAAAGTTTCCATACTGTTTACCCCGTGTATATGTGGCACATTTTTACCGCATCTCAAATAACAGCCGGTACATTTTCATCGGGTGCATTTCCCCGTCCCCGTCTCGTCTGGGTATATTCTCGTGCAATTTATTACATCTCTGCATATGCTACTCTGTGGCGTCAGGGCGGGCGTCGAGAAGATTGATTTCTTTATTTTATTCGGAGACTGAGTGAACTTCTTGAATGTTACTGAAGTGCATAACTGGGTGAAATTTTTCTTTGCATGACCACCTGGTTGGTTATTAGATAAGAGAAGTGACTATTAGTTAAAGACCTCATGTAGTCTTATTTTATAGCTGATAGGCTAGCCTTTGACCACTATGTCACGTGATGGTAAGTGATGATGTGGTCAAATATGTTGTTCAGACAAACCTAGAATAAATGTCTCTCCAAGACAGCTGACGGAACTCACCGTTAGGTACTATGATACAGATTTTCTATTTGAGGGTGGTAGCTAGCCAAGCAGGCATTCGGAAAATGTTATGACGACTGCCATCCTAAGATTACAACCTGGACCGATGGTTAAACGTGCCCTTTGAAGCGCTCAGTAGTAATGCCACTAGCGGTCACCCATCCAACTCATGACCTCGGCGGACGTTGCTTAACTCAGCTGATCGGTAAAGAACGTTTAAGCATACCGTGCTAAGAGCGCTTCCAAACGTGAGTTTGGAATAGGGTTAAAAAGATTTTGCAGATGGCACCAAACATAACACGTGACTTTCAGTCTGTTGTTAGAAGAAGGCTTATTATGCAGACTTCATATAAGTGGGATAGGGTAAGGAGAATTTGCAGAAGCAAAACATTGACTGGTATTGAGAGCCACCCAAATCATAAACGACGCTCATTTTCTTCATGATTAAAATATTCATTTTACTCAATACATATTCTGACTAAAGTACAAGGTCATATTTTAAGTTGAGTCTATCTCCAGCTTCATCATCATAAAAGTCTGCGTCATATTTTGTTTAACACAACAACAATATTATAATGTAAGTATTTTCATAAAATGAGACCATTTATATTCAGCTCTTTAATACGTTCAAACGTTTTAACATCACAACGTTATTCATCGCAGACGCTTTAGTGTTTACTTTTTATTTTCTAGAAAACTCTTGATAATTTATTGTCCACCTACGAATTGAAAGGGTTTTTGGTTTTAAATTATTCTGTGAAGTTTCAAGATGATTCTTGGAATTATGCACTCGGTTACACAATGTCATCTTTATGTATGAAGCTGCGACTTGGATGAATTTATATGTTGATACCTACTTACTATTAAGTAAGTGTTTCGTAAAATGTAAATGTTTTATTAGATTTTTAGCTATGAATTTTTTTTTTCACTGTCATGGTGACTTACATTACATATAATATTTAAAACGCGACATTTACTGTGTAAAAATAATCAAAACATATGTTAAATATCCCGCTTCTTATTATAATTATAATATATTTGGTAATACCAAAAACTTTGTTTATAAAGCATAAGTTGTTAAAGCGAGCACTGTGTAATATCAACAAAACCAGAACACTTAAATATCAGATCAGATTAGAGAGAAAAATTAAAATTATCACGAGTATGTATCGAGTACATTAACGATTTCTACATATTCGTAAAGATATGAAAATTTTAAGGACCATCTATGGCTAGTTAGCAGATCCATGGGTCGAATCCCGCCGCGGGCTTGAGCTTCACCGCATGGTGGGAGAGCATTTTGCGAATGCCCGTCTGTCTGGCTAGCGACCACCCTTAAGTAGAAAGTCTGTTGCCAAGCACCTAAGTTAAGCCTGATAACACCTTTGACCACATAATCACTTACCAATACGTGAGATAATGTTCAAAGGCTTACCTATCAGCAAAAAAAAAGTTATCATCTTCGAGTAGAATATCTGTCAATAAGCGTGCGTTGCGCCAATTGGGGATCAAGTTCTCATACTAGATTAAGCATGTTTACCAGTTAAAACCAAACGACCATCGGGCTAAATAGTGTTTAAAGGCTATCCTATCAGCAGTGAAAAAAAAACATTCTAGTCGATATAAAGATTAACAACAACTCGAGGGCGATAGTAAAAACATTATTAAAAATCAATAGTTGTTAAGGCGAAGTTATTGACGCATTTTATATCACCGACAGTATAGAACTCTTGCCAAAAACTCTTTATAAAACTAAAAAAAAAATAAGAGATAAAGATTCTCCTCAAACATTGTCGTTGATTTGTTTTCTCTTTGCCAAATTAAGGTTTTAGTTACTACTAGGATCGAAATATTTTGTGAAATGCCTAAGACTTGATGTAAGTTGTATTTACAAGAGATTGTTTAGTTCATACACATGTAAACATATAAATCTTACTTAAAGATATTACCTATTCCTAAGATTAACAAATGCAATTGTTATTATTTCGTCCGATAGCCCTAATCGGATTTTTAGAAACAATAGAGAGAGCCCCCTTTCTTCTCTGAACCATAAAAAACTCGATAAGCAACGACAGTGACGTCATCAAGAAAACTTATTAACAATAGGCGAGACAGGCGAGATTAAAGTGAAAAATTGTCGCGTCTCGCGTCTAAACAAAACATTTCTAATTGCTTGATTCTTTTATTGCCACTTTGAAATATTATTTGGCGGTTTTTTGTCGGCGATATCGCGCGGAGAATAATTTTATAGCCGACGACATCGCGCGTTAATCTCTAAAACAAGCGAAGGATTTGGATGAATAATTGGTGCCGCAAACAAGAAGCAAACATGGAAAAATGAATGCCGTGATGGACAAAGTGGTTTGGATGTTTACAGATCTGGAAGGAAAAAGAAGTAATTATCAAAATTTTAATGATTTTAAAGTCTCTGTCTGAAATAATTAAGATTTTTCTAATGTTTTGAAGTGACGACGCGGACATGTCTGCCACTATATGGTAAGTTTTTATGACAGATCCAATAGCTTTCTGGAGTTTGGAACTGTGCCCCGTAGATGGAAATAGCCTCGTCCCCTATTATCTGGGACCAAGACCTGTCTGTTGATACGTAGGTGAGACACCTCTGTCACTCCTTTGGGGAATACAGGATTCACGATATATTTGGTTCCGTACTAAAGAACGGGACCCTGTTACTAAGGCATCATCCAATTTTTTTAATTTACTTCTATCTCAGCTGATGGTAAGTGATGATGTGTGTCGAAGATATTGTACATGCTAACCTAGAATTACTAAGTCGCAAAGACAGCGGTCGGAATACACCGTTAAGTGCTTTGCGACAGAATTTATACTTGAGGGTGGTGGTTAGCCAGGCGGGAATTCGTTAAATACCCTATCACTATGCTCTTCATCCGCCTGTCCATCCTACCGATTTTTAGAACTGTAATAGGGAGCCGGTTGAATTTTTTTCAGGATATGTGTTATTATTGGGGGATACTTTAACAACATCAAATAATAACAATAAAATAAAATAAATTAAATTGGGTCCCCATACAATAAACGTTTCTTACTCTATCGTACATTTGGTAAACCATATCTACAAGTTTTACAAAATTACAACAAGAGGAAAAATTATAGTCATGTGCGGGATATGTTTTTTTCTTCTCGTTGTAATTTTGTAATGTACCTAACCCGGGGTGCATGCGTCATTGCAAAAATAAAAATATGAATAAAATACATTAAAAGTTCTTTATATTACAAGTTATTATCTATCTAAGGTTAAGTTCTAATAAGTAATAGAATTTCTTAAGTATCCTTTTGTTTTTTCCTCTAATATATTTGCAATTTTGTAATCCTTTTGTGTATTCTAATTTTGAGAAATAAAATGTTATTATTATTAGTTACTCCAAACACAAAAAAAATATAGTTTTATAGAGTCGCGATAAAAACATGCAGATATTTTATTTCATTCGACACAGTAGCATAGGTCGTGATCACGAGCATCCAAAACTTATAACTATGTGTTCAAGTCGCGAAAGTCTTAAAGTTACTATAAGTTAAACTATTATAAACACGAAAAGTAGTGCTTATAAGGTCGTAGTGTCGTGCAGACTGAGTAATAAAAATTAATACCCAAAACCCAAATCACATGATATGTGAGATATTATCTTGAGGTACTCGACATATTTACATCCGCTTATATAATCTGCTTAAAGCAGTCATAATGAACATGTTCAATTGTTCAGGAGTTTTTCTCTAAAGCACTTAGCTTAGACCCATGCCCATATGAGGTAACTTACCTCTGTACACAAAAATGTAAACTAAAATAGGTAATAAGATTAATCTCATTATTATAAAGCTTCAGTAACAGTTTTTTACTGAAGCTACTGCTTCAGCTACTGTTTCATATATTAAGATTCCGAAATGCTTTGTAATGCCCAACTTTGATTTTTTACATTAAAAACCATTTCAAAATTTTACGGTACAATAAGATTTCTGTATAGTACACACGTTTAATTTTCAATCACGAGTTCATGGCTGTTTAGGTTCCCGAGCACACCTCAGGTCGGATCCCCTCGGGGTCGGAAGATATCCCGGTATCGGTGCGAACTTGTTAATCGCCCGGTAACTGTCCAAGTTGGGCTATTATCCGAAGGCTATATGTGAAACATTAATGTGTACACTGTGTTTATATATTATAATACTATACTTAACTACGACGCACTCGTATCTCTTTATCAATACAGCAATTACTTAGGATTACTCAATTAAAAAACAAGTTTTTGACACAGGTATACGTAAGTTGCTCTTATATCGTACCTATATATAGTAATTTGTATCCTCGTGGTTTACATATAATTTAGTACATACGTTTTATATTTCTTAATAATTTTCTTTAAGTATTTTAATAAATACTTCTGGGTCTGAAGTTTAGAAAAATTTTTGACAATGGCACCCCAGACTTTTTTAATGCCTAATAGTAATGTCCTGCCTGTGACCACTATCTCACCTGATGGTAAGTGATGTAGTCGAAGATGTTATTTAGGCTAACCTAGAATTACCGGCTCTTAAGGAAAGCTGCCGGAACACACTGTTAGGTGCTTGGCGACAGATTTTCTACTTAAGGGTGCGACTTATCGTGAATATAGAGTTATTCTAACCACCACTTGTTTATAGCAATTATTTTTATTAATTTTTGTCGTACCAAAGTCCTTGTCACCCAGCCAATAGGTAGCAATAAAGCCTCTACCTACATCTCTAGGCAGGGGCGGCGGTGGCGGTGGCGACTCGGCCGCAACAAATCTCAAAGTCGCGCGTGTGGCCAACACTTAAATGGCAATCTTGTGTTAGCACTGAGAAAAAGAAAATAACTTACAGTTTTACTTAGTTTTTTACCACTTGCCAGCTTTGAGACAGTTCGCCATGTAGCGTCGGAGAAGGTACTTAGCGAGAAACTAGTGATCATTTTTGTCGTATGTTCGAAAGATTTTTAACATCTAAAAGGTATATTTCTTCAGTGGAATTTATTTAATTAAAATGTTTGTATTAATGTTAATGCTGCATCAACTGAACTGTCCACTGCTGAACACAGCCTCCCCCATTTAGGGTGGTTTGCCATAATCCCCACGCTTGGAAGGCGTATTGGTATCATTCATTAATTAATTTTAATATTAACTTAAAATTCTAAATACAAATATGAAACGTAAATGATATATTATATAATGTATTTGTGACTTTGGCAATTTACAAAATATTAACTTAGACAGTAAAATAGACACATGATTAATATCGTAAATGGTTTTCGACCGCATTATGTGTTAATTTAAGGTAAGTTTAAAACCAGTACCTGGTCTGCAGATGGAGCCACTTTGTGACGTCACAACGGATGAATGCCACAACAGCCACAGACAACAGTTCCATTTTTACTCAAGAGCCGTATACTTTGTTATTAAAGATACAATTATTGCAGTTTTTAGTATTCGGTTCCATTGGTCTAACTTGCTTATACAAACTGCTATATGAATAAGAAACCGAATAGTCGCCAAAATATTATTTCGCTGTCGGGTAGATAATTATGTTCTTATGTTCGTTGAATATTTTGTTTATTAGTCGTCCTAATTATATTAACCCGTAATTTATTTATTATTAATATTGGCTACATTATCGACCTAATGCTAATTGTGCTAGCGGGAATCGCTAACATAACAGCTTTCGTAAGTTTGTCTGGATTTCCAGTTGTTCTCCTCTACAGTCTACAATTTGAATTTCTCAACCGATTATTTTTTATTTTTTTGTAAGCAGGTTCGCATATGCATTTTTTTCGATTCAATTTTGGATATATTTAAAAAGAACTTAATATCCAAAACATGTTTCTGTCGCGAGTTCTTCATCTCACAGAGTCCCTAGTTGTATAGTTTTGAACCTCTTTATGCCACACTAAATTCACAAGATACGTCTTTACGTACCAGTTCCTGTTTAAGTAGGATGTTAAGTTTAAGTTTGGTTTAAGTTCAGCTTAAGTGGAGGACAGTTCGGTGTACACCTCGGGCGTTCTAACTTTATGTGCCATAGGATTGAGTGTGTACATGGTTTTTATTTCAAGTTGAGTATTTAGGGTTGAGAGTAATCGCCCCTTTTCCTCAACTAGTTTAAATTTAAACACAATTTCCGATCACGAAGCAAGATGCGAGCGCTTACGTCCTGAACACTTTACGTGATCATCGGATGTGGCTTAGACTGTAGTTGGAAAGATCTGACTCATCTAATTTAAATTAAAAATACATCATTTTTTATATATATATGTGCGAAACTTCTTAAAATGTTAAATTTACACAGTATAAACCAAAATGTGTATAATTTACTTGGAAGAGTATCATTAGATATAAAATAACGTGGGGTACCTTTTTTTCAGTAAGTATTTATTTCTGTGGACTTTTGATAATAATGAGAAGCTTCGGAACATGTACACCGATACTTCCAGTTTTAAAGATTTTCGATAAATCGCAAAAATATTTTTGTTTTTGAACGTTTAGGTAATTATAGATTGTTAATTATATTAATAAATCAACAATAGCAACAGTTTATTTTAAAAAAATATAGTTTTTGCTGATACTATTGAACTGTGGTTCTGATATATTTACTAATGGCATCATCAAAAATCAAACAATAAAATTGCATATTTAAAGTTAGCTTCATTGGACACTGAACTCTTTCTATATATATTTTTTAAGTCATTATTACGAAACACAACGAAGTATCTATTGTTTTACTTAATCATACCAATATTATAAATAGAAGTGGAAAGAGCGCAGCGTGCAGTGCTCAAAGTCATGCTCAAACTGCCCTACCGTCATCCAACTACAGATTTGTACAAAAAAGTAGGAGTGCCAACTGTGCGCCAATTGTACATACAGAGAGTCACCCTCGCAGTCCACCATAAATACCCCTACCTAGTAAGCACCAGTTCACCAAAGAGACGACCTCCACGTGCCACACAACCTCGCGTTAAAACTACCTTTGCACAACGCCTCCCAGAATTCAGATTCCCTTACATTTATAACAAAATTGATAAAACATGCAAAATTCGAAACAAACGGTTAAAAGAATGTAAAGCTATAATAACTAAATACTTATGCACACTCACACATGACGACACAGAGAATTTGCTGAAATTTGACAATTAACATCTATCACCAATGCTTTTGGGTACTTGTTGAAATACATTCTCACACACACCCCATACAAAACACACTGATGAATATATTTTACCTTATACTCACTGTTATGGACCACACCTTAAACACACTATTCACATACATACTACTCACATGCATACTTATAAATCTATTACACTCATTCGCACCATACATTCTCTCATACACCAAACACGATTACACACACGCTGTTCCAATCCTCTCTCGATCATTCAATAATTCGATTATTATTCTCAAAGCAATCTCGCTTAATGTTTTTACCGCACCATAAATATTTAAACACTAGTTAACGCAACCATCGCGGGTCCTGCGATACAGGTTAGCCTAGTGCAGGACTCTCAAGCACTCTGTTAACCTTCCTAAATAGGTATTTTATAAGAGTTTTGTTACACTTTGTTTACTTTATTTATTAAGGTTAAGTATGTATTATTTTTGGTAATAAAAACTATTTCTATTTCTATTCTAAATCCGAAAATTTTTAAGTGTTAATGTTTTAGACACGTCCACGCTCAGATGGTTGTAGCGATTAATGTTGACGTGGAATATAGATAGTTTAGTTCCTAGTATTAGGTATGGAGTATTCATTTAAATACTTTTTATCGTCATCACTTTTCATAATTGCCGCGGCTGAAACCATGGCACCGCTAACTGGTCAGCGTAAAAGAAAAATAATATATAAAAATAATAAGTAATAATAAAAATGAATGTGAAATTTTAACAAACAGTTGAAATGCCACACTGAGAAAAATCTAAAGTCAAAAGCGCCCTAATGACGGCCAATTTATATGGTATAAGGCGAAAAACCGACCAAACGTAAATACGTACAAAAACGCCTTCCAACTAGAAGGCGTTAAACGAGGTCAGTGAAGGCGAATGTTTCTTTTCGTCTTCATTTAAGGTGTATTTTGTGGTCTTACTTTAATATTGACTTTTGATAAGGCTAATTAAGTCGTACGTTATAGTGATAATCACTGTATATAAACCGCCGTAAAAGTAAGGTATATTTTATGGTCAATACTGCAATTATTATCGTATAACAAGTTGCAATTCTGAAAATACTTTACGGAAGGCGTTTTTGACGGTTGTGTTTATTATAAAACATGGTACATTTTTATTGATTGGTGAAAATCATCTTAAGAGTTGTGAATTCATCTTACGTAGTTACAATTCAACGGTAAAAGGTCAAATTGGATTTAAGCCTTTAAGTCGGTTTTCTCAGTGCAATATCGTAAAAAAAATCATATGCAACTTATTTATAATATAAATTTCATGTTAAAGATATAGATACACACAAAACAAACTGACTAGCGAAAATATTTAATGAACATGATACTATGAAGGAATGCAAGTAAGCTAACCTAATGCTAAAGCATGGCAAGAACTTTGTACATCTTTAAGAAACTGCATTTATTTTCTACAAGCCGCACTCTTGACGATTAATATCAGCCCTTCATTTGAATATCAACTTCAAAATACAAGTAGTCAGTCTCCACCGAAGCTTGGGTAATAAATTTGTTAGAAAGCAAGGAGAGGGTGAAAACTACCAGTCATTATAGTACCTCGTAACGACAGGGGCACGACTGTTGTTCACTCCTACATTTGTTTATTCGATACTTTTTTTATGGCAGCCATTGAAGGAGCAGGGTAAAGTTGATACTTCGTATATTTGGAGATTTGAAATTTATAAATGGCCGTGGTTTATAAAACAACGATATTATTTATGTTACAAAACCCATCATGTTGCCGCTGCTGGAACAAGGGCCATGCAGAGTACTTTTGACATGGGCCTTCCTCACAGGGAGAGAGATACATGGATTATAAACCACCACGCCGGCACATGAATAAAGAATTCTTTCTCTATGCATGTGATCCCGGCCCAGTACGGTTTTAGCTGGTAGATAATGTCTTGTACTAGTGTCGGAGTTTTCAGTGCATCCAATGGCCTCTCGACACTAAGCTGAGATCAAAGACTGCTTTCCTAAGACCAAAACGGGGACCGATGCAATGCCTGTAGCTTTCACTAACTAGTTGACAAGAGAACAAGCACTTCGCGTTATAACTATGTAGGTACCTATACGTCCATATCCAACGTTAAGTGGATAGGTATATTAAGATTGAATATATATATTAAAAAAACATCATCAGGTCGTCTTAATCTCAAGGTCGTCTGTTTGATCCCCGGGTCAGACACTTATCCTAGCAAAGTTTTTTTTATATTAGCATGGATTTTGACTTCTACCATGTAAATGGCAATAGACTCGCTCCCTTTCACGACTTAAATAAAATACTTGCGTGACGATATTTTGTGTGACTTTTATATATTTCAAAATAATTATTCAGAACCAGTATCCCAGAAGACGTCTAGCAAATATAGTTTTAAATTTTCACGCATGTTTAGTAAAAGCCGACTTGAACTACTTCTATGTTCAGTGTATAAAAGTCAGTTTTTTATGCATTAGAGCAAAAATATATTCAAAGAAAGTAAAATTGTTCTAAAAACTACTGTTTATCATTATAATTCATGACCGAAGCTGGTCTCTTTTAGTATACTAAATATCAGGGTATATATATGATATTATTGAAGACTTCTTCAATAATATAATGACAGTTCGATAACATCAAATAATAAAAGTATAATTTGAATTTTAAATTATACTTTAGGCATAAAACTCGTTCTATCCATGCACGATAAATATTGGCCTGCGCTACGAAATAGCTTGTTTTATGCACTCGATGTTCTATTAGATGTATTAGATGTACATCTACTAATTTAGATACATTTTTTATGTGGTTGCGACGGAACAAGCACGAGCACCATCTGATGTTAAGCTGTAACCTCTGCTTACGCGGAACACACTTTAGGTGCTTGGAACCAATACATGTTATCTTCTGCTTTTTCATGGTATTGATATTTAAATATTCAGAACACCTTGCACGTTACATGTTTTAAATGTGTCATCAAAACTTTTTGTATTGTGTGGCTGGTGGTAAGGCTAATAGTAGATATAATGACAGATGTATAATGACAAGTAAGGTAATGACGGCTAGAGAGGAAGTCAAGGGGAGCATTAACGGCCGGAAGTGTGGGTAAGACATCCGGTGTATGAGCACCGGAAGCGTTCCAACTCTACCGTACAGTAGGTATCTCGGACGCGAACGTGCCTCGGTACAATCGATAACTAGTAATAGATACAACTACTCTCTAATTTGACCGAGTTGGATCCATCAAAAAATATTTAAACCGCTTGTAGCATAGCTTGTTTAATCGTCCTTAATGGATCAAAAGCAACATCACCTGCGGTTATCCAAGTGCTTTCGTGCTTCAGAAGGCACGTTCAGTCGGTCCCGGTTGTTGTCTTAGGATGGCAGTCGTTATAGCATGGTGGTAGGGCATTTTGCGAATGCCCGCCTGGCTAGCTACCGTCCTCAATTAGAAAATTCATTGCCAAATCACCTAATGGTGTATTCAGTTTACGTTGAGAGTCAGTAATTATAGGTTAGCCTGAATTACATCTTCGACCACATCGTAACTCACCATCAGGTGAGGTAGTGGTCAAAGGCTAGCTATAAATAAAATCTATATTTTTTTTATGCCTGATGGTTTAGCCTTTGTCCACTATCTCACCTGATGGTAAGTGATGATGTGGTCGAAGATGTTGTCCAGGCTTACCTAGAAGTACTGGCTCTCAAGGACAGCTGCCGGAACACGCCGTTATGTGCTTGGCAACAGATTTTCTACTTGAGGGTGGTAGCTAGCCAGGCGGGCAAAATGCCCTACCACCATGCTATAACGACTGCCATCCTAAGACAACAACCGGGAACGACGGCTTAACGTGCCCTCCGAAGCACGGAAATGCTCAGTAGTAATGTCACTAGCGGTCACCCATCCAACTCATGACCGCGCGCGACGTTGCTTAACTTTGCTGATCGGTTAAGAACAGCTAAGTAAACTTCGCTACGAGCGCTTCAATATATGTGATTTTTGTTATTAATTAGCATGGTCGTATGTTTGATCGTCAAATATGTCGCCAAGCAACTGTCACTTATTACACCTCTCCTTATCAGCCAGTTATAATATATAACAATAGGACTGAGCCAGTCTTCTACAATCTTCGACCATAAAAACAGGTATCCGTTATAAAAAATATTCAACTTTTCCATTATATAGCATTAACGGACTTAGGAGGTTACTTTAATCGATGCTGATGAATTAGGTGCTTGTAACTAAATAAAACAAAATATGAACTAAACAAAATTTAACTCAATATCAAATACCTTTTGTTTGTACAAATAGCGCAAAAATTAGAGAAAATAATACTATTTCCGTTGTATTCCGGGTTCCGAATTTTCAGCACATATTTGTTAAAGTTATAATTGCTCATATTTTAGCGTTACTTATATGTGAAAACTTTTCACTATCGTTGAGGAGGAGTTCCAGAATATTATATAAATACAGCTGCAGTAAAAAAACAAAAGTTACGAAAAAACCTTCAACACTGATTTGTTGCCAAAATGTCCGTAGATAAATATAATTTTTTTATTCGGTAATTCTTCTTTCAAAGTGACCCAAATCGGAGTTTCCGAGAAACAGTACATAAGTTTATATAATTGTTCATCTAAATAACAAACTAATTTTCGAAGCTACGTACTAGTGTTATCGTTACTTCTACATTCATAAAGTGTTATGTTCACAAGAAACATCTCCAATAAACAAGGAGCCGAGTTCATAGCAAGTACCTGGGGGATGAGCGAGCAATAAATCAATATCAGCTTGTTAACTAAGTTTATCTTGAGATGGCCCGTATCGTATGCACATTTCGGAGCACAGTGGGACGGGACGCATTGGCAATTTTAGTGGGACAAGTGTTCAATAATTATGATAATAATATACTTCTGAATTTTTCTATGTTTAAAGATTATTTCTAGATTGATGAATTGTCAAATTATGTGATAATAGGTTTAGCGATTTAAGTGTGCAGAAGTAAAAAAAAATAGATAGAAAAACTGAAATACATTTGTACTATATGTAAAAGGACCCGAAGTTCTTGCGAGTTGTTTTATAGTGGCTCCATATCTTTTTGCTGAACGTGGGAAACAATAATTCAACGAGAAATCATAATAAATATATAATAATAATTTATTTTTTTAAACTTTCGGAAGTGTGAGATATCACTTTGGGGTTTACTGACAATTGAATTCTCAGTATCTCAGTTCCCGGTAGATGGCTATAGGCTCAACCTCAATCACATAGGTCATTATAGCTTTTATTTATACTTAAAATGAAATACAACATATTGAATTTTAAGCAATAGCCCTATGGCTGGAGGCATGACAATAGTAGGGTAAATCAGACTTTCGGTTTATTCTTGTAACTAGTGATGCTGTTACAGTTTTTTATTTGGCAATTTTTATTTTGTTCTCCGTCAAACGATATCCGTCAATACATGTAACCAGAATATATCTAGAAAAACAATAGTATTATTAATGTAGGATACCACCGAATACCCTTTCAGGGATTACAGACGTTACGTACTTATTATAAAGCTAAATATTTTTATAAAACGTACCTACAACATAAACATTTGATTTTTTTATTCAATGGCGGTATGCCTTTATTAAACAAATACTACAAACTATATACAACACTACAGCTACTACAATACTACAGCTACTACAGTAAAAGCATTTGGACTCATAGGGAGTCCAAATGCTCTAAACGTACCTTAATAAAATAAAAACGTATTGTATCCCATTAATTTCTAAGCGGTACCACTGTGCGTCTACATCCGGACAGCGGCGGCGCCCGAGGCCTTCCGCGGAGCGCCCGCCGTGCCTCCACCTAATTTGTATTGATTAAAAATATTCAGCATAGTTGCGCTCACGAGGAATGCCCGCCTGGCTCATGCAGATTATTGGATACGTTCGATACCCTAAGAAAATATTTGAGTTTCGTGTATTTTTAGACGAGCTCGGGTAAAGATGTTATGGTAAGAGTATTTCATGGGTAGGAGGAGCTATCAATGCATTATTTATGAATCAGATTTTTACATTTTGTATGTTGGTGTTTTGAATAAATCAGTGGTTTTATAGTCGATTGTTAAACAAAGAAGGTACGAGCATAAGTTAATTGTTATATCAATTGAACCAGATATATCGAGCGTAGCTTTACCGAATCAGAGCGCTTTCCATGCAAAAGAAGTTTGGTCATATTTTAAATACCTAGTGTTCATACTAGGTGAAAAGGTGTACGTATTTTCTTGACTATATCTAGGTATGTTTATGGCTTTCCAATTCGTTTTACTATTTATTTTATCTTTAGATGTGAAAATATATATATATGTTATAGATTTTCACATATATTATTCAGAACAATTTTTCGCATTGATTTTGGTAATACATCTTTTCACGGAAAACTGGCAAACTGAATAACTGGCTCAGAATATGCAAGCTAAATTGCAATGACTTTGAGTTTAGCACTTGCCATGACAAAACTACGTTTGTATGGGAAGCGCTATGACACTTCCTAAATAATTGTAACATGGCATTGAAAAACGCCTTTTAGTACTTTGCCTAGTAAAACTCATCTGCTAAGAATGCTACACAACGTTATACCTATAAACTTATTTATTGGCAGAATGTGTAATAAACAGTGTTATGGAATCAGTAAAGGGGCGCACAAAATGAATGAAAAATTGAACTAGCAGACTAGAAGATCTTGAACCAGAATTCCGTTTCCTGGTTAAGACCCCAAAACATGTCATGTTATATTGCCATTCAATAAGCTTAAACATTTTTTTAACCTTAGTGGCCTATAACATGAACAGTGAATATACAATGTGTTTTGCTGTCGGTGTTTTGTAGTAATAATATAAACATTTTATAGGTGGTTTAAATAAAAATATAAAATCAATTAGGTAAATAAATTAATTAAAATTTGCTGCCTCTTAATCGTGTATCATATAATGTCATAAAACAATCCATAGTGCGTAGGGCGAATAAACAAATAAATAGTATCACATATAAAGATAAAGGAAAAGTAATGAATTAATTAATACATAAATGTTTTTTACTGACTATTAATATTTTACCTGTAAAATAATTTTAATTAACTACGACATGCGAGCGATTATTTTGATAAATGAAATTAGCATAAAATGTCTTTCTAATTGGGATATATTTTGATATTTTGATTTGACTTATTATTGCACATTTTCTGTGTTCAGTTCCCTGTATCAGCAAAATCGAGCAGCAACATTACCTCACCACAAACAACCAAACAATCTCATATCTAGTTATTTATATCGAAACATCTGAATATGTATCTAATCCACTATTAACCTCCGTAACACACTATTACTACGACCTACCTCTATGTCATTTTAACAAGTAGTTACTTGTCGAAGAATATGGAAGGAGTTGATCGTATTTTTGGTATGACATAGTTGTATGTTGTGTATGAATAACGCGCGGTCCGATGTATTTTTATGAGCGGTGGTATCGAGGTAAACACCGCGTTTTGTTGTCCCCTCCAGATTATTATTTATGTAACGACTGTTTTTCTGTTGTGCTCAAAGATTTCAAAAAATCTTGAAGTGACTTTTATTTGTTGAATTCTTCAAACATAGTAATATTTTTAGAATCTTATTGAATATCACCATCTGCTAGAAAGCTTTTTTAGCTAAACCTCCTCTTTACAGCGCCCATAAAGTAATGCTTTGGTATTTGCTACTTGCAACATCAGCTTCCCGTAAAGCAAACGATGTATTCGGTTCACTTAACGCCTAGGCTTTGCTTCGTTTGATGATTTTAGACTGCTAATTGAGAATACACATATTATCAGCAACAGACCCACCCTCCAGTAGAAAATCTGTCGCCAAGCACCTAACGGAGTGTTGCGGCAGGTGTCCTTGAGAGCCAGTAACTAGGTTATTCTGAAAAACATCGTCACTTACCATCAGGTGAGATAGAGATCAAAGGCTAACCTATGAAGCATAAAAAATACACTTGTGTTGTATTTAGATATTTCTCGATCATGCGCTCGAAGAGTCAAGATCTCCTGAGGATGCTTCGTGTAGAAGCGAAACGCGTCAAAAATTCTTCCAGTTTGGCTGCGTGGCGTTTGTGACGTCACCTCGGCTTAGCAGGAAAATTAAGCGGAATTGTCACTAGATATATTTTTATATTTTTTAAGTGTTTTATTAAAATATTTTAAAAGTATTTGTTATTATGTACATTATAGAAATATATGTATTTTTTTTTAAAGATTCCAAATATTTCGCGCCAACAAATGTCCAAGTTCACTAACTTATTGTATGAACCTCTGCTTTGAAAAGACTCATACAAAAGAAACATTTATAACATGCGTATATATAGAAAAAATATAATTACATACCTAATGACATGACTTTAAAATATTGATTGGGAAGAATATTAAAACATCTCTTACTGGCTACTTAGCACTTAATTTTATACAGACATATAAACTATTTATGTTTTTATTATTTTAGGGTATAACTTAATTTATATAACTATATAGTTTCATAAACATTTGCACGTCTTGCAGACTGAATACATCTACTTAATTAATGTTATCCTTTGACATGTATTCTAGCAAAGCAATAAATCATCTAATTTGATCTATTCCTAACAATACAACTGCATCTTGGGACCTTATAATTTTAAACTATTTTATCACAGCTCATCCAGTAAAGATTAGAGCAGTGTTCAGGTAACTCACCACTTATGCTAAGTGAGTCGCAGATACATTGAATGGCTGTTGTTCTCAAGGAAAAACTACGAAACTCTGCCGGTATATAAGTGGAAACTACTCCGAAAACTCTCTACTTTTGTTTTCACTCTCAAGTTTATAACTTCTGATAAGTTTTGTTTAACCTCCCACGCTAAGTACTTACATTTAACAATTGATAGGCCTTTCACAACTGTCTCATCGATCAAATCGGGAATAAGTGTCGATATTTCCGCTCATTTTTGTATTCTGTCTCCACGAGCCCGCGATATTCACTAATATATTTTCTCTGCGGGTGTACAAGAATCTTTTTACAATCCAATAGCTCGGATGTAGTCGCCAATACAATTAAACCTCAAAAGAACACCGTAGCTCACTTTGTATTTGACCAAAACCTTTACATTCTCAAAAGGGATCTGGGCAAAGTTGCTGTTATTGCCAAATTTATCGTAAACGTTGCCAACACCACTTCAATTTTATCATTTTCATTTAATTTTTAATTATATAATGTACATACTGCAAATTATGCTGATCATGATTTGTACACATATTAAGTGATACAGTCTGGCTCGTTAATGTTAACCTATATCATTGTGTTATTTTAGTGATTGTATTCTGTTTCGTGTGTTATATAAATAAATTATCATTAATTTATTAAATTACTGGTAGGTTCAGTAGCCTATTTATACTTCAGAAGCTGCCATGTGAGTATTTGAGCTTTGATTTTTCAAATATATAGTACTGGACCTACATTAAACTATTCATATATCATCCTTCATATCACGTTGATTAATATCTCGTCAAATATTCAAATTATAATTCCAACTCAAAGCAAGCTTGCTTGTTAGCTACACTCAGTAATATCTGTTACAAGTTCTTTGTCTAAGCACCCATGTCCAAGTGTTTGCACGCTGTGTGGTTACCCTACCAACACGTGTAGTGACCACCCTCCCTGGACACTAGCAGGACAGTCCCCAAATAGTCCCCAGATAAAGGGACCCGGTTAACAAAATTCCGGATTAATCTTAGGACAGTTTTGGACCAAGACAAATATGGCGGACCCCAAACTAAATGCTCGGAAATTATTAAATTAAGGAGATATGTGTGCGGAGGTTTGTTTTGGTTTAACTAAGAGCCGCATGTGTTGCTATGACATCATATAATTTTCTAAGATGGTGCTCAATAAAATCAGATATGAATACTGGCCCAAGTACCTACTAAATAGGTACATTGTTCAATGAAGCAATAACATACGTCGATAAACAGTAAAGTTTATACATAATTAATTGTATCTATTACATGGTATTCTATCTATAATTTTATTATACAATAATATATCGGTGTTATAAGTTAAACGTGTCTATAAATATGAACATGTCCGTGGTAGGTAGGAGCTACTAGCTCGAATAACGAACAAAATTGGTTAAAACAAATTAACCAATATTGTTTTGTCTTATTATTTCATAAAAAAAAATGTATTTATCCGTTTCAATATCATCAGCTCTTTTGTGGTACGGAAAGGGAGGTGAGTAACGTTCATGTTATTGAACTCAAAATTGGGTATTTCTGGTATATATTGGTTATTGGTTCTGCCTCCCCCATTAGGCTCCATTGGTTTGTCATAATTTCCACGCTTAGCAGGCGGCTTGGGGATCGCGAACACACCGTGGCGACAGATTTTCTACTTTGGGGTGGTAAGTTGCCAGGCGGGCATTCGCAAATTGCGCTACCACTATGTTAGAAGGACTGCCATCCTAAGACAACAACCGGGACCTACGCGGCGGCTTAACGTGCCTTCTAAAGCACGCAAGCGCTTAGTAGTAATGCACTAGCGGTCACCCATCCAAGTCATGACAGCGGCGGACGTGGCTTAACATAGCTGATCGATTTACAACGGCTAAGCGAACTTTGCTACGAGCGCTTATACGTTTTTGATGGTAAGTGATCAGGGTTTATGGATGACTGGAGTTTTTTATAAGTATATTAATTTTAAACTTTTCTTTTACACTATAGAGCCAGTAATTCTAGGCCAGTGAAATCCTTCGACCACATAATCACTTACCATCTGAAGAGGTTATGGTCAAAAGCATGACAGCAATAAAAAAAAATTGTTTCATCGACTGCAACATCATTTACCATCAGGTGAGATTGTGACCAAAGGAAAACGAATCATCACTAAAAAACCAATACAAATATCAAGTTACGCGTCTCGAAATTCATCATGTTCGTTTAATGACCGTAGGAGTTAGTCATTCAAGGGTAGTACTGGTACATACCGTTAGATACCTGGCGACAGATTTTCTACTTGAAGGTGGTAGCTAACCAGGCGGCCATTCGTAAAATGTCCGCGGTGGGATTTGAATCACGGCCCAGTATTAATGTCTATGGTCACCATAGACTACCGGGCCATAATTGTTTTTAACTTCTGCTTATCCTACAAATTAATGTAACACCTACTTTGTATTACAATACAAACATGTACTAAAATCCTCAGAGTAATCAACTCATGTATTAACGTAACATTATATTTACAATTGGACTTAAGGGAAAGGTCCAGCTTAGCATTCCAGTAGGCCCGTACAACCGGCCACGTACAACAACTAACAAAGCACCGCCTGTTTTTAAACAAACATCTTGGCCGGTCTAAAGGTCCAAGTGGGAATCCGGCTCGAAGGACCAAGTAGAAATTTACATGCTGTAATTTTAATTAGGATTCCTCAGACCGCAGGGTCAAGACGCCAGTTGGGCGGAGGGCACAATGGCCGCCCTCGGGATAGTTTCACCTAATGTTAATTTAATCCAAGAGGACAATCGGACTCGGGTGAAAAGTTGTGACTTCTAAGACTTGGGTTGTTGTTGGCTGTGCAAACTGTGAGGCTTCGTGACTTGGAGTTTCTACTGCGTGGGTTCAAAACGTTCAGCTTGTTAGCCAGATTATCTGGGATTTAATTAAAAACAATAATGAACCGCACGTTTGATTTAAAGTAGATGTTTTAGAGTAATTAAAAACATATATTTACCGTGCGGGGATTTTCTTTTTATAAATATCCTGTGGTATGTGTACTTTTGTACCCCCCGTGGGATGCCGGGTTAGAATTGCACCTCCCCATATCATCCCGTGGGTGTCGTAAGAGGCGACTAAGGGAAAAATACTGGAAGGTGGGCAGCAGCGCCTTCTAAAGAACTGCCATCTTACTCTGCGATCCCTAAGCCGCCAAGCGTGGATTATAGCAAATACCCCTTAATAGGAGAGGCTGTGTTCAGCAGTGGACGATTCGGCTGATACAGCAGCATGTGTACTTGATTGCAGAGAATAACCCGGCTTGTGTGATAACTTAACCGATAAGATGAAATTCAATCTCTAACAGTATTTATACAAAATAAGAAAGTTGGCTAACATTTAAATTATATGTATATATGTAGTAAAATTAAAATGTTATATTTTTAATATTGTTCAAAAAGTCTAAGTAAGCCTTTAAAATTCTAGAGAGAGAAAGATACAGTTCAATAAAATATTTTATTTTATATAATGCGCATTCTTATTTCTATTAAAGTGAATAACGAAATCTTTGACTATGCCCACTTTTGTATTATAAATCGAATTGAAAAATACTTGTATAATATCATGACCTTTATGTCCCAAGCCTCTCAGTTTGCACACTGCCCAAACGCCTACCGTACCACGTGTTAAGCTGGCAGTGTATAATTAAGGCGAATAATTCACACCCCCATCCCGCCACCCACTCGGACCTCCCCCTCGGCCTAACCTGTCGCCACCTCTTCCTTGTAGTTCGTAAGTTAATGGTACGACTTTAGTTGTTTAGACTAAAGATCAGTCAAGCTAGGATTAATTCCATTTTGATGTGGAATTTGGAGTTTACTATTTTTTATTCAAACCTATAAAATATGTTATAACTACATTACTTATGTCAGCAGCAAAATATTGTACCTACACCTAGCAGTAGGTGGATACAGACAGATTTGATATTTGGTTGTCTATAAATATACATACTAAATTATATCAAAATTGATTCAGTCGTTTGAGCGTGAAGATTAAGTTACAAACACACTCACAAACATTCGCATTTATAATATCAGTAGGATAGGATAATTTCATATTTGTAGGTGTTTTCATATTTGTCGTAATTTATAGAATATTATTTTAATTTAATAAGTCATAATATCCAAATTAGCATTTGCAACTGTAGCGTCGCCTGACAGTTCTTAGCTGAATAGTTTATGTACGTTACTAAAATGATCACAATAATTGTGCGCTACAGGAGAAACCACAGTTTGATATCAACAGCCGAACGTCTAGTTAAGTAAGTGACACTGCAATCAAAGTAAAAAGATTAACATCACTAAAATTTCTTATTTAGGTTTCTTCTCAACGAATGTAATAATTTAAACCGAATTATGAATGTTTCATTTTAAGTCTATTTCCATGTTCTGTGCAGCAAGGTAATAATTCCATAATTACATTTAAAAATCTTATAAACCTTACCGAATTATTATTACATGAATCACCTTTCATTTAATTAAGTAATATTTACAAGTAACGTAGTTTTTGCTACAAAATGATAAACTCACTTTCTGCTCCTTACTTATATGGTGAATACGACTATAATTTCCAATTTTCAAAATAGAAAAGAGATCAGCTGCATCTGTCGCATAAATCGTTCACGAAAATATGTTTCAAAACAGGCTGACACCATCGGTGCGCCCCGTGAAGAATAGACTAGGTAAGAAATATTCACTAAAAAACGGTGTATATGTGATACAAGCAGTTTTAAAAGAGCAGAAAAGAAAAATATGTTTATGAGCAGCAACGTGGTTTGATTTATAACGATCTCGAGTATAAACACAGGCGACGCGTTTAAGATGTAAGAGGGAAGCCAAAGAGACCCAAAATATCGTGTTGTAATAAGCAAAAGAACCTACTGGTTACGAAAACTGATAAAAATGGCAAAAGAATACAAAGTACATACCTAAATAATAAAGCAGCTATGTGGTGTGCTATGCTGGGTTCAGTGGCTTGATATGAAATTGATGCATGTTTTATGGTATAGGTATTTAGGCTGATGGTAAAGCTACAGAAAATTAGTAGCGACATTAAATATTTCTTGATTGGAAAATTTGTAGTAATATATTTTTGTTTTCTTAATACCGTAATCATTTTATGATATAAATTTACTTAAGCAATTGTCATTTACTCATATCACCTATTGGTAAGTGCGTTGGTTAAAATAGAAGTAGGCTACATTTTAGGATTAAATTGTATTGTTGATAGAATACATTTTACTTTTGTATGATTAAATTGGTTAGGATACTGGTCTTCCAGTACAGTGGCATAAGAGCTTCAACCTTATATATTTAACTATATTACACATTATGCCACAAGCTCGTGACTTGGCCCAGCAGAAACATCTCCAGTACAAAACTGCATGATTTATCCCGGGGCTGGCTTCGAACTCATTAGCACTGAGTCTCGGATCAACGCAATCCACTTTGCGGGAAAATCCCATTTTGCACCTCGCGAGGGTTCTGAATTATGATAGCTTTTGAATTTTTTCGAACTTTCTTCATCTCTTTTCAAGGGTGTTGTATAGAACGAAGGGAAGCCAAGGTTATGCTGCAGCGTCTTCTTTAAAGCTGACAACCCTGAATCTGCAATTCTCAAGGCGCTTGGCAAGCTTGGGGATTGGCTTATGGCATACCTCTTGTCCTCCTTGTGAGAAAACCTATATTCCGCAGTGGACGTTCCGATTAATACAATTCATTACGTTGCTGACGTTTAAACTATACTTACCTACATAGTCAGTGACAATTATTCAGTTTTACAAAAACCTGCGTTCGAACATAGTACCTATAAACACCACCGATTTTTTCGGGATATTCCATCGTTATGATGTTTTGTTAATAGAATAAATTGACATTAATATTTCAAAGAGTAAAAGTTCTTGTCTATGGGTTCGGAAAGTGCTTTTTATCCGCTAGGGAGGTAAAGGTTTTCAAAATTTTAACATTTATAACATTCTAGTTTTTTTTTTTCGATATATCCTGTTAATGGTTAAAGTATGAAATTGCCGTTTTATTGTAATGGGTACTTCGAATTGACATAGAACCTTCATGGTTTGATTGAAAGTTTTTTTACATGAGAGATGAGATTGTTCTTTAAAAAATGTGCAACATTCGATTATTGACTTTCAGTTGTTTGTTTTATCCAGCTTAGACAAGAAAAATGGATGCTTCGAAAGATTGAGTGATTTTTGAATACAAGTTCCGACGCGGAACTAACGCGGCAGAAACAGCTCTCAATATCAATGTTGCGTATGGAGAGAGCTAATGAACGCACCGTGCGATTTGGGTTTGAACGCTTTGTGATTGAAACTTTGATTTAAAGGACGCACCACGTGGTTGTCCACACAGGCGAATAACAATGAATTGAAAGAGATGGTGGAATCCGATCCGAGCCAAACTACCCAGGTATTATCGGCATGGTTTAACGTTACCTTACCAACGATATTGACACATTTGCGTCAAATCAATAAAAAAAAAAGAAATGACTGATCTGCAGAAAGAAACTCGTGTTGAAACTTGTATTGCCTTGTTGAATCGATACAAATGAATAGATATAAATAATAAAGGAATATTTGATCAAATTGTGACATGTAATGAAAAGTGGATTATTTACGATAACCGTAAGCGAAAAATGCAAGGACTGACCCCAGGTCAAATACTGCAGCGTCCTCCTAAAAAAGTTTGGAGTCATGAGTCATTGTCATGTTAACTCAGTCTGTCTGAGTATACCCCAGCTATAGGGGTAGATGGACGCTGGTCGATTCCCGCACACGACTATAATTTTTCTCTCGTAAATTTGTAATTATGTAGAGTAATTGTACTTTTAATTTTTAATGTGAATTAACACTGATTTAAATAATTATTAAATCTGTACCGCAGCATTTTCCATGCAAGAGTAAGGTGAAAAATTGTGTGTTGCTCTAGGCAGCAAAGTATGTAGTTTTGCGTTTCGTAACTTTGAAACATGCGTTACTCTCAGAATATTTTTTTAACTCACTTCGTTCATGTTACTTACTTAGAATCCTTAGCTGCTTCAGATTTCAATAAAAGTACTCTTTTTTTATTGCGACAGAACAAGCTCGAGGCACATCTGATGTTAAGCGGAGTAACTTCTACCTATAACAGATGCATTTCGTCACAAGTCACGAATTGCACTGCGTCCGTCCCCTGGAGACATAGTTGTTAAGTCTCATGTGCTTGTAACTTCACTGACTCTAAAGGACAGCTGCCTTGCATTTTCTATTTGAGGGTGGTCGCTAGCCAGGCGGGCATTCGCAAAATGCCCTTCCACCATACGGTGAAGCCTCAAGCCCGCGGCGGGATTCGAACCATGGACCTTCTGCGTGGTAGTCCATAGCCAATGCCACTGAGCTACCACTACTTCAAAATAACAAGTTTGTAGCCTTGCAAAAGAAATAAATGTTTTCGTGCTCTCCTTTTTCACTTCATTATTAAGTTTGCACTAAATTCACATGTAGGTAACCCGTATATTAAAAAAAAATTAAAGCAATCATTATTTAAGCTAGATGAACAGAACACACAGTCGATTGTTTGGCCACAGATTTTCTACTTGATGGAAATCCACGGCTAGCCAGGTCTATGCTGGTGCGGCATTCGCAAAATGCCTCACCAGCATAAATAAAACATGGGTTTATCGCATTCGTAGGACGATACTTATTAGAATTTTATGCATTATAATTATTTTAAATGTTAATGTTCAATTACATATTTTTCTTACAATGCAATATATATAGGTAGCTATACTCAAGCTTCATAGATCTACTGGAAAAACACTTTCATTTACGTAGCTGCATAATATATTTATAATACCTAGTCTGGCCATAAGTTCTGTTACAAACGAAAATGGGACTTCTGTAAACGTCTTCGTCAAAACCTTCCGATGCATTACAATACATCAGCGGTGTTCGCGGCTCATTAGGACCAAGACCCCGCGGTACTCTACTCACAGAATAAGTGATAGTATACAATCTAACAGACATTATGTAAAGTGCCACAATTACGCCGGTGACTGGTGAAAAAGTTGCGTTTTGTAGCGACCTCCCGCGCTGCGGCTGCTTCGTGAACCTTTCTTTACATTGGGAGAAGTGCGATTCAAAACTGAAAGTCATTTCCGCTGGGTTTATCGACTTCTGGTATATAAATAGATAAGATACGTCTTGTAGTGTGGGATATAGACGTATACATATTCTTTAATAATAACTTTTATAAAAAAAACATTAAATGAATGTTTGGAAATACATTTATAATTATGAAAAATACATCTTGTGCCGATTCAGTCTTATGTTTATGCTAAGCCAACGTGACATTCGTAGTATACCCGGAAGAATTTTCAACGCATATCGCTTCAACAAGAAGCGTCATCACAAGGTTTTGACTCTTTGTGCGCACGATCAACTCAAACAATAGCACGAAACGAGGCAAAATTTCACTTTATTAAATTTGATAGGTTACCTTACTAAGAAGCTCTTACGTTTTTCTAAATTATGAATATAATGTATCCGTGGTTTATTTTAAAACGATTTGTTGCTAATAACTATGGGATATTTTGGCATATTATTATTAATTGTTCCTTAAAGTAAATTCATTTTTTTTTTTAATATTGTTATGTTTGCAATAACGCCTGCTATCCATCCCAATACGATGGTTAAAGAACGATAGGAAAGATTTGGGTTATGATGTCATGTTAGCTCAATTGGTTAGAGCATACCCCGGCTAAAAGGTCGGATAGACGCGGGTTCGAATCCCACACATGATTTAAATTTTTCTTATCGTATATATGTCATTTTGTAATTCTATTTTTTTTTGCATTGTTTAACCATTTCATAGTCATAAAGCAGAAAATCAATAATGCCGTCTACTGACTCCTAGCGAGTACTGAAAATGTCTTTGTGAGGTTTTACTTAATTTCGTAGAACATAATGCTCTTATTGAAAATGTATAAATTCATATAATTATCTAGTGTTGCTTGTACTGTAACTACACGACTATTCACAATCCTTACTCTTTCCTTCCACATTGATTGATAACGACAACATAACACGATCTAACACAAAAGTAAGCTCCGCCATTACAAATTTTCATCTCCCACCCCTAGCAGTAAAGGTGGCTCCACACGTAAGACGTCAGTTACCACGCAAATTAACGTAAATAATAACGTCATTCTTCAAGCAGTAGGCTCCCCGACAACGCCCTATATTGCGTCATTTGCCTGCCCTTTATTGCACACCACTTAGCAGGGAATAAAAAGTTTATTTCTGAGTAGGTGTAAAATGTGGGCTTTCTTGTAGGTACTCGCAATGAAAGGTATAAAGGATTGAGTCGCTTTTTTTAATCAACGTGGACTTCCGAAATTCTATGTTGTTTTAAAGTTCGCGTCGAACTATTTCAACAGATTCGGGGCTGGTTTGAGATCTATGGGCGTGAGAGGTGACACATGTGACGTGACTTCTCAACTTTTTAGTTGCGGTTTTTGAATTTCTTTGTTTGATAGTTTTCACGACGCGTTTTATCAAATTATCCAAGACTGTGGAATCCACAGGACTGTGGCTATCCAGCCAAAGTGTGGACACATATAGATAATAGTATACGTGAGTGTTTCAGTGGTGTCAGTTAGGAATTGATTTTCTTCATTTGCCTATATTACGTGAGTATAGGTACATAGTATTATATTATTTGTCCTTTTTTACTTTATATTATATTCAAAATTTTATTAAATTTCAATTTCTTGACAGACTTCTCAGTTCTTTTGCACTTGAACAATAGGCACATGGATAAAGATATTTTTTAATACTTCAAACAAAAATACAATTTTGGGGTTCTGTGAAACGTAACATAACAAAGGTGCCGGTAGATAATTAAACATTGAATATTACGAAATAGAGCTAAATAATATGTACCACATTTAAAAAAATTGTCATCGCGCCTATTTATCCCGAAAGACTATGCCTATAGACTAAATAGGTATCTAAACCATGTAACAGCGAAAGAGGCTATTTTCCGCGAAGAGTTTCAGAGTCTAAACTTGTACCAAAAACTATTTACAATCAAAAAGAACAAATAAGTTATTGTTAAAAAAATCTTATATTACCAAGGGGTTTTTTTTCTAACTCCTCTCTAATCCTTTGGGTGCTGGCTTGCTTTACAATTCCTCACTAGATCTCGCCTTCCTCGCGTATCTCGCGTTCATAAGAATATATTATAGTGATGCCTTTATTTGGTCCATCTGACGTAATGCTGGTCTACCACGTGGTCTTATGCCCTGCACCACAACTGGTTTCATAGAAGCTTCTGATACCTGTGAAAGGGATTCCATAGAATTAGAGATTATACTTATATTATACATATAGAAAATTCTTAAGTCGTAGGTGCCCGGTTAGAATAACGCCCCCCATTTCCGGTAGCTGTCCTTGTGAGCCAGTAATACTAAGCTAGACTGAACAACATCTTCACTCATCATTTGGTGTAACAGTGGTCACAGACTATCCAATCAGCTATAAATAAAAAAAGTGATTTAATAAACAACAAATCATTCCATAGAACTCCTTTTTTTGGTACGGAACACCCTGTGGAGTACTATAGACTAGCATTGACCAGTTTTTACGATACAAAGGTTCGAGAAAGCGTGAATTAACTCGCCATTTTTTGGCTCGCGTTGTAAGCACCACCTATTTTGCATTACAATTGTCTGCTCCGGGTAAGACCTTTAATATTTCGTTTTTAATGTTTTAATTTAGCCAACAAATAACGTTTAATAGTGGTGTAAATAAAACGGCGCAGGATTTGCATACTAGTGGTTTTCAACTCTTCATAAAAATGCCTCGAAAAAATATGAGGGGAGTTAATGGCCTTAAGTACTTTTCTTACCACCTTTGTACTCGTTAAGTAACGCATTATTGAAATCGAAATAGGTTTTTGCGCTTTAAAAGTAGGAGAGCGGAGGAGTTTTATTGCGTCCCCATTCTGTCATTAATGTTTTTGCTTAATATGTTTATGATGACTTTCGCTGTTCTAAGTTATGGACTTTATATTCAGTAAAGATTTTACATCAGTATATAAATACTTCAACTATTAATTAAGAATGTTAAAAATGGTATAAAATATCAAGCTTTTCATTGCCTTCAACCTAGCAAACGTTGCAGTTTTAATCAGAAGCACCTAGATATGATACTAATTATACTAGATCCAGTCTCTACCACATGATGCCAGGACTATGCAAACGTGAATTTTTAGAAACAACTACATGACTTAATTCTGTCAGTAATCTTTCAAAATCATAGGTATGTAACCAGAACATTAGAAGTACATTCATAAAAGGATCTATCGGTTCTTCCGTGATGTTGAAAGGTATTATTGTATTTGACTTTGAGTTTAAAAACAGCACGAAAGTTTGTTGCAGGCGAAGCCAGCAGACAAGAAGGCACACGCTCAAGAAAAGTTAGAAAACTTAAAACACTTCTCTTTTGTCGTCGCCATTAGATGTTATAAGCTATAATAATTATAAAATTTTTCATCAATTCATCCTTCATAGATAAAGTAGTTGTAGTACGGATGTATATTAACTGGCACATATGAATATGCTGGCTATATAATATCTATGAAGCTAAGGTTCGACAATGGATTCCAAAAATAAGCTAGTAAATAATAATAAAACATTTTTGCGAGTGGTATAAAATCGTGGTTTAACAACGAAAAGCCTCAACTTTTAATTTGTCTTATCATATTTAATATGTATTTTAGTCACATTAACTAGAATAAGAACTTAAATCTAGATGTGGCTTTATTTATCAAAATTAGTGGCAATTTTCTTCCTTTGAAGAATTTTTTTGTTACTAGTAGTTCTAAGCTTTGATCACTTTCGTAAAGCTTATATTTTTAACTGGCTATTTAAATGGCTTTTATTAGTGTTAAATACAAAATGAAAAAAAATAACTCATGTAAAACATTTATCTTAGAATCAACTAAAGTTGTAAATTTAATCTAGTACTTGTTGAGCTTTATTTTAGTAGCAACATTTCTGTGAACCTATGTTTTTTTTTTATCTGAAGACCACAAAACTGGATATACATCGTAGCTTACATAATTGAAAATAATATTAAATAATCATTGGAATACGTACTTCCTTCAAGAAGTGGACCTAGCATGTGTATAACATCAAATTCTTCAATCTAATTATATAGAAGTAAGCAACCAGTAAACAATATCATGGGTATTTTTGAAGCTTTCTATTTCAAAATCTGGTGCAAAGAGATCATGATTTTGAATAATTAGTGAAACAAATAATTTAAAATGATCTACTCAAAATACATTTCAACGAGGAAAGCGAACTACGGTGAAAAATATCGAAGTCTTGCTTAACGGTTTCATAACTTTCACACATACGATAAACCGGCGAGTGCTTTAACATATTAGTTTTACAAATTGGTAGACTAAAAGTTTTTCTATCCAATAGGCGGCCACCAGGACGCGGAACTTTAAGTAACAATTTGGAAATTAGTTCTGGACAATCGACTAAGTTATTTATAAGCTTGAAAAGCATCAGAATGTCTGCCATTTTACGGCGTTTTTCAAGAGACATGACATTATAGTAGTTAAGCCGAGATTCGTAGAAATGTAATAAATGGCACAAGTTATCCCTGTATGTATGTTAATTATGATAATAGGCAAAATTGCATCTTCCCTATTCAACTTTTAAAATAATTCACCTAATTATTACAATTAAACGAGAATGAACTAATTTCCTACGCGTTTTTATTGTACCATTAGTAATAAAATATTCACCGAGTAACGTATCAGTTGTATGATTGCACAAACATTCTACTGCAATAAAACACAGACCCAGTATAGGATCGCTACTAACATATCTACTTAGGTACTCTAGTTCGGAAAAAAGCTAAAAATTGGAACGCCTATAAAACCTTACGCAAAATCTTGACAGCAGTAACAAATCCCATTCAAACTCCATAATCACCGTAACAAGGTGGACACCTCAACCAAACCCTGGGCTTATCTGGCGGCTATAAATCTCGCACGTTTGCGCTTCACTAAGGCCCAGGCCACCCTGAAGAGGCAACTTCTTAAATTGAGCATTTGCAATGCGGATCATACGCCGCGGCAGCGTCTGGAGTGAGCCTAAGCCGAGGACAGACTAAACTGATATTTATGGCCGGGACGCACCTCTCTTGTTTTCCTTTATATTGTAAAGTTGGTAATGCTAGGTGCCTCTGAAGCCACGACTTAATACCATGATATCATCTTATCTTGTATACATATAAACCAACATTATCTAAATTCCTTCTTATGAAGGAATTCCTTCTTTGAAGCGAAGTTTGCTAAGCTGTTCTTAATCGATCAGCAAAGTTAAGCAACGTCCGCCGCGGTCATGAGTTGGATGGGTGACCGCTAGTGACATTACTACTGAGCGCTTCCGTGCTTCGGAAGGCGCGTAAGCCGTCGGTCCCGGTTGTCATCTTATGATGACAGTCGTTATAGCATGGTGGTACGGCATTTTGCGAATGCCCGCCTGGCTAGCTACCACCCTCAAGTAGAAAATCTGTCGCCAAGCACCTAATGGTGTGTTCCGGCAGCTGTCCTTGAGAGCGAGTAATTCTAGGTTAGCCTGAACAACATCTTCAGCCACATCTTCACTTACCATCAAGTGAGATAGTAGTCAAAGGCTATAAAAAATGACCTATCAGGCATAATAAAAAATGAGGTAAATCTCTGAGAAGGTTCTCTGACGACATTGGTTACTCTCTGGATATAGTCGTAGGCTAAGTCATAGTACACACTTTATGTAGACTGTGAGGGGAGTGTAAAGCAAATGTAAATCCATAATCTGTGCCTAAAACGAATACGTACAAAAGACCAGTCAATTAAGGTATGTGATATGAAGGGATGCTGCACGTCAAGCTGACCTACTACAGGTTTATAGCCGTTCTGCGTGTTACTGCTTTGTGCTCGTCACCCCGAGATAGACTTTAGGCCCCCAGTAATTTCACTTGATACAGTGGCACTTAGGCTTTAACACTTTAATGTTTGCACTGTACTGCTTACTGACAAAATATCTGACACTGGTGTTATTCCACAAAGGTGAACTGTAAATGAAGAGGCCTATCACGTGTTTTAGGTTGCTATGAGATGCCCTGTTTAACAACACAAAGGTCCTATTAAATGACACAAAAACATATAGTAGAAAGTTTTAGCCCTATAACCTTTCATAGAATTTCTCTTCTCTTGTCTCACATTTATTCGGTAGATGCAGGCGTTTAGTTTAGTTTATGTCATGTTGTGTGCCTTATGTGCAACAGCACCCTACTCATGTCGGCGTTCTGTTCTTTCAGCCCACTCTTTCTCTTAACGACTTTCGCAACATCAAACAGGAGGATACGGGACAGTCCTTATTTAATTATTAATCTTAAGCCGAGGAATTTACTGGAATAAAATAACAGTCACATTATATAAGTGTCTGTGAGTTGACTAACGCAATGCAATACAGGTCAAAGATTATGACAAATGCGGAACCTTGTATCACTATCAGACTGTGTAGGTGTGAAATAAAGGCAGCAATATTGGTGAAATCTCGATCAATATGAGCGAAAAACGAAGGAAAACTTATTCACACAGCATTTGTGACATATTACTTAACTTCTGACAACTGATCTGATCTTAAGACTTTTGCGACTTGAACACTGTTATAAGTATTTAACGGGACTTAATCGCGATAAAAACATGTATATTATTAACCTCAACGTTTCGACCAATGCAACTGATACAGTTTTCATATAATTATAATTTTTACACAAACATACTTGAATAAGTATGATATTTTTGCTACAAGCGTAATAAAGAGTCACATTTAAATATAATTATTTACAAGCGTCTCTTGGAATCAATTTGGCCCTTGAAAATATGATCAAGATTAAGATGTAATTTACTTACTGCTGAACTATAACTATTTTTCTAAAAACCTGTTCAAGTAAAACTATTTAGCACTTGTCGTCGCCATGACATGTAAGAGCAGTCTGAACCTCACGAGACTTTACAAAATTACAAATTCACAAAATTACAAAATAACGAGACTTGTTTCTTTCATCGTATGTTTTTTTAAGGACTGCATCTGTCAGTCAATAACTGTTTTAAACCAAACACCTCCTCGTCGGCTCCTTGAAGAAAGGTGCCCACTATGTTAGCGCGCCGCACTCGGCAATAAACTAGTGTAAACACCCGGTTCCGCCCGCTGCGTCCACCTGTTCGCACAAAGGGGAAGGTGAGGACTGTTTACATGTTTATTATTTATGGATTTATAAGCTAAAACGGCTAGATACGTTTTAATATTGGTGTATAGAAACATTGTGTTTTTGCCATTACTTTTGCACACAATAACTTCAAAGAACGTATTTAGTATATACCTGTATCGCTTATTGTAAAAAATTTACAATTATCTATAGACTGAAATAATGTTTACATGAATTATTCTGGGAGGTTTGACGTCAAGTAACTTATGAATCAAAGTGGTAGTGAAGTTTTCTGAAAATTTCTGGCAATTATTTATGCTTATACTCGTATTCATGACTATTGGCATTTACAAGTCAACGTCAAAGAAACAGAGATATTCTACCTGCAAAAGAAACTTTGTTTCACTCGATAAAATTAGAATATTCGTTTTTTACAGGGTTTTATTAAGTTACAGCAGCTTAAAAATATTTACCACAGTAACAAGTTATATTTATTTACGAAAGTGTTAGTTATACCTACGTATAATCCGAACTTTCTAAGTGCATGGCCATTTCAAAGTTTCTCTTGCGCCAAATTGTCTCCCAAATGGGACTTATTCAACTTTTTTCTCAACAAGTGCAAAACAAACATTTACTGAGCGACCTTTCGCCACACAACACACCTTTACTTGACATTGTTTGTTTGCACAACGCAACATGGGAAACATACCCCGATGTACCGGTGCGCGAGACGTAATGTTTGTGTCTAGTGTAAACACCGCCATATGGTGGCAAAAAATGTTAACATCATATTTTGAAGCTTCATTCATTGTATATTATTATAACATTTTTTTTTTCGGTGATCGTTACTGTACGAAAATAGTAGTTTATGCAACTGTCATATAATAGAGGGTATTAATTCATGAATGTAGTTTTTGAAACGAGCCGCAGGCTAGTTTAATTTTCTTAAAGAAGTATGTTAATAAGATATGCCAATAAAATTCTGTATTTTATTTCATAATTAGAATATTACCGAATGAGATTATATAAAGTCATATAGTGAGTTTGTTAGGTTCTTGATGATATTTTAAGATTTAAAAGTAAATAGTATTTTGTTATTACTGATGAAAACGGATTTTGCCGATATCATGGCCGACAAATTTTTCGTGACTTCTGAAGCTTAGAACTTGAGGAGTACGATTTAGTAATTACACCGGCTGTTGCGGCACGTTTCACGTAATTGCGGATTACAAAAATAACATGTTTTACATGTCCGTCATTATTTATAGTATGTAATGAGGTAATTACAACTTGAGTTCTGGGTTGAACCAGTTATATGTGCAAGTAATAAGGCGTGTGGGACTTTCGTCAAGTCATGTTCTATCGGGTCCACTGAACTACTCATCATCTATCGTGATACTATGTGACATACTCTACGTGATATACTCATCATGATACTGCATCATAAATATCGCATAGGTAGTATATTTATTTTAGCTTCAGACTCTTTCATACAAACAAACTATTAAAGATATTCCACAATGTGTTAGGTATATTGTATATTGAAATAATACCCTTATTAGGGACTAAAACATATGATATTTTTTTTTTAATATTTTTTTTATGCCTGATAGGCTAGCCTTTGACCACTATCTCACCTGATGGTAAGTGATGATGTGGTCGAAGATGTTGTTCAGGCTAACCTAGAAGTACTGGCTCTCAAGGACAGCTGCCGGAACACACCGTTAGGTGCTTGGCGACAGATTTTCTGCTTGAGGGTGGTAGCTAGCCAGGCGGGCATTCGCAAAATGCCCTACCACCATGCTATAACGACTGCCATCCTAAGACATCAACCGGGACCGACGGCTTAACGTGCCCTCCGAAGCACGGAAACGCTCAGTAGTAATATCACTAGCGGTCACCCATCCAACTCATGACCGCGAGCGACGTTGCTTAACTTTGCTGATCGTTTGAGAACAGCTTAGTAAACTTCTCTACGAGCGCTTCAGAATTCTTAATTATATTTAAAAAGCATATAGTATTATGCGATGCCCATAAAAAGTCACACCACAGCAATAAGACAGTCACAAAAAGAGCCCTGATTTTCTACACGCATCATCTAGATGATATTAATACAATACAAAACAATGAGTTTCCACCGTCTTAAAGAAACCCATTTGAATCTGAAACGATACAAAAGACGTCCAAGAATTCATTCAAGTCAACCGAAGCTTGAAAAGTGTACGTCGCGGTGAAACTGGGAGCTTGGAGCCATACATTATTCACAACGCCCGGACAAAAGGTAATGCTTACAAAGTGAAATGACCCTCAGGTTAATAGAAATGTTGTGATGGTGTTTATGTTCCCTTGCTGACGGCTCATGGTGATTTTTAGATGTGTATTTTTGAGTATAATTTTTTGGTATACATATTTTTTTACCTTAAGATTATTTTACGTTTGACGACGACTTATAACTAGGAATATCATTAACGGTTGCTTATGGTTTCAATGGATCAATTCACTTCATCAATTCACATCACAATTTCTAACATTAGGAACACGGTTTAATTATTCAGTTCATAGGTTGAGTTAAAAACAAAAATGTTATATTTTTTATAATTAATATGGTCAACATTTTAAACTATCAATCCTATCACTGTTTTTAACTCATTAGAATTTCACTGCCCGATCGGTCATTTATGGATGAATTTCTATAATTGTCGTTATCTATTTCAGATATTAATTCATACGGTTAAATACCTCTATTTCCAAAGCGTTGATAATATTTGCAAATAATTATTTTATTATGTACCATTTATAATAAACGCAAATTAATGTGTTGGCTGGATTTTGGTAATAGCCATATTATCAACATTTAGAATACATAAATTGAATTCTAAATGTTGATAATATCCTCATTAATTCTTCATAAAATAATAACCTGACCCCATGATGGACGGCTACAATACTTTGTTAATATAATAAATATGTTAGTAAGTATATTGATATCTTCAATCAGGAAAGTTTGATTGGTAAGGTAACTTAACCACTTACGAAGTTTCGGTAAAATTATACGAATAATAACTCTTATAATAAAAACGGATGGTGGGTATATTCATCTTTCTGTGATTAAATCACTAGTATATCCGTGGACTTTTAATAGCATTCCCTTTAAAATACCGTCCAATCCACGAGCACACCAGCTTTTTTTGACTCAGCCTGCACCTTCCTCCAGAAAGTTAAGCAATTTTTAAACAACCAACTTTATTCAGTCAAATTTGTACAGTGACAGTTGCAGCCTTGTTCCGAGTCCAACTTGTACTTGTAGTTGGGCCACGAAAAGTGCTGCTTATGAATATAACTAAAGTGAATGTTAAAGTTACCCGAGTGCTATCTGGATATCAAATCCCTGTTTATTCTTTATTACCTACACCAGACTATTCCTAAATCAAATGAAAGTTTATTTGATAGATTATTTTATTTCGCAATGGAAAAGAGAGTAACGATTTTGGCCTTCATGTTTTCAGTTTTTATTCGAGTGAGCATACATAACTACTCAAGTGAGCTTTTTAAAAACGGAAAACATCTTCAAGGTACTGTATCACATGGATGCTACATGATGATTAGAAATAAATGATATATTGACACGATTTACGATACAGATACACAATTTTTGTGCTGTATTCATGATTTCTTTCTATCAAAGAAATATACGGAAACTTGTTTTAGGGTCAGGGATAGTATTTGTCAAGTCCTATAATATTGTATATTTTATTAATATTTTTAAGGCGTACATTTAAAATCCGACGAGGCAATGCTGCCAGCATACTGGACACGCTGAGCAGCACGACAGTGTCCCTATGTAAAGAAGCAAGATCCGTATGTTCCTAAGTTCCTCACAAACACAGCAGCCGATATTTACACTAACTAGGTCCACAAAAACAAGCAACATAGCGAACGTTAGATATATTTAGCGGCTAAACACTGCCGACCACTACTACCAAACCAACGGCTTCCAAAATTGATTTAATAGTAATATTGGTGTTCAAAAATGACTGAGACTTGTAGTTATACTAGCATATAAAGAAACTAGGGCTGTATAGAACACGCGAGCCGTGTGTTCATCATACAACTCTGTGCGGAAAAACGGCTCACATGTCCACACAGGGCAAGTGTATAATATGAAATACCGAGTTCAAGCACTCTGTTTTAATGTTTTGAGCATTTGACACTCTTTTGCTGTCGTGGTTCTCTCGAACGTTAGCTTCTGTTCTATGGCCTGACAGTTAGTTGGGAGGTTGGAAGCGCACGAGTGACTCTCAATTAAAATTATACCGTCCTGTCTCCCCGCAGACGAAGTATACTCCAGTGATACTTTACGGGACCAGATTTTTGTTAGTAGAAAAAATTAAGTAATTTTTTTGTGGAGTACGTATGAGTTGTGATAAAATGTTGCGTTCTGATTGGAAAAGTTTTAGTCTTTCTTCCTTATGTTATGTTACTTTTTTGATCCAGAGCTGATGATATCCTACTTCCTACTATACTCGTTTTACAATAATATTATAATTTTTTTTATACCACTAAGTTGGCAAACAAGCATACGGCCCGCCTGAAGGTAAGCAGTTACCGTAGCCTATGGACGCTTGCAACACCAGGGGTATCACTCGCGCGTTGCCGACCCTGAAGAAATGCTGTACTCCATCGGGAAAACCACGGTGGGAAGCTCGTTCCACAATCTGAGCGTCCGCGGAAGGAAGCTCCTTTGAGCCCGCACAGTACGAAACAACTCTGGTTTCAATGTGTGGGGTTGGATTCCCCGTCGATGGCGAGAGTTGCAATGGTGGAAGGTAGCCGTGGGCATCAAGTCGAATAATTCCTTAGAACACTCTTCAATCATTTTGATAACATTGGAGCACACATTTTTAGGTATTGACTTAAACCGTATAATTAACTTTTCTAGGCAGTTATATAAACACCCCGATATTGTCTTAGCAGTAAATAACAATGACTAGTAGGTTGTCTTAATGCTTTTATTGTATTAGCTGTAGTGTTGTATATAGTTGTTAGTATTTTGTTAATATTGAAAATATATTGAAATAAAGATCGTTTTCTTTTACATTTGTGCAACTTAGAGTAGTGTAGGAGACCCTATTTAAATTTCAAAACCATAATAAAGAAATTAAATGATAATTCATTTTATTTAATAAAGTTGATTCCTCGAAAGACGTCTAATGAGTATCATATTAGCACCCCTTAAAGATACACGGCGCGGTCAAGCCAATTAGCCAGTTAATTGAAGGGGTGCTTTGATCCTTCGCTACTTTGTCAACTGATGCGAGACCACTCTCTACCACTCACCTGCACTTTGGGCTTATTCATTTTTACAAGCTCATAAACCGTGCATTAAGAGTCTTATCTGATTGGTCTGAATAACAAATGTCTTAATTAGCAAGGCCCTTGCAGACTTCAAACCTAAAGGATTGGACTGGACATCAAAGAGCAGTCTACCGAACGGTTATAACGTTTTGTATATGAATTTTAAGGTCATTTAGGTTTTGAAATAAACTTTTTTAATATTATTCGTATCATATACCCTAAAGCTTTTACGTTTATATATCCCCGAAGGGCTTGAGGGCAGTGGTGTCTAAGCACCCACGGCTTTTTCAGTGCCGAAACTGGACTATTTATGAAAATCTTATGTCAAACTATATCTGAGCTAAAGATTGACTCTATGACTTTGAGAATGCAACGCTTTAAGCAATTCGACTAAAATTACATCCACCTAATAATTAGCCCCACGTTGGGCGCCATGATCACTATATTTTTGGAATATCATGTGGAAAAACGAATCATGGTCTCACTTACTATAAAACCACTGATTTGGTTAGTAAAAATAAGTATTTCGCCTTTTCACGGGGTGTGGAACAAGATTTTTTTTTTATATAGGTAATGTACAAAAATGATAATATTGAAACGGTATATTCGAAAATGTAGGGGTCCCAATGAGGACATATAAAGTGCAGAACCAGATATATCCAAAAACTGAGTGTAAAAGTAAAATGCCTCTGGTTATCTCTACCGTAGATACAATGAGCAACACGTAGTTTCTTACAAACAATATATTCTATTTCTAGTGACACGATTTACTATTTACTATGTATTTTTATTATATATCTTAAAACTGTATCATTATTTACCAACAGGTGAAATTTGGCCAAAAACCTACCAGCAAAAAAAGCGAGAGCGTTAAAACTAAAATAAAAAACCACCGCGGCATAACTCCTGAGCACAGCTTTGGGCGCCAATATTTCGTTATATTGTGTAGATTACAATTACACTGTAAACATTCTGGTATAGCTACCTAAATCTCTCAAAACAACACACCCTACCCAACAATAAGCAAGCTCACAAAGTGAACCCTCAAACGACTCGGCGGGTCCTTCCGACCGAAGACATCGCTCGTGACACGCTGCGGAAGTACGCACGCCGCGCGGTCAGCTTCCGTCCCTTTGACCTGCCTTTTGTCCTCCTCTAATTACAACATTAAACTGACCCTCTGCTTAACACCCGTATTAAAACGTATTAAGGTTTATTATTGTTTGTTTCAGATGGGACACAGTTTCGCCAGAGGCATACGTTACTGGCAGGAAATCGTCCAAGACAAGTCGGCTCGGCTGAAGTCACTGTATGTTTTAATGAAGGTATATGAGATAAGCAAAGTATGTACCAAGAAGCAGCATCTTATTTACTGAGTGCTAAGGAGCTTATTTACATTTAAGAAAGTGATGAACTCCACATAATATTATTTACACTCGGATTTAATTTGATGGGCGTAGTAACACAATTTATGAAGTTAATAAGACAATAAAATTATTATAAATAAGAGGTTTTCAGTAGACACACAGAACTATTAACTCATAGCAATTAGCATTTACACACGTCGTTTCTAAGACCGTAATTTTATTTGTATTAAGTTGTAGTAAATAAGTTGATATAAAATATGTTTATGAGGCTTGTTAATTTTTTATTTACAATTCCATAATACTTCTTGATCATAAGTATGAAAAGTCAGAACCTTATGAAGACGCTTCGAGAAGATTTAATACGCATTTAAAATTAATCCGGCTAGGCTACGTGGCATTTCTTAGTTTCCATTCAAGTCGGATTAGCAGGAAATTTGGACAGATTTTTTTTCACTATCTATACTTGGTTTAAATTTTACATGTGTGAAGTAAATGTTTCCTTAAATACGTCAAGGGGGGTAGGGGGGTATCTACCTTTACAATAATAAGAATTTTCTTATTTCAGTACCCGGAAGCTTACAATACGCGCAGGTCCGGAGACCACTTCCGGCGGGTTTGACAAACAGCCCCCACGCATAGGAATGGAGGGTTGCGGACTGAACTCTCTTGGATTTCATTGATTTTTACCTTAAATCAAGTTTTAAAATAAGTTAATTTATATATACTTTGTTTTATATAGCTGACATTTCAAAAACGATATAAAATGCTGTTATTTCGCAATGAAAATAACTAAGGCATGGCTTTTGTAATATTCTGAATAAATAATTAATCACGATTAAAATGGTTGAGCATAAACAATAGCATAACCTTTTATATTTAATATTATATTGTTTTTTCACACTTCATTAATTTCCCTAAATCCATCACACATTAGTTTAATAAAAATTTATGTTGTCTAAATATATAGATACAAATAAATATCATTTCATTCAGACATGCGAATGTTTAATGCGAATATCCAGTATAAAGTACATTAACTGTTGTCAAAGATTCGTCGGTTACACACTCTGGGGGACGGGACTCGTATTAGCGAGGGGACTGTCCACTTGTTTACCTTAGATGAGGACTTTTGGCGACTCTAAACACCTTAGCGACACCCCACGTACGTTAGTAAGTTGACTTAAAACTGTTTACTGCTTGTACGGGAACATGAGTCAGTACGTAGAATATTGTGCGAGATGTTTAAAGAGATTTTGAGGCCATTGATTAATTAGTGAACTGCAGAGGAATAGTTTATTCAATGCCTACTTACATAATAATGGAATATTAGAAACTTTGTGCATTTTACCTATATAATTACAACTAAATCACATAAACCAATTATAATGTAATATCGAGTAGGCCTAAAAATCTTGATATTAATTTTATCCATATAAAAATAATAAACCCCATACAACGATTCTCCCGAATACATTTAGGGTTCCGTACCTCAAAAGAAAAAAATTGAACCTTATAGGATATCTTTGTTGTCCGTTTGTCTGTTAAGACCCATTTCTCAGGAACGCGTGAGGGTATCAGTCATATCAAACACTAAGGTCTACTGTCCCTTGGAGCTGTGAAAACGTCAAACTTCTAAGCCAACGCAGATAAAAGGTACAGCCGTTTATGCCGCAAATTTTCGACACTGGCAAGGGAATCAAAACCTACAGGGTACTTCACGTGAAGTCAGAATCTTGAAATTAGGTACAAGCATATAACTTTTACTTATATACATACAAGTTTGTACGGAACCCTCGGTGCGCGAGTACGACTCGCCTTAGGCGGGTTTTTTCAAATAAGTACTTAACTTTACGGAAAACTAAAAAAACACAAGCATAGATATCAGGCTCATAGAATATGCATGCTAAATTTCACCGCTTGGTAACTATAATTTCACCGTCACCCCTTCAAACCAGTACACCGTAATGCGTAATTACTGCTTGGCGGTAAATACAGATGGCAGTACTTCCCCGGACAAGCTCATTCACAAGGAGTTCTGCTGCTACTACAAATGTCTTACTTACTTATACAGGGTTATTGGTAAAATGCTAACAACCTCTTAGGGGTTACTACTACCTCTTACCTCTTACCCTTCTTCTGCTAGTCCTAACAAACATTTTGAGTTTATTTTTTGTTTTGAAATTATGTTTTTTTATTTTTTTGTAACTTTCTTTTTTGTTTTATTATATGTTTTTGACTGAATAAGCACGAGGACCACCTGATGTCAAAAGTCTGTTGTGCCTATATTGTATTATTTCATATTTTTATTACTTTGATCGATGTAAAAATATTCAAAACTCTATTATCTCGGAGTAGGCATTAAAACCCAAAAAAAATACTCAAAATGTTTCATACGACTAGCAGAAGTCAAGAGGTTGTTAGCATTTTACCAATAACCCTGTATACTACAAAACATTTCTTTAGGCACTACTGTTTGTAGTAGCAGTGGTATTCACATTCTCATTCACTCAAGAATCTTTGCTTAATTTTTTTTTATGTTATTGTTACGGAACTAGCCCAAGACCCACCTGATGTTAAGTGGACTAACATCTGCCTATTACAGACGCATTTCGTCAACGACGAATTGCACTGTGCCCGTCACACTGAGACGTACAGTTGTTAGGTCTCATGTGGCTGGCTTTCAAGGACTGCTGCCGGATCACACTGTTAGGTGCTTGGCGACAGATTTTCAACTTGACGGTGGTCGCTAGCCAGGCGGGCATTCGCAAAACGCCCTTCCACCATGCCTGGTTAAAATAATACAAATACGAATAAGTATATAAAAATACAAATAATTATATAACGTTGTTATGTGTTTGTCCTACTAACTACCCTTTAAAAGTATTTAAACAGTATTCAGAAGCACCAGTTTCTCCGACACTTATTTCATTAATCTCAACAATTATTTACAATAACTTGACCAACGCCCTCCACCCTGCATAATCCATCCCCCTGAGGGTGGCACACACGGCGCTGCAAACTTTACGCAAATAACCAACAACCACCCCTCTCTTGCCCCTCACACTCACCCCTCATCTTGAGAAGGTCCGAGAACAATTTCTTAATAGCTCGTAACTTGGAGTTAGCCGCTTACGAGAAATTAACGTCCAGTTTTGGAAGACGCGTTTGTGTCAACTATTGTTTTGGTGGATGCCTACGGTGCTTGCCTGATAAAAGGTATCATAAGATTATTATATCAGACAATTTCCGCTAGTCACCAGTTCATTGTAATGCAGTAAGCAAATAAGTGTTTGTTGAATGTACAAGAACTTTGACAAAAGCGCTGTTTTGAAATCTCTAGGCACTCGGTGTGAACCCCAGATCATATATGGATTATACTTACGAAAACTTTTCAGTAACGGTTCGGTGCCTGTTACCGTACCCAATAGGTATCATTAACCCGCCCCTATATAACATCGGACCAAATATATACTGCATAACGGGAGTACACCCCTGCCAGAACCTAGCCTCTGCCTGTAACCGATGCAGTTCATCACAAGTGACAAATGGTACTGCACCCATCACCTTGAGACATTAATTTGTTAAGACTCATGTGCCTGTAATGTAACCGGCATACTCTTTAAATCGGAACACAGCTATAATGCGAATATTAGTGATTGGCGGTAGACATAGGTATGGTGGTTGTACTTCTCCGTTCACTGAGACTGTTGTAGTGTTACAAGTGAGTTTTCTGTTTATTATTTTGTAACGGGCCAAGCTCGAAGCCCACCTGATGCTAAGAGGACTAACCTCTGCCTATAACAGATGCATTTTATTACAAGTCACAAATTGCACTGCGCCCGTCACTTTGAGACATAGTTGTTAAGTCTCATGTGCCTGTAAATTCACTGGCTGTCAAGGACTGCTGCCGGAACGCACCGTTAGGTGCTTGGAGCCAGATTTTCTACTTGAGGGTGGTAGCTAGCCAGGTGGGCAATCGCAAAACGCCCTTGCATCATGAAGATTAGAGTATTAAAAATAATATTTAGAGATTGGATGATTTCGCCAAAACTTTCAACTTAGATGAACCAATGTAACCTTCGCCCGTAGCCCAATTATTGTCGGAAATCAGCAGTTTATATTGTCGGCGTTATCGACACGAACATTCGTGCTGTGACTGTGGGTGTCAGAAGAGCTATATAACCCAGTTAATACATTATTTGGTCGTGCGCTTGGGGCAACCACACCAACACATATTAAGGAACCTAAATACTTTCTGCAGAAGTTAAACGCGTCAGGAGCACATGCCCGCGGTGGTGTTTAAGCCAGCAACCGACTGACTGCCATACGAAATTCACTAAATTTAATACTTTTGTCACTGCCAAAAAAGACTGAATTGGCCCATTTAGGTTATTTCCCGTAGTTATGTATGTACTCGTACTTGCTCACTAAACATTGAAAACTGGTTCAAGCATACAATTAAACATTTGTAACTCCAACTAAACTTTAGTCGAAGACGTTAGTCGTGTATCCCGTGTACAGTGGACGAGCGGCTCGGGGCACGACCGATGCTTTCGTCTTCGAAATAGAAGTGTTACTTAACAACTTCTCGTGAGACTTGCCATGGTTTACGAAATCACGCACTGAGTCTTTTAAATGTGCTTTATTGCTCTTGATATAAATTGACCAGAGATAGTTTAATGTAAAGAAATTAAAATAAAGCACGTCTTGCCTGTGCACCTCAATGCAATAAATCGAAATGTAGCGGGTAAACTGCCTACAAAAAAATCTAGAAGGCCTGCCGTGAAACTGAAGTTATGTCTTTTCTAGAGATTTTTTTTAACATCGTCATATTTTTTGTTAACAAATCACATTGTAGGTACTGATATTACAAATATTGCACAGGGTTTAAAAAAGATGATTTTGTAAATTTTACACTGTATGGACGGGATACACTTCAAGATTTCACGACAGTAGTATTTATTATCTATGATTAATATAAATTTCAAATAAAAAAGTTTATACTCGAACTATTCGACCTCTTATTGCAATAAGAGGTCTAAGCAATATGAGGTATAAGCAATAACAGGTCTCACGGTTATGATGAACCATCCTCATTAATCACGATAGTATGATTTATGAGAAGAGTTTATATTTGTAGATTATATAATCACGCAGCGACACCACTTTGAATCTTATTACCAAAACACATTTTAATCTTTGAATGTAGTGAATTTTACCATATTCCGGCAACTGTAATAATCGCGCGTTTTCTAACCCAGTGCGTGCGCCGGTCAAAAGGCAAACACAGCGAATAGTTCGAGCCGCAACCACTTGCTCACTGAAACTCGGACCAAGTCGGGATCTATTTGCGTGCTAGCGCTAATCCTATAGAATAAATACGCACGTTGAATCCGCTTCAACGTATTGATTTAGTTTCTTGAGCTATTGTGGGATCCTGTTTGGAAAGGTCGGTTTAAGTGAGCTTAAGTTGCTGCTAATTATGGTTTATGTGAGTATGTATTTTCATATATAATTATTTTATACCACGTTGGAATTGATTTTAATAAAAATAATAAGAAGCCGATATTGCAGATAATAATGTACGTAACTACTGAAATATACCATTATAAAACGAGATAAAAACTAGATAAGAGAATGTCTAGTCGTAACACACATTTCTGTATAACGAGTACACTTATCGCATCATTTGTACGTTCGTATCCAAAAAAAAACCTTTGGATATACAAATATAATAATAGAGCCAGTAATTCTAGGTTAAGCCTGTCAACACCTCCGACCACATCGTCACTTACCATCAAGTGAGATTGTGGTCAAAAGCTTACCTATCAGCAATAAAAAAAAGTGGTAACTAGTAGCTGCACCTCGTTATTATTAGGACGTTCCATCACGTCACCTGTCAAAATTACTTTGTTTATAACCTCTAAATAATATTTTAGACTGTTATCTCCAAGATTAGTGAAGAAAGAGTATGGGATTCCATCTTCTCCTGGGGCAGAGTCCTGAATGCCCGAGAGAATACCTTTGAGTTCGTTTAAAGTAAAAGGAGAATTTAAGAAAGAATCATCTTGATTGTGTGAAATTTGAAGAGGGTAAACCAATTCAAATTCAGGAACGAATGGAGGAGCTAAATAATCCATAAATTCATCAGTCATACATGATGGGATTGTTCTAAAAGTGGAATCGGAAATACCTAACCTAAAACGTCTGATAAGAGACCACATTTTTGAAGCGCTCGTAGCGAAGTTTACTTAGCTGTTCTCAACCGATCAGCAAAGTTAAGCAACGTCGCGCGCGGTCAGGAGTTGGATGGGTGACCGCTAGTGACATTACTACTGAGCGTTTCCGTGCTTTGGAGGGCACGTTAAGCCGTCGGTCCCGGTTGTTGTCTTAGGATGGCAGTCGTTATAGCATGGTGGTAGGGCGTTTTGCGAATGCCCGCCTGGCTAGCTACCACCCTCAAGTAGAAAATCTGTCGCCAAGCACCTAACGGTGTGTTCCGGCAGCTGTCCTTGAGAGCCAGTACTTCTAGGTTAGCCTGAACAACATCTTCGACCACATCATCACTTACCATCAGGTGAGATAGTGGTCAAAGGCTAACCTATCAAGCTTAAAAAAAAAAAAAAAAAAAAACATAACCGAGCATGGGGTATTTGGAGAAATTGTAGTGCAAACACATCTCCAGCCTGAGAATCTCTTTTCTTTTATAAGTTTTTTTATTATCAGCCATAATTACTAATAAATTTTGGAATTTTCATCTGTCATGTTTAAATTGTACACTGCCTCAGCTTCTTTTCTTATTTTAACAGCATTAGTGCAGTCACTATCCCACCATGGTGGGGAAGGTAATTTTCTATCTGAAGCATTTTTGATAGGGAAATAAGCATTAGCTACCTCTATCAACAATTCAGTAAAAGCTGCAGAACAAAGCTCTGTCTTACATGTTAGGTATATCAGGTAGTGTATGTAGTTTATTATCTATGTATTCAGTATACTTATTCCAGTTACCTTTTATTAGCCTATATTTCATTCTAGGTGTGGGGACTGTATTTTGCACTTGTTTATTTGGGAAAGATGTAATAATTGGGTAGTGATCACTACCACAAGTAGAATTATGCGTGCACCAATATAATTTTGATGCTAATGACTCTGTAACAATTGAGAGATCAACAGCACTAAAATTTTCATTGGGGCGGGTTCTTCGTGTAGGTACCCCTGTGTTTAAAACACAGAGATTGTGTCGGTCTAATATATCTATTAATGACGGGGACGATACAAATTGCCTTTCTCTAACAACAACAAAAATACACTAGGCTCATTCTAGCGTCAGTTTATGACAGGTGGTCTGTTTAACGCTAGCCTTCTTGGGAATCATTTTGCAAGAATTTGGCAGAATATGATAAAATATGTAAACCCAATAACATGCCCGGCTAGAATGTCAAGCCTCTACCCGTGGGTGTCGTATGAGGCGCCTGACGGTAACACACCAGAAGGTGGGCAGCAGCTATTCCTGAGGAACTGATATCTCATACTGCGACCCTCAAGATGTCTACAAAGCGTAGGGATTATGGCAAACCCCCACCCCGCTGTGTTCAGGAGTGGACAATCCGGCTGATACAGTACAGTACAGTACCCAATAACAGATAACGTCATAATGGTAATAGTTACATTAACCATATTTTTATCAAAATGGTAACATTTCAGAGTCTGGATCTGTGTTTGGTAGATGGAAATAGACTTACTACCTGATACATGGGACCGAAACATGTTTGGCGTAAGGTAAATGTTGGTGACTTAGGAAACCTTTGCCTACCCTGTCGGGGAATCTGGTATTATCGTGTCCATTTATATATTTTTAAACAATATTATATATACTTATATCAAATACTATAAATGATGACAATTATTACATTCATGCGTTACTTTGCAGAGATCCATAAAAAATAAGACAAGAAGAAGACAAATAAGATAAATATATTTGTAAATTCTTTAAATATTTCTTCATATCCATAGATTTATGTTTATATGGCGTCACGAGCCGCGAGTGAGTGACAGAGGTTGTGCTTTTATATCAATTAAATTCGTGTGGCATATATTTATCTTTACTGAATTGATCACGTGACGTCATAACTTAGCCACGCTTGGTTTTCACACAGCACTTGTGTCATCCACTTCGATATAGTTATGTGGTTAAAACCTACCTCCTCCACTGTTACTCCCGGCTCACCGGACACCGCCCAAAGCCATCAATATCAACAACTTTAATCCAATTCAAGTAATTCCTAAACTCTCAAGACGCAGGTTAACTTCATGTTAAGTTAACGTGAAACTTGGCTCTTTTAGGGTACATGTTAAGAGGATACCCGTGTTGGTAATGTCGATTAATTTTATTTAAACCTATATGCAAAAAAGAGGATTTTTTTAAATATATGAATGTGTTACCTATAATATTTTGATTTTGACATTTGTCTGTTACATAATATCTTTGTTTGGTTATGTAAATGTCCCTTGTCTATCACATTGATACACTTTGATGCGACGCGTGATTGAAATGCTGACACTTATTTGGCTCAACGAATAATTATTGCAATCCAACGGCGAAATGCTGCAAGCATATTTGGCATGTTCCCAACTGATAATAAGCATTTGGACTGCCTATAAGCCTGCAATGGCCTGCAATTTTTGTTGCTTATATGATTTCGTAGTTGTAAATATAGTGTTGTATATAATTCGAGCGTTCATAAATTTTATTTTATCAACTTCCATTAAATGGATGTGAGTATATAAGGGTGATTGGCGCGGGGTCGAATACCGCACATAACTATATTTTTTCCTCTAGTAGTTTTGTAATTACATTGTGTAGTTGAAAGTCAATATTTGAAATAATCTACGTCTATTATTTTTTTACTGATCTCACTTAATGGTAAATGATGGATGATGCAGTTGAAGATAATGTATAGTAATAATTTAGCCATTGTCTCTTAAGGACAGCTGCCGTATGACACATTTTTATATATGGACCATTAGGAGCTTGGCGACAATTTTTATAGTGGCTGCTAGGGTAGTAGGCATTCACAAAATACCTGACTAGCATGCGGTAATAACCAGGCTCACACGGCGGGATTCGAAACTTCGAACTTGGCGCGGTAGTGTCATTGTTACTGGCCTATCACTATTAATTAATAATATTATGTAAGTATATATGGAAGAATATCTTTTTGATCCATAAGTCCAAAGTGCAAAGCATTTAAATGAGACCAAACTGTGTTTGTGAAACGCGTTATCCCCTTAAGAAGTAGTTGCATTGCAAAGGCGGAGGTGCAGATTAGGTGATAGTTAGTGCCGACGTGGTCAGAATTTAATTAATGTTGAATAGTTGCGAACGGACGAGTGAACCGAGCTTATACCTTGCATAGTCTAATCGGGCGAGCGAGCAGATGAGGCCAGTAGCTTGCAAAGACAGATGGAAGGTTGTCAGTGTGGAACATTTTCAAGTAATCTCTGTACAGGAAAACTATCAGAAGGAATGGAATAGAAATGAAATATTACGGCAGAAAAGCCTATATCCTATAATATTATACTGAGATATCTATTTAAATGCTGGGTTTTAGTTGAGTCATCGCGTGTTTCAGGCGAATCATTTTAGGGAGGAATCTACCGTTAAGTTTTCTTACTTTACGTACTATCTTTAAAATAGCTTGAGTATGATAGTTTTTGTCAAATTATGAAACAATGATGGCTAAGCGGTAATAGCTATGGACTGCCGTGTTGCAGGTCCATTGTTCAATCCCTACCTCCTGGTTGAGTTTCACCGCGCGGTGGAAGGGCATTTTGTGAATGCTCGCATGTCTAGCTACCACCATCAAGTAGAAATCTGTCACCAAGCACTTAAATATGATTTTCGGCAGCAGTCTTTGAGAGCCAGTTAAATTTTATATTTGAACATCAAGTGGCTCTCGTACTTGTTCCATCGTATTAAAAAAAAACTACTGTCTATCTCCTAGTATCTATCACTTCGAGATTCTATTTTACTTTTGATACAATATTTCATCGTGGTTCATAAGCTGCATAAACTTCCAAAGTTAAAATAAAGTTTAAGCAGAATCAATATAATTTAAATGAAACATATTTAACGAATATAACTTAAAATAACCGGTAACCTCTGTCTATAACAGATGCATATTTTCGTCTCAAGTTACTTACTGCACAGCACTCATCACCCTGAGATGTACAATACTTTTGTGCGCCTGTAATTTCATAATTACTGGTTCTCGAGGAATGCTGCCGGAGTACATTGTTAGATGTTTGACGACAGATTTTATACTTGATAATAGAAATAATTTAATTTAAAGTATTTATTTGAAAAGTAACAATATTTTAATAGTTAATTAAACACCAATATGTACTGGTTTAACTGTTTATAATCTACGAGTATGTTACGTCAAGACTCAGACACCCATCCAAACTTTAAATCCAATAACCAAGTAGACGAGAAAGTGATTCTACCTCGTGTCTTCATTATGAAATACTGAATGCTCAATCTAAGGTACTATCTACATCAGAACGCGTCGCTCATCTAAGAGGTGAATTAAATTTGCAACTATGGGCACTTATTTTATAGTAGACATCTTTTAGCGACATTAAACAAAAACACGCCGGAAAATGTGAGTTAATAGGTATTTAATAGTGTTCGGACCGATCAATTTCGCGGGCAATTGGAACACACCGCTTTGCTAGTTATCTTTTTGTGATGTATGGAATTTTTGTACGTGAGATTATCTAAACTTTTTTGCAATTTATTCTACTTTTAGCACCCCTTGGAATTACTTGAAAATTACTTGATAGTTTTTTGTTTTGTTTGAGCGTATTGTTCTACGCTAATAATTTGTGATTGTGATTTGTGATATTGCGTGACGTTGGAGCCTCAAAGGACTGGATGGTAATCGTAAGTACCCTAGTAGTAGAGACAATCTGGCCAGATAGGTTTCCCTATGGTACGAAGGCTAAGGGGATCAACGACGGAGCGGAGAAAACCCTGCATCATTCTGTAGGTACCTCATCACATTTGAACCATACCCTTTTCTTGTATTTTACTTGTGTTTTTCAGCCTTCCCGGTGTATCGCCGGAGTTAAGCATTCAAAACAGATTGTCCGGGTGGAGGACTCTGCCTTGCATGCCTGCCTGGGCAATCTGGAATCTTAACAAATAGGTAAGCTAATAACATTTGGTCGTAGCCCGGCCTGTGTGGAAATTCGTTATATCGCGCGTATTTAGTAAGTTGAGTACATATTATCAAGGTATAGAAAGCTGCACTAAATTGGCATACAAATTATCCCATGTCTAAAGGTTTTCAATTCTTTCCGAGGGTGAATGACAGCCAAATGTCACTGTTTTTCATTCCTAAAAGCTAGTTTTCATTCATATAACATATAACCATTTACCAATAAGAGAAATGGACCTAAAAACAATGTCTGCCCAGGTAGTTTCCCATATTGATAAAGCCCTAGAAAGCAGTTGAGCAACCAATGTGTTCATTTTTCAATTTAGATCAATTTAGTCAAGACTTATTCGTTAAGCATTTTCGTCAGTCGTTGCATACCAAATGACAATGTTGGAATACCTAGGTTAGGTCTGCTTAATTTGATTGAAGACAATTAATTTACCGTTATGAAACTTAAATCAATTTTGAATTATAAACATCAGTCGAGGAATAACTTATAGATAGACCGTTGTGAAATGAATAATCCTTAAGCTTCCAAGTAATTGATTGAACCAAAGTTTGATTGGTCGTATCCGGCCAACCTTCGGGCTCCTTTCAGACGTACAATACGCTTCGTGCAACTTCAGGCTGAGGTTACTATTTGTACTTCGTAACAGTAATCAATAGGTATTTATCTACTTCAATTAATGGTGTTCATCGTTCAAACATGTTATCTTAGAAAGATTAAATGATGATGGGTTATACCTACTTGAGATGAAAAAAATCTTAGAGATAACGTTTTATGATAATACATAAAACTAATTATGAACGGAAAAGTTTTATCTTGGGTTTTTGTTAAGACCAGCTACCTTTCTGATGCTAACCATTATTGTGAGTGCTCGTTGGTAGTATCCTACCCTTTTTGCTTTCTCATCATGACATCGAGATGTTAAGAATTCCAACTGTTTGGCTAAATTGCAGCAACATCGGACTCACATCGACGTTAGTGATGGCGTGCTTAACAATGGAAGCATTTTTCCTTAATTTGCCTTCACAACATCTAACAAGAGGAAATGAAACAGTCCTTATATGCGTAAGTCGGGAACAATGCAGGAGATTTTGTAAACAAATTTATTTTAACACATACATACCTATAACGAACTAAAAAACTATAACGAAATATAAAGTTAGGCATGCCCGTTTATTGTTTTTACCTAATAACTAAATAGCGAGTATCGCTCGTAATCACCTTATGACATATTTGTCATATGTTTTTTTTTTATGTTATTGTGACGGCACAAGCCCGAGGCCCACCTGATGTTAAGTGGATATAACTGCCTATAACTGATGCATTTCGTCAACGACGAATTGCACTGTGCCCGTCACACTGAGACGTACAGTTGTTAAGTTTCATATGCCTGTAATTTTACTGGCTCTCAAGAGCAGCTGCTGGAACACACCGTTAAGTGCTTGGCGATAGATTTTCTACTTAAGGGTGGTGGCTAGCCAGGCGGGCATTCGCAATATGCCCTTCCACCATGCGGTGAAGCTCAAGCCCGCGGCGGTATTCGAACCATGGATCTGCTGCACGGCAGTCCATAGCCAATGCCACTGAGCCATCACTGCTACAATACTTTACATAATTATCGTAAGGCCATTATCAGGAGTAGATGCTGTCAACATAAATGCGTTGGATGCGTATTTGACTTAAAACTACCATCTGTGTTAATGTTAAACTTAAGTACGTATACTTGTACCTTTTAATATATTTATTTAGGTACTTAATTAACTATTTAGTTCAAATTTTATTTATTTGCATTTATAAGAATATTGTAATATAATGTATTTTATTGCTGGAACTTTGGCGTATGATTAAAATCTTAATAAATAATGGTGTGATAGAATCAAAGAAATCAAATTATATAACTATGTTATACAAAACCATGATAAGTATAAAATAATGTTGCTGGCGTAATTACATATTACGTCGGCGACAAGTGGTGAAATTCGATCACTATCGGATTGCGTACAAGTGAAAGAGAGGCAGCGATGCTGAAATCACGATCAATTTGGTTGAAAGAAAGCTAAACACAAAAGTAATACCTTATATTGAAAATATTACTTAAGAGGAACGGGAAGAGAAGGTCCTACAGAAAAATAGGTATTTTAAAAAAGTGATGCTGTCTCGCCGCTAAACGCCCGACCAGAATAGTGCGATAAGGACAATTGCAGCTTCTTCAAGTTTTGACTTAGAATTTGCGCATAATTTGCGTTCTGGGAGAAAACCTTTCTCTTAAAGTAAACATTAATCAAATTTAAACATTTTGGTCTTATTTTATAACTGATAAAATAAACTAGGTTTATAGGTTTTCCTTTTTTCTTTATTTATCATTACTTTTCCTGTAAATAATTCACAATCTAGATATACAAGTTTGGAGAAAATACCAGTTTTACAATAACCATTAATTCAAATTTCTTTAATATAATGACAAAAATCAAAACCTATCAACGTGGATATTGATAATAACATCTATAACATTTCCAAAAATCGTCAAAATCTGTGATTGTTTAGGGGGGTAGAAACGTTTTCTCTTTTTGTATGAAAATTCGAGACTTGCCTCCAGTCTTAAGATTTAATAAGATTTAAAATATTAACGAGTACGTTCCAAGCGTATGTTAAACTGCAGTTTATTTCTATAACGAAAATGTTAAAAAAACATGTTTTGGATTTAACTTATCCTTAGAGAATAGGATCAAGAATAACCTAAACATTTCTTTCTTCTACAAACTTAATAAATTTAGTTAAAAAATCTGTTTAAGTAAAGCTGTTTACCACTTGTCAACACCTTAAGATTGTTTTATCCAATTTTGTAGAGTCCTGCGTAAGGATGCGAGAAGCACCCACTGGTTTATTACCATAAGTGCTTCGTAGGCGACGGATGCACGCTAACGGCTGATACAAGGTACACAATGTACCTTAGATTGGACGATTTATTGCCCATTTATCATAATCACCCACCGATGGCATATTACATCTTGTTTCACAATCGCTGTTTATCAAAGTAAATGATCATGCAAAAGTGTATCCTTCATTTTGTTTTGTTTATTTCAATCTTACAACTAGTGAAGCCTATAACGAAAAGTAACCAACGCATGACGTTACAAAGTTTTGAAGCAATGATGGCCGAGTGGTTATAGCTACGGACTGCGGTGCCGCAGGTCCATGGTTTGATCTCCACCGACGGCTTGAGCTTCACCGCATGATGCAATGGCATTTTGTGAATGCTCGCATGGCTTGCTACCACCTTCAAGCAGAAAATCTGTCGCCAAGCACCTAACAGTGTGTTTCGGCTGCACTCTTTGAGAGCCAGTTAGTAGTTATGAAATTACAGGCTCATGAGACTTAACTGTATACTCGTATATGTCTCAGGGTGATGGGCGCAGTTCATTTCGACACTTGTGAGGAAATGCATGCACTTGTGAGGTTGCCGCTTAACATCAGGTGAGCTTCGTGAGAGGTCTGTCATAAACACATAAAAAAAAGTGAGGAGATTATCGTATACTTGTATAGTCGCGTACTCGCCTTTGTACGCATCTGATTCATTCTTATAATTTATTTAAACATTAAAATTAATGGCGGGAGTTATATTTATAACCTTACTATCTTTATTATTATGTATCGTTCGGTATTTCATGAATCACTGAAGGAAATTAAAACATAACAATCCATTATTATTCCCACCTATCAGAAACAGTAGCTGTGAACTATGTCACCCTGACTCACGTAGGTATATAGTAACGTATACAATGTCAAAACAAGACATACCTTGTACAGTAATTACAGTGATGTCATCTCCGAAATAATTAAATGATTCCGCTCCATTTGTGTCCACTTCCATTCAATTACATCACCTTGATTTGTTAAGGGACTCAGAATTAGGGTACTTACCTAATTTTGATTTGGAATGAGGTCATACCATAATTTTGTACTAAATTGTACATTTGAGTTTTTGTTCTTTGATACTATGTCAACTACGGGATAGAACTTTTTTGTCGGCAAATCGTATAATCACATGCGCAGTATTAGTACGTACGAGTCGAGGTACAAGCACATGAATTGAGAACCGGGACAATACAAGTGTCATTTTACTAAAAAAAAAATCATAAGGCAAAAAAAATACTTGTGTCGGTGGAGATCAAGAACCCATAAAACGCATTTTCATACCTACACAGTATTTTTTCTTTGTGTAGCAGGTACTAACATCACTTTCAATGTATTTAAAAATATATAGGTAATTGGGATGTCAATTGTATGAAATACACTACATTCTCAATTAAAAGAAATTGTTTAACTTCATTCATACCAAAACTTAGGCTAACATATAATTTATTATTATAACTAATTGAGATATACATAACTAGGTGCAAATTATATGTGTTAACATTGTATATTAAATCATAACGGTTATTAGTTAAAATCTATCCCACACCTCATACCTACGTACCTACTTAAGCATTATTAATTGTATCAGTCAACCAAATTTATTACAACCATATGCGATCTCAATTCTCCTCAAATTCCCACCTACTTACATAGCCCCTCAGAACTCCAATTTATTTTCAACTCAATCTGGAAGGTATAGGGTTCAAATTAGCCTAGCAATGTTAAGGTGCGTACCTACATAATGTAAAAGGTAATTAAAAAGTATCTGAGTGGTCGCACCGGCCAATAAAAGAACAAGTGTGTACTCCGCATATGCGGCCCGTTCTCACGCCTCGCCATAGATTGGAATTAACGGCAATTAAATCAGATGTGACGCGATTATTGACTGTGGGCCGAGTTCTGTTACTTCTACTCGTGTAATAGAGTCGTTTTAGCACCTATCTGTATTAACATTATTATACTAAGAGCCAATTTCACTAACTAGGGATAACTTAAACGCGAATAACTTTAATTATCTTGTAACCAACAAAATATAATAGATATTTGTAACCATAGACTTCCAACGATGTTGCAGTATTTTAAATTTGACATAGTATTCATGCCATTTATGAAATTTGACAACGGGCCGAGGGTACACTTATCTAAGATTATATCGTCGAATTGGACGTGATTAGCTACATAAACAAAACAAATATGTACTTTTTGCAGCTGCCACTTTGCTGCAGCTGATAAAACATAACATTTCTATGTCCACGCTGCTGTCACATGTCTTAAAACTTCAAATCAAGAAATATTCTTCTCCAGGAACGTAATTTAACAACATATAAAATCTGCTACTATGTTTGACGTTCTATGACAGCAAAGGCTTATCACATTTAATGTATATTAGTATAAATTTTCCCAGTGTTAATTTTACTTTAGATTGGTGAAATTCGTCATTTAATATTAAAAATGGCATTGTCCTAGGTATAGGTTCAAGAAAAGGGTTCAGTGGAACTAAAAATACATATTTTATAGTGGAACTATCTAGGTACCTAAAAACACCACGGGAGAGAACCAAAACAACAAAAAGAACACGCTAGTTGTGGATATACCCATATTTGGAACAATCAAAGTTTATTATTATATCTAAGTGACTAATTCTCGCCTATTCTCGGGAAATCCGGGGTAAACCGTTCGATGGTTTACCCCAAAATAGTTTTTTACCAATTCACAAAATGTAGGATATGGTAACATGTACGTTAAATTACGCAAGTTTTGTAATTTAAATCTTAGGATGTTTATTTATATATAAAAATCATAGAATATAAACATACTTATGTGATAATAAAATGCCGTACATAATTATTTGTATGTCTATAACTTTAGGGGATTATTGGATATGAGCATAATTTGGACATACCTACTTTTGACATTTTATCAGAAAACATTATCTATTATAGAGTTAGAAATACAAAATGGAGATCATTTTCATTACTATTCGTATTTGACTGGCCTAGAAGGCCCCAGGACCCGAAAAACTTACTTCCTAGTTATTATATCGATCTAAGTGAATTCTAAACATAGCGTCAACATACCAACATTCCATCACATCACCACACCACAGTCTACATACGGATATTTAACTCCACAGTCTACTCATAAACATATTTTGCCACAGATTGTACACAGAATTATGTACTTTTATCGCTTCAGACCAATAAAAAAGTTCAGACGGAGCACAGCGTGCAATAGAAGTGAATCAAAATAATAACCATTCTGATTTCAACCCGTTCCTTTTAGCGTCAATTCACATTGAAATGGCAGCGGCGTGCGGCGAGCGGCTTGAAGTTTTACTTACAAACCATGTTCGGCTTTGTCTTTATCACCATAAGGTATACGTACCTATACAATGAAAGAAAACAATTGGCGGTGATGGGGCGCGAACTCCGCGCGACTTGTGCAGTTTTTTCAAATCGATAATATGCGTTGTAATAATAGAGACAGAGTACAAAATGGTTTGACAGTTTGCTGGCCGACCGCTGGCACTTCGGAGGAGTCGAGCCTTATACGTATATTAAAATAGGCGAGCGTGAAACTAACCGCCGCGCCGTGCTCCTTCATTATTAACCCAGTTTATCTCTTAATAACTGTTTAGTGTTAGTTTATCTTTAGTAATCGATATGATAAGTCTATTATAATTAGTTAGTTACTTTATATTTTTTAAATGCTGACTAAAAACTAATAGATACAGTTGTTTTCCCTAGCGTGTGCCAAGTTAGAGTTATTTCATATCAAATTGCACCATTTTTTAAATATAGCTTATCCTATATTTGTTTTGTTTTTGGTTATATTGTGTGATGTCAAGAATAACCGCATTTCCTTCTTTCTTTACAATCCCCATCAAATATACTTAAGTATCTAAAGATACGGAAACGATTCAGTTATTTCATTATCTCCTCTCACACCTAAGTTACTATATATCTCAGTATTCTCATTATAACTTAACCCAAAGCATATTCTAATTTAAATATAATGTTTTTAATTATATTTTAATACTGTATTATGTACCTGCAACCCAACGTAACATAGTAACTACGCATTTGTAGTCTGGAAGAACAGACTTCTTCGAGAAACGACCACCTCTAGAGGAATCCTATCAAAGCGAGAAAATCTTGTATTGGCATAGACGTGACAGTCGAAAAATTCGACACTTCGTTGCCTTGATATCTCTTCTGATAAATATTCTATGTCGAATATCGAGGTCGCATGTGCGCCTGTGATTCACATCACATCGCACGGAGCGGACACTATTACTGTAGTTACCTATAGGTAGGTAACATGCTATTGCTTATATATAGGTACTACTAATAAATACCTCACATAATTAATTATATTACATATCAACTTTCTACCTGCATGTATAGAGTTTGGAGTCGGTACAATATTATTTCTCTACAACACAACACAAGGGATTGCGCTTAACTTAAGCGAATATCAAACACATCACCACACTGAGAAAAATCTAAAGTCAAAAGCGCCCTAATGACGGCCAATTTATATGGTATAAGGCGAAAAACCGACCAAACGTAAATACGTACAAAAACGCCTTCCAACTAGAAGGCGTTAAACGAGGTCAGTGAAGGCGAATGTTTCTTTTCGTCTTCATTTAAGGTGTATTTTGTGGTCTTTCTTAAATATTGACTTTTGATAAGGCTGATTAAGTCGTACGTTATAGTGATAATCACCGTATATAAACCGCCGTAAAAGTAAGGTATATTTTATGGTCAATACTGCAATTATTATCGTATAACAAGTTGCAATTCAGAAAATACTTTATGGAAGGCGTTTTTGACGGTTGTGTTTATTATAAAACATGGTACATTTTTATTGATTGGTGAAAATCATCTTAAGAGTTGTGAATTCATCTTACGTAGTTACAATTCAACGGTAAAAGGTCAAATTTGATTTAAGCCTTTAAGTCGGTTTTCTCAGTGCAGCCATAGCCGTTCACAGTAACCGTAAACTAAAGACACTATTAGGGTTTCACATATTCCTGACGCTTGGCAGACGTCTTAGGGATCACAGTGTCATATAGTAGGAGGCGCTGCTGCTGACCTGCTATTTTCCCATCATCGCCTCTTGCGAATTTTACAGAGAAATTTGGTACTATGGTTGCCCGGTACCTCACGGAGTAAACCCGTGTATTTTCGAACACCATAATTGTGTTTATTCTTACAAAGTTAAAATCAATACAGTGCTTCTTTTTACCTACGGGGAACGTGTAAAAAGATCTGTATAAATATACTCTCGTTTATTCGCCAGCCGCCAGCTTGACGTCAAATTGTCGAATAGACCTGCCTAGAAGATTATTTCACCCGCTCTCCCAGCATGTTGAACGCTACATCGCTCGTGTTCTGAGACTCTAATCCTACGGGGCACATATTTCTACAATATGCATAATATGCTCATATATAATCGCGCCGGTATATATATGTGTCCTCTCTTACTAACTAATCTGAAATGTTACTAAATTATATCCCATCTTAAAAAAACCCAATTAATTTAATATATAAATAATAAAATGGACAGTTACAATACAATGCACAGTTATAATAATTCTTAGCTAAGATAATGAGAGCTCACAAATGCTACAGATATGCACATGTAAAGATAAAATAGCGTAGTTCGATAAAAAAAAAATATAGACATGCCATGTTTGAATAGGACTTAAGAAATAAATGACATCAAAAAACCTCTTAAACAGGTCGATTAAAGTCCGTGAATAAATTGACGGCAATAAAGCATGATGGGCGCAGCGACACCCACTTCAGACGGTGCTGCGCGACGCCAATTGAAGAGGCAACGACCGACAACGCGGCCGCAGCGCACCGCACCTTGAAGAGATACAGCATGCCTGAAGCTCACATATTATAATTATCGTCATGTCGGACTTCGTTGATTCAGTGAGCTACAAGCACGCTACATTCCTCAGGGGTTTTTTAGATTAGTCAAACTTACCAAGTTCTTTGTTTTTTTTTTTTTTTTTATGCCTGATAGGTTAGCCTTTGACCACTATCTCACCTGATGGTAAGTGATGATGTGGTCGAAGATGTTGTTCAGGCTAACCTAGAAGTACTGGCTCTCAAGGACAGCTGCCGGAACACACCGTTAGGTGCTTGGCGACAGATTTTCTACTTGAGGGTGGTAGCTAGCCAGGCGGGCATTCGCAAAATGCCCTACCACCATGCTATAACGACTGCCATCCTAAGACGACAACCGGGACCGACGGCTTAACGTGCCCTCCGAAGCACGGAAACGCTCAGTAGTAATGTCACTAGCGGTCACCCATCCAACTCATGACCGCGCGCGACGTTGCTTAACTTTGCTGATCGGTTGAGAACAGCTAAGTGAACTTCGCTACGAGCGCTTCAAAGCGGTTCGAAGTTATTTCGCACTGAGAAAATCTATAACAACCCATTTCAACGTGGCAATGTTGCCAGCACTCAGGGCACGCTGCCAACTGCGGGCTTGAGTATTTGGATGCCTGCAGTGACCTTAAGGTTGCCTAAAATTATTAAGTTAAAAAGAATACATTATTTTTCGAGTTGCTAAAAATTGAGGAAGGCTCCCCATGTCGATATCTTTTTTTATTGCCCGTAACTTTTTGATGATTCAATCAATCGTGATTATTCAAAATATATTGTTACCTACTAATGTATCATTGGTCCTGTTTATACGGATGAAAAGAAAGTGTATGGGGGATGAAAAGAAACATGGGCACTACCTGTGCCCTTTATACCTATAGCGCGTTAATAATTCTATTTTAATGGTTGTAATGTTAATTTTTTTTTTACTCTTGATATTTCCATTCATACTTGATATGTTTAAAATACCTAAATATGTAAATGTTTAACAAAAGTTTTCTGAAAGGTAGTAGGTAGATAAACAACATTTTCATGCGGTCCTCATGCGTATTTTTGTCGCTATGCTTTCGTTTTCCCTTGGAAACTAAGTAAATCCTGATAAAATATTTTGTACAATGCTTTTATCATAAGTATATATAAATACATTAACAATTTCACCAAAATTCATCCAGCCACTAAGGTGAACGGTAACTATAAGTAGAATTAAAGCGTTTTAGATGTTTTTCCATTTAAAATTTCAGCAAGTATGTATCAGTTATCGTACACAATTACAACAAAAAACTACGGAACCACGACAATCGATCTCTGGGACTAAGTCCCAATCTGTGCTAACCCATACCGTGTATCCGCTTTTACAAAGTAAGAATGAATTACCTTATAGCATTATATCAACAGATGTCTGTTTTATGTGCATCTAGTGGTAACCAGTATCCAGTAAGCAGCCGACGAGGGAAGGTGACGAAACACAATGATTAGGCAGTGGCACCGCGCTCCTCGATCATACCGCGTGAGTCAACGTCGTCGCGCTACCGTCGTGCCACGCCACTCTATCTGGCACGCAGCACGCTACATCGTTTATGAGAACAGCGAGGGAATGGAATGGATTTTTAGTCACCTCCAGAAGAAAAGAAGAATGTTCTCACCCATAACTATGTTCTGGATAATCCAATCTTGATGATTGTTTTTTGGTGGTTTGTGATTAAGAAGAGTCAGGTATACTCTTAATACCTGACTCTCTTTAATCAACTTAAAGAAGATATTAAAACCACCAGCTTTGAATGTGAATAAGCTATCAATCGGGAAAAGACCAAAATGATGATACCTGGTAGAACATAAGCCATATTTCCAGAAAGAAGTCTAAGAATAGCAACAAGAAAAAAGAGGGCGTTGCCATCCTACACGTTAGACGGATTTGGAAACGAATTCCAGCATTATTCTGGGTTTCTGAAATTCCACTAACTGTCAACAATATATATATAATAACTGTAACCCTCACCAAAGACACTGAAGACGGTGAAGATCTACCGTGTACTCTGTATCTATACCATTCTATACAAGCACGAGTACTCAGAAAAGAGTGCCCGAATAAGAAAAAGAAGAGAAATCTCCAAGCTAGTCCCATTTTAAGGGCATCAACTTCAATTGAGTACTTCTCAAGATACAATCAATTAACTGAAAAAAATGATTTGTCAATTGCTTGTACTAGGTCACTAAGTAGCAATGCTCGCCAATGGTTACCAACACTTTAAGGTATGAAATAATTTAAGCAATGACAGGCGGGCAATAAAAACTATGGACTGCCATGTTGCAGGTCCATAGTTCAATCCCCACTGCCGCCGACTTGAGCTTCACCGCATGGGTCAAGTGCGTTTTGGGAACGCTGGAGCCTGGCTACCACCCTCAAGTAGAAAATCTGTTGACAACCACCTAACCACTGTATGTCTCACGGTGACGGGTGCAGTGCAGTTACCACTTGTGAAGAAATGCATATCTTATAAGCAGAGGTTACCGCTTAACCTCGTGTTTGTTCTGACATAATCACATAAAAAAAGAAAAGTGTTAGTCCAACCATGAAAATGTGTGCTCAGTAATTTGAACAATCATGGTATCGACGTCCTAAGTTATTTCAAACTTTTCAGTGTAGATATAATGGATGCGAGTCAGAAACGCCAATATTCCTATAGTGGTATGGAGGATCTGAATAGGGTTTTGTAAATATTCGGTTTAATAAGAACTGTAAATGATGACCAAACTGATTAAGATACGTCGTCGCACCATCATCGATATAACGGAATGTGTTATTTACACGTGAGTCAACATCGGCGTCCTCGTGCTCCTGTTGTGCCATGGAACTGTATTTAGCACAGATCATTCCAAATAGTTAAGATCAAGAGACAGGAGCAACCAGTAAGTATGTAGCATTTACACAACAAGGTACTAGGTAGTATCATTAGCATGAATCCATCTTGGTTGATATCTGATAGACCACTACAGTATCAGATATTCTGCTTCAAAGGAGAGGTGTGCAAACACTACTGTGATTGTAATAGTTACCTGTTTGTTTCCGTTATGTTAAGTCCTATTTATATTTTATTTACAGCTCAAATGTTAGCATTTTTCATCTGATGGTAAGTGATGATGTGGTCTAAGATGTTGTTCAGGTTAACCTAGAATTACCGGCTTTGAAGGTGAAGACAGCCGGAACTCACCTTTAGGTGCTTAGCAATCGATTTTTTATTTAAGGATGATATGTCAGAAGCGCGTAACTCGCTTTTGACATACCAAGAGCCAGATAATAAACTGAGTTCTGATATATTTGAAAATATAGAAATAAGTATAGGAAATAGAAGTGTTTCATATCTAAACTCCTAAGAATGTCTTCAAACAAAACATAGGTCATTCGACTCCACGTCTTTGTCTGGGTTAGGTGGTGTACAATTAACAGTTTGGCGGGGTCAAGAAGAGCGGCGGCATGCCGGTCAATTCGACCAATTGCGTCGTGGGAAACGACAACATTGTGACTCACCTCATCAACACACATAGTTCAATAATCATGTCATACGTGGGGCCTATGGACGGTACACGGCTAAAAACAAAATTATGATTAATTTGACAAATTTTGCTTTACGTCTATGACATATGCTACATACTTTAGCTCCTTAAATCTGCTTTTAACTATGCCTGTTATTTTTCATGCTTTGAACGACACGTTATATTTTCAATCGACATTATATCTTACCACTAGCTTATAGATATAGATTACAACTTATAGAAAATGTACATCCTGAAATTAGTGATTAACTATTGAAGTACATCGCTAAGACGGCAACTGTCGTATCACAATGTTAGTAAAATTTCGTAAATTTTAAAAGATTTTAATGTGCTTAAATATGGAAATGGTAATATGTTTCCTGCAGATTATATATTACACTGGCACGAGTACAATTATGATACCTCACTAGCTGAAAACATCTTAACATCTAACATGAAGTGATTCTTGAAAAGGTAAATTTTAAAAAGGGTTCGGAAGATGAAAGACGATTCATTTTAAGATTATTTTATATGCTTCCAGAAAATTACAAGTATACGATCTGCACAGGAATTTGTCTACCCTCCCGACGTACCACAGACAAGTGCCCGGTTTTTCGTATTGCCATAGTAAAAAGTATTACTGTAACTAAATTTATTTAACAATTTATATAACACATAACTTAACAGTCGGCCATCCTGCATCAGTGTCTGTCCCAGACACAAGAGCTAGATAAGTAGTGTTTCTATATTATCAAATTGTCATTCTCACTCATTACCGATAAAATAATACTTTATATAACTATAACGAAAAGTATACTTACAATGATACAAGTTATTATAAAATAATAATTATACAATTTAAAATTTCAGCAGATAGAATAACAGATATTGAAGTCAAAGAAAAAATAATAATAAACAAGTATTCCATATAAATTTCTCAATTGTACTACCGACAAGAAAAAAATTCAATTTTTTTTATACTTCTCCGGCCATCCTGATACTTAGAATGTCCTCATTCAATGTGAATATAATTATTTAAACAACATATGTTATCTATCACAAACTCAAATAAAGCCTTCATATTATTAGATACATTGAGAGCATATCGATTGTAACGAAGTTATTATAACAAACACCAATACATCCAATGGTTTGCAGTTTATAGTCAAAACAATAATTAATACAAATTATCAAAATTATGCTTGCATGTAAAAATTGCTCTAGTTTCATCTAGTGGTTACAAGTTTGTCCAGATGTAACTTGCACGCACTAGCTGCTTGGTTTTTTCAGTATTAGTAGATTAACTGTGCACTGCTTGCACACAATGGATGCTTCAGCCTCCTCCAGGGTAGATATGTCTGGGCACCGCTTGCACACACTAGGTGCTTCGGCCTCCTTCAGTGTAGATGTGCCCGGGCACCGCTTGCACACACTAGGTGCTTCGGCCTCCTTGAGTGTAGATGTGCCCGGGCACCGCTTGCACACACTAGGTGCTTCGGCCTCCTTCAGTGTAGATATGTCCGGGCACCGCTTGCACACACTAGGTGCTTCGGCCTCCTTGAGTGTAGATGTGCCCGGGCACCGCTTGCACACACTAGGTGCTTCGGCCTCCTTCAGTGTAGATATGTCCGGGCACCGCTTGCACACACTAGGTGCTTCGGCCTCCTTCAGTGTAGATATGTCCGGGCACCGCTTGCACAGACTAGGTGCTTCGGCCTCCTTCAGTGTAGATATGTCCGGGCACCGCTTGCACACACTAGGTGCTTCGGCCTCCTTCATGTAGATATGTCTGGGCACCGCTTGCACACACTAGGTGCTTCGGCCTCTTCCAGTATAGATATGTCTGGGCACCGCTTGCACACACTAGGTGCTTCGGCCTCCTCCAGTGTAGATATGTCTGGGTACCGCTTGCACACACTAGGTGCTTCGGCCTCCTTCAGTGTAGATATGTCCGGGCACCGCTTGCACACACTAGGTGCTTCGGCCTCCTTCATGTAGATATGTCTGGGCACCGCTTGCACACACTAGGTGCTTCGGCCTCTTCCAGTATAGATATGTCTGGGCACCGCTTGCACACACTAGGTGCTTCGGCCTCCTCCAGTGTAGATATGTCTGGGTACCGCTTGCACACACTAGGTGCTTCGGCCTCCTCCAGTGTAGATATGTCTGGGTACCGCTTGCACACACTAGGTGCTTCGGCCTCCTCCAGTGTAGATATGTCTGGGTACCGCTTGCACACACTAGGTGCTTCGGCCTCCTCCAGTGTAGATATGTCTGGGTACCGCTTGCACACACTAGGTGCTTCGGCCTCCTCCAGTGTAGATATATTGTCTGGGCACCGCTTGCACACACTAGGTGCTTCGGCCTCCTCCAGTGTAGATATGTCTGGGCACCGCTTGCACACACTAGGTTCTTCAGCCTCCTCCAGTGTAGTTGTCGAATTGTAAGCAGCCATCATCAGTTGTGCAGTTCATTTTGGGAGATATATGGAAAAAGAACAAAAGGATTTACAAACACCACAACATATATAATTTTAACTTCCAATATAAACTAGCAAATAGCTGAGCTTTGTGATGGCTCGCGTTTATTTTACAACCTGGTTCTAGTGGTGTCATCTAGTATGAAGTAGGTAAACTACGACATATCCGAGTATTAAGTTTAGTTCTGTTGCAGCGATGTTAACTCTTTGGTTTTCTAACAGGTGGCGTTGGTAATACAATAATATTATTTCCAATGATTACAAAATTGTTAATGTAATTATTTTTAAATGGTTGTAAAGTTATTACTTTTTGACAGATACCGCATCAACATATTAATAACTTCATGAAGATATGAACAATTACTGTGTTGAAACACAAATATATAAGCGTGATAGCTTTTCAGTAAAGCGTACTACAATATGCTCAGGTTGTGAGATAGTGTGAGGCAACTTATTTATTAATACTATTAAAATACCCACCCTTACTTATTTAACCAACAAAAAAACTAAAATATTATATATTTGAAAAAGTGATCATATTCTATTTATGTAGTTATCATCGCCATCTGCATAATCACTACCAGAATCCGACTTTACAAATCTTATCCACGGTTTGATTTTGATTGAAAAACATTCTTATAATTTTTTATCTACGCTGCTAATCTTATTTGAAAATGAATATTCTTGGACCAGTAGCGGGTTATTCTTGGTATTAAATATCTTTAAATCAAAATCGTACGCAAAGCAATACAATCTTTGATGACTTAAAAATAGATACCCAAAAGATACACTCTAAAATGGTTTAAAGGTGCTACAGCAGCCAAAGTTTCGAGCACGAACGAGTGAAAGTGTTGCTCTTCAGGCGATGTTTGTTGGCTTATTTAAGCAACAACACGCTGGAAAGCTTTATCCAAATCAGGACAAAGCAATACATCGCCCAATCCCATCGAACTTGCGTCAGTGTATATCTCTGTATAATCCTAAGTAATTTATTATTTATTAACGAAATTGAATTTAGCCAGGTTCAAAAGTATGATTCAACTCTCTTAATAAATAAATATCAACATTCAGCTCGTCTTCTTTTATAATATTTGAAACATAGTTTAACGATACGTTATTAACGTTCATCGTTAATATTTCAGTAGATGGAGAATAAGATCAATTGTTCTTTAGAAACCATTTTTATACCACGCAAGATTAAGCTACCTTGGCATAGTTTAAATGGCTCTGAACACAAACTCATAATTTTCATAGAACCATGGCCGTTTTTAAACGAGTACACCCTAGGACCTATCATGTACTGTAACTGTAACAAGCATCGGTATTGAAATAGAGTGATCCTTTTATGGCTTCTGTAGTATGATCATCCATGTACTGATTCCGAATACTGTGGCCTCTTTTGAAATATTAACTGACAAGTAGATAATTTGTTGATGTTTAGTAGATATTTATAACATCTGGTTTTTAGTCAAAGACTGCCTAACTAGGAATTTGCAGAAAACAGGTTGGATTCTACTTGGTAAGCCTCAACATTTTCATTTAATCCGTCTAATCCAATTTGAATGTTTACTCTATGGGGAACACATTCACCACTAGAAAAACCTTTTATGTTATTAAATTAGTCTTAAATCAACAATCATATTTAATTTAACCGCATTTTTTTCAACAATGTACACTGACTCCTTAAATCAATAAAACTTGTCATCAAAGTCAAAGTCAAAATAATTTATTCAATTTAGGCGTCTACGACGCTCTTATGAAGGTCAATTACAAATTTTAGTATTGAAATATTCTACATTGTACTGCCACGTTCAGCAAATAAATTGTATAGAGCCACTGCGAGAAGAACGGGCAAGAAACTCGGGGCCATTCTTTTAAACATCTTTTAACAATGTGTTACATAATTACTATATAATAGAGTTATTACAATATTTGTTTAAATTATGTAGGTGACAGGCAATAGCTTGGCGGAGGCGGAATTGTCCAGGAATTTTTGTCGTTTATGTAATCAGAAACTGTGCAGTAAGATTTTTTAATCAATATGTTTTTCACATGCAACTTGAATTTCCCTTCTGTGAGCGTTGTAATATGTTTGGGAACTTTATTATAAAACCACACACAATTACCTAAGAAGGACCTTTTATTTGTCTTTGCTAATCTAAAACCTGGCACCGCTATTTTATCTTTATTCCTAGTATTGTAATCGTGATTGTCACTGTTTAATTTAAATTATCTCAAATTTTTACGAACATACATAATATTTTCAAATATATACAGACTTGGTAAAGTTAAAATATCAATTTCTTTAAAAAGATCCCTCACAGATTCCCTAGGACCCATTTTATATATGGCTCGAATTGCACGCTTTTGTATGATAAAGATTGTCTCTATCTCAGCAGCAGTTCCCCACAGCAATACACTATACGACATAATACTGTGGAAGTACGCGAAATAAACTAGGCGAGCAGTAGCTACGTCTGTTAACTGTCTTATCCTAAGAACTGCATATGCAGCAGAACTAAGTCTTCCGGAGAGATCATGTATATGTGGATCCCATTGTAAAGTGGAATCAATTTTGATTCCCAGGAAGACTGTCGCTTTGTCAATAAAAATCGGTCGACCGTTAACCATATTTCATTTAAACTACTATTCTATACTTTCTTTCCCTTCACTCGTTGTGTTGCGAATATTTTCGCTTGAGTTAATTTCGCATGATAAATGTTATGCTGAGTACATCACGTTTATCAGGTTATGCACTGAAATTATTGTGACCTAGGTGACCAAAACGGCGACACTTTTGACATTTCACTACTTTCTTAGGGCACCGCGGGACCATATGACCTGCCTCACCACAATTGTAGCACATAATCGGGATAGAACTATTTATGTTATTATCAGGCCACTTCCTTAAAGTGCTTTGATCACTACTATCGCGAGTGGTTGGATAGAACTTTCTAACGTATTTTTGCATAGATAGTATTTTTCAGAACTTCTTCAGGTTCTTGAAAGTCCGCACCTTGCACATTAATTTTAATGTTGGAATCTAAAATGTCGTATGTAAGACAATCGACAGCTTGTTTACCTTTCAATTGACACCTATTAATCAGCATAAATTTATCATAATAGTACTCTTCTAAAGACTCGTTACGGCGAGTTTTCCTAGACAACATATCAGAAAGGAGGTCACCATAATTTTGTTCACATGGAAATGCAGCAATAAGTTTTATTGGCCACTCTTCCCACGAATATTTAACGCTGTTAATCCGTCGAACCAACGCTTTGCCAGACCTTTTAATTTCGGCAAAGCAAATATTGATGTTCTGACCACCCATACTCATGTGAAGACTAATTAATTTTGCATAACCAATCTTTCATCGTCTGTGACTTAATCTGCGGATCGAAATCCGGTATAGAATTTTGCGCACCATGCATTGCAGACCCTGAATTGCGATCACTCCATGCATTGACTAATTTTTCTAAGAGTGTAGCTTCCGTGTACTGCACTGACCTATGTTTCTTTGACTTACTAGGGTTATGACGTTTATTATTTTGACGGTGAAAATCAAGAGATACGGAAGAATCGGAAAGATTTATTTTTCTACTTGCTTCATTATTATCGTTTATTCGATATTTTCGGTGCTCGCGCCGCCGTGAATGTGACGAAGATTGACTACGACTCCTACCGCGATGGTTAGGTGATTCAGATGACCAACCATCATCATAAACACGTCAGTGCTGTGTGCGACGGCGTGACTTTCTTAGAGATCTACGTCTAGGACTATCTAGAATCTTATGTCGGCTACGAGAACGTGATTGGCAATAGGGAGGCGTCCCTTCAGGTGTAATAGACGCGTTTATTTGGTTTGATACGTCTGGGTTCATGTTTTAACACAGGTTAAGGTCAAGGAAGGAATGAACTTTTTGCTGAAACAATCACACATTGTAAATAATCTGTCACTGTCCTGAAATATGATGAATGATTACGTAATACTTGCTATTTCAACCAATTAAAACAAAATTTGACATTGACAATAATAAAGTAAATACATAATATTACAGATAAAAGGAATAGGTAAATAAAACAAAAATGCATAAACACAAAATAAAATATAGTAAGTAAGGTGCTCGTCTTTGTAGCAAACTAACTGCTTCTGCGGTCTCACCCACGTGGACATTGATGATGGATGATGGCGAAAACCATTCTACACGTTATTCCAATATCTGAAGTGTATACGAGAATGCATTCAAAACCATCTAGCAGCTTGAACGTGAAGGTGTGACGAACATACACGCTCATATTCATACTCGCAAGCCTTCGCGTTTATAATATTAGCGTGATAAACAATCACATTATTTGAGCTAATTACAATACCATTTCTTAAATTCATTGTTGACCCATGTGTAGACCACCATCAGCCCACAGTACAGGCGGAATATGGCTGCCATTTTGGGCCAAATAATTATCAGCATTCTGGCCATACATTGCAACTAAACAGATTCAAGAATTCAAAAACAAAGCATACCTAATTATTTTAGTTAAGATTGATGACATCATGAATAACTTCTTAAACAAATGAAAAGCTCCTCATAATACCTTATAGAGTGTTAATTACCTAGATTTCGTCACTAGTTTCCTATCAAATAAAATTGCAACTTACCAAAATATCCTCAATTTTACCTTAGGGCTGAATACGCAAATGGGTTCACAATAGCACTTCTGAACTTTTAAAAAGGGTTCGGAAGATGAAAGACGATTCATTTTAAGATTATTTTATATGCTTCCAGAAAATTACAAGTATACGATCTGCACAGGAATTTGTCTACCCTCCCGACGTACCACAGACAAGTGCCGGGTTTTTCGTATTGCCATAGTAAAAAGTATTACTGTAACTAAATTTATTTAACAATTTATATAACACATAACTTAACATAAATTATGTGAACTTGTTTTTTAGAAAGATCGTACGATAGAAAAAAACTTCACCTTCAAGAATACATCGCTAAACTTTCGCTAATCCAAGTTATGTGTCTGTATAGTAAATCGTAACAATAGAAAGTAATTTTTAGTAATTAACGAGATCTCACTGCCCTCCGCTCTAAGACTGTCATTTTACAAAGACAACTTCAACGGTATCGAGTAAAATGAAATTTGTAAATTTTTTACCTTTTCAATGTAACTATTTCAATTTAATGGTTCTTTTACCTTCTTCATTGTATCTGTAAAACGACACCAATCTTCTGTACACAATTTCACCTTATTTTCTCATCAAATCCATCAACAATTTCACCAACAATTGCTTTAAAAAATCACACCGTTCCCCTTTGCAATCTCAGAAAAAAACGGTACAAATTGCCTCCCTGATCCAAGGCTGCGTGTCACAGGTATTCTTCGGGTATTCTCAACAAATTGGCTTAATAAAATACTCTTTCTAATTAACGAGCATCTTCCCGGTTGAATTCCCAAGGAAATAGCGGGATGCGGAGGGGAACTCTTAGAAAAATAACAAGAATCACCTCCTGAGATGGGAAGCGATCTGCCTTAATTGCCCGGTGGAACGTAGGTTTTAATGCCGGCGGAAAAATTGCGGTGCCTTATTTTAATGGATCAGTTTTACGATTTTTTTACTGATTGGCGTTCATTACGGCGGTCTTATTGGTGGTCATTGAGAGGATTCACGAGACGCCTTTCGCATGCTATTCATAATTATGATTTTTGGGGAAATAGATTACTGTATCAGATATTGTCCACTGCTCCTCCCCTGTTAAGGGGGATTGCTATAATCTCCACGCTTGGTTGGCGTCTTGGTATAAGATAACAGTTCCTCAGAAGGTGCTACAGCCCACCATTGGTTTAAAATAGATGAATAATTACTAATTCTGCAGATATAAAAGATAGGCCTAGTTCGAGTTGTACTCACATACCGAAGGTTCCGTACCAACAGAGAATGTACCCTTTAATCGTAATTTAATAAATACAGTTTGAGATCCTTATTGTTTGTGTATTATGGATATTGAATTATAATAATACCAAGTTTTCCGCATGTACATACTCGTATGTCCGATTTGATTAATACAACAAATACAAAAACGTTACGTTAAACACATTTCTTGTGTGCAGGATACGATTTTCTGTTATTATTCTTATTTGTTACGCATTCAAAACACATATTTTATGACAATTTCAACTGGGTACCTATTACCGTTCCATAGATACAGCTCTTTAAAGGTCGGACGGACGACGGACTGACGGATAGCCGACTAATACGGTCCCGTTTTCTAGTACGGAACCCTAAACATTTTTGCTAGTTTAATGTTATAACTTCTTAAACCACATAATCACTTACCACAGGTGAGACAGAGGTTATTGTCCAATGCTATAAGTACTCGTAACTATAGAACAAAAACTAGCCTCACGCTGGGTTCCACACTATTTATTTAAAATTATATAGCTCTGCATAGAAACACTGCCTGGTTGTAGGCAGCGCGCTGGTTTTCAGCTATGCCCCCATCGAGCTGTTACAGCAGATTATTATCTGACTTAATAATTGAAGGTTGTGTTAGTGAGTAATTTGTATACTTACAATTATCTACAGACATTATGTAAAAAAGTAGATTTGAGTTTGATTTTAAATGTTGTTTTTCACATGGGCTTAATGGCGGTGGGAGGTTATTTCTCTCTTTTCGATCTACATTTAGTTGCCTGTTAGAAAAAACTTCCACGGAACGCCGCTGTCTTTAATTTTTTAACCGACTTCAAATAAAGGAAGAGGTTTTCAATTCGACTGTATTTTATATATTTTTTTATGTTTGTTACCTCAGAACTTTCGACTAGGTGAACCGATTTTGAAGATTCTTTCTTTAATTTGAAAGCTGATGCTCCCAGTGTGGTCCTATTTAAATTTCAACAAAATCGGTCAAGCCGCTTTGAGTTACACTAACTGAAAAGTGTTTTCCTGTCTTGATGATATAGTGATTGACAGTGAATGAAAATGCCGTAAGTAGCAAGGGTCACTAAAAAGTGTGAAAAACCTGTCGAATTCGGTACCATATGCGCACAATATTATGGGTACTTACTTTTGAAGTTTGAACTATCATGATACCGACACTTCAACAGGTTATTTCACTCTTTTGAGTGTTTAAGTCGGTTCAATTTTGTTTTTCTTTTATATATAAGCAGGTATATAATACAGAAGCTCTTGTGCTAAATATATTTAGTGAAGAAGACAAATTTTTTGAATAGATATTCCGGCTGTTTATACATTGGTTACTAAATGAAGTTCTCTACGTGTTGACTTATTAAGAGTAGTGCCAGACTCGGTGAATCTTTGCATGTATATCCAACCTAATATCTATGCTTCTGGTGTGCCAAATTTCCGTAAAATTAAGTATTTTCGAAAATAATTCGGAAAATCGTTTTGTATGGGAATTGTTATTTTGACATTTAAGGATATTAGAAAAACTGGCAAACCAGAAGCACAGATGTTAGACTCAGCAATGTGCACACAAAATTTCATACACAAAATGTTTTCTCTAACACGCTGGACTAAACACAAGAACATATTACGAATAATTTATTTACGCTACTGACAGGAACATAAGAACATATTGTATGAAACCCTGGCAGGGCACTAAGATTGTACACAGCCCTGTTGTGCGTCTAATGCAAACAACACCCTATGGAACTCCACGTGAGAAGTGGCATGCTGTTTATTTTGCGCACTTTTCCCTTACTTAGAATCCCTCTACATTTCGTTCCGTCGAGCATAGTTCTTGTAATGTCCTCCCTATTATTACAGGACACATATTTTTATGTGTGTTGTATTGAACCGACCCCAGATGTGTGAGATAAAGAGAAGATGATGATCAAGATTGGGTGTGTAATTGTTGACATTGTTGGATGCTAAGTGCTTATTGCGCCAACGTTCATTCGAGAGTTAAAGTCGGGTTAATTTAGTTTTTGTATGACAATTTACAATTAATTCGAGTTTAACTCGCGTTTCCTCGTTGGCACAATGGGGCTTAAGTTGCATATTCGCACAGATTTTAGAGTCAGTGTAAACAATTTCTGTTTTACTCTCTAAGAAGCGAGAACACAAATATTCACTTTCACATCTGCTGAGATCTAAGTAAAACTTAGAAGAGATTAAAACCTTCAGAGGGTCCAATAATTGAGTGTAGAAATTTGCGAACTGCGTACGGAGTTACAAAAGTGAAATAGATAATTATCGAAGACCGCGCACGGCTCGCCCGCCCCGCCGCGCCGGTGTCCAGCGTCCACCCTCCGGCATACATCACACGCACTGACTGATAACCGTATTTAGTACATGCAATGTGCAAGGGACAAGCGAACTCTGTTTTTTCCTGGTAAATACAATATTATAAAAATTTAAAACTTTCAACCTTTAAATTCAGTAGTGGGGAAAAATTCAAGTGAAACTGCAAGACAGGGTAGGTACAGGTAGAGATCGAGGTCAAGGCTGAGTATAATAAAAGCTATAATGTATATGAATTAAAGTCCTTACTCACATATCTACGAACAGGCTACTACAACTGGTCCTAGTATGAAATAAAAGTGGAAATGGAAATAAGAATTTCCAAAATGTGTATGTAGTAAAAAATACTATAGAATACCATACAAAAATTCTTTCTTGAACACAATGGTAATAATATAAGTATTTCGTATACACGCAGACACGACAAAAATAACTAATAAATACATATATTACACATTACTAATACATATTCAAAACATGCATAGATTCTTAATATTAAAACTTCAATATAATAAAATAATGTATTTATTTTTTAAGCAATGATAGCCGAGTGATTATAGCTATGGACTGCGGTGCCGCAGGTTCATGGTTCGAATCCCACCGCCGGCTTGAGCTTCACCGCATGGTGGAAGGGCATTTTGCGAATGCTCGCCTGGCTAGCGACCACCCTCAAGTAGAAAATCTGTCGCCAAGCACCTAACAGTGTGTTCCGGCAGCAGTCCTTGAGAGCCAGTAAAATTACAGGCACATGAGACTCAACAACTGCATGTCTCAGGGTGACGGGCGCAGTGCAGTTCGTCAGTTGTGATGAAATGCATCTGTTATAGGCAGTGGTTTCCGCTTAACATCAGGTGGGCCTCGTGTATGTTCAGTAAATACACAAAAAAAAAACACTAAGCCATCTTTACTTCTTCGTCTTCAAAGAAAACCCTTCTTGCCTACATTTCTTTATTAATGATTAAAGTTATGTTAATTATAGACAAAATTTCTAGATCTCAACAGAATTCATTACCGGTACAAATATCCATGATGCAGTTGAACATATGATGAACTATATTTTATCGTAGGTGGTGCTATAAAACTTACGTAACAATGAAGTTACAAAGTTTTTGCCAGAAGTTTTCTTGATACTCGCTCGTCTTTCATCACTTGGACCGCACCATTCGTTAACCTAGAGGGCCGTCGGAAAAAGGCTCTCTTTACCTTCCACTAAAACTAGTAAATAGTCGGATTAAGTCATCGTATAAATCACGCGTAAGTACGCGATGCCATCTCCGGGGCGGTCAGGAGTTCAGACAAAGAGGAACGGCTGAGGATATCTGATGGGAACTTATCTTGTTAGTTACCTGAACTATCTGTTGATAAGAAAATAATATGTTGCGTCAAATAAGGAAAAAAAATCTTTATACTTGCGACGCTATTATTGTATTCAAATACATACAACTATTTATTTTTTTACATGTGTTTGGAAAAGCCCTAATTAGATTAGCATATTTATGTAAATATATTGCAGTTTCAATAATATTGCATATAAACGCGTGGATGCCAAGCCGCTTGTTAAGGGTGTACTGGCTGGCCCGTTTTCCATACAAACGTCGTAGGGTGAGCACTCCGTTATTTGAGCATTTAGGTTCCAAATAAAGCATAATACCAATTATTGATCTCGTCATTATCTAAACTTGTATGATGCCGAAATTTTTATAAAATAATTTACTTGAGAATTATGAGCCTTGAAACATTTTCGTATATAGTTTAAAAGGCTCATAACTTACAACTTAATTATATTTTTTAAATTTTGGCATCATACAAACCTAGATAATGACGAGTTCAATCGGTATTATGCTTCAGTCTGGACCTAAAATCTCAAATGAGGGAGTGATCACCCTACAACATTTGTATGGAGAAGGACCGGCCAGTTCAACCTTAAGCGTGGAGATCCCCCCTTAATGAGGGAGACTGTGTTAAGCAATGGACGATTCGGCTGCTACAGTACAGTACCTACAGTATAATTGACTTCAATGCCTAATATAATCGATATGATCTCGAATATGTGTTGTACCATATCAGCCCGATCGCCCGCCTTTGAATACAGTCTCTCCAATTATGGAGGAGTTTGCCATAATCCCCACGCTTGGCAGGCGTCTTGGGGATCGCATTGTAAGATTGCAGTTCTTCAGATGGCGCTGCTGGCCACTAACTTGTATTTTTCCTTTCTACCTTTTACGACTCGACAATGATATGGGGGTGAAATTCGAGTGCAGCACCCCACGGAAGCTCGTATATAGTGGGTATCAATCCTATTATGCTTGCAGAAAACGTCTATAAACGTAAACGCATAATCTTTTAGCATTCTAGCAGGAAGCATCATGCAAACTTCAAAGGGCTGCTAAAGTGCTTAAACACATCTTACAAATGTACTGAGCTATACAAAAATACAAAACAGCCGTCAGGAGCTACAATATTACATTCCTAAATCGCAGATTAAAGAGTTGTCTTTTAATACCACCCTGTACTGTATCAGCTGGATTGTTCACTGCTGAACATACCCCACCCCTTTACGAGGGAGGTGTGGTTGCCGTGATACCCACGCTTGGCAGGCGTCTTGGGGATCGCTGTGAAAGATATCAGTTCCTCATAAAGTACTGCTGCCCACAATTAATATTAAATTTCTATAATGATGTATGATAGATAATGTAAATTCTAACTAAATATTTGTACGCCGAATAAGGCAAGGACATGCATTGTACTAACAAAATTTATTAATACCACCCTGTATGCTTTTGTAATCCGTATACATACCATGTCTTACAAATAAATTATTCTATTCTATTCTATTCTATTCCACTTTTTGGTGTGTAACCCTTAATCGCCTCTTACGACACCCACGGTTGGGGGGTACAATTATAGACCGGCACCCCACGGGGTATATATCTATACATACCTACCTAAATGTAGTTAATTCCAAAAGTAATATTAATTTTGAAATAGACCAGACATAAATGACCGACCACATGATAGGTACTTTACCATTCATCTGCCACCTATTAAATTAAAGCACTATTATTCATAGCTAAGGGTGGCGTCACACTGGCGGAGGCGGCGCGCGGCGCGGTTAGGGCGCGCGCACACGTCGCGCAATAAAGCTACGGCTGCGTTATTAAACGACGCACTACATTCCTGCCTATATTATCTGCAGAACGTGCGCACACCGTTATGGAACTTCGTAGGTAGGTATGATTTCAAGATTTATACCTACGTAAAATTAAATGAACTTTATAATATTGTTAGCCAGCAAAAACGCCTGCTATGCGGATCATATTACAAAATCACAAATATATGACAGGAAAAATTTAATTCATGTGCGGATTAGAACCCGCGTCCATCCACCCCTTGAGCCGGAGCTCTAACCAATTGATATGTCATGTTTGCTCAACTGGTTAGAGCATTCCCCAGCTCAAGGGGTGGATGGACGCGGGTTCGAATCCCGCACTTGACTTAAATTTTTACTATCGTATATTTGTGATTTTGTAAATGAACTTTACTTAAGTAAGTACGGAACCCTAAACATTTTTGCTAGTTTAATGTTATAACTTCTTAAACCACATAATCACTTACCACAGGTGAGACAGAGGTTATTGTCCAATGCTATAAGTACTCGTAACTATAGAACAAAAACTAGCCTCACGCTGGGTTCCACACTATTTATTTAAAATTATATAGCTCTGCATAGAAACACTGCCTGGTTGTAGGCAGCGCGCTGGTTTTCAGCTATGCCCCCATCGAGCTGTTACAGCAGATTATTATCTGACTTAATAATTGAAGGTTGTGTTAGTGAGTAATTTGTATACTTACAATTATCTACAGACATTATGTAAAAAAGTAGATTTGAGTTTGATTTTAAATGTTGTTTTTCACATGGGCTTAATGGCGGTGGGAGGTTATTTCTCTCTTTTCGATCTACATTTAGTTGCCTGTTAGAAAAAACTTCCACGGAACGCCGCTGTCTTTAATTTTTTAACCGACTTCAAATAAAGGAAGAGGTTTTCAATTCGACTGTATTTTATATATTTTTTTATGTTTGTTACCTCAGAACTTTCGACTAGGTGAACCGATTTTGAAGATTCTTTCTTTAATTTGAAAGCTGATGCTCCCAGTGTGGTCCTATTTAAATTTCAACAAAATCGGTCAAGCCGCTTTGAGTTACACTAACTGAAAAGTGTTTTCCTGTCTTGATGATATAGTGATTGACAGTGAATGAAAATGCCGTAAGTAGCAAGGGTCACTAAAAAGTGTGAAAAACCTGTCGAATTCGGTACCATATGCGCACAATATTATGGGTACTTACTTTTGAAGTTTGAACTATCATGATACCGACACTTCAACAGGTTATTTCACTCTTTTGAGTGTTTAAGTCGGTTCAATTTTGTTTTTCTTTTATATATAAGCAGGTATATAATACAGAAGCTCTTGTGCTAAATATATTTAGTGAAGAAGACAAATTTTTTGAATAGATATTCCGGCTGTTTATACATTGGTTACTAAATGAAGTTCTCTACGTGTTGACTTATTAAGAGTAGTGCCAGACTCGGTGAATCTTTGCATGTATATCCAACCTAATATCTATGCTTCTGGTGTGCCAAATTTCCGTAAAATTAAGTATTTTCGAAAATAATTCGGAAAATCGTTTTGTATGGGAATTGTTATTTTGACATTTAAGGATATTAGAAAAACTGGCAAACCAGAAGCACAGATGTTAGACTCAGCAATGTGCACACAAAATTTCATACACAAAATGTTTTCTCTAACACGCTGGACTAAACACAAGAACATATTACGAATAATTTATTTACGCTACTGACAGGAACATAAGAACATATTGTATGAAACCCTGGCAGGGCACTAAGATTGTACACAGCCCTGTTGTGCGTCTAATGCAAACAACACCCTATGGAACTCCACGTGAGAAGTGGCATGCTGTTTATTTTGCGCACTTTTCCCTTACTTAGAATCCCTCTACATTTCGTTCCGTCGAGCATAGTTCTTGTAATGTCCTCCCTATTATTACAGGACACATATTTTTATGTGTGTTGTATTGAACCGACCCCAGATGTGTGAGATAAAGAGAAGATGATGATCAAGATTGGGTGTGTAATTGTTGACATTGTTGGATGCTAAGTGCTTATTGCGCCAACGTTCATTCGAGAGTTAAAGTCGGGTTAATTTAGTTTTTGTATGACAATTTACAATTAATTCGAGTTTAACTCGCGTTTCCTCGTTGGCACAATGGGGCTTAAGTTGCATATTCGCACAGATTTTAGAGTCAGTGTAAACAATTTCTGTTTTACTCTCTAAGAAGCGAGAACACAAATATTCACTTTCACATCTGCTGAGATCTAAGTAAAACTTAGAAGAGATTAAAACCTTCAGAGGGTCCAATAATTGAGTGTAGAAATTTGCGAACTGCGTACGGAGTTACAAAAGTGAAATAGATAATTATCGAAGACCGCGCACGGCTCGCCCGCCCCGCCGCGCCGGTGTCCAGCGTCCACCCTCCGGCATACATCACACGCACTGACTGATAACCGTATTTAGTACATGCAATGTGCAAGGGACAAGCGAACTCTGTTTTTTCCTGGTAAATACAATATTATAAAAATTTAAAACTTTCAACCTTTAAATTCAGTAGTGGGGAAAAATTCAAGTGAAACTGCAAGACAGGGTAGGTACAGGTAGAGATCGAGGTCAAGGCTGAGTATAATAAAAGCTATAATGTATATGAATTAAAGTCCTTACTCACATATCTACGAACAGGCTACTACAACTGGTCCTAGTATGAAATAAAAGTGGAAATGGAAATAAGAATTTCCAAAATGTGTATGTAGTAAAAAATACTATAGAATACCATACAAAAATTCTTTCTTGAACACAATGGTAATAATATAAGTATTTCGTATACACGCAGACACGACAAAAATAACTAATAAATACATATATTACACATTACTAATACATATTCAAAACATGCATAGATTCTTAATATTAAAACTTCAATATAATAAAATAATGTATTTATTTTTTAAGCAATGATAGCCGAGTGATTATAGCTATGGACTGCGGTGCCGCAGGTTCATGGTTCGAATCCCACCGCCGGCTTGAGCTTCACCGCATGGTGGAAGGGCATTTTGCGAATGCTCGCCTGGCTAGCGACCACCCTCAAGTAGAAAATCTGTCGCCAAGCACCTAACAGTGTGTTCCGGCAGCAGTCCTTGAGAGCCAGTAAAATTACAGGCACATGAGACTCAACAACTGCATGTCTCAGGGTGACGGGCGCAGTGCAGTTCGTCAGTTGTGATGAAATGCATCTGTTATAGGCAGTGGTTTCCGCTTAACATCAGGTGGGCCTCGTGTATGTTCAGTAAATACACAAAAAAAAAACACTAAGCCATCTTTACTTCTTCGTCTTCAAAGAAAACCCTTCTTGCCTACATTTCTTTATTAATGATTAAAGTTATGTTAATTATAGACAAAATTTCTAGATCTCAACAGAATTCATTACCGGTACAAATATCCATGATGCAGTTGAACATATGATGAACTATATTTTATCGTAGGTGGTGCTATAAAACTTACGTAACAATGAAGTTACAAAGTTTTTGCCAGAAGTTTTCTTGATACTCGCTCGTCTTTCATCACTTGGACCGCACCATTCGTTAACCTAGAGGGCCGTCGGAAAAAGGCTCTCTTTACCTTCCACTAAAACTAGTAAATAGTCGGATTAAGTCATCGTATAAATCACGCGTAAGTACGCGATGCCATCTCCGGGGCGGTCAGGAGTTCAGACAAAGAGGAACGGCTGAGGATATCTGATGGGAACTTATCTTGTTAGTTACCTGAACTATCTGTTGATAAGAAAATAATATGTTGCGTCAAATAAGGAAAAAAAATCTTTATACTTGCGACGCTATTATTGTATTCAAATACATACAACTATTTATTTTTTTACATGTGTTTGGAAAAGCCCTAATTAGATTAGCATATTTATGTAAATATATTGCAGTTTCAATAATATTGCATATAAACGCGTGGATGCCAAGCCGCTTGTTAAGGGTGTACTGGCTGGCCCGTTTTCCATACAAACGTCGTAGGGTGAGCACTCCGTTATTTGAGCATTTAGGTTCCAAATAAAGCATAATACCAATTATTGATCTCGTCATTATCTAAACTTGTATGATGCCGAAATTTTTATAAAATAATTTACTTGAGAATTATGAGCCTTGAAACATTTTCGTATATAGTTTAAAAGGCTCATAACTTACAACTTAATTATATTTTTTAAATTTTGGCATCATACAAACCTAGATAATGACGAGTTCAATCGGTATTATGCTTCAGTCTGGACCTAAAATCTCAAATGAGGGAGTGATCACCCTACAACATTTGTATGGAGAAGGACCGGCCAGTTCAACCTTAAGCGTGGAGATCCCCCCTTAATGAGGGAGACTGTGTTAAGCAATGGACGATTCGGCTGCTACAGTACAGTACCTACAGTATAATTGACTTCAATGCCTAATATAATCGATATGATCTCGAATATGTGTTGTACCATATCAGCCCGATCGCCCGCCTTTGAATACAGTCTCTCCAATTATGGAGGAGTTTGCCATAATCCCCACGCTTGGCAGGCGTCTTGGGGATCGCATTGTAAGATTGCAGTTCTTCAGATGGCGCTGCTGGCCACTAACTTGTATTTTTCCTTTCTACCTTTTACGACTCGACAATGATATGGGGGTGAAATTCGAGTGCAGCACCCCACGGAAGCTCGTATATAGTGGGTATCAATCCTATTATGCTTGCAGAAAACGTCTATAAACGTAAACGCATAATCTTTTAGCATTCTAGCAGGAAGCATCATGCAAACTTCAAAGGGCTGCTAAAGTGCTTAAACACATCTTACAAATGTACTGAGCTATACAAAAATACAAAACAGCCGTCAGGAGCTACAATATTACATTCCTAAATCGCAGATTAAAGAGTTGTCTTTTAATACCACCCTGTACTGTATCAGCTGGATTGTTCACTGCTGAACATACCCCACCCCTTTACGAGGGAGGTGTGGTTGCCGTGATACCCACGCTTGGCAGGCGTCTTGGGGATCGCTGTGAAAGATATCAGTTCCTCATAAAGTACTGCTGCCCACAATTAATATTAAATTTCTATAATGATGTATGATAGATAATGTAAATTCTAACTAAATATTTGTACGCCGAATAAGGCAAGGACATGCATTGTACTAACAAAATTTATTAATACCACCCTGTATGCTTTTGTAATCCGTATACATACCATGTCTTACAAATAAATTATTCTATTCTATTCTATTCTATTCCACTTTTTGGTGTGTAACCCTTAATCGCCTCTTACGACACCCACGGTTGGGGGGTACAATTATAGACCGGCACCCCACGGGGTATATATCTATACATACCTACCTAAATGTAGTTAATTCCAAAAGTAATATTAATTTTGAAATAGACCAGACATAAATGACCGACCACATGATAGGTACTTTACCATTCATCTGCCACCTATTAAATTAAAGCACTATTATTCATAGCTAAGGGTGGCGTCACACTGGCGGAGGCGGCGCGCGGCGCGGTTAGGGCGCGCGCACACGTCGCGCAATAAAGCTACGGCTGCGTTATTAAACGACGCACTACATTCCTGCCTATATTATCTGCAGAACGTGCGCACACCGTTATGGAACTTCGTAGGTAGGTATGATTTCAAGATTTATACCTACGTAAAATTAAATGAACTTTATAATATTGTTAGCCAGCAAAAACGCCTGCTATGCGGATCATATTACAAAATCACAAATATATGACAGGAAAAATTTAATTCATGTGCGGATTAGAACCCGCGTCCATCCACCCCTTGAGCCGGAGCTCTAACCAATTGATATGTCATGTTTGCTCAACTGGTTAGAGCATTCCCCAGCTCAAGGGGTGGATGGACGCGGGTTCGAATCCCGCACTTGACTTAAATTTTTACTATCGTATATTTGTGATTTTGTAAATGAACTTTACTTAAGTAAAGTTCTCTCTTTCTAAAAGGCTTAAAATAAGCGTGATGGTATAGCCACTTTTTGTAGATAATTTTTGAGTTTTATGTTTGAAAAAAAGTAATTGTACTCTACGAGATGTGAGAAATATTTTTTTTTCTAACAATGCTATTGTTATAGACAAGCAGTAACAAAATAATAAAAGCACCTCTAGCATGCGCAGTTGGAATTTTATTTACATACTTATTGACAATGCATACAACCATAATATGGATTTGTCACTTTTTTATTTTATTGTTGTATTGAAAATGTCATCATATGCATCCTTCGCTCGCCCATATACAGGGTTATTGGTAAATCCAAAAACAAAACATTTTTTTGTTAGGACTAGCAGAAGTCAGAGGTTGTTAGCCATTTACCAATAACCCTGTAATTAGCGGCTCAAGCTTATTGCCGTGGTCCCAATCCCTAAATATAAGAAGCAAATAAAGTAAAAAGTAATCTAAAATACTGAAAGTTTCTGGATTCTTATAAATAAGACCAGATATTAATACTTATGATACTTTTATTGTTTTTACAATATACCCTCCCATGTACATACATTTTTGCATTGCTGGAACCATTGTAAAGAGTAGTTCTAACAATCTTCATTAACCTCTTCAATGCCTTCGTAGAACGCCTTCACCAACGGTTCAGAACTCACAAAATGTGTACCTCTAAGTTTGTTTTTTTAATTTAGAAAGCAAAAAGAAGTCGTAAGGTGCGAGATTTGGGCCACCTGGCGGATGTATCATCAATTCTACATTTGAAACCTTCAGATACGCTCCCTTCTGTAACCTTAACGTCATGTCCTCCCATTTCGCTAAGGTAACGGTCGTGGTGAAGGACGACATTGCTTCGAGGACGCTCTTCTAAAGACTCTGGGCTAGCAGCTGTACCAATTTGTGGTCTTTTGATATTCAATCGATACTGATGTGTAATGTTCTGATTTGCTGAAAAAAGACGCAACCATTTTCTTACCAATGCTTCGATTATAACTTTTGTCGGTAAATTTTATTTTTATTTTATTTTTTATGCCTGATAGGTTAGCCTTTGATCACTATCTCACCTGACGGTAAGTGATGATGTGGTCGAAGATGTTGTACAGGCTAACCTAGATGTACTGGCACTCAAGGGCAGCTGCCGGAACACACCGTTAGGTGCTTGGCGACAGATTTTCTACTTAACGGGTGGTAGCTAGCCAGGCGGGCATTCGCAAAATGCTCTACCACCATGCAAACAATCTTCATAAGGAGAAACCCATTGTGCCGCCTGGCTTTTTCATCCCGGTTCAAAGCAGTACACCCAAGTTTCGTCACCTGTCACGATATTATAGACAGCCAACTGTTCTCCATTAAACCTTTTTAAATTATACTGCACCACTCGACACCCAATCGTTTCTGGTCTACCGTTAAATCATGCGGTATAAAGCTTCCGAACCTTTAAAAGCACATGCAAATTGTTACTGCACTTGGCTCATTCGAATACAACTGTGTAATGTGCAATCAGCTTTACTTCGGCCACGCGACCAATTTACCTAATTAATTGACTACCAAAACAGGAAGCTGTAAGAAGTTCTCCGGGGAACCGTATTTTCTATGTAATGACAACGCGTAACTTATATAATCTATGAAGCACCATATAATAACAGTTGACTCTTTTTTAACTTTCGTGAACTTTGCTGTTTTTTTTTTATGTTATTGTGACGGATCAAGCACGAGGGCCACCTGGTGTTAAGTGGATTAACCTCTGCGTATAACAGATGCATTTCGTCAAGTCACGAATTGCACTGCGCCCGTCACCTTGAGACATTGTGGTTAAGTCTCATGTGCCTGTAATTTCACTGGCTCTCAAGGACTGCTGCCGGAACACACCGTAAGGTGCTTGGCGACAGATTTTCTACTTGAGAGTGGTCGCTAGCCAGGCGCGCGTCCGCAAAATGCCCTTTCACCATGCGGTGAAGCTCAAGCCCGCGGCGGGATTCTAACCATGGTTCTGCGGCACGGCAGGCCAATGCCACTGAGCCATCACTGCTTCAAACTTTGTTTTGTGTATTGTCTGTTTTGTGACTGTGTTGGGGTTTATTACAAGAAAACGGGACCTTATTAAGTCTTATCACTAAGCCGCGGCTGTCCGTCCGGTCGTCCAACCTTTGGAGGGATGTGTCTTTAGAACGGTAAATGAACAGAATTTCACAAATACAAATACAATTAATAACAAAAACGCATCAGAGACCCGATACAAGAAACATGTTTTATGTTTTTGCACCATCGAAAAAACGGTAATACATATACAAGCGTCAAACTTGATATGATTATAGTCCTACATTAAATGTACAACAAAAAATATTAATATCCGGCCAATTGTAGGTCGGACGCCCGCTAGCGATATTGAACTATAATTAAAAAATAACGTAACGAATTTTTTGTAGATTCTATGCGTGTACAGAACCCTTGGTGCTCGAGTTCTACTCGCACTTGGCAAGATTTTTATATAGTTATGTCAAGGCCAAAAACTTTAACCTTTATTGGAAAGTTTAAGTAAAATAGTTCTCATATTTATAAGAGCATCTACTTCATTGATGTTATCAATTGTTTGTTAAAAGGCCGGCTATAAGCTAACCAACCTTGACGACCTAGACGAACCATCCCTACCTATTTCATAAATAGTTATACGCATTAAATGAGCTACAGCAGGATCTCGTTACGGCTTAAACTTATTATTAAAGTGTCTTCAAAAGATGGGGCGATATCTAGTGATTGTAATCAAATTCGCATATAGATTCAATATTAGAACAGTAACTTTTAGGTAATCTAAATTACACCGAAACAAGAGATGCAAAGGAAATGAACTGTTAATAAGTTTATAAGCTTATATAAGCTGCAGTCCACTTGAAGAGACCATGTATATCTAGAACATAATAAAGCTGCTACGCAGTCAGCGAGTCGCGGCCGGCGCTCCACCTACCAGCTGCGCATTATAGAAATATTATGTCGGCGATTGCGATAAATCACTCGCCAATATATGAAAACTGCTTTGCGTTTGAATTAGGTGAGATATGTACTGGGAGATGTTTTAATAAATTCATTACATTGACGCCTTATATTCATGAAGTACAATAGTTACCTACGATTGCGGTAAAGTAAATTCATTTTATTTTAAATGCCCAGGCATTGAAAAAATATACATAATATTATATATACTGACAGTGTTAGTACAAGGAGTATACAAAATATACTGGGGGGCAAATAGTGTATATTGTTTGAGTGAAATATAATGCTATGGTCCGGTATTCATAGCAAGAACATAATATTTTATAACACATAAATGTTTCGTACTATATTTGCACTTGAAACATTAGATTTTATTTCATATATCCGTAATTTTAATGTAATTAATTGAAACCAATACTGGTAGCAATAATTTCAATTTATTACCATATTAATTATTCAATATAGATTTTAATCTGATAAAAATGAATTCCAGTGTGCTCCAGTTAACATTAAGTAAGGACAACATTATTATCTCTATCTAAACATAAACAAATTCGCAGTCGCAGTTACGGTCATTGTTGCACCAAACGAAGCTACGCGATATCGCAATATGTCGGTGCTAGACGATAAATCAGTAGCTAGCGTAGCGATTAACCCCATATGAATTTTTTTTTGGTTTGAATTGGGTTAAAGGTATACTGAGTCATTTCCAGAATAGATGGAATAAATATTTTTTAGTAAAATTTCTTCTGTTTATTGACTTACAGGTTTAGATAATATAATCCGGCTCGAAGGTACATAATATATGCGGTGTTGTACAGATTGATAGACTTTATAGTATCAGATGAATTTAATACTAATTTATTTGCAAAACACGGTTAAATGATGTGGAAACAACGAATAAGCATTGCGATTCAACGGGGCAATGCTGCCAGCATGCTAGGCACGCTGCCAACTGGTAGTGGGCTGGAGCTTTTGGACTGCCTGTGAGTCTGCAATGTCTTATAGGTATCTAAATACGTTTATTGTAGTAGCTGTAGTGTTGTATATAGTTCGTAGTATGTTGTTAATAATGGAAACAATAAGTTTGTGGTTTTTACTTAACACCTTTTTTTTTCTTCATTATCTTTAGAACCTAATATATATAAGGCACGAAAATAAAAAAGTCCTTGAGCGTTGGTGGTCACCATAGAATTTGTATTTATACACCGATGTCAACTTTGGCTATTCATTCAAGAAACATCTTGAGATGCTATAACCTATTTAATAAAACAATCTTAAGATGCATTAGCCGGTGGCGAGGTCTGTAATATTTTTGCTATTAGCTAAAACTACAAACCAATCACAGGTCTCAAGAACTGTGTTGTGTGAAGAAGGTGACAACATATGAGATGCTGTAGAAGTATTAATAAGCGATAAAGACATGTTGACCAAGTCATGAGACCACGACTAGGGTGTGTTTAATTAATATAGACCCAGGTCTAACTTGCTATGCATCTTTGAAGACATCAATTTATTTTAATAATACATGGAAAATGCAAATCTTTTATTGCCCTTTTTGCCAAAACAAATTTGGAAGAAATTGTTTCTTCTCCTGTTACATCTCCAGCTTTGGACAGTTATAATCCGCGTGCGATTCGAGTGCGGTTTGATTGCGTCCGCGCTGCGACCACCACCGCCACCGCAGCCGCGTATATTGGTTCCTTGAAATTGAGCGGTTCGGTACGAATTGCACTTTTTGTGGCTGACGTAGCAGTTTATAAGATAGTCTTATTGATGGATCCCGTTTTATTTTTGGGATATTTTAGAATCAGAAACGGTTGATACCCATCTAGTTTGATATCTATACAGTTTTAGATAAAAATATATCATTTTAAACTCAACAACCGTCCGCCGCCAACCATTGGCCTTACTTTTAAATGGCTGTATCTTTTCAACCGTACGTGGTTGATATTTTTACAGAATATTTGTTCTTACGACGTTGCTTACAAAAGATGACATATCCTCAACATGTTTCTTATATTTAGTATATTCTACAAGCGTTTATTCGCGCTCATTTTATTTACAAAAAAGATATGATTTGGAAATCTAAATAATAGTATATTGTGGTATGCTTGAGTTAAAAATGATATTATGGGCATAACGTTTGTATGGGAAAGCCAGCTTACGTCGACTTCTTGTATTCAACCGGTGTCTACTGGCTAGACTCTGGTGTAGATAGAGTACCTTCATATAAGATTTTATCAAATTATGGCACTATATGTCATGACGTAGGTATATTTTATGACCATAATTTTGATATAGAGTTAAAGCAATAATTAATGTAACATAATTAATAAATAAATTGGAGTACTTCCGGTGTGTTTTGAAATATTGCGTAGTTTGAGAGCTGTAGGTTGGATCTTAGTGAAGTACATGCACTAAGAAAATATCATCACGTAAACATATTGTGCTCGTGAGGAACATTTTTTTTTATGTGACCAGCGGTTGAAAGTTCCCTCTGAAGCACGAAAACGCTCAGTACAAACGGACGTTGCTTAACTGATCGGTTAAGAACCGTTGAGCAAACTTCGCTACGAGCGCTTCAATAATTTAATCAATATTTATAAAATATTGGTTATGTCAGTATGTCAGTCCCACTCGCACTTAGCTAGCTTTTATAAACGCAATACATTTCTACTAGCCACTTATTGCATACTCAGTAACATATAGGTATATATATAATAAGTGCTAACCTGTTGAGATCATCAACTCCAAATTATCAGCTAATATGCAATGACATTACAAACTAATATGTTTATCATAGGAGTATGCCTTAACTCAGAGTTCAGATGTTGGAAATGAATATGCAAATAGTGCATGATAGGAGTAGGTGTCCGGGACTCCGGGCCCGGCCGACCTCCCTGCCCGGATTGCTCAGTAATTAATGCCACGTCTGCTTCTCGACCGCGCGTTCTCGATTGGTTTGAGGTTCTTTGATTACTAATTAAACCTCTTATAGTACTTTGGTATTCATCAACACGAACAGCTAACATATCTATTTGCCTGATGTATGCTTTTTTTGTATTTTATAATATTATCATCTGTTAAGATTCCAGATTGCCCAGATGGGTATGTTGCGCAGAGTTTCGTCCACCTGGACAACCTGCCTTTTGAATCCCAACTCGCCGGCCTTTCGCCGGGCTCAAGTAAAAAACACAATTAATACATGCAATGAGACTTACAATATGATGAAGTCGCGTTGACGATCCCACTAGCGCTTACCTAACTATTCAGTATTGGCCAACAAAGAATAATTGAGGTTTACTCACGCTTGGACGAGGAAGCTCCGATGTTGGCGAGATTCTTCACAATCCCGACGTCACCACAATAATCCGGGCACCATCACAAAACTAATTAAAGTAACAAATTTATTCTGCCACGAGCTAGCTATCAATTTTCACAAATCTTATCAAAAACCAAATTGTTCAGTGTACTCAAATTGTTAAAACCAAAAGACAGAACCGCAATGCAAACTTCTACTCTTTTCACTCAAAGTAGACGTCTACCTAGGGGGCCGTTCAGGACCTTGCCGCTTAGTTGATCGGTCCGAACATCATCGAAACTAGATGTTAAGCTACAGCTACTGCACGCCCATAAAAGTTGTACAGACCGTGTTGAACACGCGTGTACACGGCGCATTTTTCGCTCACTATTATTGTGTAAATTCTTTAATCTGCGGATAAGAGGCTGAATTCAACAAAGAAGTTGAATTAAGAAACATAAGCCAAATTTTACTCATTTTAAATGGTCCTGTAAAGCAATAGTTACCTTCAAAACTGGAATGCGAAATATTAGAGCAATTTTTATAATTTTAAACAAATTGCTTAAAGTTACAGATCTTGCCCGTGGAGTTTCGTGCTAGAATTACAGGTGAGTGGTAAAAGCTATTAACTGCGATACCGCAGGTCCATGGTTCGTCCCCACCGCCACCGGCTTGTGCTTCACTGCGTGGTGGAAGAGAATTTTTCAAATGCTCGCCTGCGAGCATCCTCATGCAGAACATCTGTCACCAAGCACCTAACAGTGTGTTCCGGTGTAGTCTCTGAGAGCCAGTAAGTAATTATGAAATAACAGTCTTTTTTTTATTATATATATATATATTAAATTATATTTATATATATTATAAATATAATATAATTATATTTATATATATATATATATATATATTATATTTATTGAACAACTTTATGTCTAAGAGTGATGGGCGCAATGCAATTCGTCGCTTGTGGTGAAATGTATCTGTTATACCTATTGGAGTTTAATATCAGGTGGGCCTCGTGCTTGTTCCGACACAAACCTTCTTTTAAGAGTCGTAAGAAGCGACGAAAAGAAAAAATCCTGAAGGAGTCAAGCAGCGCCTATCACTGGAAGGAATCTAATGTTAGGCGATGTACGTTTTTGAAAGTTCAAGTGGCTAAAAGTTTGAAATATTCAGTTCAAAAAGCAACGTAAGTATCTACTGAAAGTTTTACTAAACAGTTATAACAGCATAACATTGGCTCACACGGTAATCACATTTCCAGAAGTGCCCATTACACGTTGTTTATTTTCATCTCACATAATAAAGGTACTATGTAGCCAAGAAAAATTGTCAAATGCTTTCTTCCTGGCACAGAGCACCAATTTTAATTGTAACAAAAGATCTAAAGCCCTCATAACTCGCCTGTTTCTTTACAACCTAACGACTTCAGTTGCCAAATTGCATTTTTAGGACTCAATTTCCATCCACGAAGTTCATTCATCGTCGTAATAACTTAGTTCAGATTTCAGAAGTAATAACCGCAATCGACAGTGGTTCTTGTTAAACTATCCTCAAGTGGTCGATCCCGACACCTACCGATCGGTCACCTGACCTCTGGCGCCGCGTCGTCGCCCCCTCCAGGGGGAGTCAGTGGGCAACGTAGGGGGGGGTGAGGGGGCGAGATTAATTACAGTTTGATGGCACAACTGCGCCCCAGGTACTGACGCCCGCTGACTGATTTACCGACGACAGGTGGAATTAGAAACTGGTGGTCGAGATTGGGACAGGATGGTAATTGGGCTTAGATAGAGCACGCACTTTTCAAGGATTTGAGCCACTGGGAGTTCTGCGCTGTAGAGAAAGGCTGTTAGAAGGCTAATTGGATTCGGTTGCCGGGTGTCTATCTAAGCTCCAAGTCAAAACCTTGTTTATCAGATATAAAAAAATATTGAATATGAATAGATTCAGGCGTTACTTTGCGGAAATCCATTTTTAATAATAACAAATACTTTTAAAATATTTTAAAAATGATCGATTTCTCGATCGTGTGATCGAAGAGTCAAGACCTCCTGAGGATGCTTCGTGTAGAAGCGAAACGCGTCGAAAATTCTTCCGGTTTGGCTGCGTGGCGTTTGTGACGTCACCTCGCCTTAGCAGGAAAATTAAGCGGAATTGTCACTAGATATATTTTTATATTTTTTAAGTGTTTTATTAAAATATTAATTTGATGTTTTTTTTAAATATTTTACAAGTATTTGTTATTATTATAAAAAAATATTATTCCATTGTAAAGTATTGTAGATTTGAAGATGTACTGCCGGATTGTCAACTGCTGAACACAACCTGCGTCCATTATGCGGAGGTTTGCCATAATCCCCACGCTTGGCAGGCGCCTTGGGATCGCAGTGTAAGTCAGTTCCACAGAAAGCGCTGCTACTCACCTATTGGTGTCGTAAAAGGTGACTAAGGGTAACCTTAGTCGCCTTTTACGGCACCTACGGGTAGAGATGGGGAAGGGGGGGGTGACATTCAGGCCTGGCACCCCACGGGCACTTATAAAAATTTAAAAAAATATGCCGCGTTTTTATTGCATTTTTTCTTTCTAAGAGATATTTAGCCCTCCCCACAACACAATGCGCTGTGGCAAAAAAGCCAGGTGGGCAGCAGCGTCTATTAAAGAACTGCCATCCTACACAGAGGTCTGCGAGCCGCCTGCCAAGCATGGGTGCGTATATGGCAAACTCTTTTAAATGGGGGAAGCTCTAATCATTGCTCAGATGGAAAAACATAACATTCTTTTCCATTCGGAAAATTCTATCTTTTCGCTTAGCATGCATCAGTGCTATTTGGTAGTTCAGTACCTAATTTACTTTTATTTAATACATTCCTACCCTTCACACAAATATGCGGTCGGGAAAAAATATGTTTCTCGCTTTCAAAAATACATTATTTAGGTATAAACATTGGTGTGCTTTTGTTGTTGGCTTTAATTCTTGATGAGAGTAGCTGGCCTCGTACCAACTGTTTAGGAATTATCTTCTGAGAACACTATACCTAGTACTTTGACATGGTAAATAGAGCCATTTTGTGCGCCTAATGTACGGCAATACTAGCCATTAATAGGTAGCCATATTAATGAGAGCTATAGCATACTGGAAATTCATCGTATTTTTCCGTTGTTGGCTCTTATGTAAGTTCCAATTGGCAGGACACGGAACAGTCTCATACAAAAAAATGGTCACGAGAAGATGGTCAGCCTTGTTTGCCAGTGTAGTATCACTAACCTAAATTAACAATGGGCATGCTGATTATTTGGCGCAAAACTGTTTGATAATATTACCTACCATATAAATAAGTGCAAAGATTTAACAATATGCACTTATTTATTGACACTCCACGTACTTGTAAATAAAAGCAATCAATCAACCGAATTCCAAATAACTCGACTCTCAAACCCCAAAAAATGATTAGCACACCTCTCGACGGCGTCGGTTCACCTCGTCCGGTGCGGAGTGCGGTGCGGCCGGCGAACCTCGCCCGATCAGCTCCGTATATTAATTACAGCGATCGGCTAAGTAATGACCCTTGTACATTTGACAGCCGCGCCCCGACAGGTGCCTCACCGATCTACGATTACTTCTGGAATAGCTTATAGGAAAAAATCAAAACTTACAAATACAAATATATATATAGAATATTTCAAAAAATAAATTCAATATTTTTGAAAATATTATACGTTCATGTTCCTCAGGGATAAGAAACGAATTTAATGGTGTAAGAGTTTTTTTTTTAAATCGAAACAGTAGTTTTTAATTTTAATATTACTATACCGCCTACTCGTCGGATTACATTACACAATTAATAAATTTGTAATTCAGTAGTTTTTAAGTTTATTCGTTACATGCAAAAATACTAATCTTCTCTCTTTATAATATATTATTATTATTAGTGTAGAATACAGTTCTACGATGTTATTTTGTTTTCTTTTAAATAGAGCAAAATAATTTAAAGGGGTAAAATTTCAGACAGCAATAAAGCGTCATATACTTATGGGATCAAGTGCATGGCTGGATCATTATGCCGAATGCTGAAACCCGTTACAAGAAAGTCAGTGGAGATCACTAGATAATCAATAAAACCTTAAGGATAATAGCTTCATAGCGCTTTCCATACAAACGTAGTTTTTCATATTATAAATATCAAGTGCTCAAATTCATTACAATCTGCATTCATGTCTATATAGGAAGGCATGCTTCTGGTTAGTAGACTTCCGTTATTTACGGTTTTTTTTATATTTTCAACATTATTCAGAAAATAATAATAAAAGTTAAGAAGACATTACACTCATATTTTTATAAAACACTTAACAAGTATAAAAAAATATGTAATGATAATTTCAAATAATATTTTCTTGAAATATATTCCAACATTTATAATAATAAAATTTATTTAAACATTTATTATTGTTATATTATATGGATTTCCGCAAAGTGTAAAAAGTGATTCTTCGGATTCTCACATTTAGAGGAAAATAAAACACAAAATATAAAAATACATAAACAAAAAACTGGAAAACCAAAAGCATTGATAATAAGAACATACATGCAAAATTTCAGCGAGATTAAACACTTGGTATTCAAATTAAGGCGAAAGCAATTTGAATACACTTAATCACATAAATCACTGTATATCCACGAAGGAGTAGACAAGGATAAACAACTGGAAGGTACGCACCCGATCCAGTAACCGATACCTCACCGGGCGGCGGCGTGAGTAGGTACATAGGTAGAGTCGGGTAGAGGTGTATGTAGAGCGGTGGCCATTAGTGAGATATGAAAGAACAGGTCAGCGGAGCCCTAATCGACGCCGCAATCCATCACCCACGCGAATAGGTGCGCTACGCCGCCACCGATCTCGTACGGTCAACAGAAACAATCGAGAAATCTTTCTTACGGTGATAATTTTACTCTAGTTGCTAATACTAGAGACCGTTACTTCTCGTATGCAGGGGATTAGTGGGATTCGGTGTGTATCTTTTAGTTATTGGCAGAGAGTACCATAACATTTGGTGGGATACTATCTTGTCATCACTTAGATAGATAGATAGATAACTCTTTATTGTACACACCACTACATTACAATAAAACAAAATACGAAGGATTACAGTGAAGTGTTACAATGGGCGGCCTTATCACTAACAGCGATCTCTTCCAGGCAACCTTTGAATGGAGAGGAAATAGAGGATAATATAATAGATTGTCCTATTTAAATAATAATAAGTGTTTAATCCCTCCCCCTATAACGGATAACGTAATAAAAAATTGGAGCATATTATTTGACTTAGTTCAGCATGCACCGATAGGGTAAAGGTTATGGCACTCGTCATGAAACCGCAATTAAGCGGGTTCGAATCCCGCTCGGAAGAAGAGTTTTGTGCACTGATAATTTGTGAATGAAAGAAGAAGAAGAAGGAAAGAAAATACATTTATTTGGCACACAAAAACATCACATTATACTGTTTAAATATGTAAAACTAAAAGGTGACATAAACAATGTTCAGGTGCTGCCAAAAAGGTATCATAGCAAAATTCCGAACGTCTAAGACATCTGGCGCTGGTTTTCAGATATACCCTGGCAGGTGGCTAACAAATAATAATATAGATAGCAAAATAAAAAAAAACATCTCATAATGTTTCTTAGGACTAGCAGAAGTCAACCCTGAGAGGTTGTTAGCATTTTATTAATAACCCTGTATATATAAATTTCTTCAACAACTTAAAACCTAAAAGTACATGAATGTGAAGTTTTTAACAGTTATGTCACGATCAGGACATCTTCGTCGTATCTATACGTATTAGTGATTTGGTTTAACAAAGGTCTTCCCCGCGGGGGCAAGGGCTATAGCTCCTCACGCTTGCCGATCGTCTCGGAAATCGGAGTCAGTGGCAATAATTTCTCAGAAGGTGCTGCCCACCTCCTGGTATGTTTCCCTTAGTCGCCTCTTACGACACCCACGGGATGATATGGGGGTGATTCTAGCCTGGCACCCCACAGTAATTGATGATAATGAAATCTTTAAGCAATAAATTAGAACCAAGCATGTTTCTTTAGTCTTTAGTTCTGAGTTCTTGCACTGACCACAGTTCAAGCCAAAATTAATCCTTTAGCCTGAAGTCGCGGCGGTCCATTTCAAGCCTGTTACAGACAGAATGCATTCGACACTTACCTGCTGAATACGTACAGCACTCGACAATATGACGTTTTGTATTGCAGATTATTTTGCGATCGGCACATGAATGGCCGTGACGTGGAACAGACGTGCAGTTCCACCGCACACGGCTGGCCGACAGACGACATCGTGTTCTAATAATGCTGTAATATCCCCATCGATCAACTTATGCGAAACTTGAGGTTATTGCTTTCACGAAGGATAATGTCAGGCAACATATATGCGAAAAATATATAGGCTTCCGGAGGTAGTCCGAAATTCCGGCAGAAGTTGTTGTTTCAGTTTACTTATTCAATTTCACTTATTTAATGTCTAAGAAGCATTTACCAAAAAAATACTCTCATATTTTGTTGCTTTTAGAATTTTTTGTTAGAAACTCAATTCGACTACTGAAAATTACTATTGTGTTCGAATGTGTGTGTGTATTGGGTTCGAATCCCACCGCGGGCTTGTGCTTCACCGCATGGTGGGAATTAGTGGAAGGGAATTTTGCGAATGCTCGCCTGGCTGGCGTCCACCAAGTGGAAAAACTGTCGCCAAGCACCTAACGGTGTGTTCCGGCAGCAGTCCTTAAGAGCCAGTGACATTACAGGCACATGAGACTTAACAACTATGTCTCAAGGTGACGGGCGCAGTGCAATTCGTGACTTGTGAAATGCATCTGTTATAGGCGGAAGTTAGTCTGCTTAACATCAGGTGGGCCTCGTGCTTGTCAAATCACAAAAATTAAAAAAAAAAATGAACTCATTATTTGTATATGCGCTGTTCTTACCTACATACGTCCGCTAAGGACGTACCGACCTGTAGATGCCTATCAGGTCTGAGTAATGCTTATCTTGGCTGTTTGTGTTCACGATGTATTTTTTTGCTTATTTATATACTATAGATAGCAAAGTTTTTCGATTTAACAAACTAGTTATAGTATTCTTTAGATAGTTCTGTTAACCCTCACATTTAAAAAATCTTAAAACTTCCACATTTATATATTTTTACAAAATTATTGGTATATAGCATATTTAACTAAGTACATACTAACTATAACACTACTCTAATGATATAGTCGTTAATGATAATGAGATCAGTAACAATACCTATAGTCCGCCACGTCTTGTAGTTGATGTCAGAGGATGCACACATGCACAGCCTTTATATGTATATACTATCTAGTACTCATAGTTATAGTTTGAACGGCCAGTTGGTAGTTTGACAGAAGAACGCAAAATCTCCACAGGGGTAAAGTTGTTACCAAATAAAGTACTAAAGTTGTTGCGACCCTTATAATAACATCGTAACTGCAAGAGCAAACCTATTGCGCATTACAGGTATTTGCAACTGGAGCTTGCCACTTAATTGATCTAAGATCTACGGTGAGATCATACAAGTCACTTTTTCTAAAGATGACTAAGGTCTAATCTCACCTTTTTCAGCGCAGTTTCAACAGGTGTTCATTTCTTATTAGTTTAGTGAAATTCCCTCGTTTAACTTCCACTGTATCACAACCCCTTCACGTCGTATCCCACTTTAAAAACGGCAATCAACCACAACGAGATTCCATGCAATACCTCGCACGAATCCAATTTAAGAGGCGCATCTGCAAGCCCTGATTGCGCGCCATAAGGTGACGCACGTCGGACTAGGGCCTCATCTGCTAATCCATTAGCCACCTCGTATATTCGTTCTCGTTCCATATTTAATTTTCAAATCCCCTCCCTCGTCCCTCTCACCTAAGCAATTGTCCGCGCGCACATGTCGCAGCCCGACAACGTATAAAATTTGATAAATCGCATCGCCAACATGTGAACTACCCTCTTAGCTTAAATGGTCCGGCCGGTATACACTTGACATGTTATACTGAAACTTATTTTGTATACAGTAAGAGATGAATTGGCGCGCCAATAGGAGTTGAAAGTTATCATCGTTTAGTGATGCATGATTCTGACACAACTGTATACATTCAACTGAAATAGAATATTAACAGAATAGACTTAGAGTTGAATTTCGTAAGTGAAGTAGAGATAATTGTAAGGTTTGACGGACGTAATGGCAAATGCACTTTAGTGAACGGCCGTGCAGTAACTGATTTCGCGAGGGTCGGAGGTAAGATAATGCAGATGTTTGGGGTGGCAAGGTACGAGTGCCCTTGCGAGGGGCCCTTCTAGAAATGTAAGCCTTCGAATTGATGACAGAAGCAATTTAGGCGGACGGTTCTCGATTAATATAAATGTAATGTTTAAGATGAAACCGTTTGGAAACAGATTTTATGGGTAGTCATCATCAATATTTTAGTAGGTCCTGTACCTGCGCCTGTCATGGTAAAAATATAAAAACATCAACAGCTAGAAGTCATTCTGAAACAAATCTATTCTGATAAATAAATATTACACATAAAGAACCGGGATTCATAAAAGAAAATAGAACTCAAGAACAAATAACGTTCGAACCAGACTTCTCAAATTAAATTATCCCCAACTCGCAGATCCGCATTGTTCATAAAAATTGAATTCGTAAACTCGTGCATTCGATTTACAGTTTGAAAATGAATAAAAACGATCCATCAATTTGGAATCGCACGGAAGTTTCACCGGGCAGCCAATCGATACTAAATTAGCTAATGGAAACTTGATAGCGTACAAAAAGTGAATCCCCACAAAAGCCCGGTAAGCGCATTTGGCAACAATAAATCTGGGCTTTGTCCCGTGCGGCGACAGATGGCGCTTTTACCCTACAGGTAACTTAACACCGCACACTGCTTGCAAAAACACAAAGCGCTGCAAATGTGTCTCTACATTCATCAAAGCGCTGCATGCATGTCCTCTTATTTTATAAGAGCTCTATATACAGCGCGCTAGCGCTAGATTGTCAGGTAAGTGCATTAATTCAAACAATGGAACATTGAATATTATGTTAATGCGCGCGAACATGTGTGCGATTGTGCGCAAGCGACGTGATGCCATTTTTGTTCGGTGATGCATTCACGTGGAGTTGGATTATGTCGCCTATTTGAATAGTACTGAATGGATTACAGGTTATAAGTCCTATCAATGAATGACTGTTACATATATTTATACTAAATTAAATTGTAAAATAACAATAATTTAATTTTTGCTGTCTGTTGTTTCTCATTTCAAACCTATTCTCGTGTAAAAACGGTCGGGTGTACGTTAAATTTTAATAGCTGTTGTTCGTTGACACTGAAATAAAAAACACAGGTTATCATTTTGTCTATTGTTTCGTACTCTGACTTTGATAACCTCAATAATCTTAGAATCTCGAGGTCCTGGGTTTGGTCCCTGTGTCAGTTTTTTTTATGTTATTGTGACGGAACAAGCTCGACTCCCACCTGATGTTAAGTGGACTAACCTCTGCCTATAACAGACGCATTTCATCAACGACGAATTGCACTGTGCCCGTCACACTGAGACGTACAGTTGTTAGGTCTCATTAGCCTGTAATTTTTCTGGCTCTCAAGGACTGCTGCTGGAACACACTGTTAGGTGCTTGGCGACAGATTTTCTACTTGAGGGTGGTCGCTAGCCACCGAACTTGAGGCGGGCATTCGCTTCCACCATGCGGTGAAGCTCAAGCCCGCGGCGAGATTCGAATCATGGACCTGCTGCACGGCAGTAGATAGCCAATGCCACTGAGCCATCACTGCTTCGAAATATTAATATTATGAAAAATCATAGTAGCAGTCTACACTTTGATCTTAGCCAAAAGGCCGAGAAGCGATATAGTAGCAGTCTAAAGTTCGCTATGCCCGTAACATGACACTTGGCTCGCTCCGCTCCTCGCTCCGCTCCGCCACATGGTATTAATACACGTTTGGCGAAATGCATTGTTGTAAAAAACCTCTGACTATCATTTTGGGTAATACAATATTGAAGATATAACCGTTTTTAAAAAAAAATAAAGACATTATAATACTTCTTGTATCGTTTTATTGACATATACTCGTATAGATATTAAAAAAGTTATGTCATAATGTTTTTGTTTTTCAAGCATTTCGTTTTTTTATGGTTGAACTGGCCGGTCGCTTCTCCATACAAACGCCGTAGGGCGATCACTCCCTTATTTGAGATGTTAGGTCCAGAATTAAGCATAATACCGATTGATCTCGTCATTATCTAGGCTTGTATGATGCCGAAATTTTAAAAAGATAATTATGTTGAAAGTTATGAGCCTCAAAATTATTGTATAAAAATGTTTCGAAGATCATAACTCTCAACTTAATTATCTTATTAAAATTTCGGCATCATACAAGCCTAGGCAATGACGAGATCATTCGGTATTATGCTTTGTTTTCGACCTAAATCCTCAAATAAGGGAGTAATCACCCTACGGCGTTTGTATGGAGAACGGGCCGGCCAATTCACCCTTAAACTTGTTTGTTTATCAGGTCCTAGTTCCTTAGGGCTAAATAATATACGACTATATGAATTTGTCAATACATAATATTTCAACCAGCGGGATACTTTCTAAAAGTTTCCGCACCTCGTTATGTATACCTTTAAACAAACATTTAATTAGACATCCATCTATTAGCTTTTATCTTCTAAACAATTACTTAATGGCGTGTACTAATGCCACGTACAAACAAACAGTCAGTGTGTTTGTGTTATCTACTGAGTGCCACCTTTCATGACGAGGAACTATCCACATCGTAAGAGAAATAAACAGTGTTCTTAAGTAGAGCAGTGGGTAAAGCACTTACCTATTTAATATCGGGGTTACTGTGACGATGCTGATGCTCTGAGTTGCTGCTGGTCTGCTGATTATTGGCATTTGATTCGTATTTTATAATAGCTATTCATAAATTCAGCATAGTATTTTTTTTCCTATAGAATTAAAGTCAATGCATATATAAACACCAAGGCCAAAGAAGATGTAGATGGACTTCTTCATCATCATCATGATATTAAAAAAAATTGAAAATTATAAGTAAAAAAAAATTTTTTTCTTATAATTTTCATAGTTTTTAACATTCTATGCACTTTCTATAGTCTGGGTTAAAAAAAAAAGTATGGACACTACCATGGCAAGTTTTATTAAAAGTTGGCGCAACTTTATAAAAGTCTCTGTAATTAAAAAAAAAAGAGTTATAATTTTTTTTTTATTTTTTCCCGAGTAGTCATGAGTAGGTCCATGCACCGATGCCGGCTTATCGTTGAATTTTGGGACACGGTGTATATATATATATATATATCATGATATATATATATATATATATCATGATATGTACGCAGTCTATCTATATAATATCATAGATATAACTGTATACTGTATCATAGATACATAGATGGACTGCGTACATATAAATATGTATAACGAGGTTTGAGTACTGCGATGCCGATCCCCAATTAGTGTGGGATAAGGACTTCTGAATGGACCGATGCGATGATGACTGGATGGCGTTTTGGCGTTTTCATAGATTCCTTTTTTTAAAGACCTTAAAGTTTCCCTGTTCGTCGCAGGTTATACTTATGACCAAATTGCTGAACGTATGTTTTTCTCTATAACTTATCGTATAATTTGCGGTCTGAAAATGCTATTACGTTGTCCGAACTATTCATGCTGTAGTGTTGTACCTACATCTGTCACTTCTGTGACAAAAGTAGGTCGTATGATATCCTGACAGAAAACTCTCTTTATCTTTTTATTCTAAATGTAGTATGTTAAGTTTTCTACACTTTTTTACAATACTTTGTTTTATTTTCTTAGAATCTATATAATGTACAATATATTCCGAAGTAAGTTAAGAAATCAATTCACCTCCCAACAATCACATAAACCGCAAGCCTGATCATATTCACAATACTGCCGTCCGTTGACTAAAAAGTCGTTAAGCCACAGGGGGTCGATTTTGAGCTTTAAATGCCATCCTATACAGAAAAAAATTCTCTATCGATCTGTCTTGGAATTATTTTTATAACCTTTTAGAATCAGGAGATAGGTCTAGTATAAAGGCCGTTAAATATTGATAAAAATATATTTTACAAAGCTTAATTGACGTTAACCTTCAATACTTAGCTACACGATCACATACAGCCCTTAACGACATCATCATAATAAAATTGTAATATTCGTCACATAGCAAGAAAGACGTTATTTAACTTTACTAGGCTATATAGTCGTTAAGATACTAATGCTACCTTTAAGTTTTTGATTTCATAGCTAAATAATGTTGGTAATCCTACACTATAAAGCAGCTTCACAAAAAAACTACGCTTTATGAACGTTAAACTCTGATAACGGCTTTATAGCGTAGGCCGGCTGTTTTAGAACCTAATGATTTACTTTTCTCAAAATTCATAGCGCCTTAAAATTCTTAGATGAACAACATTTTGCGTCCACATCCTTAGCAAAAAAGACATTAAACGACAATACTTACCTAAAAAGTCGCAAATTGCTCTCACGTTTTGACCTGCCCCGCACGCATTCTAGTTGAGTGTCGCCTAGGTCGTCATATAAATTATTATTGCTGGTTTTGTTAGCTTGGCGCTGTTTATATCTATTGGTATGAAAATTATAGAGATGTTACTATGATCAATCGAGTTTAATTGCAATTAACGACTCTCATGGCAAAGTAGATGTTAGTAGCTATTTGCTATAATAATGTGTTGACCAAATATTTCATTAATTCTTACGTACCGTGCAAACAAGACAAGCGAGGAGCGGCAAGAGGTCTTACGCTGCCTCGTTTCTCGGAAATTAAGTCGTCTGCAGCGAGCTTTTTGTGTATCAATTATAAAATAATCCTTACTAATATTATACACGGTTGGATGGATTTGGATGAAATTTGGTATGGTCATAGCTTATACCCTGGATAAGCACATAAGCTAGTTTTGGTCGTCACTATCATCATCGTTTTTCATCACAACGCAGGTAAAACCATGGAGCGCAGCTAGTTGTTGTTAGCTAGTTTGTATGTGTGGATGTTGGTTACTATTTCATGCCTCAAAGGCTGGATTGATTTGAATTTTATTTGGTATGGAGATAGCTACTAAGCTGAATTGATACACAGGCTACTTTTAATTACCATCATCATCACTGTTTTTATCACCACACGGGTAAAATCATAGTTTAACAATATTTCGCTTAATATTGTAATACGCTCATTTCTCGGTGAATATGATAGTTTCTATAGCTTGAATCAGTGTTCTAGTATTTTATTAATTAAAACATGTCGTTGTATCATCACACTTATATATCTCGGAAAGGGTAGGCAGATGTTGATTTTATATTATTTAAACATCATGGGAAATATATAAAAGCAAGACAATTTTATGATTCACATAAAACTTTGGAACAAAGTGATAATCAAATATTTTTCACCACAAATTTAGAAAAAATTATATATTGTTACCGAGAATGGATACATTAAAATCGAAAAATAACCTCTGAAATTGAACCGGTGACTGTTATTAATTGGTTTGATGGCATCGCAGGAAGAAAACAGGAAGACATCCAGAGTGCGATTTACGTTTTCGTAGTTCGTATCGTGATGTTCAAAATATGAACACTTGGCTTGACAGCTGCAGTGCCCGAAATAAAAATTAGTCTGGGTTATCTTTGCTAGTTCACTTGGTGAACACTGACATAATATCGACAGCAACAATTTCGTATTATTTTATCAAACCTGGGCGTCTTTTTATGAGCGCTGACCAAATGCATCATCAAGTTGAACTGGCAATAAAAAAAAGGGTAAGCTCTACGACTTTATAGATTATATAGATGCAAAGCTTTCATAAATAGTGGCACAGTGACAGTTGAATCACTTAAACCACCAGATTTTATTAACTCACCTAATTACACCTCCAACAGGTGCATTTAAAAATCAAACCCCAGAGCTTATCTAAAAAACATGGTTCAGGTAACTTTCAAACGTAATAACTTTGGTCTTCACTACAAAAATGATTTTTAAGACGAATTTACAACATTAAAGTTCATGTCTGATAGATACTTAAATAAATCCAAGAGCCTTGTCAATCACTCTTCGTACCTCGCCGAAAGATATGAACAAAATAAAAGAAAAGCTGTGTTTTTTACACTTTAGATTATAAACAAACTAGCCTTTATAATACTCTTACATAAACTATTATTTTGCAGAAATGTATCTACAAGAGATAAATATGCTTCTTAAATGAAAAGATGCTCAAGTAAATAACTTAAATACTGATTTAATGTGCCTTTATAAACTAATATTTAAGTATTACTTCGTTATTAAGATTAGACATAAAAGTGTAGGTGCAAGGACTTCATACTTACGAAAGTATTTTTACATAAATACGCCTTTTTCCCGTAGGGAAAGGCAGAGACCACAAATTTCACTTCACTCATCAATCCTTTCATACATAAGCGTCGGCCTAGGGTACTCCTGACCTGGAGTTTTTTCAGAACGTCTTCAATCTGATTTCGAAACGTTCACCTAGGTCTTCCACTTCCAACACTTCCATTCATTTGTCCCTTGTAAAAGTATTTTGATTGACATTAATTCTCATATTCTTAGTTGTACTGTTCTAGGAGTGATTCGGATCTTTTTAAAAGCAAGACCCTAAGTTATTATTTATAAAATATTATTTTAAATAATCATTTGTATTTCACAATTATACATTCCTGGATGGATAATCTAATGATAAGCAATTAATTTTCTTTATGTTGTTTGCCATTGTAATTCTAAATATGCGTGTGTAATTCCTACTTTTAAAATACATTGTTTAAAGATTTAAATCTTATTTATAGTAATAAGTTGTTTTGTTTCGTAGGAAAATATATTCTAAACAATTATGTCTAAAAATTATGTTATATAATTTGAATTAACAAATAATGAATATATTACGTTGATTTTATTTTAATACTTAACGTTTTTTCTTGATGCTTGTGATACAACTTGAAATGTCCATTCTAAAATACTTAACTAAATAGTCGTTTAATTTCAAGGTTTCAAACTTAACTGCCATTAAGTGTAGTAATTAAAAGAAAATATGCTATTAAATAAATACAAAAAAATACAATATGTAAAAAAACTAGACTACATAATAGTTAAAAAACTATAACGACATTCAAGCTTGGGTTTGATATCTTTGATGTTAGTTAATATTTAACAAAAAAGTCGTTAAATTACTTAGCGTCTTTTTAGTGTAGATTTTTGCATATAACTTCATAACATTAAAAACTGTGCACATATTCATGTACAAATGCTAGTCTAAAAGGTCGCTAGAGTATACTTAGTGACTTTTTAGTGTAGTATATAAATGGTAAAATAAGCCATTATTACACGGCTAAAATGCCAAAAGAGTTTTTTTTCTGTTTAGACCTAATCATTGCAGATATATATTGCGAAATTTGATAGAATATAAAAAGAGCTTTTTTTGGATATTTCAATGCTGTTTCTGCGACCAATACCTATAAAACAGCATCAGTTTTTAATTTTTCCTACGTTTTTTGCTCATATCTCAAAACTTGGTTTTGTGGCTTAGCGACCTTTTAGTTAACGGACGGCAGAATAATAAAGCGAGCAGTTAAACCATCGCTATAAACTGTTGTGTCCGTCGCGGACGCTCTACGGGCTACGGGCTACGGGCTACGAGCTACGTGCGGGTTAGATATACTGACGGTCGTAAAACGGTGTTTCGATGTTGTTCGTTTGAAAGTTGCTGACGCTGCAATTTTATTCAATATATATTAGAATATGCACCATCAGATCAATAATTTTCAGCTATCTCTTTAAGATTCAATACCCAAAGGCAAAATGGATCCCAATTAATGTAACTCCGCTATATGTCTGTCCATACTTCGCAGCACGTAAACTGTAGAGTTACAAACTTGAAATGTTTACTTGTATTATAAGGATTATTTAAAAACATTGAATTTGAAATTAGAAGTTCTCATTGTACATTATTTTTTATTCATAAAAATGTATCTGATAAAATTGTTTGTACCGCAACAAATGGGGTTTCATCATATGGAGCTTATTGGTAGAGTACAAATAAATATTTTATTTTTAAAAATAAAAGGATGTGAGGCCGTCAAAGTTCTTAGATTAAGAGCAATTGCTTTACACGTTTTTTGTTTTTCAAAAGTAAACCTGTTAGGAATCTAACATTTCTGTATATAATGTACGTGCATATATTATACTGTATGTAATCAACACCCTCTTAAAAGCCGATTCTTAGTATCCTTTTTACCTCTATGTTGAAAAACATTTTTTTTCCTTCGGGGGTCGTTGTGGTAAAGAATCCTAATATAAGGAAGTCGAACTCGCACTTAACCGTTTTTTCTCCTATTTTGATGCTGCTTTGGTGGAGTTACCAATAAGAGAGACCAATGTTGCCCTATTATCGGGATCATTGTCCTACATCGAATATTCGGGCTAATTTATTTTCTTACCTTACCTTACCTAAGTATTTCGCCGTACGCGTCACTTACAGGCTGTGGTGTTAGATGTGAATCGAAATATCCACAATAATATAAATTATTCTAATCACTGTTTGTCTTTCGAAGCGTAAGTGTCATCGGCGTATTGCGTCATGGCTCCCAAAGGCGCGTTTTTACTAATTTTATATCCCGCACTGTACCAGTTAATGTGATAAGTTTTAATTGAAATTTGATCCCAGCCCATTTGGACTGTCTTTGAATTGTGTGCCGCAGTAACAGTAATATAATAAAAGGAGATATTACATTTTATGTAATTTTGTAAAGTTAAAATGTAATTTGTGTATTGGAGCTATGAATTCAAAACGTTAGTGAATGAATAAGGTAACGAATCTTTATAAACTTAATTTTTAAAATATCAACAAACTTTTTGATAGCTAGCTAGTTTTTCCACGACTTAGCCGAAGTTTGATGAAGACCCACAATATTTTTTTTCATAGAAATCGACCGCTTTTAAAAAAAAAATTAACAAAAAAACGACTTTTACTTAAAAAAATACGCATTATTAGGGATAACTGAACTGAAATACAAATGGGACCACGTGACAAGCGCCAGCTATCGAATATAAAAAAAATCAAAGGTACTTACATGTAAAGAGTTATGAGGTAGCACGTACACACACAAAAAAAATTGTTAATTGAAAATTTTCTCCTATTTTTAAGTCGGCTAAAAACAAGCGAACGGTGAATGAAATCTTTCTGCATCAAAATATAGTTATTGATCTATTTATACATAGTCTACCAAAACTCAAAAAAGATAAAGAACATATTCTAAATTTATGAAAATATTGATTAGCTTCTGAACCAGTGAAATACTTTCTGTTGATTACAATTAATTATGTAGATAATGAAAATTAACTCATCAAGATTTTTAAGGAAAAACATTAGCTACTAATCCGCCAGCAAAAGTAGGTATACAATCAGTTATTATTTGCGGCATCATTAACGTCCTCATCAGCAAACACCGGATGCGTACGTGCTACCCGCCTTCCGAGACAGATAATAACCGCTGTACGAATCAGGATGGCGCGCCGTGAACTGCACGTTAACTTACTGTATTGAACTAATAGCTTCTACTGATCTCTTCGACCATGGAATTGAAAAATCATACTATCAGTCTAATACACTCACAAACTCACCCAAAGTTTGTAAGTGTATCTGGTACAATTTAAAAAACAAGTACATTAAATTTTAATCAAACTAATAATATAACAATCTGAATTCATTTACAATACAACAATATTAAATGTAATTATTTCCGCGTAGACTTTTGCGTTAGGCAGGCGACTGGCCGTAAAGAAGAAGGAAGTGTAGGAGTTATACACAAACTTCATTACTATAATTTAATAAGGGTAGGAAGATGAAGATCGTCTCCTAATTGCCCTTACATGTTTTACTTTAAATTTAAAATAAGAGTAGAATAAGGAATTAACCAAATTCCATCAAAATTTGTTCTGCTTTTTAGGAGGTAAGTGACAACAAACAACACAACAAACCACTTTACTTTAGCTATTCGAATTAGCAATGACATTGGTGATAAGGATAGGGTATGATTAGTAGAAACTAGGAAGGACAGGATCTATCAACTTAGAAATAAAATAGAAGTTAGTAGTACATTATTCCTTTCTGAAGGAAGCAGGTTATCTGTGTAGAATTTTACAATATGGAGTGTAATTGTGTGTAATAAAGAATTAGTCCCACATTTATCTATTTTATCTAAAGTTTTCGCTACCATGTCAACATAAATATATAATATTATATAGCTGCTTTCCAGACTAAACAACTAGTGAATCTATAATGTCCTCATTTTTAAGTAACTTACAGAAATATTATGATTCATCTTTACTTGTTGTTGAGAACAGCTATACACACTACATATACAGTAGACCTTAGCAACGTGAATCATAATCATTTTTTTGTAATTAAATGTCCTTAGATGACAAAATGACGCAAACCATTGCATAGGATACAAACTCTATTTCGCTATTGTTTTATTACTCTTAGTAGTATTTGAAGTTAGACAGAAATCAAACTCTACCAGCACAATCATGAAATTTGTGAGCTTGATTTCAGCTGTAATGGTGTGCTCTACGAGTAGAGTCGATAACGTGCACATCACACGCTAGAGTGCGCCGATAGACGTCGCTGTGGAGTGTACTACCGATCGGTGCAAAACTGATGACGGAACTCTAACCTGACTGTTTAGTCGCGGACATAGAATGCGTAGAGACAATTTTATATATTATACGTACACGGCTGTTTTGTTATACAGGTTTTTTTAATACAGCCGATAATATCTGCAAGGTTGATTTTATTCTCATTTGAGTCAAATCGATTACGTGCAATGTATAATTATTATATTATTATATATTCACCTATAGAAAGCATTGTGAATGCTCTAGTGATTGTTTCAAAACTACTAATGGAAGTTTACCCTGACTGTTTTAACGCGTACACTGAATTGTGTAGAGACAACTTTATATTGTAAAATACTTATTATTTTATAATTACAGTCGCAAAGAAAAATAGTAATTGCAAAAATGCAAAACTAATGACGGAATTCTAATCTGCCTGTTTACAAGATTAGTTTATTAAAAAAAAACATTTTGTTGTAAATTACGTACCTACCTTGTTTATATTTTAACCGTAATGAAACACTGAGAGAAAATATAAATATATTGCAACATAATCTTATTAAAATTTCATTGATATATATTTATTTACACGATAATTTATATAAATTTTTATTTTATTTTGTCATTATTCGATTTTTGCTCTCATAACGTTAGTATTAATTTATTATTTCATATTTTTATTACTCTGCTCGATGTAAGTATTCAAAACTCAATAAGTAATAAAACTTATAAAATTATAAATTACAGACACCAGATACTTTTAACATCAGGTGGTACTCGTGCTTAATACGTTTAAAAATAAAACATTCATCATAAAATGTTTGTTAGGACTAGTGGAATCACAAACACTAAGAGGTGGTTAGCATTTTTCCAATAACCCTGTATAGTGAAATATTGTTTTACTTATCAAATCTATAGCAACAGACGCAGGCAAGATAATACAAGTAACTTAACACCACTTACAATATACTCGTATCGTAACACGCAGTGTATTTTTGGCTAAATCTGTTCAAGTTACAAATTCAAAATAACTTCTGTTCGCGATTTACACGTCCTGGCGCTAATGCACGATCAAATTAAAATAACTTACTGTTCGATCAATAAAAAATAGTTTAATTATTTTCTTAAGAGGCACATAATATGATATGTAAAAAGCTCGACTCCATAGGTTCCCTATTTGTTCGCCGAGCGCAGTGCAGCTCGCGACCGCACCTTGTCAGCTCGCAAATTGACGTGGATTGTTGTCGGCGATCTTTGTCACGCTCCGAGCGCCGCCGCCGGCCGACGTGCAATCAACACGACCTACCACCGTTCTAGCACCGCTACTAACGAATCGCAGATTTGATGGAAGAGCCTGCAAAGGTTTTTTAAAATCTTTCATTTTAATAAGTGTTCGCCACGACATCTACAATATTCTTATTCATTAACAACTTTTGCAGTTAGACAATAAGGTTGTGGGTTATCAATTGGTAATCTGCTCTAACCCGGAAGCCGAGGTACAATATAGGAGTTTCTGCAAAACTGTTCGATTTTACACCTGTAGCTGAATTTCAGCATCCAAAACCTTGCAATCCTTACAGCATTTTCTGCCTCGCACTGACACAATGTGGCACTAACTGTCATGTGAAGTATTTCTGAGCCGATATGACTTAGGAGCCTTCACGAAGAGAGTATATTTCCGTCTCAAAGATTGACAACGCATCCGCGAGACTTCTGATTGTGCGGATGTTCGTGGGTGGCGGGGATCACTTATCACCAGGTGAACAACCAGTTCGTTTGCTCACATATTCCATTAAATAAAATTGGATTTCGAGTGTCTATTTTTTTGTATAATGTAACATCCAGCCGTCGATTTCCAAGTTAACTGATAAACTAACTACATTTCCATCCCTCGGTTCCTGTGACCAAAATGTCAGTGAACTATAAAATGGGGACCGCATCCACGCGCCCTACATCCCCGTCCACCATCCCAGCACCACCGGTAGTAGTGGTCACCGCAGAACGCCGCGTGTACTCGTCCAGCTGTCAATTCGCACTAATCTCTAATTATACACGCATTATTTCATTTGTCATCCACTAATGCCGACACGGACGATTCAACGCATGTTAGCAGTTAGCACGTTTGATTATTACATTTCGCCATTACGTATTCAATGTGTCAAAGGTGATTTCTGTTATAATTTATCATACGTGATACCTGACCTAGTTGCTAAGAATCTGTATTTTTCTCCACACCAGTATCACGTAACTAAAACGTTCGTATTACTGATATTTTCAGAATATGGATTTAATACTTCCTATAATTTTAGGTCTACGACTATTTGGGAATTTTCTGTTTGGATAATTTGGGGGCATTTAGAGCTTGGGCTTAAACAAACCTAGCGTGCAGCTTTGACATATTGTGTCATTCTGTCTTTAGACGATTGCCACAGTACCAACCTGCCTTAATGCTAATGATACAGTGTCCATTGAGTATATACATTACAGCGTTGCAGTTCCCGATCCAGGATCCCCATTTTCTTAAATTACCTATTAAAATTACAGGTGCAAGGGATTTAAATCTTTATTAGCTGGAGAATAAGTACACCAAATTCATATTCTGTTGTGCGGTTCAATTTATAATTATAATACAAGAAAGAGAGTAATATAGGCATTCACAAAACAAAACAAAATTTACGGTCAAATAGATGTTGAGTTAGCACTCAAAAGTCCAAACCAAACACAATTTTTTTTTGAATATTATTGTGAAGGAACAAGTGCGAGGCCCACCTGATGTTAAGCGGTATCCTCTGCCTATAACAGATGCATCACGAGTGACGAACTGCACTACGCCCATCACCTTGAGACATACCTGTTAAGTCTCATTTTGCCTGTTATTTCACTGGCTCTCAAGGACTGCTGCCGGAACACACCGTTAGGTGCTTGGCGACAGATTTTCTACTTGAGGGTGGTCGCTAGTCAGTCGGGCATTCGCAAAATGTCCTTCCACCATGCGGTGAAGCTCAAGCTCTGGGCGGGATTCGAACCATGGACCTGCTGCGCGGCAGTCCATAGCCAATGCCACTGAGCCATCACTGCTTCAAAACATTAAGAATAATAATGATTATCTCTTTCCGTTTCGTCATGCGATTATTAACGTCTGTTGTAGTTGAAACCAGTAACTAACTTAACTTTGAAAACTATCGCGAGTTTTATCCATATTAACTTATTAGGAACCGGCTAGGACCCGCGTTATATATACCGGAAAGATTCAGACCAGTTTCGGACAGTTATGAAGTCCTTCGTCTGGGAGTCGCCGATAGGTAAGCCTTTGACCACGATCTCACCTGATGGTAAGTGATGATGTGGTCGAAGGTGTTCACAGGCTTAACCTAGAATTATACTGGCTCTAAAGGACAACTGCCGGAACGTACCGTTAGGTGCTTGTCGACAGATTTTCTACTTGAGGATGGTCGCTAGCCAGGCGGGCATCCACAAAATGCCTTTCCACAATGCGATGAAGCTACAGCTCGTGGCCGGATTCGAACCATGGACCGGCTGCGCAGCAGTCCACAGCCAATGCCACTGAGCCATCACTGCTGCACTATTTTTTATTATTTAATTGTAAAACTTCACAAGTACAATGAGAAAAGATGGTGGTGTTATATTTCCATCACTATATCAGCCAGATCGTCCACTGATGAACTTGGCCTCCCCCATAAAGGAGGGTTTTGCCATATGGCTATTCTTCTTACGTGTGCCGGGCCAGAAGCCCCAATAGATATCGGTGACTCATAAAAATAATACAGTGGTAGAATGACAATTTTGTTGGCACGCAGGCCCCTTTTAGCGTGTATTTTATTAATCTTTCGACGACCCGTTCGTAATTAAATAACTAAGGCAAAGGTTAGATACTCAGTTACCAAATAGCATTTTCAAGATAACTCACATCCCCTTTACATATCTAAGAACATATGATTAAAATTTACACAGAAAAATGTACCCAATCATTATTATAGGTAAAATCGTACAAAATAAGATACGTGAACTGCTATTATTGCTCAAATTAACGTTATCTCAAAAAACAAACGCACAAACAATGCTCAACACAAAACAACATTAAGGTGAGTACACATGCTCCAACAAAGGCAGTTAAAGCGCGGCGTACATTCAGCATCGTGCATGTAAAGCACAAGTCACACAGAAAGCGAAGCTAACTCAGCTAAGATTAGCCTGTGTAGTGCAGCGTGCAACTAGCTCTCTAGTCTTTGCGATCCACAAGTTTTAGCTTTCCTAATTTCCTAAACGTTATGTACAGAGCAATAGAAAATACTTGCCAGCCAACGTGTCCTCCGTATGAAGGACTAACTGAAGTATGAAGGGATCGTGACTGCACATTAAAAACGACACACCCCGAACTATAGATGGCTTGGTACGCTAGCTAATTAAGTTTTATAAATATGTGACCAATTGAACATCACCATCCGAATTCATTGCTTTATTCACTTTATTGATTATTCAATGCCGATGACCACAACCACCTGATGGAAGTGAAATGGTCAAAGATAGTTGTTTTTAGCTCTTCAAGAAATGGGAACTGGATGAACACAACGTTCCTTGGTGAAAGATTTTTTACATAAGGGCTTATTACCAGATGGTAATTCGCAAATTGCCCTACCACCGTGGTAAGGCCTACAGGGTAAGGAGAGCGTCTGAAACATACCCAGCTAACACTGAACATATAGGTAGTTCATTTAGATCCCTCAGCTCAGAACTGAAATTACACACGCTTGTATCCCCTATAGTAACTCGGGTAGTGACAGGTGTAATAACACATTACTTTACCAGATGTTTGGTTCTATGTCATAGAGGCGAGTCTATTGCTATATATTTACCAGGCAAAGTGCCAGTCTCTGAATTGCAGTTAGTAGAGCTAAGCTAAATAAGTTCAGCTTGCGGTGTTGCTTATGCCTAAGGGCAAGGTACGCGTTAACGGCGGCAGAATGAGCCGAGTTTCATTGTACAGATATCGGGGTGGTGAAGATAATTGCTTTCTTCAGATGTCGCCGTACGTATGTCGAGTAGCCAATTTTTAGGGGTGTCGAGAGCGTATTGTTATGGTAATAGGGAAAATTACTCCGGTTTTATGGTGATTTAAAAATGCGAGGTAGAGGTGAGTAATTCTCTGTTTTTATTTCTCAACTCGCTTCAGCCCTAGAATTTGCTGTCATATAATTAGCAGAGTTGAGTGGTCACAGTTGAGACACCATGACACCAGCATTAATTTTAAAAGTAAGACAATATTCTGTACTTTTTAACACAACATTTTTCATAATATTTGGAATACTCTTTTTTGTATGCTTGATAGGTTAGCCTTTAACCACTATCTCACCTGATGGAAAGTAATATTGTGGTCGAAGATGTTATTTAGACTGACCTAGAATTTACCTACGTAGAAACTCTTCTACAAAAATAGGTACTGACATAAACACAATGATATGATACAATGGGTTTTTAAATATTTACTTAAATGCCTGAAAAAAGCATCATGTAAACTTGGGTAGGTTAGTTTCCCAAACAATAAGAGATTAACACTCGCATACTATGGAGTGGTAAATAAGTTATTTGTATTTGTTACAACGTTTTTAGAAATTATGACCTCGAAATTCGTTGAATTTGAAATCATTGACACAAATTTTTGCACTTATTTTTATATTTTAATATTTAACTTATTTAAAATAAAGATATTGTTTTATTTATACAATTACAGTTCAAATATCACAATACACAAATGGAAAAAAAATAGAACCAAATAATCCAGCAAAGCCGTTGTTATAGATTGTTGTTTCTTCAGTATTTTCGCTATAATAAAGTTAGTACAAAAGCCAGATTAGTCATTCAAGTTTGAAATCGTAATTGAAAGTCCTTGTTTTTCCCCTGTGGCCTTCAAATATTCTCAAAAAATTTTTTTTTTATTTATGTTATTTTGACGATACAAGCTCGATGCCCACCATAGCATAGCTAATGCCACTGAGCCATCACTGCTTCATTTAATTATTTTTAATAAATTTTCCACACAATCTTTAACGGATCGCCTTGTTAAGAAGTAAGATTTTCTGCCGCCAAGCATTAGTAAACAAACACTAACGTTAGATTTGAAGGGCCCTGTAAGTAAGTAAAATCACAAGCCGTACGAAACTTAGGTATCAACGTCTCGCAGTATCGAGCGCTTTTCAAAGCCACTCAAAATAGTGACTCAGAGGCATAACGTAATACGTGGCACTTACCAACTTTTCCGTCGATATATTACATATAAATAACACCACATTATATCTTTTTGATGTTGAACAAAGTTGATATAGTGTATTGAAAAAGGTTTTGATTGTATTTCTAGTATTGATCACGAGCAGCAGCCCTAAGACTCAGAGATAGTGCGCTTAGTACTTAACTTCCGTTAAGTACTAAGCGCACTATCTCTGAGTCTGGTGTGAAGGTGTTTGCGTCAATTTGCATAAAGTGGCGATAAAAATGCCGCCAGAGTCCTCTCGCTCATTAACTTGGAACTGTAGTTAACGGCTATATGAGGTAGGTTCTACCTTTATTAAAGTCGTTGGAGGATGACGTCACTGGACAGTTTAATTAAATAATTATATGGAGTTGTAATTAACAGTGTGGAAGAATTAAATATCGTATCATTATTAGGTGACAGTCCAATAGGACCGGTTTTTACCAAGTGTATGAAATGGCAAAGCAAGTAATTTATTCTATAATATAACTGTTTTTCCTTTTAAAAAGCACTCAAAAAAATCACAACCTATTTTTTGCAATTGAAAATAAGAAATGACTTGAAATTGCTGCTATGCTGATTTAACATTGAGCTCATAGATTCATGGTCTGACTTCCGCAAGTAGTTCATATATTTCAGAATTAGAAGTTGGCAAAAAAAATAATTACTCTTTTTATTGAAGCATGCTGCGTACAATCCCGATTTTGGGGCACAATGCCTTCAATAATTGTCAACTTCGACAACAGTTGCAATTGTGAAGTCATCCAAGTATATATTATACAGGCAAATACTTTTTATGTATAACACAAAACTACTTGAATAAAATGGTACAATATGTTCTCAACAAAAATATCGTTTATGATGATTTCAGATCCATTCTCCTTCTTTATAATTTATCTCGCCTAATCTAATCAAAAACATATTGGAGTATACGTATTATGGGGTGGTCCACTTTTGTTACAAGGGACACGGCATACCTCAATTGATTCATGCAATTTGATCAACATCAAAAATAAATATCTCCATAGTTCTCTAAATTCGAACCCAACTCCAGTCTAGTTAGACGATAAGCTGGCCAGGAAAAAGGCCAGATTATGAGAATTTATTTATAACACATGGCCGTGTATGAAGAATGTGATGCGTAAGCGAGAGATATTCCAAGATCGTAGCAAATTATATTGTTTGGTCTCTGCCTATCCCTGTAGTAACCAGCATGATGATCCAACCAGGTGAGTGACCAATTTGAATGATTGCGATTTAACTGGATGTTCTAAGCCATTTATTGTCAATATTACCCAACAACAGTTTTTAACTGACTTTCAAAAAATGGCAAATGATTGCAAGTCAATGAACACGCGTAACATTTTACTTGATCTTCCAATCTGTAACATTCTTATTTTTGTTAGTTAAACTTTTATGTTGGCCTCATCTCAGTTAAGTTATACTAACTTCGATATTAGTTTTTAATATACACTAAAAATACTGAATATGTGCGTAAAGAAAAATGTAAGTCGGACGACGAAAATGTGAGCTCATGGTGTTTAAATCAGCATTACACTTTTGTCTAATTTTTATACGTCAAGAACTCCAGCTTGCTTACATTTTTCGTCTCAGTTAGGTACCTTTTATTTTCAATTTAATTCAAACAACCAAAATAATGAAACGACGACATAAATCTAAAGTGCCTACATTCCACAACCACCCGAGCTACGACCGGTCAGATCTAGACGATACACGCAATAATCCGTTTACTTTTATCTCTCTACCCTTGTACTTGACAAATTTACTGAAGCTTTATTAAAAACTTAATGCTTTACAGATAGGGTTGAAAGTTCTCTGAGATAGCTGCAAAAGGTTTTGTCAAGACGGTTCGTCAAAGAGGTTATTACCTGAAAGATATAAGACAGTCCAGTAGGTACGAAGCAAAGGACGGCCCCGGGCGAATAAAATGCAAATATCCCGTAGTGTAGCGTGTGCCTTATCCAGCTAACGTAAGGATGGGAGTTTTAGTGAGGGGCCGATGTCACAAAGAAACAGAGCATTCAAATATTTGTAAAAACGCTCAATTACTTTAATTTTAATTGACTATTGTTTATGGATTTGTTGTAATCATAGTTGGAGTTTGGGAATAGAATGATAATATCCTGATACTGCCAAAGATCCAAACAATATAAGATCAATATTATAGTGCATGAAGCATCATTTTTGCGACAGCGTCTGTTAAGCGAAGAAACTTACAAAACCATTGCGAAAAGAAAAGTTTTGATCGCTAGCGGGATTTGAACCCGTGACATCCCAATGCGGGGTTGTATTTGTATCCCCTTTGCAGTAAAAAATCCCGTTATAATTTCTTGCAGCATCACTTCAAGTTTAATGGCTTTATCCACGAAATTTACAAAAATAATTTATTCTAACATTATGAGATTATATAAGAATCGAAATAATTCTCTACATTAAATTTTTTTTATGTAGAGTCGGAATCGAACCCTCGTCGCCTAGTGTCTCTCTGGGTGACTTAACAGCCATCGAGATAATATGCGAAATGTGTGATCTAATTTTATTATTTACTGTCATAGGGGACGGTTAAGGCTTAACTGGTGCGTAAACAGGTGGACGCAGGTTTGATTCCCGCATGACATGAAAATGTTGACCTCTACCAATTGTAAATGTGCTTGAAATCATAATTTGAAATTCACTACTCGTTTCTGAAATATTGCCTGAAGAGAGTATACTCCCATCCCTATACAGCAAACCGCTGATTCGGTGTGGCTTGTTGGTCGCGTTTACGAGGGTCGCTGTAAACTGTAAAAAGCGCAAACTGTTTGTTTATGCGCAGTAACGATTGAAAGCCACCACTGGGCGGCGGATTGAAAACTTCGCCATAGCTGTCCTCGTAAACGAACCTGAGCTTTTATTGCCGAATGCCGGCGCGATGCACAGGACTCCTTTTCTTCTCGTTTAAAAACGCTAAGTTTTCAGTTTGACAAACTTACAAAATACATGAAAACAGTAAGCCATCATTCGATATGCGTCGTTGGAGGACTAGCGAAAAGTTTGCTTTGGAATTTCGAAATTTCGATCCCATCATCGGACAGTTTTTAGACCTTAAACAAACAGCTCTGGCCTCTGTACCGGATGGAACTATACCGGAAGTCTGGAACTGAGTGTTGAGTAACAGTACACGGAGTATTGAGCTTGCTCCCTTAGGCGTGACAGTATATAATATTGCATATTTACTTCTAATCATTCATTACATCAGATGTTGTGATCCGTTATAGTTAACTACATTAATAATACATCGCGTAACTTCTATTAAGGTTTTTTTTAATATGGTTCAGTTGATTGCCATAGTTGTCATCAGCTGTGCTTGTTCTCACGAAAGATGTACCATGTTTGATTTACAAACTTTCTTTGTGCCTGTTCGTGATTGTTTACAACAATATAATTGAAAGCAACAGACCAAGTGCACGTTGAACTTGCACACTGAGCATTAGTACTAGTTTGGCAATTTTATTGAAAACTTCAACATTTTGGTTATAACTAAATCATTTGAAAATCGTTTTGATACCTTCTAGTTTCAATAAACGCGGACAGTGATCCCCGATCGTTTCCCGTTTGTTAGAGCGCGAACGGTTCCATACTTTTGTAAATATTAGTAAAAACTACATTTTTCATACTCAGGATTCACTCCCCATACGGAAATATTCGGAAATGAAATACACATAATAGAGTTAAATACACATTGCACAATAGCGTGTAATTTATCAAAACTGGCGTCTCTGGCTGCGCACTACAAATCTGCAACGAAAATTATTAAACGGGGTTAGTACAAAAATTGTACACCTGGCAAATACCTTTTTGCTTAAAAATTACAATAGTTATGTAAGTTTGAAGGAGTTGAAATGATTGTCTACAACAATAAAATTGAATACAACAGGCCAAGTGCAGGTTGAACTCGCACAGCGAGGTGTGTATTTACCAACAAAAAAATTTTTTTTATTGAAGTTGGGATCTTTCTTATGATTTCGCCCGGCATGTGACCGTGTTTTAGTATCTATATGCTGTTGTATTATATAATTTATACTAAAATCACACCAAAAACAACACCTTTTTGTATATATTTGACAATTCGTCATAATAACACACATTCAGTTAAAATTCTAATTACCTAACGCTGTAACAGAGCATTTTTACAGAAGAACGTCTGCCCTTATAAAACAGTCGGATGCGGAACATAAGTGTACTTATCTTAAAAAGTAATCCAAGCTCAAAAGACAATATACTAACATAACTGTAGAATATGTTTCTCTAGCCACATTTATAGAGTTGCTACATTTATGTCATGTCTATTAAATTAAGTACCACCATAGGCTATCCGAAAAAGCATGTAAATAGACAAAATAAGCGTGTTAAAGCCATGGTATAAAGTTATGATGGTCCTATAAACCCACCAACGACGTGCTTCGTACAGTTGAAGAATAAATAGTTATGTTGGAGTAAATATTGTTTTATTTTATGGCGGTTTTCATGTTATCGGCGCAATTCGGACACTCAAATGTCAGCGCATACAAATGAGACAGATTGCCGCCTAAATATAATTCAGTATAAATTATCTGATCTTCTTCGTCATACCGCAATCCCACACATGTCGGGTCGGTAAAATATGACTTCTGTAGCCACACAAGATAATAATTACAAGCACTTCGCTTTCTTGATTTATATAAACAAATAGAACTCAGTAATAAAGATATCTCGCAACGCTTTATATAAGGAAAACAGCGTAACATACTGCCTTAATCCAGTTTACTACAAATACTCGTATATATTTTTCCACGATGGGCCTAAGTCTAAGATATCCCGCGAGCACTTATCTGAACTTATTTAAGTCATACGGAACACTTTGTATTCTGTCCACGAGTTCTCTCTGTCTTATACTGCTTATACTAGCAATCAGTGAGTAGATCACATACAATCTTTGATTCAAATTGTAGGTAGGGGAGTACATACTCCCTTTTTTAATGCCCAAAAACCGAATTTCTTAGCCCTTTTAGGTATACAACAGATCCAAACCTACCCGCCTCGGTGGTTGGGTGGTGTAAAGATTCCCAAGGTTCTGGATTCGATGCCTGTGTCAGACAGCTATTCAGTTTTTCAGTCTAAGATATTTTTAGTAGCAGTCCAAAATCTGGCACTGTAACAAATAGGTAGGTGACAATTGGCTCACTCTACATTTTTGGTAACAATATTTAGATAAAACTGTCTACCGTCGTAAAAAAACTGAATAGACGATATAAATCACAAAAATGATCAAACCTACTCACGAAGTTTTACATGAATCGGTTGAAAAATGCGGCCTGTAGAAGAACAACTGGAAATGACAGACATACACAACATATTTCTATAAGCTCAAACGGAGACGCTTCGCTAACGCATCGCGGTTGCTCTGTCAGATATATATGATCCCACCTTCTCTAGAAGTTATCATCTGGGTAAAGATATTGAAGTATTGTATAAAGATCTCGCTCCGCTGTGTTGTTTAATATGATTGAAATGCGAGGTTGTAAGTTCACTTTACGATCGTCCGACTGACTTTTACTCCAGTTTTGATTTATGGTAATTTAACAAAAGACTTTCCTTTGTCTGTTGTTGATTATTCGAATGGTATCGAGTCACGGTGTATAGGCACCTCTCTGTTTTTTTATTCGTTTAGGTTATTTGATTCACCGAGGGATTTATCTAGTTTCATCTCGTTTAATCTGGATGCCGTTGAAATGAGTTGTGTTTATGTTTTCATCCACAAATAACGACACGCCTTCGATAATGAAATCGTAAAAACTTTGGTCTTATTTTTGACAATTACAATGGTTTTAATGCTATTTCTTTGATATATTGCGTTATTTATTCAATAACTATTAAAAAACAACTTCCACCAATGAAATTAAATACGTACGCAATCTAGATTACTTGAACGACAATGTTGTCGAGTTAATTTAATTTATAATAAAGACGTTGAACAAAATTTGAAGAAATGTATATAGGTTTAATCTGATATAGTCTATTTGTTTTCTCAGAATACCGTCTTGTATAAACCGATTTCGAAAAAGTAAGGAAAGGAGATTATTTCTAATTTTATTTGATTTATTATTAATACCAGACTGGTTCGTCTCACTGCTGACCAAAGGCTTCCCTTCTCTCCTTCCAAAGTTTTCTATTGAAAGCTATGGAGTTCCATTTTTTCTGGTGTGAGTCTAGTTCGTCACGCTATGCACTACCTTCGTCTAGGCCGCCTGCGCGCATTTTCGCTTCCTTCCATTTGGGATCCAATTTGTTGTAATTTTAGCCCACATGTCGTCTGGCATGCGCCATGCGTGTACAGCCCAGTCCTATTATATAACTGTCCGGCTTTATAACTGACATCTATCTTTGTTATCTATTCTATCCATTCTATTAAGCAATGAATATTCGAAGTCGGAAAAAAAAATGGCTGAGTTACCTGAGAACTCATACAAACAATAAAACAAACATATAAAATACATGCGGCCCGCCCCGCCTTCGCATGGGTATTTAACAAAATAAAAATATAAATCTCATTTTTTTATAATATTCTATAGCCTATGTTTATCAAGGATAAAGTAGGATTCTCGTTAGATTCCTACATTACCATTGTGAAAGAATTTTTCAAATTGATAAAGTAGGTTTTATGTTTATTCGTTACATAGAAAAATACAAATCTTTCCCCTTTATAATATTAGTATAGACCATGAATCAAGAACCTTTTTTGAAGTCAGTTTAAAAGCAATTACCCATATGTCGGAATGAATTTAGGAGTAACGAACTTTAAACAAATTATGAGTCATATGATCAATTAAAACTTTGTTTGAAAAACACTTTAAGAAACTTTTTGTGATTTAATATACCAAGTTAAAGTATTAAAAGCAAATTCACGTATCAAAGCAATATTGTGTTCAAGTGGTCGACTTCGAGTGTGGCCTCTGAAGAGGGGAACATGGGGCAAGTGTGTTGCTGTCGTCTTCACTGATTTATTGCAATAAACAACTGATGCTTCACTACTTTGGAACCTATTGATATGCAATGAAGAATTAGGAACACGGGCAGAGACAAACTTGTATGATTATTATTTACCTAATATTATCGGCAAGTAGGCAGTAAATAATTAAGATAAATTTGCCATTAATTTCTGCGAGCATTAACACTCACAGAACATACATGATTAATAAATTCAGACATAACTTAGCGGAAATACTTGTATAATAATAACAACTATTGTTAAAATATTTTAAGAATACATGAAAATATTATTAGAGAAATACACTTATAATAAATCTAGTGACTATTCCATCTAATTGTCCTGCTACGTCAATAAAATGTGCCTAAATATGTGTATGTCCGTAACAAGATATGGATGCAATATGGATACTGTATCAGCCGGATCGTCCACTGCTGACCACTGCCTCCCCTACTATTGTGTTGATTTGCCATAATCACCACGCTTGGCAGGCGTCTTGGGGATTGCAGTGTGGAGATATCAATTCCTCAGAAAGCGCTGCTGCCCACCTTCTGGTGTGTTACCCTTAGTCGCCTCTGATGACACCCACTGGTTGAGAGGGGGGTGATATTCTAGCTCGACACCCCACGGGCTTGTATTATAATTTAAATTATTTTATAATTTTTATATTCATGTTGTCAAGTTCACAACAGCTAAGTTTTCATTCTGGAATGTATACATCTCAGTGCAGGCGGCGGGACAAAAATTTACAATAATCCCCTTCACAGGCATGACTTAAGGGGATTTCTGGAATAGGTATGGCACATAACGTTTATCTTTACGTATCTCACAGTTTGTTCAATATATCTTAAAAGGGAAGTGTTTTCATACAACCTTAGTTTCGTCATATTTTAAATACCAAGTATTTAAACTCGGTGTTATTTTACATACGTGTTTTTGAGCCTGATAACAATGATTCCGGTTTACCAGATTTCCTTCAAATTTATATGCATAATACTCGTATTATGTATTTTCAGAATGACTCTGAGAAAAACGTTTTTATGGGAATTTTAATTCTTACATTATTACATATATATCAAATAATAAAACAAAAAACTGGCAAACCATAGATTAGGCTCAAAAATATGTCTTTGCAAAATTTCACCGAGTTTGAACATTGACGAAACTACTTATGAAAGCACTATGAAAACACTTCCCCGTTATAACATAACATAAACAAATCAAATGACATGAGAGGAAAATTGACGAGTTGTTAAAGTGGAAGCTATTAAAAAATCGTTTTCATCAACGGTTATAAACGATGTTAGGGTTAGCTGTCGAACCTCAGCAAGCCCATTACGTAAATAGGCCTCACTTAATAAATAAGACTTACGTGTGTTCTTGTACAAAGCGCCAGTTCTAAACGTTCGAAGGTCCCAAGCAAGTAATACACGAAGCTAATTAAGGCTGTATCGGATGTGTCCGCGACGCGACGCGACGCCACGCGACGCTGTGCGATACGGCGAACACGAGTGACTTGCGGTCTCACATTCTATAAAACTTTGGATACGGCAATTTAGATGTTTATAGAGAAATAATGGTTTCAAATTAGCCATAATTAATTAAATAAGAGGATGCGTCTTCGGGATCGCTGTGGAAGATATTCAGTTCATTGGAAGGCGCTGCGGCCCACCTTCTGGTTTGTTACTCTAAGTCGCCGCTTACGACACTCACGGGAAGAGATGGGGGGGGGGGGGGTTACATTTTAACCCAGCACGTCACGGGCATGGACAAGAATCATTATATTAACAGTATAATTATATCCGTACCCTTGTCCAGTTTCTGTTAGGTTTGATACAGTATCTCAGTAAGACAGAGAATAACAACACAAGTTGTTAGGGAAATCATTTTTTATATTTTGTACTTTTAATTTGCTGTGTTGTCTTTTGTCTTGTACATAATTGTAAAAAAAAATTGCTTGAGTTTTGTGAATGACTATGTAACGGCAGCTCTACTTGGAAATCCTCTCTTTACTCGGTCCCTTAATCGTGCAACTCTCTTACATGTCTAGTACCAGTCGCACGTACAATCTAAGTGTTGAGGCGCTGACTAGGTGCCATTTGATATCGATGTTGCTTTCGCACGTAAGTACATTTTATTGTCCTTTAGAGTAATATTTAAACTAAAGTAAATTTCCAACGTTTGTGAATATACCGTATCCAATCCTCCCGATTGTGGCTCTGTGTCACGTATCGCCCAGTCAGCTTCCATAAATAACGTATGGACTAATCCGATACGCGGTGATTTGTTGGCCTATTTACTTATTTGCGTAGCCCACTCCACTCTACTCCACTCGCCACGGGAGATCAAGATATTCTGTTATTAATACAGCTTATACATAAATATGGGTAAATAACTGAGAAAAGGAACTCCCCGCAACGAAGAAATATGTTAAGAATAACAAAATCCCTATGCCAAGCTTACTTTATGAATTTCTACTCTCTTCGTATCGTAGGAAACTAAGTAAAATTTATATCACATACTTCTACAACTACTCATCTATTTAAATCATGAGGAAATCGAACCTTACAGTCCCGTTGTCAACCCCTCTTTTAGTAGCAGTGCGTGTTCGGCGCCCGCAGGAGTCGGAGGTAGAAAGAGCTTTTTGCCTTCTACGCCAATCTCCGATTAAGTGCTTTCTGCACTTCTCACTCCAGGGTTATCAGAGGGCCTTAATTCCAATCTGTGATCACAACCCTTACCCCCACTACCGTTTTGCAGCGTAGACTACTCTAGTGGCCGATCACTGCTCCATATAAACGTAGAAGGGTGGTACTCCCTTATTAGGCATTCCCTTATTAGGTTATTTGAGGTTTTAGTTAGATAAACATCATATAAATTTTTCGAGGATCATATCCCCAGGCTTGGGAATCACAGCAGAAGTAGGCAGTTCTTCAGAAAGAGCTGCTTCCCTCCTTCTGTTATTTTGCCTTTAGTTGCTTGATACATACATACGATACATGAAGAGATATAAGAGCAGCAATCCTTAAAAACGTGGCTAAGTTGGGCTCGCTTTTTTAGCGGTCCAAATTGCAACAGACCATAATATTTTTTTTGTTGTTGATAATTTTAGACTTCAAACTGTTGTTAAGTTTTGGTTTGGTAACAGGCTCGATGATGGCAGCACCTTCAAAATCACTGCTGAAGGATTAGTTATTATCCGAACAAACCAAGATACATTTTTATTGTTTTTATTTCATACGCAATTCGCCGTCGAAACTTATAAGTAATAATCTTTTTTTTTTTACTAGCCACCTATTACTGTTCCAAAGATAGCATATAGTAAAGGACAGATGGACAGCGGAGGTTCAGGTATAGGGTCCCAATTTCTAAAATAGCCGAATGCCTTCTCATCAACCCTCCCTCCTAAAACCTATCATAGAATAAATAATTTACAACCCGATTCGTTTCATAAGTTTCCTCGAAGTCAATCAACTGATAACAACCGCATCGATACCACCCATTACTCCTTAACGCCGATAAAGAAACTCCATAAATCCTTATTTATAATATAATAAAATTTATAACAGCCATCATCCACGAGACAATCCCTTATTAACAATTCCCAAGCATCACGTCCTTACTTGATGTTTTTTCGACAACACGTCTTACACGCCCTAATTCATTCAGTCAAACATAGCTCCTATATCTTCATAAATAAAAAGGAGAGTCGTGTGTGTTTGAAGGATTGGGAACGTAAGTAGTAATGCTCAATAACCATCGACATAAATAGTATTAACAACAATTGATTTACATACAAATTGCTTTAGACAATATTGTTGACGGAATGGCGCGCGTGACGCTTACTACACATAATAATAGGGCCATAGAAAATGCGACAGACGCAAGTGTGAAACTAGCGAATAAAGTTTTGTATATGTATAGCGAGAACTGCTTTTTAGGGACGCAATTAATATGCTGATATAGTCATTTCAATTTCATTGGCGTTGTGGTTGTAAAATAACTTAACATAATATTGTTTGATAGATATTATAAAAAAATACAAAATAAAATAATACCTTAACAGTCTATTTTCCCTTGCATATCACGTACCTATATGAGAAGTAAGCAGTTAAATAAAATACATTTATACAGACATACAAAATCAACGCATTCAAAAACTTCTGCCTTTGTTATGTGTATATTTCGAACTTGACTTCTCAGCCCACACGATGCCTTTTTTTAAAGGGCCTCTGTCAAAGGAATGTAGCCAAAATGACTTCCTTTCATGGTCATAATCTAGAAATTCTAGCACAGAATATAAAATATCAGAATAAATAATAACAATAAAGTTTATTGTCATATTTTAGAAAACATTATCTCCTTAGCAGGCGGTGATAATATGTACGTTTAAAGAAACAAGCCAAGTGCGAATTGGACTCACTGAGCTAGTTGTGTGGTATAAATCCAGTGAGTCCTGTACCAATACAGATTGTACGAAAATATAGTTATTTCTTTGAGAGTATGAGTCTCTTAGCGGGATTCCGAGCCGCTCTTGGCTGGTTTTATTTCATGTTGCTGTACATTAGGAATTGTTCTATAATTATACCAAATTTGACGCTTGTATGTATAAAGTACCGTTTTTACGAGAGGCAAAATCTAAAAATCTTTTCGTTTTCAATATTATATGTAACGCGATTCGCCATACTAACACATAGGTTTGTAGTAGGAGAACTCTTTGTCAACAAGTTAGTCTGGAGGACTAAGCACATTTCTACCGCCAAGCAGCAGCGTTCGCAATACTGTATCCTGTCAAAAAAATCCGCATAATAAAAGCTGTGAAAATTTCAACTGGTTACCATTTACGGTTCCTAAGATACAGCCCTTTAAACGTCAGACAAACGGACAGATGGAAAGCCGAAGCTAATAATAGGATCCCGTTTTCTAGTAATGAACATTAAAAATAACCTTTTTGAAATCTTTGTAACAAACAAAAGCTCTCTTTAACAAAACTTTTCAATGGCTCGCGGGTTCGGTGGCCCGATCCTAAGGACTATATTACTCCTTCACCCCCGTGCTAAAGTCGCACATGTATGTCTGTACGTAGCTCAACACGACTGTATGAGAATAAGAACACCTGATTGCGCGTCTGATTGAGACTCTGTTTATTTTTATTGCGAGTACAGTAGTGGATGGAATTACCTTCATCTGGGATGGGGAGAGCTTCAATTTGCTTAAGTAATACCGTATTGAGAGATGCTGGGAAGTGAGAATATTTTAGATATTGTTTGCTTGTTGGCTCTAACATATTTTCAGCATATCAATATTCATTGAAGTTGTTTGATGGTTTCATATTTGATAACTGAACTGTTCCACGTACTTTTTTATGATATTAAGGCATATACATACATATGTAGCTTTTTGCACATACGTTATTTCATCAGTTTTAATGGCAGAGCTCACATAAAGTAGGTGTACCTTTGGGTATTGTGCAAAGAGAAGACACAAGAACCTTAGGACACTAAGTCAAATCTTAAACAGTTTATGGGGCGGTGACCCTTGAAATGGCCTCCATCCCCCGATAGCCAAACCAATCCTCGCCTTGCAGAACACTCACTTCACACTTTCACTTTGTTTACTAATTAATTCCAGATATCGCTGGTTAGGTTAACTCGTCATTGTTGCAGCAAGGCCACCATAACATAACGTATCATGATGTCACCTTCCAAGAATACTGCTCCAAAAATTGCTGCATAATAACGGTCATGGTTGAGAACACGTGGCATGGTACCATAACTATAATAGAAGCCCCGAAATAAGAGCATAGACCAGGCCTGTAACAATATATCATCCAATGATGAAATCACCACATGTTTATAGGATAGTTCTGATTAGTCCACGCATCACTTTCAAATATTCACTGTCATAAGTTTCACTACAATAATGGTACGTGTGAACAGGTTGTATTTAGGTTAGAGTACCTAAATATTCTACTTTTCATTTCGAATATAAGGAATAGTATTTTGTCACTACCACAGACCGATGCATTGGTAAAGTTAATAAAACTGATACAGAGATCAAACGCAAATCATTTAAAGCGTGTACGAAAATCCGAGTTGTATTTGTTTATAAACAACATATACTCATATACGTCTACAAAAAAGCCCCCTAGATAAGATCTCAAATCAACTCAATTCGTAAGATGGCCGAGTGTACATTGAAGGGGCAATAAAATTAAGTAGTTGTGGACAAATAAAGCAGTAAATATGAGGAGAGACCGCGACCGGCGGCGGCGGCGCTCTCTATGCAAATATTATAGGCCTTATCTGGTAGTCCCGAATAGGTACAGGAATGGTCGCGAGATCAAGCTATGCAAGGTACCGTTTGCAGAAGTTCTGTTCAAAGCTGATTACTTACTCTGTTACTACTATTTCACCTCTTTTAAACATTAGGCCCATCTTTATCTATATGTATCTCAGGAACTGAATTTAGCTAACTCCTGTTACTTGAAAATAGTATTGATAGGTATTGTATGTACTATACACTAGATTTCGCGATCCCAACGCCCACTCCGTTTGACTGAACTGTACATCCATATATCTCACTTTATTGTGGCTTCGGCATTTATGGTACGTGGACTCACGCCCACACTGCACTTATGTCGAAGTGGCGCTAAGAATACGAGAATTCGATCAAAGTGTGAACCTGAACGTAGATAACACTTCAGTTGACAAGTATGTAGAAGTTCCTGTTAATAACTTCCGTGCCTGTGCCGGGAATCTACATTATTTTGTACTTGTGAGCGGTAGTAAGCCAGAAGTTCATTAGCAAAATGCACTACCGCCATGAAAGCTCAAGACCGCCGCCATGGTTCTTCTGTGCGTCAATCCATAGCCATTGCCTCTGAGCAATCACTGCTTCAAACCTATTAATTTAACTGCAAACCATAATCATTTACATTATTGTGTTCTGTATTGAAGAAGAGTATATTGCCACCAAGTTTAACTTGCAGGCAACTTTATTATGCAGGCCACTCATGTGTATAAGTCAGGTTGTACCTCCTGTTTAATGCAGGGAAAATAAACTTACTTCATTAGTCGCCACTTGCCGTTTCTATTCTGCATAATATACATAGGTACATTGAATTACATTAAAATCAGAGTCGACTTCCTACACTGAAAAGTAACTTGTGGAATACGAAACCACAATCACAGTGTTGAGCTCAGTTTTAAATCAGCATGGTACCAACTTCAACAAGTAATTACTTTTCAATGTACAGCTCCGTTTTTTTTCAATATGTGCAATGAATTGTATAACTTGACAGCAAGAATGTTCGACATGGGGAGAAAAGCTTTTGTCAGATACTATGATGCCTTGGTATTTATTACAATCGCAATTATAAGATCATATACACAGCATATTGGCAGATATTAATACCAGTTTATTGAATATTTAGCATTAGTGCATAACGGTACCTAAAAGATATTTGATTAATCGTAAGTATACATTCATTCTAATGGTCTTAAAATGTGTTGAAATATTTTGATCAATTTATTTTTATAATGGTTTAGTAGGGTTATCTTTCAGGTTGTAAGTGATCACCGTCGTCGCCCACAAATATCCACAACACCAATGGTCTCGATGCAGATGCAATGCCGGCCTTTGAGGAAGGAATATGCTCTCTTCTTGATGGCTCCTAAGTCGTATCTGCTCGGAAATACTTCACATGGCAGCTGGTTAATATATACAATTATAATAAATATATGTATAGGGTTTATTTGCTGACTGTACCGGCTACTTACCCCTGAAATATTATCATACTCTTTTTAGTTATAATACCAATCTGAGGTCCTTCCTAACCTAACAACATGGTTATATAAGGTATACGCAATAACTATTCCTATTCCACTTGCTTTATTTAACAGTTGGTTTACCCGCGGCTTCTTAAAGTTCTAGTTCTAGTTCTAGTTCTAGTAAATCGTTATAGTTTTATAGGTCGACCGTAAGTACCAAATTTTCCATAGTGTTTTCCATTCTGGTACACTTCGAAAACATTTATATACAGTTATATACTTGCCCCGCGGCTACCAGTTCAAACGTGGTGCCCCATGTCGAGTGTTGTAACATATCGATAGAGTACTCAGCCGCAGTGATGAAATGGTATCGATACACTTAGCATCATAAGACAGTATTGCAAATTCTTGCTAATTAACCACTGCACGCCTGACAATATCTTTACGGACATACATTGTCCTTTCCTGAGCCCCATAGAATACATAGAAGCTAGTTTTTATTTTCTTTTTTTATTAAATATTAATTGATTTAATTTTAAGGGCCTGCCGATTACGGCGTTATTAGGAGTAGAGTGCACGGAGCGCTTTCCATACAAACGTATAGTTTCGTCATATTTTAAATAGTTTTCAAAGTCGATAACATTAAGCATACATGTCTTTAAGCCTTATATCTACGCTTTTGGTTTGCAAGTATTCCGTAAAATTAATTATTTTCATAAATTAATTTATAAAAAATGGGACGTTTTATTTTTACTTTTAGGGATAAAATAAACATTAAATCGAAAACCTAACAAACCAGTAGCATAGATATTAGGCTCAAGGATATACATGCAAATTTTCACAGAGTTAGAACACTTAGAATTTAAATTTTTTAAAATATGACCAACCGACTTTTGTATGGAAAGCGCTCCGTGAACTCTACTCTTAAGATACATGAATATGAAAGACGGAAGAACAGGCTAAGCGCCAGCGATTTAGGTACAGGTGACAAATTTTCCTCTGCGTTTGCACTCCTTCTTATCAACCCTAGCAAAAAATATTATTGTTCTATGTTTTTGTTTTTAAAAGTCTATCCGAATACAAATTTTCAGAACTGTTAATTTAAAAACAAAGGATTCTATACAAACGTTTTCACCCATTTTTACCCCTTAGAGGTTGAATTTAAAAAACATTTTCTTAGTAGGTACACCCCTATCACTATAATTTAAAAAACAATGACCTTTCATAATACATAATTTACTCCAATATCACCACTTTAAGTCATCCCTCTCAAAAAATATTTGAACAGGTATTTTTTTTCATTTTTAATGATCTATCCGAATTCAAATGTTCAGAACTATGTCTATAAGTTTAAAAACAAAGGACTTCCATTCAAACGTTTTTACCCCTATATAACCCTAAGAGGTTGAATTTAAAAAAAAAACTTAGTATGTTTATGTAGTACTTTTGTATGGATGATAGCTATCTTTTGACCACCATCTCACTGGTAGATAAGCTATGATGTAGTTGAGGGTGATATCAGGCTACTACACCGGAAATAGGATCGTGCTAAGTATTATAATTATCAGACTTTTTACAGTAGGTAACAGCAATTTTATATTAAGGAAAAAAAAATAAAAAATTATATTTTTCTGGATGGGTTCTTTTTTTTTGTTAGTGCGACGGAACAATATTGAGGTCCACCTTATGGTAAGCGGATTAACCTTTGCCTATAACAGATGCATTTCATCAGAAGTCACGAATTGCACTGCGCGCGTCAATTTGAGACAGTTCACTGTTTATCTTAGAGATGCTAACAAAATGATCGATAAGAACTAACTTCTTTAAATTATCAAAATTGAACATTATCACAATCTTCAAAGTATCTTTGCTGTAATTCCGTTACAATAATTTACTTGTTATTTAGCTAACGTATGTTTCACAGTGGTATACCTTTAATAACACAATTTTACAAACTATAAACTACACTACAGCTACGATAACGAAATCATTTAGGCAACCTAATAGCCACTGTAGGCGCACATGTAGTCCAAATGCCCCTTTGTATTGCAATATAACATATTCATTTTTTCCGAGCCGTTAATCAGAATGATTAACATCAACAAATTTATTCAATGAAAGCGATGAACTTTACGTTACCCTGTGCTCGTATATTTGGGAGTAGTTTACTTGTATCTAATGAAGTATACCAGAAAACAAGTAATAATGCTCAGGCGAAATGAACGCTGTTGTATAAACAACCGCTTACTCCTTTACATACGAGCAGTACGTATGCATTATGTATTGTAAGCAAATGCGCGTATGAAATAACGAAAACTTTCCCTAATAATATATTAACTCAATTATTTATAGTTCCTTCATATTTTTTGCTATCTGGAATAATTACATCTTATTAAGTCTTAGAATAATGATACATATTTATTCGTAGTACTAAATATTTGAATTACGTTTCACGTAGGATCTGAGGACCGACATGATGTATTCATCATGTCCTCAGAATCTGCTATCAATTTGAAATAGTCACAGTCTGTTTGGAACGCCTTTTCGGAAGCTACCCCAATTTTATTCATTTTTAATAACAACTGATGAAATGGAATCAAATCGCTAATGAGTTCCCTAGAGATGCGAATGCCTCCACAACTACCTCCGCATAATTCGACTCCTCTCGGAGCTCGTAAAAAACAAAGGTTGTCATCTTCCCCTTTCCCAAGTTTTTCCTCGCAAATCAAGTGGATCGCGTTATTTTATATTTTCCCCAATTAATTTGCATAATCCTTGTCAAGTACAGGTTTCGAGGCGACTTCACAGAGAAAAATCTTCAAGAAGTTTATTTATAGCTCCACCAACTTATCTTATTTTTTATCGTATTAATGAGCTTCTGATAGGATCATTTGAATTGTACTTAATATTTAATATTTTTGATATTGTTAACCACTTATGGTAAATCAAATAAAAGTCCACACAGGTATATCTACCGACGTAAAGACGTCATTGTAGTAAATAACTAATTAACATAATAAGATTCAATCAAGGTATAGGTTTACCGATTGAAATTGAAAGAAGGTGCTTTCAATTTCAGTCGGTCTTCAAAAATCTTAATTCGAAAAGAAAATACCTCAAGATCAAAACGTCTTCAAACATAATTTACAACTACCCTAACGGCATCCTCAAACGTACTCAAATAAACTGTCAACAAACCGAGTTAAAACTGTCGATTACATCGGCTAGGGGAGAACCCATCAAGTACCCGAATCGAACAAAAGTACCATACAAAGAAACCAGCGTAGAATCTTCTTTCAGCCTAATCCCACGCTAATTGTGGTCGACACCATACTTCCACCGCCTTCTTCTGCCCTTTGGTCCATACTCACTCATAATAAACATTTTTAATTATGTTGCTCGTTACTCTCTTCGTGACAGGTCGTAACACCACGTCCATCCACGTCAATCTATTATTCCTAAATTTCTTTGTCACGGTGCTACTTTCGGGTTTCATGATAGTCTCGTTCCTAATCTTATTAATTCAAGTTCATATCATATTATATCGGATTTGAATTAGTATAATAACGATAAATATTCATAATAAAATTCACATCTCAACCACGTGCACTCTTCTATAAGCCATTTCCTTATTTGTACAACATTCAAATCATTGCATTACGAGAGGTCATATGAGAGTGGTGATCGATAACATTATTCAGGATAACAAGTTTTATCAAGATTTCTAATATCATTTGATTTAGTAGCTATATAACATTTATAAAAAATACCCTTATTAAAACTATTGAGTCTTGTCGTTGTACCCTAAAACTTAGTTGTCTGAATGGGTAACGGTTTGGTGCGTTTATTTGACCATCAAACAAGGTCTCATTCATATCAAGCCCACATTTACAAGTTTATCATCACATTGTTATAAGTATTTCATATTTTTTAGAATTTCACAAACAGCTATCTAATTCAGCATCTAAATCAAATCATTATTTTGGAATCTGTATAGTCACGCAAACCTTAAGGTACCAAAACTTGTTTCTAGTTCTGCATATTCTTGATATTTTTCTAAGCAGCTCAACCGGTACAATATAATTATAGTTAAATATAAAATGAGAACCTCGCATTTTCCAGGGAAGCAGTGAGGCATCAGGTATGAAATACATTAAACATCGTTGAGAGGATCCATGAATATTACCGAGGCAGTGGCCTGTGAACTGCCCACTTCCTCCACTTTACATTATTCACGTTTCTTTTATTTTTGCTTTATGGAAGTCTGTTCTGTTGGCTTTATGGAGTTGAATCGTAATTGGAATTTTCTTTGCCGCTGTTATTCTGAAACGTTTAAACACTTATAATACACTATACAATGTAAAAAGTCCAATTACTAATTATGCAATAAAAATGTTTAATTAAATAATATACGGATTACTCACGTGAATAAATCGCATAGCTCCGACTATGTACTATACATTTTGTTTTTATTGTATAGTTACACAGACGTCAAACTAGTTGTGATTAAAGTGCATACTAACGCTATATTAAAATAAAAAAAATGCTAAAGTCTGCCATGAATAAACTGGAGTGCAGATTGGTCACAAGCTAAAATCCTAAGCTAAAGAAGTGAATAATATTTTGGTAAGTATATACAACCGTTACCAAATAAATATTTTAAAAAGAAATATCATTGGTATTATTTAGAATGTGGTATTCGTTAAGTAATTGGTAATTGGCGGCAACCGCAGTTACATACCAACTTACGATCCTGTTAGAATATCTTGGTATTCTAATAAGTCCACACATTCGTTAGAGTTGCAGCAGGTGAATTCAGGAAGGATTCACTGTAAACGATTAGACCACCTATTGTATTAGCTGAATGTGATGTTTGTATGTTTTATTCAACGTCGATAAAATTGTTCGTCGCATAGCATTGTATCACTTATCATGACAGATATCTTACAACAGAGAGTTGAATGGCTGATGGCGTCAACGAACTTTCTCGAGTCAGTCGTGACTAAAAACTCAGGTTTTTCTGCATATCTCATTTTATACAACTCTTTCAAGTATTTCTTGCACACCGGAGTATCTAATCAATATTAAATTTATCGTAGATATTACGTTTTCACCCCTTCTTTACCAACAAAGAGATAGGCACGTCAGTCCTTCCACCTTTGTATAGTTTATATAAAGTATAACAAGTAGGCTTAATTGACAACATCAAAAATGTAATATCATAAGAATGTTCAACATACGTATATACGAATGTATAGCCAAAATAATAACAAAAAAGTAGGTGATTCAAATCAAATGAATAAAATCACAATGAAACAACATTGAACTTAGAAATAAGTGTTTCCATTAATCGCTAGCAGAGGTTCTGAGGACGCGCGGTGATAAATTAGTGGTGGGCCATAAATCGCGCGGCTTCAACGCCAGTTACGCGCGCGAGCGGACAGTGTCCGCCGCCCACCGCCCGCCGCCCGCCGCCCGCGCGCCCCGTGTCGCCCGGCCGCCCGCCCAGACGCAGCGTGGGTGCACCCGTGTTCGGAAAAGCAGTATGCAGCATTTGCGTACGAATATAACCATGATATTTTTTTATTTCGGTCCTTGTTTTGGTGTTTTTATGGCTCACTTTTAGAAACCAAAAATGTCATAGTCTCTTCCATTCGGATTCAACTTAGGTTAAAGATGTCCTGATTGTTTTATAAATATGCCGTAGATGTTAAAATATTGTTAACACATTTTTACTTGTTTTATTAACCTAAGTACCTATAGCAAGTTTTACATTTCTACCAAGTAAAAATACATTTACCTGGTAGAAATGTAAAATTTGCTTTTCAACCGATTAAGTTTTTTTTTTATAGAAATATTCTCACTACTAGTGTAAAGTAAGTAAAGCTATCATACCTGTGACTAACAAGTATGATAGCTTTACTTAGTACTTAATTTTGTTTGTGATTTAATTTTAATTACGTACTTACTTTTGTCATAGTGAAGTTAGTTGCATCTTAATTTATTATTTATTATATATGTTTGTAATATGTTATTGCAATTTATGCTATTTTATTATTTATATTTTAATTTTAATTTAATTTTACGATATGGGTAATTTTTGCCTGCAATAAAGATATTTTATTTATTTTTATTTATTTTTATTGGCCTTTTGTAATAGCGAATCAACTTTGACGTGAAATAAACCAATGAACGACGTTATGACGGTAATGAATATTTTATAGACGTGAGATGGCTATAGATAACGATCGCATTATAATTTCTCAAATTTTCTTTAAACGTAATCAAAATACTCAATTGAATTTATAGTTATCAAAAGAGGTTGATTTCTATGTTAAATTATTTATAACAAGAATAGGTAAGTAATACATCCAGATTTATGATCCCGTACATTTAATGTACTAAAAGTGCGCATAAAAATTCATCCGCGTGTTTGTATGTCTGGCTGTAACAGCCTAACTCTTCCAATTCTACAGGAAGAAAAAAGTTTATATTATCCTAGTTTTCCGGCCGCGGCTCCGCCGCGTTTATTTCGGTTATCGCGCAAACCATTAACTTCTTTTTGCGCAGTTGGATAAAAATTATTCTATGTCCTTCCCCGGGTCTCAAACTATTTCCATTTAAATTTCATCAAAATCGGTCCAGCCATTTTGGAGTTACGATCCAATAACTGAAAAGTCTTGATGATATAGTCATTGACAGTGAATGATAATCGTCCAATAACTAGCATGAATTACTAAACAGGGTAAAAATTATTTTTTTGTAAAAAAATGGCACCGATTTCTACACTCAAATATGTGAAATAGCTTGTCGAAGTCGGTACCATGCGGACATTATTGTGTTTTTAGAACCATCGTGGTACCGAATTCAACAAGTCATTTCAGATATTTAAGTGTTAAAGTCGGTACCATTGTTTTGTTTAAAAATATTTTTACCAACATTTCTACAGATACTCCCGTTCTGCTGTACGATCTAGAAGGATTTAATATTAATTGCTCGCAAGCACCGAAAGCCATGGAGCCAAGACGATCGCGACCACTGCAGTGCTGTCAATGCAGCCAAATCAGACGTGAACGGGATTAATGTGCGGCTACCCGCAATTACTTTGTTCTCTTTTACATATTCAAATTCAGAATACGTAGAGTACGCTGAAAGTTGTTAGTGAGCTACTTACGTGACCAAAGAAAACTATTTATTTTAAACCACATAAATTGTTTTTAAATAATGTTATTAAATGATGTGATAGGTAAATAATGGTATTAAATATATGGCTGCATCACTTATACTCGTATATCTCTAGGTATTGAATTTTTTTTCATTCATTAATACATTCAACATTCGAAAACATATCTACTAAGTGCGTCTATTCAAAATAAAACGTGTTTTATTAAGTTTTTGTTTAATATACACGTAAATTGGTATGTAATTTATATAATGGTATGGATGGCGTCAGTAGCTTATCATCAAGAGGGCAACTTATTTTTTGTCACTAAAGCATAATTCGCCCATCTGATGGCAGATGCCTAAACCACTCGGCCACCTGGGCTCGCTCTTTCGAGCCGAAATTTCGTGCTCCAATTGTATTTCTTTAACCGTCATAGGGGACGGCGCGCGGTCATCAACCAGACTACTAGACTTTATCTGATCGACAGAAGTGCTTTTTCAAACACTTAACTCTCGGAAGGATGTCGCTACCCTTCTACACTTAGAAGCTTCACGCCTGTCCGTTACAGTTGCAGTGTCACTGTTCTCATCTTGCTGGGCACTGCACTGAGCTCGTCACTCCGATATGTTATTTCTCATGTCTCATTCCCCCAGTCATTTCACTTGCTACACAGTGTTAGTGATAAGACCGCACATTGTAACACTTAGCTGTAAGTGTAAATGAAATATCATAAATAAGTGGGAATTAGGTCGACGCAATTCTAAAAACTTCTCCATAGACTTTAATTTCTGTTGTAGTTTTGCAGAAATTTCAAAAGCTGGCAACTGAAAACTAAAAACGTTATTTAAAATCTGTATGTGACATTTAAATAGATACCTTTTTCACTTATAATTAAGTCCAAATCTTTGTGGGTGCGGTTCCAGTGTCGCTTGCGGGCCGTAGCTTTTCAGCTGCGGGCCGGCGTGCGGCAGCGACGGTACCGGCGGCGCACAGTAGATCGAAACTCGTCTTTCATAGACATAGAATCTTGAATTATTAAAGGTCAATTTTTTTGCTTGGGACGAGTTCTGTTAATCATTGTTATACTATAAAATGGGATGTGCGACAATTGTGAGCACAAATAGGCAAGATATAATTTTTTTTTGAAAAATTTGTATGGGACTAACATATAAAATGTCAATATCTCCGTAATCACAAGTTTGGCCGTTATATCCTTGCACACGTATATAGTACTAATTATTTATGATTTTTTGATATACTTTGTTTTGCGGCACCACTTGCGATTTTTTTTTTAAAAATCGTCAAAGTTATTAATTTTTTTTTATATTGATGACTGTTTGTAATGCTAAAATATGCGATTATTAGTTCTAGTTTAGGGTATTTTATAAATCTTAACAGAAAACTTTCTAAGAAATCACAAGACTGTTAACCAAAACATTTTCACGTCTCAATACAACTTGCACGGTAATAATAAATTATATATTTTTGAATCTAATCTAGTCACCAGTAATGGTGACTAATAACTAACTTAATGACCTCCGTTACTTCTAATGGTTAAGTAGTCATTTGTTAATGACCTCCGTTACTTCTAATGGTTAAGTAGTCATTTGTTTATGACCTCCGTTACTTCTTATGGTTAAGTACTCATTTGTTAATGACCTCCGTTACTTCCGTTAATACTAATTAATATTGTACCTAATTAAGTAAATGAATATAACATCTAAAGTGACAAATGCTGCTTAATTTCAAAATTAGTTGTGATAATGATACCCTCATTACCAAAACTAATTATAAATTAAGAAAAAATAGTACCCTCATAATTAGTCAATACCTATAAATAGTCAAAAATCAAATTATGTAGCTTCAGTTCATTTTGAGTACTTCTACTGCTAACAACTAATAGTATCTACCTACCCGCTTACCCCGTGATTGTGAATAATGGAAAGTGTAATTTCAAACTTGGACTTGTTTGTTATTCTGAGTAGTCAGAATACTAAATTCGATCACGAAATATTATTTAACACGCTTGTTAATCGACTAGATTCTAGCCTTTCCGATGAAGACCGTGTTACCCTCAAGGAATTTTGTCGGAAATTCACACGGGCTGTTCAGAAGAGATGGATAAGATCCCACCGCAAACCTGATATTTTTAGACGTGATTATTCCAATTGGCTTGAGGCAAATATTGACTGGCCAAGCTGCGTACAAACAAATTTGCTCATACAAGAATCGGTAAATGAAAGTACTTATGCTGAACCCTTACCATCAACGTCAACGATGATATCGGCTTCAACAATGACAAAAAGGTCGCGAAAGCCCTTTGAAGATTTAAGCAACAAGCAGAAGAAGAGGAGATCAAATGAACATAAAGATGAAGAACCTGTTGAATTAGCATATTCAGCTGCAGCATTTTTAAAACAAGATGGTCGTGAGGATATTGCATACGTTATTGAATACATGTTAAAAAATCCAGATGCAACAGCAAGAATTAAGGAAATGATCAAAAAACCAGTCCCTAAAGTATTATTTTCACCAGAGAAAGCACTGGGTTTGTTGCTTTCATTAAAATTATCAAAATGGCAATACATCACTTTGAGGGAAACAACAACTCGAGAAGGTTCGAAAGATATATATCCGTCGTATTATAAACTTCAAAAGGCTAAGCTTCAGTGTTACCCTCCGGAGACATTTGTGACCATAACGGATAGCTCAGCTTCGATTGCACTCCAAGCATTACTAGATTTAACAGTGACCAGGATTATTGAAAGTCTTCCTAGTACTAGTGAAATACAAGGCAAGCAATTGATTTTAATATCGAAGTGGGGATTTGACGGTGCATCCAACCAAAGTAGATATAAGCAGAAAATAGACAGTGAGCAAGATGATTCCAGCATATTTATGACCTCTTTGGTTCCTCTAAAGTTAACAACAGGAGAAGGTGATACTATTTGGATAAATCCAAAACCCTGCTCTTCTACATATTGCCGCCCAGTGCAGTTCAGTTTTTTGAAGGAGAGCAAAGAAGTTGTCATGAATGAAAAAACTAGAATGGATAATGAAATCCAGGCTTTGATTTCCACAAAATACCAAGCAAATGAGATTAGTCATCAATTGTTATTAACAATGATCGATGGCAAAATTTGTACATATCTCTCGGAAGCTAAATCAAATGCGGCCTGCTACCTGTGTTTGGCTAAGCCAACCGAAATGAATCAGTTAGATAATGTAACGTCAAAGACCGTTTCTACTGGTTCCTATGAATTTGGATTGTCACCACTACATGCCCGTATTAATGTAATGGAATGTCTTTTACACATAGCTTATCGCCTCGATTTTAAGAAGTGGTCTGCGAGGGAGGAATCTCACAAGATACTGTTACAGACCAGAAAAAAGCTTATCCAAGATCGATTCAGAGATGATCTTAATCTCTTGATCGACATCGTTAAACAAGGGTCAGGCACAACTAACGATGGTAATACTGCGAGAAGGTTTTTCGAGTTTCCTGAGAAAACTGCAGCAATAACAGGACTGGATGAAAACCTTATCTACAGGTTTGCCGTGATTCTGCAGGCAATCACTTCTGGTGAGATAATTGATGTGCCTAAGTTTAAAGAGTATACCAAATTAACTGCCGAAAGATATGTAGAACTTTATAATTGGTATTACATGTCCTCAACTGTCCACAAATTATTAATCCACGGAGGTGATATAATAGCCGAAAATGCTATTGTGCCAATTGGGAGTCTATCAGAAGAAGCTTCAGAGGCCCGCAATAAAGACTTCAGAAGATTCAGGGAACATCATTCAAGGAAGAAGAGTAGACAAACATCTAACGAAGACATCCTCAACATGCTTCTTCTCTCATCTGATCCTCTGATTTCTTCAATAAGACCAAAACTGGATGCCCATAAGAAGCAGGTATACTTTAGAGAAGCTTTAGATCTACTCAAACTTCAGGAACCTCCGATAGAGTTCTTGGATGTAATGGGAACTGTAGAGTCAGATTCTGAAGTGGATTCTGATGGTGGTGAAGTATTAGAATAATTTAACTTTTAATATTATAAGTAGTTACTTAATTATTGTAATTTTATTTTCACTTGTATTTGACTTATTTATTTATTTATTTTACTTATATTAATTGTACTTACCTAAATCATTTTATTTGATTCCAATTTAATATTTATTGTGTGTAATAATTTCAATTTATTTTAAATTTCAGTTGATTTCATCTTTTGTTAGATTTAAGTATTTAATTTAATTTATTTTGAAGAATTTTATGATTTCTGATATTTATATTTGATATTCATGATTTTATTATGTTTTTTACATTAATAAAAAAATCAATTCTTTCTAAACTTCTTTTTTAATTTTATAACCCAACTTATCTAAGTATCTAATACTAGATAGTTTAAATCTCATATAAGATAAAAGTTTTTATCTTAATTTAATGATAGTTTTATACTATGGATCTGCATAGTATAAAACTGATAAATTACGTATATTTGAAGCATTAAATATAGCCTATAAAAAAGAATGATAATTCTGCACTAATTATTAAATTACGGAGCTCTTAAACTTAATACATATTCTTTTGAGTGTATCCTTTCGCTAATTGCTTTATTAGGTATTTAGTCTATCTGATCACCTAACGGAGGTCATTAACAAATGAGTACTTTTACAGTACTCATTTGTTATTGATTACCATACCATTACAGGTGACTAGATTAGATTCAAAAATATATAATTTATTATTACCGTGCAAGTTGTATTGAGACGTGAAAATGTTTTGGTTAACAGTCTTGTGATTTCTTAGAAAGTTTTCTGTTAAGATTTATAAAATACCCTAAACTAGAACTAATAATCGCATATTTTAGCATTACAAACAGTCATCAATATAAAAAAAAATTAATAACTTTGATGATTTTTAAAAAAAAAATCGCAAGTGGTGCCGCAAAACAAAGTATATCAAAAAATCATAAATAATTAGTACTATATACGTGTGCAAGGATATAACGGCCAAACTTGTGATTACGGAGATATTGACATTTTATATGTTAGTCCCATACAAATTTTTCAAAAAAAAATTATATCTTGCCTATTTGTGCTCACAATTGTCGCACATCCCATTTTATAGTATAACAATGATTAACAGAACTCGTCCCAAGCAAAAAAATTGACCTTTAATAATTCAAGATTCTATGTCTATGAAAGACGAGTTTCGATCTACTGTGCGGCGGCGCGGCGGTGCGTATAAATTACACTCTACAGGACCATTTCCTGAAAACACACGCAGCAATGTCTTCACTTTATTCATTTACTGAAAATATTTAAAGAGTTGCATTTAGTTAATATAATGTCGCGTTGGCAAAAAAATATATAATTGTAATTTTTATTATTGTACCTTTTATTGTGTAGTTTTATTTTACTTTATTTTTTCTCTAAAACACTATCTTACGTAACGTGGGTGCTTCCCGTAATAAGTACCTCGTAACAGATAACAAAGTCATTAACTGTTAAAATCACAATCGCATCCTACGAATAAATATTGATATTTATTCGTAGATCGCATCACATCCTTTTGGTCCAGTATTCATATACATTTTTTACCCTACTGTCATAGTACAGCTATATTTTTTTACGGGTATATGTACCTAAATATATGTGCAATCAATAGTTGCAACGAGGTATACATTACTTGTCGGTAGTAATTAACTACATTTACCGTTAATTTTAAATTAAATGTAGTTTTTTTCCAGCGGTGTGACTATTAAGAACACACTAAAAACAGCTACTACAACGAAAGCGTTTAATCAACTAAAGGCCATTGCAGGCCCATAGATTGTCCAAATTTTAAAGCCCACTAGCAGGTGGCAGCGGGCATTGCTGGTAGCATTGCCCTTTGTATTGTAATGTATAATAATTTAGTAATATAAGCTCAAGTATACCTAATACCTGAGCCAATTTATAACGCAGATATTTTTTATACATTTCAGGGTGGTAGGTTCTATACCTAAGTTTTTCCATTAAATTACCATAAAGGAACATTCAAAGAAGTGCCAAGTCCTCAGCTTAAGTGGGAACTACCGAGAGGCCCACCGAAGCCGAACTAACCCGATGTGAGAATTAAAACTGCATTGCGCCTTTGTTAGTCGTATTTTACTAGTTGCAACCAGCGGACGTACAATTTGGAAACACGCCGCTTTGTCCGGCTCCGGTGCTCGCCAGGACCTTGTACTACAATGTGAACATTATTCTTTCCGGACACAGATTTGTTGTTTAACCGCATCGTTTATTTGCCAAAATAAGTTCACAACAATTTATATTTTTGTGTCGCTTTCCTACACATGCATCAGCAGAAATCATGATAGTAATCGTGTAATAAAAAATGTGTGAACTTAATGAGTAGATTTCAGAGTTCTAATGCTATTTTAGAAAATAATTTAAGAAGAAGACTTCATGAAACTGCCATATTTGGTTATTTCAAGAAGGCTGTAATTTTTATTATGGTTCAATTATTTAATGTTTTCTCTTATTCCACCATAACATTGAAATACCTTATCAGATTTGGATGTAGGGGTGTCTTATAATTCTTACACCATTCCGAATGGAACTGCTTAAGATATGGGCAGATTAGACATTCGTGTTATTTAAATTTATAAATTAATTTTTTTCAAGAAGTTTTGTTAAGAATTTTTAGTCAGTATAACATCAAAACCTGTGTTAGTTTGACATTGTCATAAAACTATTTTAATCAATTTACGATACTATAAAAGAAGCTTCATAGCTTTCGCGACTTGAACACATAGTTTTACATATATAACAGACCTAATGGCGATAAAAACTTGTATATTATTGTTATATACTTGTTTTTATCGCGTTTAAGTCCCGTAATACTTAGGTCATTTAATAATTTACGATATATAATACGCCTTCTTGGAATATCTTAGTCATGGGTTCCATCCTTGGGCCGCAGATCCTGACTAATAAATCCTCAGACACAATTCGAATTTAAGAATTAAGTAGATGGCAATATACTCGCTCCCAAAAGGTGTATGTACATAATTTAGTTACGTAATAACATGTGCGAAAACTCAATGTTTATAGACACCTCTGCCTTTCGTTCCGGTAATACAGGCGTGCTGAGTTGTATTGAGCCACTTACTCGTTGTTGTTGAAATTTGACCGATTTGAGACTATAAGAATCGCTTGCTAAGTGCGCCCCTGGCTGTTTCTGTGCATTTTTTTATATGATAACCACTGTTTTAAAATAATAATCATCTACTCTACTACTATCTACATCTCAGTCTACAATAGCCGAGGTCCACCATTCAAAAAATGCTTCTTCCATCAGTAGAAATGTTTTCAGGCGTCTTGGGGATTTCAGTGTAAGATGGCAGATCTTCAGATAGCGCTGCTGCCCACCTTCTGGTGTCTTACCTTCGTCACCTTTTATGACTTTCAAAACTATAGCTTTTAAATTTTTGCATCAAGATGATAAAAAATATCTAAAAGCTATAATATACACCGTGTCCCAAAATTCAACGATAAGCCGGCATCGGTGCATGGACCTACTCATGACTACTCGGGAAAAAAAAAAAAAATATTATAACTCTTTTTTTTTTAATTACAGAGACTTTTATAAAGTTGCGCCAACTTTTAATAAAACTTGCCATGGTAGTGTCCATACTTTTTTTTTTAACCCAGACTATAGAAAGTGCATAGAATGTTAAAATCTATGAAAATTATAAGAAAAAAATTTTTTTTTACTGATTTTTGTAAAATAACTACAGACTTTCTGTAATTTTAAAGGATTGTGGTAGATAGCCGTCCTTCTTAGGTTGCTAATGCACAAAAAATATCAAAAATATGTCAAAAATTGTGGTCATGGTAGTTGAAAATAGCATAATGGGTATCGAATATCGATGAAATTTATAAAAGTCTCTGTAATTAATAAAAAAAAACAGTTATAATTTTTTTTTTTTTTTTTCCGAGGAGTCATGATATATATATATATATACACCGTGTCCCAAAATTCAACGATAAGCCGGCATCGGTGCATGGACCTACTCATGACTACTCGGGAAAAAAAAAAAAAAAAAATTATAACTCTTTTTTTTTTTAATTACAGAGACTTTTATAAAGTTGCGCCAACTTTTAATAAAACTTGCCATGGTAGTGTCCATACTTTTTTTTTTAACCCAGACTATAGAAAGTGCATAGAATGTTAAAATCTATGAAAATTATAAGAAAAAAATTTTTTTTTACAAATTTTTGTAAAATAACTACAGACTTTCTGTAATTTTAAAGGATTGTGGTAGATAGCCGTCCTTCTTAGGTTGCTAATGCACAAAAAATATCAAAAATATGTCAAAAATTGTGGTCATGGTAGTTGAAAATAGCATAATGGGTATCGAATATCGATGAAATTTATAAAAGTCTCTGTAATTAATAAAAAAAAACAGTTATAATTTTTTTTTTTTTTTCCGAGGAGTCATGAGTAGGTCCATGCACCGATGCCGGCTTATCGTTGAATTTTGGGACACGGTGTATATATATATATGCTATATTACATTTAAATAAGTGAAGTGTATATATATATATATATATATATATCTATCTATATCTATAGTTATCTTTACCGCCTTGTTGCTAGTAATTGAGGATATTGTGTGTTACCATAAGTTTCCCATTGCTGTATTCTATATCGTTGGATAAAATAAGATAATAAAAGAATATAGCCAGAGAATAAAATCATGAAAATTTCAATCGTAAAGTGAATTTAAATACAAAATCTCAAACGTAATGAATTTCCTGTGGTCAGAGTAGTTTCATTGCGTTCCTCGGCGGCCGGCGGCGGCACGGTGCGGCTACGACACGAGTGCGATCCGGCTGCGATCCGGCTGCGATCCGTCGCTACAATAATTTATTTTCCGTGATCGTAGTCGTTTTGCTGGAGTTCATTATGTTTCACTTATTTACATGTAATATAGGCTAATATTTTTTATTTTATTTCAATCGATTCTTTGTTATTTCTACTACCACTATTTAATAGAATTTATCATTTAAAATTCAATTAAATAATGCTAGTAAATTTAATTGTAAAGTTAAAATGTTGCTATAGAATATCTCAACAGATTACACTTAGAGAAATTCTGATATATTGGTTAACAAAAGAAATTAGTGACATATTCAATGTTGCTCTAATCTGACTTAGATAGCAATACTGTCAGAAATTGTCTAATTGCTTAGTACTACACTGCTACGGAGTAAAAGTAAGTAAGAATAGTAAGTATGTCGAAACTAATGCGGGGTGCGTGATTGCATACACAACCCAGTTCTTCTTTGCAGAACACAGCTGTGCCAACAGCCAGCCACATGATAATCATCGTGACATGATAACATCATATAAGTATATATAGAAAAACATTGATAATGTACTATTTATGTCCCTGTTTGATTAAAGTTATTGACGTATTATGTAATTGTGAATATTAGGAAGTGTATTAAAACTTAATCATTATAATATTTCTTCTATTCTACGTATATTTTTTTATTATTTTGAAGCACTCGTAGCGAAGTTTACTTAGCTGTTCTTAACCGCTCAGCAAAGTTAAGCAACGTCGCCCGCGGTCATGAGTTTGATGGGTGACCGCGCTAGTAACATTACTAATGAGCGCTTCCGTGCTTCGGAGGGCACATTAAGCCGTCGGTCCCAGTTGTTGTCTAAGGATCGCAGTCATTACAGCATGGTGGTAGGGTATTTTGCGAATGCCCGCCTGGCTAGCTACCACCCTCAAGTAGAAAATCTGTCGCCAAGCACCTAACGGTGTGTTCCGGCACCTGTTTTTGAGAACCAGTACTCCTAGGTTAGCCTGAACAATATCTTCGACCACATCATCACTTACCATCAGGTGAGATAGTGGTTAAAGGCTAACTTATCAGGAAATTTAAAAAAAATATCACCTCTTTATATCCACGAGGCATCGTAATACCTATGTTCCACCAGATATGTGTTTGTCTCGTGTAATAAAGGGGTAAGCCGGTTACCAGTTAGCGGGCACAATCCAGTCTCAGGACTACTAATAAAACTGTCTTTGTCAGAAAAATCTCAATACTCACTAAAAAGTCCGATCTGGGGAGTAAACCCTAAATCTCGAGGTTCTAAACGACGCTTTAAGCCACATGACCAACAAATTTTTAATTTGTAATTGTAAATAATTCTAGTTCAACATCCTTATGGTTGCACAAGTAAGTTAAATTCCTGATTGCAGAGCATGTAATCCAAGTGATGCTAAGTTTAGGTAGAAGCGACTCGGTACGATGTAAGAGGCGACCTACAAATAGATACTAGTAAACATTAATGTTGATGGGCTAGGAGATAACCTTCTGTATCAATTCATTTCGCAGCAAGAACACGATTTTCTTTTCTCTTAGAGAGAAGAAATTGAACCACCACTTGAGAATATTGAACCACCGCTTGAGCCCAGTGAGCCTAAGCAGATGGGTCAACCCTGTATCTCAAAATTTTTAGATTGCTCGAAGGTCCATCCTAAACATCAGCATCCTAAGACAACGATCAGAACCGACGGCTTTTGTCCTTTGAAGCATGACATTGCTTAACCTATAATTGCTAGGTTAAGAATGTCTATGCACTCCCTCCGCTACGAGCGCTTCAAAGTTCATAATGCCTTGCTAAATCTTACATGAAAGTAAAATGTCTTTTACATACAAGGTACAATTTCTTTTCCTTATTTTTTATGTTATTTTGACGGAACAAACCCGATTCCCACCTGATGTGAAGTGGACTAACCTCTGCATATTACAGATGCATTTCATCACAAGTCACGAATTGCACTGCGCCCGTCACTTTGAGACATATTCGTTAAGTCTCATGTGCCTGTAATTTTACTGGCTCTCAAGGACAGCTGCTGGACCACACCGTTAGGTGCTCGGCAACAGATTTTCTACTTGAGGGTGGTCGCTAGCCAGGCGGGATTCGAACCATGGACCTGCTGCGCGGCAGTATATAGCCAATGCCACTGAGCCATCACTGCTTCTATAAAAATTACATAAAATATTCTGTAGAGATCGGTACGTCTCCCGAACTACTACTGAATAAGTCATAAGACGGTCGGTGGTCAGACGACGACGTATGCAAACTAGGAACAGCACGTAGAGTTCGATAGAACTCTTCAACCGTTCGACTGTCGTTAGAGGCTCTACTGCACTGCTCTACCGGACTTCGGCCACTCGCTCGCTAATTGTATTTGCAACTTAGTTACGTTTGGAGATATCGGGACATACCAAGTGAAACTAATTTATGTTAAGCAGAGTTCCTTGATGCTCAATTTATATGGGCCTTATGTTGACTAAAGGCTTTCTGTTGTAGTTGCAGTGTTGTATATAGTTTGTAGTAATTTATTATTAAATTATATATAGTAGGTACATTATAATCTCGGTGTACTTTTTCTAACTGTATATATTAGGGGTTCCCTATCTGGACACATTTAAAAATTACTTTGATCCTCGCTGTATATATCTTTACGTTGAAAGCTGAATCTAAAAACAATTGAAAGTCGAGCAACAAATGTTATGTCTTGTTTTACAATTAGAATGATGTGAGTTCACGAGAAAAAAAAAATCTCTCGGAAATCTGACACTCAGTGGCCATGTGCGTTAAAAAAAGCCAACTTCATATTTAAACTCCTAATATATTATGAAAAGTATATGAGTTAAGTCATTGTTAAATAAAATTAAAGGTACGATGAATACTAGTGTACCCCAATCCTAACTCATAAACTTTCTTGGAAGTTGTTAAGAGGTCAGCAATTAGTAAAATTGCCGGCGAGAGGTGGTCCGGCGTGTTTAACTAGGATCGAGTCATTTGGGCAGCGAAGACAGTCTTTGATTTCGACAGTGGTTCATTAAGTCCTTACATAAATTACTAGAGGGGTCCACCTGGTTGATGACTTGGGTAAATGTTTCGATCAACTCGAATAGGTAAGGAAATTTAAGTTAGTAGTGACGGCGAGTTGTGTCTATAACACACTGAAGAGATTCGTTTAATATATCGATGAGTAATGAATGTGCCACTAAAATTTATAAATACATTAAATCATAACATATCATGTTCTTTTTTTTTTAATTAAAGTTAGTGAAAGTAAAATGAACATACATAACATTTGAAAACGTATCACAATATGTATCTATTATATCTTGAACAGGGTTTAAGAGTTTGTACACCTGGGATGTTTATTTCTTGTTATACACTTAGGTACTGGGTACTTAGAAGTACCTAATGAAAAGCATTTAAATTATTAAATGAGAGTTGTTGAGGAAAAGATAGAAATCGAGTGAATGCGGCACTCACGGTATTATAAATATATGTATGCATAGTCTAATATTCATAAAGCCGAAAGTATCCCTGTGCATAGCAAAATATTAGTACTGACACTAAAACAAGGCAGTTCATATTGTCGAAAGTGAACTGTCGAAAAAATTTAGTTCAGATGAAAGCTTTGTGAAGTAGATATACGTGGTTATCTTTTACTTTGAAATACATAAAAAGAAATCAATGCGAAGTGAATGAAGAAGTAGTAAATATATTAGTCTAGAGAGGTACGCTGAGATTGTTTTGGAAATAATGGACGAAAGGAAACTAGCAACTACACAGCGTGAGAATGAATAGAACTGATGCAAAGGGAAGACTTCGGTAAACGTTCTGCATATTGTAAACGGCAAAGTGGAAACGGAATTGAACCAGGTTGTGCAGCATGTCTATTTTGTGGATATACATTATGTAACAATGACACATTGCCGTCTGTCTGGTTGACCGGTGACGAATGGAAACAGTTGAATTTTAATCAGGTAATTTCAAGTACCTATTCTCCTGGAAAATACTCGTATTTAATAAAATACAGAGACAGTACCGATAGCTACGTACTCCTACTCATTAATACACATCGGATTACTAGTATTTGCATGTTTACAGTATGATACAGCATATAACGTGATATTTCATTTTTTATGTTTGATGATGATTTTACAATTATCGTTATGGAATAATATATGAGTAATTTTTCATTGATCATGCTTATTTCAGTTGCAAGACGTTACATGAATAGCTTTTATTTATGGAGGTACTGCGCTAATTCAAAACATTCTGAGCTCACGTTTTCATCATCGCAGCCCGGCATCCCACGGGCAGCCCGGCACCCCATGGACAGCCCGGCACCCCACGGGCAGCCTGGCACCCCACTGGCAGTCCGGCGAGCCTCGGACAGCTCGGCACCCTTATTTAGCTTTGCAAGCTTGCTAAGATAAGATATACAGCTAGTAGAAATTAAAATTTTGACTGTACATACTTTGTGTATACTTATTGGGCATTCTGTTAGCACATGAATAAAGAACGGTACAGAATGAAAGCTTCACTACTACATGCATAGCTGTGTGCATAACTAGTCACAGACAACACTTGTGGAAGTTGCAGTGGTCGCAGCGGCGCCCGCTTGGCTGCAGAACCAGTTTGAAGCAGCTCAGTAAGCGGAAGGTTTTCGTAGCTCTCATTCTGGTCTTTTCTTTATTCAGGTGCTTTATTGCATATATTCCATTGTCTACTCATTAATAACTAACGAGTAACTTAAAATTGTATCACTGTTCCACATAGGTATATATGATATAAAGCATAAAGACTTAACTGCACGGCAACGTCTGTTATATTAGTTATCTAGCACATGTCGATGATCCACGAAGCAATCAAAGTTTCTTCATTCATAATGTATGAAAGGTCAGACGATAGATACCACCTCATACATACACAAGTACGAGAATATTCAGTATTTAATACACGTATGGAGGTCTGAGGATAATGTCGGTATCTCTTTGATTACACACTATGATGCTCATTAAGTATGTAAGTACTTTTAAATAAAAAACGTAAATTACTTATTAAAAGTATTTTCCAAAACTTACCAAGCGTTTGGCCGATGCGAATTGTGACCGATATGCTGCCACATATATATATTTGCTTTAATTAATAAAATAAGCATTGAAATCCAACGGGGCAATGTAAGGCATGCTGCCAACCAATACTGGGCTAGACCACATGTACAGCCTGTGGGCCTGTAGTGGCCTTTAGGTTGCCTTAATGCTTCCGTTGTAGTACCTGAAGTGTTGTGTTAAGTTTGTAGGGTTTTGTTAATAATGGCATACATACGATAGAACAAAATTTGAACATAATGCATCGTTTGAACTTAACACTATAATATTTGAATTGGGTTTCTTTCAGGATATATTGAAACTATTTTTATCCGTTATTATTGTTATAAATAAAGGAAACAATGCATACTGTATTTGCGAGGGTACCGTACAAACACAGCAGATTTTGTTTTTCGTACAGATGGATTTCCTTTTCGTGTATCCGATTCTACATTTGGCCAGAGTTTAGAAGGAAGGTAGTTGACGTAACTAGAATTAGAATATTTGTATATGAACTAAATCAGTCAGAGGTTTGTAAAGACAGAAGCTCTTTCAAAACGGATATTAGTGTTAGAGTTTTCCATTTTAATATATTAATTACAAGCAATATGTTTATTTTTCGGTAACCAGTTTACTAGTTATAACTTTTATCCTTATTGTTGAGTGTCTAGTAATCAGTATTGATTAATATGTTATACATAAGTACTTCTTACGTGTACGCGCGTGTGACCTCATGTTTATCAAGAATTTATAATATAATAGGAAATTATCGGTAAGTAAAACTATATCTTTGTAACATAGTAGGATAATTGCGCAGTAATTGGGAGAAACCCGTTGGTTAACGATTGCAAAAAAATCCACTATACACGTACCTACACTGAGGCTGCATGTACTTAACGCTGAAGATATTTATATTTTATGGGATTGAGAAGAAGAAAGCACGAGGCCCTGATGTTGACGGTAACCTCTGCCTATAACAAACGCATTTCGAACTCCACTGCGCCCGTCACCTACAGTTATTAAGTCTCATGTGCCTATAATTTCAATAGTTATTACCGCGCAGCAATCACTGCCTCAAAAATTATAAGATATTTTTGTATAGATTCAAGACAAGAAGTTTTTAACATCTTACTCATCTATTGTCTGTAATTATATTATGTGTAATTGTTTTGTGTCCTCGCTATGAGCGCTTGGAAATTTGAGTAAAGTACACATCATTGTTTAAATCCTGCCGATTTCATCATATATCGAGAAAAAATGCTTTCACTGTACGGGCTGGCTTTTGAACATTACAATGAACGGCGAAGTTATCAGCAGCTCGCCACTAAGTTATTCTTTTTGATTCAATAAAATTTATACCCACTTACTATTTTGTTCAGTACCATTCGTTACTAGTAAGTGAATCGATTCTAAGATGAGTCTCGCATTAGTAGGTATCCACATTAGCCGCCATCATTAGCTGTAACGATCTATCAATCACGTCGTCTCCCATCCACGAACAATAACCTGAATACGTCTGAGCCATTGAAATCAGGATAATCCTTCATATCGACATGTCACTGAGATTCTCGCAAATAACCCTTTAACCTATTGTTGTGTTAGGATTTGCTTTTCCTTAAAAATAATATGTGTTAGCTGCCTACAAAGCCTCGAATTTGCAAAAACCTATTGACTAGTTATAATACTTTTATCCTTAGGTATTGTTGAATATCTGGTAACCAGTATCGATTAATATTTTATATGTAACCATACTTTTGTATTACGTATTGTTATTATTTAATAATTAGATTTATAATTTGACAACCCATTGACACATTTATTCGTTGTTGTAGTGCAAGTGTTTGATGTAGTCGTGAACCAGATAACCTCTGATAATAACCTGATTATAATGTTGTGATCGATTGTGAAAGTGGATACTATATTATGAAAGAATACCACGAAATTGATTCTCAGAATCAGTTGTTACCAGACTTTACCTAGAATGTGTTATATAGCTCTCAAGGAGAACTACCGGATGGAAACGTTATGTGCATGGAAAAAGAATTTCTACCGGGTGGTAGCTAGAATAGTTATATTAGCTAGAAAGAGTCTCTCCTTAAAATAAGATGTAAGTTTTTTAACCATATAGGAAATTTAAGACTAGGCGATGTTATTTGAATATAATAATGTACTGTATGTATTGGTTTATATAACAATGATAAATAAATATTTCCCCGCATATCGGGTAGGTCACGCGTGGGAAGCAATCAGTGTGGTACCACTCGCTGCACGGATTTTAATTCCCGGACCATTTGTAACTTTTTGATTCGGCCCCTGTAGACCGATTCAGGGTGAGTTATAAACTAAGAGCTAGAGGGAAAGATATGTATACCTATTATTTTTATTTCTTTTACGTATCTGGCGTATCTTCAAAGAGGCAGACAGATGTTGACCATTGGATAAATAATATGAACACCAACGAGAAGCGTCAGATGCTCGTACGCAGAAAGCCTAATATTTATCTAATACTCATACAAAAAACATCAACCAAATAGACTTAGCGATTAGTTCAACTTTAAACAATTTAAAGAGCCATTGTAACTGTTGCTGTGCGTACTGTTGACACTCATCGGTTTTGGTCGTGCTCATAGCTTTCGTGTTTCGTGCCAATGACACATGTGATATTGTACTTCAGATTTGAAGTAAGTGGTCTATAAATAGAGACAATGAAGCATATCATTTTATTGGAGTGAATATTTGATTTTGACCTTTAATCCTACAGCAATCTGTAAGTTTCATTGCAGTTTCTGAAGCAGTGATGGCTCAGTAGCATTGGCTATGGACTGCCGTGCAGCAGGTCCATGGTGCGAATCCCGCCGCGGGCTTGAGCTTCCCGCATGGTGGAAGGACATTTTGCGATTGCCCGCCTGTCTAACGACGACCCTCAAGTAGAAAATCTGTCGCCAAGCACCTAACTGTGTATTCCGGCAGCTGTCCTTGAGAGCCAGTAAAATTACAGACACATGAAACTCAACAACTGTACGTTGTCAGGGTGACGGGCGCAGTGCAGTTCGTCACTTGTGATAAAATGCATGTGTTATAGGCAGTGGTTACCGCTTAACATCAGGTAGGCTTCGTGCTTGTTCCGTCACAATAACATAAAAAAAAGAAGTTGGAAGTATATAACTTTTGCGAATGCTCTTATACATTTTGGAAGTTACTATCCTTGGGTGTTAAAAATATATCGGCAAGGGGCTGACCAAATGTTTCAGACAGCTTAGAGCCAATTCCTATTAATAAATATTTTATTATTTAATATAATAAAATATTATTGAATAAACATTAAATTATAGAAAAACATTATTAAAATATTTAATATGTATATAAAATATCTTGTTGGTATATTTGAGGTATAGTAGTAGTAATATTCGCAGAAATGTTTGTTTCTCGATCGTGTACTTGAAGACTCCTGAGGATGCTATATCGTGTAGAAGTGACACGCGACAAAATTGTTCCTGTTTGGCTGCGTGGCGTTAATGACGTCACGTTAGGTAAGCAGCAAAGTTAGGCGGAATTGTCACTAGATATATTTTATATATTTAGTTGTTTTTCTGGAATATTAATTTAACGTTTTCTTAAAATATTTTTAAAATAATTGTTATTATTGCCATTTTAGGCACTGCTTAGATTTCTCTTCACTTCTTCAGTGACCACGGTGTGATGAATAATGGTGAAAAGTAAGACTAAAGACATTTTATATAGGATAAGAAGGGAAGATGATAAAGAGTAGATCGCCTAATGGTAAGTGTCACGTTAGCCCATTAGAGTTGCGGTCTTATTGTTTTGCGTGAAACCGCACTGCACGCATCATAAGAAAATAGTTTTTAAGCCAATAACCAAAAACAAATAGTTATAAAATATTTTAGTTTCTATTTAATTTCTCTTCTACGCGAAGCATCCTCAGAAGGTCTTGATCCTGCGCTCGTAGAGTCAAGACTTCCTAAGGATGCTTCTTGTAGAAGCGAAACGCATCAAAAAATTCTTCCGGTTTGGCTGCGTGGCGTTTGTAGCGTCACGTCGGCTTAGCAGGAAAATTAGGTGGAATTGTCAGTATATATATTTTTAAGTGTTTTATTAAAATATTAATTTAATGTTTTCATAAAATATTTGTTATTGTTAAATATAGATTTCCGCAAAGTAATGCCTGAATCTATTAATTTTTAAGCCTTTAAAACCTATACAGTTTTCACACTATTTCTTTGATACAGAATATCTGACCCTACGGTGATAACTACTAAAAGCGTATTATGCTTCAAAAGCTTACTAAGTCATAAATGTTCGTTTTGTTTGTACGTTGTTCATACAGCAATTAAATTAACCTCAGATCCCAAACTGAAAGCTCAGTAAGTATCTACAGCTGAGAAGTGAATCATACTGGCAATTGAGAGAAATTGTGTTCAATTGAAAAGTCATCGTTAAATTGGTTGTAACGATCGGTCAATGAATACCTGGAAGCTTTGTTGTTAACTGATGGCATTTTAACAAGCGAAGATTATGTTCCAATGATATTGATTACGATTTTAAAATAATCAATATATTTACAAGTTTGTCATAAGATGGAAGTCGTTATGGCATGTAGTAAGGCATTTTGAATGCCCGCCTGGCTAGCTACCGCCCTCAAGTAGAAAATCTATCGCCAAGCATCTAACGGTGTGTTTGCGATTTCTTCAGCTCACAGAACCACTAGTATTAAAAATATATATTGCATATCTATTTCAAACGTAACTTTCAATTCATTTGTCATTATAATGCACCCTATTGGCTCCTAGTCTAAGCTACATAACACAATCCACAGCTCACCGAAAGAGAGACATCATTTACTTATTGCTCGACTGAGGAGAGTGTCCACTCACGGGGAATTTTTGACACTTTCAGTTTAATCTGTACTTGAGGACGAGCGGTGAGCACAAAGCTTTTTTAACCAGGTAACGGACTTAAGTGGCTTATAAAGCAAAGCTTCGAAGCGACATACATATTATATGTACTTTAAAAAATTACTTTATTAGACGATATATTGTATGGATAATGCGATACAAACTAAAATGTTACTTATTACGTGTTCTTATAAGGCTGCAAGTTAAATAAATACATAATACATTATAGAAAATTCGAACCTTAAAAAAAAATCTGAATTTAAATACAAAATAACATTAATATTACCCGTAAAATATAGTCGCGCATTTTATTACTGCCGTTCACCGAGGGTGTGTTTGTGAAATGTCGCTTCGAAACTTCAAGGTCTGGGTTTGAGCCCTAGGCTGGGTGATTCTGTGAAAAATAAAATTTCAGATGCATTATTTCTAGGTTAGCCTGCACAACATCGTCGTCCACATCATCAGTTACCATCAGATGAGATAGTGGTCAAAAGCTAGCCTATCTGAACAGTGTCGTAGAGTGCTCTCCAACTCCAAACATTCAAGAAAGCTTAATTTTGACTGAAGGGTGTCAAGTTCCAGTGTTTCCTGGGCCGGTAACCTGACGCATCAGGCATCGCGTTTGCGTAAATTTAAATTCTTATGTTATTATGTATACAGGGTTATTGTAAAAATGCTAACAACCTCTTACTTTTTGACTTCTGCTAGTCCTAACAAACATTATTTTTTATAATTACTGAAATCATTAAGTTTTACTAGTACCGTCTGACACTTTCAAGTTCTGTGTCTCGTAGTAAAAGATAATGCCTACTCCGAGCTAAGAGCGCCCACCGCGTCAACACTGGACTGCACTTCGCTCCCTTTGAATATTTACATCGAGCAAAGTAATAAAAAATATGAAATAATAAATTAGAGGAGACTTTTAACATCCGTGGTCCTCGTGATTATTCCGTCAAAAACACGTTAAATAATGACAACAGTCATCTCATTATGTTTGTAAGGACTATCAGAAGTCAACCCTAAGAGGTTTATAGCGTTTTTTCGATAACCCTTTTACAATAGCCTGTGTTATTTACATTGCTAAGTTACCTGAAATAAATAGTTTAGTTTATTATTATAAATAACATGGCTGAGGTCAGGGGCTGTTCCCAGTAGGTGAGTCCATAAGATCACCTCTATTACATAAGACCACAATATGTATTTTTTATACCTGATAGGCTAGCATTAGACAACTAGATACCTCACCTGACGGTAAGTGCTGATACTGTCGAATGTATTGTTCAGGATAACCTAGAATTTTACTAGTTTCAAAGTTCAGCTGCCAGAAAACATATATCAAAAGGTGTTTCGTTACAGATTTTCTGCTTGAGCGGGAGGCAGTTATGTAGGGCATTTAGAAAAGTCTCTACCAGCGAGCATGACAAAATTTGGGTGCGTTTCACCACCACTGCTTAATGCTCCAGGGAATACAATCGTGACGATAGGATGGTAGGTATTGTCAAGTCATAATCTAAAATACTAAGTTTTAAACTTTCATGTCGAGTTCGACGACCAAACTGTCATTAATAATTTTAGTTTTATATTCCACATAATTTTTCTAGTAAAATAAACCACAATAAAAAAGTAATATTTTTTTTTTACAATACAAAACACAAACCTGAAGAAACAACGTGAACGATTATTATTTTACGACTTGAAGAAACAAAACAGCTAAGATAGCTCGTAAAGGTCTCCGCGAAATTAAAAACGGTCGTTGTATCACCGTTATGTTGCTTTGGGCGACAGTTTAGAGAAGTGGTGAAAACTGGGGAACAAATCAAGTGCTAAACAAGAGTCGCGGCTGTAAACTCGTCGTAAAAGCGCGAGAACGAGTTGGCGATTGAAAATGAACCTTGTGTCCTATAGAGCCGCTGTTACATCGCGTTATATTGCTTTCTTGTAGGTCAAAAAATAATTAATTAGCACAGTGCTCTTCAAACTGAGTAGTAGTAGTCTAATCCTTATAGATTATCACTACATAATATAAAACAAAATACGCTTCCGGCAGTCTGTCCCTATGTATGCTTAGATCTTTAAAACTACGCTACGTATTTTGATGCGTTTTTTTTAAATAGATATAGTGATTTAAAAGAAAGGTTTATATGTATAATACATGCTAATAACATATTTTTTTGCGCTGAAATTGCATACGCTGGTTGTGCACTATGAGATATATCAAAATAATGTACTACAGTATTGAGCACCTTGAAAAAACTTTAAAAAAGACCGTAATGGTAGGTATATGTCTATCTATTAGGGATAACCCAGAATAACCATTTTGATTCTATACTTTTACGTGAAATACTACCTTATTTACGCAACCTTATCACGATTTTAAGCAATACAGCATTAATATTTACCCAATGAAGTACCTTATATACATTGTGAATTTAATATAGCTCAAAATGGCCCTTTACAGGTAATATATAATAAATGTAATAATATAATTATATAGGTGTAATTTAAATGAATATTTTCTAATAATATTTATTATTTTCTAATTATGTTTTATAATAATAATAGGTGTAATTTAAATGAATATTTTCTAATAATATTTATTATTTTCTAATTATTTTTTATAATAATAATAGGTGTAATTTAAATTAATATTTTCGAAGACAATATTACAGATTTAGTATCAGCATTGCACCCGTGCGAAGCCGGGGCGGGTCGCTAGTATACTTATATATAAATTTTAATCACCATCTATGTCTAATACAATCTGGAATGGAAAATACTACTTTTGAATATAAAATACGACGACGGACAAGTCTACCGCCTCATCGCCCGTCCGTCTAAAATTTGTAATTGACCTTCATAAGAGCGTCGTAAACGCCTACATTGAATAAATGATTTTGACTTTGACTTTGATCGTAAGCGGCGAGCATAGCCATTACAGTTGCAGTGTCACTGTAATGGGTGATGCAACACTGCGTTCGTCACTCCGGGACAATATTTCTGGTTTCTGATTTACATAGTAATATTAATTAAAGGACCAATGTGTTTAACCAATATAATCTATATAAGTGCCCAACTTGTAAATGTTTTGGTTTTTATAGTCTATGATTCATAGTAAAGCTGTGTACTTTCTTGCTTAAATTTTATTTAATGGTTAGTATATAACAGCGAAAATCGTAATTACATGTATCTAGTGCACCTTTATGCCTAAAATAATGGTAATGATATCTTTCTTTCAAGTGAAATTAATCTTAAATATTCTTTTAACGATAAGAAACCTAAAACTAAATCAATATAACAAAATATAGCGTAGCATTCACTACGTAGAGCACGCCAAAACTTCTACGCGTCTTTACAACAAGGGGTTATTCAACAGAAAACAAAATATATAAAGGGGAGGAAAAATAATAACTTAAAGAACAACAACAAAATATCAACACGTGAAAAACAACTCAATTCTATTCAAGGATCATAACAATTTAAGTGTATAAAATTCAACAATAAACGTGTTAGAACCGAAATTTATGTATATATTTTTGTATACTGTATCAGCCGGATCGTCCACTGCTGAACACTGCCTCCCCTATTAAGGGGGGTATTTGTCATAATCCCCACGCTTGGCAGGCGGCTTGGGGATCGCAGTGTAAGATAGCAGTTCTTTAGAAGGCGCTGCCCACCTTCCAGCATTTTTCCCTTAGTCGCCTCTAACGACACCCACGGGATGATATGGGGAGGTGCAATTCTACCCGGCACCCCACGGGGACACACTTAAATTATATATACGATTCAAGCAGAAGACATTTATATCAGTAAAAAGAATCATAAAATGAATAGCTACTGCATCATTAGCTAGGCTGTTGAACCCAGCTTATCAGCGTTTTATGAATTATATTTTGGAAAACGTTCAACGGCATTATACATTTCAAACTTATCCATTGTTTCATTATAGGATACTATATTTCTGTACAGTGTATTATTTTTACTTTTATAATCTAAGCCAAAAACGAATGGCACACCTTAAACTGCATATCTGGAATTTTGAAAGTTTCAAGTTTATTACAAAATCACAAATATACGATAGGAAAAACTTAAGTCACATGCGGGATTATTTCAAAAAAAAATTCCTATCGTATATTTGTGATTTTGTAATGTAATCCGCATAGCAGGCGTTATTGCAAACCTAACAATATTAAAATTTCAAGTTTATATTTTGTTTATTTTCAGTTCATCACTTGGGATGAAATGCAACTGTTATATGCAAAGTTATCACCTAACATCAGCTGAGCCACGTGCGTATTCTATCATAATCCCAAAAAAAGAAATGAATTTGTACTTCGTCACAATTGACGAACTGAAAATAAAAACATAATATTTACTTCTACAGTGCCTAATTTCTAACCTCATCGTCCGGTAAGATCATTTGGTCAACTATTTTTTTTTATGCTTGATAGTTTGCCTTTGACCACTATCTCACCTGATGGTAAGTGATGATGTGGTCGAAGATGTTGTTCAGAGTAACCTAAAATTACTGGCTCTCAAGGACAGCTGCCGGAACACACCGTTAAGTGTTAGGCGACAGATTTTTTACTTGAGGGTGGTAGCTAGCCGGGCATTCGCAAATTGCCCTACCACCATGCTATAACGACTGCAATCCTAAGACAACAACCAGGACCGACGGCTTAACGTGCCCTCCGAAGCACGGAAGCGCTCAGTAGTAATGTCACTAGCGGTCACCCATACAACTCATGACCGCGGACGACGTTGCTTAACTTTGATGATCGGTTAAGAACAGCTAAGTAAACTTCGCTACGAGCGCTTCAAAATATAGATAGACATACTATAGACCGCCAAAACCACACCTATAGCACAGTTTTACTATAATACTGTGTCTATAAGCACTTACTTGTGTACAGCATTGTGCTTGCTGTGCAAGATACGAAATGAAACCTCACGAACGTTAATTATCTATACCTCCTGTTAACAACGCTAGTAGGTAACGTAAAACGTACATAGTTAAATGAATGAGGGCTGGACAAGTAATAGAAACAGATTGTGTGTTCGCGCTTGAATGCAACGTCTCATAGACAAGAAGCCAATCTAAGTGTCTAAACTATTATTGAATTAGGTGGAAGCATGTAGAGCCAGTCCGTTCGTTAGGTCGTCTCTGGTCAGGCTGCAGAGGCTGCAAAGGGATTGAGCTAGATTGTGTGCTCGCGACTGAATGCCCTGCCTTATAGGAGAACTGTTGCCAATCTAGGTAAGTTATTGAATTATCGTGTAGTAGACTGCATATTCGTCTGAATAGGGCTGGGGTGATGCGACTTTATAGATGACTAACGTGGATACAGCTTCGCAAAATTTATCTCGAAGTACCTAAAACGACCTCTACCTCTTGGTACATTCATTATTGATGCCTGAATTTTTATATTTGGGTAATGTCTTTAAGCGGAGATATAATTAATTAAATTCTATGCCGCAGTGAGGAAGGCCACGGACCGAAATCAATGGAAACAGTTTGTCCGCTCCTACTTAGCCAAGAGTGACCACGACCTTCAGCAATGAAGAAACGGCCGTAGAGAGAGATAATATTAATTAACTTGTTTTTTTTAACTTCTCAATTAATTATAATTGAGAAGTTAAAAAAAACAAGTTGATTTCCAACACTGAATTGTTTGAAACTAATTGTTGAAATCCGTATCGGGCTGATTCATAACACTGAGATCATACTGTCTAGGTAAAACTTTAGAAACTACTCAACTGATATTATAACGAAAATTAAGTGGAGCTTATTTAAAACAGTTTAAAAAACAGTGAAAAAACAACTTATTTGAAAGATCGAACCAAATGAACGGTTCAAGATTAACAAAAAACGTGATATTAAAGTCAAACACAGTACCGATTTTTGAACGAGAAGGACTTTACAGTCGCGTAAAATATACAGCGCGGTACGAAATTACCTATTGCCTTTTCATCCGTAATAATAAAACTCCAGATTGATCGTATGACGTAAGTCGTAACGTAGAGTAAGTAGACGTAACAAGATGAAGGGAAGGTGGCGCAAATATTTGATGAACCTTAATAAAATCTTATCGAATACCTGCCGGCTCGATCGCGATATTGTGTATAATATCGGGTGAGTATGCCGTAATAAAAGCTATAAGTATTTCTATTCCAGCGTGTCTATTATATTATAAAGCGCTTCATATCTTTACACTTTAATAAAAACAAAGTGGATGTGAGAAATCGTTTTTTTATCAGTTCAAAATGCTTACCCGGATCTTATATAACAAAGAGGCATATATAGACCATATACAACCTAGTTAATCACGTTACCCATGTTTGATTGAATACGTAGCCATTTCAGAGATCTTCGGGTTGCCGGAAAACTAAAAATATTAAGTATCAATTTTATTACGTTACAACGTAGTTTTCTTAAACCCATGCAGTTAAATTTTCACCTATAGAATTGTTATAAGGTTCGGAAATACACTCGCAACCTGGTGTTTTACACCTATAGTAGTCTTCAGTTTTTTTAAGCTTTTAAAAGCTTCTTGATAGATATGAAGATAATGTTTTGGGCAAATTATATGCCTTCAACGTAAGTTTATAAAGTCTGAATAAAATACAACAGATTTTTCATTTAAATCTTATCATTTTTCATTTTAATCTATAAAAAAATTGCAGACTTATTTAATACCTTCTTCCCCAAAAAAAACTTATCAATTTATATATATTACTTATTATAAAACACTAACAATGCTTATTTACTAATAACAAACGTCTAAAGCATCAACACATACAAAATGGTTTCATAAATATATAAGTGCCTAAATAAATTCATGACTTCATTATTTAAATCCCAGATGGTTTTGCACACCCATTGCAGTCTCAATAATATACAAATTCATCTTGGCCGTTAAAGCAAAGTAAAATACGCATTTGGTATCATTTAAATTCTAAAACCTTTCGTTTATATTGACTGTACTTTATATGTCTTAGAAATCCAGATAGTAAAATGATATGCCTGATAAAAAAAAAACGAAATTAGGTCAAAAAATTGGAAGTCTGGTACAAAGCCATTCTACTTACACATAAAATGCTATCAGCCTAGTTAATTCATGTCTGTACCTACTTACAAACTACACTAAATACAATCAAAATCAACAAACGCAACGAGCACACCTCAAGCAGTCTCCCACAGCAACACAGTCTTATTTACGTGTGTTTATTTTACGAGTATCAAAATATAGAAGGGACTGGATTCATTTCTCGCGAGTCGGTTTCAATCAAGCGCCGCGCTTCTCCGCCCGCCGCGCCGCTATGCTCGCCGCCGCCCGCCACCGCCCGCCGCCGCCCGCCCGCGCCCATCGTCACGTGCAAACACGGTGTTCTGCTGTTGATTGCAGGAACCTGCCCTAATCAAATTTATGTTTGCTCGTCTTGAACAACCACGTGCAACGTTTTTGATGTGCCACAGAAAATATACAAGCATCATATGATCTGAAAATGTTATGTAGGACTAATTTTTTTACAGCGGTATGCCTAAAAAATTACTACAAAGGATATATTACAACACTACAGCTATTAAAAAGTGTTTATACTTGTTACCAAACATTTGCACAAACAGGAATTATTTATCATACTAAAAAAAATTACTGAGTTATGGGGGTAGAAAACGTAAAAAAAAACATATTTCAGTTGCAAGGTTTGAAGCTCACCGTCCCAGTAGTAAATGCATATACCTACTTACAATGTCATTAATGTGAGCTTTATTTAAAATCACAAGCTTACTATTAAAACTGTGCAATTTACTATGGTAGGTACTTAGGTTCTATTTCATTGAAAAGATTTGTTTTGTTAAACTTAAATATTAAAGTATTAATGCAATCATAACTTTTATAGTATTAACTATTGTTCTACGTTTAGTAAATATAGTTTATGGCGAGTTTGAATACTTGGTATTTAAAATATGACGAAACTACGTTTGTATGGAATAAGTAATTAAATGTAAACGAGTATTTTAAGCATATTTTTGAAGTTAGTTTATTAGAAGAAGCAATAATAAGCTACTGTATAATTTACACTGTGTACACCCCACCGGCACCGGTACGGTATAGCTGTTGGAAATTACTCAATTTGCACTTGAATCCAGGTTCTTTGGCTGCCGCCGGCCATTTTTCCCTTACAATGCGCTCCTTGCGCGCAGAGCGGAGTGATGCGGAGGCGTTCGGCGCGCGGCGGGAGACTTGATTGAAATGAAGACAAACATCAATACAATATGAAATGTTGTAAAGTAATTAAAGGTGGCTTTATGTTCCATAATAGATAAATAATGGATCGGAAAAATTTAATTAAAATTATTTAGTACCTAGTACAAGTCGCAAAGACTTTAAGGAAGGAGTGGTTTGTCTGCTACAACTTTAACTAACGAGAAAGTAATAGTAGGCTTTGTAAAAAGATATTACTAAATGATATAATACCTATACCACTAGCCTCGAATAATAAAATGACGGAATAATAAGTTATAGTTAACCTGTTCTTCGGAAAGAAAGGCAGTCATATACAAAGGTATAATAATGTTTGTTTTTTTTTTATATTTTTATACAATCACATTGCATTTTCGCGCTTAAATTATATACTAGCTGTGCCCGCAGTTTCCCCTTGACAATTATGAAAAGTGATGATGTTGATTTGTATTTCAGGAGCTAAACTATCTATATTCCAAGTCTCGTCCAAATCATTATAGCGTTCAAGATTCAAAATTATTCAGCGGTAATAGGTATAATACATCGATTTTTACTTTCGCTGAAAATAGTAATAAAATTTTCAGTTTCCCATATATATGGGACTTAGATCCGAATCTAACTAACCCGCTTAACAAATCATGGTTGTGATTCAATCTTCCTCTAAGGAAAAGTACCCTTTTTATTACTAACTAGCTGTACCTGCGACTTCGTTTGCGATTGCCGTACCTGAAGGCTAATTATTCATATTTGAGCACTGTATGTAACGGTGTGGTCTTCGGTGAAGCACTCTTAGTAAAGCTTAGCTCAGAAAGGAGCTTTTTACTTTGGGTTTGAAAACTCGCGGGTTATATTTTCCAGAAGTAGTTAAGTAACTCAGAGAGTTCCTTCGCGATTCGCACAATAAATGTTGATGCAAAGTACCTACTTTGTGCGTTTCTTTGGAATTTCTATTTTAAAACGGCGTCTTTTTGCCGGGTTCTCCTTGTTTGCCGGTAGAACGAATATATATTAGATTGTACACTTCCATTGCGCAGTCTCCAAAATGTGTCCGGCAAGAGATATAGATAGTTAAAAAAACTGATTGACGCGTATGTTCCAGATTTTAGAGTTTTATCTTAGCAAGCTTGCAAAACTAACTAAAAACTTAACTTGCAAAAGTAACTTTTTGAAGCAGTGCTAGCTCAGTGGTATTGGCTATGGACTGCCACGCAGCAGGTCCATGGTTCGAATCCCGCCGCGAGCTTGAGCTTCACCGCATGGTGGAAGGGCATTTTACGAATGCCCGTTTGGCTAGCTAAACAGTAGGTATGGAGCGTTCAATAAGTTCATATAATAATTTATTTTCCAAAGATACACACAATTGTTATTATAAAAAAATAGGCTATAACAGTCCAGAACACATTTCATAACAATATAGGGGCTGCTCGCTAACACCAGGAATAGGAGGCATATTAAAATTTAAAACATTTCAAAAATATGCCCAGAGCGAGCGAGCAGCACCAAACTAATTATTACATAAAATTGCCTCAATTATAATTTCTGTGTGCCAGCAACGTAGATCCACATACAATTAGTGTCCTAGATTAAAATGATTTAATATTTAAAGTGAATTATAGTAATAAACCAGCTTGCTCAAGAAAATTAGTTATCTCAGGGGAAAAATCGTGAGTCGCATAAGGTGAAAGATGAATACCGTTATTGTAAATAAAGAAAAGGGCGCCACCCGGCTATATAAAACCGGGAAAATATATAAATACCGGATCGGTGCGACGGTATATAGCCTTGGGGTGAAATCACTGCATTGGTCAGCAGCCCTACTGCATAAGGGACGCAAAGCAGAGCGCTGACAGCTCAAACTGTTCACTCGGGCTGACTGCCGGAGCTGGGGGGCTATGGTAGGTGGTTATTCTTCAACCCCTAACCGTGAAGTTTTCCCCTCCTAACCAGGAACCTCCTGGAAAACGCAAGGGTGCGCATGTGAAAATCGTACCTGCCTGTGAAGGGCATATATAAAGCGTTGACATCACTATCGCAAAAGAGGCACCGGTCGATTTGGCGTGGGTGGCTAGCCCACGTGGTGAAGATGCATGCGGGCGCAGCCAGCCTTAATCCACAGGAAAACACGGAATTTCGCTCGCAACGACGGGGCCAATATCCATACACTCGGCACGCGGTCACTTGAGAAAGCTCGCACATTCGGGTTCAGCGACGGCGCGGGCCTAGGGACCACGCGGTCCACAACTCGGAGAGCCTCACTAGATAAATTCACGAGACGAAACACTGGAATTTAGCCCGGCGTTATAACCTATAACTTCGCACGAAAACACTGCACCGAAAATATTCAATCACTTTACTAACCTTTTGGGAGGTTGAAAGGCGCTTGTACCGTTCTGGTGACTTCACGTCTCACACTTGGAAATCGCCTCCTAGGGCTTTATTTCAGCTGGCATGTATCGTCCAGAATCTCAGTGGAACGCTGTCCTGATCGTGGTCCCGCCCTAAAAATATCGAAATTAGTTTGTCAATTGCCAAACTCCAAAGCCGCTAGGGCACGCCACGGGAATCAAGACTTACCTAGCAGCAGGCAGCGTCTCACTTGGGTTGCTGGGCGAAAAAGAGTGCAAAACTGCTCTTCCGCCGTATTTACGGGGCGGCGACAGTTCCTCGAACATTCGTCGAGGAAGGGGCAAAAACACAGATCATGCCACTTACCGATAAACTTACAGATAAAAATATGCCTTATTAATCTGCGCCTAGGGATGCCAGGATGGCTGCAATGAAATACCCATTTCCCACAGAGAGGGCCTCCTCAAAAGAAGGGGAAATCCTAAATTCGTGTCACTGCGCTAGGAGCAATAGTGGACGTCGCCAAGCAGGATTTCACTTCCGCCATCGTCCTGGAACGAGCCTAAGCAGGGACAAGGCGCTAAATGGGCAACAGAACCTCAGTTTACTCAAATGGAGACCAAAAGTATATACTACCGGGGCCTACATTCCTACATTCAATGCGATGACGAACAACCCGTTCCGCTTCGTGCGAGGTGGGATTCCACCGCGACGGAATTTTTGGTAATAACAACTATGGTATAAAAAAAAACATCCCCATACGGTCTCCACCCGCTAAGTGAGAAAATTCGATTATCTGGCAACACAGTGCCATTACTTATCATAATTTCGAAGGTCATAGATTAGTTGACGTTCGATGGACATTCCGCTTTGCGCAGAACAGATTAAAAAGAAAGCGGGGAACGTTCAAGACCTTAAAAAAACCGTAACAATGCTAATTCAAAACACTGACTTCACATTATCGTGGTCCGACTTGCACAAGTTACCTATAAGAGTAGGAAGATGGTTCCGTTTTTTTTAAATAATCTTCTGCTTATTTATGCATACTGTTTACATAAAACTAAAATAAAGTTCACCATCGGCAAGAGTTGTATATATCGTTAATTATCAAGATGTGTAAATACATTTTTCAGACTATAAAGACTACCCAACTAATTTTAATTAAATTTAAATGGGACCAATTTACAGATATACTATACCCAACAAAAACAAAATTATCAAAATCAATCACGTAACAAACATACAAAACAAAAACAACAACAAAACGATCCTCTTTATCCGGGTTAAAAAATATCGAGTAGTTCCCGTGGGAGCACGATAGAAGTGAAGAAGCAGGTATTCAAACATTGACTGACAAAAATATTAAATTTATATAAATAATATCAAAATAATTAATATCAACATATTTATTCGTAGATATCAACAATAAAATACCTACTGGTAGTCTTATAGCAAAATATATATAAAACATTCACTCCACGTCGACACCAAGACACTCATCATCTCCACAGCTCTACCACAGAAGATATAAAGCAAACAGAGCGGTGAACACAAAATAAATACAGCATGTTTGTCAACTAATCCTCGAGTGGCGAATGTAATTGAAATTTTAATGGAAGCAGGTGCGGACGTCGCGTAGCGTCGAGTCGCGGCGCACGGTGACGCGTAGCATATGTGAACAGGAGGGTAGTGTGAAACGATTGAAAGGTATTCTCGCTAAATGTTTACAGGCTTCCTGCTGCAATTTAAATTCAACATTAAATTTTATTTAACTTAAGGTAAAGTCGTCTTTGAAAAACATTAGACTAAGGGCTAGGGCGGAAAGAACTCGTTTCGCTTGCGAGTGAGTGTAGTTGTATAAATCTTAAGTATCTACTAATACTCGTATGTATACGATTTGCTATAATCATCGAGAAACTAACCTCGAGAGTGGAATTCATGGTTCTTTTTATCTGGCAACTAGTGTGTTGTATCGGACACACTCCAAATTTAAAATATCCTTCCTCCTAGTGTTGTGATTACAGTCATAGTAGAAAGTTTATACTATGTTACAGTGCTTATGGTGGTGTATATCGATTTTATATAGATAATTGTCGATATTATGATACCCTTCTTATGGTAAATTTTTGATTCCAACCATGGAATTTCTACACGGAAATTCATAGTCATCTGGACCATCACTGCTTCTAAAAGATACAGTGGAATTTAAACAGATATCACACAACTTATTAATTTCTATCTATATAGTTTTGTCTTACATACTTAGTTAGTAAAATATCTACTACACCTATACACTTATCATATGGCCATTATTATTATTATTCAATTTATTATATGTATTGTATAAAAGATCTTTATTTTACTTGTTTGAATTAGTTTTATGTATATCTAAACACACTCAAATACTTATTTTATACCTAAACCTGTTACACTTCGAAGGAAGCCTTATATAATAAACCATTTTTAATATTTTCATATACCGAATTTCTTAATACTCAGTGATCTAATTTTTTTCAATAATGTCGTAGTTTGATTAGGTTATTTAGGGAGTCATTTAAATTTTACTTATTTTAAGAGATGCGAATCATAGTAATTACTTTATTTATAACCTATATATATAACTTAATGCTTATAAAACAATATTTGGTAAGCTAGAATGAGTTTGGTAAAATTATAAGTTAGTAGAATGAGTATTCTAACTTAAGTTTTTTTCCGTTGTTTTAGTCTTTTTTTCATGTAATTGTGACGGATCAAGCACAAGGCCCGCCTGATGTTAAGCGGACTAATCTCTGCCTATAACAGATGCATTTCGTTACAAGTCACGAATTGCACTGCGCCCGTCACCTTGGGACATAGTTGTTAATTACATAGCCTTTGACCACTATCTCACCTGATGGTAAGTGATGATGTGGTCGAAGAGGTTGTTCAGGTTAACCTAGAATTACTGGCTCTCAAGGACAGCTGCCGGAACACACCGTTAGGTGCTTGGCGACAGATTTTCTACTTGAGGGTGGTCGCTATCCTGGCGGGCATTCGCAAAATGCCCTTCCACCATGCTTTGAAGCTCAAGCCCGCGGCGGGATTCGAACCATAGACATGCGGCACGGCAGTCCATAGCCAATGGCACTGAGCCATCACTGCTTCATATTTCTTCTGTATTTTATTTTCTCTTATTGATAGCTGTGAAAACTAAAATATTAACTTACATTATGTGGATTAGCTAAAATGCGCTGACTTCATTAAAAATAGAATTAGTAGAATAGACACGGTGAGTGACTCATGTTAATTTATAAGTGTTAATTAATAAGTATACCGTGGGGTGCCGTGCTAGAGTTTTATCCCACCATTGCTATCGGTGTCATTGGTGTTGTAAGAGGTAACTAAAGGTAAAATACCGAAAGGTGGGAAGCAGCGCTTCCTGAGGAACTGATATCTTAAACTGCGATCCCCAAGACGCCTGCCAAGCGTGGGAATTATGGCAAACTCTCCCTAAATGGTGGAGGATGTGTTCGGAAGTGGACAATCCTGCCAATACAGCAGTTTGTAAGTGTATTTGACGTTGTAATTTGCTAACATTAGGTTTTGTTACACAGTAGTTTCTATTGTTTACCTACTTCTTACAGGCAAGCATAAATAGAATTCACACTCAACGCTTAAGATGTTTATAGATATATTACCACGATGATGTTCTAAGTATGCACTATATCGATATCGATTAAAATTTCACATTCATTCCTTCCCATCACTATAAATCACGTGGTCATGGCTTAGCCAATTAGAACGTGTTTCGATATGAGAAAAATTTACAGAAATTTGTTTCTTACAAAGCTAATAGAATGGCGTCTCTTCGGGTTACTTTCTCGAAGGCTATAATAGACATTCTATTATAGCAAATCAATTTGAATCTGTTCTGTAGGTACAAGCATGACCTTTATGTTTTATAATAATCATATTATTTTTAATGAATCAACGCACTCTGGACACGGTAGATATTTGCTTTGGTGTGCAAGTTGTGGCACGTACAATTCATGTTCACCACTATGAAGTCACACTACTTGTCTGGTAATGCTATACATGGTTTCGGACTCAATCGCGCCATGCTTGGTTGTGTCGACCAAGAAGTGCGCCTCCATCTGAGGTAACAGATAACCGGCTGTTACCATAATTGCAAAGGCAGCTACACAACTATTGATTACAAGTGGTTGATATAACGAATAGCCGATGTTTGAATATAAGAACCGAGCATAAGCCTATAACAGCTACGTTATTTCTCGGAGTCATCTTGGAACGAAATGAAGATCGGTCGTAGTGTGTGTGGTGGAAGCAAAAGTATACAGTTTTCAACGGAATCGGTGATTGCATTCGATTTAGGATTTGATCGGCAACACCTGAGTGTATGTATTACTTCTAGGGGGGAAATGCCTTCGCGCTGCCCCTCCACCGCGAGGGTGGTGAAAGGGAATGTGTGGGACTTGAACTCACTAAAACCCCCCCGTGAGCAGTCCTCCGCCAAGGTGGGGCAAGATAGGGTCGCGTTAGCAGTCACCATCTTGCCCCGGCGGTAGGCCCGAACTTCGTCCGGCCTCTGCGCCTGTGGAGGGGCGACCTTGCTCCCTGTAGAGGGGCGACCTTGCTCACCAAGGTCACCCCCCAAACGTGTGGGGCCGTGCAAGCTGGTGGAGAATCCCCCGACTCTCCACCAGTGACCCCACTACGAAGAAGGGAAGAGGCGGGCATACTGCCGCCTCCTCGCCCCCGTTCGTCTGCACCGGAGCGGGGCAGCATGGGCATCGCCCTCCCTGACCCGCTCCGCGGCCTCCTTCTGCGCCATTACCGCTCCGCAGAAGGAGACCACCGCCTGCCACGATCTCTCTCCTCCGAGCATGGCGTTTAGTGTATGTATTACTTGAATAACCCTGCTTAATACATATCAAACCATGTCTACACCATATTTTGCTAATGTCTCAAATGCTTAGTATCTTAGTTGCTATGCATTTCTATACTAAGAACTTTTAATTATTTATGCTCGTAAGTATATTCCAAATTTTAGCTTTAGAGTTAAATTGGTTTTTGCTTATGTAACAAGTAAATCACTCTTATAATGAAACAAGCAGCTGGCAAAATGTAGAACGCGACATTTTGCAGTATGTAGGGATACTGTATGTATTTACTCTATTTACTGTACGTGTTCTTTAGACTGAAATGAGTCATGAAATCCAAACCTCGTATTTAACCTGAAATACGAGGTGTGGATTTCGTGTCTAAAAGCTGTAATCTAATCTGCGATGTTTCAGAAATATCTCAGAATGTTTAAATGGGACGAGTTAGCATTATGAATATACAGGCAGTTGACAAGTGCTTTACGGAAGTAACTATTAGGGGTAGTAAAGTATGGAATTGGCGATTTAATTAAAAAAATGTTAATTTTTTTAAATTTAACGGATTTATTATAACAACTACCATTAATATCTATACATTGCTGCCATTTAATAAGAAGGTCATTTATACCATTGCGATAGAAATATGGTGATCTAGATTCGACAAACTGTGTGAAAGCATTTTGTACTGCCTCCTGGGTAGAAAACTTTTTATCACATAGAAAATTGTCCAAAACACGAAATAAATGGTAGTCCGTTGGAGGAAGGTATGGCGAATACGAAGGGTGACGAATGTTTTCTAATTGCAGTACCTGTAGAGTTAAAGCGATTTCTCGTGCTGTATAAGGTCTCGCATATATCGCATGGAGCAATAAGAAGATCGATTCATGAGTGGTGGGAGCCCCCCAAATCAATATTAAAACTTCATAGGGGCATCGTAGACGACTACATTGAATAAATGGTTTTGACTTTGTAAGGGCCTAGTATAACAATGCAAAATACAAAATCACGCTCGGTGCAATGGCACAGAACAGATATTAGTGCTCATTTCTAAGCGCCTCCAAGAAATGCAAAGAATGAAAGTTACTCTACTTTTTTATTAATATGTCACACTGATATTATTATTATTATAGACACTGACATTATTATTGTAGATATTGATGTCAACAGAATGCCTAATTAGAAAAATATTTTGCTAACAAATAAATTAAATAGGTTTCGTTCTTTGCTTATATTATATTTTCATATAAGTATTGTCTATATATAGATTTCTATAAAATAATTTTCTAACACTGTGATTGTGACGAAGTCGTCCTCTTTCATCACATCATTTCATAATTTGCTACTGTCCACATATATATTTCATACTCCAATTCTCATTCAATTCAAATAAAAACAATCGCCACAACTCACACTTGCCTAATTTGACGCATTAAACCGGAGCTCTCATTGCGAGCAGTATTGATTACTTACCTAGTTTTAATATAATAAATTTAGGTACCTACTTAAATTCCAAAAGAAAGTGAAGCTTATTTGTAGAAATGTTTTTTTTGTCAAAATAACAATATATTAAAGTTCTTTTCATTGTATCATCGTGTTCCTGATTTTCGCTGTTCCTGGGCTGGGGGGCATGAGTGGTGTGGGGCTGTTTCACTGCTAGTTTTGCTATCATTGTTTGGAGTTCGGCACAGTAGACATCTGCCGTCATTGCTTGACCATATCGGAGAAATCTAAAGTGAATAACACCATGCTGAGACCACTTAACAGTAACGTGTGTGGCGTTTTATGAACAATAATATATAAACAAAACTTAATTGCACCCTAGCATGAGGGGTGCTACGTCAGAGCTCATTGAGTCGAGTACAAATATAATTTTTAAATATTATTTTCTATAAAAATAGATAATTAGTTGGCCGTCAAAGCTGTCCATTTTAGAATATTTTTGTTAGGGGTCTATTTCAAAAACTAAACTAGTTAGTAGTAGCCTTTGATATCTATGTGACATGATAAGTGATGATGCGGACAAAGACTTTTAGGCTAACCTAGATTACCGGCTTTCAAGGACAGCTACCAGAACACACTGTTAGTTGCTTGGCTACAGATTTCCTCCTTGAGGTTGTTAACTAGCCAGTCGGGCATTCCCGAAATGCCCTTCATTTCAAATTAACCTTACGCACTAAAGCTCAAGGTGTGATTAAAACCAATGACCCTCATAACTAGGGACTTCATATGGCTGAGCATAGCTATTGTTACTGAGCTATCACTGCTTCAAAATAGTCAAGCTATTAGTTCAAAACATCTTCCTACCCGCATGCAGGGCGGTACATATGTTTACTCTTACAGCATCTTCAAATTTTATCATCTAATTTTTGACTGGCTGCCTCCCTGACGGCAACGCTCTTTGGGAATACCCTCGTTGCGTAACACCTTGCGATATATAAGGCAGTGTGTGACAGTTCACATAACACATTTTCTATTACGTATCTAATGTGCTCCCCCTACTCACATAGGTTTGTTACCTTAGTCGTATGTTCCCGTAGTTGCCTCTTACGAAATCCAAACACGTCATGGAACGGTCTCATTCTGAAGCTGCGATTTACTCACTTTTCGTTGGAGTAATCTGTGTAAAGGAATTCGATATCAATTATACTCAACGAAACACTGATATGTTAACTGTTTCCAATTGACTTTGTGGCATCAAACTGTACAATTACCTTCCCTTCGGTCGGAGCACTCCGCGCGTCATCAAACAGTGTCACATTACCGGTAGATTTGGGCTTTGTTTGCGCACCGCTCCGTTAATTACACGTGTGGCGCCACTGCGGCGGCATTGTGGCGTCATCTGATACCGCTACCTACTCACCTCCTTATGCTAGAATACTGTGGCTCGTCTTGCTAATAGGAGCTGACAGTGAGGAGTTTTAACTACTACTACGGTACGGTACTACGTTAGATAATTATCTTCATGGTAAGTATTGAAGTGCTCGTAGCGAACTTTGCTTAGCTGTGGCAACATCCGCCGCGGTCATGAGTTGGATGGGTGACCGCTAGTGTCATTACTACTGAGCGCTTCCGTGCTTCGGAGGACACGTTAAGCCGTCGGTCCCGGTTGTTGTCTTAGGATGGCAGTCGTTATAGCATGGTGGTAGGGCAATTTACGAATGCCCGCCTGGCTAGCTACCACCCTCAAGTAGAAAATCTGTCGTCAAGCACCTAACGGTATGTTCCGGCAGCCGTCCTTGAGAGCCAGTAATTCTAGGTTAGCCTGAACCCACACCACATACCCACACCTTCGACCACATCATTACTTACCATTAGGTGAGATAGTGGTCAAAAGATAATCTATAAGGCATTAAAAAAAAAAGTTGTGATAATATACATAAACAGCTGTTGTTTAGGTGCAGACCAACATTTTGAGCTACTTTTTTTTTTTTTTCATTCCTGATACGTAAGCCTTTGAGCACTATCTCACCTGATGGTAAGTGGTAATGTGGTCGAAGGAGTTGTTCAGGAAAATTTCATAACAATTCTTTAACTTAAGGAATTATTACAAAAATTTAGAACTACTCGTAGCGAAGCTTGCCTAGTCTTTTGTAACAGATTAACAAGTTTAAGTAACGTCAGAAGCGGTCATTCTTTGGAAGGATGACCGTTGATAGAGTAGTGGCATTTATTACCACTGAGCGCTTCCATGCTTTGGAAGTCACGTTAAGCCGTTGTCGGTCCCATTTTGTTGTCTTAGCATGGTAGTCGCTACAGAATAATGGCATTTTGCGAATGCCGGCCTTGCAACTCAAGTAGAAAATCCTTCCTTGGAAGCCAATAAGCCAATAATCCTTGGTTACCCTGAACATCATCAGGTGAAATAGCGTTCATAGTGACTACTATTTCTACTATCAGAAATAAAAACTATTTGGTCTAAAAGTGCAAACCGAATGAAATGGCGAATTAATATCTAAGTACCTACTGTACAAGTCAAAACAAGAATCTAATTCTGTGAATGGTCCAATTTTTTTTTTTTATATCTTAATAGAAGTGACGATACCTACTTAAGGTATCTTCACACGTCACTTCTGTATTTTCCGAAAGAGTATAAAGAGGTTTCGAAGACCCCTCGTTTCCCCAAATATGATATGTTATGTAATAGGGAGTAAATGAATCGCCATCTACTAGGCAACGCTCCGGACTGCAGACGAGGCCCAAGAACTGTCTGATCCGGGGCTCGAGCCCCGAGTTATTGGTCTGAACCTAGGATCGGGAAACAACAGGATTTATGAGTTTGAAGAAAGAAGTTCTCGTGATTACCTATAACATTTATAATGAATAATCAGCTGTACTTACTTATAAATATAATTGAATTGGCGACTTAGGTTTTGGGCATATCCGTGCAAGCAGAGTTGTCGCTGCGACTTAGACGCATAATCTCACCTGAGGAATGGCATCAGATATGCCCGAAATCCAGTTTAACATCCTATAACAAAAATGAGCTCAGCAGGTCATACATTACATTAAACAGGATTAGTGCCCCAGCGACACTTTCACCGCTCCACCAACATGTTCTAATAAATGGGATTTAATAATAGGAATTAATAAGTATGGCAAAGTTCCTGAGATACAAGTAAGTTTTGCGATAAGCACAACTAATAGCAACGCAGCTTCCCTACATACGTACTGAAGTAAGTACTTACACCGTATTCTATTCAGGATGGGAACATTCGCAAAACCTCAACAGTGAATTAATAGCCTTTTCTCGCTAAATAAACAGAGTCCCTGATACATTTAAAGCACATTCAGTGAAACGAAACAAAAAGGTTCGTTCGCGAATTATGCTAAATAGAAGTGGGGCAACGTGTGGGCCGCAAAAACACTCCTCCGGAATAACCCTCCGAGAGTGCCCTGTGAGCTGTGAGATACAAATATACGGCAGCCAGTTTCATACTGGATTACGAAGCATTTTTTTACAGATTACTCTTAAAGTTCCGCCTGGTTCAGTTAAAATGATCACGAAGACGTCCACTGCTGAACAAAGGCCTCCCCATAGAACGCAACAAAGAACGGCTATTAGTTACTTGTTACCACTGGCTACCCGCGACTTTCACGATGTCGTCAGTCCACCTGGGGGCCTACCAACTCTACGTCATCCGGTGTAGTGTGGTAAGAGAAATGAATAAGTTACTCACAAAATTATTAGCCACAAATAACAAATAAATAAAATAAACGAGTAGCAGTAACTCTTTTAAAATTTTATAATAAATCCTTAACATAATGATTTATTACAAAAAATTGTTGGACGAAATAAAACTCATAAATTCCATTGGGTTATTTTATTTATTTTATTTTATTTATTAAATAAAATGGAAGCCAATGGAATATATCAGTTTTATTTCCTTATGATGTTAGATGTTACATAACTGTACAAAATATAAGACACCACATTTTCAGGTGGATAGAACACGGGACATGGGATACTGGGAGTATAACTACCTAATTGGAACCATGTTTAATAGACTTTTTAAAAAAGGGGCCCAATTCATAGCGTAAATAATTATTTCAAGTATGTAACACGCCGGTTTATTTTCATCATCACCCGGCGAGCATGACCCAGGGTATCTCATACCCTGTAACTTTTTAAAAGTTGTGTAATTTCTAAGATTCTCGCTTGGCAACTCTAGCGCGCTCAGTAGCTGGAGGGAGGGGCGTGCGGGGCGGGATAGTGGCGTGATCGCAGTGCTGCGCGGGACACCGGCGGAGATATACGTGCGCAAACGTGTCGAGGGTATGTCACACCCTGCCTCATGCTAGACGTATTTTTTTTACGTAAAAATTTTAAAGTGAATTATTATCGTTTTATTAGTTTTGGTTTATTGTTTTTTGAGTTTTGTTGTGATTTTAGATTGCGGTATAGTAGTTTGTTTATTTTTTTGAGTTTTTCTTTATTGTTTTTAGTTTTTGCCCCGAAATGGATCTCGACAGGGAAGAAGAACGGATCCGTGCCATGCTAGAGGAGACAACGACGGATTTTTCAGGCGATGAATCCAGTTCAGAGCAGGAAACGGATCATTGCAGTGAACACGAAGTGGGTTCTTGGACGGAGCAAGAAGGTGACGATTCAGATAATATTTTATCTAACTCCAGACAGGAAGAAGCTGTAGGAAATGAATCCGGTAACGACATGGAGGACGATTTACCGTTGTCACTAATCAGGCAGAGAGCCACAGCTTCTCGGCAAGTAAATGGCCCTTTTTATACATCTAAAGATGGTACTAAGTGGTACAAAAGTGGTCCGCGTCCAAACGTGAGGCTTCGATCAGAAAACATTGTAACCGACCATGCTCGAGTGAAGAATACTGCAAGGGACGCTGCTACAGAATATGAATGCTTTAATATTTTTGTGACTCCAGACATGCTTCAAGAAATCTTAATTCACACTAATTCTAAAATTCGCCAAAGACAGGCAGATAATAAAAATGAGAAAACTCCTTCTTACATTCAGGAAACCACTTTATGCGAGTTGAAAGCTTTTATTGGTTTACTGTATTTAGCTGGCGTCATCAAGTCTAATCGACAAAGTTTGAAAGATCTTTGGCGAACTGATGGAACTGGTGTAGATATCTTTCGCACCACAATGTCATTGCAGAGATTTCAATTCCTTCAAAATGCCGTTCGTTTTGATGACAAATTAACAAGAGAGGAGCGTAAAAAAATTTATAACATGGCAGCCTTCAGAAACATTTTCGACCGGTTTGTTCAATGCTGCCAGAATGCGTACTCTCCGAGTGAGTATCTAACTATTGACGAGATGTTACTAGCGTTCAGAGGTCGTTGCCTGTTCCGCGTATATATTCCCAATAAGCCAGCCAAATATGGATTAAAAATTTTAGCTCTGGTCGATGCGAAAAGCTTCTATGTTTTGAATCTGGAAGTATACGCAGGTAGACAACCAGAAGGACCATTTTTTTTCAGATTGAATACGCTAACGCGTACGGCCACGTTTACGCGCCGCTCCGCAAACAAAATTAGGAAAAAGTGGGTTTTTCTGCTCAGATTGCAGTGTGCGATACATCAAATTGTGCGTAAGTGAAGTGCCTACACGGCGACAGGGTTTTTAGAATCGTTGGTACAACGTCTGCCCCTCTGGAAGCTGAAATTTGGGTAAGTTTGATTTTTGTAAAACTTTAAATGGCCCAAGTTGCTGATTCAGATCGGTGCCCCCACGATTTTATTTTTGCGTTTTGTTGGCCTTCACTTGCTGCACATCCTTGGTGAATTTGAGATTTTTCCCATCGCGCAATCCCGAGATATTAACAGAAAAACAAAAACCACGTGACCACGTGGTCATTGATCCCGCCATATTTCTGGATATCTGCGGACGGCGCGGGTAGGAGCTATGTGTATATGCGTATAAACTGTTTTCAGAATAATTTTATGCGACATAGTTCTTAAGCTATTACATTTTGAAAATTGATTTTTGTAACGTGCATAACTTGCGAGCCCACTGAGACGCATGGGTTTTAATCATTGTATTTTGGGTGTATTGTGACCCTCCATGTGCCTGCTATTTTTGAAAAATTTCTATACATCGGTTTGGAGGATAAATTAAGGAAACCAAAAATTTAACCCCCTCCTTTTTGATGTCTTGCATTTCACAGTCTGTCCAACTGAATATTTAATATTGTTAAGGAAGGCATTTCCTAAAGAACGCCGTTTAAATCTTTCAAATCGGTTCACTGGTTGCAAAGTTACGGTTAATACCTACCCATTGGGGGATATACCAGATACCCTTTAATTAATATTGGAAATAGGCACTCTAAGAGGTGGGGCAAGCCGTGCCAAGTTCATTGACCCCAAACTCGACAGCTCTGGGGTCACAGTCCTAAAATTCCCAAATTTTTGGTTTCTTGGCCGCCATCTTGGAAATACAAAAGTTTGAATATCTCCCCAACTGATAGTCACAACGGGCTGGGATTTTCATTGTTGGCACCGGGAGAGTGTTCTTCACAATATCCTGAGCTTTTTTTTTTTTTTTTTTTTTTTTTTTTTTTTTTTTTTTTTTTTAACCCGTGGTTTTCTCCTTTAGTGAGCTCGTGTTTGAGGAAGGGAAAAGCAAAGAGAAAGTAGATAAAGATAAAAAAAAAAAAAAAAAAAAAAAAAAAAAAAATGGACAGGTACGTAGGAGATAACAGGGGACATAAAGCGGCCAGGGTGAGGTTATCCATGTCTGAATGTGGCGACGGAGACCCTAAGGATCTACGAGTATTCAAGGATTCGCACTCTCAAGGGGGACATACCCCCGAGTTGCAGGTAGAGGACGAATTTCTGGCGGGTTGGGAAGCCAGTGGAGCGATCAGGGCACCACAGTTCCACGACATACCGGTATCACGATCGGGATCCTCGTCAGGTGAAGTTTACGCATCCCCCAGACCTACCCATGTGGAGGAAACCAGCACACTTCCTGCTGCGGGATATGGGGAGGCAGCAGAAGCCTACCGTGCTGTCCAGGCAGCAAGGGTCGCGCTGGAGGGGAAGACTGCTGGAAACTTAAAGAAAGAGGTCAGAACCCTGGTGCTCGATAAGCTGGATCTTCTTCAGGGCCTTGTACTAACACTCCTAGAGAGTAATATGAAGCTCAGGGCAGAACTCAACCAGGAGCGCCTTAAATCTGCCCGGGAGCTGGGCAAGCAAGCTCTTTCCCAACATCGATCCCTAGAGGACGCCATGCGCCAGACTGAGAGAGCCCTGGACATTGTAGCTACCAACCAGAAGGCCACTAATGACGGTATCTCAGCGCTCACAAAACAGGTAGATGCAGCCCGTCTGGTCATGGACTTGGACGTAGCGGAACCAATAGGCAAACTCTACCAGGACCTGTTGCTCCGTAGGAGAGAGACCGGTAAGCCAATTACGGCTCCTCTAACTGAGGACCAGTGCTCCCAACTACTCGCTGAGGAGGTGAGGGCACTGGTCAGGGACGTCAGGTCCGGGTTGCCTCGGGGATCTGGAGTCGTCCAACTCTCTACCGGCCGTATGGAGACGGACGTCATTGTCGACAGATTGGATAAAATAGAGAGTAAGGTGGACGACTCAAAAAGGGAAATCCTAGTGCCAATAATTAAGCTTACAGAGAACGTTCACTCCTTAACGAAAACTGTCCCACTTACTCTAGCCCCACAAATTCCGAATCAACTCGGAACGACAGCTCACACAGTCACTAGACCTCAGCCTAAACAAGCAGTAGAAGTGAGACCTCCCATGCTACCACCGGTAGCAATTACTCCCAAACACACAATTCTGGTTGAGTCAACTGATCCGAGATTAACTGGACAAAATATCGTTGACAAAATAAAAAGTTCTGTTGATGTTGTCGAAATGGGGGTCGGAGTCACGCGAGTACGTAAATGTAGTGGCGCTAAGGTGGCCATAACCATGAACACCAGTTCGGACATGGCCAAGATGAAAACAGCCATCAAAAATATCAGCCAACACCTAACTGTAAAGTCTCCTAAGGTGAAAAACCCACTACTTAGAATAGTGGGTATAACCTCTGACACGACCGATGTTAGGCTGGTAGAAGCTATCACGAAACAGAACTCGGATTTACTTATTGCCATACCTAGCGACAAAAGGCAAATCAAAGTCATTAGACGAACAAGGGGCAGACACAGTGCGATACAAAATGCCATACTCGAGGTAAGCCCCGAAGTCTGGACACAGCTAAGAGACAGGAGGCTGAGGGTTGGATACCAAATTGTGCCTTCATTGGACCAATCACCGCTGCTCCAATGCTACAGATGTATGGGATTTTCTCATAGGGCTAACGAATGCAGGGCACAAGTAGCAAGATGCGGCTACTGCGGTACAAATGGTCATGAAACCAGAGAATGTCCGAATAGGAACGGCCCACCTAGATGCACAAACTGTACAACGGACAATGAGCACCATGGAAACGAGCACCCCGCCTATAGCTCAGAATGTCCAGAATGGGTGCGTTGGGACAAAATAGCAAGATTAGGGGTAAACTACTGCTAAGGGCACCCAAACAGTTGATAACAAGCGTTTTCTTATAGTCCAAGCTAACCAGGCTCGCTCTCTAGCTGCAACGAGAGAATGCCTGCATGAAGCAGGAAAGTCAGGGGTTTCCATATTGCTCCTACAAGAACCGTACGTGGGAGCAAAGGGGTTTTTAACGGTGGGTGGCCAATTCAAAGTCATTCAATTTAAAGGGGATCCCAGTAAACCAGTCAAATCTGCAATTGTCGTCGTCGACCCAAATATAAAATTCTATGTAAACATAAACCACCTCACACAGAATATTGTTGGTATTACAGCTATCCTAGGTATACGTAGAGTCAAATTTGTAAGTGTTTATATTCAGGGCACAATAGATATGGAACCTCACTTAGCTAAAATACTACAAATCACCAACGAAGCTGGAACGGAAGACTTCATCGTCGGAGGAGACTTCAATGCCTCTAGTCCCTGGTGGGGTTGCGAAGTGGAAGACACGAGAGGGGAGGCAATCGTTGACGCAATAGCTCAAATGGACGGCCATGTTCTGAATCAAGGCAATACCGGGACATTCTACAGATACAGAGGATCACAACTTCAAACCAGTATAGTGGATATTAGCGTGAGCTCCCAAAGTATTCTGAGATACATAGACGGGTGGAAAGTAGACATCGACTTTATGCATATATCAGACCACAGAGCTATAAGATTTGAAATTTTACTCAATATTTCTGAAAACACCGCGACAAGATCTACAACAAGGATCTACAACACAAAAAGGGCAAATTGGGCTGACTTCAGACAAACCCTTTTGGAAAAAATTGAAGTGATCCCGGAAAACGAATGGAATCCTACAATAGGCAGTGACAATAAATTCAAAATAGACAAAATTATCAACAAGCTCGAAGAAATTATACATGAATCCTGCAAAGACACAATCCCACGGGTCACTGAAACCAAAACTAAGGGTAAAACATGGTGGGACAGCGACTTACAAAACAAAAAGGAGATGGTTAAGAGGTGCAGAAATAGGATACGAAATGCTAGACCAGAGAGACGAGAATACATAACAAACCTATACCTGAAAGCTAAACACGATTACAAGGAGAGCATCGATAAGACGTCTACGACCAGCTGGAAGGATCTCTGTACAGGACAAACACGTGAAGAAGTTTGGAGCAAAACGTACCGCATCCTTAAAGGCTGCTCCAGAACTGACATGGATTACCTATTGAAATCCCAGGATGGCACTACCCTCTCCCCGACAGAGACAATCAAGCAGTTTGCGGACGCATTCTATCCAATGGACGATAACACATTAGATAACCCGGACCAGAAAATAATAAGAGAAGAGGTACAAAGGGAGAAATTAACCCTAGAAGAATCAAGGCTACATACGCAAGACTTCACCAGGGAAGAAATCGAGACGGTCCTAGAAGGAATGAACCCAAATAAAGCTCCAGGAAAAGACGGGCTAACTGCAGACATCTGTTATAGAGTCTACACAGCCGATCCTGAAAAATTGCTACATATTTATAACAGATGTCTCAGAGAAGGTTATTTTCCAGACAAGTGGAAGCTGGCAACAGTGAAAATAATTCCTAAGGCTAATAAAGATCCGTCTTTACTGAGATCTAATCGTCCCATAGGTCTCATTCCAGTCATGGGCAAGATTTTTGAAAAATTGTTAGCCAACAGACTGCAATGGGAACTAATGAAGACAGGAAAGATGAGCAAAAAACAATATGGTTTCACACCTCAAACCAGCTCTGAGGATGCACTTTATGATGCCATAACTATCATCAAACAAGGAATTAAAGAGAAGAAGATGGTAGTAGTCCTCTCACTGGACATACAAGGGGCATTTGACCACACTTGGTGGCCCGCAATCCTAAGTCAACTGAGGCTAAAAGGAGTAGATGAAACACTTCGCAAGATTTATCACAGTTACTTACTCAATAGAAAGGTTTCACTCAACCATGCTGGGGAAGAACTGACTAAACCCACTGACCGAGGGTGCATACAAGGATCTACATGCGGCCCCATCCTCTGGAATGTCCAAATTGATCCACTTCTCAAAACAGTGGAAGACATGGGAGTCCACCTACAAGCCTTTGCTGATGACATTCTAATCATTGCTACAGGTCACACGTCAGAAAGCATAGAAACACCGGTAAATGATGCCCTGGAAAAAGTTCTAGCCTGGGGAAGGACAAATAAGATGACTTTTGCACCTCAAAAGACCCAAGCCATATTGCTCACCAAAAAACGTATTTACGAGGAACCCTCCATAAAAATGGGTAACATGGAAATTATATTCAAAGATAATCTGAAAGTTTTAGGCCTGACCATAGACAGGAAGTTAAACTTTTCTAGACATTTAGACGAAATTTATAATAAGGCGTGTACACTTTTCAAAATGTTAGCTAGAGCAGCCAGAGCACAGTGGGGGCTGAACTCACACATATTACGTATCATCTATACGGCAGTGGTTGAACCTACGGTGCTCTATGCAGCAGGAGCCTGGGGATTCATAGCCCAAAAAGAGTATGCCAAACAGAAACTTAACCGAATTACCAGACAATTTGCGATAAAAATTGCTAAAGCACACCGCACAACCTCCTTGACATCTGCGGTAATACTGGCCAGCACTATACCACTGGATCTCAGACTCCAGGAAAACGCCGAACTCTACAGAGTCAAGAAGGAAAAAACTCTGCGACAGCTTCCTAACGACAGAAAACTCCAAACAAAAGTTAAACCAGAAGAGTTGCCGCACCCAGCCATCAGAAAGAGATACCACTATCGGATAATTGAGACAGAGGAAGACATAAACAATATAGACAACAACTATCCCAAAATATTTACCGATGGTAGCAAGATTGATGGCAAAGTCGGAGGAGCGGTAACACTATGGAAAAATGGCAGCGAAGAAAGGAAGTTGCTCTTTCGGATGGAGAGCTACTGCTCAGTTTTTCAGGCAGAACTCCTGGCAATCCTAAAAGCCACTGAACTCATGAAAAGGAACCCACTAACCAATAATGCAAACATAATAAGTGACTCGAAGTCAGCACTCGACAGCATTTCAGGACCTAACACACTCCACCCGCTGGCAGTAAGGGTGAGGAGGGAACTTTTAAGGATCGCTAACAACAACGGACATATAGAACTGTTCTGGGTACGTGCACACGTGGGTATAACTGGGAATGAAAGAGCTGATGAACTGGCCAAACAAGCAGCCATTAACAGCAGACAAAGCTTTGCCTATGATGCCTTCCCCCTCTCTTTTGCCAAGCACCTCATCAGGGATACTACCTTATTAAGATGGCAACAAATTCATGAAACGGCAACAACCGGAGCGGTGACCAGAATGTTCTTCCCATATGTCAAAAGAGCACACAAAATACTGTCAAATCTGAAAATGACAAACCTTAAAGCACAACTCTTCACCGGACACGGAGGATTTAGACACTATCTCCACAGATTTAAACTTGCACCTTCCCCTTTGTGCCACTGTGGACGCTTGGAAGACGAAACCGTCGAGCACTTACTACTAGCATGCCCAAGGTATGCCATTCTCAGATTTGATTGTGAAACAGAATTAGGGAAGGCACTCACAATATCCAACCTTTACACCTTTGTCGACGACGACCATTGCCGGAGCATTTTTCTCAAATTCGCCGAAGCGGTTGTCCGCAAGGCTGCCAGAGAGAATGGCTCCACAGTCAAATAACCTGACACATCACATCACATTCTAAATACTGTACAAATTTAAAAATAAAGTTAATTGACAAATTATCAATGTTATAAATCAATTGTAATAAATAATAAATGTAATAATTCTAATGTCACTATTAAATTATAATCAATAAAAAACCCAAATTAATTCATAAATCGAATCAATTAAAATATTCTTAGTATTCTTAATCTCTAAATATTTACATTATTGGAAAGAAATATTCTCATATATAATTAAATAATTATTATATTAAATGAATTAGCAACAGTAATTTCGGTAAAGCAAAATGTGGCAACATTTCCTATAGTAATTAGTATATAAAAACATTAATTATTGGCACATATTGTAAAATATGCACCAAGCTAATACAGAATGTTTAATATGTCTATGTTAGAATAATGCATGAATAGGATAAGGAATGGCATACGATACACAATTTAAGTTGTGATCCTTTATGCCATGCATGTTGTGTTGATCCTGCTTTACCACCTATATTTAGATGGCAAAAGAGGAAAAAACATGCATGCACAAATATAGTTTTAAGTTTAAATTTTTAAGTTAAGTAAATGGAAGTGTAAAAGGCAACTGATAAGAAACATCGTATCGAAACAAATAATTATTAAAATTAAGAATTGAAACAACTCAAATTATGTGCTAAATATGTAATAAATGTAATAATGTAATAATAAAGTGTACCTACAGGAATTTATCAGCCGCCTTATAAAATTCAAAATGTAATGGTTAATCATTAATTATAATTGATTATAATGGTATCCCACAATAAATAGGGATAGTTAAAAATATATACTTAAATAAAAAAAAAAAAATAAAAAAAAAAAAAAAAAAAAAACCAGAAGGACCATATGCCATCAGCAACAAACCATTTGAGGTAGTAGAGAGACTCATACAACCAGTCTCACGATCCCACCGCAACGTAACATTTGATAACTGGTTCACTGGATATGAGCTAATGTTGCATCTACTGAATCAAAATTGCCTTACGGCGGTTGGAACTGTAAGGAAGAACAAGAGACAGATCCCTGAATCTTTCATTAGGACTAACAGAGAACCGAACAGTTCGCTCTTTGGGTTTCAAAAAGATGTCACACTTGTTTCTTATGCGCCAAAGAAGAACAAAGTGGTTGTTGTGATGTCCACTATGCACCACGATGATGCAATAGATGAATCTACAGGCGAGAAAAAAAAACCTGACATGATAACATTTTACAACTCCACCAAAGCTGGCGTTGACGTGGTCGACGAATTAAGTGCCAGCTATAATGTCAGTCGCAATAGTAAACGATGGCCTATGACTTTGTTCTATGGTGTTCTGAACATGGCTGCTATCAATACTTGCATCATATATCGAGCAAACAAAAACGTGAACATCAAGAGAACTGAATTTATTCGTAATTTGGGCTTATCCATAATTTACGAACATCTGAATGCAAGAAAATCTAAAAAAAATATACCAACTTACATCCGCCAGCGCATTGAAAAACAGCTCGGTGAGCCCTCACCCAGAGCTGTGAATGTTCCAGGACAATACGTCAGATGTCAGGACTGTCCTTACAAGAAGGACAGAAAAACTAAATACTCTTGCAAAGCTTGTAACAAGCCAATATGTTTACAACATGCAAAATTCACTTGTGAAAATTGTACTGATTTCAACGATAGCGAGTAGTCATTATTTTTATTGAAAAAAAATTAATAATTAGTATTTAACGAGGAGGATCTCATTATCTTTTGATTTTAAGTTGATTACATTCCAAAAAAAAAAAAAATTTTGTTTAAATCTATGTTAATGTAAGTCTATAAAGATTTGTTGTCATTTTTACTTAAATTATGAATAACGAGAATAAACGATGATAATTGTACCATTATGAACTTGTTTTATTATATTTAACATCAAAATACATTTAATGTAATAGTATAATCAATAAAATTTTAAAAAATAACCAAAATAACAAAATTATGGCACATCAACATAAGGGTATATCATACCCTGCCTCATGCTTGATGCAACTTTTTTACACCTCATGCTCGCCGGGTTAAAACTTGATGCATCTTTTTTCGTATAATATACTCCACTTTGGTCTCATTTCAATTTCAACAAATTCGGTCTAGCAAGTACTACTACCTACTGTCTAAATTGCACTCAATAAACTGAAAAAAATGACTTTTTTTTTTTATGCTTGATAGGTTAGCCTTTGACCACTATCTCACCTGATGGTAAGTGATGATGTGGTCGAAGATGTTGTTCAGGCTAACCTAGAAGTACTGGCTCTCAAGGACAGCTGCCGGAACGCACCGTTAGGTGCTTGGCGACAGATTTTCTACTTGAGGGTGGTAGCTAGTCAGGCGGGCATTCGCAAAATGCCCTACCACCATGCTATAACGACTGCCATCCTAAGACAACAACCGGGACCGACGGCTTAACGTGCCCTCCGAAGCACGGAAACGCTCAGTAGTAATGTCACTAGCGGTCACCCATCCAACTCATGACCGCGCGCGACGTTGCTTAACTTTGCTGATCGGTTGAGAACAGCTAAGTAAACTTCGCTACGAGCGCTTCAAAACTTGCCAATATGCTATAGTTACCTGGATGATCTACTAGTTAAGTGATCAGAATAATGAGTGAGTGATATAATCGATCTAGTAAGCAGTATGTATCACTAATAAAATTGAATTAAACATGTTTATTTAAAACGGTCGATTGACTTCCAACACTGAAAGCTATGAAATAACTTGTTGGCCATGAAAATGTAAGCTTCGAGTGTTTTAAATCAGTATGGAACCAACTTCCATAAGTTATATCATGCTTTTCAGCGTTGGAATTCGGTTCCGTGTCCGAAATATTTTTTTACATAATGTAGTCACATCTTCAACAAAATAAATGAAATAGATAAAACAATGAGGAGAACTCTTTAACCGATTGGTGCAGTTAAAAAGGGCCGCATCAGAACAAGGAACAGAGGATAACAGACCCAACAGAGGGTAGCAGGGTCATCGCAAAGAGGTCAACCCTTCAATGGCGCGTGCCTAAGACGGTACCTCCTTTTTCATGTCGAGTGCGCGCCCGCGAAGGGTAACGTGAGTGCGCAAAAAATTTATGTGTCGCTAAGGTGACGCGAGAGGTACTCCACGGCCCGCCTTCGGGGCTTCTTTGTTGTGCGATTTATGGGTTAAGTATTAATGGAGGTAAAGGTTCGGTCAGCCGTTTGTTTTAATAGGGAGGTGTATTTTAGAGCGTTGAAAAATGTTTCAATGAGTGGTGAATAGGTAGAGTTTACTTATTTCAAACCATTGAACGCAATTTACCTTTCAAATACTTTTCTTCAATGTTACAAAAAGGAAGATCTTTTACCTAGTATAAATATCAGTTTTTAACTTCAGCTTTGAACCGTTTTCAAAAAAAGGGGAGTTTCTCAAGTTCCATGAATGTTTATTTTTTTGTTTATTTGTACGCGATTATATACTCCGACCGAATATACATTGATGTTGTAATAATTTTTAACATTCGGTAGAGCATATCTCCAAGTTTGTCCCATTTAAATTTCATCAGCATCGGTCGAGTAGTTTTTAAGTTACAAACAAATAACTGTAAAATATATATACATACATATCAGGATAATTTAAAGGTATGACCGATAGTGAACAGTATTTAAGACGAGTAACAATGATTTAGTAAGTAATATGCATCACTAAAATAATTATGTTTTTTTTTTAATGGTAAGTATAGACTTCAAACACTGTAAAGAATGAAATACTTTGTGTAAGTTGGACCAAGATGTTAGATCAGTATTTTGGTACCGTCTTTCACAAGTTATTTAATACTTTTCAGTGTAGGAAGGCGGTACCATTTTCTATTTATTTCTTTCTGAATATGTATTACAAAATATTATATGTGGCATTGCTGATTGTCTTGTAGGCACGGCCAACACACGTCTCCCACGCAACTTATACATTAACACATAATATTTGTAATTTAAAGCATCATGAAAAATCAGTAGTTTGTTTCAAACGTCCGTAATCACAAATATTTTCGCATTAGTCAATATATAAGCACGTAGTACAATGTAATACTCAGTCTGCTAGTCGTTATAGCAAAGAACACATTGGCCTTGACCTCAAGGTTCTTAAATTGATATTTCTGGCACTTCACTGGCCCCTGTTGAGGCACGCTACGCTCTCTCGGTTCATGTGTTTTTGTGATCACCAGTAACCTAACTTACTCTGAATTGATATTTCACGTAATGTTGAGGTTTTATTAAACTTATGCTCATCTCTTAGTTCAACAGGTGTTGGCCAGAGGAAAAAATTACCCATACTAATGTTTGTTCAATAAATGTGTGTCCTTTTGGTGAGAAACCATAGTCAATAAGAAATGTGAAATAGGATTTGATAGAATGAAAATTGTATCATACGACTATTATCTATCGAATGAATATTGCCTATATCATGTAAACTTCGCGTAACCGTTTTTTGTTTAAGCATATGATATGTAAAATATTTTTTTTGTAAATCGGAAACGGCAAACGGATCGTCCACTGCTGAACACAGCCTCTCCCATTAAAAGGGGGGTTGCCATAATACCCACGCTTGGCAGGCGGCTTGGGGATCGCAGTATGAGATGGCAGTCTTCAGAAGGCGCTGCTGCCAACGTTCTGGTTATCTTTCCACAGAAAGATATGAAAGGGTGCAATTCTAGCCCTGAGGTAAAATTATACTACATGAGTAATAACTAATAAAGGACCTACCTAGAAGTATTTAGTCCAAAAAGTCTATATTAATAGTGGATAATAATATAATCATATATCAAGCTGGATCAAAGACTATACGTGAGTACTTCTAAAATTGATTAATTAACATTCAGTAACTAGCACCAGGTAAAACAGCACTGCCACAGGTTACCTTTGAAGGCATATCATCCCAAGATTTAAAATCCACAGACGGAGAAACCACTCCACATTTTGAAGCAAGTTCGCGGGTTCGGCAGGTAGGCGTCGTTCAGGTGTGCAGGCGTGGCTACCTGAGGCCGCGCCCCGCGCAGTGCGCAGGTGCGTCGCTCACCTGCCGTACCTGCCTGCGGGCTGCGGCACCTGCGCCACGCCCTCCGCGCCCAGGTAGGCGGCGCGACCCAAGCCTTCACATACTTGCTCTTCCTAATCACGCTGACGACATGCTCACGTCACATATAAGTACTTATAGGACTGACGCACCAAGGTGTGACAGAAGTAATATCTGTGTACGTAGTATGACTTTGTCACACTAAATATGTCAACGAAGTACAGTAATATTTTGTTTATTGATGATCATTATTTTGATGCGTTTGCTTACTACTCTTGCAAAAGCAACCAAGTAAAGCCATGTTTGCAAACAATATTTAGATGGGGTTCTTACTTAGATGGGTGACCGGTAGAGGCCTAATGGTTGCATTTTTCTAATGCCTGCCTGGGGTAACTAGCTAAGTTACCCCCTCAAGTGGAAAACGTATCGTGATAAATAAAAAGAACATAATTTCATTTCTTTAAGAGTGGTCCCAAAACGTCACGTATGCTCTTAGCCAAACACATTTATTTTTTTCGGATGGAATAAGATAATTTCCAGCGGGGCTAGAACGTGCAACCCCAGGACGGATAACTTTCGCAACCCCATGCCTTCCCATTGATTTCAAACATCGCTGGAACTACTTTTTTTCAACTGAAAAAAATAATACTTGGTTCTGCTTGGCATGCGTCAAATTAGCAATATTCAATACTATTTAAATAATAATAAGTTCATATACATATATGTAAGTAGGTAAATTGTATAATATCCAAACAGGTACATTACCTAAGTGATATTTCATTCAAAAACCAAAGACAAAGTCAACGACGCTCGTCTGAAAGTCTGTGACAAAATTTTACCACAGTAGATATTATTATATGGTACCTCAACATGTGCATAGTGATTTTATACAAATAAAATATTTCACTGCCTCTTTCAACAAAAAGAGTATCTACCTATAGAGCCACTGAGAGCAGAAATGCAACAAAATGATGTCTAATTGTTTTTTACATGTTATTTGACAACGTGGAACAGAATTCCAAGATTTGTCCATGTAAATATGTTCTTGCACCATGTATAGGTATCTGCCATGCAATATTTTGTGCTAAGTAAACATTCCACGCAAAATAACTAAATTTCATAATCATAAGAGCTGAAATCCCATTACACACAGATGAGCAGAAAGATTGCAGAGTGACAGTACAGGGCTCCGTTTTGCACTTTGGGTAAGGAATCCTAAAAAGGTGCATATGTATAAGTAGTATTCAGATCCCACCAAAAATGAAGAAACACCTCGAAGTTATCAAACGCATTTAATCAAAGCTAGAGGCAGTTCAGTGGGTAAGTAGGCAATCTGCGATAGAGCCACTCTCCCTAATGAGCACGACAAACAAACAACTTTTATAAACGCGCTAATCGGATTGTATGCGCTAATTACGTCGTGTAGGGATCGGTGACTTTCGTTTGGCTTACCTTGCCGTAATGACGAAGTGATTTACAATTGTTTTTCTAATATATAAATGGAGAAATAACGATGTTTTTATTGGTGAAATGTTCCTGACAATTATGTTGTTATCGAAATAATTAATTTGTTTGTATAGGTAAAAATAAATGATACTTCTATAGGTACTTAGAAGTGTCAATGTAAAAAGTAAGGTATATTATAGTGCCTCGACTTTCCTTGTTTCATACTAGCGCTGTATAGGTACGCTCTATTTAAATCTACGAGTAGGTATAATACAGAATGTAGCCAGTATTTAAATTATAAATATATTTTACTAATTTTAAGGTGGGTTGGTAGGATCGAACTTAATTCTTCTATTTTTTTATTCTGATATGTAAGCCTTTGACCTCAACCTCACCTGATGGTAAGTGATGATGTGGTCGAAGGCGTTAAGAGGCTCATAACCTAGATTTACTGGATCTCAAGGACAGCTGCCGGAACCCACCGTTAGGTGCTTGGCGACAGATTTTCTACTTAAGGGTGGTCGCTAGCCAGGCGGGCATTAGCAAAATGCCCTTCCACCATGCGGTGAAGCTCAAGCCTGCGGCGGGATTTGAACCATGGACTAGTCCATAGCCAATGCCACTGAGCCATCACTGTTTCTTAGTTTATAACTAAATCATCTAAGATGAGATATTATGCAAATGATAAGTATATTACAGATATAAGTTTGAGAGGTTGTTCCCCTGAGCGTCTTTAAAAAGACTATTTTTAGTTGCAAAACCGTGAAATACCTAGAACATTGACTCGGCCGTGCCTTAAGACTCCAACTTTCATTAGTGCGGGTGACGATACAGATTTTACTATCATTATAGAATTGATGCTCCAAATATATTTTGTACCTCATTGATTAAATACATAAATGAATGACCCCAAGTTTCTTGCCTTTTTTTATTTCGCGCAGTAACTCTGTACTCATTTTGTTGAAACCGGCAGTAAAATATTTTTGTAGTATAAAATTACTACGCAAATTAAGGAGCCTGCTATGTATATATCTACAGTGGTAAAATTTTGTAATTGACTTAGGTAGGTACACAAGAGCGTCGTAGATGTAAGAAAATATAAAAAATATTATAAAAATAAATATTGTGACACTCTATAATATTTCTTTTGCTGAAAGTTTTTAGAAGATTTCAATATATGTAATTGACCTTTATAAGATCGTTGTAGACACCTAAATTTAGCAAATGATTTTTACTTTGACTTTAAGAAAATCACAAGCAAGGTGCCCCTGTATTGCACACCATCTGTGCGATAAGAAACCTTCTGCATGATGTAGATACCTTTATTTTTGTTCAGCGCGAAGATTCTTTTGATATATAGGAGAAATTATAGGTTCGGCAAATCGCGGCTAGAACATGAGTCTAATCTCGTTCTAACTATATACCTTTGGGGTTCTTTCGGAATGTGATACGAGATACAAAGGTATATAGGTATATATAAATAAACCTATGTGTAGTAGTGTTTAATTGTTATTTCATACATGTATCTACCTATAAATATAAACTCTGGCTAAGAATACTACTTAACGACCCTCGTTTGTAGCAAAATAAACTCGCAATAAAAACAAAGCATTTTCCGCGAGTTCCGTTCACCTTAGAGCAACTAAGCACCGTTTAATAACAAAACTGTTTCGGCGGCCATCTGGCGGCAGCGGCGAGCACCTCAACCCTTCCCGCCAAAAATTATATAACAATAAAACGACTAATTGCCCGAGAAATTCCGCCAATAAAGGCAAGACGGCGTCTCAGCGAAAAATAATAAAATTAATTAATTAAAAACAAGGAGACCGCTCGCTTTTACCTTAACTAGGAACAGGAGATGCATCTGGAGGATCTTCAGTACTTAGGTACAAATTATGTTATGTAAGTGTAATGGACCTCAAATCTACACACATACCTACCGAGATTCGGCGCCTAGAAGTTTCTGCAGTCTTTAACATGTTAGGAAAAAATGTACACACCAATTCCCTTAAAGCGGATTGTTTGCAACGAGAAGAAATCGTTTATGAGAATTTATTTTTGGAAAGTAATATGAAACTTTTAAATATTTCCTCCGCATGTACTAAATTTTTGTTTCACTTTAAAGATGGGAATTCCATCAGTTCATTGTCTCTAAGGAATTGGTAAACAATTTCCAGTAAATAACAAAAAGGTAATTGTTTCGTGATTCTTAACAGATAAATAAGAGTAGATACACCTGCCGAGCTAGAGCAATTGATGGTGTACTGGCCGCCTTTGAGAGTTTTAAATGTCTGTTAAGTATATTTAAGTACATGGGTAATGTTGAAAGCTTTAAACCTAACTAATCTTGCGACAGTAGTACTTAGCTCTAAGTATTTGCAAAAGATTTACCTCGGTTTATTTCAACTTATTTTAACACATAATGAAATAGGTAAGGAATAGAAAGGTATATTTATAACCCAGGCGATCACACCTGGACGGAAAGAGTTATTGTTATTGAATCGGTTAATTTATACAAAACAACTGTATCGTGCTAACAACCAAGATTATTCAATATCAAAAGAATCTCCCCTTAAAAAAACTTTCCTGCAAAAGGGTTGATATAATTGCATTAAAATCACCAGTAGCAGAAGAAATCGCTCGCATTTCGATGGCTTGGGCAGGGAAGATAATCTCGATTGAAAATTTAATAAAATCTTGAACAATAACCGGATTAAACCAGTTTAAACAACATTTGCATTTAGAAGGGGGGATTTGCTAATCAAAGAAATTCAAGAAATATTTAGGTAATATTATAGCGGGTAAGAATTGAAACGTAGTTGAGGTTATTTCCATAAAATAAATCTACACAAGTTACCTGTCCAATTGCAATATTTTGTCCTCCTTACCCATGATAAGTACAGACAGACCATCCTAAAGTCGTCAGTGTGGAGAAGAGAAGCAATGTCAATTCCATACGCGCTGGCCAACCCAAATAAACATATAAGTATACTCGTAGGGCTATAAAAATTCGAGACAATATCAATACTATACTAGTGGCTCTCGGAGCAGTAAACCTCGCGAATCTGGCCTAGCATAGCTTACAATTAATTAAAGGTTCGCACGCACGCCGACAGCTTACCCGTGGGATGCCGAGCTAGAATGTCACTCCCCCATCTCTAACTGGTAGAGATGGGGGGTGTCGTAAGAGGCGACTAAGGGTTACACACCTGAAGGAGGGCAGCAGCGCTTTCTGAGGAACTAAAATCTCACACTGCGAGCCTGAAGACGCCTGCCAACCCCACCCTCTTAATGAGCAGAGGCTGTGTTCACCAGTGGATGATCCGGCGGATACAGTACAGATCACTGATGGGCGCGCGCTGATGGGGGAATGGGTCACAAAATCCAAAACCATAGTTATGTTCCGAGAGCTGATGACTTTAATCATGCTACACAGGAAATTTCCGTTTCTTCATTAATATCTGTACAACATTAAGACTTTATTATAACCTTTTCTTTTTTAGTTTTCACCTAGGGTACAGAACCCTCCATGCGAGAGTTCGACTCGCATTTGGCCGATTTTCAGTATTTGTTGTTATAGAAAATGTTTACTGTCTAACTATCAGTACCTAATGCTTTAAGAAGAAAAAGTAGCGAAGGTATGGGCTGGTATTGGGCTTTTGATTTAACGGGCGTTTTGTCTGATACGAATCCATACAACATTGCGCCGCTTGAGTTGCTCCGCCGAAGTAGCCGCGGCGCCAGCCCTCACGTTGGTTTCAGAAAGATGTTACGGTGCTATAGGCATAATAGGTATAGCCAATAATATTGTTTTTTTTTAATATTGTTAGGTTTAGGTTTGCAATAACGCCTGCTATGCGGATTACATTATATACGATAGGAAATTACACAAAAATACGATAGGAAAAATTTAAGTCATGTGCGGGACTTACATTTTTCCTATCGTATATTTGTGATTTTGTAACCAATAATATTAGTTACATTCAGTACGACGAGCCCCCGGTCCCCACGACGTTGGGTTCAAAAAGGAAAGATGATCTTAGAAAACCACATTTAACATAATACGTTCAACATGGTCAACATTTAAATAACTTAAGTTTAGAAACCTCAATGTAATATTTCACCGAAGCAGTAACCTAGGTAGTTATAAAGTTTTCTTATTCACTTTTGAGCTGGATAAAAAGGAGGTAGATCTCAGAAGTAAGAAGGAATTGAAACTTGTTAGTCGTTTTGGTTTCGTTTCAGTCGAGAGCACTTTGTTCTTTCGCACAAAGAACCTTTGTCTCAAGGTGCTCTTCCTTATTCAGTTGTTGGCTTTTCTTTTGTTGCTTTACTTCGTGTTTTTACTATTTGTCTTTTTATGTAGAGTAGGTGCTGTTAATTTCTGTGTTGAGACTGTATGTTTAGAGTTTTCGCACTGCATTTCCCACACGAAGCTTTTACAACACATTTGGAAATACTAAGGGAAAAACCTTTTACTAAATGATATCTAAGCGAAACATATAAAACAAAATCTATTAACAATCACACCTACCATCTTTGCACACAAATAATCAAAGAATCTAAATACAAAAGAGAAACTTTGATTAACATTGGGAGAACAGAACAGTTCAATTTAAAACAAAAACCGTTTAACAATTCCCTGTGAAGACACACAAAAACTCCTTTGAAAGATCAATAATCTGGCAATAGAATGAGCAACCTGCCTGTAAAGGCAATTAAGACTTATCTAGCGAAATAACGTGATCAAACGGGCCTTAGGGAGGCCTGGGTGGGAGGGGGTGGGGGCAGTTCGGAACAAGTTGTAGTCAGTCAGACTCGTCCGAGAAAGAGAAATCAATCTTTGAGCCGAACCTGCCGGACTGCGCGGTATTTTAGCATCGACGATACGATCTTAGTAAAAATCGTGAACCGTAATTGTAACGTCAAGCATTCAAATAAAACTATTTCATAAAATAATGAGGATTCAAACTTACTTACCTAACTATTAAGCCAGAGAGTAAACCAAACCCATATAATGAGTACGAATATTCAAAGAGTAGATTGTATATCAAGTACATAAGATAAGTTTTAGCCGAGACGTTTTACAAACCGAGCCACATGCAAGGACTGGTAAGAATCGAGCTTAAAATGGATTTTAAAACATATCTGGGTCTTTAATAATATCCTTGATCTATGGGAATTATTAAATACCTAGGCAAATTTCTTACATCATATTATCATACATTGCTAACTGAACCTCCTTGAACAATTGAAAACTAATTTTTATTTTATTTTATTGATGATAGTTAAGGCTTTGACCACAGTCTCACCTGATGTTAAGTGATGATGCGGTCGAAGGTGTTAACAGGCTTAACCTATACACTGGCTCTCCAGGACAGCTGCCGGAACACACCGTTAGGTGCTTGGCGACAGATTTTGTACTTGAGGGTGGTCCCTAGCCAGGCGGGCGTTCGCAAAATGCCCTACCACCATGCGGTGAAGCTTAAGCCCGCGGCGGGATTCGAAGCCAATGCCACTGAGCAATCACCGCTTCACTAAGCACATTTTCACTAAAAAACAGGCTTTTATAAAAACCGATTTAGCCCTCTCACGCTAGGTATAAACAAGAACTTTACTAGCATTATAAGTGAAAATAATATTGATTTGTAAACGTTTTCGTCTTATTTCGTATCACTTTTCTATCTATTATAGGTAGGTTTATAGGTAGTTATAGGTATTCTAGGTATGAGTTACAGCACCATTTTATCTTACAGTGTAAAGGCAAAACATGACATCCGTAAAGCAGCAGTTTCATGTAAAAACATCGTAGACTATAAGCATGATTCCGCGACTGCCAGCGGCAAGACTAATTTAAATATCAAAACTAATTTGGTGAGTGGCGGCAGTTTGATTGTGGGCCGAATTAGGTGTGCTTTTCCACCATCCGGCCACTCGGCCGCGATTGTGCCGCGGTAGCAGTGCGGCGGAGTCGGGGCGCACAGGGGGGAAAAATTAAAATAACTCCCGCGATTGTACGGCTGGAAAAGGGTTTCCGATGATAGATCGTAGTCGAGATGGTGAGAAAATTCATGGATAAATTTTAATAGGTATCATATTTTACTTCCAAAAAGGTAATGGCTCTGTGTGGTAAGAAATAACAATGACTTCTAAAATCAACGTCAAATAACAATTAAAAAAATATATGGAAGCTTTGATAGCTCTGACAAATTATGGCCGTTAAATGGCGATGTTTAAATGAAGCGCTCGTAGCGAAGTTTGCTCAGTCGTTCCGAACCGATCAGCTAAGCTAAGCAACGCGCCGCGGTCATGACTTGGATGGGTGACGGCTAGTGACATCACTACTGAGCGTGTACTTGCTTCGGAAGGCACGTTAAGCCGTCGATCTCAGTTGTTGTATTAGGATGGCAGTTGTTATAGCATAGTAGTAGGGCATTTTGCGAATGCTCGCCTATCTAGCTAGCCTACCTAGCGGTGTGTTCTGGCAGCTGTCCTTGAGAACCAATAACTCTAGGTTAGCCTGAATAACATTTTAAACCACATCATCACTCACTACCAGGTGAGATAGTGGTCAAAGGCTATCCTATCAGGTATACATAAATAAAAAGTAAACGCATTCACAGATCTCCACGCCAATATATCCCCGAAGAGGTAAGCAGGACCTTAGACCGGTCCTGCCCATCGACGTGTTTCGGTATTTTATAAAAGACGAACCTATTATCATCTACTGGCACACCTAACTGCTGTAGAATAATTCTTTGTCAGAAAAACTAAAGACCCAGGATTGAACATAAGACCTCGGCATTTCAAAGAGTAGCTTTTCGCCAATCAGCCATACTACGAGGCAGTTATAGACATGCTATACTTAGTATTTAACAAAAAGTTAAAAACTAGGTATAGGCAATTAACACGAAAAAAAATTCTAGATCATGCGCTTGAAAAGTTAAGCAGCTCTGGTTGACACTTCGTTTAGAATCGAAACGCTTCGAACATTCTTTTTTAGCAGGAAAATTAGGCATAATGTCACTAGATCTATTTTTTAGTGTTCTCTAAAATGTCAATATAATTACTTTTTAAAATATTTGTTATTATGTACATCATATAAACATGTGCAATATTTAAACAATACAATTTTACACTTCGTTATACGCATCGACTTATATTTGTTATGTCGTATTGCATGATCATACAAAAGCTGACATAATAAATATGGCTGCCCACTTTTTAGGGTTCCGTAGTACCTACAAGGAACCCTTATAGTTTCGTCATGTCCGTCTGTCTGTCCGTCTGTCCGAGGTTTTGCTAAGAGACCTGTTGTACTAGAAAGCTGCAATTTTGTACGAGTATGTAAACTTATCACACCTACAAAGTGATAAAATAAAATTTTGAAAAATATTTTTTTTGGGGGTAGCTCCCATACAAGTGATGTGGGTATGAATTTTTTTTTCGTCGTCTATCACATCGTGTGGGGTATCATTGAATAGGTCTTTTAAAATGACTGAAGGGTTGTTAATACTGTTTTTCGATTTAATGCTCCATTTACGAAATATTCAACTTTAAAGTGCAAATTTTTGTTCCAGTAGGGCGTCCCCCCCCCCCTCTAAAACCTAAACTGCTGGCTTGAAAAGTCTGAAAAAATTCATGATGATAGTGCAGTTCATGAACTTTCAAGGAAAATTATAGCGGTTAAGATAACTTTATTACTTTAGCAGTAATAGTCGTTGAACTTGAGTATTAGATAATTTTGCACCAAATACAAAATCCTTAGAATAAATCCTTTAAAGTTACTAAGATGAAGTACTGGAAGGACTAGAATCGGTATAGACAGTCATGTACTATAGGAAGGGGTGGAGGAGGGAGAGGGGGGGTTGTCGCATCCCCCCAGAGGATGATTACGGATTACGGAATGATGGGGGATTACGGAAACTATTTTTTTTTTATATAATAATAATAAAATAATGTGTATCTACATACATTAGAAGGACTTTAGGTATGGTATATATGTATATATTTTGCGCAATGGGGAGGGGGAGAGAGGGCGGAATATTCCGCATTGATGGAAGGGGGTTACAGAAACCTATAGTTTTTTTTAATACTAATGAAATTTCTCAAAATTAGCTTCTTCTTCATGAAAATAATTAATCATAAATCACAAGCACGAAAGCACGAAAACGTCAACAAAAAATGGTTAGGCTTAGAGACAAATGTCTTATTAGAAGTGAAGTAATTCTATGACAGCTCCGGCGCTGTGGGTACGCAGCTTTAGTCTTCTCGCAACCTTATCGCAGCGTACTCGCTACACCTTCGCAGTATACTTGCGCCGCTCCCTCTCCGCGTCTCTGGCTTATAAAAAACACTCTAGGGGTAGGGCAGACAAGATTGCTTGGAAGATGGGTGCTCCAAAAACAGCAAGTGACCCAGTAGATATTACTAACATTTACTCGAATCACTTCCAATCAGTATTTGAACACTCAACAGTTACCGACGGTTATAAGGCAGTTAAAAAATTTTATATTTCTGAAGATAACCACACGTCAGATTTAATTATCAGTGATGTTTGTTTTACTATAATCAAATGTATATCAAATCGGAACTACGTAGGCTCGATCCAACTAAGGGCGCTGGAGTTAATAATGTTTCACCATAAGTTCTTAAATACACCGCTGACACCATTTGTTTTCCAGTCCACCATATATTCAACCTCAAGATTATTTAAAGTTGTAGCAAACTATCGCCCAATCTCAATTTTGCCCACTTTATCGAAGCTTTACTAAAATATTTATAACGTAGACAATAACAAACAAACAAACAGTGTCTTTACTGATTTTCAAGAGTGGTTTATAGAATGGATCACAGGATTTCACTAGACAAAATAGCTAATTACGCTATTTGAGGTAATTTATGGCGCTGGTTTAAATCATATATTATCACGAAACATTGCCAGAAAGCTTTGGCTTTGAATCAGATGTGGTTCCGATTAGTTCTGGGGTCCCTCAAGGGTCAATATTAGGCCTGTTACTTTTTATCGTCAAATGATATTTTAAGTTTTTTTAATTGCTATGACATTCCGATGACCTGAAAATGTATCATTCTATAAATACGACTTCGAAGCGTTCGTAGCGAAGTTTACTTAGCTGTTCTCAATCGATCAGCAAAGATAAGCAACGTCACGCGCGGTCATGAGTTGGATGGGTGACCGCTAGTGACATTAGTACTGAGCGTTTCCGTGCTTCGAAGGGCACGTCAAGCCGTCGGTCCCGGTTGTTGTCTTAGGATGGCAGTCGTTATAGCATGGTGGTAGGGCATTTTGCGAATGCCCGCCTGGCTAGCTACCAAGAGACCTACTCAAGTAGAAAATCTGCCCCCAAGCACCTAACGGTGTGTTCCGGCAACTATCCTTGAGAGCCAGTACTTCTAGGTTAGCCTGAACAACATATTCGACCACATCATCACTTACCATCAGGAGAGATAGTGGTCAAAGGCTAACCTATCAGGCTAAAAAAAAAACATCAAGACCACTTAAAATTCCAAAAGGATCTGGGCAGATTTTTGGTGTATTATATTAAAAATAATTTTACTCCTAAGACAAAAACAAATAATTTTATACAAATACAAATTAATTTTATTCCTCCTTATTGTGATACATTTATGATGAGTCTATGACTCTAAAACTAGGCTGGTGGCCTGTATCTCAAGAGACAGGTCCTTCCTGGCTTTAGAAAATCTGTAACACATCTATATTTTTTTCTTTTATATAAGTATAATATTTAGTAACAATTCAAAATTGAACCAATACATATAGGAAAAATATTTAACGAAATTGTTTTTATTCGAATTAACGTCATTTTGTATATTTTAATAATTAATATTTACGTGTAGTCATTGTTCTGTGGTGTAGTATTGATGTACGAGTTTAAGTGAATATTTGTGAGGAATTTGAAAGGTGTATGTGTTGGTGCGTGTTTCTGTATGCTTGAGTATACGTGAATGTGAAGGGTATGTGATTTGTAATGAGTAATTTTACATATGTGTTATGGGATTCTAACTTTGATGAAGTTCAAGTCATAAAGGATTAAGTAATAATATTAAGTACTAAATTAATCTTTAATGTAAATATTTAAACTATAATAATGGCACGTGGTTTAAAAATATTTATTTTTTTCATAAGGTCATCTAGTAACTTCAATAACGAATTAACGTATTTATTGCATAATATTAAACGATTATGAAGAGCTGCTAAACAAATATAAATTATTGCAATTAAACTCTAGGAGGCAACAATTAGATATTATGCTTCTGTATGACCTATAATCATAAGTCATAATGAGTGTAACAGATATGAGTGTACAGAGTTGATCGATTAGCTTCGGTATAAGGTACTCTTTAGACCTCATCCTCGCCGTCTCATAATTATTATTATAAATAAGAATATTTTTTAATTAGGAAAATATTGTGACTCTGTTTGTTGGTTCTTGAATATATATATGCACAGTCCCTTCAGTGTCGTTATATAGTTTACACTATATATAGATATATATACATATACAGTGTAAACTCAGGGGACTGTGCATTTTATGGCGTTATAGAGAGGTGTCGTTAAATGGAGAGAAGAAAAAAGTTTGTGAGCAACTAAGAAACGTATAGATAATCCATGATTCCTTCTTAATAGTCACGGTCAACAACAGTCTACACGTGCAAGTAAGCACAATTTATAAAAAAAAAATGCTTAGAAAGTTATAGGTAGAGAGATAAAAAGAAAACGAACAACTGAATTATTCTATATTATGGTAACGGGCTACTACGGAACCCTACATTGCGCGTGGCCCGACACGCGCTTGACCGTTTTTCTGTTTATATACATAAAAAAAATTATATTATGACTCAGTAGTGGTTATGAAACCGCTGATCTATGACAACCTAATTTATGAACTTTAATCTCTGTAACACTGGCACTGATTTTTATTTTTATATTTATATATGGTTAGCTAGCCTTTGACCATAATCTCGCCTGATGGTAAGTGTTGATCTGGTTGAAGGTGTTAACAGGCTTAACCTAGAACTGCTGGCTCTCAAGAACAGCCTGCCCACTCAAACCGCAGGAGCGTGGCGACATCTTTTCTACTTGCGGGTGGTATCTCGCCCGGTGGGCATTCGCAAAATGCCCTACCACCGTGCAAATGTTATTGTATTTCGATTCATTAATATATTTTTATCAAATCAGTAGGTAGTTATAAAAATATTTAAAAAGTTGTTACTTAAAATTGTAATACCAAAAGAAACTCATCTACCCATAATCGTAACAATAATTACTGAACGGCACCTTTTTCTCAATCAGCTCTCAGTCGGAAATCTCGTAACAATCGGAGGGTTTCCGCCTACCCCTTTAATTACTAAAAATCGCGCGACATTTCATCTGAGCTGTCAAAGTTCCGGAAACGCGGCCATTACCGGAAATGGCAGCCGGAGGTTCAATCTCCAGTTAATTTGTTTTCCTACAAATGACCGGCGTTTAATGAGAATTAAGGTGTTTATAGAACCAGCCCCGATATTAGAAAGTTTATTTAATTTAATGAGAATAAATGAATGGCTTAATTGTTGGAAATTCGATTAATAACAAAGGAGTGCCGAGAGCTGGCAGCTACCTAACTCTTCAACTGAAATTTGTTACTTAAGTAAATAGCCCAGTTTGAAGACTTTGGATTTCTTACTTTTAGTCGACTAGATTTTCGATCAAGGCAATTTAATCTTAATTGAAATTCCAGTAATAAAGAGACGAATTTAAATTAAGTTTGTGTATATATATCTAAGTACTTATTTGTCATTAATCAGCAATGTGCAGTTGCAGAATAAACAAGTTTTTAGGCAAGTTAACAAAATTACAAACATACGATAGGACAAAATTAAGTCATGTGCGGGATTCGAACTCGTTGAGCCGGGGTATGCTCTAACCAATTGAGCTAACATGACATGACGCCATAACTCAAATCTTTCTTATCGTTCTTTAATCATCGTATTGGGATGGAGCGACATCTATAGTACCACTTACGTTGTACTACAAACAAGACTAAACAATATGGATTCTTGCAGCCCTCTGCCACATATCGGCACGACTCAACAACGATGTCTTCGTCAAAAACAAGGGTTGGTCGTCCGTTCAGGCTGGTAGGTATCATTTGACATATTGAAGCAATTATAGTGCTCAAGTGAAATAGTGCTCAGAAAAAATAGTATGTCGCCAAACACTTAATAGTGTGTACCGGCAGCCGTTCTTAAGAGTTGTTAAAAATAAAAAAAAGTTGGTCAAACGTTAACCTATCAACAATAACATACACACTTACAACATTACATTTCTCATTTCATAAGAGTAGTCAGTTATAAATGAACAGAAAAATAAATGACTAAATCTGGGAAAGCTTGTACATCGACCACTGTGCGGTAGTCCAGACAATTAAGCGGGCAACCGGAGGCAAACGTTAAAAAACTCGGACAAACAGAATAATTCATCCGTTGATTCAATAAAATCTCTTTCACCCTTCAAAGTAGATCTGGCTACTCTCGCGCGCTGAGATTTTTCCTAACGTCTTCGGACGATGCAAGTCACGAGAGAGAGCGTTACTTCAAGTTCAAAGCACAGTTTATTTATTATGCAACCAAATCGTTATTTATGATCTGTTGACTGAAGGACCACATTTAATTTTTGTGACTTTGTAAGTTTAACATGAGTAATTATTGTAAATGGTATGTATGTTATGATTAATATAATAAATTTATAATAAATAAACTGAATAGGTGGGTACCGACTAATATAAGAAAGGTACAGAGTAAAAACAAATAATAAAAACCGGTCAAACGTTGGAGTGGCGGAATGGATTCTTGACTGATTATATACACCACAAATAGTGCCACATGAGGTGACATGGAACCCTCCGTGCCCGAGCGTTAGACAAGACCGTTCAGGTAGCAAATTTATGTAGAATATAAAAGCATTGTTTTTTTTTGTGAGTTAGTAAATACTGTTTGTGAGATCGCTATCGCCGTTTAATTGCAGACCGCCTTGATTTATACCGGCGCGGGTCTCGCGGCAATTACCCGCCGAACTGGAATCATTGCTGCTGCCCTCCACTAATTAATTCCTCCCCTCTTTAATGTTCAAAAATCGCAGCGTCTAATTAGGTTTTAATTCGTTTTATTGGCCCGAGTGATGGAATAACGGCCTACCAGTTACAAACTCGCCCACTATGGACGTCGAGGATGTACACAGTTGAGTTTTATTACCTCCGAACCGTCATCAGAATGTTTTGAAGTTAGCTCTTTGATTAGTTGGCTGGAACAAAAGTTTTCAAAGATTTTTTTTTACAAATTTTAGATGAAACTTCGAGTGAGAAAATTGACTTTCGTAAGTGTTAAGGTGCCTACAAGAACTCAATTAACAGCTGATTGTCAGTCAGTACAAACTAACATTCTAACAAGTTATGGTTACCATGAGTAATCGATCCGTCTCAAATCCGTGAAAATGTATGGTAATATTACTTTTTACAATGATGTCATTGTTTGATTACAGAAGTACGTACAGATTACGTTTACTTTGAAGGTATATACATATATAGTTTTTCCACAGGACTTTAGTAAAATAAGAACTGAGTACTCCAAAATGTTTTACTTCTTTTCTAATTTATTGAAAAACTTTACCCACTTAAGTATATTTTTAAGGTAAAAGAAAGAGCAGTTTACCTGTAACGACTTATTTCCTTCGAGTGACCGCGTCGGCCATGCACTAACGACATTTTTCGCGCCATTACCCGCGTCCGATAAAAAAACAAAGCGCAGATTTCCTAATGACTTCGACGATTACCAATCACGGGAAAAAACGTAGATTCCAATAGCAACGCCTTCTTTCAACCGAACGATGAATGGTTTTCCATCATGGACTTTTAATGAGGCAGACATTACTACACGCCTGCAAATAGAAATAAAAATATAATAATAGTGACAGCTAAATATATTTATATAGGTTTTTTAGCTACGATCAATAATGGAGCCATAATTAGGTAAAGTATTTATGTTTAAAGAAAAAGAAAACCTTTCAACCCTCCAAGCAAACAGACTATATTTGTATTCGGTCGGCGTGAGATCTGTCGTATCTACTCTACGACATGTCAAACCCCGAAAATAAATAACTATTATTTTTCCGTTGCAAATGTTTAAAGTAGCTTTCCCCAAGTGATCAGCACTAGGGCCGTGTGCGGGAGGGAAGTTAACTAGTTATACAAGGCTCGCCGCACTCGAACCACTTTAATATTCGCCACTGGACGTCTACAATTAACGCTTGAACAATTTCATAACTCGACTCCGCCTTTGAGCGTTCGCAAACTCCAAAAAAATATAAAAAAATATATCAGCTCGCGAAGCAAAGGAAATAAACAAACAGGCGGAGAGCGCACAAAGAGACGTGGACCGAGGACCGTAATTAGATTAGTGAGAGCCGACATCCCGATTGAATCGAGTCCCTTATCGAACTTCTTAAGAGCCATTTCACAAAATCACGCTACTGAAGTTTAGGTAAATGCCAGCGCATCGCTTACACAAGCGAAAGAAGTGACGACGGAATAGCGTGACTGTGAGTAACATATTTTGATACTAGCACTCATTAATAAAGAAATCTAAGTTGCGAATTTAAAAATTGTGTGATTGGCATGAGTAAATAATCAATTTCTTGTCGATTACTTGCTAATGTTATAGAAAAGAAGTAGGCATGTACATTAAATAGTCAACCTGCATCGTGAATCTTTTATTTAAATTTCATCCTTGATGAATAAAAAATAGATATGTTTGAATCATTTATTGTAACAAAAAACTTAAATAATTAAAAAATTATACGGCTTAAAATTATATAAATATTTGATGTAACGGCATTGATTAAAAGCTGCGGACTTAAAGCTCTTTCTTTTAAATTTTCCAAAAATTGCTGTTTTCCTCGTTCACACTCTTCAGTATCTATATCCAGTCGTTAACACTGTCTGTCATAATGACCATGCATAGGATTGAGATTTATTTTTCTGTGCATCCGGAAAACAACTTAGTACCAACCACAAACGTCCCATGACGTTTTTGGTTTTCCATTACTTTAACATGTCACCCTCATATTCCCATACAATAATATATCACCTACACCATTAAAAAAATTACATTTTCATCCATTTAGTTTGAGTAGACCAAACAGCGAAATGTAAATATATATTTACAGACTTTGATGTTTTTTTGTTTTTAAATCGAATATCTTTGATGCAATCTATAATCAACATATATATACTTCCGAAATCAGATTGAAGACGTTCTGAAAAAGGCCAGGTCAAAAGTAGCCTAAACCGACGCTTATGTATGAAAGGATTGATGAGTATAGATGAAGCGAAAGAGATATGTCAGGATCGTAGTAAGTGGAAATCCGTGGTCTCTGCCTACCCCTACGGGAAAGAGGCGTGATTTTATGTATGTATGTATATACTTCTTGGTACCAATGCAATCCTCACTATATACTCTTATGCTCACTATTTCCTCTATAGAAAATAAATGATAATACACCTTTTTATACAAAAAAATACTGGAAATGGGGTTTGAACACACGACAAAAATGGTGGGAAATAGTAATTTAATTGCTATTTCTATTTTTTCGTAACTAACTCACCTAGAACTTCGATCTTCTTTTAATATGATAATTTACTATTGTTCTTTAGCCATGAATTGTTACAGATTTTTACGCCAAATATTTTAAAGTAACAAAATTAAAACAACCCAATTGTTTTAAGAACTTTGGCGGGAAAACTGTATTGGAGAGCAATTATTTTTTCTGAAAAACTATACCACCTACGGCTTTGGTCCTTCTTTTATATTATTATTTACATGTAATTTATACACCTGTATTATTTCAGATTTTTGGTTTAGAAGTTTAAAATTAGTTACGAGATTATTTAATACGCAAATTTGCATCGGTAAGTGTTTGCGTTGCAAAATATATCGAGTGAAAAATGACTTATACATATGCAAAATTGCGGTTTTCTAGATTGATAACTGTTGAAGTAGTTACGATATTAATATGAAATGACGTAATATTTTGGGGCCAAAATGTAATTTGTGCTGGTTTCAGATTTCATCAAAATATTCAAAATACTTCCTACTTCATACGTTATCTCAAAAAAAAAGTATGGTTTTTTTCTTGTATGGGCAAGGATGCATCCTTTTGAAAACCATTTGGATTATGAAAGTCGGACTTACGCAGATTTATGGTAAATTTGTAAATATGACTATCGACCGCTAACTGGTATCCCGGTTTGTACAAATGATGGAAAAGCCGGGAGGCCGATTTGTACAAATTTTCAATAGAAGGTAGTTTAATTTCCAGCTGAAGTTATCGCTGTGTTCACTTATAGACATTAACTGAATCCAAAAATATTGGAAATCAATTATTCGCCTGTCATCTAATCCTCCTAAAACAAAAGTTATAGTGAGTTACTAATTTAAACTAGAATAATATAAAAACTAGAAGACCAAAAAGAAGAAGTCAACCCTGTGAGGTTGTTAGCATTTTTCCAATAACGCTGTATAAGGCTGCATAATTGTGACGTTTCCTTTTTTTAACACAATGGATGAACAGAAACTAAAGATGTAGTTACTTAACAAGACAAGAATACTTATATTATGGACAACAAAAATAAAGTATAGTCTGTTACTTAAAAAAAATATCGACATGATCAAAACTCTGTGGTCGCACTATAAACTTGCATCTAAGCGTTCCGCGTACGAGATGTCAGAGCAAGGAAAACGAACACAGGTCCTACCTCGATGGGCGCTCGCGCGGTACTGATCGCCTCGCGCTTGTACATTTCAATTTATGTGCATTTCGAGTTATGTTAAATATTTTTTCTTGTCTAACAAAACAAAGTTAATATCACAATTTATTAAAGATCAGATTAATTAAAGAATGAACTTTCTTTTTATATAATATCTGTTTGGAATTACACTTTATTAAACGCAATATATGGTGGTAAACTGCTGATATAATTCGTGGAAATTGGCGCAAGATCTTTATTTTTTTTTCTACATGACGATTAATTAGCGATATTCTAGTACACTATGTGTCAACAAGATTATATGCCTGATGCACAGTTTTTTTTTTAGATAATTTGATGAGTCTTTATACAAGAGATATAACTCTGAAGTTGGCTATGTGTACTTTAATTCGTAAAACAAGGTGCGGGAGATTGGTCACTACAAAATAATTAATGTTATGTTTGTGAATCTGGTACATTAACTGAAAAGAGAACAGATTATTCTATTTTTATCAATTATTAAACAACTTGTAGATATTTCCTATGATAGTAAATTAAGCGCTTAAAATCTTCGTATACCGCATTAAAATGTGAAATGCCTCTTAATAACCTTCTGTAGATCCCTTTCATAACTACACTTCAATTGCTCAAGAATAATAGTACTCAGATTTATATTGCAGATTCCGTTCTGTTAACTTAATAATCCCTATCATGCTTGTTCTATGCTTAATATAAAGATAGAACAACACATTTCAGATGAAAATTTGGTAGAATAAGTTCACAAATTTATTTTCTCGTAAAATTACAGTTTCCTAAAAAGGTGGATATCAGATCACCAATAACCGTAAAATCGTTGGTTGACGAGCGCGACGGATCCAGGGGTGTCATACGCTCATACGCGATCATCAGATATACCCGGTCGTCAACCCTAGGGAGTCCCTGGCGGGTGCCTATCGCCAGCGATTTTGAAAATCACCGTTCCAACCCTGAGGCAACGCAATCGACATCTGTCTCGAAAGTGACATTTCTTGAACTTAGCATACTTACGTTTTACGAAATTTAATGGAGACTTATACGACGTGTTTACAGAAAGTTTAATTTTAGGGATCTATACCCTGAGGGAAAAATTAATACCCGTCACCAGAATACTACAGTTTGCTGGCTGTCGTTCGTGAATTTTTTGTTGCATAATTGTAGGCAAAATAGTCAGGCGGAATGCTTGATGGAAAGTGGTGACCATCGCTTATGTAACACCAGAGGGTTTGACAACGCGCTGCCGACCTCTAAGGAACCTTATGACGCCATGAATGTCACGACATGAATCTCAAGCTCGTAAACGGAATTTCAGAAGTTACAACCTTACATTTATAATATTGTGTAGAATGTTCACTCAACTCCAATATTGTAAAATACGTGACATAAATAACTCGGTAACATATACAAGGAGGCGTATTACTTAATCGTATACTCACAAGTATTTTAGTCTAAATTATTTATTTCATGATAAAAACTTCAATATACCTAAGTATACCTATTAAATCTACTGTTGAACATGCTTGAAGAACAAATCGAAAGTACATTTTTATATATACGCAGGCACTTCTACCTTTATGTTAATATCGTGGCCATAGTCGAATATTGAGAAGGCGATAAGATTGAGTTTTTGTGTAAGGGCACGGCAAGGGCTGCCGCACACCTCGCGGCGACCGATCGAGTCGAGGAGCGTTTTATGTGACGCCGCCTGCCGCCCCGGGCCGCAAGCGAATGTCATTCCGAAATATCGCTGTCACCGGCTTTTTTTTCAGATTGCCTCGCTGCAACGATAAAATCTTTAAATCTTACTGGCTATAAAAGATGAAATCATCATCTTATACCACGTTTGTGGAGTCTGTGTATGTTATCTCTAACAATTCAATGGAAGACTGAAGACAGTAGCCAAATGCAAATTGCGTATCGCTCTTCATCCATAATCCATCTTTATATATAACAATAATTATAAAAATAATATTGTTAAAAACACTTAAATAATATTAAAATATATCTAGTGTCTATTTGGCGTAATTGTCCTGTAAAGCTGACGTGATGTGTATATTTTTGTTGTAAATAGGAGTACCTATTCGTACTAATTTGGTCTCCACGGCATTGTCTAATTCAGAGTTTAGGCATGTACCACAATATATTGGTTATTAAGTTGATATCGTATATTGCACGTATTGCCAATGTTTGGAATGGGGGATAACCTATCCTTATCTCAATTCGGGTCGCACCTCCGTCACACTATCTTGAGACAACTGACCGCAACTTGCTTGTTACTTTGGAAATACTCGTAGCGATTTACGCACTCGGTGTAACTAATATTCTTGTACCTAATTAGGAATTATTCTTTTGTAAGTCCAACTGGATTGTTATATTAAACTAATTCTAAAGGAAAAACGATAGTTACCCAGCGCTACAACACTTACAGCCTTTTTTCATGCTACAAATCGTTCTAATATTTACTATTGATATTCTACTGTGCAGCAAGGTAGAGTAGGTATAGCAATATTTATTCAGAATTTATTAATAAACAGATTTTTGACGTTTGAGATATTTTTACCGGTGTTAATCTTTATTAAATAAATACTACCAACTTACAACACAGCTACAACAACGAAATCATTTAGGATACCAAGGAAATTGCAGGCCCACAGGCTGTCTACATGCTCTCAAGTAGAAAATCTGTCTCCAAGCACCTAATGTGTTCCGGCAGCTGCCATTAAGAGCTGGTAATTCTAGGTTTAGGCTGTTAACAACTTCAACCATGTCATCACTTACCGTAAGGTGTGATGGTCAAAGGCTATTCTTTAAACAAAATGGGTCTTAATTTTACGCTTACGGTTAATTTATACCCTGGTACTAGAAAATTCTCTTCCCTTCCCGTGGAATGCCGGGCTAGACATTCTTTTTTATTTATAGCTGATAAACTAGCCTTTGACTACTATCTCAACTGATGGTAAGTGATGCTGGTCGAAGAAATTGTTAAGGCTAACCTAAAATTACAGGCTCCCAAGGACAACTGCCGAAACATACCGTTAGGTGCTTGGCGACAGATTTTCTAACTGAGAGTGGTAGCTAGCCAGGTGAGCATTATGGGATACCCAAGAAACCAATATGCAAAACTGCACCCTCCCGTCACTACAAATCCGTTGAAGCTGGACGGCCGACAGCGGCAGCCAGCTTCTTTGTCCTACCTAAAAACTAAAAAATCGTAAGAGGGGACGATGGGAATAATACTGGTAAAAGGTGAGGCTGCTGCCGCACTTAATATGCACACACATTTATGAAGTTTATTATAATCTTTCATAACATCATCACATAAACCGGAACGTCCACGGTAGGACAAGGATATAGGAGAAGTGCAATTCTAGCCCTGCACCCCACGTCGAATATTAATCCTTAAAGCGGTGCGCCATAACAGCTACTTGTAAAAGGAGTATCTATGTTGAAAAGTATATTTTAGAAGACCAGCCTATAACTGACTAATGAAAAGCCAATGCTCTCAGTGCGTACGTTCCAATAGTGTAGCTAGACGGTCCCAGTCCCACGCCACGCGCCTTATCCGCTGCACATAAATAAACAATCTGCTCCATTTGGCACATACCCGGAGCACTTACCGAGCGCGCTGATTTACTGCACGACTCGCTCAAGATATTGGGATCCAATTAAACTGCGACTTGTACCAACACAATAAGACAAGGACTCACCTACCTATTCTACGTAATTATATAATAGGCTATGTATTGTGTCAGGCATTTTACGGATGCCCGCCTGGCTGACTACCTTTTATTTGCATTTGAATAAATTATGGAAACCTTACATTAAAGTTATTGCAATAAATATTACTATAATTTAAAAGCCAGTATAATAACTTCTGTTCGATCATCTCTTTTGATTTCGCCTCGTAAAAACAAAACGCCAGTGTCACGCTTATGGCAACACATCCTTGCTTCCAATCAACAAATCACAGCTATTCAAGGCAAATGCCACCTCTATATTCTCTTTCTGGATAATCTGGATCTCTAGTGGATAAGAAGAAAATACATGTACCCTCGGTTGATTTTATAATTTCCAGCAGCGCCAGCGGTGCGTTTTCGGCTTTCATATGAGCTGGTACGCTTATTGCATCCGTCTCAGATAGAGTAACTTCAACTATCTATTCAAGCTGCAACTGCGAGCTAGAGTCAAACATCATCCAGTCCCAAATACATCTTGTTTGCCTAGGACGAACACTAGTAATTGAATTACTACCTTCAGCACGAACTACTTCCCGAGGATGAGTGATGTTAAATATTATACCTAATATATAGTCACATGATTTGAATCGCTTTAGATCCAGGATATTATAAAGCTTTTTACTTTAAAAATGAACGCAATTTTTACTAAACTAAATGTTTAAAAAATAACGAAAGAAAAAAATTAACTTAAGATTTTGGGTGTCACATTATATAATGTAGGTACTATGAATAATAAGGCTATGAATAATAGCCTTTTACAATTGCTAACTCATCTGTAGGTAAGTTACGATATGGTTAAAGATATTGAACATGTTACGCTCAAAATTTCAATCATCTCTTGAAGACCGTTAGATAAATCACGACATTTTTTCTAATTGGTGATGGTAGCTTGATAGAGAAACTATTTGGAAGAAGAAAGTAATATGAAGCAGTAGGCACAAAAACTTCGTAATCAGTGAAAATCAATATCTGACCCTATAATTTAAGTTTCTACGATAGAGGCTTGTTTTACAGACTTCCTGCAAAAGAGTGGCGCGGCACAATAGTGACACAATCCATACCTTGCTCCACACACCTGCAATAGGTGTGGACATCATTGTCACTCTCACATCGGTTTTTATAGCCACCAAAGAAAGCGACATCCAACCTATTCCTCAGAGCCTGTTAATTGTCCATAGAAGATGCAGAAGATCAATAATATATGTAATATAAATTGAACAATTTCATTGTCTAACATTGATAACGACTTACGTCACGTCGATAACAAACACTGAATCGCAATAAATTAACATACTCCACAAATGTAATGCGTAGATAGGTGCGAGTAGTTAGCTCACAAACATGTTTACTGCCCCCGCTGACCCTCGGCTCGTAGGTACGAGTACAGGCGCAAGCGCATCTTCCAGGAAAACTGACTGATAGCCGATTATACTCATCATCTATTTGTCGTTAAATTGTTTTTACAGATTTTATTTGTTGCTGGGAAGTTAGCCTTTGAACCCTAACCTTATGCAAACACCTTTGTAGCTACCAACCTCAAGTAGGAGATCTATTGCTTTACACCTTACGGTATGTTCCTGCAGCTGTCTTAAAACTAGTGTGCGCATAGCGCTTTCTGTACAAATTTAGTTTCTTCATGTCTTTAATAACATGAATTGCTGGTATTAAAGACATGACGAAATTTTGATTTCAATTGCTTATGACTCGGTAATCGTCGTACAGATGAGGGAAAAAGTCACCAAGCTCCGAGACAGCGTTTCTTATGCGGTAGTAGCAGTGTCACGCCATATAAAATACTGCGTTTACTATACCGACGACAACTCGGACGCCATTGGAGGATTCGTCAGGCGGGCAACGGAGGCTAACTATAAAACCAAAGTCGATTACAACTTAAAATGGGTATACGAAACAGAAACGAAGAGGTCGTGGAGGCTCTAACTAAAACAACATGGGCATCGCCGGAATCTGTGGCCGGCCCTTCAACGACAAACTAAACCGGTAAATGCACAACGTAATAAACTAACCAACTAGATTTACGGAGAAAAAAATATTTATATATATATGTATGGACTCACTTTAGCTATAAGATATTATATAACTAACACTAGGCTAACTTCCCAATAGGAAGAATATTGATAAGTTGGAGTTGGAGAATGAACTCAAAGTTTAAAATTATTATATTTAATAAAAAAAAAGTTAAAATCAATTAAGAGTACGGACCACGAATGTGTAGTATTTAGTATAAAAAAAATACCATGAATTGAAATTCGGTGAAATTGTATGCTTAACCCATTGACCCCAATAATTACGCCTCTGAATGTGAAAATAAAATTCACAAAAAAATATTATTCCCTGAAAAAAAACTCCAAACCAGTAGCATACATATTTTAGGCTCAAGAATATGCATTCAAAATTTCGCCCAGTTTGAACACTTGGTATATAAAATACGACGAAGCTACGTTTGTATGCAAAGCGCTACGTGGCAGCATAACAACTTCCTCATTCTTGTTTTCCATCTGCTGCCACAGCTTCGCTTACCAATAGGTGAGATCTTGGTGAAAGGCTATCAATAAGCTGTCAAACCTTTTGCTGATGATAGCTATCATTGAGGACATAAACGTTCTGCTCTTATCAAAATGTTTTACAGCTGATCGATAGCCTTTGACCACCATCATTTACGGTGGGCAGTTTGGCTCCAGATTCTTTTGCAAGGTGGAAGGTAATTTTGCTAATGCTCGCCTTGCTATCTACCAACTACTAATACTCAAGTAGAAAATCTGTCAGCAAGCACCTAATAGCGTGTTCCGAGAGCAGACCTTAAGAGCCAGTATTTAGGCCTAGTCTGTTTTTACTGTCCTCGACGACATTATCACTTACCAACAGGTGAGATAGTGGACAAGGGCTAGCTTATCAACTGTAAAAAATAAATTTAAATGTACTTGAGGTTGTTAGGTAGCTATACGAGCATCCGCGCGATAAATGCCCTACCACCTAAAAATCTTAAACATAATTATGTTCGTATTGTGATGAGATAAAATCGCAAAGTTTAACTTGCGGCCTCATTGTCTAACAATATGGTATTGAACTTCATTTTGTAATATTCCTTTGGAAACTATTCCTGTTAAGGAGTTCTAATTTCAAAATAAAGATCATTTTCATTACCATTGGAATTATGCTATAATAAAAACCCCACATAATATAATATCTACAGGTGACATTATCAAATACCTTAGTAAATTAATACGTACTATTCAATATTAATTAAGTATACTTCGTGGCGATTTGTTAAGATTTCGTACCCAAAGAACAAAGCGATGCCCTTTGATGAGACTCCACTATCTGTGTGTCTTTCCATCTATCCGAATGTCATGGATCTCTAGATCGTAAGTGGAATTACTCACAAACCTGTAATTTCTATACCTTGTGTAAAATTTTGACCCGAATGTGAATTTGCAAGATAAAAAATTAATATAATTATTTTTCAGAGGGGCTGTACGTAATACATAAGAATAAAACACAACCAAAAAAATATTTTGCACCCTAGCATGTGCGATGTTATCCTCTAGAGCTCAACGAGTTGAGTACAAATATTTTATTTTTATTTTTATATCCAAATAAATAAATAAGACTCCGTCAAAGCCGTCAATGTTATAGACAACTGTAGTGTTACGGGGTCTACTTCAAAAACTAAACAATCAACAAATGCTGAAAGTGCTGATATATATTGTCTTTTTTAGATTGTGATCAAATCAATAAAAGTTATTTTCTATTACGAGCTGTTGCATTGAGGCACCTTCCGCATAGTTAGACTCGTACTAGGCGAGTTTTTTAATTTTTGAAATAAGTAGTATAAAATGAATAATAGTCAGGCCACTTTCATCACCTGGTTATCTAACAAAGCGGGAAACTATTTCTGACACTATTTGAGATTGTCTCCAGTTTTATGTTTTCCTCAATCACCAAAGCTTTTCTCATAGGTAGGGATCACCTATCTGCGACGGTGGTCATAAAGGCCTGTCCCATATCGTACGCTATTCCCTTTACGTCCGAGCCTCACCTCGGGCCGCGAATAAAACTTATCGCGTTTTTGTTCTTACCTACCCACCTCACGAAACCAACGTATCCATGTGTTTGTCCCAAGCCTTATGTCCATAAAATAAGATTCAAAATTCTAAATGCAGCATGAAGCGAAGATTTGTAACTTTAGACGCAAGGACACACGGACTGCAAAGATGATCTAAATAGGAGGATTTTATGTGTTTAGGTGATTTCACGAAAATTTGAGTTTACCTACCTACTTATATTACTCGTTTGAAGAAAACCAAAAGGCTTTCTATCTATCTTTATCTATTTATCTTTTACTAGTTAAACCATAAGGTAGCCTGAGGTACGTACAATTTCAAATATTAAAAGATAAAATAAGAAATTGAACTTCTAATATGAAAATAAATATAGACGATATTTAATCGGCGGTTATTACAAAGTTGAAAAGTCTCTATTGACATTGTAACAGTCTTCCTAGGAATCAAAATAGATTCAACTTAGACTAAGACAGTTCTGCTGCATGTGCAGTTTGTAAGATAAGACAGACGTAGCTACTGCTCGCTTAGTTTATTTCGCGTACTTCCACAGTATTATGGCGTATTGCTGTGGGGAGGTTACCTTCTATGTGTTTCAAAGGGTTGCTTCTAGTATTTATTATGAATATAAAATTTTGGTAAATTTAAATTAATCAGTGACTATCACGATTACAACACTAGGAATAAAACTAAAATATCAGTGCCAAGTTTTAGATTAGCAAAGAAAAAAATTATGTGCAACCGCAATAATACAGTTAAAATAAAGTTTGCAAACATACTGTACGTGAAAGCCAATTTGATTAAGAAATCCTACTACACAGTTTGTGATTACATAAACGACAAAAAAGTTTGGACAATTCCGCCTCTGCCAAGCTATTGCCTGCTACGTTATAAACAAATATTGTAATAGTTATGTAACACATTGTTAAAAGTCGTTTGAAAGAATAGCTCTGAGTTTCTTGCCCGTTCTTCTCGCACTGGCTCTATAAATTTTTTGCTGAACGTGGCAGTACAATTTAGAATATTACAATAAAAAAAATTGTAAGTGAATTACAAATTTACGTGAGGAAAAAATTATACTAATGTGCGGGATTCCAACCCGCGTCATCCACCCCTATAGCCGGGGTATGCTTTGACCGAATGAGCTAACATAACAATGACTCTTATTTTTTTTTCGGGTTCGAATCCCGGACATGACTATAACTTTTCCTCTCGTAAATTTGTAATGTATTCCGATCCCCGGATCTTGGTTCGATCCCCACCGCGGGCTTGAGCTTCACCGCATGGTGGAAGGGCTTTTTGCGATTGCCCGCCTCGCTAGCTACCACCCTCAAGTAGGAAATCTGTCGCCAAGCACCTAACGGTGCGTTCCGGCAATAGTCCTTGAGAGCCAGTGAAATTACAGGCACATGAGACTTAACAACTATATCTCATGGTGACGGGCGCAGTGCAATTCGTGACTTGTGACTAAATGCATCTGTTATAGGCAGAGGTTAGTCCGCTTAACATCAGGCGGGCCTCGAGCTTGTTCCGTTTCAAAAGCATAAAAAGAAAGAAAAAATCCGCAAAGCATGCGTTATTGCAATAACAAAAATATAAAAAAGAATGTAAATGAATTTCATAAGAGCGTCGTAAATGTCTAACTAAATTGATGATTTTGACTTTGAAAACAGGCATGTGTAAAATAAAAAAAAAGTTTTGATGTGTAAATTATAATGGGATTTTAGTACTTGTATATTTTACGTTAAAATGTATAAACCAGTTAACATTATTGAGCTAACATAACAGTTTATGTTAGCTCAATAATGTTTTCATTTACGTCATAATAACAGCATGATTCAAAATTTAAAGAAATAATCTCGCATCGTATCAAGTAATTGACCCTGCACCACTTCCAGCATAAAACCTTATAAGTCTTCTAATTAATCAATGTGATAAATTAATAACTAAAATAAACATGTCGGATATATATGGATGATGAAACAATTATCAAGTCCCACATATCATGTAAGATTGATGACGGTACAAATTGACCTGGTTCTTGCAGGGCTGAGATAAATCTGCGCGCACAATGGATACAGGGGAGGCGTGCGAGTCGCAGGTGCGTATGACCGCTAAACCGCAACGTTTTCCATCTCTGTGGGTGAGGAGGCGCTCTCCTCCTACCTTACCTATAAGCAATTTGCGTGAGAAGTACATTTCTGAATCTAATATTTAACAATACCTAATTATTTTCACCTCTCCAGCACGTTTCGGTATTCAAAATTGTTTTTTGCTGCCAGCGCGAGGAAACGTGATTCAAACATCACCTTTGAAATCAATCGACCTTGGGAACATGATTGGTTCAGAAACTGATATACCCATAAGCGAAAATATTGATTCTTATTTATTTTTTCATAAACTGCACTTGTTAGTTTTGAAGTGTACCTACTAATAAATTAATAATGTTAATAATTAATACTTCGGCTACTACGGCTACTTCGGCGAAGCAACTCAAGCGGCGCAAGTATACTAATCTCGGCAGTGGTGTGGAGGTCCGTAGGGACCCCGAGCTCATCATATTTTCCGAAACTTATCTGAGCGCTTGGCGATGCGAGGCGTGATCAAAATGCTGGCACTTATTTGGCTCAAAGAATAAGCATTGCGATTCAACAGGGAAATGCTGCCAGCATGCTGGGCACGCTGCCAACTTGTAGTGGGCTGGAGCATTTGGACTAACTGTGAGTCTGCAATAGCTTGTAGGTTGTAGAAATGATTCCATTGTAGTAGCTGTAGTGTATATATATGTTCGTAGTATTTTATAAATTATTGGAGCAAAAAATTTTATGCCCTGGGCGGGAATCGAACCCGCGTCCTCGGATTTAGCACCGTATGCCTAAACCACTCGGCCACCTAGGCACGCTATTTCTAGCCGAAATTTCGTGCTCCAATTGTATTACTTCTTAACCGTCATAGGGGACGGTGCGTTTATGCATCCGGCGCGTAATCGGAAGATGTGGGTTCGATTCCCGCCCAGGGCGTAAAATTTTGTGCTACAATAATTTGTAAAATATGATTTTCACTTAGCACGCGATAGTGCTTGTAACTACGTACAATTGAATAATGAAGTGTCAGAACAAATACAATACGGGCCGCAGGTACATGAGTCCATGAGTCTGCCCCCTTGACCTGCTCCGCACGGTGAAAGGACATTTTGCCAATGCTTGACTGACTAGCTACCATCCTCAAGCAGAAAACCTTTCGCCAAGCACAAACAATGTGTTCCAGCAGCAGTTGTTGAGAGCCAGGATATTGCAGACTTTAAAACCATGTATAGCCGGGCGCAGTTCAGCTCGCCATTTGTAAAGAATTGCATCTGTTATAGGCAGAGGCGACCTCTTGATATCTGGTGGCTCTATATATATAATATATATATAATATTTAAAAGAAAAATACTCAAAAACGACATACGAACCACCACCATATACACTACCGAAGCAGCTAAGCCAGCGACACAAGGTCCTTCTCCGCCACATTTATGAGTTGACTTGTATTGAGGTGGCTTGGGTAGAAACTGGCGAGCAAAATGCACAAAACACCCCAAGAAGGACATCAGTACTTATAACTGATAGTTGATATTATGACAAAGCTCAAGAGTTCACAACATTTATCACTTTTAGGTCCTTTGAATAGGTACAATTTTATGAAATTTTATATACATACCCATATATGCTGGAGCGTGAGCACATACTGCAACAGATCGAGTTTTTCTCAGCGTTTATCCACCAAGCCATTAAGCATGTTACGTTCAGAAGCGTCAAGCGGGAAGCTAGAATAATTATGCCACGGGACTAGCAACTCTTTGATTTATCGACATTGTTTCTAGTCTGAAATCGCTGATAGTCTATAGTTATTATTGAGACTGTGACTTTGAAGCTTACGTCGTCCGTGATTGGAGAAGACTCATGAGTGTTGTAGGTAGTACGTGGGTAGTATCTGCCGGCAAACAGGCGACACCTCCTAACTGTGATGTGAAATTTGTGACTGTTAACTGAGTTAATATTGAAAGTGAAGACCGTGAACTAATCAGTGTACCTACATCAGTAACGCAAGGTAACAACAGTTTCTGGAGCAATATACCTTGAAGATGTCGTACGTATTACGTTTTGGCAGACACGCTACAGTGAAGGTGGGGTATAACCAGTAGAAATAAAGTAAGATTGTAAAATCTTCCACAAGGTAAGGATTGAAATGGATATGGACGGATGACGAAGGTCATTTCGGAGAGACCCCCATGAACTGTGGATTAATAATAAATCCGGAGTGTTCTAGTGATTTGTGTTTTCTCATTTGCACGATACCCACATATACACCTACGTTACGAGAGCTCTGCCTTCAACCTGATGTCGAAATGTTTATACATGTGACTACATATATATATAGTTATATAAACTACCCCCCTATTACTTATGACAAGACCAAAATATATCTCACGAACATAGTCATTTTTGGGCAAGATTTCCGAAGCCCATAGAAACAAAGTAATAATATTTCACAATATTATATTCCTTTTTGTAGATAGAGACATTACGTAAGTGGAATAGGGGATGGCAATTTATGATGGTTATAGACAAGGTAAACAAACAAAATATGATATCTCAACCTATCCCAAACATAATATCACATCTAAACTTTTCCTTCACATAAATTAAATCGCGTTTACAAAAGGAATATAAATGTTAAACACGTGTAATGGCGGAGTCCGAGGGTCGAAGCACACGGCGCGACTCCACACGACCACGAGAACTTTGTCGCGCGTCGCACTAATTGTTGTTCATAATTTGTTCGCGACCTCGGCGCGACTCCGCGCAGCACCGCCAGAGAGCGCTTCAAGCAAGGTGATATAGCGCCCACATTTAAATGTAAATGTGAAAACTTCTGACGGCTACCTACGCACATAATTTTCGTTTGTCCAAGTTATAAATTACTTCGGCCGAGTGGACCCCGTGTTGTGATTTGAATATGATTAAATCTCAAACGTTGTACGTCGGTGTTCGGAGGGGAAGACAAAATTGTAATTGAAAAGTTCCGTTTGCAAATTCATGTTTTGGGTCACGAGGAAATTACTTAAAAGTCATGTCACAGCTACTTTTGAATTCAGTTGTTTTTTACAGATGATAAAATAAAAGACTGTTTTTTTAAGTGATGAAATAGACAATGCTAATGTCGTGGTAATAAGCAACCCGCGTTCCTATTGCAAATGATTGCAGTTTAACAATTCTGCGTGCTTGCTGCAGTGCTCTTTACGCGAAACCACAGTCGTGGTTGCAGTGCTGTGCTACCACTATTGTTGCTTCGAAGCCAAACATCTAACTGCACTAGTCCCAGCAAGTGAGACTCCTGATCAAGAAATATGCATCGTGAGTTTTTGGTTCCTTCATCTTTACTTGGAGTTGCACAAAGCTCAATTTGTACACTGGTCACATTTCACATATTAAATAATAGTTCGTATAGCTACATAATTTAACTTATTCGGAAACAGAGGTAGGGTCCTTAATAGCCATTGAAACTGAACAGAAACGTGAGTGGACAAATTGGAGCCGGCCCGGGGTCACGATAAGGGCCTTAGCTCGCCCAAGTAAAGGGAACCGACTATAAACAACAGGCGACTCGGACCCAATTAATAAAGCAGCCAGCACTGAAGTAGTGCAATTAATTCTGTGCCTTCGTAGATTTTAATAGTTCGCATAAATCAGTGCGCACCCGGCCGCCGGTGGGTTAATCGTCGTTTAATATGCTCGGCCAGCCTATCGGACAACTTATAACAAATATATTGTCCAATATCAGTAGATAAAGCACGATACGTGATTAGGAATTGCCTCAAGTTCGATGGACCTTGTCCAAGTTTGGTTTGGCTTAAGTCGAGTGAAGCAAAGCTTTCAGTTTCCTGAAATGTTCACTGCATGTAACAATCTACTCGTAATCTGGCATATGCATTGATATTACCTGTACAATCTTCTTCATACATTAATTATTGGTTTGAGTATCAATTTATTTAGCTATTTTACTTGTAAAATAGGATGTAGATAGCTCTACCTAAATGATTTAACATACAATATAAAAATATACATATATATATATATATATAAATGAATAGCGGCCCGCATCGGCTACCCACGGGTATTTAACAAAAACACAAAAAATGGCTATGATCATCAGGGATAATTTAGGATTATAAAGGTAAAAATTTTTTTACTACCAGTCCAGTAGTTTTTTAAGTTTATTGTTTACGTACAAAAATACAAATCTTTCCTCTTTATAATATTATTGTAGATTACTGTAGAAACTATTACACTACTACAAGCTGCATTGAGGTACGTAATCTAATTTGGTGCACCTACTCGTATCTCCATATTTAGTATGTATACGGTGGACAGTTCGGAAATTCAATTCGAGCCAGACTTCAGTTCTCGTTAAGTGGCTATATCCCCTCCACCAGTGGACAGAGAACGGTTAGTGGACACTAAACACAAGGTGCTTTAGTGAAGGGATGCCGAGACCAGCTGAGTATTTGTTCGGTAAAATGTGCACCAATTTTCTAAGACGGTACCTAATAATTACTTAATCTAATAATTTATGCAATCATTGTGGACAGACGGATTACGATGACTACTAAAGCCTTGATTTTGCGCAGGAGGTACATAATTCAAATCCTTTCTTTGGTTTAAACAAGTTTTTGAATGTTACCCTGTCTAGTTACGTTACTTTCAAATACAACGGTATGTTCCACAAGCAGTACTCGAAAGCCAGTTTCCATTTCAACTTAAGCATGTTGACCACTATTCAGCACATTACCACTAGCCAACACGTGAAATGTTAAATGAAAGTAACTCCTCTAGGAGTTACTTTCATTTTCATCATCATCATTCAAAACTGAAAAAGAAACTGCTGATAGGCTAGCCTTTGATTCCTATCTCACCTGAGGATAAGTAAAGATGCGGTCAAAGAAGTTCAACTGCTGCCGGAACACACCAAGTGCTTGGTGGCAGAATATTCACTTATTTTTATATATGACTAGCTAGCTATAATATTAAATTACATACAAAAATGGTTTAAAAATCATTAATATCAATATATAATTATATCTGGCTAATATTCAGTAACACCTTTTTGACGTACCTTATTTCGACCAATGTGTGCTATCTTTTATAAGATAGTCCCAATACTTTGGCCTAATAGAAACTCATGTAGCAGTTTATTATAAATTCATCATTACATTATGAACAAGTACCTAGATCTTTATGTATTACTAACCTGTGAGAACAGTAGGTTTACAATGGATGAGTATAGATATACTCACTTTGGTAGATACCAAAACATATTAAAATAAAAACTGATCCAATATTCGACTTCATTGCGAGCAAATAACCCAAATTCTTCCCCAACTAATGTCGCAAGTACTTGGAATTTTAAATCGTTTCAAGGTCGTTGTTCGATAAAATTTTGTATTCAACGAATCGAGTTTCACTTCGGCATCTCTACTCGGGTCGGAGGGTGTTTGGTCCAGGCGACGACACCTCTGGATATTGAATTTGTGGCAGCGGCGGCGGCGAGCGTCTCCCAATTGTTATCGGCCGCCTGCAAGGTCGCCCCTGAATTACCCGGACAGGTACTATGGCCCTTTCTTTTGTCACTAGGGCTGCCACCTTCTGAAAAATAATAAAGTAAATGCACTTTTTAATTTCCATTAACATTCAGTATCTAACGAAAACTACTCAAAACAGCATTGTGGCTAATTTTGATATAAGCATTTTTTTATGCCTGATAGGTTAACGTTTGAGCACTATGTAAACTGATGGTAGGTGATCATGTGGTCGAAGATGTTGTTCAGGCTAACCTAGAATTAAGGTATAATGATATAATGCCGAACAGTATCGCACATGATGATGGCAAGAGACCTGACGGAATGACCTTAAGTCACTGGAGTCGTGGCCACTTGAGGCGACACGCTTGTGGCGTCTCATTTACCCTCCACCTCCAATCCAAGACAGCGGGAGCAGCGGCAGAGGCAGTAGAGCTCCAAAAGGCGAAAATATGAGTCTCAAGGATGGTTACATATTTCTGCCTTTTGGAGTAAAAAGATTAGGTCCGTGGGGTCCAAGCGCACGTCTTCTATGTAAAGATTTGTCAAAGCGGCTTCTAGGTTAGCCTGAACAACATCTTCGACCACATCGTCACTTACCATCAGGTGAGATCGTGGTCAAAGGCTAATCTATCAAGCATAAATAAATAAATAAAGCGGCTGATAGAAAAGACCAACGACCAAAGGGCTGGCGCTTACCTCAGCCTGATGGCAATACTACTTAGTATTGCCATTCAATGGGGTGATACCGCCGGGAATTTCTGCGTATCCTACCCGTGGACCTGAGCTCTGTTTTTCCTATGATATATGATTGCCTTCTGGTAGGAAGTGGAGCTCACAAATTGTATATATTAAATTTTTAGTTAAAAGATAATTTTATAGTTAAGTTAATAGATAGATACAGTTACAAGACTTAATTAATTTTGTGTTGCTGTTCTTTTTATATAGTTTCATTATGGTTAAATATTTTTCCTAAATCTATAATCCGTCATATTATTATTTAAAAAAAAAACAACTGCACTGCGCCTACCATCCTCAGAAATACAGTTGTTTAGTCTCATGTGCCTGTGATTTACCGACTTCAAAAAAGGAGGAGGTACTCAATTCGTCTGAATTCTCTTTTTCATAATTACTAAGGCCCACTTGCGCCAACGAAGAAACGCGAGTTAAACTGGAGTTAAGTGTAAATTGTCATACAAAAACCAAGTAAACATGACTTTAAGTCTCGAATTTACGTTGGCGCAATAGGCACTAACTGTCTCTCAAGGACTGGTGCCGTAACACAGTTACCAGCTATAAGGGCTTAAGTCATTATGTGACCAACTTCGACTAATTATTATTTAATGCAGTTTAGAGTAGGAAGTATATGTATAGTATTTTATTGCAAAATATTTTTACGGAAATAGGTATAGGCTTGATAAGTACATTCTTCATATTGTTAGTAAAGAAAACCACACAGTACCTACGTACTCACAAAAGCAACGAGGACAAAGTAAAAGAATAACAAAAACACCAGTTGATTAGTATATTCCACGAAGACAGACTTAATATCAAAATAAAATGACGTATGTCAGGTCACGTGTGTTTATTACTCGTATCCTTTCAAAATATATCTTCTTATAATAATATAATAAATGTATAAATGCTTTTGTAGCTTAATTCTTAGCCGAAATAATATAAGAATTACAAGTTAAACGTTGTTACAAAATTACAAAACATTATGTTTTTTAAATAAGTACCTAGTTATAAAGTGGTGGTCAACCCTTAGTTCACTTTCGCAACAGCGGTCATTGGTCAATTTATTTCTTGCGCCTGCCCGGGACCGCAGTTATCATGATTGAATTAAGCAACTCTCGGAATTGCGCCCGCTCTCTCCCGCTCACCCGCTCTCTCCCGTGATTTAGGGACTCTCGCCCATTGTGTGAGGAACACCTACACCTCCCATCGCGGAAATTGCCGGCAAAAAGGGAATTTGGAATTTTAATCGTGGGAAAAGGCGGGTGCGGTACGACTGACCGACCGAGTTTATTTAAGGTTAATTTCGACGAGTTGATTTGAACGGTCAGTTTTAGTTGGCGTTCGGTTAGGGTCAACTTTCGGTCGATGATCGGGAAAGTGGAGGTTCGATTTGTAAACAATAATTGGACCCGACCTCTAGTTTACAACTTTTGTAAAGTACTCTCTAGTTGTGCAACTTGTTATTATTCGACATAATTCAAAACCTATGTGATTGAAGGTATTGCTGTTAAAGAAATGTATATACTACTTCTTTCCCTGTAATCAGCTTTCCTATAGACACATTTAAATAAAAAAAAACACATATGCTACAGTGACTACCTTATACATACTTATTACAGTTATGTATGGTCCGAAGGTCAAACTCGCACTTTTCCTGGTATATAATAATAATTAAAAAGGATCAAGTTGAAAACCACCATCCATCCACCATCTTAGGGCAAGTCACGTAGCATTGTAGCGAGCCACCGGAACCCGTAGTCGCGTAGCTAAATACCGTAGCGAGTTCGTAGCGTCACGTGCTATTGAATCGCGCGGACCCAGGCGGTGAAAGTTGACCTGTGTACAATAAAGGTTTACTGCGATTTGGAACTTAATTAAAAATCAATACATTATATATTTCCTTTTATATACCCAAGTAGATGGATTTGTCATATATGTAAAGTCACCCGTTTTTGGTAAATTGTCTGTTGTTACAACTCTGGCATATCTATCTCTTCATTTGAACATTCTTGATGCACATTCGTCAGTATCGATTTCGGTTGACTTCTGCTGGCCCTTGTCCAGAAAGTAAGGAAATGGAGTAAATGATTTAACTCTAAATACTTTTTACTTCTTTTCCTTTTCCAATCGTCCCATAAAGCGAGCATGCCCAAACTATCTTAGTATCTTAAAAACAGAACCTCTCATGAGGTATTTGAATATTACTTATAGTTATGTGTTACAGATTATGAAAATACTTTCGTCAAGTTCGAGTAATGAATTATATTTTTTTACTAGGACGAATTTATTTACGAAACTACTGCTGTATTAGCTCTGTATTCACATTTTTTTCGTCTTAATATTGTGTCCAAGTTAGAAATTAAAATAATACTGAATTGTTTGTTATTTCACCACACGGAAGATCTTTCCGTATTTACGATTCTCCGAGTTGGGAACAAATCTTCGATCATTTACCAAGAAGCTCGAGGTAAAAACTCGATATATTGCCCCGAGTCGATATAAGATTTAATATAATTCAAATAACTTTGTTTAGTAGATATATTAACAAAGGATATTTGATAACTTGTAAGTAATAAACAACATGATTTATCACTATTGTCTACAAAGACCTTGAGATACAAGTCTCCATAAAAGAGCAAAAGAAAATAATAGTAAAACGCGAATAACCACAGTATTCTTATTTCATTATTCGCAGAAGCTGTTAACACAAAAGGCTGTTAAGATAATGTCACAATCTCCGCATTACCATTCAAGAGCAGGGCCTGTATTTATTGCTAACAGCCGCTAAGTACGTATAAATAATCCACGATTTATGGCAGACAGTGGAACATCGGCCACATTTGCATACGGTATCAATAGACTGTTGTATTATAAAAGTGAGGCCTCCAATCCGACTCACGTCAATGGCAACGTTACATCAAATTATTCCATTCCATTTTAGACGAAATGTATACAGAGCAAACATGAAAAGAGAACAAAATTAAGCATTACAACGGGATGCGAGAGGTAAGAGACAGCGTATTGTTGCCTGCTCTTATTGCTCCCGTTTAACTCTTATGAAGAACTAGATAATTCTGTCACGCCTGTATTCCGGAAGAGTTTTTGTACTGCCTGGCTCTCAAAGGCAGCTGCCGAAACACACCGATGCTTGTCGACAGTTTTTCTACTTGAGAGTGGTACTAGCCAGGTGGAGATTCGCTAAATGTAATACGACCAATTTAAATACACAAGTAATAACTAAGTGGTAAGAAGTAGCTATGGGTTGGTCACATTGCTCGACGAACCAGCGATAAACGATGCGAAGAAAAGTTATTGCGACCAGAAGACATAATAACAGAACAATGATATTGTAAGTCATAGTATAGGGGGCCGATGGTTGTTTTTTGTAACGTTCAATGCTTAACAGTGCACGTCTTCTGGTTGTTGGTGATAAATTAAAAGAAACCGCGATCTGGCAATTCTATCGTATAAATATTTTTGTACCTACTTCAGTTATCAAGAAAATACATGAGTTTTTTATATTGTACCTATAGTGGAAACTTATAAGAACTTAAGATGTTAGTAGGATCGCGTTCGCCTGTACCGGAGTACCAACGATCATGATCCGACATTGCGGCGGGGGGTGCGGTGGGGGGTGCGCGGGGGGCGACATCAATAATCCTCCTTGTTATTCTTATGCAAATGCCCACGGTACGATAATAAGTGGAACGCGAATCACCAGACGTTGTTGTACAGATTGGAAGAATTCGTTGACGGCAGATACGAAGCACACGGGGTGAGTTTTCTCATAAGAAAATATAATAAGAATGACAAAACGTATGACAAAACGTATTTGAATCCTTTTGGTTTCACGTGTATATTCTCACTTATGTTTCGGATGTTGAAAGATTTGCATTAAGTATATTGTAATGAATCAATTTCCGGTCATAATACCATTTCCGGGTGAAAGATTTGTTCTTAATTAAGACGCCCGTATGATAACGAATTGTCATATAATTTAGTCATATAGCAGCATTCATGTAAGTAATAATAGTCATCCTTCCTACTCCTATCACCTAATACAACAATCTCAATCGAGAAAAAAAAATGTGTTGACTTTTAAAATAAAGTTGTCAATGAGATAATTGCAAGTTTACTTAGCACGTCTTATTGGTTTAGGGATAACAAGCAGAACAATCTAAATACAATAAAAAAATACCGGTTGAAATGTATCACACCAACATGTTTAACTAGAAAATCCTCCCCCGTGAGGTCTCCATGGAGTCGAACGTGCGTACAAAACGTATTCTCTCGTGTAATGTATGAGCAATACTTATTGGTTTAATCAGTCGCACGACGTCACGCACTACTTTAACGGGAATATGGAATAAGAAGCAGGCCGGGGCGGGCGAGGGGGTACTACACCCTTCCGAATCTAATTTTCACTTACTTAGCAACCGTGTTTCAATAATAACCGCTGTAATCTGCAGATTTTTCTGCAGATTTCAAGATGGCCGCCATACAAAATGCTCCGAGCCTGCTGAAGCGAGGCCTTTAGGCCGAGCTTCAGTAGGGGCGGAGCAGTTTGTATGGTGGCCGTCTTGAAATCCGTTATTTTGGATGTGCCCCACGTGCTCCTATCATTCTTCTATCCTTCTTCCTATTATTCTTCGGCTCGCGAGGCCGAAGGCCGAGCGTAGGGTGCGCGAGCCCGAAGGGCGAGCGCTTGGCGAGGCCGGAGGCCGAGCCGTGTTGGTAACTTGCGAGGCCGAAGGCCGAGCTCAGACTAGAGAGTATTTTCCACATCTCCGATTGGTCTCCATGGCAACTGCCCGCGGTAACCGACGCAGCTACGAGTGGGGTTCCTTATTAAAAGTGACTCAGAACCTTGGTACCATTCTGCCCGTACCACCTTTTTATGGCAGTAGGGTGAATTTGGTTTGGTGATTACAGTACGGTTCTCTAATGTATTAAGTGTTTGTATGGGAAATCGTACATCTTTAGGTGTTATGAAATATTTTTTTTTAATGTATAAGGTGTTTTGATATTGTTCAAACTTGCACAACGATAAATGCGGGCCGCATGCGGCCCGCACACTGCCCGAAAAACTAGTTTATTTATAATATATAAGGCTCGATTACCACTGACTGACTCACTGACTCACTGACATAAATGTTCTCCTAGAAGGAGCAGAGTAGGGTAAAAATGAAGTATGGCAAAAATGTTCGGCGGGTTTAGGTGAGTATGAGAAAAATCGAAAATCATTAAAAAGACGCCTGCCAAGTAAAGATGAATGACATATCTCAAAAACGGTACAAGATAGGTAGAGGGTGTTTGAACAAATGTCATAGGGAATTGGGAGAGCAGTCGGATGACATCTGTCAAAAATCCAAAATGGTGGATTTCAAGATGGCCGCCATACAAAGTGATCCGAGCCTGCTGAAGCGAGGCCGTTAGGCCGAGCTTCAGTAGAGGCGGAGCAGTTTGTATGGTGGCTGTCTTGAAATCCGACATTTTGGATGTGACCCACGTGCTCCTATCATTCTTTATACTGCATTTGGAGTGTTTTACCTTATATTTTCGACTGTATTAGGAGTTTTTGTGGGATTTTGGACTGAATTTGGAGTTACTGTCCTACGTTAGTGTAGTAGCGAGCCCGAAGGGCGAGCTCCTGGTGAGGCCGAAGGCCGAACTTTCGGCTCGCGAGGCCGAAGGCCGAGCGTATTGTGCGTGAGCCCGAAGGGCGAGCGCTTGGCGAGGCCGCAGGCCAAGCCGTGTTAGTAACTTGCGAGGCCGAAGGCCGAGCTCCGACTTGAGAGTATTTTCCACGTCACCGACTGGTCTCCATGGCAACTGCCCGCGGTAACCGAAGCACCTACGAATGGGGTTCCTTAACAAAAGTGACTCAGAACCTTGGTTCCATTCTGCCCGTACCACCTTTTTATGGCAGTAGGGTGAATCTGCTTTAGTGGCTACAGTATGGTTCATTATTGTATTGAGAGTTTATATGGGATTTCATACTTCTATTGGAGTTTTGGACACTTTTTTTTTATGTATAACGTTTTTTTATGACAGTTCCTACTGACTTAAGATAGATGCGGGCCGCATGCGGCCCGCACACTGCCCGAAAAACTAGTTTATATTATATAAAGCTCGATTACCACTGACTGATTGACATAAATGTTCTCCTAGAAGGAGACGAGTAGGAACAACGTGATGTATGGCAAAAGTGTTCGGGTGGTTTCGGTGAGTATGAGAAAAATCGAAAATCATAAAAATGACGCCTGCCAAGTAAAGATGGATGACGTATCTCGAAAACGGTGCAAGATGGGTAGGGGGTGTTTGAACAAATGTCATAGGGAATAGGGAGAGCAGTCGAATGACACCTGTCAAAAATCCAAAATGGCGGATTTCAAGATGGCCGCCATACAAAATGATCCGAGCCTGCTGAAGCGAGGCCGTTAGGCCGAGCTTCAGTAGGGGCGGAGCAGTTTGTATGGTGGCTGTCTTGAAATCCGACATTTTGGATGTGACCCACATGCTCCTATCATTCTTTATACTGCATTTGGAGTGTTTTACCTTATATTTTCGACTGTATTAGGAGTTTTTGTGGGATTTTTGACTGAATTTGGAGTAACTGTCCTACATAAGTGTAGTAGCGAGCCCGAAGGGCGAGCTCCTGGTGAGGCCGGAGGCCGAACTTTCGGTCCGCGAGGCCGAAGGCCGAGCGTATGATGCGCGAGCCCGTAGGGCGAGCGCTTGGCGAGGCCGCAGGCCGAGCCGTGTTGGTAACTTGCGAGGCCGAAGGCCGAGCTCCGACTTGAGAGTTTTTTCCAAGTCTCCGACTGGTCTCCATGGCAACTGCCCGCGGTAAGCAAAGCACCTACGAGTGGGGTTCCTTAACAAAAGTGACTCAGAACCTTGGTCCCATTCTGCCCGTACTACCTTTTTATGCCAGAAGGGTGAATTTGCTTTAGTGGCTACAGTATGGTTCTTTATTGTATGGAGACTTTATTTGGGATTTCATACTTCTATTGGAGTTTTGAACTTTTTTTTTTTAAATGTATAAGCGGTTAAGGTAAAGTTTACTACTGCATAACGATAAATGCGGGCCGCATGCGGCCCGCACACTGCCCGAAAAACTAGTTTATATTTATAATATATAAGGCTCGATTACCACTGACTGACTCACTGACTCACTGACATAAATGTTCTCCTAGAAGGAGCAGAGTAGGGTAAAAATGAAGTATGGCAAAAATGTTCGGCGGGTTTAGGTGAGTATGAGAAAAATCGAAAATCATTAAAAAGACGCCTGCCAAGTAAAGATGAATGACATATCTCAAAAACGGTACAAGATAGGTAGAGGGTGTTTGAACAAATGTCATAGGGAATTGGGAGAGCAGTCGGATGACATCTGTCAAAAATCCAAAATGGTGGATTTCAAGATGGCCGCCATACAAAGTGATCCGAGCCTGCTGAAGCGAGGCCGTTAGGCCGAGCTTCAGTAGAGGCGGAGCAGTTTGTATGGTGGCTGTCTTGAAATCCGACATTTTGGATGTGACCCACGTGCTCCTATCATTCTTTATACTGCATTTGGAGTGTTTTACCTAATATTTTCGACTGTATTAGGAGTTTTTGTGGGATTTTTGACTAAATTTGGAGTTACTGTCCTACATAAGTGAAGTAGCGAGCCCGAAGGGCGAGCTTCTGGTGAGGCCGAAGGCCGAACTTTCGGTCCGCGAGGCCGAAGGCCGAGCGTATGATGCGTGAGCCCGAAGGGCGAGCGCCTGGCGAGGCCGTAGGCCGAGCCGTATTAGTAACTTGCGAGGCCGAAGGCCGAGCTCCGACTTGAGAGTATTTTCCACATCTCCGACTGGTCTCCATGGCAACTGCCTGCGGTAACCGCAGCAACTACGAGTGGGGTTCCTTAACAAAAGTGACTCAGAACCTTGGTACCATTCTGCCCGTACCACCTTTTTATGGCAGTAGGGTGAATCTGCTTTAGTGGCTACAGTATGGTTCTTTATTGTATTGAGAGTTTATATGGGATTTCATTCTTCTATTGGAGTTTTGAACATACTTTTTTACAACGTATCATGAGTTTTGATATAGTTTAGTACTGCATAACGATAAATGCGGGCCGCATGCGGCCCGCACACTGCCCGAAAAACTAGTTTATATTATATAAAGCTCGATTACCACTGACTGACTGACTGACATAAATGTTCACCTAGAAGGAGCAGAGTAGGGTAAAAATGAAGTATGGCAAAAATGTTCAGGGGGATTTGGTGAGTATGAGAAAAATCGAAAATCATTAAAATGACGCCTGCCAAGTAAAGATGAATGACATATCTCAAAAACGGTACAAGATAGGTAGGGGGTGTTTGAACAAATGTCATAGGGAATCGGGAGTGCAGCCGGATGACATCTGTCAAAAATCCAAAATGGCGGATTTCAAGATGGCCGCCATACAAAGTGATCCGAGCCTGCTGAAGCGAGGCCGTTAGGCCGAGCTTCAGAAGGGGCGGAGCAGTTTGTATGGTGGTCGTCTTGAAATCCGTCATTTTGGATGTGCCCCACGTGCTCCTATCATTCTTTATACTGCATTTGGAGTGTTTTACCTTATATTTCGACTGTATTAGGAGTTTTTGTGGGATTTTGGACTGAATTTGGAGTAACTGTCCTACATTAGTGTATAGCGAGCCCAAAGGGCAATTACCTGGTGAGGCCGAAGGCCGAACTTTCGGTCCGCGAGGCCGAAGGCCGAGCGTATGGTGCGTGAGCCCGAAGGGCGAACGCTTGGCGAGGCCGTAGGCCGAGCCGTATTAGTAACTTGCGAGGCCGAAGGCCGAGCTCCGACTTGAGAGTTTTTTTTACGTCTCCGACTGGTCTCCATGGCAACTGCCCGCGGTAACCGAAGCACCTACGTGTGGGGTTTCTTAACAAAAGTGACTCAGAACCTTGGTACCATTCTGCCCGTACCACCTTTTTATGGCAGTAGGGTGAATTTGCTTTAGTGGCTACAGTATGGATCTTTATTGTATGGAGAGTTTATTTGGGATTTCATACTTCTATTGGAGTTTTGAACTTATTTTTTTTAAATGTATAAGGGGTTAAGGTATAGTTTAGTACTGCATAACGATAAATGCGGGCCGCATGCGGCCCGCACACTGCCCGAAAAACTAGTTAATAATATATAAAGCTCGATTACCACTCACTGACTGACTGACTGACTGATTGACATAAATGTTCTCCTAGAAGGAGACGAGTAGGGCTAAAATGATGTATGGCAAAAATGTTCGGGGGGTTTTGGTGAGTATGAGAAAAATCGAAAATCATAAAAAAGACGCCTGCCAAGTAAAGATGGATAACGTATCTCGAAAACGGTAAGAGATGGGTTAGAGGTGTTTGAACAAATGTCATAGGGAATCGGGAGAGCAGTCGAATGACACCTGTCAAAAATCCAAAATGGCGGATTTCAAGATGGCCGCCATACAAAATGCTCCGAGCCTGCTGAAGCGAGGCCTTTAGGCCGAGCTTCAGTAGGGGCGGAGCAGTTTGTATGGCGGCCGTCTTGAAATCCGACATTTTGGATGTGTCTTACGTGCTCCTATCATTCTTTATACTGCATTTGGAGTTTTTTATCTTTATTTTCGACTGTATTAGGAGTTTTTGTGGGATTTTTGACTGAATTTGGAGTAACTGTCCTACATTAGTGTAGTAGCGAGCCCGAAGGGCGAGCTTCTGGTGAGGCCGAAGGCCGAACTTTCGGCCCGCGAGGCCGAAGGCCGAGCGTATGGGGCGTGAGCCCGAAGGGCGAGCGCCTGGCGAGGCCGTAGGCCGAGCCGTATTAGTAACTTGCGAGGCCGAAGGCCGAGCTCCGACTTGAGAGTATTTTCCACGTCTCCAACTGGTCTCCATGGCAACTGCCCGCGATAACCAAAGCACCTACGAGTAGGGTTCCTTAACAAATGTGACTCAAAACCTTGGTACCATTCTGCCGGAACCACCTTTTTATGGCAGTAGGGTGAATCTGGTTTTGGAGGCTACAGTTTGTTTCTTTATTGTATTGAGAGTTTTAATGGGATTTCATACTTCTATTGGAGTTTTGAAATATTTTTTTTTAATGTTAAAGGTGTATTGTTATAGTTTAGTACTGCATAACGATAAATGCGGGCCGCATGCGGCCCGCACACTGCCCGAAAAACTAGTTTATTTTTATTTTTATAATATATAAAGCTGGATTACCGTACACTGACTCATTCACTGACTCACTGACATAATTGTTCTCCCAGAAGGAGTCGAGTAGGAAGAAAATAATGTATAGCAAAAATGTTCTGGGGGTTTGTGTGAGTATGGGAAAAATCCGAAAACTCAAAGATGACGTCTGCCAAGTAAAATTGGATGGCGTATCTCTGAAACGGTAAGAGATAGGTAGGGGGTGCTTGACCAAATGTCATAGGGAATCAGGAGAGCAGGCGGATGATTTTTGTCAAAAATCCAAAATGGCGGATTTCAAAATGGCCGCCATACAAAATCCTTCGATCCCTCAAAAAAGTAGCTGGTTCTACCAGAAAGAGTTGAGTACGGTTATGGTAATGTATTACGAAAATGACTAAGGGGTTTAGCTGAGTAGGGGAAAAATTAAAAACCCTAGAAATGACGCCTGACAAGTAAAGCTGGACTACGTATCTCGAAAACGGTAAGAGATAGGTTGGGGGTGTTTGAACAAATGTCATAGGGAATCGGGAGAGCAGTCGAATGACGCCTGTCAAATGTGCTACTCTCATTCTTCATACATTATTTGGAGTATTTAACCTTACAATGTCGACTGTATTAGGGGTGTTTGTGGGAATTTCAACTCAATTTAGAGTAATTGTCCTACTGTCAGTGTAGCGAGCCCGAAGGGCGAGCTTTTGGTGAGGCCGAAGGCCGAACTTTCGGGCCGCGAGGCCGTAGGCCGAGTGGACGGTGCGCGAGCCCGCAGGGCGAGCGCTAGGCGAGGCCGCAGGTCGAGCCGTCTTAGTAACTTGCGAGGCCGAAGGCCGAGCTCAGACTTGCACCGATTTGGCTGAAAATCGATATATAGGTTGTTCTCGTCATCCTTATTCCAAATATGAAATTTTTATTTCGATGACGTCTGCCAAGTAAAAAAAGTTACTCCGATTTGGCTGAAACTCGATATTTATGTGGTTCTGGACGTCCTTATTCTAAATCAAAAAATTTTGTTTCGATGACGTCTGCCAAGTAAAAAAAGTTACTCCGATTTGGCTGAAACTCGATATTTAGGTGGTTCTGGGTGTCCTTATTACAAATCTAAATTTTTTTTTTCGATGACGTCTGCCAAGTAAAATAAGTTACTCCGATTTGGCTGAAACTCGATATTTAGGTGGTTCTGGGTGTCCTTATTCCAAATCAATTTTTTTTTTCGATGACGTCTGCCAAGTTAAAAAAAAGTACTCCGATTTGGCTTAAATTTTATATCTAGGTTGTTCTGGACGTCCTCATTCCAAATATGAAATATTTTTTTCGATGACGTCTGCCAAGTGCAGATAAATCACGTATCTCGAAAACGGTAATAGATAGGTAGGGGGTTTTTGAAAATATGTCATAGGAAATAAGGAGAGCAGTCGAATGACATTTTGGATGTGTCTTACGTGCTCCTATCATTCTTTATACTGCATTTGGAGTGTTTTTCCTTAATTTTCGACTGTATTAGGAGTTTTTGTGGGATTTTTGACTGAATTTGGAGTGACTGTCCTATGATTGTGTACAGCGAGCCCGAAGGGCGAGCTCCTGGTGAGGCCGAAGGCCGAACTTTCGGCTCGCGAGGCCGAAGGCCGAGCGTAGGGTGCGTGAGCCCGAAGGGCGAGCGCTTGGCGAGGCCGCAGGCCGAGCCGTGTTAGCAACTTGCGAGGCCGAAGGCCGAGCTCCGACTTGAGAGTATTTTCCACGTCACCGACTGGTCTCCATGGCAACTGCCTGCGGTAACCGAAGCACCTATGAATGGGGTTCCTTAACAAAAGTGACTCAGAACCTTGGTACCATTCTGCCCGTACCACCTTTTTATGGCAGTAGGGTGAATCTGCTTTAGTAGCTACAGTATGTTTCTCTACTGTATTACAAGTTTATTTGGGATTTCATACTTCTATTGGAGTTTTGAAATATTTTTTTTTAATGTTAAAGGTGTATTGTTATAGTTTAGTACTGCATAACGATAAATGCGGGCCGCATGCGGCCCGCACACTGCCCGAAAAACTAGTTTATTTTTATTTATAATATATAAAGCTCGATTACCACTGACTGATTGACATAAATGTTCTCCTAGAAGGAGACGAGTAGGAACATCGTGATGTATGGCAAAAATGTTTGGGTGGTTTTGGTGAGTATGAGAAAAATCGAAAATCATTAAAAAGACGCCTGCCAAGTGATGATGGATGACGTATCTCGAAAACGGTAAGAGATAGGTAGGGGGTGTTTGAACAAATGTCATAGGGAATCGGGAGAGCAGTCGAATGACATCTAACAAAAATCCAAAATGGCGGATTTCAAGATGGCCGCCATACAAAATGATCCGAGCCTGCTGAAGCGAGGCCGTTAGGCCGAGCTTCAGTAGGGGCGGAGCAGTTTGTATGGTGGCCATCTTGAAATCCGACATTTTGGATGTGATCCACGTGCTCCTATCATTCTTTATACTGCATTTGGAGTGTTTTACCTTTACTTTCGACTGAATTAGGAGTTTTTGTGGGATTTTTGACTGAATTTGGAGTTACTGTCCAACATTAGTGTATAGCGAGCCCGAAGGGCGAGCTCCTGGTGAGGCCGAAGGCTGAACTTTCGGCTCGCGAGGCCGAAGGCCGAGCGTAGGGTGCGTGAGCCCGAAGGGCGAGCGCTTGGCGAGGCCGCAGGCCGAGCCGTGTTGGTAACTTGCGAGGCCGAAGGCCGAGCTCCGACTAGAGAGTATTTTCCACATCTCCGATTGGTCTCCATGGCAACTGCCCGCGGTAACCGACGCAGCTACGAGTGGGTTTCCTTATTAAAAGTGACTCAGAACCTTGGTACCATTCTGCCCGTACCACCTTTTTATGGCAGTAGGGTGAATTTGGTTTGGTGATTACAGTACGGTTCTCTATTGTATTAAGGGTTTGTATGGAAAATCGTACATCTTTAGGTGTTTTGAAATATTTTTTTTTAATGTATAAGGTGTTTTGATATTGTTCAAACTTGCACAACGATAAATGCGGGCCGCATGCGGCCCGCACACTGCCCGAAAAACTAGTTTATAATATATAAAGCTCGATTACCACTGACTGACTGACTGACTCACTGACATAAATGTTCTCCTAGAAGGAGCAGAGTAGGGTAAAAATGAAGAATAGCAAAAATGTTCGGAGGGTTTTGGTGAGTATGAGAAAAATCGAAAATCATTAAAAAGACGCCTGCCAAGTAAAGATGGATGACGTATCTCAAAAACGGTACGAGATAGGTAGGGGGTGTTTGAACAAATGTCATAGGGAATCGGGAGAGCAGTCGAATGACACCTGTCAAAAATCCAAAATGGCGGATTTCAAGATGGCCGCCATACAAAGTGATCCGAGCCTGCTGAAGCGAGGCCTTTAGGCCGAGCTTCAGTAGGGGCGGAGCAGTTTGTATGGTGGCCGTCTTGAAATCCGACAATTTGGATGTGACCCACGTGCTCCTATCATTCTTTATACTGCATTTGGAGTGATTTACCCTATATTTTCGACTGTATTAGGAGTTTTTGTGGGATTTTCGACTGAATTTGGAGTAACTGTCCTACATTAGTGAAGTTGCGAGCCCGAAGGGCGAGCTTCTGGTGAGGCCGAAGGCCGAACTTTCGGTCCGCGAGGCCGAAGGCCGAGCGTATGATGCGCGAGCCCGAAGGGCGAGTGCTTTGCGAGGCCGCAGGCCGAGCCGTGTTAGTAACTTGCGAGGCCGAAGGCCGAGCTCCGACTTGAGATTATTTTCCACATCTCCGACTGGTCTCCATAGCAACTGCCCGCGGTAACCGAAGCACCTACGAGTGGGGTTCCTTCACAAAAGTGACTCAGAACCTTGGTCCCATTCTGCCCGTACCACCTTTTTGTGGCAGTAGGGTGAATTTGCTTTAGTGGCTGCAGTATGGTTCTTTATTGTATTGAGAGTTTTTATGGGATTTCATACTTCCATTGGAGTTTTGAACATTCTTTTTCTTAAAGTATTAGGGGTTTATGTGAAATTTCCAAATGACTCAAGATAGATGCGGGCCGCATGCGGCCCGCACACTGCCCGAAAAACTAGTTATTATAATATATAAAGCTCGATTACCATTGACTCACTGACTGACATAAATGTTCTCCTAGAAGGAGCAGAGTAGGGTTAAAATGATGTATGGCAAAAATGTTCGGGGGGTTTTGGTGAGTACGAGAAAAATCGAAAATCATAAAAATGACGCCTGCCAAGTAAAGATGGATGACATATCTCAAAAACGGTACCAGATAGGTCGGGGGTGTTTGAACAAATGTCATAGGGGATCGGGTGAGCAGTCGAATGACACCTGCCAAAAATCCAAAATGGCGGATTTCAAGATGGCCGCCATACAAAATGATCCGAGCCTGCTGAAGCGAGGCCGTTAGGCCGAGCTTCAGTAGGGGCGGAGCAGTTTGTATGGTGGCCGTCTTGAAATCCGACATTTTGGATGTGACCCACGTGCTCCTATCATTCTTTATACTGCATTTGGAGTGATTTACCCTATATTTTCGACTGTATTAGGAGTTTTTGTGGGATTTTCGACTGAATTTGGAGTTACTGTCCTACATTAGTGAAGTTGCGAGCCCGAAGGGCGAGCTCCTGGTGAGGCCGAAGGCCGAACTTTCGGTCCGCTAGGCCGAAGGCCGAGCGTATGATGCGCGAGCCCGTAGGGCGAGCCCTTTGCGAGGCCGCAGGCCGAGCCGTGTTAGTAACTTGCGAGGCCGAAGGCCGAGCTCCGACTTTAGAATATTTTCTACATCTTCGACTGGTCTCCATGGCAACTGACCGCGGTAACCGAAGCACCTACGAGTGGGGTTCCTTAACAAAAGTGACTCAGAACCTTGGTACCATTCTGCCCGTACCACCTTTTTATGGCAGTAGGGTGAATTTGGTTTGGTGGCTACAGTTTGTTTCTTTATTGTATTGAGAGTTTATATGGGATTTCATACTTCTATTGGAGTTTTGAACACACTTTTTTTTACGTATTAGGTGTCTTGATATAAGTTAAAATTGCACAACGATAAATGCGGGCCGCATGCGGCCCGCACACTGCCCGAAATACTAGTTTTATAATATATAAAGCTCGATTACCATTGACTCACTGACTGACATAAATGTTCTCCTAGAAGGAGACGAGTAGGAACAACGTGATGTATGGCAAAAATGTTCGGGTGGTTTTGGTGAGTATGAGAAAAATCGAAAATCATAAAAATGACGCCTGCCAAGTAAAGATGAATGACATATCTCAAAAACGGTACAAGATAGGTAGAGGGTGTTTGAACAAATGTCATAGGGAATTGGGAGAGCAGTCGGATGACATCTGTCAAAAATCCAAAATGGTGGATTTCAAGATGGCCGCCATACAAAGTGATCCGAGCCTGCTGAAGCGAGGCCGTTAGGCCGAGCTTCAGTAGAGGCGGAGCAGTTTGTATGGTGGCTGTCTTGAAATCCGACATTTTGGATGTGACCCACGTGCTCCTATCATTCTTTATACTGCATTTGGAGTGTTTTACCTTATATTTTCGACTGTATTAGGAGTTTTTGTGGGTTTTTTGACTGAATTTGGAGTAACTGTTCTACATTAGTGTATAGCGAGCCCAAAGGGCAACCACCTGGTGAGGCCGAAGGCCGAACTTTCGGTCCGCGAGGCCGAAGGCCGAGCGAATGGTGCGCGAGCCCGAAGGGCGAGCGCTTGGCGAGGCCGCAGGCCGAGCCGTATTAGTAACTTGCGAGGCCGAAGGCCGAGCTCCGACTTGAGAGTATTTTCCACGTCACCGACTGGTCTCCATGGCAACTGCCTGCGGTAACCGAAGCACCTACGAGTGGGGTTCCTTAACAAAAGTGATTCAGAACCTTGGTACCATTCTGCCCGTACCACCTTTTTATGGCAGTAGGGTGAATTTGGTTTGGTGATAACAGTACGGTTCTCTATTGTATTAAGGGTTTGTATGGGAAATCGTACATCTTTAGGTGTTTTGAAATAATTTTTTTTAATGTATAAGGTGTTTTGATATTGTTCAAACTTGCACAACGATAAATGCGGGCCGCATGCGGCCCGCACACTGCCCGAAAAACTAGTTTATAATATATAAAGCTCGATTACCACTCACTGACTGACTCACTGACTGACATAAATGTTCTCCTAGAAGGAGACGAGTAGGGTTAAAATGATGTAGGACAAAAATGTTCGGGGGGTTTTGGTGAGTATGAGAAAAATCGAAAATCATTAAAAAGACGCCTGCCAAGTAAAGATGGATGACATATCTCAAAAACGGTAAGAGATAGGTAGGGGGTGTTTGAACAAATGTCATAGGGAATCTGGAGAGCAGTCGAATGACACCTGTCAAAAATCCAAAATGGCGGATTTCAAGATGGCCGCCATACAAATTGATCCGAGCCTGCTGAAGCGAGGCCGTTAGGCCGAGGTTCAGTAGGGGCGGAGCAGTTTGTATGATGGCCTTCTTGAAATCCGCCATTTTGGATTTGTCCCAGGTGCTCCTATCATTCTTTATACTGCATTTGGAGTGTATTACCTTATATTTTCGACTGTATTAGGAGTTTTTGTGGGATTTTTGACTGAATTTGGAGTTACTGTCCTACATAAGTGTAGTAGCGAGCCCGAAGGGCGAGCTCCTGGTGAGGCCGAAGGCCGAACTTTCAGTCCGCGAGGCCGAAGGCCGAGCGTATGACGCGCGAGCCCGAAGGGCGAGCTCTTGGCGAGGCCGCAGGCCGAGCCATGTTGGTAACTTGCGAGGCCGAAGGCCGAGCTCCGACTTGAGAGTTTTTTCCACGTCTCCGACTGGTCTCCATGGCAACTGCCCGCGGTAAGCGAAGCACCTACGAGTGGGGTTCCTTAACAAAAGTGACTCAGAACCTTGGTACCTTTCTGCCCGTACCACCTTTTTATGGCAGTAGGGTGAATCTGTTTTAGTGGCTACAGTATTGTTCTTTATTGTATTGAGTATTAATATGGGATTTCATACTTCTAATGGAGTTTTGAACATACTTTTTTTAATGTATAAGGTGTTTTGATATTGTTCAAACTTGCACAACGATAAATGCGGGCCGCATGCGGCCCGCACACTGCCCGTAAAACTAGTTTATAATATATAAAGCTCGATTACCACTGACTGACTGACTGACTCACTGACATAAATGTTCTCCTAGAAGGAGCAGAGTAGGGTAAAAATGAAGTATAGCAAAAATGTTCGGAGGGTTTTGGTGAGTATGAGAAAAATCGAAAATCATTAAAAAGACGCCTGCCAAGTGATGATGGATGACGTATCTCGAAAACGGTAAGAGATAGGTAGGGGGTGTTTGACCAAATGTCATAGGGAATTGGGAGAGCAGTCGAATGACACCTGTCAAAAATCCAAAATGGCGGATTTCAAGATGGCCGCCATACAAAGTGATCCGAGCCTGCTGAAGCAAGGCCGTTAGGCCGAGCTTCAGTAGGGGCGGAGCAGTTTGTATGGTGGCCGTCTTGAAATCCGACATTTTGGATGTGTCTTACGTGCTCCTATCATTCTTTATACTGCATTTGGAGTGTTTTACCTTCATTTTCGACTGTATTAGGAGTTTTTGTGGGATTTTTTACTGAATTTGGAGTTACTGTCCTACAATAGTGTAGTAGCGAGCCCGAAGGGCGAGCTCCTGGTGAGGCCGAAGGCCGAATTTTCGGTCCGCGAGGCCGAAGGCCGAGCGTATGATGCGCGAGCCCGAAGGGCGAGTGCTTGGCGAGGCCGTAGGCCGAGCCGTATTAGTAACTTGCGAGGCCGAAGGCCGAGCTCCGACTTGAGAGTATTTTTCACGTCACCGACTGGTCTCCATGGCAACTGCCCGCGGTAAGCGAAGCACCTACGAGTGGGGTTCCTTAACAAAAGTGACTCAGAACCTTGGTCCCATTCTGCCCGTACCACCTTTTTATGGCGGTAGGGTGAATCTGTTTTAGAGGCTACAATATTGTTCATTATTGTATTGAGAGTTAATATGGGATTTCATACTTCTATTGGAGTTTTGAACACACTTTTTTTCACGTATTAGGTGTTTCTGTGAAATTCCCAAATGAGTAAAGATAGATGCGGGCCGCATGCGGCCCGCACACTGCCCGAAAAACTAGTTTATAATATATAAAGCTCGATTACCACTGACTGACTGACTGACTCACTGACATAAATGTTCTCCTAGAAGGAGCAGAGTAGGGTAAAAATGAAGTATGGCAAAAATGTTTAGGTGGTTTTGGTGAGTATGAGAAAAATCGAAAATCATTAAAAAGACGCCTGCCAAGTGATGATGGATGACGTATCTCAAAAACGGTAAGAGATAGGTAGGGGGTGTTTGAACAAATGTCATAGGGAATCGGGAGAGCAGTCGAATGACATCTGTCAAAAATCCAAAATGGCGGATTTCAAGATGGCCGCCATACAAAATGCTCCGAGCCTGCTGAAGCGAGGCCTTTAGGCCGAGCTTCAGTAGGGGCGGAGCAGTTTGTATGGGGGCCTTCTTGAAATCCGCCAATATGGATTTGTCCCAGGTGCTCCTATCATTCTTTATACTGCATTTGGTGTGTATTACCTTATATATTCGACTGTATTAGGAGTTTTTGTGGGATTTTTGACTGAATTTGGAGTTACTGTCCTACATAAGTGTAGTAGCGAGCCCGAAGGGCGAGCTCCTGGTGAGGCCGAAGGCCGAACTTTCGGTCCGCGAGGCCGAAGGCCGAGCGTATGATGCGCGAGCCCGAAGGGCGAGCGCTTGGCGAGGCCGTAGGCCGAGCCGTGTTGGTAACTTGCGAGGCCGAAGGCCGAGCTCCGACTTGAGAGTTTTTTCCACGTCTTTGACTGGTCTCCATGGCAACTGCCCGCGGTAAGCGAAGCACCTACGAGTGGGGTTCCTTAACAAAAGTGACTCAGAACCTTGGTCCCATTCTGCCCGTACTACCTTTTTATGGCGGTAGGGTGAATCTGTTTTAGAGGCTACAGTATTGTTCATTATTGTATTGAGAGTTAATATGGGATTTCATACTTCTATTGGAGTTTTGAACACACTTTTTTTCACGTATTAGGTGTTTCTGTGAAATTCCCAAATGAGTAAAGATAGATGCGGGCCGCATGCGGCCCGCACACTGCCCGAAATACTAGTTTATAATATATAAAGCTCGATTACCACTGACTCACTGACTCACTGACATAAATGTTCTCCTAGAAGGAGACGAGTAGGAGCAACGTGATGTATGGCAAAAATGTTCGGGGGGTTTTGGTGAGTATGAGAAAAATCGAAAATCATAAAAATGACGCCTGCCAAGTGAAGATGGATGACGTATCTCAAAAACGGTAAAGGATAGGTAGGGGGTGTTTGAACAAATGTCATAGGGAATCGGGAGAGCAGACGAATGACACCTGTCAAAAATCCAAAATGGCGGATTTCAAGATGGCCGCCATACAAAGTGATCCGAGCCTGCTGAAGCGAGGCCGTTAGGCCGAGCTTCAGTAGGGGCGGAGCAGTTTGTATGGTGGCCGTCTTGAAATCCGACATTTTGGATGTGTTTTACGTGCTCCTATCATTCTTTATACTGCATTTGGAGTGTTTTACCTTATATTTTCGACTGTATTAGGAGTTTTTGTGGGATTTTCGACTGAATTTGGAGTTACTGTCCTACATTGGTGTATAGCGAGCCCGAAGGGCGAGCTTCTGGTGAGGCCGAAGGCCGAACTTTCGGCTCGCGAGGCCGAAGGCCGAGCGCATGGTGCGTGAGCCCGAAGGGCGAGCGCTTGGCGAGGCCGGAGGCCGAGCCGTGTTAGTAACTTGCGAGGCCGAAGGCCGAGCTCCGACTTGAGAGTATTTTCCACATCTCCGACTGGTCTCCATGGCAACTGCCCGCGGTAACCGAAGCACCTACGAGTGGGGTTCCTTAACAAAAGTGACTCAGAACCTTGGTTCCATTCTGCCCGTACCACCTTTTTATGGCAGTAGGGTGAATCTGCTTTAGTGGCTACAGTATGGTTCATTATTGTATTGAGAGTTTATATGGGATTTCATACTTCTATTGGAGTTTTGGACACTTTTTTTTTATGTATAACGTTTTTTTATGACAGTTCCTACTGACTTAAGATAGATGCGGGCCGCATGCGGCCCGCACACTGCCCGAAAAACTAGTTTATAATATATAAAGCTCGATTACCACTGACTGACTGACTGACTCACTGACATAAATGTTCTCCTAGAAGGAGCAGAGTAGGGTAAAAATGAAGTATGGCAAAAATGTTCGGAGGGTTTTGGTGAGTATGAGAAAAATCGAAAATCATAAAAAAGACGCCTGCCAAGTGAAGATGGATGACGTATCTAGAAAACGGTAAGAGTTAGGTAGGGGGTGTTTGAACAAATGTCATAGGGAATCGGGAGAGCAGTCGAATGACATATGTCAAAAATCCAAAATGGCGGATTTCAAGATGGCCGCCATACAAAGTGATCCGAGCCTGCTGAAGCGAGGCCGTTAGGCCGAGCTTCAGTAGGGGCGGAGCAGTTTGTATGGTGGCTGTCTTGAAATCCGATATTTTGGATCTGACCCACGTGCTCCTATCATTCTTTATACTGGATTTGGAGTGTTTTACCTTATATTTTCGACTGTATTAAGAGTTTTTGTGGGATTTTTGACTGAATTTGGAGTTACTGACCTACGATAATGTATAGCGAGCCCGAAGGGCGAGCTTCTGGTGAGGCCGAAGGCCGAACTTTCGGCTCGCGAGGCCGAAGGCCGAGCGTATGGTGCGTGAGCCCGAAGGGCGAGCGCTTGGCGAGGCCGCAGGCCGAGCCGTGTTAGTAACTTGCGAGGCCGAAGGCCGAGCTCCGACTTGAGAGTATTTTCCACGTCACCGACTGGTCTCCATGGCAACTGCCCGCGGTAACCGAAGCACCTACGAGTGGGGTCCTTTAACAAAAGTGACTCAGAACCTTGGTACCATTCTGCCCGTACCACTTTTTTATGGCAGTAGGGTGAATCTGCTTTAGTGGCTACAGTATGGTTCCTTATTGTGTTGAGAGTTTATATGGGATTTCATACTTCTATCAGAGTTTTGAACTTATTTTATTTTATGTATAAAGTGTTTTTTTGACAGTTCCTACTGACTCAAGATAGATGCGGGCCGCATGCGGCCCGCACACTGCCCGAATAACTAGTTTATAATATATAAAGCTGGATTACCGTACACTGACTGATTCACTGACTCACTGACTGACTGACATAATTGTTCTCCCAGAAGGAGTCGAGTAGGAAGAATGTGATGTATGGGAAAAGTGTAGAGGGGGTTTGGGGGAGTATGGGAAAAATCCGAAAACTCAAAGATGTCGTCTGCCAAGTAAAATTGGATAGCGTATATCTGAAACGGTAAGAGATAGGTAGGGGGTGCTTGACCAAATGTCATAGGGAATCGGGAGAGCAGTCGGATGACATCTGTCAAAAATCCAAAATGGCGGATTTCAAAATGGCCGCCATACAAAATCCTTCGATCCCTCAAAAAAGTAGCTGGTTCTACCAGAAAGAGTTGAGTACGGTTATAGTAATGTATTACGAAAATGACAAAGGGGCTTAGCTGAGTAGGGAAAAAATTAAAAACCCTAGAAATGACGCCTGCCAAGTAAAGCTGGACTACGTATCTCGAAAATGGTAAGAGATAGGTTGGGGGTGTTTGAACAAATGTCATAGGGAATCGGGAGAGCAGTCGAATGACACCTGTCAAACGTGCTCCTCTCATTCTTTATACTGCATTTGGAGTGTTTTACCTCATATTTTCGACTGTATTAGGAGTTTTTGTAGGTTTTTTGACTGAATTTGGAGTTACTGTTCTACGTTATTGTAGAAGCGAGCCCGAAGGGCGACCTCCTGGTGAGGCCGAAGGCCGAACTTTCGGCTCGTGAGGCCGAAGGCCGAGCGTATGGTGCGTGAGCCCGAAGGGCGAGCGCTTGGCGAGGCCGCAGGCCGAGCCGTGTTAGTAACTTGCGAGGCCGAAGGCCGAGCTCCGAATTGGGAGTAATTGCCTTGTCTCCGACTGGTCTCCATGGCAACTGCCCGCGGTATCCGAAGCACCTACGAGTGGGGTTCCTTAACAAAAGTGACTCAGAACCTTGGTACCATTCTGCCCGTACCACCTTTTTATGGCAGTAGGGTGAATCTGCTTTAGTGGCTACAGTATGGATCTTTATTGTATAGAGAGTTTATTTGGGATTTCATACTTCTATTGGAGTTTTGAACTTATTTTTTTTAAATGTATAAGGGGTTAAGGTTAAGTTTAGTACTGTATAACGATAAATGCGGGCCGCATGCGGCCCGCACACTGCCCGAAATACTAGTTAATAATATATAAAGCTCGATTACCACTCACTGACTGACTCACTGACTGACATAAATGTTCTCCTTGAAGGAGCAGAGTAGGGTAAAAATGAATTATGGCAAAAATGTTCGGGGGGTTTTGGTGAGTATGAGAAAAATCGAAAATCATAAAAATGACGCCTGCCAAGTGAAGATGGATGACGTACCTCGAAAACGGTAAGAGATAGGTAAGGGGTGTTTGAAAAAATGTCATAGGGAATCGAGAGAGCAGTCGAATGACACCTGTCAAAAATCCAAAATGGCGGATTTCAAGATGGCCGCCATACAAAATGATCCGAGCCTGCTGAAGCGAGGCCTTTAGGCCGAGCTTCAGTAGGGGCGGGGCAGTTTGTATGGTGGCCGTCTTGAAATCCGACATTTTGGATGTGACCCACGTGCTCCTATCATTCTTTATACTGCATTTGGAGTGTTTTACCTTATATTTTCGACTGTATTAGGAGTTTTTGTGGGTTTTTTGACTGAATTTGGAGTAACTGTTCTACATTAGTGTATAGCGAGCCCAAAGGGCAACCACCTGGTGAGGCCGAAGGCCGAACTTTCGGTCCGCGAGGCCGAAGGCCGAGCGAATGGTGCGCGAGCCCGAAGGGCGAGCGCTTGGCGAGGCCGCAGGCCGAGCCGTATTAGTAACTTGCGAGGCCGAAGGCCGAGCTCCGACTTGAGAGTATTTTCCACGTCACCGACTGGTCTCCATGGCAACTGCCTGCGGTAACCGAAGCACCTACGAGTGGGGTTCCTTAACAAAAGTGATTCAGAACCTTGGTACCATTCTGCCCGTACCACCTTTTTATGGCAGTAGGGTGAATTTGGTTTGGTGATAACAGTACGGTTCTCTATTGTATTAAGGGTTTGTATGGGAAATCGTACATCTTTAGGTGTTTTGAAATAATTTTTTTTAATGTATAAGGTGTTTTGATATTGTTCAAACTTGCACAACGATAAATGCGGGCCGCATGCGGCCCGCACACTGCCCGAAAAACTAGTTTATAATATATAAAGCTCGATTACCACTCACTGACTGACTCACTGACTGACATAAATGTTCTCCTAGAAGGAGACGAGTAGGAGCAAAGTGATGTATGGCAAAAATGTTCAGGGGGTTTTGGTAAGTATGAGAAAAATCGAAAATCATTAAAAAGACGCCTGCCAAGTAGAGATGGATGACGAATCTCAAAAACGGTAAGAGATAGGTAGGGGGTGATTGAACAAATGTCATAGGGATTTGGGAGAGCAGTCGAATGACATTTGTCAAAAATCCAAAATGGCGGATTTCAAAATGGCCGCCATACAAAATCCTTCGATCCCTCAAAAAAGTAGCTGGTTCTACCAGAAAGAGTTGAGTACGGTTATAGTAATGTATCACGAAAATGACTAAGGGGTTTAGCTGAGTAGGAAAAAAATTAAAAACCCTAGAAATGACGCCTGCCAAGTAAAGCTGGACTACGTATCTCGAAAACGGTAAGAGATAGGTTTGGGGTGTTTGAACAAATGTCAAAGGGAATCGGGAGAGCAGTCGAATGACACCTGTCAAATGTGCTACTCTCATTCTTCATACATTATTTGGAGTATTTGACCTTACAATGTCGACTGTATTAGGAGTTTTTGTGGGATTTTCAACTGAATTTGTAGTAATTGTCCTACTGGCCGTGTAGCGAGCCCGAAGGGCGAGCTTTTGGTGAGGCCGAAGGCCGAACTTTTGGGCCGCGAGGCCGTAGGCCGAGTGGACGGTGCGCGAGCCCGCAGGGCGAGCGCTAGGCGAGGCCGCAGGCCGAGCCATGTTAGTAACTGGCGAGGCCGAAGGCCGAGCTCAGACTTGCACCGATTTGGCTGAAAATCGATATATAGGTTGTTCTCGTCATCCTTATTTCAAATATGAAATTTTTATTTCGATGACGTCTGCCAAGTAAAAAAAGTTACTCCGATTTGGCTGAAACTCAATATTTATGTGGTTCTGGACGTCCTTATTCCAAATCAAAAAAAAAATTTTCGATGACGTCTGCCAAGTAAAAAAAGTTACTCCGATTTGGCTGAAACTCAATATTTAGGTGGTTCTGGGTGTCCTTATTCCAAATCTAAAAATTTTTTTTCGATGACGTCTGCCAAGTAAAAAAAGTTACTCCGATTTGGCTGAAACTCGATATCTAGGTTGTTCTGGACGTCCTCATTCTAAATATGAATTTTTTTTTTCGATGACGTCTGCCAAGTGCAGATAAATCACGTATCTCGAAAACGGTAATAGATAAGTAGGGGGTTTTTGAAAAAATGTCATAGGGAATAAGGATAGCAGTCGAATGACATTTTGGATGTGTCACACGTGCTCCTCTCATTCTTTATACTGCATTTGGAGTGTTTTACTTCAAATTTTGCGACTGTATTAGGAGTTTTTGTAGGTTTTTCTGACTGACTTTGGAGTTACTGTTCTACGTTATTGTAGTAGCGAGCCCGAAGGGCGAGCTCCTGGTAAGGCCGAAGGCCGATCTTTCGGCTCGTGAGGCCGAAGGCCGAGCGTATGGTGCGTGAGCCCGAAGGGCGAGCGCTTGGCGAGGCCGCAGGCCGAGCCTTTACCTTATATTTTCGACTGTATTAGGAGTTTTTGTGGGATTTTTGACTAAATTTGGAGTTACTGTCCTACATAAGTGAAGTAGCGAGCCCGAAGGGCGAGCTCCTGGTGAGGCCGAAGGCCGAACTTTCGATCCGCGAGGCCGAAGGCCGAGCGTATGATGCGTGAGCCCGAAGGGCGAGCGCCGAGCGAGGCCGCAGGCCGAGCCGTTTTAGTAACTTGCGAGGCCGAAGGCCGAGCTCCAACTTGAGAGTATTTTCCACGTTTCCGACTGGTCTCCATGGCAACTGCCCGCGGTAACCGAAGAACCTACGAGTGGGGTTCCTTTACAAAAGTGACTCAGAACCCTGGTCTCATTTTGCCCGTACCACCTTTTTATGGCAGTAGGGTGAATTTGGTTTGGTGGCTACAGTTTGGTTCTTTATTGTATTGAGAGTTTATATGGGATTTCATACTTTTATTGGAGTTTTGAACACATTTTTTTTAAAGTATTAGGTGTTTCTGTGGAATTTTCAAATGACTAAAGATAGATGCGGGCCGCATGCGGCCCGCACACTGCCCGAAAAACTAGTTATAATATATAAAGCTCGATTACCACTCACTGACTGACTGACTGATTGACATAAATGTTCTCCTAGAAGGAGCAGAGTAGGGTAAAAATGAAGTATGGCAAAAATGTTCGGGGGGTTTTAGTGAGTATGGGAAAAATCGAAAATCATTAAAAAGACGCCTGCCAAGTTAAGATGTACTACGTATCTCGAAAACGGTACAAGATAGGTAGGAGGTGTTTAAACAAATGTCATAGGGAATCGGGAGAGCAGTCGAGTGACACCTGTCAAAAATCCAAAATGGCGGATTTCAAGATGGCCGCCATACAAAGTGATCCGAGCCTGCTGAAGCGAGGCCGTGAGGCCGAGCTTCAGTAGGGGCGGAGCAGTTTGTATGGCGGCCGTCTTGAAATCCGACATTTTGGATGTGACCCACATGCTCCTATCATTCTTTATACTGCATTTGGATTGTTTTGCCTTATATTTTCGACTGTATTAGGAGTTTTTGTGGGATTTTCGACTGAATTTGGAGTTACTGTCCTACATTGGTGTATAGCGAGCCCGAAGGGCGAGCTCCTGGTGAGGCCGTAGGCCGAACATTCGGCCCGCGAGGCCGAAGGCCGAGCGTATGGTGCGTGAGCCCGAAGGGCGAGCGCTCGGCGAGGCCGTAGGCCGAGCCGTATTAGTAACTTGCGAGGCCAAAGGCCGAGCTCCGACTTAAGAGTATTTTCCACGTCTCCGACTGGTCTCCATGGCAACTGCCCGCGGTAACCGAAGCACCTACGAGTGGGGTTCTTTAGCAAAAGTGACTCAGAACCTTGGTATCATTCTGCCCGTACCACCTTTTTATGGCAGTAGGGTGAATTTGCTTTAGTGGCTACAGTATGGTTCTTTATTGTATTGAGAGTTTATATGGGATTTCATACTTCTATTGGAGTTTTGAACATACTTTTTTCCAACGTATCAGGAGTTTTGATATAGTTTAGTACTGCATAACGATAAATGCGGGCCGCATGCGGCCCGCACACTGACTGACTCACTGACTGACTGACTGACATAAATGTTCGCCTAGAAGGAGTAGAGTAGGGTTAAAATGATGTATGGCAAAAATGTTCGGGGGGTTTTGGTGAGTATGAGAAAAATCGAAAATCATAAAAAGACGCCTGCCAAGTAAAGATGGATGACATATCTCAAAAACGGTAAGAGATAGGTAGGGGGTGTTTGAACAAATGTCATAGGGAATCGGGAGAGCAGTCGAATGACACCTGTCAAAAATCCAAAATGGCGGATTTCAAGATGGCCGCCATACAAAGTGATCCGAGCCTGCTGAAGCGAGGCCGTTAGGCCGAGCTTCAGTAGGGGCGGAGCAGTTTGTATGGTGGCCGTCTTGAAATCCGACATTTTGGATGTGTCTTACGTGCTCCTATCATTCTTTATACTGCATTTGGAGTTTTTTATCTTTATTTTCGACTGTATTAGGAGTTTTTGTGGGATTTTTGACTGAATTTGGAGTAACTGTCCTACATTAGTGTAGTAGCGAGCCCGAAGGGCGAGCTTCTGGTGAGGCCGAAGGCCGAACTTTCGGCCCGCGAGGCCGAAGGCCGAGCGTATGGGGCGTGAGCCCGAAGGGCGAGCGCATGGCGAGGCCAGAGGCCGAGCCGTGTTAGTAACTTGCGAGGCCGAAGGCCGAGCTCCGACTTGAGAGTATTTTCCACGTCTCCGAATGGTCTCCATGGCAACTGCCCGTGGTAAGCGAAGCTCCTACGAGTGGGGTTCTTTAACAAAAGTTACTCAGAATCTTGGTACCATTCTGCCCGTACCACTTTTTTTATGGCAGTAGGGTGAATCTGGTTTGGTGGCTATAGTTTGGTTCTCTACTGTATAAGGAGTTTATATGGGATTTCATACTGTTATAGAATATTGTTTTTTTTTTTAAATGTATAAGGTGTTTTGATATTGTTTCAAATTGCATAACGATAAATGCGGGCCGCATGCGGCCCGCACACTGCCCGAAAAACTAGTTTTTATTATTTATAATATATAAAGCTCGATTACCACTGACTGACTGACTGACTCACTGACATAAATGTTCTCCTAGAAGGAGCAGAGTAGGGTAAAAATGAAGAATAGCAAAAATGTTCGGAGGGTTTTGGTGAGTATGAGAAAAATCGAAAATCATTAAAAAGACGCCTGCCAAGTAAAGATGGATGACGTATCTCAAAAACGGTACGAGATAGGTAGGGGGTGTTTGAACAAATGTCATAGGGAATCGGGAGAGCAGTCGAATGACACCTGTCAAAAATCCAAAATGGCGGATTTCAAGATGGCCGCCATACAAAGTGATCCGAGCCTGCTGAAGCGAGGCCTTTAGGCCGAGCTTCAGTAGGGGCGGAGCAGTTTGTATGGTGGCCGTCTTGAAATCCGACAATTTGGATGTGACCCACGTGCTCCTATCATTCTTTATACTGCATTTGGAGTGATTTACCCTATATTTTCGACTGTATTAGGAGTTTTTGTGGGATTTTCGACTGAATTTGGAGTAACTGTCCTACATTAGTGAAGTTGCGAGCCCGAAGGGCGAGCTTCTGGTGAGGCCGAAGGCCGAACTTTCGGTCCGCGAGGCCGAAGGCCGAGCGTATGATGCGCGAGCCCGAAGGGCGAGTGCTTTGCGAGGCCGCAGGCCGAGTCGTGTTAGTAACTTGCGAGGCCGAAGGCCGAGCTCCGACTTGAGATTATTTTCCACATCTCCGACTGGTCTCCATAGCAACTGCCCGCGGTAACCGAAGCACCTACGAGTGGGGTTCCTTCACAAAAGTGACTCAGAACCTTGGTCCCATTCTGCCCGTACCACCTTTTTGTGGCAGTAGGGTGAATTTGCTTTAGTGGCTGCAGTATGGTTCTTTATTGTATTGAGAGTTTTTATGGGATTTCATACTTCCATTGGAGTTTTGAACATTCTTTTTCTTAAAGTATTAGGGGTTTATGTGAAATTTCCAAATGACTCAAGATAGATGCGGGCCGCATGCGGCCCGCACACTGCCCGAAAAACTAGTTTATAATATATAAAGCTCGATTACCACTGACTGACTGACTGACTCACTGACATAAATGTTCTCCTAGAAGGAGCAGAGTAGGGTAAAAATGAAGAATAGCAAAAATGTTCGGAGGGTTTTGGTGAGTATGAGAAAAATCGAAAATCATTAAAAAGACGCCTGCCAAGTAAAGATGGATGACGTATCTCAAAAACGGTACGAGATAGGTAGGGGGTGTTTGAACAAATGTCATAGGGAATCGGGAGAGCAGTCGAATGACACCTGTCAAAAATCCAAAATGGCGGATTTCAAGATGGCCGCCATACAAAGTGATCCGAGCCTGCTGAAGCGAGGCCTTTAGGCCGAGCTTCAGTAGGGGCGGAGCAGTTTGTATGGTGGCCGTCTTGAAATCCGACAATTTGGATGTGACCCACGTGCTCCTATCATTCTTTATACTGCATTTGGAGTGATTTACCCTATATTTTCGACTGTATTAGGAGTTTTTGTGGGATTTTCGACTGAATTTGGAGTAACTGTCCTACATTAGTGAAGTTGCGAGCCCGAAGGGCGAGCTTCTGGTGAGGCCGAAGGCCGAACTTTCGGTCCGCGAGGCCGAAGGCCGAGCGTATGATGCGCGAGCCCGAAGGGCGAGTGCTTTGCGAGGCCGCAGGCCGAGCCGTGTTAGTAACTTGCGAGGCCGAAGGCCGAGCTCCGACTTGAGATTATTTTCCACATCTCCGACTGGTCTCCATAGCAACTGCCCGCGGTAACCGAAGCACCTACGAGTGGGGTTCCTTCACAAAAGTGACTCAGAACCTTGGTCCCATTCTGCCCGTACCACCTTTTTGTGGCAGTAGGGTGAATTTGCTTTAGTGGCTGCAGTATGGTTCTTTATTGTATTGAGAGTTTTTATGGGATTTCATACTTCCATTGGAGTTTTGAACATTCTTTTTCTTAAAGTATTAGGGGTTTATGTGAAATTTCCAAATGACTCAAGATAGATGCGGGCCGCATGCGGCCCGCACACTGCCCGAAAAACTAGTTATTTATAATATATAAAGCTCGATTACCACTGACTCACTGACTGACTGATTGACATAAATGTTCTCCTAGAAGGAGCACAGTAGGGCTAAAATGATGTATGGCAAAAATGTTCGGATGGTTTTGGTGAGTATGAGAAAAATCGAAAATCATTAAAAAGACGCCTGCCAAGTAAAGATGGATGACATATCTCAAAAACGGTACAAGATAGCTAGGGGGTGTTTGAACAAATATCATAGGGAATTGGGAGAGCAGTCGAATGACACCTGTCAAAAATCCAAAATGGCGGATTTCAAGATGGCCGCCATACAAAGTGGTCCGAACCTGCTGAAGCGAGGCCTTTAGGCCGAGCTTCAGTAGGGGCGGAGCAGTTTGTATGGCGGCCATCTTGAAATCCGCCATTTTGGATGTGTCCCACGTGCTCCTCTCATTCTTCATACTGCATTTGGAGTGTTTTACCTTCATTTTCGACTGAATTAGGAGTTTTTGTGGGTTTTTTGACTGAATTTGGAGTAACTGTTCTACATTAGTGTATAGCGAGCCCAAAGGGCAACCACCTGGTGAGGCCGAAGGCCGAACTTTCGGTCCGCGAGGCCGAAGGCCGAGCGAATGGTGCGCGAGCCCGAAGGGCGAGCGCTTGGCGAGGCCGCAGGCCGAGCCGTATTAGTAACTTGCGAGGCCGAAGGCCGAGCTCCGACTTGAGAGTATTTTCCACGTCACCGACTGGTCTCCATGGCAACTGCCTGCGGTAACCGAAGCACCTACGAGTGGGGTTCCTTAACAAAAGTGATTCAGAACCTTGGTACCATTCTGCCCGTACCACCTTTTTATGGCAGTAGGGTGAATTTGGTTTGGTGATAACAGTACGGTTCTCTATTGTATTAAGGGTTTGTATGGGAAATCGTACATCTTTAGGTGTTTTGAAATAATTTTTTTTAATGTATAAGGTGTTTTGATATTGTTCAAACTTGCACAACGATAAATGCGGGCCGCATGCGGCCCGCACACTGCCCGAAAAACTAGTTATAATATATAAAGCTCGATTACCACTCACTGACTGACTGACTGATTGACATAAATGTTCTCCTAGAAGGAGCAGAGTAGGGTAAAAATGAAGTATGGCAAAAATGTTCGGGGGGTTTTAGTGAGTATGGGAAAAATCGAAAATCATTAAAAAGACGCCTGCCAAGTTAAGATGTACTACGTATCTCGAAAACGGTACAAGATAGGTAGGAGGTGTTTAAACAAATGTCATAGGGAATCGGGAGAGCAGTCGAGTGACACCTGTCAAAAATCCAAAATGGCGGATTTCAAGATGGCCGCCATACAAAGTGATCCGAGCCTGCTGAAGCGAGGCCGTGAGGCCGAGCTTCAGTAGGGGCGGAGCAGTTTGTATGGCGGCCGTCTTGAAATCCGACATTTTGGATGTGACCCACATGCTCCTATCATTCTTTATACTGCATTTGGATTGTTTTGCCTTATATTTTCGACTGTATTAGGAGTTTTTGTGGGATTTTCGACTGAATTTGGAGTTACTGTCCTACATTGGTGTATAGCGAGCCCGAAGGGCGAGCTCCTGGTGAGGCCGTAGGCCGAACATTCGGCCCGCGAGGCCGAAGGCCGAGCGTATGGTGCGTGAGCCCGAAGGGCGAGCGCTCGGCGAGGCCGTAGGCCGAGCCGTATTAGTAACTTGCGAGGCCAAAGGCCGAGCTCCGACTTAAGAGTATTTTCCACGTCTCCGACTGGTCTCCATGGCAACTGCCCGCGGTAACCGAAGCACCTACGAGTGGGGTTCTTTAGCAAAAGTGACTCAGAACCTTGGTATCATTCTGCCCGTACCACCTTTTTATGGCAGTAGGGTGAATTTGCTTTAGTGGCTACAGTATGGTTCTTTATTGTATTGAGAGTTTATATGGGATTTCATACTTCTATTGGAGTTTTGAACATACTTTTTTCCAACGTATCAGGAGTTTTGATATAGTTTAGTACTGCATAACGATAAATGCGGGCCGCATGCGGCCCGCACACTGACTGACTCACTGACTGACTGACTGACATAAATGTTCGCCTAGAAGGAGTAGAGTAGGGTTAAAATGATGTATGGCAAAAATGTTCGGGGGGTTTTGGTGAGTATGAGAAAAATCGAAAATCATAAAAAGACGCCTGCCAAGTAAAGATGGATGACATATCTCAAAAACGGTAAGAGATAGGTAGGGGGTGTTTGAACAAATGTCATAGGGAATCGGGAGAGCAGTCGAATGACACCTGTCAAAAATCCAAAATGGCGGATTTCAAGATGGCCGCCATACAAAGTGATCCGAGCCTGCTGAAGCGAGGCCGTTAGGCCGAGCTTCAGTAGGGGCGGAGCAGTTTGTATGGTGGCCGTCTTGAAATCCGACATTTTGGATGTGTCTTACGTGCTCCTATCATTCTTTATACTGCATTTGGAGTTTTTTATCTTTATTTTCGACTGTATTAGGAGTTTTTGTGGGATTTTTGACTGAATTTGGAGTAACTGTCCTACATTAGTGTAGTAGCGAGCCCGAAGGGCGAGCTTCTGGTGAGGCCGAAGGCCGAACTTTCGGCCCGCGAGGCCGAAGGCCGAGCGTATGGGGCGTGAGCCCGAAGGGCGAGCGCATGGCGAGGCCAGAGGCCGAGCCGTGTTAGTAACTTGCGAGGCCGAAGGCCGAGCTCCGACTTGAGAGTATTTTCCACGTCTCCGAATGGTCTCCATGGCAACTGCCCGTGGTAAGCGAAGCTCCTACGAGTGGGGTTCTTTAACAAAAGTTACTCAGAATCTTGGTACCATTCTGCCCGTACCACTTTTTTTATGGCAGTAGGGTGAATCTGGTTTGGTGGCTATAGTTTGGTTCTCTACTGTATAAGGAGTTTATATGGGATTTCATACTGTTATAGAATATTGTTTTTTTTTTTAAATGTATAAGGTGTTTTGATATTGTTTCAAATTGCATAACGATAAATGCGGGCCGCATGCGGCCCGCACACTGCCCGAAAAACTAGTTTTTATTATTTATAATATATAAAGCTCGATTACCACTGACTGACTGACTGACTCACTGACATAAATGTTCTCCTAGAAGGAGCAGAGTAGGGTAAAAATGAAGAATAGCAAAAATGTTCGGAGGGTTTTGGTGAGTATGAGAAAAATCGAAAATCATTAAAAAGACGCCTGCCAAGTAAAGATGGATGACGTATCTCAAAAACGGTACGAGATAGGTAGGGGGTGTTTGAACAAATGTCATAGGGAATCGGGAGAGCAGTCGAATGACACCTGTCAAAAATCCAAAATGGCGGATTTCAAGATGGCCGCCATACAAAGTGATCCGAGCCTGCTGAAGCGAGGCCTTTAGGCCGAGCTTCAGTAGGGGCGGAGCAGTTTGTATGGTGGCCGTCTTGAAATCCGACAATTTGGATGTGACCCACGTGCTCCTATCATTCTTTATACTGCATTTGGAGTGATTTACCCTATATTTTCGACTGTATTAGGAGTTTTTGTGGGATTTTCGACTGAATTTGGAGTAACTGTCCTACATTAGTGAAGTTGCGAGCCCGAAGGGCGAGCTTCTGGTGAGGCCGAAGGCCGAACTTTCGGTCCGCGAGGCCGAAGGCCGAGCGTATGATGCGCGAGCCCGAAGGGCGAGTGCTTTGCGAGGCCGCAGGCCGAGTCGTGTTAGTAACTTGCGAGGCCGAAGGCCGAGCTCCGACTTGAGATTATTTTCCACATCTCCGACTGGTCTCCATAGCAACTGCCCGCGGTAACCGAAGCACCTACGAGTGGGGTTCCTTCACAAAAGTGACTCAGAACCTTGGTCCCATTCTGCCCGTACCACCTTTTTGTGGCAGTAGGGTGAATTTGCTTTAGTGGCTGCAGTATGGTTCTTTATTGTATTGAGAGTTTTTATGGGATTTCATACTTCCATTGGAGTTTTGAACATTCTTTTTCTTAAAGTATTAGGGGTTTATGTGAAATTTCCAAATGACTCAAGATAGATGCGGGCCGCATGCGGCCCGCACACTGCCCGAAAAACTAGTTTATAATATATAAAGCTCGATTACCACTGACTGACTGACTGACTCACTGACATAAATGTTCTCCTAGAAGGAGCAGAGTAGGGTAAAAATGAAGAATAGCAAAAATGTTCGGAGGGTTTTGGTGAGTATGAGAAAAATCGAAAATCATTAAAAAGACGCCTGCCAAGTAAAGATGGATGACGTATCTCAAAAACGGTACGAGATAGGTAGGGGGTGTTTGAACAAATGTCATAGGGAATCGGGAGAGCAGTCGAATGACACCTGTCAAAAATCCAAAATGGCGGATTTCAAGATGGCCGCCATACAAAGTGATCCGAGCCTGCTGAAGCGAGGCCTTTAGGCCGAGCTTCAGTAGGGGCGGAGCAGTTTGTATGGTGGCCGTCTTGAAATCCGACAATTTGGATGTGACCCACGTGCTCCTATCATTCTTTATACTGCATTTGGAGTGATTTACCCTATATTTTCGACTGTATTAGGAGTTTTTGTGGGATTTTCGACTGAATTTGGAGTAACTGTCCTACATTAGTGAAGTTGCGAGCCCGAAGGGCGAGCTTCTGGTGAGGCCGAAGGCCGAACTTTCGGTCCGCGAGGCCGAAGGCCGAGCGTATGATGCGCGAGCCCGAAGGGCGAGTGCTTTGCGAGGCCGCAGGCCGAGCCGTGTTAGTAACTTGCGAGGCCGAAGGCCGAGCTCCGACTTGAGATTATTTTCCACATCTCCGACTGGTCTCCATAGCAACTGCCCGCGGTAACCGAAGCACCTACGAGTGGGGTTCCTTCACAAAAGTGACTCAGAACCTTGGTCCCATTCTGCCCGTACCACCTTTTTGTGGCAGTAGGGTGAATTTGCTTTAGTGGCTGCAGTATGGTTCTTTATTGTATTGAGAGTTTTTATGGGATTTCATACTTCCATTGGAGTTTTGAACATTCTTTTTCTTAAAGTATTAGGGGTTTATGTGAAATTTCCAAATGACTCAAGATAGATGCGGGCCGCATGCGGCCCGCACACTGCCCGAAAAACTAGTTATTTATAATATATAAAGCTCGATTACCACTGACTCACTGACTGACTGATTGACATAAATGTTCTCCTAGAAGGAGCACAGTAGGGCTAAAATGATGTATGGCAAAAATGTTCGGATGGTTTTGGTGAGTATGAGAAAAATCGAAAATCATTAAAAAGACGCCTGCCAAGTAAAGATGGATGACATATCTCAAAAACGGTACAAGATAGCTAGGGGGTGTTTGAACAAATATCATAGGGAATTGGGAGAGCAGTCGAATGACACCTGTCAAAAATCCAAAATGGCGGATTTCAAGATGGCCGCCATACAAAGTGGTCCGAACCTGCTGAAGCGAGGCCTTTAGGCCGAGCTTCAGTAGGGGCGGAGCAGTTTGTATGGCGGCCATCTTGAAATCCGCCATTTTGGATGTGTCCCACGTGCTCCTCTCATTCTTCATACTGCATTTGGAGTGTTTTACCTTCATTTTCGACTGAATTAGGAGTTTTTGTGGGATTTTGGACTGAATTTGGAGTAACTGTCCTACGTTAGTGTATAGCGAGCCCGAAGGGCGAGCTTCTGGTGAGGCCGAAGGCCGAACTTTCGGTCCGCGAGGCCGAAGGCCGAGCGAATGGCGCGTGAGCCCGAAGGGCGAGCGCTTGGCGAGCCCGCAGGCCGAGCCGTGTTAGTAACTTGCGAGGCCGAAGGCCGAGCTCCGACTCGAGAGTATTTTCCACGTCTCCGAATGGTCTCCATGGCAACTGCCCGCGGTAACCGAAGCACCTACGAGTGGGGTTCCTTAACAAAAGTGACTCAGAACCTTGGTACCTTTCTGCCCGTACCACCTTTTTATGGCAGTAGGGTGAATCGGCTTTAGTGGCTACAGTATGGATCTTTAGTGTATTGAGAGTTTATATGCGATTTCATTCTTCTTTTGGAGTTTTGAACACACTGTTTTTAACGTATTAGGTGTTTTTTTGACAGTTCCTACTGACTCAAGATAGATGCGGGCCGCATGCGGCCCGCACACTGCCCGAAAAACTAGTTTATTTATAATATATAAGGCTCGATTACCACTGACTGACTCACTGACTCACTGACATAAATGTTCTCCTAGAAGGAGCAGAGTAGGGTAAAAATGAAGTATGGCAAAAATGTTCGGCGGGTTTAGGTGAGTATGAGAAAAATCGAAAATCATTAAAAAGACGCCTGCCAAGTAAAGATGGATGACATATCTCAAAAACGGTACAAGATAGGTAGAGAGTGTTTGAACAAATGTCATAGGGAATCGGGAGAGCAGTCGAATGACACCTGTCAAAAATCCAAAATGGCGGATTTCAAGATGGCCGCCATACAAAATGCTCCGAGCCTGCTGAAGCGAGGCCTTTAGGCCGAGCTTCAGTAGGGCCGGAGCAGTTTGTACGGCAGCCATCTTAAAATCTGACATTTTGGATTTGTCCCACGTGCTCCTCTCATTCTTCATACTGCATTTGGGGTGTTTTACCTTCATTTTCGACTGTATTAGGAGTTTTTGTGGGATTTTTGACTGAATTTGGAGTTACTGTCCTACAATAGTGTATAGCGAGCCCAAAGGGCAACCACCTGGTGAGGCCGAAGGCCGAACCTTCGGTCCGCGAGGCCGAAGGCCGAGCGAATGGTGCGCGAGCCCGAAGGGCGAGCGCTTGGCGAGGCCGCAGGCCGAGCCGTGTTAGTAACTTGCGAGGCCGAAGGCCGAGCTCCGACTCGAGAGTATTTTCCACATCTCCGACTGGTCTCCATGGCAACTGCCCGCGGTAACCGAAGCACCTACGAGTGGGGTTCCTTAAGAAAAGTGACTTAGAACCTTGGTACCATTCTGCCCGTACCACCTTTTTATGGCAGTAGGGTGAATTTGCTTTAGTGGCTACAGTATGGTTCTTTATTGTATTGAGAGTTTATATGGGATTTCATACTTCTATTGGAGTTTTGAACACATTTTTTTTTGTATCAGGTGTTTTTTGACAGTTCCTACTGACTCAAGATAGATGCGGGCCGCATGCGGCCCGCACACTGCCCGAAAAACTAGTTTTTATAATATATAAGGCTCGATTACCACTGACTGACTCACTGACTCACTGACATAAATGTTCTCCTAGAAGGAGCAGAGTAGGGTAAAAATGAAGTATGGCAAAAATGTTCGGCGGGTTTAGGTGAGTATGAGAAAAATCGAAAATCATTAAAAAGACGCCTGCCAAGTAAAGATGAATGACATATCTCAAAAACGGTACAAGATAGGTAGAGGGTGTTTGAACAAATGTCATAGGGAATTGGGAGAGCAGTCGGATGACATCTGTCAAAAATCCAAAATGGTGGATTTCAAGATGGCCGCCATACAAAGTGATCCGAGCCTGCTGAAGCGAGGCCGTTAGGCCGAGCTTCAGTAGAGGCGGAGCAGTTTGTATGGTGGCTGTCTTGAAATCCGACATTTTGGAGGTGACCCACGTGCTCCTATCATTCTTTATACTGCATTTGGAGTGTTTTACCTTATATTTTCGACTGTATTAGGAGTTTTTGTGGGATTTTGGACTGAATTTGGAGTTACTGTCCTACGTTAGTGTAGTAGCGAGCCCGAAGGGCGAGCTCCTGGTGAGGCCGAAGGCCGAACTTTCGGCTCGCGAGGCCGAAGGCCGAGCGTATTGTGCGTGAGCCCGAAGGGCGAGCGCTTGGCGAGGCCGCAGGCCAAGCCGTGTTAGTAACTTGCGAGGCCGAAGGCCGAGCTCCGACTTGAGAGTATTTTCCACGTCACCGACTGGTCTCCATGGCAACTGCCCGCGGTAACCGAAGCACCTACGAATGGGGTTCCTTAACAAAAGTGACTCAGAACCTTGGTTCCATTCTGCCCGTACCACCTTTTTATGGCAGTAGGGTGAATTTGCTTTAGTGGCTACAGTATGGTTCTTTATTGTATGGAGAGTTTATTTGGGATTTCATACTTCTATTGGAGTTTTGAACTTATTTTTTTTAAATGTATAAGGGGTTAAGGTAAAGTTAAGTACTGCACAACGAAAAATGCGGGCCGCATGCGGCCCGCACACTGCCCGAAAAACTAGTTTATAATATATAAAGCTCGATTACCACTGACTGACTGACTGACTCACTGACATAAATGTTCTCCTAGAAGGAGCAGAGTAGGGTAAAAATGAAGTATGGCAAAAATGTTCGGGGGGTTTTGGTGAGTACGAGAAAAATCGAAAATCATTAAAAAGACGCCTGCCAAGTGATGATGGATGACGTATCTCGAAAACGGTAAGAGATAGGTAGGGGGTGTTTGAACAAATGTCATAGGGAATCGGGAGAGCAGTCGAATGACATCTGTCAAAAATCCAAAATGGCGGATTTCAAGATGGCCGCCATACAAAATGCTCCGAGCCTGCTGAAGCGAGGCCTTTAGGCCGAGCTTCAGTAGGGGCGGAGCAGTTTGTATGGTGGCCGTCTTGAAATCCGTTATTTTGGATGTTCCCCACGTGCTCCTATCATTCTTTATACTGCATTTGGAGTGTTTTACCTTATATTTTCGACTGTACGAGTTTTTGTGGGATTTTTGACTGAATTTGGAGTAACTGTACTACGTTAGTGTAGTAGCGAGCCCGAAGGGCGAGCTTCTGGTGAGGCCGAAGGCCGAACTTTCGGCTCGCGAGGCCGAAGGCCGAGCGTATGTCGCGTGAGCCCGAAGGGCGAGCGCTTGGCGAGGCCGCAGGCCGAGCCGTGTTAGTAACTTGCGAGGCCGAAGGCCGAGCTCCGACTCGAGAGTATTTTCCACGTCACCGACTGGTCTCCATGGCAACTGCCCGCGGTAACCGAAGCACCTACGAGTGGGGTTTCTTAACAAAAGTGACTCAGAACCTTGGTCCCATTCTGCCCGTACTACCTTTTTATAGCAGTAGGGTGAATTTGCTTTAGTGGATGTAGTATGGTTCTTTATTGTATTGAGAGTTTATATGGGATTTCATACTGTTATGGAATTTTGTTTTATTTTTTTTACTGTATAAGGTGTTGATGTATTGTTTAGTACTGCATAACGATAAATGCGGGCCGCATGCGGCCCGCACACTGCCCGAAAAACTAGTTTATAATATATAAAGCTCGATTACCACTCACTGACTGACTCACTGACTGACATAAATGTTCTCCTAGAAGGAGCAGAGTAGGGTAAAAATGAAGTATGGCAAAAATGTTCGGGTGGTTTTGGTGAGTATGAGAAAAATCGAAAATCAAAAAAATGACGCCTGCCAAGTAAAGATGGATAACACATCTCGAAAACGGTAAGAGATAGGTAGGGGGTGTTTGAACAAATGTCATAGGGAATCGGGAGAGCAGTAGAATGACACCTGTCAAAAATCCAAAATGGCGGATTTCAAGATGGCCGCCATACAAAGTGATCCGAGTCTGCTGAAGCGAGGCTGCTAGGCCGAGGTTCAGTAGCGGCGGAGCACTTTGTATGGCGGCCATTTTGAAATCCGCCATTTTGGATGTGTCTGACGTGCTCCTATCATTCTTTATACTGCATTTGGAGTGTTTTACCTTATATTTTCGACTGTATTAGGAGTTTTTGTGGGATTTTCGACTGAATTTGGAGTTACTGTCCTACGTTAGTGTAGTAGCGAGCCCGAAGGGCGAGCTCCTGGTGAGGCCGAAGGCCGAACTTTCGGCTCGCGAGGCCGAAGGCCGAGCGTATGGTGCGTGAGCCCGAAGGGCGAGCGCTTGGCGAGGCCGCAGGCCGAGCCGTGTTAGTAACTTGCGAGGCCGAAGGCCGAGCTCCGACTTGAGAGTATTTTCCACATCTCCGACTGGTCTCCATGGCAACTGCCCGCGGTAACCGAAGCACCTACGAGTGGGGTTCCTTAACAAAAGTGACTCAGAACCTTGGTCCCATTCTGCCCGTACCACCTTTTTATGGCAGTAGGGTGAATTTGCTTTAGTGGCTATAGTATGGTTCTTTATTGTATTGAGAGTTTATATGGGATTTCATACTTCTATTGGAATTTTGAAATATTTTTTTTTTATGTAAAAGGAGTTTTGATATTGTTAAGTACTGCATAACGATAAATGCGGGCCGCATGCGGCCCGCACACTGCCCGAAAAACTAGTTTATAATATATAAAGCTCGATTACCACTCACTGACTGACTGACTGATTGACATAAATGTTCTCCTAGAAGGAGCAGAGTAGGGTAAAAATGAAGTATGGCAAAAATGTTCGGGGGGTTTTAGTGAGTATGAGAAAAATCGAAAATCATTAAAAAGACGCCTGCCAAGTAAAGATGAATGACGTATCTCGAAAACGATGCAAGATAGGTTGGGGGTGTTTGAACAAATGTCATAGGGAATCGGGAGAGCAGTCGAGTGACACCTGTCAAAAATCCAAAATGGCGGATTTCAAGATGGCCGCCATACAAAGTGATCCGAGCCTGCTGAAGCGAGGCCGTGAGGCCGAGCTTCAGTAGGGGCGGAGCAGTTTGTATGGTGGCCGTCTTGAAATCCGACATTTTGGATGTGACCCACATGCTCCTATCATTCTTTATACTGCATTTGGATTGTTTTGCCTTATATTTTCGACTGTATTAGGAGTTTTTGTGGGATTTTCGACTGAATTTGGAGTTACTGTCCTACATTGGTGTATAGCGAGCCCGAAGGGCGAGCTCCTGGTGAGGCCGTAGGCCGAACATTCGGCCCGCGAGGCCGAAGGCCGAGCGTATGGTGCGTGAGCCCGAAGGGCGAGCGCTCGGCGAGGCCGTAGGCCGAGCCGTATTAGTAACTTGCGAGGCCAAAGGCCGAGCTCCGACTTAAGAGTATTTTCCACGTCTCCGACTGGTCTCCATGGCAACTGCCCGCGGTAACCGAAGCACCTACGAGTGGGGTTCTTTAGCAAAAGTGACTCAGAACCTTGGTATCATTCTGCCCGTACCACCTTTTTATGGCAGTAGGGTGAATTTGCTTTAGTGGCTACAGTATGGTTCTTTATTGTATTGAGAGTTTATATGGGATTTCATACTTCTATTGGAGTTTTGAACATACTTTTTTCCAACGTATCAGGAGTTTTGATATAGTTTAGTACTGCATAACGATAAATGCGGGCCGCATGCGGCCCGCACACTTCCCGAAAAACTAGTTTTTATTATTTATAATATATAAGGCTCGATTACCACTGACTCACTGACTGACTGATTGACATAAATGTTCTCCTAGAAGGAGCATAGTAGGGCTAAAATGATGTATGGCAGAAATGTTCGAGGGGTTTTGATGAGTATGAGAAAAATCGAAAATCATTAAAAAGACGCCTGCCAAGTGAAGATGGATGACGTATCTCAAAAACGGTAAGAGATAGGTAGGGGGTGTTTGAACAAATGTCATAGGGAATAAGGAGAGCAGTCGAATGACATCTGTCAAAAATCCAAAATGGCGGATTTCAAGATGGCCGCCATACAAATTGATCCGAGCCTGCTGAAGCGAGGCCGTTAGGCCGAGCTTCAGTAGGGGCGGAGCAGTTTGTATGGTGGCCGTCTTGAAATCCGACATTTTGGATGTGTCTTACATGCTCCTATCATTCTTTATACTGCATATGGAGTGTTTTACCTTTATTTTCAACTGTATTAGGAGTTTTTGTGGGAGTTTTGACTGAATTTGGAGTTACTGTCCTACGTTAGTGTAGTAGCGAGCCCGAAGGGCGAGCTCCTGGTAAGGCCGAAGGCCGAACTTTCGGTCCGCGAGGCCGAAGGCCAAGCGTATGATGCGTGAGCCCGAAGGGCGAGCGCTTGGCGAGGCCGTAGGCAAAGCCGTATTAGTAACTTGCGAGGCCGAAGGCCGAGCTCCGACTTGAGAGTATTTTCCACGTCACTGACTGGTCTCCATGGCAACTGCCTGCGGTAACCGAAGCACCTACGAGTGGGTATCCTTAACAAAAGTGACTCAGAACCTTGGTACTATTCTGCCCGTACCACCTTTTTATGGCAGTAGGGTGAATCTGGTTTGGTGGCTACAGTTTGGTTCCTTATTGCATTAAGAGTTTGTATGGGAAATCGTACATCTTTTGGTGTTTTGAAATATTTTTTTTTAATGTACAAGGTGTTTTGATATTGTTCAAACTTGCACAACGATAAATGCGGGCCGCATGCGGCCCGCACACTGCCCGAAAAACTAGTTAATAATTAATAATATATAAAGCTCGATTACCACTGACTGACTCACTGACTCACTGACATAAATGTTCTCCTAGAAGGAGCAGAGTAGGGTAAAAATGAAGTATGGCAAAAATGTTCGGGGGGTTTTGGTGAGTATGAGAAAAATCGAAAATCATAAAAATGACGCCTGCCAAGTAAAGATGAATGACATATCTCAAAAACGGTAAGAGATAGGTAGGGGGTGTTTGACCAAATGTCATAGGGAATCGGGAGAGCAGTCGGATGACATCTGTCAAAAATCCAAAATGGCGGATTTCAAGATGGCCGCCATACAAAGTGATCCGAGCCTGCTGAAGCGAGGCCTTTAGGCCGAGCTTCAGAAGGGGCGGAGCAGTTTGTATGGTGGCCGTCTTGAAATCCGACATTTTGGATTTGTCCCAGGTGCTCCTCTCATTCTTCATACTGCATTTGGAGTGTTTTACCTTATATTTTCGACTGTTTTAGGAGTTTTTGTGGGATTTTCGACTGAATTTGGAGTTACTGTGCTACGTTAGTGTAGTAGCGAGCCCGAAGGGCGAGCTCCTGGTGAGGCCGAAGGCCGAACTTTCGGCTCGCGAGGCCGAAGGCCGAGCGTATGGTGCGTGAGCCCGAAGGGCGAGCGCTTGGCGAGGCCGCAGGCCGAGCCGTGTTAGTAACTTTCGAGGCCGAAGGCCGAGCTCCGACTTGAGAGTATTTTCCACGTCACCGACTGGTCTCCATGGCAACTGCCCGCGGTAACCGAAGCACCTACGAGTGGGGTACCTTAACAAAAGTGATTAAGAACCTTGGTACCATTCTGCCCGTACCACCTTTTTATGGCTGTAGGGTGAATCTGCTTTAGTGGCTTCAGTATGGTTCATTATTGTATTAAGAGTTTTTATGGGATATCATACTTCTATTGGAGTTTCGAACTCACTTTTTTTCACGAATTAGGTGTTTCTGTGAAATTTTCAAATGACTAAAGATAGATGCGGGCCGCATGCGGCCCGCACACTGCCCGAAAAACTAGTTATTTATAATATATAAGGCTCGATTACCACTGACTCACTGACTGACTGATTGACATAAATGTTCTCCTAGAAGGAGCATAGTAGGGCTAAAATGATGTATGGCAGAAATGTTCGAGGGGTTTTGATGAGTATGAGAAAAATCGAAAATCATTAAAAAGACGCCTGCCAAGTGAAGATGGATGACGTATCTCAAAAACGGTAAGAGATAGGTAGGGGGTGTTTGAACAAATGTCATAGGGAATAAGGAGAGCAGTCGAATGACATCTGTCAAAAATCCAAAATGGCGGATTTCAAGATGGCCGCCATACAAATTGATCCGAGCCTGCTGAAGCGAGGCCGTTAGGCCGAGCTTCAGTAGGGGCGGAGCAGTTTGTATGGTGGCCGTCTTGAAATCCGACATTTTGGATGTGTCTTACATGCTCCTATCATTCTTTATACTGCATATGGAGTGTTTTACCTTTATTTTCAACTGTATTAGGAGTTTTTGTGGGAGTTTTGACTGAATTTGGAGTTACTGTCCTACGTTAGTGTAGTAGCGAGCCCGAAGGGCGAGCTCCTGGTAAGGCCGAAGGCCGAACTTTCGGTCCGCGAGGCCGAAGGCCAAGCGTATGATGCGTGAGCCCGAAGGGCGAGCGCTTGGCGAGGCCGTAGGCAAAGCCGTATTAGTAACTTGCGAGGCCGAAGGCCGAGCTCCGACTTGAGAGTATTTTCCACGTCACTGACTGGTCTCCATGGCAACTGCCTGCGGTAACCGAAGCACCTACGAGTGGGTATCCTTAACAAAAGTGACTCAGAACCTTGGTACTATTCTGCCCGTACCACCTTTTTATGGCAGTAGGGTGAATCTGGTTTGGTGGCTACAGTTTGGTTCCTTATTGCATTAAGAGTTTGTATGGGAAATCGTACATCTTTTGGTGTTTTGAAATATTTTTTTTTAATGTACAAGGTGTTTTGATATTGTTCAAACTTGCACAACGATAAATGCGGGCCGCATGCGGCCTGCACACTGCCCGAAAAACTAGTTATAATATATAAGGCTCGATTACCACTGACTGACTCACTGACTCACTGACATAAATGTTCTCCTAGAAGGAGCAGAGTAGGGTAAAAATGAAGTATGGCAAAAATGTTCGGCGGGTTTAGGTGAGTATGAGAAAAATCGAAAATCATTAAAAAGACGCCTGCCAAGTAAAGATGAATGACATATCTCAAAAACGGTACAAGATAGATAGAGGGTGTTTGAACAAATGTCATAGGGAATTGGGAGAGCAGTCGGATGACATCTGTCAAAAATCCAAAATGGTGGATTTCAAGATGGCCGCCATACAAAGTGATCCGAGCCTGCTGAAGCGAGGCCGTTAGGCCGAGCTTCAGTAGAGGCGGAGCAGTTTGTATGGTGGCTGTCTTGAAATCCGACATTTTGGATGTGACCCACGTGCTCCTATCATTCTTTATACTGCATTTGGAGTGTTTTACCTAATATTTTCGACTGTATTAGGAGTTTTTGTGGGATTTTTGACTAAATTTGGAGTTACTGTCCTACATAAGTGAAGAAGCGAGCCCGAAGGGCGAGCTTCTGGTGAGGCCGAAGGCCGAACTTTCGGTCCGCGAGGCCGAAGGCCGAGCGTATGATGCGTGAGCCCGAAGGGCGAGCGCCTGGCGAGGCCGTAGGCCGAGCCGTATTAGTAACTTGCGAGGCCGAAGGCCGAGCTCCGACTTGAGAGTATTTTCCACATCTCCGACTGGTCTCCATGGCAACTGCCTGCGGTAACCGCAGCAACTACGAGTGGGGTTCCTTAACAAAAGTGACTCAGAACCTTGGTACCATTCTGCCCGTACCACCTTTTTATGGCAGTAGGGTGAATCTGCTTTAGTGGCTACAGTATGGTTCTTTATTGTATTGAGAGTTTATATGGGATTTCATTCTTCTATTGGAGTTTTGAACATACTTTTTTACAACGTATCATGAGTTTTGATATAGTTTAGTACTGCATAACGATAAATGCGGGCCGCATGCGGCCCGCACACTGCCCGAAATACTAGTTTATAATATATAAAGCTCGATTACCACTGACTGACTGACTGACTCACTGACATAAATGTTCTCCTAGAAGGAGCAGAGTAGGGTAAAAATGAAGAATAGCAAAAATGTTCGGAGGGTTTTGGTGAGTATGAGAAAAATCGAAAATCATTAAAAAGACGCCTGCCAAGTAAAGATGGATGACGTATCTCAAAAACGGTACGAGATAGGTAGGGGGTGTTTGAACAAATGTCATAGGGAATCGGGAGAGCAGTCGAATGACACCTGTCAAAAATCCAAAATGGCGGATTTCAAGATGGCCGCCATACAAAGTGATCCGAGCCTGCTGAAGCGAGGCCTTTAGGCCGAGCTTCAGTAGGGGCGGAGCAGTTTGTATGGTGGCCGTCTTGAAATCCGACAATTTGGATGTGACCCACGTGCTCCTATCATTCTTTATACTGCATTTGGAGTGATTTACCCTATATTTTCGACTGTATTAGGAGTTTTTGTGGGATTTTCGACTGAATTTGGAGTAACTGTCCTACATTAGTGAAGTTGCGAGCCCGAAGGGCGAGCTTCTGGTGAGGCCGAAGGCCGAACTTTCGGTCCGCGAGGCCGAAGGCCGAGCGTATGATGCGCGAGCCCGAAGGGCGAGTGCTTTGCGAGGCCGCAGGCCGAGCCGTGTTAGTAACTTGCGAGGCCGAAGGCCGAGCTCCGACTTGAGATTATTTTCCACATCTCCGACTGGTCTCCATAGCAACTGCCCGCGGTAACCGAAGCACCTACGAGTGGGGTTCCTTCACAAAAGTGACTCAGAACCTTGGTCCCATTCTGCCCGTACCACCTTTTTGTGGCAGTAGGGTGAATTTGCTTTAGTGGCTGCAGTATGGTTCTTTATTGTATTGAGAGTTTTTATGGGATTTCATACTTCCATTGGAGTTTTGAACATTCTTTTTCTTAAAGTATTAGGGGTTTATGTGAAATTTCCAAATGACTCAAGATAGATGCGGGCCGCATGCGGCCCGCACACTGCCCGAAAAACTAGTTATAATATATAAAGCTCGATTACCATTGACTCACTGACTGACATAAATGTTCTCCTAGAAGGAGCAGAGTAGGGTAAAAATGAAGTATGGCAAAAATGTTCGGGTGGTTTTGGTGAGTATGGGAAAAATCGAAAATCATAAAAATGACGCCTGCCAAGTAAAGATGGATGACATATCTCAAAAACGGTAAGAGATAGGTAGGGGGTGCTTGACTAAATGTCATAGGGAATTGGGAGAGCAGTCGAATGACATCTGTCAAAAATCCAAAATGGCGGATTTCAAGATGGCCGCCATACAAAATGTTCCGAGCCTGCTGAAGCGAGGCCTTTAGGCCGAGCTTCAGTAGGGGCGGAGCAGTTTGTATGGTGGCCGTCTTGAAATCCGTTATTTTGGATGTGCCCCACGTGCTCCTATCATTCTTTATACTGCATTTGAAGTGTTTTACCTTATATTTTCGACAGTTTTAGGAGTTTTTGTGGGATTTTTGACTAAATTTGGAGTTACTGTCCTACATAAGTGAAGTAGCGAGCCCGAAGGGCGAGCTCCTGGTGAGGCCGAAGGCCGAACTTTCGGTCCGCGAGGCCGAAGGCCGAGCGTATGATGCGCGAGCCCGAAGGGCGAGCGCCTGGCGAGGCCGTAGGCCGAGCCGTATTAGTAACTTGCGAGGCCGAAGGCCGAGCTCCGACTTGAGAGTATTTTCCACATCTCCGACTGGTCTCCATGGCAACTGCCTGCGGTAACCGCAGCACCTACGAGTGGGGTTCCTTAACAAAAGTGACTCAGAACCTTGGTACCATTCTGCCCGTACCACCTTTTTATGGCAGTAGGGTGAATCTGCTTTAGTGGCTACAGTATGGTTCTTTATTGTATGGAGAGTTTATTTGGGATTTCATACTTCTATTGGTGTTTTGAACATAATTTTTTCTTACGAATAAAGTGTTAAGGTATTGTTAAGTACTGCATAACGATAAATGCGGGCCGCATGCGGCCTGCACACTGCCCGAAAAACTAGTTATTATTATAATATATAAAGCTCGATTACCATTGACTCACTGACTGACATAAATGTTCTCCTAGAAGGAGACGAGTAGGAACAACGTGATGTATGGCAAAAATGTTCGGGTGGTTTTAGTGAGTATGAGAAAAATCGAAAATCATTAAAAAGACGCCTGCCAAGTAATGATGGATGACGTATCTCGAAAACGGTACAAGATAGGTAGGGGGTGTTTGAACAAATGTCATAGGGAATCGGGTGAGCAGTCGAATGACACCTGTCAAAAATCCAAAATGGCGGATTTCAAGATGGCCGCCATACAAAGTGGTCCGATCCTGCTGAAGCGAGGCCTTTAGGCCGAGCTTCAGTAGGGGCGGAGCAGTTTGTATGGTGGCCGTCTTGAAATCCGACATTTTGGATGTGTCTTACGTGCTCCTATCATTCTTTATACTGCATTTGGAGTATTTTACCTTTATTTTCAACTGTATTAGGAGTTTTTGTGGGATTTTTTACTGAATTTGGAGTTACTGTCCTACATTAGTGTACTAGCGAGCCCGAAGGGCGAGCTCCTGGTGAGGCTGAAGGCCGAACTTTCGGCACGCGAGGCCGAAGGCCGAGCGTATGGTGCGCGAGCCCGAAGGGCGAGCGCTTGGCGAGGCCGTAGGCCGAGCCGTATTAGTAACTTGCGAGGCCGGAGGCCGAGCTCCGACTTGAGAGTATTTTCCACGTCACCGACTGGTCTCCATGGCAACTGCCCGCGGTATCCGAAGCACCTACGAGTGGGGTTCCTTAACAAAAGTGACTCAGAACCTTGGTACCATTCTGCCCGTACCACCTTTTTATGGCAGTAGGGTGAATCTGGTTTGGTGGCTACAGTATGGTTCTTTAGTGTATGAAGAGTTTGTATAAGATTTCATTTTTCTATTGGAGTTTTGACTACACTTTTTTTAACGTATTAGGTGTTTCTGTGAAATTTTCAAATGAGTAAAGATAGATGCGGGCCGCATGCGGCCCGCACACTGCCCGAAATACTAGTTATAATATATAAGGCTCGATTACCACTGACTGACTCACTGACTCACTGACATAAATGTTCTCCTAGAAGGAGCAGAGTAGGGTAAAAATGAAGTATGGCAAAAATGTTCGGCGGGTTTAGGTGAGTATGAGAAAAATCGAAAATCATTAAAAAGACGCCTGCCAAGTAAAGATGAATGACATATCTCAAAAACGGTACAAGATAGATAGAGGGTGTTTGAACAAATGTCATAGGGAATTGGGAGAGCAGTCGGATGACATCTGTCAAAAATCCAAAATGGTGGATTTCAAGATGGCCGCCATACAAAGTGATCCGAGCCTGCTGAAGCGAGGCCGTTAGGCCGAGCTTCAGTAGAGGCGGAGCAGTTTGTATGGTGGCTGTCTTGAAATCCGACATTTTGGATGTGACCCACGTGCTCCTATCATTCTTTATACTGCATTTGGAGTGTTTTACCTAATATTTTCGACTGTATTAGGAGTTTTTGTGGGATTTTTGACTAAATTTGGAGTTACTGTCCTACATAAGTGAAGAAGCGAGCCCGAAGGGCGAGCTTCTGGTGAGGCCGAAGGCCGAACTTTCGGTCCGCGAGGCCGAAGGCCGAGCGTATGATGCGTGAGCCCGAAGGGCGAGCGCCTGGCGAGGCCGTAGGCCGAGCCGTATTAGTAACTTGCGAGGCCGAAGGCCGAGCTCCGACTTGAGAGTATTTTCCACATCTCCGACTGGTCTCCATGGCAACTGCCTGCGGTAACCGCAGCAACTACGAGTGGGGTTCCTTAACAAAAGTGACTCAGAACCTTGGTACCATTCTGCCCGTACCACCTTTTTATGGCAGTAGGGTGAATCTGCTTTAGTGGCTACAGTATGGTTCTTTATTGTATTGAGAGTTTATATGGGATTTCATTCTTCTATTGGAGTTTTGAACATACTTTTTTACAACGTATCATGAGTTTTGATATAGTTTAGTACTGCATAACGATAAATGCGGGCCGCATGCGGCCCGCACACTGCCCGAAATACTAGTTATTATAATATATAAAGCTCGATTACCACTGACTGACTGACTGACTCACTGACATAAATGTTCTCCTAGAAGGAGCAGAGTAGGGTAAAAATGAAGTATGGCAAAAATGTTCGGGTGGTTTTGGTGAGTATGAGAAAAATCGAAAATCATTAAAAAGACGCCTGCCAAGTGATGATGGATGACGTATCTCGAAAACGGTAAGAGATAGGTAGGGGGTGTTTGAACAAATGTCATAGGGAATCGGGAGAGCAGTCGAATGACATCTGTCAAAAATCCAAAATGGCGGATTTCAAGATGGCCGCCATACAAAATGCTCCGAGCCTGCTGAAGCGAGGCCGTTAGGCCGAGCTTCAGTAGGGGCGGAGCAGTTTGTATGGTGGCCGTCTTGAAATCCGACATTTTGGATGTGACCCACGTGCTCCTATCGTTCTTTATACTGAATTTGGAGTGTTTTACCTTATATTTTCGATTGTATTAGGAGTTTTTGTGGGATTTTCGACTGAATTTGGAGTTACTGTCCTACATTAGTGAAGTTGCGAGCCCGAAGGGCGAGCTCCTGGTGAGGCCGAAGGCCGAACTGTCGGTCCGCGAGGCCGAAGGCCGAGCGTATGATGCGCGAGCCCGAAGGGCGAGCGCTTGGCGAGGCCGCAGGCCGAGCCGTTTTAGTAACTTGCGAGGCCGAAGGCCGAGCTCCGACTTGAGAGTATTTTCCACGTCACCGACTGGTCTCCATGGCAACTGCCTGCGGTAACCGAAGCACCAACGAGTGGGGTTCCTTAACAAAAGTGACTCAGAACCTTGGTCCCATTCTGCCCGTACCACCTTTTTATGGCAGTAGGGTGAATTTGCTTTAGTGGCTACAGTATGGTTCATTATTGTATTGAGAGTTTAAATGGGATTTCATACTTCTATTGGAGTTTTGAACACAATTTTTTTTGTATCAGGTGTTTTTTTGACAGTTCCTACTGACTCAAGATAGATGCGGGCCGCATGCGGCCCGCACACTGCCCGAAAAACTAGTTTATAATATATAAAGCTCGATTACCACTGACTGACTGACATAAATGTTCTCCTAGAAGGAGACGAGTAGGAACAACGTGATGTATGGCAAAAATGTTCGGGGGGTTTAGGTGAGTATGAGAAAAATCGAAAATCATTAAAAAGACGCCTGCCAAGTGATGATGGATGACGTATCTCGAAAACGGTAAGAGATAGGTAGGGGGTGTTTGAACAAATGTCATAGGGAATCGGGAGAGCAGTCGAATGACATCTGTCAAAAATCCAAAATGGCGGATTTCAAGATGGCCGCCATACAAAATGCTCCGAGCCTGCTGAAGCGAGGCCTTTAGGCCGAGCTTCAGTAGGGGCGGAGCAGTTTGTATGGTGGCCGTCTTGAAATCCGTTATTTTGGATGTGCCCCACGTGCTCCTATCATTCTTTATACTGCATTTGGAGTGTTTTACCTTATATTTTCGACTGTATTAGGAGTTTTTGTGGGATTTTTGACTAAATTTGGAGTTACCGTCCTACATAAGTGAAGTAGCGAGCCCGAAGGGCGAGCTCCTGGTGAGGCCGAAGGCCGAACCTTCGGTCCGCGAGGCCGAAGGCCGAGCGTATGATGCGCGAGCCCGAAGGGCGAGTGCCTGGCGAGGCCGTAGGCCGAGCCGTATTAGTAACTTGCGAGGCCGAAGGCCGAGCTCCGACTTGAGAGTATTTTCCACATCTCCGACTGGTCTCCATGGCAACTGCCTGCGGTAACCGCAGCACCTACGAGTAGGGTTCCTTAACAAAAGTGACTCAGAACCTTGGTACCATTCTGCCCGTACCACCTTTTTTTGGCAGTAGGGTGAATCTGCTTTAGTGGCTACAGTATGGTTCTTTATTGTATTGAGAGTTTATATGGGATTTCATAATTCTATTGGAGTTTTGAAATATTTTTATTTTAATGTAAAAGGTGTTTCGTTATAGTTATAATTGCACAACGATAAATGCGGGCCGCATGCGGCCCGCACACTGCCCGAAAAACTAGTAAATATATAAAGCTCGATTACCACTCACTGACTGACTGACATAAATGTTCTCCTAGAAGGAGACGAGTAGGAGCAACGTGATGTATGGCAAAAATGTTTGGGGGGTTTTGGTGAGTATGAGAAAAATCGAAAATCATAAAAATGACGCCTGCCAAGTTAAGATGGATGACATATCTCGAAAACGGTGCAAGATAGGTAGGAGGTGTTTGAACAAATGTCATAGGGAATCGGGAGTTTAGTCGAATAACACCTGTCAAAAATCCAAAATGGCGGATTTCAAGATGGCCGCCATACAAAATGGTCCGAGCCTGCTGAAGCGAGGCCGTTAGGCCGAGCTTCAGTAGGGGCGGAGCAGTTTGTATGGTGGCCGTCTTGAAATCCGACATTTTGGATGTGTCTTACGTGCTCCTATCATTCTTTATACTGCATTTAGAGTGTTTTACCTTCATTTCGACTGTATTAGGAACTTTTATGGGATTTTTGACTGAATTTGGAGTTACTGTCCAACATTAGTGTATAGTGAGCCCGAAGGGCGAGCTCCTGGTGAGGCCGAAGGCCGAACTTTCGGCTCGCGAGGCCGAAGGCCGAGCGTAGGGTGCGTGAGCCCGAAGGGCGAGCGCTTGGCGAGGCCGGAGGCCGAGCCGTGTTGGTAACTTGCGAGGCCGAAGGCCGAGCTCCGACTAGAGAGTATTTTTCCCATCTCCGATTGGTCTCCATGGCAACTGCCCGCGGTAACCGACGCAGCTACGAGTGGGGTTCCTTATTAAAAGTGACTCAGAACCTTGGTACCATTCTGCCCGTACCACCTTTTTATGGCAGTAGTGTGAATTTGGTTTGGTGATTACAGTACGGTTCTCTAATGTATTAAGTGTTTGTATGGGAAATCGTACATCTTTAGGTGTTTTGAAATTATTTTTTTTAATGTATAAGGAGTTTTGATACTGTTCAAACTTGCACAACGATAAATGCGGGCCGCATGCGGCCCGCACACTGCCCGAAAAACTAGTTTTATAATATATAAAGCTCGATTACCACTCACTGACTGACTGATTGACATAAATGTTCTCCTAGAAGGAGTAGAGTAGGGTAAAAATGAAGTATGGCAAAAATGTTCGGGTGGTTTTGGTGAGTATGGGAAAAATCGAAAATCATTAAAAAGACGCCTGCCAAGTTATGATGGATGACGTATCTCGAAAACGGTAAGAGATAGGTAGGGGGTGTTTGAACAAATGTCATAGGGAATCGGGAGAGCAGTCGAATGACATCGGTCAAAAATCCAAAATGGCGGATTTCAAGATGGCCGCCATACAAAGTGATCCGAGCCTGCTGAAGCGAGGCCGTTAGGCCGAGCTTCAGTAGGGGCGGAGCAGTTTGTATGGTGGCCATCTTGAAATCTGACATTTTGGATGTGTCTTACGTGCTCCTATCATTCTTTATACTGCATTTGGAGTGTTTTACCTTATATTTTCGACTGTATTAGGAGTTTTTGTGGGATTTTTGACTTAATTTGGAGTTACTGTCCTACATAAGTGAAGTAGCGAGCCCGAAGGGCGAGCTCCTGGTGAGGCCGAAGGCCGAACTTTCGGTCCGCGAGGCCGAAGGCCGAGCGTATGATGCGCGAGCCCGAAGGGCGAGCGCCTGGCGAGGCCGTAGGCCGAGCCGTATTAGTAACTTGCGAGGCCGAAGGCCGAGCTCCGACTTGAGAGTATTTTCCACATCTCCGACTGGTCTCCATGGCAACTGCCTGCGGTAACCGCAGCACCTACGAGTGGGGTTCCTTAACAAAAGTGACTCAGAACCTTGGTACCATTCTGCCCGTACCACCTTTTTATGGCAGTAGGGTGAATCTGCTTTAGTGGCTTCAGTATGGTTCTTTATTGTATTGAGAGTTTATATGGGATTTCATACTTCTATTGGAGTTTCGGACATTACTTTTTTTTAATGTATAACGTGCTTTTATGACAGTCACAACTGACTCAAGATAGATGCGGGCCGCATGCGGCCCGCACACTGCCCGAAATACTAGTATTTCTTATAAAATTTAACTGTATGCAGTATTTTAGTGGTATTGTGTGTTTATACATATAAGCTATAAATTAGTATGAATATTATATTATCGTTTATAGTAAGTAGTATTTAGTTCAAATTAAGCATTTTTTTATTGTAAGGTATATATAATTAATAAAATAATTTATTGCGTTCACCAATCTATCAATACTTATTGGTGACAATCACGATTACAATACTAGGAATAAAGATAAAATAGCGGTGCCAGGTTTGAGATTAGCAAAGACAGATAAAAGGTCCTTCTTAGGTAATTGTGTACGGTTTTATAATAAAGTTCCCAAAAATATTACAACGCTCACAGAAGGGAAATTAAAGTTGCACGTGAAAAACATATTGATTAAAAAATTCTACTACACAGTTTCTGATTACTTAAACTACAAAAATGCCTGCCAATTCCGCCTCTGCCAAGCTATTGCCTGTCACCTACATAATTTAAACAAATATTGTAATAACTCTATTATATAGTAAGTATGTAAAGCATTGTTAAAAGATGTTTAAGAGAATGGCCCCGAGTTTCTTGCCCGTTCTTCTCGCAGTGGCTCTATAGAATTTATTTGCTGAACGTGGCAGTACAATGTAGAATATTTCAATACTAAAATTTGTAATTGACCTTAATAAAAGCGTCGGAGATGCCTTAATTTAATAAATGATTTCGACATTGACTTTGACTATCTAATTTTTTAATTGATCTCCAACCAAAGTTTGCTGGACGTGATCGCATTAAGCGATATCTCTGCCCTGTCTACTTTGGTTTTAAGTTTTTTGCTGTTATTTTATTTTTATATTTTTATTTATAATGAAATGTTTTGTATTGCAAGTATTATTGTTTTGTATTGTATGTATTGCATATATTAGCTAGACGCAGTCCTCTAGGATCTAAGTAATTTGTTAAATATGATCGAGAGTATTTAACATGCTTATTGTGTTATACGAGAGTATTTCTCATCATTTAAAGTATGTTGGCAGGTAATTTTATCTTGGATATTTTGCGAATGCTTGTTGGCTCCTCGCCTAGCCACCCTCAACAATAAAATATATGTCACCCAATAGGTACATACCTGAATTTACATTCTGGCAGTTGTCTTTCAGAGCCAATCCCCATACTAGGATTATTTACCCTGTTAACGACCTATTACCATCAGGTGAGATTGATCAGTTCAAAGAGTAGCCTATTAGATACCTAACTAAATTTATCTTCGTATGTACTACATATAATTTAAACAACAACGTATATCGTATGCTCGTGGAAGGAAATACATACTCACATGCGCAGCGCGCACACATGCGCCTCGGTGAGTACATATACAGGGCAGGTCGCGTTATCAGCGCGCGCGCAACTAGGCGATACCACCGGCCACCGGCCACCGGCCACCCGCCACCCGGCGCAGGCCAAGGAGGACAATGCGTACGTACAAGTAGCCATACTTACGAAAAAGATAAGACAGCAATCAGGTGATGACGTCGAACGTGCTCCGACCATCGCATCGTCGTAATCAGTTATTTATTGACCGACGCTGTTTAATATAAAAAATAATAACGAGAGCAATTTCAAACGGAGCAAGTACCATGATGACTGTAGAAAAAAAAACCGATTCGTGTTAGTAAAAACTATTAAATATACTTACATTACTACTTGGTTCTACAACCGTAATCAGTTATAAATTATTTAATGATATTCAAAGGTCATTTTGAGGAACGTACAGAATTTATCGGCATTGCAGTTATGGTTCGCAAATATTGGCTTAAAATAGCTTAAACATATTTCTTGTGTTTTAATCTGCCTTGTTAGAGTTACTCATAAGACTTATAAATGTAGATAAATCTGACACAAATTTTGACTTAATAAATTCTAACTTATTTTATTAGGTAGAAAAGCCTTGCTATAACTTAATAAAATATAAAGGTCTCGAAATATTTTTATCACATTTACAAACTTAATGGAATATGCATAATGTGTAAGAACAGTAGACCAAACTTTTTTTTACCACCAACATAACCCTGACAATTATTATAATCTTAATTATAATTACACCTAGTCATTATTAGTCATTATTTTAGAGCGTAAAATTAACATTACAGTGTAAGATTTTTCTGTCTCCGAAAGTATAATCATCTGCATATCATAATTTGTGCCAGCTTCAAGTGGCTGTTTAATCGCCTTCGCCGTTATACTCACATGCTGTCTCTTCTTTACAATGTTTTGTTGAAGTCCTTTATTCCCTTCTATTTGATGGAACGTTTTAAGTTCTTGCAATACTTCCACTCGTGTTCCCTCAGGTCATCTGAAATTTACCACCGAAGTGACTTCTAAGGCAGCTCCTATACTGTTGAAACTCAACGACTTTAGAATCAGCTTCCACTTAGCATATAGGGCAAACTCTGTCTGTTGCTGTATTTCAAAGTTAAATTATAAACCATTATTTGATCACTTTATCGTCTCATTGAGTTTTGTTATCTAAATCAATAATTTATAACACTATAGTATATTAATAATATGGTGTAAGTTTATATAATATAATGTATATTTAAAAAATAGTTTATTATAGGCGTAGGTAAGCGTCTTAGACCACATCAATTCTTAACATCAGGCAGGGTGTGGTCAAACGCGAAACTATTTCGAATTAAATATATATATATATATATATATATAATATATGAAACTATGTATTATAATATTTTATTTAAAATTAAAAATTATATTTATGGAAGAACCCACATGTATATAATTAAATTTATTTATTGCGTTCCCAATTGTCGTTCGTTTGCAATTGTATTTAAATACTGGTGTACACAAAAGTGTTTTTTTTATTTTATTGGTCCTTCTGTAGCCATAATGCCCCCTGCATGAACTTACGTTATTTATTATCCAGACCTTAGACCTAGAATTCAATCAGAAGTTACACCGTAGGTACATTTAAAAATAATAAAATGATGAGCATAAAACAAATCTCTATCTAATCCAGAAATAATAGTAGTTGTCTAAAGTTATACCCTTCCGGGAAACTGGTGTGAATTGTTATGGATTTCAACTAGCATGTATTATGCAATTGTTACTTATCTAAGTATTAAGGTTCAAATTACACTGAAGCAAGCTCACTAAACTAATATCCATAAGCTTAAAATAAATTATTATTTAACTGTGCCATTGAAGCTAACTTGACGTAAAACCAATACAACGTTCAAGTTAGATTCAAGTCAGTCGTAAGATGTGAGTGAGATTTGTAAAGTTTAGTAAGAACAGGAGGAGTAGAAAGACAAATGTCTCAAATTGTTAAATAAAATATTGGCACCCTAATAAGCATGAATGGCTTTGGTAGTACCGTGTGAGTGTACAGATAAACAACACGTCGAATGTTTGTATGAATGGGTGTGAATGATAACGCATACACACACATGCTCACGGTGAGCGGACGTTCGCCACTTATCTGACGGACATTTTACCTTATTAAGTTAGTACTAGATATATTAGCTAGCCAGTTACCTACTGCTCGAGTTTAATGTATCAAAAATACATACAAATTTGATAAATAACTCAGGGAAATACCTGAGGAAATTATTATTATTAGCCTTTATTGCTGATACTAAACAATGATTTTACACACAGTAGCAAATTATTTTAACTTAAATCTAATACATCGGGTTTCCCGGTTTAGTGGTCAGCGTGTACAGTGACACATAGGCCTCTTCCAGCTGCTTCCATTCTTCCCTATCGATAGCTTTTCTAGACCAGAGTGTCCCTTCAATAATCTTGATATCATCTGTCTATCTTTTAGCTTGTCTGCCTCTTTTTCTTTTGCCATCACGTGGCTGCCATTCTGTTATAATTTTAGTCCATTTCATTCTGCTTTACCTTGTCATATGTCCTGTCCATCGCCATTTTAACCGTCTTATTTTCTTTAGTACGTCTTCCACCTTTGTTATATATCTAATGTCTGCTGCTGTCTGCTGCTAGAAGAGCAGCAGACATTAGACCTGAGTAAATTACAATTTACTAATTTGAAATATGATGTACCTTTTACTACTTTTTTACGAGCGTATTTAAAAAAGACGTTATACAATTGTACTTCTAGTGTAACAAAGACTTATTAAAACTCGGAATAAGATAAGAGAGCCTTATGAAGATAGATGGACTCATCCCTTTGAAATATGCAATGAATTTAAACAAGACTGTCGGTTTCCGTAAAGTGACATCATAGCGCAAAATCATCATAATTTCAGAGGCACCACCTGTCGCAATAAAATCTTCTAAAAATATTCACAACAGCGCAAGCTTTTTACGCTAGTTCTGAACGTTGAAATAAAGCTGTCTTGTTGGAGAGTTTATTGTGAGTAAGAAGGTAAACAGAATCGGGAGTCGCGCCGTAAGTCTCGGCGCTCAGCCCATCAACAACCGCGCGATGCATAATTTTGGGACGTTACTGGTGCAACTGCATTTGATGTAAATAGGTAAATAAAAATTTAGTAACTAGTAAGTAGGTACCTATATCTACGGACGGTATGCTCAACATGCTGGCTTGACTGAAAACTTATTTTAAAGTTACACAGTAGATTATACTATAACACATTCTGTCTACATAGAAAGTGTGTACCTACAAAAAAATGGCAAGTGTAAATTTTTATTCATTGTTTGAACTTAAGCTCTTAATGAATAATATGACCCTCTTGTCTATATATTATGCTTTCGCTCAGTCATTAGGTAATTATGTATTTACTGTATGGGGAAATGAGACAAATATTAGTAAAGTTCTTAAAACTTAAAAGAGGGCGATTCTTATAATATGTGTACTCCGAAAATACATTTTAGTCAGAGTATATTATAAGGAAAATCAGATAATAAATGTCATAATATTATATATATATATAATGGTCATGGAGATACACCAAAAAGTTGATACTATGAATAAAACAAACATGTACTTACACAGTTTTAATTTACGGAATAACGAAAAAATATTAAAGCTGAAAATTAGACATAAAAGTATACGAAGCCAAGGCGTCTACAATGAAATCTATATGTTTAATAAGCTACCCTTGACTATAAAAATACTAAATACAATTCAGTTTAAAAAGAAAGTGAAATCCTATTCAAAATCTCATCCATTATATTCTTTAAAAGAATTCATGGACATGCGTCTAACAGAAAAACTTATGTGGATAATAATTAACAATATTATTATTTATGATCCACTTAACCGCTAAGGCTATATAGAGATTAACTAAATAACCAAATATGGATTTAAAATGTGTAGTATATAATTTTTTAAGTTGCACAATTTTCGGAGTTTTCTTATACTACAAATCGTTTAATTTTGTTGACATTAATTTTAGTAAAGCATATATTATGATTATATTAATTGACAATTATTTATATAGTTATAAGGTTAATAAACCAAATAAAGTATTGATGATGTCTATCTACCAATGAGAAATTAGAACTTATTGTCTTTTGGTGCCGCATTACAAAGCACTTTATCGCTAAACATGTTTTTATGCACTTAATGAAATATATGGACATATCTGATCTACATACATCTTTTGATTTTCATAATAACGTAAACTATAACCTAAAGTACATGTATTATGACCTCATTGAACCATATTATATTACAGTAACGTAGGTTGGTAGAAACACTTCTACTGTAAACATCAATGAATAGTCAGTAATATGCCGCCCACATAATTCCGGTGAAGTAACAGCTTATTTTGATTATTTATTTAACTATGCAGTTTAGTAACTACAGAGAGTTGAATTCGTCATTCGTCAAAAACCACGACTCATAAAATATATTTAATTTTGTCATGATTGAATTTTACACATGATAAAGTTAACCGCAGTTTATATTATAAAGTATAACCTTAGCTATATCATTCGGTGATAAGCAAAGTAATCACGCTAAAGAAACGGTGGGATGGGTTGCTTATGTAGATGTAAAAGTTTTACTTCTAGACAAAGATAAAAATATCGCATCCGTCAATAATAAATAGTTTCTGTACAATAAGCTCCTACTACTTTAAAATAATTATAGTTTTCAATACTTATCGCTTGAAGTCTTACTTTACTGTAAACTGTATCAGCCGGATTGTTCACTGCTAAACACAGCCTTCCATTAGCGAGGGATTTGCCATAATCCCCACGCTTTGCAGTTGTCTTGGGAATTGCAGTTTAAGATATCAGTTCTCACCTTCCGATATTTTAACTTTAGTCGCCTCTTACGACTCTTCTCTCTACTTTTTGAAGCGCTAGCGAAGTTTACTTAGCTGTTCTCAACCGATCAGCAAAAATAAGCAAAGTCGCGCGCGGTCATGAGTTGGATGGGTGACCGCTAGTGACATTACTACTGAGCGTTTCCGTGCTTCCGAGGGCACGTTAAGCCGTCGGTCCCGGTTGTTGTCTTAGGATGGCAGTCGTTATAGCATGGTGATAGGGCATTTTGCGAATGCCCGCCTGGCTAGCTACCATCCTCAAGTAGAAAATCAGTGGCCAAGCACCTAACGGTGTGTTCCGGCAGCTGTCCTTGAGAGCCAGTACTTTTAGATTAGCCTGAATAACATCTTCGACCACATCATCACTTACCATCAAGTGAGATAGAGGTCAAAGACTAACCTATCAGGCATAAAAAACAAAAAAAAACTACACCCACAGGTAACAAATGTGGGGTTACATTAGGTTACATTAGCCCGGCACGCCACGGGAAACTGTACAATATGCTGATATGAAACCGTGCGATGTTTCAAAATAAAATGCGCTAGTGGTGGTAGAGTGGGTTATACCTTGTATATTTTTTAAATAATGTTCAACTACCTGTACTTATGCGCAAGGAATTCGATACGACGATACTTCCATTGTGACAACTTATTATGTATATAAACCGGCCATGTGCGAGTTGGACTCGCGCACCGAGGGTTCCGTACAAACCTATATACGTATATAAGTAAAAGTTATGGTTTTTTTATTGCTCAATGAAATTTATAACATTTTAAAATGATCATGTTTTTTTATTACATGATGTTACATTTTTTTATGCTTATATTACTTATAGCCTTTGCCCACTATCTCACCTGATGGTAAGTGATGATGTGGTCGACGTTTTCCTTTATCTGTGCGTACGTTGCTTCGTACCTAATTTCAAGATTCTGAGTTCACGGATAGTACCCTGTTATTTTTGATTCCCTTGCGAGTGTCCAATATTTTCGGCATAAACAGCTGTATATTTTGATTGCGTTGGCTTAGAAGTTTGTTTTTTCACAGCTCCAAGGGACAGTAGACCTGAGTATTTGTTATGAATTTCAGCTTGATACCTCCACGCGTTCCGGACTTCAGACAGACGGACCGACAACAAAGTGATCCTTTAAGGGTTCCGTCTTTTCCTTTCGTGCTACGGAATCCTAAAAAATAAATGGTAGGTGTATATTATTTTACTAATATACCAGTTATTAATATATAAATAATATGTTATTAAAATTACAAATCCAATTTATTTGTCTCTTTATTTTTCCTATTCTGTAATATTCTTCTATTATTCCTTTAAATTATTATGAAGGATGTTTGTGAATGGAAACTTTTCTTTGTTTTTTAATTCATTTGACTCGCATGCGCTAATCTCTATAAATGATAGTGAAAACTACGCACACACAAAGCAAGTTGGGGTATTTTGAAATTTTCTTGATAGAGACTTATTTTCACATTCAAAAACTTCTAAACGTGATTCGTGAATATCATTGTTTTAGTAACTTATGTATAAGTGTTAGTGACTTAAAAAGAGTTCAAGCTCAGAAATGGAAATAGTTCTGAATCCGCCAGACATAGTAAAAGAAGCAAACACTTACAATAGAGTTATGTATTTTATTTCCTTGTATGTCACTTTTATTTTCTCACAAATGTATTGAAAAACTTCGTATGAGACATGTATGTGAACTGTGAAGTTAATTGCAAAGTCAGGACTATGGTTGTCCGCACTTATATCATCATATACCATAGAACTTTATCGCACACGGCGAATAGACATTGAGCGCATTATACAAAAGCTGTATTAAACATAAAACGTATCTAAGTACTTACCTACAGAAGAGACATAAATTTAAATGTGAACGACAATAACTGTAAAGATTGTTAATTGTACGTTGGAGATCTGAGGAAAACGACAAGTCAAATAAACATGTTTGCCTCTCCATCTATTTGCGTAAGCCAACACCTGCGATATGCGCAATTAAAATATTATTACTCGTACGCTATGAATGATACAACTAGTTGTTTTAGTATAAAATTGTGCAATTATGGATTATATTGTATTGATAAGACATCAAAATATTTAAGATTTAAAACGTTATCTTGGATTAGAACTAGAGTTACTCGTATGTATTATTATAATACATAAAATACTTAGGTATATACGGAACTGCTAAATGGACAACAATATTTTTTTACAATATTATACAGGGTTATTGAAAAAATGCTAACAACCTCTTAGGGTTGACTTCTACTAGTCCTCACAAACATTTAGAGATGTTTTTTCTCTTTATTTTTTTTTTCTGTTTGTTTATGTGTATTTGACGGAATAAGCACGAGGATCACCTGATGTTAAAAGTCTCATGTGCCTGTAATTTACTATTTCATATTTTTAATTACTCGCTGTAAAACTATTCAAAGGGAGTGCGGCGCGGTCCAATGCTGCCGTGGCGGGCGCTCTTGGCTCGGAGTAGGCATTTTCTTTTACTGCGTAGTGAAGAACACTACGAATAAATAAAGAACATAACAAATGTTCTTCACGCAAGGTTCAATACCTAAGTAGTATAATATAACATCGTTCTGCACAAATACAGGCAGTTTTGGTAAATTTTACAAACTTTTATTTAAGGTTACAAAACAAATTATATGAGTCTCGATTGGTGTCTTGTTGTGTCCTTCGTTATAGTTTATTTGTTAGTTGAATAAATAAGAAAATGAAAATGATCTTTTATATCCAAATAATCTTATTGTTTACTAAAACGATTAAATGTACACATTCTGTATAAGTAAGTTGCTTTTTATTAACTGATTAAAGTTACCGAGATTTTTGGGAACTTTGTATCGGATTTTTCTCGTCATTGACAACCCCTGTGTTTTACCAATTTAACTTTGGTAAGATAAAAAAAACGTCAAAATTAATTTCTTATATTAACAAGCTAAAATATTCGCATGTTATCCTGAATGTTAGCTATCAGTAACTCTCTAGAAAAAAGTTTTCACCGCTACTTTTCGACTCGTTAGTAGCTTAGTACCTACCTACTCGCGGACAAAAACAACTCAAAATCTTTATGCTATTGGACAGTTGACGATTATATTTAAATTTTGATATCTAGAATGCAGTATCTTTCTATCTTTTTTGTATGTGTAGATAGAAGTATGATTAGATAATTTCAATTTTAAAAAATAATTAAGTATCACCAAACTTATAAAAATGTTGCCTGATAGGTACGGATAAGTAAATATACACGCCAAAGTCACTGCACTGATTTGAATAAAATGTAGACAAGGAGATCCTGTTGTGTGTAGAAAGAATGACATAGGCTATTTTTATCCTGAATTTCCGCAGAAATCTCAAGGTAATTAGTGTGAAATAATGAAGCAACCAGGCCTGATAGTTTAAATGAATAATTACAAAATATATGAGGAATAATAAATTCTTTACCCATCTGTGATTTGACCGACGTTTTAGTTGGACCTTGATAAACAGGTGTCTTTGCAATACAAATGGATGAGGTAATCTTCTACGCAATGACATCATTTCAACCTAAATTTTAAAACCCCGAACCATTAACCTGTCGATAGGCATACTACCGAAATAGATAACTTTAATAACATCATCGAATCTACCGCCACTACCGATTATTATAAGGTTAATGCTTTACTCCATATTGCGCCGCAATTTAATTTGTGAACCTTGGTGAAACGAGGCCGCTCGCGGGCCGAGGTTGTGTCAGCTAGGTATATCGAGGTTTTATTATCTTCCTGCCAGTGGAATATAGTGTCTATATCATTTAAATAAGAGTGTATAAGATTGTGCGATAAGGTTGTTACCTCAGTGTGCGGTGTAAGCGTTCTGACGTCAATCGGTAGCCTATTTGTGTGGGTATTATCTGCAGGTCGCGAGGTGAAGGATCGGTCGCGCCGCAGCCCGCACTGCTCACGTGTTGTCGATCGCCGTGTTCTAAGAAGATGGCCGGCACCGAGCTATGATTGATCGCTCTTTGTTTGCCGTTATCTGAATACCAAATGTGCTACACCACACGCAAGATCTCTAGCGTATGGCTATCTATTCAAAGCTCTGCGTTATTATGACGAAATACTAATAGGAATGACATCATTTATGATTTACTTGTGAAATATCATATAAAATACATCAAAATCTTTTCGACCTATTATCATTTGGCTAGATCAGGTTCTTTTCCCGCGAATTTTGAAGTTAATAATGTTAGCGCGAAACCTTTATTACAACAAATAATTCCGTTAAGATTCAAGATTATTTCCCGTTTCCATACCGTACAAGATGTTATAAACGTATAGGTACATAGTCCGATGGACCTTGTCAGGCACGGCAACATTAGGAGAGAGAAGAGAGGAGGACGCAATATTCAATAATAATTTACCAAATCATTATATGTAAAAATTAAATCTACTTAATATGGTACGTAGGTACCTACTTTATCTCTATTTGATTGGGTACCAACACAAAGTCAATACGTATTTATTTCCCATTTAACTATACAATATGATAAAAATAATGACCAATCTGTAAATAACTGAATAATAATAATAATCACTTGGGAAACTACAATTGAGATACAAATGAGCTGTGTAGAACAGTAAGTGAGTAACACGAGGCTTGTTTATTAAACGAGCCAAAGTCGAGGAAGTTATTGAGCCGAAGGTGTATACCAATACTCAGGAGTTTAAACGCAATTTTCCAAGTAAATTTCGAGTAATTATAAATAAATGTTCTTAAATTTTTCTGAGCTATCTCAACATAATGTACAGTTTGCCTTTGAGTAATACACGTATAATGTAAAAGACACGCATTTTAAAAGAGGCATTACAAATGCAAACATGTTTTTACACCAACAGATCGATAATGTAACATTATGTCAATTGTACGCCTACATAGGCAAAACATGGTGGGACTAAATATTTTTATACAATGAATAGATTCAGGAGTTTGCGGAATGTAATATACTTAATTATTACCTAATAACGAGAATTCTCGAAAAAGTACCTATTATTAATAATACTTGGTCGAGAATTCTCGATCGTAGAGTCAAGACCTCCTGAGGATGCTTCGTGTAGAAGCGAAACGTGTCGAAAATTTTTCTGGTTTGGAAGCGTGGCGTTTGTGACGTCACGTGGGCTTAATAGGAAAATTAGGCGGAATTGTCACTAGATATATGTTTTAAGTGTTTTATTAAAATATTAATTTAATGTCTTCTTAAAATATTGTAAAAATATTTGTTATTATCTTTTTATACATTCAATGTGCTTAAATCTCAGTTTATGTATCATGTACCCATGTTTTGGACAATAAACATACTAATATACATAGAGCTTTATCTTATCTTTATGTATCATTAAAACCTAAACTTTAGGTTAGGCTTGCATGATGAAATAATTCCCCAATGAGATATCTGGGCAGTAATTTCAATTCGAGTTAGTTAAATGTGATTTTTCCTTATAAAAATATAAAGTGATGATTGTGATTCGAATCCAGTTGTATAAAATTACAAAAAGCGTCAAATTTGTGCAAATATAGTATCGTTCTAGTCTGTCACTATAATTTGATATTAAATACATTACCTACATGCATCTTTCTACTATGTTACAGGGGTAAGACAAAATTTTACTCGATGTCTTTTCGACTTCTTAAATAACTCCCGTTTTTGATTCTTTTTATAGATTTTGTTGACTTGAACTCTGTATAGACAAATTCAAAATTGGAACTTGAAGATCGTAAATACTGGTTAGATCGGTAAACAGACAGTTTATTGTGACGATTTTTGTAGTTGGAAATCGTCGTCTTTTGTCTAGGTAAGTTTCTGTGCACTGATCTAAGAGTAAACATGATGTCTAGAATAAGGTGAACAACTTATTGAGTTATATTACTTTCATTCGACTTTTTACACGACTGCCAAAAAAAAGGAGTGTTATGTTTTCAGGGTTTGTTAGTTTCTTTATTCGACCATAACTTCTAAACGGCTCAACCGATTTTAATGTATGTATCATTAGATTGGTCTTGCATGTGAGACAAATCGTAGCTACCTACATAATTTTTCATTTTTCAAAATTTTTAATCAAACCTTATTTAACTTTAAAAAGTCACTTCAAAATTTGTACTTCTAAACATTCTACATTCTGACGTTGTATACCTTTAAATTATCTACTTTAATTATCTGCAAAGATGTGTACGATATTTATTTAATTTAACAAATTTAACATGTTAGTTTTAAATCCAAGTTTACATATAAGTTTCTTTAATTTGTTAAATGTTTTTGTACCGAATTTATAAAAATAAAATAAAATAATAAAGGAAAAAAAAACGGTGGATTTCAGAGGCCATATTGTGAGAAATTAATCTTATTTTTCTCCCAAACCCATTGAGAGTTCATTTCAATGGAATGATAAAACGCTTTAAAAATTAATATTTTGCTGTCGGGTTTTTAATTTTTAATTAATTTATATTTGTTTTGTTAAAATTTGTAAAAAATAAATATTGAACGTTGAAAATGTCTTAATGCACTTCTTTTTTTTTGGATTTTCCACTTAAATTTTCACTTCGGTTCGCAGCTGAAGCGTACTTTTACTGAGTTATGCTATTGACAAATAGGAAGTCTCTGTCTGTCTCTCTGTGTCACTGTGATTTTTGGGATTTAAATCTCCTTGGTTATGCTTGTGGAGATCATGGCACATGGTAAAATAATTACTATATCTCAGGGCTACGTTCAGAGCCTCAGAGTGAAGTTGTTTGGTTGTTTTTCAATTTAGTCGCAGGTATACAGTTGTTGTTGTTAAGTCTCATGTGTCTGACTTCGAAAATCATACAAATACTTGTGAACTAAGGTTCATACTAACGCGACGTGACGGAAACATCGATTTCCTCGACAGAAATGCGCGAAAGTTACATATTACACTATACATTTCATATGCATGTGCTGAGAATAAAATCAATGTAAACAACATTTATTGTCAAATAGAGTAATTTTTTGTTTTCTTGTATAGTTTCAAGTGATTTTATTTTGTAACTTTCGAGAAAATTTTCGTCAAAATCAGGTTTACTTTGTGACTTTTTTGAACAAAAGACGGGACATCATGTAAGAATTACTGTACTGTATCAGCCGGATTGTCCACTGCTGAACACAGCCTCCCCCATTAAGAGGGGGTTTGTCATAATCCCCACGCTTGGCAGGCGTCTTGGGGATCTGAAGAAGTAAGAATTATAAACAATGCAATTTAGGATTTCACCATTGTTATCCCTTAACTTAGGTTTGCATGATATGTCGAGTAGGAGCAGGTAAGAAATATGTTGATATTACGCATTATATATACGTGACGTAGATACTGCTTTATCGCCTCGGTGCATAATATAATAATTTAGCAGAAAGAACAAAACGTATTGTTAGCGTTCAATTTTCACCTTTGCCACAGTTGGCGCTGATCCAACGTACTTGGCGCTGCAGTCTTCAGCACTAAATTCATCGACAATTTGTGACGACCGTCGGCTGGTAAATACATCACCGCTACCAGACAGAATAAATGTGGGCTAGCCTGACATAGGCGTTAATGGATAACGCAGTAATGTTAATTATGTTGATTATACTAGTTATGTAGAAGCTATTTAGAATAACGGTCCTACGAACAAAGCTTCACGTGTTCAGAATCGGTTGTATGCATGGAACACGATTGGACTACAAATTATAATCACGTGATGACTATATCTGTCACTTTAATCTACTTTCTATGTATATATCTACTTTTATAAAATATACCTACTCTAGATTTGTTTAACACTAACTGCTAATCGTTTTAATTCGGAATTATGTATTATTTTATAGTTGATTTTAATTGAAATGAACATATGACAAAACAATTTTAAAAAATTACCAACATCGAAACGAAAAATATTGGTCACCTTAATAACATTTAATTTTTATACTAATATCTTTTTTTATTTTAGAATTTTTAAGTTACTTTTCTTAACCGAAGTGAGCCACTATATTAACATATAGTGACAAAGGAACTTTATTTCGTTACTTAGTAATTATTACGACCCTTTATAACAAGGTAATGCTGCCAGCTTGCTGTCTGGTCACTGACTGGATGGAACATTTAGATCACATTAGGCAACGGCCGATATGTTGTTCAAATGCTTTTTCTATAGAGGCTGTAATAGTGTTGTATGAAGGCTTTATATCATTGCGTATTATTCATAGTTACAACTCAAGATGCCGTGCCAACTTCTTGAACCCATTCTGTCCTAGGTTAACAGAAAAAGTTTCTCCCCAAATCGAACAAGAAGTGACGGCATCAGTATTTATTAAAATAATGGCCAAGGTCCGCTCAAATTTTGTCCAATAAAAAGCCTCGGCTGGTTCGGTCCTTCATGCGTCTCCTTCGTCACAATGGCCGGGAGTTACAACTTAACCCCCACGATCTATTGTTAGTGCTACTTGTTAATTAATTATAAAGTGCAACTTTCCCAACCACCCTCACCGCTAGCTGTGACGGTGATGCAGCTGAAATATTGAACGACATTTTACATGAACTTATATATGAATATAGATGCCTACTTAGTAAAATGAAAACCTGCTCTACATTCAGAAACTACTTGTAGTAGTGAGCCAAACATTAGTTGGATTCTAGTTTCTGATACTCTCCACTGTTACATTATAAGTGCCCGATGTCTACGGTAAAACTCATGAAAAATACGAACACCTATTGAAATCATATTTTTAGTTGTTACTGAATCCTAGGTGTATGACTTACACATGACCGGTTTTTATTTGAGTTTTGTACAAACATAATTTGTAATATAAATAACACAAATTTATGGTTCCTATTGTTCGTAGTAAATAGATAAATTACTAAAAGGAAAATCTATGAGGAAATAGGTAAATGTTATACATCTATGTAGTATTGAATACCCAATAAGCGAAATAATGGTTTTCCTAAGGTATAATAGTAACTGTAAACATTTAACTATGTAGGCCTACTGTACAAAACAATACTAAGGTAAGTATAATGTAAATACATTTTATAAATTTTTTAAGAGGATGTTACTGTTTCAAGAGCGGGGTTATCCCGAACATTGTCTATATATTATACTGTTTGTACAAACAACTTCACTATGGGTATATACAGATTGGTAGGTACATAAGTCTCACTTCAATAAGCGACTGCTATCAAAATATCGTTTATTGTTTGCTCAAAAACATGAGATACATATTGCTCATTTTAATTGACATTTGACTACTTAATACTTTATTATAGCAATAAGTTAGGTACTATCTGATGGTTGAAAAACCCGCTAAGTGCCTGTGCCCGTTGAATGCCACGTTGAAAGCACGGCGCGCGTGTGTTAGGCACCTAGGCTGTAATGTTGTTCAACAAATTTAAGAGCAAAAGAAATCCTTACATGGAGTCCTCGGAGTATGCATCAGTAATAGTTCATTTAACAGGTACCTATAACGATTATCAAGGTTTACGTTATACCTCAGATCATAGAATTCTATGATCTGAGCGTTATACATTCACTTTTTTTTACCCCAAATTAATAGATAGAAATCACATGGAATCAAATATTTGCTTTGAAAGAATGGGGAACAAGCAGACAGAACAAATAATCTATAATAATATGCAATTACATTTGTTGGATAAATATTTCGAATTTACCAAAACTTTTAATAAAAAGATTTTTTTTAATTGTACTTAGGCAGTAGGGATACAATTAGGGCGCTATTTTAATATTAAAATATTTTGAATTTTATTGCCAGGTTCAGCTAAAAAATATTTATAGAGCCACTGCGAGAAGAACGAGCAAGATACCCTACAATATGTAGTAAAATGTATTATAAAAATATTACAATATTTTTGTTTAAATTACATAACCCATATGGTGAAATATTGTCTAGGTAAGTAGGTCTCTAATTTAAATATTTAATATGATGGTGAGAAGTTGACTCCAAGCCATCAACTCTTATAAAGAGCAGATTTATATTAGTTATGACTATTAACGAATTAAAAATAAAAAAAGAACGAAAATAAAACTTTAAAAAGATGTATCTTCAATACAACAAACTCTGAAAGCCGAGAATTAAAAACATACTTACATAGAGCCATTTTGAAACTCTCAATAGTGGCCTCATAAATTTGGCTAGGTCTATCGTGTAGTTCTCTGTGCAAGGCCGTATTACAGCGCCTAAATATTTATTGTGTATAAAGCCATTTGGCACATTACGCAGCGCATAAAGTGCACAAACCTAGGAGCCTGCTAGCGATGCTGAGACGTTATTGCTAGTTTTTATCGCGGCGATGGAGGTGCGCAATTACAAGCGCCACGCGCAATGTATTTTAGGGATGGGACACCGCACAGACCGAGACTTGGTTTTAGGCAGGCTTGCTTTTCTTCTAGGAAAACGTTCTTGTAAAGTTATAGTCTTACAATATAACATAAAAAATGTCGTGTGTAGTACATATTTAAATTTAGAAACTGTTGACTTAGTGAAGTGTCAATGAAATAATTTAAACTAGCTCTCGGCATGTTAGCAAAAAATGTTGAGGGCAAACAATTGTAAAGGCTGAGCCTAGAATGGGAACCACTTCTTAAGGACTGCTGCTGAAATACACAGGAAGATGCTAGCTACAATTGACAGTGGTAGCTGACCAGGTGAGGAGAGGTGAGATGATGTAAAAATAAAAAAATCGTTATGAGCGTAGGTAAGGTAGATACCTACCTACCTCACTACGCTCATAACGTATTACCATATATTATTTTAAGTACATAGTGCATTATGTAGCTTACAGAACAGTCTCAACCATAGGAAGTTCTGCTTATTGTAATAATACCTATTACCAAAAGAAGGTTTGATCAGTAATTTCCTACGAACTAAAAAAATATACTAATAATATACTAGTAATCCACTTAGATTTTTTTTTTTTGTTATCAATAAAACCAAAGTCTTGTTTAACACTCGGAATCGTAACCAGGTTGGTTTTTATCAGCAAATGTTTATACTCACACTTTCACATCAGGTATATGTATACCCTGAACACTACCGACCGATATTTAATTTGTCACAGCAGGTCTTGTGATCTTGAAGTTAACTGTGGCGATATCTCGACAAAGGCAACATCACTGAAATTGTATTGCATTGATATAATAATATATGTATAGAGGTACCAAATTTTTATGTTACTGTTTTTTTTAATGTTATTGTGACGGAACAACCTCAAGACCCATCTGATTACTGCGGACTAACCTCTGCCTATAACAGATGCATTTCATCACAAGTGACGAATTGCTCTGCGCCCGTCACCTTGAGACATAGTTATTATGTTAAGTCTCATGTGCCTCTAATTTCACTGGCTCTCAAGGACTGCTGCCGGAACAAACCATTAGGTGCTTGGCGACAGATATTCTACTTGAGGGTGGTAGCTAGCCAGGTGGGCAATCGCAAAATGCCCTTCCACCATGCGGTGATGCTCAAGACGGCGGTGGGGATCGAACCAGGGACCTGCGGCACGGCAGTCCATAGCTATTACCGCTCGGCCATCATTGCTACTGTCAAATACATTTATTTGATTGCCCGAGTCTTGAAGTGAATGCCCTGGAGGCAGCATCCCTAGAGCTCGGCTGGTGGTACTCGGTCGGCACGGGCTGCGTTGGCGCGACACGCTTCCGCCCTCGGCGACATCACGACAGAGACAACGCGACCTTTATTGCCGCAGGTTTCCGCTCGTTCACGCCTAGCGCTCCTTCTCTTGTAATTATTATACCTACCACTTCGATACCTCAATCCCATATTTGCATCGTTGTACGTATGTACACTATATTAAAAACCTTTAATTCGAAGCTAAAACCATTAAAACGACCCTTGTATCTGGTCGAGCGTCGTAATGTGCCGCTTTGGATATTCGATCTTGGCTTCGAATCGAACCCATATAGGACATACATTGATTTTTCAAAAAAATATCAATCCGTAGTTTTTAAACGTACCCAATAGATGGCAATAGTCTCACCCCTTATATTAAGAGACCAAAACAAATATATACCTAAAACGCGGGCGCTAGTCACCGCTGCCTACCCCTTTGAGTATCCCCTATATAAAGGCGTGAAGTTTATGTTATAAAACAAAATAAAATCATAACGTATAATGAAGAGATTCAGGCGTTACTTTGCGGAAATCCATATTTAAAAATTCTAATCAATTAATAAATCTAATCAAAAAATTCTCCCGGTTTGGCTGCTTGGCGTTTGTGACGTCACGTCGGCTTAGTAGGCGAAATTGTCACTAGATATATTTATATATTTTATAAGTGTTTTATTAAAATATTAATTTGATGTTTTCATAAAATATTTTAAAAATATTTGTTTTTATAATTAGGTATATTTAGGTGACATTTACTTACCTACAATTTTTTTTATATTCTATAAGGAAAACTTGGCATATTTAGAACATATTTCTATTAAATATATTAATTTTAGGTGGGCTAGGTATTTTGGTCACAAGCAAAACCAAGCGCAATAAGCTCACAGCTTTATTTTTATTGTATAAATAAATGTAATTAGTAAAATTTTGTCAAAAACAGATTTATATCAAACATATTGAGAGCAATTGTGTGTGTGTGCATAGACTAACTTTTAATGCAAAAAAATATCACTGTTAGTTTTTTATTTATTTTGTACTCAGACTATATGTGGCTCCTGTAAGATGAAAAATAAAACTACTTGTGTTTACTTGTTATGCGGTAAGTAATTCAAAACAATACCAAATACTTTCTACAGTAAAAATAATAATCATGTTATGATTAACCTGTGTGTGTCATTTGTAGTAAATAAAAATAGTAGTTTCGCCTTTGATTTGTATTAGTACGTATAACCAATATTTACGATTAACAAATATATAGTTACTACTTTAATGTGAGGATTGTACCAGTTTATTAAAATTAGTAATTAAACCAACTAACAACTAACATTACTACACTAATGTAGTGTTTTTTTTTTGTTTATAGTATATACAGCACGTGCTGTGACCAAAGTGCAAAAAATGGTGAATACCTTTATTTCTAAATTAAAAAGGGTATAATATTTACTTCATTCAAATAAATTATGCTTGTGACCAAATTTCACTCAAATTATGGAATGGAAAACCTGTGACCAAAACACCCTAACACTTAGGGTATCTTTCTGTGTATGCTTCTCTTCTATATTGGTTAGGGCCATTTCGGTGAGCCACCGTCTGATGATGAAATACCTAAGTTGGTACGTGCAATCAAACGATATTATATACTAAATGATGAAATTGATAACCACAGCCCTGCATTATAAAATTATATAAACGAGAAGTATAACAGTAAATCTTTTACTAATAACTTATATTATAATTATTAATAGATATAATTTAGGTCAGGAAGAGCACAATTGGTACGATTAGGATCGTTCATTAATATAACGCAGGTACAACATTACGGTGTGCATGTGTCGGTAAGCCAAGAGGTGCAAATCGTCGAACGACAGTTGAACGCGTGCCAATCGCACGGCACGAGATGCGACATCTCGCCTGTCTATCACCGCGTTGCTGTGATTTTCCTAATACCCCACGACATCCAACTCGTTACCAGAACTGTCTAATAATATATATATCTACTTACTTAGAATTCATTTACTGAACTTACGATTTATGACGCTTCGAACCATAATAGTTAAAAGACATATGAATATAAATAACTTTAAGATATAAAAAAATCAGAACTGTTGTTATCTGTTCATTTAGATCTTTTCTATCACTTAAAAATTACAATCGCCTTAAAGCTTGTGGAAGTCAGATAATCAAAATGTGAGCTCAGACTGATTTAAAAGGTCGATAAATGAAATCAACATGGTACTGACTTCAACTGGTTAAGACTTATCAGGACAATTACAAAGTATACATTATGTATACTATTACAAGTAAGAATTGAAACTACACGTTGACCAATTCACTTCTTAGGTATGTAGCTACTTATACACATTTAAAAATTGTATTCATAATAGCTATTTTCCCAAATTTTTAAAATACAATCAAGTTTCGAGCTTTCGAAAGCTACTCACCAACAAAACAATACAATACAATACAAAAATTCTTTATTCAAATATTACAAAACACATATAGAAAATTCTTTAAGCTAAGGTACAATGGGAGGACTTATCGCTTAAAGCGATCTCTTCCAGTCAACCTTAGAATGGAAACATAGATATGTGAGGAATAAAAACAGTTAAGTGGTGTAAATTTGTAGAGATTAATTATAATATGTAGATAGAAAGAAAAAATAATATATACAACAGATATATACGTACATATATTATAATAAACAATTATACATATGTACCTATTCGCACTCGTATTACATACATACAAAAACTCAAGCCACAACTTGCCACACAGACTTCGCCTCTCTCAATAACTATTGTAGTGCAGCTATAGGCACCTATAGTGCCCAAGTTATCGCATCGGTATTTTTATATTTTTCAGTAAATAGTAAGTGATGACGTGTTCAATGATGTTGTTCAGACTAACCTAATTACTGGCTCGCAAGGACAGCTGCCGGAACACACCGTAGATGCTTCGCCACAGATTTTCTACATGATGGTGATAGCTAGGCAGGCATTATCAAAATTCCCTACTACCAAGCTATAACTTAAAGAAATCGCTATAAGCGATAAGGCTGCCATTTTGCACCAGTGTATTTCTATATAAGTTTCTGTTGTAATGTTATTATTTAAGTTCTTGAGCAAATAAAGTGTTTTATATATCTATCTATCTATCTATAACTAATGCCATCATAATACAAAAACCGATGGCTTAAAGTGCCTTCCGAAGCATAGAAGTGCTCAGTAGTAATGCCACTAGTGACTGATCAACCATCCTTACTTAGTTGATCGAGAATGACTAAGCAAACTACCCTGCGAGCGCATCACCAGTGTATCAGTAAAGCTGCCTGTACTCGTATGAGATTATTAGATTGTGTTATTTTTATTGTTTGGTATAAGCTAGTCTTCGACTAGGTAGGTACCTTATCTGATTAGTTACTTGGTAATGCGGCTGAAAATGTTAGCCAAGCACCTATAGCAGCGATCAATTTACTTTAACTCATTGTTCACTACACATTACTTGATTATAAAACTTATATAGCTGTGCTTATAGTTAATGCTATTCACTACACATTTAATCACTTTAACAAATATAGGTAGGACTAGGAGAATATAGGTAGTACATTCAAGAATTTAGTAAAGTCGATAATTTGCGATATGTAGAGCAAACTGCAACAGGTAATGGTATTAAAAAATACAATACGGTTTTGTTTATCTTATCAAGAAACTTATAATTAATTGCATTCGTTCTAAATGCAAAACATATTTAGGTAATGATGTTTATGAATATTTTAAGGAAACTTCCACTCAATGGAAATTAAAGAATTCGATACCAAATATAATACCTAATCCGATACTGAAGGAACACAGCACCTCGCACACGGCTAAAGCACGGGTAAGCTATATACTTATTCCTTTGTCCGTTGTTATTTTTTATCTCGACAAACAAAGGATTTACGGCTTTCGTATCCTCTCATTATCAGGCAGGCACAAGTCAAGTATAATAGCTATTACTTTGACACTTCTAACAAAACACTATACGCATCCTGTTAGACCATCTGGCGACGACTTGTCTTTAGGCAAAGTTATTTAAAATTTTGTAAATGTTAAAATCAAGTTTCTGGGTAACATAATAAAGATGGGGCAAGTGGCAATGGAAAAAGTTGTGGTTGTTTAGGACAAAGCAGGCAATAGTTGGAACAATTAGCATTTGTTGGCAGGTCCGAGACGTGACTGAAGGTCGCCGTATGGTCACCACATGCGCGCTATCCTACAAAGACAATGATTGTATTAAACTGTAGAGAAAAACGTGAAAATTAATTTGCGATGACGAACGTGAGAATGAACTGACAGCCATCAACGAGTGAGGCAGTGCACGTGTGTTTCGGAATAATGCGCAAACACAAAGCGACCAAAAATAACATTCAGAACCAGATGACGAGAACTCATGTGTTTGATTTAAAAAAAGTTATATCAACAGTAAAAAATCAAGTCGGTACTCTTATCAAAACTCTTTAAAAATTTGAATCACGATACCAATTTACAGTAAAACGCTGTTATCTCTTACACCACAAACACCTATCCACTCTTCATCGTTTCAGTATATCATCGGTACGATATCGTTCCTCATACATATCTGTCGTAACATTAAAGAGTCCATATCGCGCGTTATTTTTTCGTCGGCAGCTCCGATTCCCGGCAACCCGACGGCAACTAGTTTGACAGCCGCAGATAACCTCCGAGGGTAGGCTCCGTAAGCTGATTACAATGTTTTTATTCTCTCCACTTGTTTATCGCTCCTCCAAAACGGTTTGCTGATAGTTTTAAAGGGATATAATACCATTAGCGATAAGCTTGACTGACGTTTATTTTTTTGGAAACAATCCAGATTTCTAAATAGCTGTTTATTTACAAACTGTTACTTGAATTTCTGTATGAGATAACAGATAAAATTTTACGCATTTTTATATTAACGTTTCACATAACATATCTCAGGTCCTAATCCCGCTTTATCTATTTGAATAAATTTCAATGTAGTTTTTCTTATATATTTTATGAATGTTTACTTGAATAAAGATACTTATTTAAGCCCTAAATATTCGAAGTGACTTGTGAAACAGGCAATAAGATTTTATCTGCGATTACATTTTATATTATTTCTAAACATTTAAACGACTCCCCATAACCGTTGCGTAAATTGAGCAGACTCCCACAGCAGCCAAAAATCCGTTAGACTCAACGGCACAATAGTTGTAACAGGCAATAATTGGTGCGTGGAATATGCGGGCGATCGGAAATATTGGCGAGCGCGCGGATCGGCTCATTATAGGATCGAGATCGCACCGATATCGGCGCAATGTTCCGGAATGCACGCGCAGGGGTGCCTACTTTTACATTATTGAGAAGCCCGCAAGAGCCACGAGCGCCGCCGCGCGCCCTTCAAGTCCGTGTACCTATCCGTCATCCATCGGTCACATGCGCTACATTTATTCCTAATATCATTGAACCTTTATAATATATATATATTTTTGAAGCGCTCGTAGCGAAGTTTACTTGGCTGTTCTCAACCGATCAGCAAAGTTAAGCAACGTCGCGCGCGGTCATGAGTTGGATGGGTGACCGCTAGTGACATTACTACTGAGCGCTTCCGTGCTTCGGAGGGCACGTTAAGCCGTCGGTCCCGGTTGTTGTCTTATGATTGCAGTCGTTATAGCTTGGTGGTAGGGCATTTTGCGAATGCCCGCCTGGCTAGCTTCCACCCTCAAGTAGAAAATCTGTCGCCAAGCACCTAACGATGTGTTCCGGCAGCTGTCCTTGAGAGCCAGTACTTCTAGGTTAGCCTGAACAACATCTTCGACCACATCATCACTTACCATCAGATGAGATAGTGGTCAAAGGCTAACCTATCGAGCATAAAAAAAAATAAAAAAAATATATATATATAAATATTATTCTTGTTTCCTAGTTTATAGTAAACAAGTATTATCATAACAATTCGCGATATTCGTTTAGTATGGAAATTCTCATATTAATATTTTGAGATAGAATACATTTTAAAAAGGAAACTATATACGTGGCAGATGTACAAAAAATATTTTAATTTAAATAATTATTGCAAAGATGCTACATAATTACGTAATCGTATAAGAATTAATGTTACGTATGTAATATTTTCAGCAAAATCTATACATTCATGCCTACACTGTAGAAAAAACATGCTCGGAACATGGAAGTAAGTTTTTTTTATGCTTGATACGTTAGCCTTTGACCATATCTCACCTGATGGTAAGTGATGATGTGGTCGAAGATGTTGTTCAGGCTAACCTGGAATTACTGGCTCTCAAGGACAGCTGCCGGAACACACCGTTAGGTACTTGGCGACAGATAAAATAAGGACTATATGAAGAAATTAAGACACCTTATGACAATATAATACACAAATATTCCAAGGAAGTGCGTTGTACACTTGCTGTAATATATAGAACGAACTTAATATATTCAAAACGAATACCTAAGTTTACTACGGTTAAAAAATACCCGTGGAACAACTAAAATTGTCGGATGTTCTACGGGCAATGCGACAACCCTCTTGCGAATAGCACGTAAGTATTAATGACAATTGGCTATTTTCGATATTTCGAACTAAATTCGTAACAATATGCCGTAGTTTATGTACGGTACAACATCTGAAAGCCAAAAGATTAGAACAAATTGAAAAATGATCACTACTATATGAATAAATTTCATTGGTAGTCACTAGTGAACATTTTGGTTTCGTTCAAACAGCTCGCGCTGATGCCACCGAGGAGATAGCACGAGCACACTTGTTAATGCTCTACCTACACTACTCGTAGACTTGTCATATATTTATATTTTGTTCCGGTGTTATGCCTTTGTTAACAAAACACTACAAACCATTTACAAAACTACGCTACTACAACAAAGCCTTTACTCAACCTGAAAACTATATCAGGCCCACAGGCAGTCCAAATTCCTATAACTACCAATTTGCAGCGTGACCTGTATACTGGCAGCATTGCCCAGTTGGATTGTATTGTTGCTTTATGGTACTATGCCATCACTTCTCTCTACTCTGCACCAAACGGCTCAAACATCTTACCACTACCGAGATTATCATAGGCAGGTAGGTACTTACTTGCGCCGCAGCTTGTGTTGCTCAATTAATACATACATTATATGTGTATATATAATATATATATATATCGCTACTGAAAACTCAAAATTTCCTTCACTGAAATACTCGTATCCAAATAGCAGTCAATGGAGATGAACCTAAATACTTCTACCACTAAAATTCACTAAACAAGGCAGACATACCTATGCACAAATGTTATAAATAAAGTAGCTACTCATGGGAATCCCCACGAAGCAGTTTGTTTAAGTAAAGTACAGGTTAGGTATAACAACTTGCGGCCGTTATCTTTGTTTACTTAGGTACCTACTGAATAAGAACTAATACGTACGTATTCCAATGTAAATGGCTGCTGTTGATTGCATAACCCAACAAGAAATAAATTAATTACTAAATATTGCCATACATAAACATACACATAACGTAGTTGGTACGTGTTATGGTGGTAATAACCTTGTATAAAGAGTTTGAATAAAGCCGTAGTAGTAATTATTGACGCGGCATGAAATACAAATATGCGCCATTTTCCTACCCTAAGTGAACATATGACCTATTGTTTGTATTACATAAGATTATTGCATCGTCTCAAAATAATTGCCATCAATAAAATAACCAATATCTGTAGTTATTTAATTTATAACCTCTGAGGTTTTTAAGAACTTTCTCATGACTAGGAATTACACTGTTTAGGTTTTTTTTAATGATTAATGGGTTTAGCTACTGACCTCAATGTCACTTGATGGTAAATTATGATGTTATCGGAAGCATTAATAGGATTAACCTATAATTAGTGGCTCTCATGACAGCTAATGGAATACAACGTGAGGTGTTTGGCGACAGAGCTTACTTGAGGGTGGTAGCTAGTCAGGCGGGCATTCGCAAAATGCCCTTCCATCATGCGGTGAAGTGAAACTCAAGCCCGCGGTATCATTCAATAGGTACGTGGTTCTTTTGTGCGTCATTAGTATCACTACTTCAAATTTAGTTTGTTTTCTGTGTTTTAGTTACTTTAACAAAAAGCAGATTTTATGCCTCAAAACACATACAACCTGCAGTTCATTTACAACAGTTAAATATGTAATTACCTTGTATTTCTCAAAATAACTTGAACAAAATACATTAATAAAATTGTTAACTGTGTTCTAAAATAGAAGTTTGGGTAGCCTGGGTAGTTTTAAGGGGGCAGGATTAAAACTGTAGTCCCCTGCAATACCTATAGGTATAGATGTAATCTCGCCAGACTTAGTACATTGTGAAAGGAGTGCTGAAAGAAGGTTACAGTAAACGACAGAGCAATGCAGTCCCGACCAGAGTTTACAATAACTTTTACGGGGTTATTGTAAACTCGCCACAAAGTAAATTCGCCACACTTTTGTAAACTCCATACATTAAAAGTAAACTTGCCACACACATTAAAACATATGTGTAAATTCGTCACAGGTAGGTAAGGCTTATTGTTAATGCGTCACAAGTCTTCATTTTGCATAAAGTAGCGACCGCAAACAAGATTAATTTCAAATAAGGTTAAGAATCTGAAATAAAGATGTATTGCTAATATAACAATTTAAATAGCACTAGCCTTTTACATAATGATCTGTATTAGTTAGGTACGCTGTCTTCAGAATTTTGTTACAGCAGTAAAAAATAAGGAAGCAGAGCGGAGATAACGCGCGCTCCCTTGCACTTGTATGTAGACCCTTGTTTTTGTTATGTAGACTTTTATTTGCAGAATTTTGCATTTTAAACTGATTATATTGTCGGTTTAATTAACATTTTTAGTATGTTTTTCTGCACTTATAACTTATTATATTGTCTGTGTCACAGTCCCAAAAAATATTACGTGTTATAATTGCTGTGATTGATAAATATTTGAAAAGGTAACCATGCTGTGACTATTAAAAATATTTTAAGAGTAAATCTGCTGTCGATTAAAAAAAAATCTGCTGATTTTATTTTTCTTTATGTTTGATTTTTCTGCAGTCTATACGAAAAATTCCAATGTAATTTTAAATGATATGTGGCGAATTTACATAGTAAAATCGGGACTGTGGCGAGTTAACACATATTTTTTGTATGTAGCGAATTTACTTTATGGCGAGTTTACAATAACCCCTTTTACGCACGTGTGCCGCACAACGGCTTTCAATACGGTTCACAGAATGATACGGTTGTGAGCAAATTAAAGTGAAAAAGTACGTCTAGATAGAGCGCTTGCTGTCACTTCTACTATGTCTTGCGGAGTCTGATCTAATCTATTTCCATTTTTGATCTTCAATTTATTTTTAGCCAATCACGAAACACGCTTAGATTAGGAGATTTAGAATGTGTAAATCAGAACCAAGAAAACTTCAATACGCTGCTTAAAACTCGCTTGGTGCGTGCGCGGTTTTCGCTTTAATTTATATTAGTACGCCTAAATGAATCAACCAAACCGTATCTGGCAAAGAGTCTGTTCAAAAATTACCTTCATGATTTTATGTATATAATTGTTAGAATAATGTACATGATTTATAATTATTTCAGTTAACCATTATAATGACGCATTATAATAAAGTACGATTTATCTGTAATTTTAATGAATAATAAAGTATTGAAAAATAATATTATAACCTCATAATGATTTATTTTAAACCCATTTAGGATAGAAATCGCATAAATTAATTATTTTGAGACCTACGTTAAGTGGTTGCGAATATATATATTTATCTAATTATCCATATTGTACTTACTTAGGTTTTGCGGTTGTTATTAATTATTAGCTATTGACAATATTAGTAGAATCATAATCATACATATGAAGGCATATTATAACTACGAAAAATTCGGTATGTTCTTATTGTTTAGTATAATTAGAACTTGGTTTATCAAAATGTGCATATTTTTTTATGGTAGAGTTTACTGGAATGACCAACAAAAGCATCATCAACAAAACACAGATTTTGTTCTAATTAAAATTAAATCATCATCTTTCCACTCCTACCCCACACACGTGGAGTCGGTACAATGTGTCTTTTCTTACAGCACAAAGGACAACTCAAAAACACCTTAAGAAATATGTTTTCGCTAACCTCCTTGGTAATGCTCTCGTATTATTATTTTTATATAACTTATAGACTGCCTGCTATCATTCGGGTTATGCGCCCAATTTGCAGCAACAACTCAGAGCTGGTTGATGCTGCAGATCTACTTCTGCGGTGAGTAAAGGGTAAGTAATGGTGAATGGGGAATATTCACCTGATTACCAGCTTTGCATCGCCTTAGTCACCTTTTACGATATGGTGCCATGTCCTCTGTATTGTTAACCCGGGATCTGTATAGAACATTTTCGTCTCGAGCGTCGTTCGCGCCCGCGTCCTCCGGTTTTACCCACCGGGTGCCTAAGTCGCTCCACTATCGAGCCTCGCTGGACAGACGCGAATTTTGTGCTTTAACATTATTATTTTAATCATCCTGAGGGACGTAGCATGACAGTAAACGCACCAGGTGATAGAAGCACAAAATTTGTAAATATGATAAGATAAGATAAGATAATTTTATTGTCATAAAAGATTTATAAGTAAATACAATCGTTAACTTAGATTCTAGAATAATTAAAATTCTTATTGGGTAATAGCTTGACAGCGAGCCCCAAACTAATCACTAAGCCTGTATCTTGGGGATCGAGTGGAATGATGTTCGCTTTGATTGCAATAGTGCTTAAAATTATATTTCGTAATGTGCAGATAAATCTTGATATTATTTATATATTTCTACAAAAGATCAAAGGTTTTATATAAATCTTCAGCACCGTCACTACATATTCAATCAAAAATACAGTTAATGTTGATAAAGCGTAGTACACCGTGCACGGACTTACGCAACATGCACTTAGCACTTGTTTATTTACACGTGCCACATTTACGCCATGAAGTGCGATCGCGGCTCTCTTTCTCACGGTAACACCACAGTGCATTATAACAGTTGCTATACGTGGATTCAGCGCAAAGATGGCCACATCTGGTCACCATACCCTGCACCCGATGTCAGGTAACTTTATTGTTTTACAGCGTCGTAAACTGTGACAGTACTTTATGGCCAGTGTAGTCTTGCCTTTATGATTAGTGAATGTCAATTTTGTCTTTGCATAACTATACTAGTATGAATGGTCAATGTGATTTTTACTAAGTTGTATTTATATATTTTTCATCCCTCAAGCTCGGAAAGTACATATTTTACAAAGGTGGAGAGTAAAATCGAAGTTGCATCCGTGGGAGATATGCAAACGCTCTAGAGAGGTAAAGGTCTTCCACATACATATAATAGGTACTTATGTACATTTTTTTTCTGTTAGCCACTATGGAAAAGAGAGAACTAGATATTTCCGATACGAAAAGTCTTTATTGACACCAATGTTAGGAATTTAATTTATCAAATAAAATTATGTTATCAATTTGGTCAACTTTAATATGTTCCGGTATAATAATATAAATTTTAATTGCCATGAGAAAACAGTCTGTCTTATACATTTTCAGTTTCGAACTGTTAGGAACTACATATAGTTTCCGAAGGTAATAAGGTTTCCACGCGGGCATGGGTAATTAATGATCTTACTATTAATTTATCTATGAGTCCGGCGAATTCGTGGGCAAAAGCCCAAGTCAACAAGTTCATGTGAGAGCTAGGTACTAGAGAAGTTAGAACCACAGGTTATTGTCAAAATTGCTTAAGGCCGGTTTTTTAGGGTTTCATACCAGAAAACAAGATTCTACTACTAAGCCTCGGTGATCCATCCGTCTGGTCTTTTTTTTTTGCTTGATAGGTTAGCCTATGACCACTATCTTACCTATGGTAAGCTACCATGGTAAGTGATGATGTGGTCGAAAATGTTTGTTCAGGTTAAGCTAGAATTACTGACTCTCAAAGAACAGTTGCCGGAACACACCGTTACGTGCTTGGTGACAGATTTTCTACTTGAGGGTGGTAGCTAGCCAGGCGGGCATTCGCACAATACCCTACCCTACCACCATTCTATAACGACTGCCATCCTAAGACGACAACCGGGACCGACGGCTTAACGTGCCCTCCGAAGCACGGAAGCGCTCAGTAGTAATGTCACTAGCGGTCACCCATCCAACTCATGACTGAGGCGGACGTTGCTTCACTTTGCTGATCGATGAAGGATAGCTAAGTAAACTTCGCTACGAGCGCTTCAATTTTAACCTATTAAGATCTGTATCTTTACAACGGTAATAGTAGCCGGTAGCCGGTTGATTTTAACAGAATATGTATCGTGTTTGTGTGGCGGACTGCTTAATCTAATTATTAATATAATAAAGAGGAAAGATTTGATTGTTTGTTTGCATTGAATAGGCTCTGAAACTACTGGACCGATTAGGATGAAATTTGGTATGAAAATAGTTTGAGACACGGGAATGGACATGGGATACTTTTTGCCCTGTGGCAACACTATGTTGTACATGTCATAATGTTTTCTCTGTATTTTAATAATTGTTTTAAATAGAAAATAAGGCTAATTTGTAGTGTTTTTGCATAATTAACGTTAGTTTTAAAGTAGCTTTATAGTGTGAATAATTTAGTTCGCGACATATTCATTAAACAGTGAATAAATATCATAGTACGTCATCCTACAGCAGCGGTTGAGATTTCAAACATCTTGGATTTTTACTGGGGAGTATAATGTCTAATATCTAACTTTAAGTACACATTTAACACATTTCCGTTATCACTCACTTGGTGCTACGTTAATAATCGCACATTGGCTGTGTACTGACTATCTTGCTAGACTAAATAGTGGAGGCAAAGTTGATGTTTTTTTCTTTTGCCTCAGACATTCAACACTATTTGACTCCTAATCCTGGTTTGCAACTCAGTCTCAAAGTTGTGAATTTGTAGAAGTATCCGTAGGCACGGGTATTCAGAACGGTCATGCTCACATAAAGGTGTTGTCTAGTGGTGGTGTTGTGTGTCGGGTCGCCATCCTCCCTCAAAAATGGTTGAAGAAGGCGATGGCTGGCACATGCATTAACTCGTGAACGGGTGCTGCTAGAGGACACCGGTCTGCTCTGGATGCTAGTGCTGATGACTTTACACTTCAATATTTTATAGTAGTCAAGCCCACAAAAATTATCTATTAAAGAAGAAACATAATAAGGTATACCTATTACCATCAATCATTTGTTGCTTTTGTTAGCAGATAAAAAGCTTCATACTTTTTTCTCTCCAATCTGTTTCTGACCATCATCTATTAAACTAATTTCTCTGTATTTCTAACAAATTTTCAGTTTCTTTTTCCCTTTTTATCTGTTGCATATACAAATGTAAACAAATAATATTTTGTTGTGTATTAATAACTGTATTCTGACTTGATTTGTTGATTTTGTTTATAGTATATAATTTATATAGGAAATAATTGTAACTTTGAGTTTGAATTGTAAAGAATACATACATACCTAGAATACTTCTTGAAACAGAAACTTAGCTACTTTTATTTGTTTTACAGTAATTGTTCGGAGTTGTTGGTACTTCACTATGCCTGTAACTACAAGGAAAACCTTGGCAAGAGAACTGGAAGAGAAACTCAGAGTTGCTCTGCAGGACCTGCAAAAGCACAAAGACCTCTCTGATCAGCTTCTACAAGAAAGAGAAGACAGTGAGGTTGAGGTGAACAAAATTGTGTCAAAAAACACTGAACTCAAGAGTGAACTTGCCAGTCTGTACACGGATTACTCAGAAGTGCTCCAACGAAATGAACAGCTACAGAACATTGTACTGTCATTTAAAGAATGTAGTGAGACGCATGAACAGGCCTTGAGCCGTATATCAGAACTTGAATTTGAATTAAGTAAGGCTCAACATGAAATCATGTTGTTAAATTCGACAAAGTTCAATGAACAGGCCGCTGACACCTTAAATTTATATAATGAGCTGGTCGGTAGTGGCATGGAATCAGCAAGCTCCCTGCAGCCTATTGTAACTATTGACTTGACTGATGAGAACACTACATGCAGTCAATTTCCAGTCTTTCAGAGCCATAAGAAAATTAAAAAGTATTTTAAGCTTAAAAAAGTGATGTGGAAGTGCAAAAAACAACTTAAAAACAGGAACTATTTCAAGAGAAATGTGAATTTGGTGAAAGATAAGTTACTATTACAGGAAAATCTTCAAAATAGTTTAGATGAATTAGAAATTACTAAGCAACTGTATGATGATGATACTCTGAGTCTTCGCTCCGAGCTGCTAGAAAAAGAGAAATTATTGCAAAATATTTTCTCTAGCTACTTATCAGCTCAAAACCATCTTAGTGATCACTACAAGGAAGCTATAAGTTTAATGGATCTTGTGACCACCAATGTGGAGAGTGTGAGAAATATTGAGTGTGCATGCTCAAGGTCTCATAGTCAGCCGCAAGCAACCAGAGAGCCCCATTCAATACCAACAATAGCTCAGCCATTAAACAAAACATGCACTGAAGCAGTCCGGGGGGAGAGTCAGGGTATCACCACTAACCAGGATATGGTAACTAAAGTTTTGGTTTTTTCAGACGCAATAGGCAAAAATTTTGGCTCATTACTTGGTAATTCATTAAACTGCTCTGTTAGAAATTACTGCATGCCTGGTGCTTCTTATGCACAGATTGAGGAGAAAATTATGGCTTCTGAAATTGATAAAAATACCATAGTTATTGTGTACTTAGGCCAAAGTTTGGGTATTGACAGGAAACAGTTAATAGCAAGTATAACTTCATTGTTAAATCTTGATGCGTATCAAATCATGTTATGTGCATTTCCCTATTCAGATGCACTGACTCAAAGCCAGAATGAGCATATTCACTCATTAAATACAATTTTATATAATATGACATGTCGTCATGGAGACAAACTTTTATTTTTTGACTGTAATAAATTTATTACTCACTTTATGTTGACTCAGGATAGGATGTACCTACCTAAGAAATATAAAAATTTAATTGCTACTTTGGTAGCTTATAATATTGAGTCGGTTATAGGAAATATAACTAAGTCTAGTTTTGACGCTACAGATTTTAGTACATGTACTAATGTTCAGTCAAACAGTTTAAACTTTTAAGAGAGACAACAGGGAAGTGTTCTGACATAGCACTATACTACCAAAATATAAATCGCTTCCCTGGCAAAATACTTGAAATTGAAATATTCTTAGATAAATATCCATTTGACATATTATGTTTCACTGAAACTTGGCTTAGAGCAGATAAAATGTTATTTAATGTTAAGAATTTTAGTGTGGGTAGTGCGTTTAACAGATCATCTGCAGAAGGAGGAGGGTGTATTATACTTGTAAAAAATAATTTAAAATTTAAAGAACGCCGTGACTTGGTCAGATGTTCTGTCGAACGTGTCTGTGAGGTTGCTTGTGTGGAGGTGGACAGGCATCTCGTGTTGTGCGTATATCGACCACCAACAGATGAAGGTCGTGCTCAAAATTTTACAGAATTTTTATCCACTTTGGAAAATATACTACAGAAAATTTCAAAATGCAAAAAACCCATATTTGTATGTGGTGATTTTAATATAGATATTTTATTGAATACTAAAAATAAGACTGATCTTATTTCATTGTTTAAGTCATTTAATTTGAAATTTCTATTCTGTGAGCCCACTAGGATATCAGACACTTCAGCTACCTGTATAGACAATATATACTCAAACTGTAAGACTAAAGAAAAGTCAATAATGAAGGGTATTAGATCTGATCATGAGGGCCTAGCGATAAAATTTGATGGAATCAGAAAAACAGAGAGGTATGAAATTGAACATAGACCATTAACAACTAGTAGGCTGGAAATACTCAGTACCAACATAGAAGCTAAGCTTGGCATTACAAATTTTTCTCATAGTGACCCAAATGACATTTATAATAGCTTATTTTCTTTAGTAAACACTGAGTTTCAAAAAGTATGTCCAAAAATAAAAAAACAAATAGATGGAAAGTTGAAGTTCGGTGATTGGGCAACAACAGGTATTCGAAAAAGTAGAGATTATTTGTTTGATCTGTATCGTAGGAAAAATTTAACATCTTGCAAACAGTTTCATGATTATGTTAGGAAGTATTCAAAAATGTTCAAATCTGTTTGCTTGTGTGCTAAATCTCTTTTTATTAGAAACAAAATTAGCAAGTCTAAAAATAAAATAAAAACCATTTGGAAGACTATAAATAGTGAAACTGGTAAAAATAAACCTAGAGATTCAACATATGTCTTAACTATTGATAAAAATCAAATCTCTGATTCAATACAAGTGGCGAATATATTTGAAAATTTTTTTTCTACCTTGCCCCTAGAAGCCACTAAGTCATTGGATTCTTGTCCCAATGTAGCAGAAACTATGTTAAAAAATAATTTTCCAAGCAAATCACCGGACTTTTCTTTCAGACACACCACAAGATTTGAAATTATAAAAACATTTCAAAGTTTAAACATAAAGAGTACTGAAGACTTGTGGGGTATGTCAGTAAAAGTGGTAGAGTCTATAATTTACATTATTGCACCATATTTAGAAACAATATTCAATCTTTGTGTCGATAGTGGAAACTTCCCCGATTTAATGAAACAAAGTAAAATCACTCCAATTTTAAAGTCGGGGTCTACATCTGACCCTTGCAATTATAGACCTATTTCCATCTTACCTGTTCTGAGTAAAGTATTCGAAAAAATTATGCTCAAACAACTACTATCCCATTTTAACAAGCATAATTTATTAAATGAGAATCAGTTTGGTTTCACCAAGAGCAAATCCACAACAGATGCAGGTGTTCAATTGATGTCGCATATACTGGAAGCCTGGGAGAGTTCACATGATGCTATTGGCGTATTTTGTGATCTTTCCAAGGCATTCGACTGTGTAGAGCACTGCACTCTGATTCGTAAACTTTCCCACTATGGTATTCGTGGGAAAGCTCTGAATCTTATAGAGTCATATCTGTCAGACAGGCTACAGAGGGTTGGAATAAATGGCAATACTTCTTCCGGGTCATTGGTAAAAATGGGAGTACCACAGGGATCAATTTTGGGACCTTTTCTGTTTCTAACATATATTAATGATCTGCCTTGCATGGTCAAAGATTTCTGCGATATTGTTTTATTCGCAGATGATACCTCTCTGATTTTTAAAGTAGATAGGAAAGACAGTGAACTGACGCATGTAAATAATGTATTATCTAAGATTTGTAAATGGTTTGCCGCTAATAATCTTCTCCTAAATTCAAAAAAGACGAAATGTTTAAAGTTTTCTTTACCAAATGTTCCTTATGTTGAACCAAACATAAAGCTTGGCCCAGATAAACTCCCTATTGACAAAGCGACAGTCTTCCTGGGAATCAAAATGGATTCCACTTTACAATGGGATCCACATATACATGATCTCTCCGGAAGACTTAGTTCTGCTGCATATGCAGTTCTTAGGATAAGACAGTTAACAGACGTAGCTACTGCTCGGCTAGTTTATTTCGCGTACTTCCACAGTATTATGTCGTATGGCGTATTGCTGTGGGGAACTGCTGCTGAGATAGAGACAATCTTTATCATACAAAAGCGTGCAATTCGAGCCATATATAAAATGGGTCCTAGGGAATCTGTGAGGGATCTTTTTAAAGAAATTGATATTTTAACTTTACCAAGTCTGTATATATTTGAAAATATTATGTATGTTCGTAAAAATTTGAGTAAATTTAAATTAAACAGTGACAATCACGATTACAATACTAGGAATAAAGATAAAATAGTGGTGCCAGGTTTTAGATTAGCAAAGACAAATAAAAGGTCCTTCTTAGGTAATTGTGTGCGGTTTTATAATAAAGTTCCCAAACATATTACAACGCTCACAGAAGGGAAATTCAAGTTGCATGTGAAAAACATATTGATTAAAAAATCCTACTACACAGTTTCTGATTACATAAACGACAAAAATGCCTGGACAATTCCGCCTCCGCCAAGCTATTGCCTGTCACCTACATAATTTAAACAAATATTGTAATAACTCTATTATATAGTATGTATGTAACACATTGTTAAAAGATGTTTAAAAGAATGGCCCCGAGTTTCTTGCCCGTTCTTCTCGCAGTGGCTCTATACAATTTATTTGCTGAACGTGGCAGTACAATGTAGAATATTTCAATACTAAAATTTGTAATTGACCTTCATAAGAGCGTCGTAGACGCCTAAATTGAATAAATGATTTTGACTTTGACTTGACTTTGACTTTGATAGTTTTTATCCAACTGCGCAAAAAGAGGTTTATGATTTTGCGCGATAACCGAGCTACTGGACCAATTAGGATGAAATTTGGTTTAATAACGTAATAAAAATAACATAACAACAAAAAATTAAAAATTAATAAAAGCTTATTAAAGTTATTATATTCAAACATTCATTATTATTTTCTTTTCTTAGTAACGTGACTCAAATAGAAGGATTTATGTGTTTAAATAATATATTTTTATTTTGTTCAATACCCGTGCGAAGCCGGGGCGAGCCGCTAGTATACTGATATTAACGAAGTGTTAAAATTAAAAGGCTGTATTCGTACAAGAAACATGTTATTTAAAAACGCTTTTGGTTCTAGCTCTATCGTAATAACGGTAATAGGTACATACAAGCTTCAAACTTAGTATGAGTATAGTCCAATATCTAATGTAGGTACAACAACAAGGACTTCCGTTAAGGATCTTGATCAATATAGAAAAATAACGGTTTCTCATTACATTCTGTGTAAGTACAGAACCCTCGGAGTGCAGAGTACAACTCGCACTTGGCCGGTTTTTTTTATTTTAGAAAATAATACGGGATAACTCACGTGAATAAGTCAGATAGCTTCGACTATAGTTTCAACCACATCCGGTGGTATTTTTCAAGGAGAGCTCGGCACTGTTTTTTATTCTTCATCAGTTACTTTTTATATAAATAAATGTATACACAACCAATACAAAAAGATTTAATTAATTTTACAAAATTACAACGAGAAGAAAAAATTAATGATTGATTTTATTTGTGTTAAACGCAATACACAATGGTAAAATATATATGGAGACATTGAAAAATAAACAAATTGTTTGTGACAACCCTATTATTACTCAACAAAAAGCTGGTTTGTGGCGACCAGCGCTGATCTTGCGTTAGTATAGGGAGGTGACCCATGCACGTATTTACTAAAACGAAAAATCGTTTATCCATATGAATAGAATTATACAAAAAAAACAATTTATATACTATTTTACATTAATAATTTCACTAAATATATGTACTTTGAATAAATTTAAACCACAAGCGGGATTCGAACCTGCAACCTTCCGTCCTTCGCTCTTATCGATTATCAGTCCGTTTGACACTTTCATTTATTTCAATTTAGTCGGTAAACATTTTATCAGTCTGATATTCTTATCGGATGATTGAAAGACCAAGCCGTATAACATTTAACCAAAGACAATGCGAGTAGGATCGTGTGACGAGCACACGTGAGGCCCCACGCAGCGACCCTGGGCACACGTGTGCTCGACGTGGGCACATTCAACCGACACCTTTATACTGTTTTCATCTTTGTCTGCTGATACACGCTGACAGTTCACCTGATAGTCAGCAGTGGCAATTAGTTAGGGAAAGGTAATTAAGCGTTACACGTACAGACCCCTCAGAAAAGGTAGAAGCTGATATGTTTCGGTAAAAAATAGACAACCTTATACCAAACTCAAAACAAGTAAAAAATTAGGCGTGTTACCTCAAAGTATGACGTTGTACAATCATATATTGTAATCTTAATGTAATATGTGATAGATATCATAGGTACAACGAATCAATGTAGTATTTTTTCAGTCCTTTGGCCTTACTGAAGCAACAATGTACTCGTATATACCTACCTAAAAAAATCGTTATGTAATCGATATTTATAACGCTTTTTTAAAGAGATATAGGTATATACATAAACAAAAAAATTATATACAGGGCTTGGCGGATGCGAAGCTTGATCAAAATGCTGGAACCTATATGGCTCAACGATCAAATAATCCAACGAGGTAAACCTGCCAGCATGCTGGGCTCGCTGCCAACTGGTAGTCGGCTAGAGCATTTAGACTGCCTGTGTAACTGCAATGGCTTGCATTTCTATTTTGTTAATAAAATTTAGTAAACAAACTCGTACCATAAGCTTACTATAGCGTAAATTATAAATTACGCATCTCAACATCATACGTAGGTACTTGACAGATAGAATGTGGTCAATATTCTAATGTTAACCACATTATACATGTGTATACGAGTTCAACACGAGTAAGCATAGCTTAGTAGGTACTATCCGGATTACTAATGCGCTAAAAATATCTCAGTACCTCAGAGTACTGAAATACATAAGTAAAATTTATATTATATTAAACAAAAGTAACGTATGCTACAAAAAGTATACAGAAATTGTTGAAATTACAGGTTTGAATCCCACTAGAAGTAGTTTTTTTTTGTAAATCCAAAAATCTTTTATAAATGCTGAATATATTAATTTACAAAACGCAAATGTGAATTTTCTTTCGTTAATATGTATAAACATCAATAGTTATTTGTTATGTAAGGTTGCAATGTTGCTATTTGGCGCAAGTACTTTTATGAAACCTGAAGAAGTAAATGATTCTAGAATTGAACCGCAAGAAAAGCGATTGGTTCAAAATATAGAATCCTGAGAGTCATCATCAGAAACCGGAAGATTTCTACTGCTGAAGAAATGCCTCGCTCATGAACGCCACAAAGGACTGCTATTAGCCGCTTAAACGTAACCAATGGCTACCCGTGACTTTAACGATGTCGTCAGTCCACCTAGTGGTGGCCTGAGAGTACGGAAAGTTTCAAAGGTACAAGATGCAAAATAACTTTGCTGCCGAGCGCAATACTCAGTTTTTCACCTCACTAGGTATAGCGAGGAAAATTCTAGTTGCAAGTTTTTTTTTTGTATTTTCTTTTAATTTATAGCAAAAATTAAAAGTATAATTACTTACTTATTGGTAATTTTTATATTAAATCAATTTTTCTGAAACTTTTATGGAGGTTCGAATTACAAAAACCATTTATCCACGCCAGCGGATAAAAGCACTTTTCCACGCAGATTTGAAATGATATACAACACCTTTCCGAGCTTGGTATAAATATCAATAAAATTATATTTATCTTTATCTTTGGTGAATAATAAATGTCCACTGGCGCTGGTAATAGTTACGTGAAACTCCCTAAATTGAAGGTACATTATTGTCATAATCTGTTATTTTATAATATTAATTTATATAATATAATGTTAATGTGTTATTGTATGATAGTAAATTTAATTAGGTACGTAATATTATATTTTTTTCAAGTTTATTATTATAAAATATTTTATACCTCTGGAGGGTTTATCTATAATTTTCACGCTTGTTGTTGGAAAAGGCCTCTATAACTTTTTCAACATGATTGTACTTAGTAGCTTTGTTCCTACTAATCTATATGAGTATGTACCTAACTAAAAAATAACTAAACGCGGCGCGGCGTAAACAAAGTCCTAATCCTTCAAGTATTGACTCATGCCAGTCTGGTACAAATATAGCTTGGAGTATTCTTCAGACGAGTTTAAATTAAAAGTACTCTATTTATAACAGTTACGCGTCTATGGCTCAGAACTTTCAAGTACTAAACAAGTTATAGTGAGGTATGTAGGTACTTAGGGAAGTAGTGCTAGTTGTACTACTAAGGAGTACGTAGTGAAGTACTAAGTTAGTCCTTAGGAAACAAATATCTTATTATTGTTAAGTGCATACTGAATAGGCTTGCCTGCTTAGTTATTCCTGTTGTAGTTATAGAAATATAGGTAGAAAAGAAAGTGGTAGAAAGAGAACTATAAAGGTCTCAGTTTCGATTCTAAAGTACAATATTGAAGCGCACGTAGCGCAGCTTGCCTATCAACTATAACGGTCATTACTTGGATGGGTGACCGCTATGCTTCGGCCGCTCCCGGTTGTTGTCTAAGGATTGCAGTCATTAGGTATTATAGTATGGTGATAGGACATTTTCCGAATGGTAGGCTTCAGTATAGAACATTTTTCGCTAAGTTCCTAACGATAAATAATAAAAGATATACCTATTTTATACTTAGGTACACATTGAACAGGCTAACATAAATTGGGAACCAAAATTCTTATATAATAAAAATATACTACTAGGTATTAAATGTATGTAACAGTTAGAGTAACTATGTATTAAAGATAATTGAAAATCCAGTGTAAATGTGATTTTATGTAGATATAGAATGGTCATAGAAGGTATGAATGTGTTGTGAAAGTGTGAGTACCTATTTAGATGACGAGCAAAACAACAAAGTTGAGGAAAAAATCTCGTGCTGCCGACACCTATTAGCGTGGAATAAGGACATGAAGAAGAAGAATATCGATAGGCAAGTCTACAAGCCTTTTACCACGATATCATAACTGTAACTTCTAAAAAACATATTTCTTATATGAAGCGTTTTATTAAAATGTCTCCCTAAGACTACTTAGTGAAGGAAGAAGGCGGTTTTTCTTACTAAATAGTTACAAATGTTACAACAATAACTAGGTACCTTTTTAATCCGGTTCTCTATTCAATTGTTAGTATTTTGGATTTGTCGTTTGAAGAACTTGTATCATGCCTGCTTTCAAACAGATCACTTTACAAAATATTCTCAGACAGAGTTTATAAAAACCTCGAAGACAAAGCTCTAGGTGTGGCATTGTCAGTGTCAATGCCGACGACACGTGTGGTGCACGTGTTCTTGAGGTACCATTGTCTGCATCTTACACAACATTCGTCATTTACAACTAGTAAACAATTGCACGAACTATTATGCACTTTGTTTTGTACTATATAGAATTTAAAATTTGTAGCGCTTTTAAATTACAGAATGCTGTAATTTTACAATGTAGTAATTTACCCGAATAATCAAAAATGTACTTTATATGTATTTTAATAAGGTTGTACATTGTAGAGAACACCTATAGGCTGTGGTGGTTGTCTAACCTGGCAGTTACCTCCTCAATGAGCTTTGTGTATTGAAACAATGAACCTGAATTTATAAAACTTTATTTGATAAAGAGACATTGTTTCAACACAAATGCAATTGTATTGTATATATTATATAAATCATACCTTATCTGAATTAATGGCAATCACTTAAACTCCTGTTCCGCAACTACGGGTAAAAAAACCTGTATCATTATTTATTGTATGTGTTTATATAAATAATTACCTGATTATGGATGGCGATACGTTCTGTGATGGAACTAGACGATAAATAAATAAATTACATTTTTACATACGTTTACACTTAACAATAAAATAAATATTAGTGTATCACACTTTAATTGATTCTCATAAAATTAAATAACAAATAAAATCGCTGATATTTTTTTTTACGTCCCAATTATGATAATATATTTTTTATTAAAATTTGAATAAATTTCTTTTTATTACATTATTTAGTATACATACCTACTTATTTTATTCCGGGTTAAAATGAAACTATTTCTTATCTGAAAAAAAATATGAACCTAGTACTTAAGAGTAAAGTTCACGGAGCGCTTTGTCATATTTTAAATAGCTACCAAGTGTTCATTCTCGGTGAAATTTTGTACGCATATTGCTGAGCCTAATTATCTATGCTTCTGTTTTGCCAGTTTTGCGATTTATTATTTATAATATCCATAAATGTCAAAATAACAATTGCCATACAAAACTATTTTTTAATTATTTTATTTAATATTTATCTACTCTACGGAAATTTGGCAAACCAGAAGCATTGATATTAGCCTCAACGATATACATGCAAAGTTTCACCAAGATTGAACACATAATATTTAAAATATGACAAAACTACGTTTGTATGGAGAACGCTCCGTGAACTCTTAATTCCATTCGAATAATGTAAACTCATAATCACATTTCTAACTTTATTAATCAACGTAGACATGTAAGATCTACCTCCTACGTTTATAAAACTACTAGCGCCATCCAGGGACGAGTAGCGGAACTAAAAATGCATTCATGAGTGGTTGAGTACAATACAAACAAATAAAACAACAAATATACCTTTACTCTGATTAATTCTGATCATTCTATGTAACTAATAAATATGTTAAATTTGATAAAGATATTTTTGAATAGTACCTACTAAATACATAGATATAGTTTTGTAAATAGTGCCTAAGGTAAGGTATGTATATAAAATTAATGATCTACCAAGCCTGTTAAATAACAAACTGAATGGCTCAATAATTTGGAAGTATAGTTCCTGCCGACGCGGACGCGCAAAATAAGTTACAGTATAGATGTGTCGTTAGATAGAGACAGGTAGACTTTGAGAAGGTGGAGCGTAGAGCATGTAAATAAACATCTCAAAAGGTCCCACATGAGTCCATTTGAATGGAGTCGAGGGCTATTGTCTCTTGAAGGTGTCATAATATCGAGGACTCGCGGCGACGACGGCAACGGTGTATCGTTATTGTCGGCGGTGGTTAGACACGGCACACGGCGCGAGTCGGCTCTACTAATTAAGTATAGGTGGGGGAGGTGGAGGAGAGTGGCGGCTGGCGCGGCGGGGCGGGGCGGGGTGAGGAGGGGTGGCGGGGACACGCGGGCGGGGCGAGAGGCGGGCCAGCATCATTCCGCCGCGCGCCGCGCCGCAGAAAGCACGTCAGTCCGCGCGCGCGGGCCATGGTCGCGAGAACCGATGAGAGCATGTTCGGGTGCTATGGTGACAGCTACTCGTACCGCCTGTGGAGCCTGGCCAACGTGTGGGGCGCCTGCCGATGTGAGTAGCGCCGCCGGACCGAGGCGCTCGTGCCCTAGTGCCCCATCCTTCACAAACCTAGGACTTTTACCGCTGACGTCAGCGGAGGCTGTGAAATCTCTGTGTAGTACGACGTAGATGCGAATCCGTTCCACCGCGAAGTGCGTTCCGCGTGTTAGATAGCCGGTGGTCAGTGAGGTGTGAGAACTCAGGTGATACTCGATGAAAGTGCAGAGCTCCCTTATGGGAGTTGGCGGTTGGTACGAAAGCTTGGCGGCCGGTTGGCTTGCGGACATGAGGAGTAAGCAGGTCCCCACGTCTACCACCTCTGCCAGGCGGCTCGCGGCCTTGAGTAAGCTTCCTTTCTTTGTTTTTATTTGCATTTAATTTACTCTTATTTATTTATTCTATCACCTTTATCATAATTTTATTCATAAAAATATTTTGACGATATCATTCTTTATTTGTTTCTTCAAAACCTTTAAAAACAATTAAAAGTTCAAGTGTGCGTTAAGTAAAGTTCTATTCAAAAAATACAGCCGTCTTCGTGAATGGAGGCAGGTGAAAATGATATCACCTTTGCGGCATTAAAAATAAAACTCGAGCAGATCTTCATTAGAAATAACCGAGCGTGTTGGTAATCTCCCCTCGTCTCCCTCGGGATATAATTCATCCACTTGAGAATCGGGAACAGGTACACACAGACTTGAAAGAAAGTTTCGTTTATTGAGGGGAGCCCCGCTCGCTTTCACTGTCTTAAATCGTAAATGATTATGTTGTTTTAATTCATTTGCTTTTTCTGTCTTACTTTTATTTCATTCTTCTTCTTTGAGTGCCGCCTGTCTGGAGTGGATAAAATAATAGGGACGTTTGATGCGTTGCGTTTGGATTCGGAAGGGCCACAATGCGTAATGTTTTAGATGAGAGAGTTTGTGGAACGCGGATGAATAAATTAGAATTAAGTTCTTTTTATTACTCTCCGACCATACCTATATTTTTGTAACGTTTGTGTTTTAAATATGACTGTGTAAAATAAAGTATTCTTAATAAGTACAGCACTAGGCATGGGAAATAAATTTACTCAACTATTTACGTTTTTTTTAATATAAGGCGAATAAGAGCATTAAAACGAAACTTATCGACGGTATGTTGAAGTTTCATAACAATTGTAGGCTATATAAGTGAACAGGTAAATTGTGCTTTGACAATATTTACTAATAATATACAACTACAACAAATATTTTAAGAACAGATTAAATTAATCTATAAAATATATATATTATGTAGTGAATACTCCGCTTTCCTGCTTAGTTGACGTGACGTCAGAAGCGGCACATATCATAGCCGGGAAAATCCGCGAAATCTGAACGAAAATTTAATTTTGTAATGATTTCTTTTAAAAAAATATGGTTTTCTTTAAAGTAACGCCTGAATCTATTAATTGTTTATCATTATAATAATTATAGATTTCATAATAAATAGAGAGTTATTACACTTATAGCCGTCTAGGTGGCGACAGATAGGAATACCTAGTAAGCAGCTGGATCTACTTATGTTATATAAGTTTTTTTTTAAGTCTAGTAAGTAAGTAGGTATATTTCTTACGTGTCCTTTTTGTTTTTTTTTTAAACTAAGTAGACGTAGTTATTAAAATGTACCTATTTATTTTTGCGTTGCTATGAATCTTAATAAAAATAATTCAATTTAAGCGTCTACGACGCTCTTATGAAGGTCAATTACAAATTTTAGTATTGAAATATTCTACATTGTACTGCCACGTTCAACAAATAAATTGTATAGAGCCACTGCGAGAAGAACGGGCAAGAAACTCGGGGCCATACTTTAAAACATCTTTTATAACAATGTGTTACATACTTACTATATAATAGAGTTATTACAATATTTGTTTAAATTATGTAAGTGACAGGCAATAGCTTGGCAGATGCGGAATGGTCCAGGCATTTTTGTCGTTTAAGTAATCAGATATTTATACCTTTATTTATCTGCTGTAATGATAAGAATACTAGTATAAATAAAGTAACGAGTACACAATATTCCAAGCAAAGATATCGTTATGAATAAAGACTGCATTAAAACTAGAGATAAAGATTATTTAATGACGCCTAATGTAAGCGTACAAAGCAAACCGTTCCCAGAACCGATAAGTAGCGTAACCAAACAGCACCTAGTTAGTTACCTAGTCTAGGTAGGAACGTACAGCCGAAGCCGCTAATGATTTGTTTGCCGTATACTTACAAAATTAACGGCCGCGCAGAGAACTTGAACCGTTCGATTTGTTAATCACTTACAAACAGAGATAAGTCCCCTACCGCAGTGATTTCTTGTACTGTGACTCAGATACATCCAGTGAATCATCCGGTGATGGTTGTGATTTTTGTTGTTTTCCCTTTTACCTTCTATCTGAATCAGAGAGTAGGCACTAAACATGCACATCTAATGGAGCTTTGCTGCCAGTGAGACTTGTTCTAATATTAGAAAAGCTAGTCTAAGTTTCATGTCATATTAAATATATTAACTTCGTTCTAAAAATCCTTATTTAATTTATAATATTTAAACCACAATATGGTAGGTAGTTATTATCAGTTTTATTGTTTTGTAATTGTTATTATTCTCGTAAATTACACACTGAAGTTACACGAGGAATATGGGTAGTATACCTACTCTACTCTACTATTAGCAGCATGTGTAACCTACGAGAAAAGAACGGGTACGGTTTCACACTTACATAATTTTGACAGTATACTTATGTATATTTTTAATTTTAACCAGGTACCTAATTAACTACCTTCTAAAAATTGTAATCTAAATGTTACGAAAAAACAAATATTAGTGGAACCCAGATAATATTTTGATCAATTTAATACTTAGATATACACTTACCTGTAATTATGTACTTTATGTAGCATTATTGGTTAAATGCTACACACATACTATTCCAATGCATATAAGTACCTACTTATAGGATACGGATATATTAATCAAAAAGATATATACTTATACATTTTAAATAATATAAATCAGTAAAGTTTTATAAGAGACCTAAGCAGGTACCTACTCTATAAATGTGCACTTATTATGAAGTAGGACCGTGAACAGCCACGATATGGAATGAAAAACAGTAGGTATGGAATGAAAAACAGTCAAGCAACAATGATTTAAAAATGTTCTATTTATGTTCACTAATATTTGGGTACGATGTAGTCAATCGATCATTACATATGTATACAAATATGTAAGTACATAAATGATAATGAAAATAATTATTCTCTTAGTTATTAAATTGATATAAGTAATAAATCAAAATATAACAGAATTGCTGTCGTAAATAATTATAAATTCACCCATCAATTTTCACAATAAATATTTTAGTCTATAAAAATGTAACATTAGTAGGCGTTTAGTATTGTTTTAATTTAAAACATTTAAACGTACCAAATATGTGTATACATACAGAATATGTATACTTTATTCCTGCAACATAATAAACAAAGGAATGCGTGTTCTTAAAAACAAAGTAACCGCGAGGTCAATATAGGTAGGTTACACTGCCTAGATAACAGAGCTAACCGCAAACGTATACTTGTACAGGAACGCCTGAACATTTCAATAATAATTCTGTCAATATGGAATTAGTTTACAACATGGTGTCTTTGCGGGCGGAGTTTTTTCTTGGGCAGTTCCCCCCCTCCCGCGGCGCCAGCGCGCTACCTCCCCGCGGGCGCACAGGTGCGACCAATCATAACACGAGCGGCGTCGCCGACGCGTCGGTGTGCCCGATCACGATCAACAATCGAACTGTTATACTTATCTCGTGGACACAGGTGCATATGTGTGCGCGATAATTAACAGGCAATAGGCCCCGCGGTATACTTGTGTGCGTGGGCAGGTTTTTTATCAGCGGTTAACGGACGCACTCTGCTCGTAGAGATTACTGCAGCCGATAGTTGTGTGTGTAGGTGCCCATCCGCTCCACGGCCCACCTAATGACCGATACGTACTATGTGTCGTTCTAATTATAATGTTGATCGTCGTCGGTTAGCTTCCGATAGTTTACCTACGTGTCGGTACACTGCCAATTTTAACACATTAAAGTTAATGGCCTTGCACCTATTGGACTCATTTCAGAGCTCTATGACACTTCGTTTTCAAGAGAAAGTTTACATTTTTATTAATTGGAAATTTAATGGAAAAAATATTAGCATTTCGTTCCCAATTGGGAAGTATAGTAGTTGCTTTAAGAAAAGAAACGGGACAAGGATCTTAAATATTTAGGTATAGACCGAGATAACGTAACAGGGCAACACCGACTAAAAAGATCATTGTATTGAATTTATTAATATAAATTGTGAACTTGGTAATTGAGTATTATCGGTACCGCAAGGTAATGTGACACACAGGAAATATAGTCAGGTATATACATTTTATGAAAATTAATGAAAAGGAGTATCTACTTACCTAAGGGAGAGTTAGACAAGAAGGTCATATATAACTTTGATACTTACATTGTATTTGTAAGTACTTACGAATGATAAGAATTTATTCCAAGAGTTTAAAACACTCGCTTAGTACCCAATTTTATAATTGTCGTGTATTTAGTTATTTAATTAATTATGTAGCTCTATATACCTACTCTACCTTAGATATACTGTTGTATATCTAAGGTAGAGTAGGTATATAGAGCTACATAATTAATTACCTTATCTGGCAGGGGGCGTTGGAATATAAATATAAAACTTTAACAGGATTTCTCATCTATTACGATTAATAGTAGATTTTGTAGATAAAACGAAAGCGAGTATAGAGAGAGAGTTATTTGAAATGCTTCAAATAATTATGCAAGTAAAATGAATACCTAGCAAATTTATATCATACAGGTCCTACATATAAATTAATTGTTACTGTCTGTATTGACAAATTATTAGGACAAATATATAAACATACAATAATTTTTCCATACGAAAATATTTCTTTGAATGGACAGTTTACATCTCTGTTCGTTATTACTAGCGCCATCTAGCGTTGAGTAGCAAAACAACCTTAGTTCTGAACATCTTTTTTTTGTCCATGAACTGGGAATTAACGTTTTTATTTTAACATAACTTATTTGTTAATTAAATAGTTAGTAGTTTTAATATCTAAATTAAATAATCAGAGTATAAATATAGCGCCCGAAATAGTTTTGAAGTCGTGGATTCACATGATAATACAGAAATACCTACATTATCGTAACCTTTTTGTTATAGTAGCTATAAGATACTTTTTCAATCAGAGGTACTCGGTCTTATATCATAATAAATATTAACAAACGCCTACCACAATGCTTTTACTTACACCACACAACCAAAGTACCTAATAAAGCCTTTCCTGGCAAGCATGTAGGGTTTTTCTACTAATAGTCTAGCTTTTATGATCTCGGGATCTGGTTGGTTTTTATAAAAATATTCCTGTGCCATAATTGCTCCGTTCTAGGAAAGTATTTTCTAAATGTTTGTAGAAAATCGTGAAATTATAATATCTAGTACCTATTGCCAGGAAGAAAAACAATCTTCGATTGGCTCATGTTCGTAGCAGTAAAACTGACATTTTGAACCGGAACAAGCACGCCATTGTGTCATAATTCAATAAAAAAAAACTGAAACACCAACCTACTGAAGGAGGTACGTAGGTACTAAACTCATCTTTCCATACATCCCAAAATAACCATTTCCGAAAATTATTAATATTCAAAAGGTTGCCTTGGGTAATATTGCCCGTCGGCACATATTGACAAAATAAATAAAATAAAGTACCTACTTACTGAAAATTCAAATTGAAGGTTCAAATATTGTAGACTCCATAAATTGAGTAAGTAAATGATTTTGACTTTGATAAGAATAATGACTGATACTCGTAAATTGTATTGTATCATAGGTAGTCTAAAGACACATCCTATGTCGTTAGTTAAATTTTAAAACTTAGGTATGTACATGTAGGTATGATGCAAAAAATGTTTTTAAGATATAGGTAAGTAACCTAGACAATTTACAGTCGTACGATCGTACCTAGAGCACTGAATAATGAATAGTACTTGGTTTGGTAATAAACAAGTGTACAGTTTGATTATCTAATAAACTACCGCAGTGTAGTTGCGGTTATCCTTTTATATAACAAACGCCATTAGGTAATTATAGTGGGTACCTAGGTACTCCTCTATTATTCTATACACAGTAGTATTGAACGGTAGTGTATATGCTCTTTGATGGAATATACCTATGCCCTCCGTGTCAGTGCAGCACTAAATATTAAGTAAGCCAGTAAATATTAAGTACGACACCATAGGCCTGGCGACGATACCTCTACAACATATAACTGTATAGGTATCGTTATCAGTAGGTTTTCGGTTTATGAGGCCGTATTTCCTAAAATTCAATACCAGTGTCGGATAGGGAGCACGGAGAGCGCGTATCGACACGGCTACCGTGCCGGCGGACGCGCGGTCGCACTAATTAATACGTCGCGTTGTTTTGCTCTTTATTATATTTGATTTACGGCACACGGCCGCCACACGGTGCTTTTAAAAACGACATTACGCTCGCAAACCGGCCGTATTACCGAAATAACCGACTCCGAATTGAATTGTAGCCGCCATGTTTGTTTTTATAAAGCGAACGCGCCCGTTAAGGTGTCCGCGATCATTTTAATCGCCAACAATGTGCTACACGGATAATTGTTTTATATCCAATTGGGGTTTACGATACGAGCGCCTACTACATTCGGGACGTATTTATTGTTGTTTCGAACGTTCGCGCAGATATTGTCTACAGTTTATCATTTCCAATTGTATCGTTTTCAAATTAACATCACAGTGGTGTGGAGTCCGACGTTAAAACATCAATGGTGGTTTACTTATTTAAGAAGAAATGTTATGAAAATTATCTGTAAGCTTGTAATTTGCTTGGCCAATAATAACGAACTCTTCGCTGCGTGTCCTGCGATATAGTAGTACCTACCTAATATCCATATAATATTCTTCATTTGAACATCTTTAAAATGCAATATGACTGTTTGTTCTTCTATATGCTTTAATTACTGAACTGGTTAACCTTAAATTTGGCACGGGTTTAATCTGCATGGATTATCCTTCTGTTGGCTATCTTAGAAGGCTACTATGATAAATAATGCACTGAATGAGCAGCATTCCACTACTCGTGTTGGCGTAAGGTGTTGCTGGACATGAGGTGCACAACAACCTATATTAACGGCCTTATTAACTTAAAAGTAGCGAGTATACTAACAACAATAGTCTTGGAGGGTTATTGTTTGGCAGGGACTCAGGAGGCCGATCATAAAACTGAAGCCATACCTAACTGTAATGTTGATACATCACGTCCTCGTGTAGTTCTCAATACTGTTAAAACATATTGCATTTACCCTACACAAGGGTATGTAAATGATGATAGCCCGTATTCTAATTATCATTACGATTAACACCAAATTGCAACTGGACGATGTGTTGGGTGGGCTAGAGATTTACACTGTACCTATTAAAAAGGAATGGATAAAAAAAAATTCAGTATGTAATTTAGTTTTATAGGCTCATTAGTCGTTTTGTTTGTGTGCAGTCCGTCCGGTTGCGGGCGGCGCGGGAGCGGGTGGAGGCGATACGAAGCCTTGCGAGGAGGAGGAGGAGCGCAGTGGGTCGCCGCTGGGTCCCGGCGGGCCCTACTCCTGCAGCCAGTGCCGCGGCGCCTACCCCACGCGCGATCAGCTCGAGCGGCACGAGACCCTGCACTCGCCCAGCACTCAGGTGGATAACCTCAAATATGTCAGTGAAGACTTCATAACGCTTTACAGACCATTCCATACATCCCCACACAGCTTTTGCCTATATTGGTACCACACAATATTATGAAGCTTTGTATCATTTCAATCAAAACAAAAAGTGAGACGGTTAAAAATTGTTTATTTATAAAACTTCCATGAATTCAGTATTTTTAGAAGCACTTTTAGTAATTACATTAGTATTGCTTACTTTTATACCTATATAGCTAACAACATCGTTTCTATTGTCCATAGACATGCAAGATATGCCACAAGAGCTTTGCGAACGTCTACCGGCTGCAACGGCACATGATCAGCCACGACGAGAGCGCACTGCTTCGCAAGTTCAAGTGCAACGACTGTGATAAAGCGTTCAAGTTCAAGCATCATCTTAAAGAGCACCTCCGAATACACAGCGGAGAGAAACCTTTCGAATGTGCCAACTGCGGGAAAAAGTTTTCCCATTCGGGCTCTTACTCTAGCCACATGACCTCCAAAAAGTGTCTCGTTATGAACCTTAAGATGGGAAGAATAAAACCGAACAATCCCGCTCTCAACCCTGACCGCAGCCCTTCGCGAAAGCGAGCAAATGCAATGGTTGCATCTCAGTTGAATAATAACATAGCACCCAATGGCAACTCCTTTCTGCCCATTTTGCCAAAATACAACGAGGCTGCGGCTTTTTTCGCGACCATGTCGCAGGAAAATAATTTCCATCGTCCACATTTGGGGCAGCCAGGAATGAATCCTTTCTATATGCCCCCGGGAATGCCGCTTAGCCCAGCAAACGGTATAGCCCCATACAGCTTCCCGGCTTCGCTCAGTCAACTCTTTGAGCAGATAGCCACGTATCCTCAACGCAAGATTGAGAATCCTTCTAGTCCAAAGCAAATGAGCCCACCTCCTGCTGATCCTGAAGATTTAATCGAAGAGGTCACAGAAGACGATGATAAGCGGTCAGATGGGAGCGCAGATCTAGTTATGGATATAGAAGACGACGAAGCTGTAACTATAAAGAAAGAAAAAGAAGATCGTGATAATGATGGGAGACCACCTTCTCATAATTACGAATCCGTCCCTTTAAATAACAACAGCAACGATACTCGTAATAACCAAACAGGGTTTGAAACGATACTAGAATCTGTTAATGCTTCAGTAACGAAGCATTTCTTCAGAGCAAATATGGAGAAACTTTCTCCTGTTTCTGGCAACACTTACCCCAGCAGAGAATCACCACCAACTTCTCACATAATTGTAAAACAGGAACCAGATTCTGAAGATACAACCCACCGCTGTTTAAAATGCAATGCTACTTTTTGTAATAAAATCGATTTATTAGATCATGAGAAAATGTTGTGTGGAAGTCTTTTCAGGAAACATGAAAGTTTGGCAGCTCAAGTGGCTGAAACAGTAGCATTAAATAGACTTGAAGCAGAAATGCGGGCTTCGATACAAAGTGGAGTTAGTGCAAGTGAAGATGAAGACTTCAGTAGAGAGGAGCGTGACGATAAGTCTTCGATACATGACCTTGATAGAAAGATTAGAGTCCGCACTGCACTCAGCGAAGAACAGCAAGCTGTCCTAAAGGAGCATTACATATTAAACTCAAGACCTAATCGCGAGGAATTCAAGAGAATAGCGCAACAGATCGGCCTTGATAATAGAGTAGTGCAAGTATGGTTTCAAAACCATAGAGCTAGAGTTCGAAGAATGACTCAAACGTCGTCATTATCCGATCAACCATTGGACTTGTCCACGAAAAAGTCCAATCCGTCAGTGACGTCTAGTCCGTCACCTTCTCCACCATGTAGCATTTCAGTAACACATTCCGATTCTGAGGAAGCAGTAAATTTGAGCCAGAAATCCTCGCGCAGCACCACACCGCAACGCCCTAACTATGCGAGCACGTATCCACATTCCAATTGTTCCTCCTCTTCATTTACTGATTTTCGACTTTCACCATCTCCAGGTGAAAATTTTATCGGACAGAGGCGTCTGCTACCACAAAAAGTTAATCCCATGATGCCAATGGATAAGCTACTTCAGTACAACGATATGGCGCGATCTCCTATTCTTAACATGCATCTGTCGGCTGACATTAGCCGACAAGGATCGAGTCCGTCGTATGATCGACGTACATGGGAAGAGATGCAAGCGCCCAATGACTACGAAGATGAAGCGACAGTACTTAAAAAGAGCAAGCTCAAGGGAAATGATTTTAAAGAGACCGAAGGACAATTCGTCTGCAACCAGTGTGACAAGACCTTTGTGAAACAAAGTTCTCTAGCCCGACACAAATATGAACATTCAGGTGAGTTGGAAATGCTGAAATGTATAAACTAAACTAAACAATAATACTCAAACCATACAACCTAAGGTTCAGTTTGTGTTGAACCTAAAAAGTATGTTGGTACCTACTATGACGTTCACTTTGTAACTATTTAAGGTCGTACTTAACTATATTATGTATTGTCCACAGGTCAGCGTCCATATAAATGCGTAGAATGTCCCAAGGCATTCAAGCACAAACACCACCTGACCGAACACAAGCGCCTGCACACCGGCGAGAAGCCCTTCCAATGCAGCAAGTGTTACAAAAAGTTCTCCCACTCCGGCTCCTACAGCCAACACATGAACCATAGATTCGCCATTTGTAAGCCGTATAGGGACTAAGCGGCAATCATACTTCTCTACTGTACTTACGATTCTGGAGCGAAGCTCGGTCGATTGCGAACTTGTAAAGGATGTGTATGACGCTATGATAGTGAGACTAAATTACAAACGAGCGTAAGTCACCAGGAGCTCTTAGCTAAGCAGCTAGCGGCCACGTCGAGCAGCTAGTTACCTCAGCGAGTGTTATTAACGAAGGAACGCTTCTCACCCGCATAATAATGCTCATAATAATAAAGTATTCATCGCCCGGTATTTTCGTTTCAAACATAACTTAAGGTCTTTGCTCAACGTCATATTTTTATACGGTAGGTGATAATTTGAATTTTCTATTTATATTGTAGAAGTGCCAAATATACAAAAAGTGCCAAACAATTATACCAAAAATTTATTGATTTTTATGTTAGATTTATATTGAATTGTGTAATATTTTATGTGCTAAATCCAAAGGCCAGTACCTGTAACATAATACTCCAGAGTAATGTTTATTTTATGTAATGGCTATTAACGCTAAATGTAAGTATTGTATATGAAATAAAATGGATTGAGCAGTCCATCTTTATAAAATTTCGTATTTAAGTGAAGGTATTTCAATGTAAGTAATTATTTTAGGAATACAATAAAAAAAAGCAATTGCAACACTCAATGCAACATAATTTATAGAAACATAAGATTTCCAAGACGTGGACGTCTTTTGTGATGACAATATAGTAGTGCTATTTATAAAATGTTTATAATAGTATGTCTTCTTCTTGATAACTTTATCCGCTCACAAAACAATACGTAATAAAATGTATGCCGTTTGATGATAGTGTCATTTTCGAGAACGCTCTGGCCTTCCGGTAAAATAATACGATTCGTGGTATATTAATGTTTTACTTAAATGACGCCAAAATTTGGAAAGGTTCCATTTGCTAATAAATTCTATTGTCTGTTATGAAAACATTTAAAATTATACTAAGCTTGTATTGTATCAATAAGTGTTTCGATAGATTCAATCTTAATTAAGTTTTAAGCATTCCATAATACTCGTATGGGATCTCTGCTGTGTTTAAAAAACTATTTCGATTTAGTCCAATGATAAGCATCGTTTAGTTAGGTTGTAAATAGTACCTAGCTGTAAATATTAGGTAACGATTTATGTGTAAATAAGATCGCTTTGAAATTATTACTAACAAAATATGGTGTTGCAGAATGCCACGGTTTCGACGCAATGAACACGACGACAATAATGTAGCTACATCTGGCTATTGAAATGCAATAGGATAAAGATAAATAATATTATGATAAACGTCTAAACATAATATATATTGTATCTGGTAGATTATAGATAGCCCTTGTGGTTCCAGAAATGATATACTTAGAGGTACATCAGCAATCTCGTTAACAACAATTTGTATAATGTTGACACCCTTCCTTTCCTTTGAAAAGATTACACAAAATATTAATATAGTTCCATGTACTTAATTTGATTCATTGTCATATTGATCATCGTGTCAGTAAACTTCATAAAATAGTCTTCATTAAGTTTTAATAGACAAAAGATCATCGAAGAAAATAATCAATAAAATGTAATTAGAGTGAACTGGGCTACATTGAAAAGATAGATATATTTTTTTCCATTTTATTATAGCAGTATGTTTAGAACAGAAAGTTCCTAAGCAAAATACATATAAGAAATACCAAACGATTACTTCTATTTTATTCATAAATTTAACTAAGTACTTAGGTAAAATAAATTTTGAAAAAGGGTTTCCAATCAACGAATTATAGTTAAATATTGCAATCAGTATATTTATAATACTTTTCGCAAAGTATAAATAGTATGAACGCGTCATTACAGTATTTGAACTATTTTCATTCTATCATGCAAAATAGGTCACCAAAACGTATACAATTCTTGGTAGAAATATTTTGTGCAACAGTATTTATAATGATTTATAATTTGTACACGAGCAGAAAATTTATTGCTAAGATTGACTTTGTCTCATTCTTTATCCTACTCATCGATTTGGTAAAAAGTGAATTTTCTGATTGGGCTTCAACATATTGACTATTAAAACATTGTTGTCAACAACAAAACTTAATTATAAACTAAGGATTTATCTCTAAAATATAATAAATCGGTGAAAATATATGTAGGTGATACCATTTTGACTAAATAATATGTTATGTTTAACTATAGATTTATATATAAGGGAGTTCCAAATTGTCCGGTGGGCTAGATAAACCAAAGATTAGTTATGTTGATATGCAAGACGTGGACACCTGTATTATATAACGGTCCCGGTTACTCTTACTTATTACCTAATGTATGTGCCAAATATATATACATATATTTTATGCTTTGATTAGTTTTTAGTATAAAATTTTATTTTTGGAATTATTGGTCGTTTGTTAGATATTTGTACTATAAGTAGTACCAATATTGCAGATAAAGTATTTCGTCTTCTTTTGTAACTTCGTAACATAGTTATTATAGCTGTAACTTATTCGAAAGTGAATTCCTATTGCCATAATAAAATTGTGTTTGTTGTATTTGGTAAAGATTGTGAGTTCAAATGGACACGAGTGGTAGATATGGATGGGTGCGGACAATTTGTTAAATTAAGTACTCTAGATTGTTAAACTTACCCATAGATTAACATGTGTTAAAATATTGCCTATATAAATTATAGTAATTCATTTTAATTGATATTATAATGTATATTGAATTTATGAATATTAAAAATATATATATTGACATTTCAATGCACTGCACTGTTTTTTATTTATTTGTAAGAGCTGTATGTTCCTGTAGGTTCCACTCTCTCATTACATCAATTTGAGTCATTAAAATACCTAGGTAGCAACATACACCAACATTACATATATGTCCTTCTCAAAATATATGCTGATTATGGGTGTCACGTTATATGTATAAAACAATCACTTGGTTATAAACAGTTTACAGTTAACTCTTATTGTTTTATATATTGCAAAAATGAATTCGAATATTGAGTGTGTACTTTAACACTTTTACGATGAAAGGGCTGAACCGATTTGAAATGAAACTTTTATTCTAAATAGTTTAGGTTCTGGATTAACACATTGAATATTTTTTATCATCATCATCATCACTTTTCATTATTCTCTAAGAGGCTGAAACCGCGGAGCGCAGTTATTACGCCGACCGTGAAAGTTTAAGGCTGTACTTAGGTTCCAACCAAAATGTCCAATGGCTGCCCTACATTGCACTGACTATAAGTATCTTAGAAGTTTCCAACGTCTGTCCCCAAGCGACAAGAATAGGTACCTTCTGGAGTAGCGTACGAGGGACGAAGTCAGTCGCGCCACTCCAGAAAACTATATTAATCTGATTTAATATAGTGACTTAAGAAGATTTAAGCAGTAGTATCCCAATTCAAATACATTTGTTTCAGGTAAAATAACCCATAAATCCTTTCAACATGTATCAAAATGAATAAAAAATTAAATAGTAAAATTATGATGTGGTCAGTTACAAAAATATGTCAAAGTAATACTGCGAAAATTTTAATATGAACTAATAATAATAAAATTAATGAATAAACAATGTCACGAATGAACAACAATCTGTTCGCGCCTCCGCAAACATTCCTGAGGCACTGCAATACCGGGGCAACCCCAACACCGCTCCCGCTCTGAACGCATTATTGTATTGGACGCGGAGGGCACCGTAGCTTTTTTCCGTGTAATTAGCCCACAGGCTGCACGATGGAAATCACTTTGGATTGCTTCGCAGGAGAGATCCATGATTCAGATCCAAATTGAATCATTAGATAGTGAAAGCTAATGCGAAGGCATTTGATTTTATTGCGGTGAAGACCGCTGTTATTTTCAGAATTGTCGCCTATGGGTGAAATAATACCTATCCAGTTACAGGTACAAAATGTAAGGCCTGGTTACCTAACCATAGCATAACATATTACCTAAGGCAGCTGTCATTATCCTTGAAATAACATTTGAGATTCTGCCCGTTTACAATTCTCGATCACTTCATACTTACCACAAATAATAAAAAGCAGCCAAGTGAGAGACGGACTAGAGCTAATGAAACAATGAGAATAACTGGAAAATCCATAACGATTTTTAAATATATAGCAAGTATTATACATACTTGGTGTCCAAAGCGCACCAGGCTAGTTTTATTTTTCTTTGCAACGACGAAAAGGCAGAATGGTAGTTCTAGTTTCAGTTTTCCAGGCCTTGTCGCTATTTTCCCGATTTAAGTTTCTCCCCGAAAAAATAGGTGTATAAAAACCTTGATTGATTAGGTGTATAAAAGCCAAACATATTCGGGGACAAACCATACGAATCCAATTTGGAAAATAAAATAAAAACAATATGGTAGTAGTCACTGAGTGACGTTGACATTACTCTGTCAGACGATAAACATTTGCAAAGATAGTTCTAACCACAGACCTAGGATTTTTTCGCTGTACATCCTAAGCCTATGGTTCTAACTAATGCTCTGTTCTCTGAATAAGGAATACTTTCCTACAAATATATATTTGTATTTTCTTGGTAAGTGCAATTACTTGCTTACAAGAACCCCGTCACCCCGTGACCACGATCACTGCAAAGTGTTTGAAACGTCGCTCGGGACATAAATAATAATAAATGTACGCGATATAAACGTTAATTTAATTTTAAGTTGTTTAATTAACATTAGTCGTCTTCAAAAGCTGCCGATATAGTTTTAAGGTATCGGTGATTAATATGACACACAGGAATAAAAACACCGAGCAAACCTGCGGGCTTGTTATTATATTAGCCCTAACAGACAACGCCTTTCGCTCCCTCTCAATAGCTTCATCATATTTCAAGCCAGCGGTTACAATATGCCCGAGATACTTAAACTGTTCAACCGTGTTAATAGCGGTACTGTTCAGTTCAATGGATACGGTATCCGGACATTTGCCTCCCCTGGCTCGAAAGACCATGTATTTGATCTTCTTCGCATTATAGACCAAGCCATGAGCGCACGCATACTCTTCACATACCGCCAACAACTCCCTCAAGCCACAGACCGAGGCACTCAGCAGACGAATACGTCATCAATATGGCAGCAGACATGAGTTCTGCTGACTTGCTCAATGAGGCCGTTGACGTACAAATTGAAGAGTTTCGGAGACATCAACCCTCCCTGCCTCACCCCACCAACTCGTACGGCTCCGACAGCGCCTCCGACCATCGAACGACATTGACCTGGTTTGATTACCAGTACTTAAAGATTTTTATTAGTTCTATAGGCATGGAGATGTCGGTTAGCTTTTGCCACAGGATGTCACAACAAACCAGGTCAAATGTCCTCGAAGGGTCAAGGAATACTGCATACACAGGAGTACTTCGGTCCGTGTAGTACTTGACCATGTAGTTTCGGTCCGTGTAGTTTCTTTATTCAGTGTGTCATTTGTTGGATCATGGGTTTTTGGTGGGACTTCCTCGATATTCATCTTGTAGGTAAGTAAGCGGAGCGGCGCCGGCGCGGCATAACAAACGACTGTGTTAAAAAAACAAATCTTCCCGGGGTTAGGTAGATAGCGGAGAAGTTTTCACAAATATTTAAAAAAAGTAATTAAGTATGTTATTTTGAGATTATCTCAATAACACACATAATATAATGATTACTACCTCTCAGGTTCAAAAGTTATAATGGAAATGTAAAATTGTAACATTCTCCGCAAACTATATCGAAATGACAGTGACAGCGACATCACCTATATTTTCGTTGTAGTTACTGTCAAACGCACTCGACTCGACGTCAGCAACTCAGTGTAGCCAGTTTCGTCCCTTCGGGGCATAGATCTGGCCCTTTTTAATAAGACTACCCAAAAAAAAGGAGAAATGTTTTCAGGTTTCAAGTATGTTTGTATGTATGTTTGTTAGTTTCTTTATTCCAACTTAACTTCTTAACGGCTTAATCGATTTAAATGTAATAGATGTCGTTAGATTCTTCTTAATAGCGCAAGTGGCACTAGGTATATGAAAAAAAAACTGACTGATTTTAGACGCCATATTGTGAGATGATGTGAGACTAAGATGAGATTTTTTTTTCTTCCAAAATCATCGTGTGTAGTATAAAATGAAGGGCTTTATAAGGCAATTCCATAAATATATATAATTTGCAGTTTTACTTTCAATGGAACGATGAAACTTTTTTAATAATAAATAATTTGCAACTGGGTTTTTTATTTTTTCGAATTATTTTGTATTTGCCTTTTTTGTGAGAACCCTGATAATAATGATATAGCCCCTTGCACTGAGCAAGTAATATTTTAGGCCCTTGCACCAAACGTAGCCCTAACTTGCCACCTAACAAACAAAAACATTGACAAGCTAGGAACAAAAAGAAGTTTAATCAAATATTATCAAAAATCAAACCCACGCAATTACTTAGAAGCATTATGAAAAAGCTCCAAATACGAAATTATTGTTTTTTTATTGCAATTTTTTCGGTCAAATAGTATGAATAAACAACAATATTTGGCACCTACATAGTAAGCTTTATCTCAGCTGTACAAAAAAAAATAACTACTTATATCTGTTCATTTTGTATTTCATAATATTTGTACATATCTAGTCTATAGTAAATTCGATCTAGCTAGCCAGTAAAATATTACCTAGTTGGCAACACCACAGAAGTCACCCAAAAAAAGAAGTTGAAGTTGGTTTCCTAAGTTTTTAGTTTTTACATTGCCTTCGTTATTTTGTTTAAGAAATCGATATGAAATAAAATAGAGTGAAAAATTACAATTCAGCCAAAGCTAGCAATAAGTTTTAATATGGGTGGTAAGACTAAACAAAGTCAAAGAACCAAAAATAATGCCCGGGTAAGTCGAATTCACTTTGTTTTAACGTATTACAATGAATTTTGGATGTTTCCAAGGTTTCTTTGCTATATATTGTAAGTGTAATTGTAAATTTAATAAGAACCAACAATTTTAGTGTTTCGTAAAGTTGAATTACTAATGTTTTGATCTTGGTGCAATGCCAGCTAAACAGTGACGCGCTTGCTAAGTCCTATTATTGTGGGTATTATATACCGATTTATAAAGATTTAAGACATCCTTCTTACCATAAAATGCTTTCTTAAATGAGGAGTTCCGAAACTAAAACCGGTAAATCCGTTATTAGTCATAAATATTTTAGAAATTTTGTCTACAATCACAATACCCACTTACATTTTCTTAGGTACTCTGATAGTGGTAAAATCCAAGTCAAGAATTGACTAAATCTGACGGTAAAGATGTGCAGCCGAAACTATATCCAACAGATACACGACATTTTTTATTTTTCTGGCCAGGAACCTATTAATCCTATACAAAATATTGAGGATTTATATCTGTTTGGATTATTTCCTGTTAAATTTGATTATTTTTGTAAACATTATTGTTGTGATTAAAATACTGGGGCATGTTCAGAACCTCTGAAGGATGCATTATATTCTGAAGGAACTTATTAAAGTATTAAAACTATGAAATTATTAAAAGGATTAATATTTTTTATTTTAGTATTATTTAAAGGTTCAATATTAACTGACATTACTTTGACAGTTGTTAATGATAGAATTAAAGGCAATGATATGCATATTGCAGGTAATGGTGGTATTATGCTTTTCAAATACCATAAAATGTATATATATTTTACTACTTCCCTGCAAAAAAAAACAGAACGAACACCATAAAACAGATAATTACTTTAAGATCAATGTCGATATTTGAGGTTATATAATAATAATAATAATAACCAGTCTTTCCGCACCTACTAGCAAGTTGAAAAACAACCCAACAACTACACTCTGAGGCTCTCAACGTAGCCCTGCTTTTGTTACACCAACACTATGATTGTGTTGATTGCTATGACATCTGTGGTCAAAATAGTTATGTGTTTTGGAATGAGAGACATGAAGAGGATACTTTTAACCCATTGATATCGGCAATAATGATAACAATAGAATCTCATTCATAAATTGGCCATAGTGGGTCAGCCAATGCCAAGGGATTAAAGACCATTTTGTTACTGAAAGATTGGCGGAAAAGTAGAAATAAAATATTTGATCAATCCCTCTAAAACTTCGTTGATGACTGCACACAAATTCTTACTTGAAAACTGAAACTATGTATCTCTTTTACGAAAAATATACCAAAAATTTAAAAATTAATAAGCTGTTATATATTGAACAAAAAGTCATAAATTAAATGTACAAACTGGAATTTCATTGGTTGATCAGATTTACTTAATTACCCTGAGACTTGTGTAAATCCCATTCTCATTATTCAAGTGGTTTTTGAAGTACTCATCATTGCCTATACTATGAAAAAAAAACGTATTACTCTATGATAACGGAAAGTGAGATGAAATACTTAGCATTACGTGGATTCACTGTGCGGGTGCCGGGTCCATAGCGTTGCAGAGGAAGAGGCTAGAGGGGCCTGGGACTTGCAACCCAGGAGTAGGGTCAAGGGGCCCCTTTAGGATGTCATCGATGCTCCTCTTTACCACTCGAGCCTCCTCCCCTCCCTAACCAAATTTGGTAACATCCTACTAATGCCGCCTTAGATACACATTTTAGGATCGAAGATACGGTTGTTTTTGACGGGCCAAGGTCTTTAAGTAGGTTATATAGGGGTTTTGGCTGGTATACCACTTGCTCCAACTTCTACAGAGGCGAATTACTTAGCATTCCATGGATTCACCGTGCGGGTGCCGGGTCCATCGCGTTGCAGAGGAAGAGGCTAGAGGGGCCTGGGACTTGCAACCCAGGAGTAGGATTAAGGGGCCCCTTTATGATATATCAATGCTCTCCTTCACCATTCGAGCCTCCTCCCCTACCTAAACAAATTTGATAAGATCCTACTAATGCCGCCTTAGATACACGTTCTAGGATGGAAGTTATGGTTGTTCTTGGTAGGCCAAAGTCTTTAAGTAGGTTATATAGGGATTTCGCTGGTATACCCCTTGCTCCAACTTCTACATCATATAAACTAACCACATAACTGTTTTTGGTTAATTCATTTGTTAGGTCATAATATTTGTTTGTTTTTATTGTGTGGTCTTTAGGTATGCTTGTTTCCCACGGCACAGTAAGTTCTATAAGTACTATGCGTTTTAGATTTTTTGAGTGTAAAAATATGTCTGGTCTGGATGACAAAACACCATCATACTCAGGAATTTTGTAATGTTTTTCATACGTGTCCATCAAAAGAGTCCAATCGGGAGCTGCGCCTAAGATGGAGTAAGGCTTGGATTTCGATTTGGTAGATGACCCTTCTTTTACAAAATCAATATGTTGTTTATCCGTGGTCAAACCTTATTTTGCTCTAGCTACCAAGAGACTCGCCGCTTCTCGTATGATTTAGAGGACTCAATCATGGCGACGTGAATAATGACCCCTATCAAGGAGCACCTTGCATCCTACCAGCAAGTGCCTTGCTGTACCAATCGGCTCCCGACAAATACTGCAAGACTTTTCTCGGTGGTTTTCCCTCTTCTTACTAAGTTACTTTGGTCTGGGCGGGTTCTCTCTCTGTCCAACAATCTGAAAGGCATTTACATAGAATTTAAATAAGGCAGGAGACAAGTTGTATATAAAAGTGCGCCACTTTAACGCCAGAGGGATACAAAATTTACCTATAATTAGCCATTCGCTTTGCACTTCTAAGCTTCTTGCATGCACTTTATAGCTATCAACGTCTTGTTGTAGAAAAGATTTTATAACGTCTTTATCCTCCATTTTCTTTCTCTATCCAAAACCCGCTTTGCTGGTCTTTGTTAAAAGGGATTTAGTAATGTTGTATACTAGAAAAGGCCAAGTTAGATGTGACGTTAAGTAGTTGTCATATAAACAAGCTTTTTTAATGTTACTTATTGGTTGTTGGTCTACCACACTAAGGTACTAGGTAAATTTGGTATTCCGTCTACCCAGACACAGTGGCATTTACTTGGTTTTGTCCTCAACCCTTAAGTCCATTCACAGAACTCATCAACTTCTCATAAAAGTTCCTGACATTGTTTTGGGTTACATGTCAGTATTGCAAGGTCGTCAGCAAAAGCTAAGATAGACTCTGTGTATTTGTTATTAATCTTTAACCGATAGCCCCACTTTCTTCCATGACTTATTAGCTTGTCAATTAAAATATTTATTAATATATTATTAAATGCTATTGGTGAAAAGCAGCAACCTTGGATTTTTTCATAAATATATGCTTTTTTTTGTTTGTTGTGTTACATACAAAACATGTCTAAAGGTGTGGCTAAGGCAAGGCTGTAAAAATTATAAGCGAAGGATTAACGAAAACTAGTATTATGTACCTACTCTTACATATTATAATCTTTTTGATATTTATATTTTCTGAATAACGCATGCTCTGCGGATTACATTACTATTTATGTCTGTCCACCCCTATATAGGGATGGACGACGTGGTTTCGAATCCCTCACATAACTATATTTTTTCCTCTCGTAAATTTGTAATTTTTTGTATGGACACGGATGGGCAGTCAATTCGAAATAGCTAAAAGGACTAATAAGTCACGTTAAGTTTAGCCCCTTGTAACGGAACTCTAAAAAAATTCTAAAAATTTGACAGCTCCCAAAAGGAAACTCAGACTGAACTGTGTAGGTAGTCAGTCTGAAATAGGAAATAAAAAACATATCAAATATATACCCACATTGTATTGCAATGTGTTAGTATGTACAATTTGAATCTTGACATGAAACCTGAAACCAGCTCAAATTATATTTTGGTGCCATAATATTATGTCATGTTATAATAATTTAGTATATGTATGGACAACAAGTCAATAATGGTATTTTTTTTATAAAGCTTATGGGCTAGGCTTTGACCACTATCTCACCTGATGGTAAGTGATGATGTGGTTGAGGATGGCTAACCTAGAATTACTGGTTTTCAAGGACAGTTGCAGACAGATTTTCTACTTGAGGAAGTTAGCAAGCCAGGCAGGCTTTTGCGAAATTCCCTACCAGCATGCTATAATCACTATCATCTTAAGACAACAAGCGGGACCGACAGCTTAAAGTGCCTTTCGAAACACTTAGCGCTCAGTAGTAATGCCACTAGTGGTACTAAAAGAAATTTCAAGGATAAAGATTAAACAATTTTTTAATATCCCAACCTGCATGCTGGTTGCCTGAAAAAAAAACGTTTATTGTGAAGCTTGTTTATATCCAATCCTTATAATTCAAATGTTGTTAGTAAGCAGGTATCTTTGGCTATACTGTGTTAAAATTGTATTACTATACGATTAGGGGAAATGTTTCAAATTGTGTAATGAAAATAAGAAAACTTTCTCTTGATAAATTTTTCCCCAAACACTCACCAATAGAAAATCGCATGGTAAATAATCTCATAAATACTTCTTAGATTCTTAACCTAGGAAATAATTATTTAGTTGTCTAGATTACATTAAAATTATAATTAAAAAAAAACAGTTCCATCAAAATATAAAAAAATAAACACAAAAATCTGTTTAAAAATATTTTCATTTAGCTGTTGTGTTTACTTGAAAAAAATCTATACAAATGTTATTTATTCATGGGTTTGGCAATTCATTGTAGTTTCTGGATAATTAAATTTAAATTAAAATAGAAAGAAAATCATTAAGACTAGATTTTTATTTTATAATATATTAAAAGCCCTACAACCCAATTCAATAATATTTTAGTTTATCATAAAGAATTACCATATCGTTTAAAATGTATGATTTGTGTATTTACCATACAAATAGTATATCATGTTTTGTTCCAGAGCACCTTATATAATACTTAGCCAATATAATTATGTGTTACAGCCATCAAGCAGTGGTCGTAGTGCCCTGCTCCTCAGTAATGCCAAGTTGGAGCCAGGTGTAATGAACATAGCAGGTACAGAGCTGCCAGCACTGTTTCCAACTCTAGTTGCTCCAAGCATTGATCCACTGGTCAGCCCTGAACTGCAGCTATGCTTAAAGAAACTAAATAAGAAGGACCCCATTACCAAGACCAAGGTAAGCCTTTATTTTTTCGAAAGTATGACTACCTACTTATAGTTTGCCCCATTCTTCAAGAGCCCTTTAAATGTAGGCAAAGTATGAAAACCGTGCAGGTACACTTGCATGTACAAATATAGCAAGTGAAACATATTTTATAGTATCTGTTTGGGAAAGAAATGAAAAGCTTCATAGTTCAACTCACCCCGCACGGCAGATGTTACATGACACATGGTAGTTGGTTCCTTTTCTATTGCATTCAAAGCTGTTTCGTCATCATTTAATTTTTAAGTAATTTGACAGGTTTTGTTGAGGAAAAATATTGAAGAAAGTTGCTTTCTGAAATTTTGACACACCAATGGTGCTAACATTGACAAACAGTAATTATCTAACTTGATATGTTAAGGTTGAACTGGCCGGTAACTTTTCCATACAAACGCCGTAGGGTGATCACTCCCTTATTTGAGGTTTTAGGTCCACAACTAAACATGATATCGATTTATCTCTTCATTATCTAGGCTTGTCTTGGCACCGATTTGTAAAAAAAATCTTCACATGATAGTTATAAGCCTCGAAACATCCCTGTAATATCACGAATTTTAGCGCATGTTTAGTCGTAAATAAACGACTTATAGAGCATGAAATCCCTAAAATTATTTACATAGAAGCATAGCTCAGTTCATGATCATTTTAGATAACATTTTGGAAAACAAATACATCCAGTAGTATAATCATTAACATCCTAGAGCCAAAGGTCGGCACACATAGTTTTGCGCGCTAGTTTTTCGTTCAAAATATTGGGCATCTCATGTCAATACTTCCATTCCGCGGTGAGGGAAGCGGGCGGGCGGGTCTCATGCGCAGCACACTAATATATAATTAACAAAACGCACACTACCAAAAGTCACGTGCCCCGCGCCGCGATCTTAGAACATAATATTATATTGTAGGAATGCCCTGTTGCTTTTTGGTGTGCACGTATGTATACACTACCAATATGTAGTGCCTATGCCTACTTACGTACTTATATATATATATATATATTTACATATGTTGGGAGTTGGGGACCGGATTTTCTTTCGCATTTGATTAGTTTGTTCGTGATAGTAAGTGTCGGACGCCATAATCCATATAGATAGGTACTTGGGTAATATAAATACGTAACTATGTCTAGGTACTCACCTACTCTCACCTAAGTTAGTACCTAGTAGGTATTAGTCAATACGCAGGTCATGATAGCTATGGTGAGTACCTAATCATTTTAGCAACACTTAGACAATATAAAAAGCTGCATTTGGTTAGATATGGTATGGACGTAGGTAGTCCGCATTCTTTTTAGAATATAGTCTAAGCAGTAATATAACTTCGAGAAAGTACCTACCTAACACAAAGTAGTAAAGGGTTAGAATTAGAAGCTCAATGGAAGATACCTACCTATCTACGATATAATTATCATTTATCATATAGGCCTGCCTAGGCACGCAACTGTCAGCGATGTCAAATCGACATTCGCGGGCGCGCATTACATTGCATACCTATCTACATAGCTATAAGATCACAACAAATAATAAAGTTAGTACTATGTATCTACCTACGTAAATTAGTAGAATAAGTATGTATATTTGTAGTAGGTACTTATACCTAAGGTAGTACGAAAGTTTATATGGTAAACTTAGCGATGACTGTAGGCACTTACCTAATCAAAAATAACCTATGATTAGTTATTGATTTTTATTGGAAATAATTTAAATCAGTTACGGGTAGGTAGAGAATTTTTGTTCCAAATGTGTTCTACCAGGATTGGTAGATCCATGATGCCATCGTACATTACCGCTTAGAGACAGATTTTGAAATCGGTACGACACACTCTCATCTCAAAGCTCGCTAGCCGGGCGAGCATTCGCAAAACAACCTTCCACCATGCGGTGAAGATCATGCCCGCGGCGGGATTCGACCCATAGACCTGTTGCGCGGCAGTCCATTGCTAAGAGCCATCACTGCTTCCCGTTAAGTGTTTAGTGACAGAATTTCTACTTGAGGGTGGTAGCTAGCCAAGCGAGCATTCGCAAAATGCCCTTCTACCAAGCGCTGAATTTCAAGCCCGCGGCGGGGTTCGAACCATAGACCTGCTGCGTGGCAGTCCAAAGCTAATGCCACTGAGCCATCACTGCTTCCCGTTAGGTGCTTTCTGACAGATTTTCTACTTGAGGTGGTAGCTATCCAGGCGAGCATTCGCAAAATGCTCTTCACCAACGCGGGGAAGCTCAATATCGCGGCTGGATTCGAACCATGGACCTGCTGCGCGGCAGTCACTAGCTAATGCCACTGGCCCATCACTGCTTCCCGTTAGGCGCTTACTGACAGATTTTCTGCTTGAGGATGGTGGCTAGCCAGGCGAACATTCGCAAAATGCCCTATGCCCTTCCACCAAGCGGTGAAGCTCGAGCCCGCAGCGGGATTCAAACCATAAACATGCTGCGAGGCAGTCCATAGTTAATGCCACTGAGTTCACGTTAGTTGCATGGTGACAGATTTTCTACTTGGGTAGCTATCCCGGCGAGCATTCGCAAAATGCTCTTTTTTTATGCCTGATAGGTTAGCCTTTGACCACTATCTCACCTGATGGTAAGTGATGATGTGGTCGAAGATGTTGTTCAGGCTAACCTAGAAGTACTGGCTCTCAAGGACAGCTGCCGGAACACACCGTTAGGTGCTTGCCGACAGATTTTCTACTTGAGGGTGGTAGCTATACAGGCGGGCATTCGCAAAATGCCTTACCACCAAGCTATAACGACTGCCATCCTAAGACCACAACCGGGACCAACGGCTTAACGTGCCCTCCGAAGCACGGAAGCGCTCAGTAGTATTGTCCTAGCGGTCACCCATCCAACTCATAACCGCGCGCGACGGTGCTAAACTTTGCTGATCGGTTGAGAACAGCTAAGTAAACTTCCCTACGAACTCTCCACCACGCGGTGAAGCTCAATATCGCGGCGGGATTCAAACTATGGATCAGGTCCATAACCGCAGCAGTCCATAACCAATGCCACTGAGCCATCACTGCTTCCCTTTAGGTGCTTGGCGACCGATTTTTTACTTGAGGGTAGTAGCTATCCAGGCGGGCATTCGTATAATGCTCTTCTACCACGCGGTGAAGATTAAGCCCGCGACGGGATTCGAACCATGGACCTGCTGCGCGGAAGTCCATAACCTATGCCACTGAGCCGTCACTGCTTTACAAAATATGTTGTAGTAAAAGCAGTAACTTGCTAATTATGTAATAAATAATTATTGTAGGTAAATATTTACTACATCAATATGAAAAGAACAAACTAATACATTTACTATGTACCTACAAATCATTGTACCTACTTACTAAATATTTACCTACTATAGGTGAAATAACATCAGTATGTTATTATAAAACGAACGAAAATTATAACAACAGGTACCTACTGTCCGAACCAAAATGTATTCCTCTGTGAATATATAATATTATTTTATAAGAAATACCTACACACGTCGTGACGTAGCTTGAGACACTATCTCCGTCCGTCGTCAAACATCGTAATTCGTTCGGCATGGTTCGGCTTTCATTGATATATCGCAAACAAGTGTGCGTAATTAGCGTAGATGCAATACGGGTGTGTGATGCGCGAGCACTATCTTCTTACTACTCATCACGGAGTCTTACCCTTTCCCACAAAGGTATAGGTGAAATAGCATGCTTTGTTGCCTCGCCCGCTGATAAGTTCGAGCCGTCGGCAAGTGCATCCTTAATGATTATTTTTAAATGAACACCAGTTAAATTTAAAAATAATATATAAGGTAAGTACTACTCATTGTTTGGTACGTTCAATCTACATGTACAAAGTATTAGATAAAGGTACTTTGTACTGTTTGCCATAATCCCCACGATTGCCAGGCGGCTTGGAGATCGCAGTGTGTATCAGTTCCTCAGAAAGTGCTGCTGCTCACCTTCCGGTGTGTTACCCTTAGTCGCCTCTTACAACACCCACGGATAGAGGTGGGGGGGGGGTGACATTTTAGCTCGGCACCCCACAGCCATTCTGTACATTGCAGATATTACTAGATTAGATTACCCACGACTTAGATTACCTACCGGAAATTACAACCTGGGAGTTTTCAAATCCAAAGTAAAAAGCTCCTTACTGAGCTATGCTTTACTAAGAGTGATCCACCGCAGACTACGTCGTTGCTTAATTTGAGATAAACAGTGGTCAAATTAATTAGTCTGCAGGTACGCTAGTATTTAATAAAACAGTAAAAAGGGAAACAACAATGTTAGCCACAAACAACAACAACAGTAACAAAATTGCCTACTAAAACGCTATTTAATCGACTGTGCTTTGAATACGTGATGTACAACTCTATTTTTGCTACATATAGCTAGCTGGCTAGTGACCACCCTCAAGTAGAAAATCTGTCGCCAAGCAATTAACAGTGTGTTCCGGCAGCAGTCCTTGAGAGCCAGTAAAATTACAGGCACATGAGACCTAACAACTGTATGTCTCAGTGTGACAGGCACAGTGCAATTCGTCGTTGACGAAATGCATTTGTTATAGGAAGAGAATAGTCCAATTAACATCAGGTGGGCGGCGGGCTTATTCGGTCACAGTACCAAAAAAAAATTTAATTTGGTACATATTTTTGCTACATATAGTAATTTGGTACATATTTTACTTCCAGGCTTTACAAGAGCTGTCAGAGTTGGTGTCCAATAGCAAAGTCGATGATGTTGTAGCGGCCTTACCAAGCTGGGCACATTTCTATAGAATATTGACAGCCGATCCTGACAGGAAAGTCAGAGAAGCCACTCAAGTAAGTAGCTCTAGCGGGGCGTGCCAAGGCGTGCCTTGCTTCCCTATGACGTGTAAATTATTTTTTCCTAAAGTAATTTTGCATACCTAATAACATTCTCCATTGGCAGAGCATGTGCCGGCCCCAGGTGTGAATGCCTGTTGGTCACTAGGATTTAGTATTATTATTTATTATTATATTCATTGAATAGAGTAAATGGTGACCTGTGTTTAAAAACATTGAGAGATTGGGCATATCTGATGGTGGCAGGGACTGTGTACCATAGATGCATAGCCTTCGCACACAGAGTACAATGATTGGAAAATAATGAATTGTGAACCAGTGAGTGAAAGAGAAAGTTATATGATGACTAATAATATACAGTTTTAACAAAAAAAAACACATAAATTACGCATCATTAGGCATAACTCAAATACTACTCGTCAGATGTCACTGAAATTTAAATGGGACCACATTACAAACACCAACGTAAAGAGTTATGAGGTAAACACACACAAAAAAAATAATCGATTGAGAATCTCCTGCTTTTTTAAAAGTCGGTTGAAATAAAGAAAATGGGGTTTACAACACCCAAAATGAAAACACAATCGACCATAATTATGTGTTTGCTCCTTGCGTAATACGCAATTCAACACAAGGATATATTTTGTTAAAAGATTTGGTAATAATAGCAAATATAAACATTTAATTAATATTTTAGAAACACTTAAAAAATTAAGGAATAGAGTTCTACTCATTGAGTAGAATATTGCTTCAGATTGTGAGCACAGAGCGCTTCTTTATCAATCATATAGATGTGAGCAATAGCATGCTGAATCGCGTATTTTTCTTGTGAACTCTATTTCTTAGTCGACTTTTATGACATTAGACAGGAAGCTATGGAACATTCCTTATATAATATTTACCAAATTACAAATATACGATAGGAAAAATTTTAAGTCATGTGAGGGTTTTCCTATCGTAAAAAAAATTTTCCTATAGTATATTTGTAATTTTGTAATGTAATCCGCATAGCAGGCGTTATTGCAATCATAACAATATAAAAATTCCTTATAGTTATTTATGTATATGTTACGGCTAGAAGCCGAATCGCGGCTACGTCTAGTTTTAGCCGGTTAGAACCACATGAAGCCATTTACCTAGTATAAGTCACTAGCCAACCTAGTTCTAGCCGGAATGATACCAGCTAGACCTAATGCTACCCAAAAAGAATCGGCTTATACTAGATTTAACCAAGAGTAAATGGCTGCACCTAGTTCTAACCGGCTAAAACTAGGCGTAGCCGCACTTCGAGTTCTAGCCGTAACATATACAGGGTTACTGGTTAATAGACCTATTCCTGCTAGGAGATTGTAGGGGAGGTAATTACCGATGAATAAAAATATTATGTCCCTAATCAAAAGTTGTCCATTTCTGAGGTAAAAATAATTCAGTTCTTTTTCAATTTATCGAGGTGTTAGGTTTATAAAATATTTAAAAAAACTGTTTGTTTTAATCAAACTTTTATTATTGCTTTATTAAGAGGACATAATAAGCATTCCTTAACTACACTAAAACTAGAAATGTATGTCCACATTAGGAAATACCAGACGGATACATCATAAATTTTAATAATTTTAATTAATTAGTTCAAAAAGAAAAATCATTTAAAAAAGAAAATGCCTATACATTTAACGTGCAGATTATAAAATAACATCTACGCATTCTTAACTTTCTAAAAAGGGTTTGTAGAATTGGGGTCGGTGCTAAGTTTTAAGAAAAAAACGCATAACATATAGTCCAGGTATCGAATTTTTCGGGAGTTCCCGCTTCAACCAATCAAACGATTGATAAACCCGGAATTAATACCCTTATTACATGTTCTGAAGGTTCACTATTCAATTTGCTGCTATTGATTTTTCACAAACAATGAATAGAAGGCTACACTTCTGCAGATTTATGCTTAATGCCGACTTAGGAAATGCATCTTTTTTTTTTAAGATACTTATTATTTTTTCCCTCAATAATGGTCTACTTTTGATTAGGGACATAATGTTCTAAATCATCGGTAATAATCTTCCCTACAACCTCCTAGCAGGAATTGGTCTATTAACCAGTGACCCTGTATATAATATAAATCTGCACCCTTATTGTCTAACTAGAAAGGAAATGGAGATGAATTTCATTTAGTCATTTGAACTTTTTCAATTCGTTGTTTTTCTAAGACCAGTACGAAGAAATCTTACACAATTCCTCCGCAAAAATCCCATTCTGGAGTACAAATGACAAAAAAATATTTAAAAATAAAACTGAGCTGACTTTCAACACAGAAAAGTGAGAAATAACTTGATGAAGACGATACCGTGCTGATTCAAAACACTGACCCCACATTATCATTGTTCGACTTCCACAAGGTATTTAGTTTATTTTTACAAGACGTAGGGAACAAACGATGCATACCAGTTTGAGAGTGAATAGGTCTGTACAGTTCTAGTTGGACAATAAGTTGTTGTAGTATTAAGGAATACGCGTGAGGTGGTGAGTGAGTACTCGTAGAGTAGAGTAACGTGAGTGGTGTGTGTGTGCAGTATTGCCACGGCAGCGTGGTGGCTGCGTGCGGGCGGCGCGTGGCGCCCACGCTGCGCGCGCTGGCGCCCGCCTGGCTCACGGCGCAGTACGACGACCACGCGCCGGCCAGGGCGCACGCCAACAACTCGCTCAACGTATGTATACACGACCCTACTCGCACCTACACTACACTACACTACACACACCGGCACGTCGCGCCCGGCTAATAGTAGTAGCTCGTTTTGACCACATTGGCCGGGTAGTAAAGCGTTTTAGTCCCTAGCTAAATCGGTTGAATCGAACCTGTGCCGCCCCTAACTGCCTCAACTGCAGAAGCCTGATGGAACGCTGGCTCACACCGCTGAAGTGAAAGCAAACCTGTTTCTTCTCTGTTTGCGTAGTCTTCAGGTATTGATGCTGGTATCGCGACTCCTCCAATTCTACCACGAAACGAAAATGTCATGAATGACATACACATTCGTCAAAAGGAAGTTCGTAATACACTACGCAATCTGGACGTGAATAAAGCCAGTGTTCCTGATGGTATATCTGCATTAGCTTTAAAAACTTGCTAACATGCCTCTTTCGGCTATCTCTTGAGACTGGTGCAGTGCCCTAAGCATGGTAGTTTGCTTACGTACAACCCGTGCCTAAAAAAGGTAATCGTCCCGACCCTGCAAATTACAGACCAATCTCTGTCTCGTCTATAGTCAGTAAGAGTATGGAGTGCGTTCTTAACAACCGGTTCCTGGCATGCCTAGAAGCGAATAATCTCCTCAATCATCACCAATACGGGTTCCGCCGTAATCGGTCTACTGGGGATTTTCTAACGTATGCCACTTATATCTGGAGCGAGGCCATTGAGAAACAAGGGGAATTGCTTGCTGTCTTCCTGGAAATCTCTAAGGCCTTTGATAGGGTCTGGCATGAAGGCCTTATCAGCAAGCTTCCCGCATACGGCCTGCCTACACGTTTTTGTGGAAATCGGACTTCCTGAGGGATCAATTATTACGAGTACTCGTTGACGGCTGCTCGTCTGATGAAATGGGTATCAATGCCGGCGTTCCTCACGGGTCAGCGCTCTCTGCAACGCTCTTCCTGCTGCATATCAATGATCTACTAAATCCCGGTACCTCTGGGTATGCAGACGACTGCACGGTTGTAGAGAGCTTCTACCGAGCCAGTGAGCCGGAGATCCAGAGACTCAGAGAAGCTATGGTCGATTGCCTGAACTGATTCCTTAAGGCAGTCTCGGATTGGGGCGATGCCTGGTCAAGTTCAATGCCAACAATACCCAGGCGTGTCTGTTCTCCGCTAAAAGGAGACCATTCCAACTGTCTCCAACATTCCGAGATGTATCCGTGCCGATCACAGACCACCTAGACCTCCTTGGTGTCACTCAATCGTTGACTTTAAGTTTTGGCTCGTATGTCGAGTCAAAGGCTCAGTTAGCCACAAAAAAATTTGGCATCCTCTCAAAGGTGAGACGTTACTTCACACCGGAACAGATGTTAACTTTGTACAAAGCGCAAGTAAGGTCCTGTGTTGAGTACTACTCTCACCTCTGGGACGGCCCTGCCAAATACAAACTTGAGGCACTTGAGTCGACTGAGAGACGCTCCAAGAGATTAATAGGCAGCAACTCTCTGGTGGAGTCTTGGCTCCAAAGCCTCGAGCACCGTCGTAAGTTCGCTTGTCTATCGGTCTTTTACTGGACACATTTCATTGAATGTGCAAACGAGAACTGCACGACTTGGTTCCGCCCTGCCCCTTTTTCCATCGGACGTCCAGACCAACGGCGAGGTGCCATCCGTACATGGTTGATATTCCCAGGGCTCGTACGAAGCGCTTCGCTTCCATTTTTCTCTTGCGTACTGCGAAAGAGTGGAACTCCTTACCGTCGTCAGTTTTTCTCGATTAATACAACATGGGTGTCTTCAAATTGACAGAAAATAGGTTTCTTCTAGGTAAGCGCACTCCATCTTAGACCACATCAATGCTTAACATCAGGCAGTGTGTGGTCAAACGCGATTTCCTATTAGGAATAAAAAATACAAACAATACAATATAATTTAAATCAAGTACATTAAGCAAGCTCCTGACTAATCATAGTTACTTAATACTGCATGCTAAAGTCTCATAAGGTTTATGAACTAAATAAAATGACCTATTACATTATGTGTAACAGAAAACATTTCCCGACAACAAGCTACCAGAAGTGATATCGTTCTGTAAGAATGAAGTGATGGCACATTTGGTGGACAACTTGATCGGCGCCGGAGACGCTGCCTTCATTAGGAAGTGAGTTGACTTATTTATTATTTTATACTAGCTGTACCTGCGACTTCGTTCGCGATTCAATTGCAGTACCTGCAAACTAATTATTCATATTTGAGCACTGTTTATCTTATATTAAGCAACGCTGTGGTCTGCGGTGAAGCATTCTTAGCGGCATAGCGCAGAAAACAGCATTTTACTTTTTTTTAATAATGCCTTTATTAACACAATACTACCAACTATATACAACACTACAGCTACTACAATAATAGCATTTCGATCTCTTTAACTCATTGCAGACTCATAGGCAGTCCAAATGCTATATTAATTTTTAATCCAATTTTTACTATTAGTTTGAAAACTCCCGGGTTGTATTTTCCAGAAGACAGTAGTTAAGTAACTCAGAGAGTTCATTCGCGGTTCGCACAATAAATGTTGAAGCAAAATACTTTGTCGAGTCTTGCAATGCGTTTTTCAAAGATCTTGGAATCTTGACGCTAACTTGCATGTACATCTTCGAAATAGCATTATTTGTACGTAATCACCCCGATCTGTATACCACGGCAAAAGACATGTATCCACGAAATACAAGAAATGGACAGACTTGTTCACAGCCAATGTATAAATTTGTCTCTCTTTCATAAAAATTGCTTTGCCATGTGTATTGCTGTGTACAATAAATTACCAATGTCGCAAAAGAGCTCCCATGCGGAATGTTTAAAAAGAAACTGAAGACATGGTTATTGGAAAAAAGGTTTAACTGCCTTGAAGACTTTTCAAGGCTTTAAATATAATTCATATTCTATACCCATATTTTTTTTTCTGTTGATAATAAATTTAATTTAATTTCTCTAATATAATTTTATATTTATAATTGTATATTGCACAGTTGCGGTAAAAAAATTCACTAGTAAAAACTCTGCAATAGATAATAGAGTGTGATCTGATCTATGACTGAAGATAGTTAGGACTCTGGCTACATCTTTGAATACGAAATTTAAAAATTGGTTTTGTTGCTAAATGTTTGGCTAAGACTAGTCATAAACCGTCTTACATAAATGTCTCTGAAGCTTAGCCTTAGGGCACACGATCGAGAAATCGTTGGCTTAGCAGGTTTATCGATATACCATTCATATAATCGGATGCTATCGGGACGTTAGTGCAACCCAGGAAGAAAGCAAAGGCTGACTAATCTGCCAAGCGCAAAAACGTGCGCATCTAAATCCTCCCTCGCATCATCCTCTTCGATCGCCAAAGACACCTTAAAACCTCTGCTGCGCAGCTAAGTTCAATGTTTAGGTTGTTTGCCGGTGTTTGTATTATCGTAATTATCGCCTACAACTACTGCTTATTTTAAAATTCATACTAGTGTTGCTATAATCCCAGCTATGCACTAGTTTTATAAAGTACTTTTCTTCCATTGATTATTTGTGCTGAAAACATGATGATGCCCCTTTTCCGTAGGACAGACACTCCAGAAGAGAAGGAAGCGCAGACAGTCCGCATAGTGACGAGCAGTTTGCACGGCCTGCAGTACATAACGCAGCACTTGCCTAGTGAACACGACGACTGGCTATGGGAACAACTCTCCACAGTGCTGCAGAACAATGTCTTCTGGAAGAAAGCTACCAACACTGATTCTAGGATTAGGTAAAATGCCTTACAATATGCGCTTTTTTACTATAATGTTTTCCGTGTATGCGGGCTGAAAAGTGCTCCTGTTTTCGCTACTTTGTCTGGCTTTGACAATTATAAAACCTCTTACACAAATCAAAATGACGGTCTGTTTCTAAATGTGAGAAATGGATTAGAATAGAATCTAGGATCACCTGATTTTTTGGAGGCAAATTGTCTGGTCTTTAAAATGTCAAACAATACTTTGTTGATGTACTAATAAAATTGTTTTAAGAGGGTGATCGATAGATAAGGGCTACTGCCCTTATCTATCGATCACCCTCTTACAAATGCATCAACACCTTCTTAAATAGTCTTAATACTACTCTAGACAGCATAAGTAACTATAGGACTGCAATAATTCTCAGATCGAGAATAAATTCTCGATCGTGCGCTCTTAGAGTCAAGACCTCCAGAGGATGCTTCGTGTAGAAGCGAACGCGTCGAAAATTCTTCCGGTTTGGCTGCGTGGCGTTTGTGACGTCACGTCGGCTTAACAGGAAAATTGATTAACGGAATGGTCACTAGATATTTTTTTAATATATACTTTAAGAGTTTATTAAAATAATAATATAATGTGTTATTAAAATATTTGTTAGTATTAACTATTATTGCATTAGTAGCGCGTTATTTAACTAAATAAATAAAACTATTAATATTTACCCTCTTCCTTCTCAACAACGTAAAATAAAACTTAAAGACTGGCTACAATCACTTACATACAATGAAACGGAAGAGCTTGTGACTTTCATTACTTGGCTACTACCAAGTGCCGATGGTCAAATAAACAAACACACGAATACTCATACACACCCTCTCACTCTCACGTACATATACACACACCCTCGCAAGCACATACACTGAAAGAGATACATATAAGACTTTAATAGATATTTTTACAAAAATGTTATGGTAATGTTGCCATAACATTTCTAAAACTTATCCAGAAAGTGAACTCTACCGGAGACTTATCCACAACTGCCCAGTAATAAGCGAGATTTTAAATTTGGAACCTCCTAGTGTCCAGTAAGTAAGTATGTAAATTCATTACTGGACAGTTTTTATTTTTTCCTATCTCGTAATTTGGACTCGCACGTATTGTGCATTTGCCAGTGTCATGTTATATACTGGACAGTTAGGTCATCGTCTTTAGATCTGCTTAGCAAAAAAACGTAGTAGGTACCAGACACAGATTAGTTTTTAGCCATTATAACATATATGTTATAATGGCTAAAAACTAATCTGGTTATAGGAGGGAAACTCCAAATATATATCTATCTCTCTTTTTGGGGTGACATTTCTAGAGATAGATATATTTTTGGAGCCTTTAACAGCCATTTTATAGTATGTGGCACTTAATGCGACGCAGAAAAACTATGCACGTTACGTTTTGTACTCAATAATGTTATAGAAGTATAGTGTGGGATTTTATGTTTCTATTAAGTTATTTCAGTTTATTAATCATGTTGGATTAAATCCATTCTAAATTCGGGATTTCACATTCAATTGCGACCGTGAACATAGATCCAAAAAATTTGTTCAAGCGAATCTGATTCGGAAATAGATGTCAGTCCTCCTGATTTAAAAGCTGAGGCATTCATTTTTGAGAAAAGCATTAAACAAGCCTCAACCAGTAAGAAAGCCATCCTGGCCTCGTATATAAGTTAACTCATACTTGACCAGGAAGGTTTACCTACTGGATTCTACAGTAATGTACTAATAAAATTGTTTTAACAATACTCTGTAATCATAATTCATTTTACTTTTCCTGTATATGTAATATATGATGAACCTGAGGAACTAATTGTACTGTAATTTTTAAGGAGCAGGGCGTTGGTACCCTTTACACAGTTGTTACTATATTGTTTCATATAACTTATGCCATCGCTTTAGTTCCCAAGAAATCATTAGAATTTGAAATGAACCTACTTCAATTTTCAATATGGCATAGCAAGGGTTCAGTCGATGCTGTGTCAGGCAACGACTGAACTCAGCCAACTATAATCATCTTAACTGTTTTATGTTTAGCAATGATCTCTATAAATAAGGGAAACAAACAAATTATATATGCATTATTTGCCGTTTTATCTTTTTCAACACATTTTCAAAACCTCATTTTCCTTTGAGGTTCCATACAAGAAACGGTTATTTTTTATAGGAAATCACAAATATTTTTTGGCCACAAGTTTATCATACTTTATATAAAAATCCTGTATTTCTAAATGAAATTTATTTATTGCAAGAAACATGGTTATAACAAGATGGTCTTAATAAGGTTAACAGGTCGACATGTTTCACCATTAACTGGCATACAATATTTTGTCAAGGAGCACAAATAATATTATGCTACCTCACTTTATTACAATACAATATATAATTACAATATTTCATCAAGGAGCACAAATAATATTATGCTACCTCACTTTATTACAATACAATATATAATTACAATATTTCATCATCATAATTAAATTAATACAGTGATAATTACATTTATTTTCATAGCGGTCAAATAAAAAAAAGAACATTGAAAAAATTAAAAAAATTAAAAGAACATTAAGAAATTTTCATTTTACATGTCAGTAGTAATAAAAATTATATTCAACCTTACATAAATAAATTGTTATGTAAGTATGTCAATTTTATTATCATAATCATAATTTTCAATTTTGACAGTTGAAAAACTCAGTAACATTATAAAAACACTTTTCGACTAACCATTTGTGCAGCCTGACTTTAAAGTATTTTAGAGGGAGCTCCCTGAAAGTTCTTGGAATTTTATTAAAAACCTTAATGGCCATTACATTGCAGTTTCGTCCCATTAGAGCTGTTTTACAACAAATTGCTCTTAATCTGCTTGGGTCTCTACTCTGAGTTTCAGTATAGGCACATATGTCAAACTGTTCAAATTTTTTTGGATGCTACGATTGATGAACGACATCTTACTTGAGGGGGAGGTTTCCCATTGCAAACATTTTGTATAATATGTATTGTATGTGATACTCTTTTGTCATCAATCGAGTCTGATACTCTTTTGCTTTATATATGATTATGGTTGATAGAGTTACTAAAATGTTGTTTGTGGTATGCATGTGTAGAGCGGCGTGGTACTCGGCCATGGGACGTATAATCGCGCGGTACGGCGGCACGTTCGGCGAGCAGTTCGGGCCCCGCACGCTGCGCGCGCTCGCCGCCGCCAGGGAGAGCAGCCCGCTCGCCGCCGCGCAGCTCTGGGACTCGCTGCTGCTCTTCATGTACTCCGTGCAGGTCAGTCAGTACGCAGGTACACCTCCCTACTCGCCAACCGAACAACTCTACTAATGTAGGACCACTAGTTGACACCCAGGATACGTTAAGCAGAGAGAACGAACAGCTGCTCGGAAATGGGTTTTGCCAGCCGCAAATATTCAACATTAGATAAAGCTAAATTCCGTTTAAAACAGAATATCTTCTCCGTCGAAAGTTACCACCCGATGCGATGATTAAAAATCTTTCAACGCATAAAAGCGCGACTCAACTTTTTTTAGTGTACGTAGTTGCAACTACTACAAGTATACATATATATGCTTCATAGCGAATCAGCGATCATATTTTACATGTGATTGTTGTACTAAATGTACCATTTTTTTTCTCTTTTTATGTTATTGTAACGAAATAAGCTCGCGCCAACCGGATGTTAAGCGGACTAATCTCTGCCTAGAACAGATGCATTTCATCACAAGCTAGCTAAGCTAGCTGTGAAGTCTCATATGCCTGTAATTTAACTGGCTCTCAAGGACTGCTGCCAGAACACACCGTTAGGTGAACGACAGATTTTCTAATTGAGGGTGGCAGCTAGCCAGGCGGGCAATCGCAAAATGCCCTTCCACCCTGTAGTGAAGCTCAAGCCGACGCTGGGGTGTAACGTACAACGTTACATTACAGCCCCACGTTGGGCGCCACGTGTCACGGGGCTACTTCTAGGTATATAAATAATAAAGCAGCTTCGTGATCACAAAATTTAATTTTATTTAAATGCCAAAGGGCCAAGCTGCGGCAGGGGCAAATAGCGTGGGTTAGAGCCTACTTATTGACATATTCTTTCTTTCTGCTGGTCCAGTACTATCCTGCTTTTATCCGGAAGTGAGCCACGGCATCGGTGGGCGCAAGCTAGGGTCCGGGTTCAGGAGGCGCTCCAGCTTCCGGTGTTTGTTGCCAGTAGTGGTGGCCGTCTAGCCGTCTACGGTCAGATAGGGTGGATATTGGACTCTGGAACGCGCATAAAATAATGGCGTTAAAGCCAGGCCTTTTAATGTGGACCCACGACAACAGCTGATGGAAAGTACTGCTAGGTAGTTGTGTTGCCGTGGATGTCCAATCAGATACGGAGATAACAATGTTTGCGATAAGAATTTAGATCAAAATATTTAACAATGCAGCAATGAAAATGATATTTATAATAATACAAGAATGAAGATGAGGTAACTACTACGAAAGGGAATTGATTTTATACAGAAAATAGAATACCATAAAGAAATATGAGAATATCTAATTTACAGAAACACCAATGAAAATGAGCAAAACTACATACAATAAAAATAAATGATTTGCAGCTAATGAATATAATCTAAGGTCTACCCGACGTTATAAAGTGTTGAAAATAAAATGTTGTTAAACGACGTAATAAAACCACTTACCCAATTGTGGGGTCGAAATTACACTAATTAATATAAGTTAAATGGCTTTAGGGAACGATAGGGACGTTTCAAACATTCGCGGTTACGTTTACTATATAGGAAAATAGCGTACGTAGCAGAGACCGGTATGGCTATTGTAACGTGCGTTCTCCTCAAAACCAGTAAGCGGTATGCGGGGCGGCCCGAGTCCAGCTGAGCTCGTGGTCAGACCTCCGCCGCTGCGCCTCAACACAATAGCAGAGATAAGAGACGCGACTAAAATGTTGCTCGCGTTGATGAATTTATTCAAGTGATTATTTTAAGTAGATTTTGTTGTATTAGGATAAGTAGATTTTGTTGTTTATTAGGTTACAGTATAATTATTATTAACTTGGTTTATTTATGTTAGTTTTTATTTTACTTACTAATACATATGTAACGTACAACGTTACAGGGGATCGAACCAGGGACCTGTGGCACGGCAGTCCATAGCTAGTAGAGCGGTACTAGCGGCCTTCATTGCTTCAATTAGCATTAACACCCACACTAAGGCTGACATTCAGAGACAGTGGGTCGTATTTACTCCGACTGATCTTTTTTTTATCCCTTTTAGTATAGCCTTTGACCACTATATCTCACCTGATGGTAAGTGATGATGTGGTCTAAGATGTTATACAGGCTAACCTAGATGTTGTACAGGCTAACCTTGACTCCAGCCGCAGTGAGTTTACTTCGTCTTTTGTTATTCAGAGTTGAAAACGAATGATTGCGTCACGTCGAATCCGTCCATTTCGACTCGATGGAGATCGTTGACATTAGAAAGAAATAAGAATAGATAATACATAAAGATATAGGAATTGGGATAGGAAAACCAAACAGGTTGCAATATATATTTTTTTACACTTTCCTATCGTATATTTGTGATTTTGTAATGAAATCAGGAGCCAGAGATATTGGCAATATAAATGTCTTTGTTAATGAACTTTGTGTTTATTTATAGCACTAACAAAGCTCTCCAAGTGTCCAAGTGGCCAAGGGGGTTTAGGCATCCGACGCGATATCGATTCCCGCCTTGGGCATAAAATTTTGTACTCCAATAATTTGTTAAATATATTTCGCTTAGCACGCGATAGTGCTTGTAATTATATTTAGAAAAATGTACAAAAGTATAAAAAAACCAACCTCTTTTCACCGCTTTGACGCTTTCGAGCACGGCTGGAGTAGCCGATTTGGTGACTGACCGTCTCATTCTCCGTTGAGCATATACTTGTGCTCCGTTAAGCCGGACTCGACTGTGAATATAGAACTATATGGAGTTTGAGTCTAGACTCATATTTTGACATAAGGAAGTTTGAGTCTAAACTCGAAATCGTCTCTGAAAAGATCTGACTTAGACGTTGTATAGAAAATGCGCTTCTATAATTTACTGTGGAAGGGCGCACCTTCGTGATAGAACAAGTCTGTAACAATATTCCCACTTTTGGTAGGCCTCTTCAGGATTGCAGTGCTGCTTCGTCTTTCTGGTTTTTCTTATTCGATTCCTATGGTACCGACTGCAAGACTTGGGAAGACAATATCTTTACGTCTAAACTGTTACGAGTGAACCGGGTCTAATTTACTCTGCCACATAAATGGTCTTCATTTGACAAGAGGGCATAGAACTTGGGTATGGGTGTAGGGAGTATTGTGATATATACATTAAAAACCGAATATCACACTGTTCTCGTAGTACCGCGACGTTGTGAATCACACGTAGATAGATAATTCAAGGTGCTCGTAAGAAACTTGTTTCTAAAAAGGGTTCTTTATAATTTACAGGATTGGCACAAATATCTGGACAAAAAGGAACTTCTCAACAAAAGAATACTCGATGTTTTGGAGAGTGGTAAGATTACATCTGTTTCTATCAATGATATTATAGGATTTACTTTTTAATCTCTTTCGAAGGTGCTGAAACTACAATAAAATCAACGCACCAGGTGATGGGTGTTTATCAAGAAGCCATTACCACCACAGTGTCAGACATTCAGCATCGAAGAAGGTGCTGTGTCTAAACAGCACTGCTTTTAGGCGTGAAGGGCACATTAGCAAATAAAATTACTGGAAGTACAAGACATAAGAAATAACGTCTTTACAACATTTCCTTTCTATCAACAGAATGGACGTTACTCAAAACCATAATAAGTAATATGTTTTCTCTACAAAGACAATATATCCACACTATGCTCTGTCCATTATGTTAAATGTTTTTGAGCTAATACAAAGTTGACAACATACCTTTGTAACTGTATCAACCGGATCGTCCACTGCTGAAGAAAGCCTCCCTTGGTATTTGCCATAATCCCCACGCTTGGCAGGCGGCTTGGGGATTGCAGTGTAAATTGGCAGTTAAATTAATTTATTCATATGTAATTTTACCGCGTTATTTCTCCGCTTCTCACCTGATGGTAACTGACTGACTTTAGAAGGCGCTGCTGCCCACCTTCCAATATATTTCCCTTAGTCGCGTCTTACGCTACCCACGGGATGATATGGGGAGGTGCAATTCTAACCCGGCACCCCACGGGGAACGTTAAACTTTGTAAAGCATCTAGCAAATATCTTGAAAGTAACCTTGTAAAGAGATAATTCTATAGATCAAAATTATTTATTTGTATGCGATATAATTTGCTAAATCCTTTACATAGCTATGTCTTCGACCGTGTAAGAGCTGTCATACAGCGATTAACATAACATACAGAGTATATAAAATATTGTGTAAAGTTTAACTTCGCTTTTTTGGTCTGCCACCTGTCAGACCGCCGCCTACCGCCCTTGGGGATTTGGTACCTTGTTGGGGATCATGTTGGATACAACCGCAGTATCAGATATTGTGCCTGTTACGTATTCAAGAAATGGTCCATCGGCTCATGGGCGTGTGTTCACCTGTTCAAGGCTAGATCACTAATGTAATCGAGACCGTTCACATCTCTAGTTCCTTTCGTATCCTATCCTCAAAGTAGTAGTGTGCCAAACACTACTGTGTGTAGGCGTGGAGGGCACTCTAGCATCTGAAATTACTGGACGAACGAAATAAATGAACTAACGTCTCGACAACGAGCGCAGTGCAGTGTCAACCAGAACGACAATGGTGAAACTGCACCTGTAATGGACAGTCGTGACACTTACCTACAGGTGGCTGACTTGTCCGTCTCATATAACACAAATTGTTTACCGTTAAGATACTTGAGTGCGTTAAGATAGCGAGGGTTTCGTGCACCCAACGTGCAGCACACGTGGACGTGAGTAGTGGCATGCTACCCCGCTGACTGCGACAGTAATAATATGTACAATTGGTGCAGGCGGGTGGGGGGACGCGCGGCACTTGTCTAACATCCTGCTGCCACTGTTGGCGCACTTGCCGGACAACATGCTTACCAAGGAGTTCTACCTTAGCTTCTTCGACGCCATACTCAACGGGTAACTTACATTTACATTATATGTACTAATAAGTAGGTAGTAGGTATATTTTTTATCAATATATCTTTTGACCTGAATTACTCGTGTGAAAAATAGAATATAAAATGTTGTGTGTAGAATGTTTCTGGATTTAAGTGTCCGAAATAGTGACGCCATTGAACTTTACGTCAAATTTCAAGTCTAAACAATTACCTATATCGCGCTTGTACCTAACTAGGTTTGGTAACTATGCTACACTAAGGGTATTGGTGAGCTTAAAATAATATTACTTGCATATACTTGTATTTGTTATTGAACACGAATTCTATAAGTTGGTCAATAATATTTTAAATAACATTTACCCGCAACTAATGGAATTAATCTAATAAAAAAATTAGATATCGTAAATAACCAATGCTCGCGTGACGTGGTTAAAGACAATAGTTGGACAGCCTACCAACAAAACCGCCTGCCAGGTGACAGCGTTCACCTTAAGATCTAAAATGAAACTGATTTTACGAAAGAGAAAAATTTAAATGATGCATTGATTCAATTTTATTTTTTGAAGACCCATTTTGAGCGTCAATAGTTTCTTTGTGTTTGAACCACCTACAACTCTATGCAAGCATAATATTATAAGTTTTACAATTTACTTACTGTATTTTTCCAGGCTAGACAAAAAGTCCATTCTCAGTTCTAAGAGCGAGCGACAGTGTTGGATAACAAACTTAGACGAGTGCCTCAGGTACCTCTCGATACAACAACACGACTATGTCCTAGAAATAGTCACCTCCGTACATAGGAGATGGCTAGAAATTGTTCTTTCCGACGCGCACGATGGACCAATACGTACTAATTTAATCAAATACTCCGCGAACAATATGGCAGCTTTGATCAAATATTGGCTGAGACAAGCCAAAGAAGGTCACAGTGAAAAGTACGATCAATTGATCAGAAACTTCTGGCAGAATGTTGGATCAACAATTACCACGCAAATAGATAAATTGTCGACCGATCACGCCGATATAGGAAAATTAATCGACGGACATATCTTACTGCTACACACATTGAAAACATCATTCGTGCAGGAAGCGAAAAAGCAACAGAGTATCAAATTCGATGGCGACTCGCCGAGCGCCGTCGAAGTAACTCCAAAAGAAACCCAGCAATGTGACGCGTCCATCGTAGAACGATACAATCACAACTTGAACGATTTAATTGAGAAAGTGTGTGGGAATTATTTCGAGTATGCGAGTAAAAAGGAGATCTCGAGTCCAGTTTTGAGCCCGTTAATAACGTTACTTGTGGAATACGATAGTAGCAGTCTTTTCACAGCGATTGCGCGACATTTTGATTGTGATTGTACATATAAGTTTTATGAGAAAGTGCTGAGGACTTGGTTGACAGGAGACACCATGAGATGCAAGGCGGTCGTCGATATTATATTTTTGTTATTGAAGCATTTGACTGAACAAGAACAGGACGCTTTGTTTGAAAGCTTTAAACAGGTAATCAATTTTTTATTTTTTTTATGCCAGATAATTAGCCTTTGCCCACTATCTCACCTGATGGTAAATGATGATGTGGTCGAAGATGTTGTTCAGGCTAACCTAGAAGTACTGGCTCTCAAGGACAGCTGCCGGAACACACCGTTAGGTGCTTGGCGACAGATTTTCTACTTGAGGGTGGTAGCTAGCTAGGCGGGCATTCGCAAAATGCCCTACCACCATGCAATCAATTTATATCAATTATATGTAAATTAAAACATAAACATTCTAACCCTTATCATTGATTTGTGATTTATACATTTATGTGTATAGAAAACAAGTCAGTAAATGTATAAATCAAAAATCAATTATAATAAATATATATATATATATATGTATATGTATATATTTTATAACAATATTGTTTTTATCATGCAACAATATTGTTTTTATTATATTCACGCGAACAGAAAATTACAGCGAACATTATATTAATATATTATTACCTTATATAACATGATACTATGCACTAGAACATATAAATAAAAGAATTCTACTACAAAATTTGTAATCTTCAAAATTATCGTCATTTCTTCCTTCTGATGAATTTCTGTCAATAAAAAATTGCTTTAACATATTTTGTAAATGATTGTCAACTCCGTACATTATTGTTTCTATCTTGGTTATCAAATGATTGAGACATGACGACCATTTTTATATATCCACTTTAGCTACTCCTTGTAACAAAAGAGTTCGAACTTCATCAATGTTATAACTTTTGTTATTTCCTGCCACGTAGCCCTTCACTTGAGACCAAACACGATTTCAATTGGGTTGAGCTCACAGTGATACGGCGGCAAACGTAAGACGAGTCGATTTGTTGACTTAGCTACAACAAATTTTCAAAACGATCTTTGTTTTGCTTCCTAATCCAAAAGTTGCAACTTTAGTATTGAATTGATTCGTTACAAGCAATATTTTTCGACGCGCAGGTAGTCGATGACTACTGAATGTACCTACATGTAACTGCAGTGTTTGTGTGGAACAGACTTTATGTTGATTACGTGGGCCAATAGCAACGTAGTCAAAATTTTCAGTACTCGTTTGTTAAAAAAAACAGACTATAGGCCCACTAAGTTCGGTTCAAATATATATTGTACTGAGAAGTGACACCTTTTTACTATTGTTATTCCGCTGTACATTTGGCAATCCGTATGTCCTATCTCTTAAAATTTAGATGTTTTGTGTAATTGCTTTACTTTAAACTAAATGTGTTATACATAGTAATTAAACAACTTTAAACGGTTTAAATCGCGTATATTTATCATTATTTGTGTCCCGACGTTTCAAACACTTTGCAGTGATCGTGGTCACGGGTGACTAATTGGTTTAATGATAAATTTACGCGATTTAAACCGTTTAAAGTTGTTTTATTACTATGTGTAATAATCGCGAAAACCTAAGACAACATAAATGTGTTATATTTTATAATTACATTAAAAAAAACACATTAATGTATTAATACATTCAGGTGTTATTTTGCGGTAATCATATTTAAAAAGTATTCTAAGAACAAAAAATATATCTAGAGACAATATCGCCTAATTTTAATTTTTTTACCATATTTTCCACATAGTAATTATGTCACGTAGCCACACCGGAAGAAATTTTGACGTATTTCGCTCCTAAATAAAGCATCATTAGGAGGTCTTGTCTCTTCCAGCGCACGATCGAGCATTCGCGATCTGAAACCAGTCGGAAATGCACAATTAGCAAACATATTGTCTAACTAAAAGTTGCATTATTTAATTTATTTCCATTTGAGCATACGATTTACCTATAATATAGGTATTTTATTCCCACTGTCGTAATGGAAAAATATCGTACCTACAAATTAATAGTTAGATATTCAACACGTCAGAAATGTTGTGTCAACTCTACTTAATATAGACTACTGTGCCAAGTGTTAATGGCATGAGATCTTAAAAAAACATCTTGGTGAAACATACAACTCTTCACCTCTACCTTTGAGAAACACTTTTAAGGCAATTTTAAACATTAATGTTTTGTTATTTACAAACTGTTGGGGTTTTAACCATTAATTAGTACTGAGATGAAGGAAAACGAGGAATGGATATTTTACACGTTTAATTCGAGTTCCTTCAGACTCGCAAGTGACCTCACATCTATTAAAAACTACGTATATAACGCGGGCGCAAGATATTAGCTAACGCAAAACTGTCAGGCGGTTCAACACAAACAGAATAATTATAAAAGTAAAGTAGTTACAGTTCTGCAAGTTGAACAGTATTGTACGGGATTCACTTCGGTTTAAGTGTTCATAACATCGCAGCATTTTTCTACGACATCGTGAGGAAAAGTAAGTCCTGTAGAAGAGTGAATAGTTAGGTCTGTTGCAGTTCCCCCCGGCTGTAGTGGAGTGGTGTATATCTCTGTCCCTGTCGCACCCTGCGGCACAGGCGGCGCCTGTGCGTCGCTGGGTGCGCGGGGTGGTGGTGCGCGGCGCGCTGCACGCCCTCACCGCGCGGCTGCTGCGCACGGGGCGCGCCGACGACAAGAGCCTGCTGCTCATGTGCTTGAACCACGACTCTAATGGCGGTATGCTATGTTTCTATTCTTTATCTAACTACTTTCTAATTCATTTCGGGGTCTCGGACCCCGCAGCAATTCCAGCCCATTTAGCATTATTAATATTGCAGCCAAAGTGAAAATATAAAACAAACTTATATTATATACTAGCTTTCCGGCCGGGTATATCGGTTATCGCGCAAAACCGTTAATCTCTTTTTGCGCAGTTTGATAAAAACTATTCTAAGTCCTTCCCCTCAAACTATTTCCATATCAGATTTTATCATAATCGGTCTAGTCGTTTCAGAGCCTATTCAATGCAAACAAACAAACGATCAAATCATTCCTCTTTATTATATTAGTTTACATTAAATAAATAATTTTATATTAAACAAGGAAAAGGCCGTTCTATACTATTTTAGTAAGGCTTGTATTAATAAATGCATTTCAAAGTTGAGCTGATCGTGATCGAGCTTAAGATTGCAGATTTATTAGAAAGCAATTTTGTCATTTAATGTATACAACATATTATGTCAAAAACACCATCTTAAAATCGGTATCAATTTTGAAATGCATTTATTAATACGAGCAAAGAACATCCTGTGACAGACTGGCGAGCACTGACGCTTACGTTAATATAAAGTTATTTCCAGATGTGTGTGTGTGTGTGGCTGTGACAATTTATCTTTCCAGAAATGTTAATAAGTCCGGAAGCGATATCGGACATAGTGCGCCAGCTGAGCGCTGCAGTGAGTGATGTCAGCTCTCCACAACTGGACCAGCTGGCAGGTCTGTGCGCGAGACTTGGCAGTGCCCTGCCCACGTCGGCATTGCCCGACCTCATACTGCCGCTCTTCCAGCTCAGTGTCGCCCTCCAGGTATCTCTTTTTTTTTATTATTATTGTTACCTATACTTGTAGAGCTTAATTCCCGACAGCTCTCAAACCGGAGTGCGAGGGACGCGACCCGCGTCAACTATATCAAGAAAAAGAAATAAAAAATTCGCTACACAACAGGTCAACAGGTTCCGCGTCCGCACGAATATGAACCCTATACGCCTAGAGATAAGGTTCAAACATTATTCATAGTTTACCGAACAGGGTGGATGGACGATGGTTCGAATCCTTGACATGAATTAAATTTTTCCTCTTGTATATTTGTAGTTTTGTAACGCTATGTTAGTTTAAGTATATTTTTGTATACCCAGTGAGGCTATATTTTCCCCCCTCTCATGTTTAATATTAGAACAAATTTATGTTTATTACCTAAATATGGGTAAAATTTCTGTGATTGTTGGCTTGAAGGGCAGCCACTGGGACTCCATGTTGCTTACAATATATTGAATTCTTTACTTTTGCCTACTCATAGTTTCAGGTCCCAACTTTAGTTCCAATAAAGTGTTGGACTAGAATTGGAAAGGTCAATCCTGTTATAAACTACTGGACAACTGGATAGTCTACACTAATCATCGTACCTTTAACTCAATATTGAATTGTGCGAAATTGTTGTTTTTTTATTGTACATCACATATTTAAAATTGAATTTTTAACCAAAAATATTTGTTATTTAATAGTCCAGATGTGTACCAGACACAATCAATTTTGCCATCAACATGCAAATCTCATTGTAAAATTGGTTGAACTGGCCGGTCACTTCTCCAAATAAACGTCGTAGGGTGATAACTCTCTTATTTAAGATTTTAGGTTCAGACTTAAGCATAATACCGATTGTTATCATCATTATCTAGGCTTGTATGATGCCAACATTTTAAAAAGAGAATTAAGTTTGTAAGTTATGTGCTTCGAAAACTTTATATGAAAATGTTTCGAGGCTCATAATTCTCGAGTTAATTATTTTATTAAATTTTCGGCATCATACAAGCCTAAATAATGACGAGATCAATCGGTATTATGCTTTGTTTTGGACCTAAATCCTCAAATAAGGGAGTGATCACCCTACGACGTTTGTATGGAGAACGGGCCGGCCGGTTCACCCTTAAGGAGGGTCTCATATTATGAATTTTTAAATAAGATTGATTTGTGGTTCAGTCAGGAGACTCTGGGACGTCACAAAAAGGCATCCAGGAACTAGCCGTTTTAACACAAATTTGAGAATTTAAAAATATTTGGCCTTAATTAATCGTTTATTATGGATTCTAAAATGCTCCTAAAAATACCAGGTATACTGGTATATTGTATGCTTAGGTATAGTATAGTTAGTGTAGGTTCTGTTCGCTATGCGGCGTGAGTAGAGGAGTGAGCGCGCGTTGTGTTGCAGCGCGGCGACGGGCGCGTGTCGGTGGAGACGTGGGAGGAGGCGGGCGCGGCGTGGCGCGACGCGCTGCGGGACCTGCCGCCCGACGCGCGCAAGGACCTACGGGCCCGGGCGCTGCACGTGCTGCAACAACACCTCTTCCATATGTGAGATACTACCACATTACATACCTAACATACCTGTCTACCTACTGATACATGTATACTCTCTCTCTCCGTGTGTGTCTGAGTTTTGGAAATTAAGATAGAAATATAATATGGAGATGCCGCCGTAACATTTTACAGTCATACAAATAATTGCAATTGGTTTGCTATATTTGTTGCAACGCTTTCTAACTTTACACGCTTAACGCTTTGTTATGCTTTACGTTTAGTTAATGAGAAACCAATCTGCGCAAGTTTTAAGCAAATTTTAAACCACGTAAGAACCCTGAAATTAATTGTAGGTGTTGCTCTTCGAAACGAGCGCCGCGAATGGAACGGTCTGTGCAGAGGTTACGCCATTTTATGTATTTTTCTCGTAGTTTTCACGTGTTTTTATTGATACCTATTTGAACTCCACATATTGCCTTCTCGAAAGTTTTAGGACGTTATCTTCATTTTGTTCTTTAAAATAAATATATACATACACTTACTAGCCTGTTTCGCACTTGGCCGGTTTTGTGTTGTAAATCTTAATGAAGTGCATTATAGCATTTCTATGGTTAACTTCATCTCATAGCGCTATGGCATTAGCGAATGCTCGCCTGGCTACTTCAAGTAGAAAACCAAGTAATTAAACAACTTTAAACTATTTAAATCGCGTATATTTATCATTATTTTTGTCCCGATGTTTCAAACACTTTGCAGTGATCGTGGCCACGGGGAGACTGATAGAATAGACGGGGTGACTGATAGAAAAACTGTTGCCAAGCACGTAACAGTGTGTTCCGACAGCAGTCATTGTTATCAATTTGAAAATTGTCAACAGAATGTCTCAGGCTGACGGGCGCAGTGCAGTTCGTTACTTATGACGAAATGCGTTTGTTATTAGCATAGGCTACCGCTTAACATAAGGTGGGCCTCGTGATTGTTACTGTCACAATTCCATAAAAAAAAGTAGTAAATACAATAACAACAAGCAAAAGATTTCTTCAAACTGATTATTTTACTTTTTAGAGACAAATCTCTGGACCTGAAACGAATGGAACACATAGTATCTCTATGCCCACATCTACTCATAAACAACTCGGAAGAAGATATAACCGAGATCGTCAACTTCACCCGTCTAATATTCGACATAGGTCCGAACGACCCGACGCAAGTGGAAACGTTCGTGTTACGTCATAACATCGTCAAGGGAGACATCAACTGTCCTATCGAAGACGGTCACCTCACCAAGGCTATAACCGACGACTATACCAACAATACATTAGACGACATCACAGAAGAGAACCTTACGTCCTATATGACTAAGTGCGTTTTTCGCGTGATGTATCTTAGGACGATTCTGCTGCACAAGGTGGACGAAGATTTGGAAGACACGTGGTGTAACGATCTGTTGGCTGATGAGTATTTCGTGCAGGAGTTCTGCAAAGTGCTGTATGACTTTATGGTCACATGTTCGATGTACGACGCCTATGCTTTTGTGAGTATATATTTGTGTCTTTAAATTACCGACCTACTTTACTTTTTCATTTCATAGCTGATAGGTACTATTATCTCACTTGAAGTTAAGTAATGTTGTTCAAGCTAACCTAGAATTTCTGGCCCTCAAGGACAGCTGCCGAAACACACCTTTAGGTGCTTAGCGACAGATTTTCTACTTGAGAGTAGTGGCTATCCGGGCGCGCATTCGCAAAATGCCCTAATATTATATTATCACTGCCATCCTAAGACAACAACCGAGACCGACAGTTCAACGTGCCCTCGCTCAGTAGTAAAGTCACTAGCCCATCCAACTCATGACCGCAGTGGCGTTGTTTAACTAAGTTGATCGTTTAAGATCGACTAAGCAAGCTTAGCTACGAACACTTCTACTGTTTATGTTGTTGAATCCTTTCTCTCTCTCTCTCTCTCTCATTCCTTTGCCTGCCCTGTTTGAGAATACTAATATTTCTGAATATATCTGCAGTGTTTCCCTGTTTGTTTTACCAATGGAAGTGCTGTATTGATAGAAGATTATAAGCAGTGTTATTTTAGAATTAGATCTGGTTACCGAATAGCTCGGTTTGCTGGAACTAGCCTCAAACCGTCGGAAAGTAGATTAGCAGGTGCAATGGCGGTAGATTATCTACTTGAGATTGGGAACTAGCCTGGCGAGCATTCTTGAAATGCCTATTTTCTAAATAAATAATAAAATTATATTATAAATTAAAGTATTTTTGATTTATCATTTGAAAAACATTTGCACAAAGTTATTTAAACTTCATTAATATAGCAGCTGTGTTTAAACACTTTTGTTTCAGTCGCCACATTATCCCTTAGTAAAAAATATAAAATCTCGCATGGATAATTTAATAGTAGACATAATAGCCAAATGTACGGCAAATACTAAGTCCCGGATACTGGTTGCCCTCGCGGAGCTAGCCGCCACGCACGGGTACTACTGGGCCTTCGCTAGGAGATGGTTCGAAGTTATATCGAAGCGGGACCTTACCGACCCAACAATATGCTGCCAAATGCCAACTAGAGACCTTACTGAAGAATGTTTCGGTGAAACGGAAACTCCTAGCAAAACGGAAACTGGAAGAGAAACGGAAGATCAAAGCAAACCGGAGGAAAGTCAAGGTGAAAGTGAAACCAGTGAAGGAGAAAGTCTGGATTTAGAAAATATGAAAGAAATAGTCACTGGCAACGGTTACTTCCATATATTACAGGTTAGTACTTGTCGTTTTTGTGGTTTGAAAGGTGTAGAGCATGCGCTGCAGTAAAGCCCTTTCTACATAAGGACAGCGAGAGGAGTATCTCAGTGCGTGTTGCAGACTAGTGGGCACCCAGTGTGGCACGATCACGTAGGGCGACGCGCACAGTGCGCACTGCGCCGCCGTCTCTACGTGCTCGCCAGTAGTAGCGGCACCCGACTGCTGCCCGCCAGCCGCCCATTACAATGTAGGGATGAATCCAGTATTTTGCATTCGTCCTTTGATGTGTTTTATCTCTATAAAAGAGAAAGACGCTTTTGATAAAATATAGAATAAACAATAGTAACTTTAGCCCAAAAATGTTGCAACTTAGTTTACTTTGAATACCGCAATGTACGAATGTCTAGTAGCGAACACATATATATCGTCAAGTAGGAAGGATTTAACTACGAGTTTTGTCTATTTGTCTACGAGTACTGTATCAGATATTGATCACATTGGCAATTCTAATGATTGATGTAATTATATGAGATCCACGGTTTCACCCGGAGAAACAATAATTAAAAGTGATGATGATGGAACTACAGCAGGGCCTCGACAGTCTGCACCCCAGATAAAACAAACGACCCGTTATTTCTCCGTGACAGCACTGTTTATGTGTCGCACTGTCACTCAGGACAGGACACTGCACCGTGCCATACAATTTAGGCGCTACACGACTTTTGTATTGTTAGTATGTTGTCGACCGCGCGCTGTTCCGCTATTTTGTTTTACTCACTATCTAATATTTTCAGGCGTTCGTTTGAGCATTCTGCTAAAATCCGAACAGGGTGTAAGTACGTTTCGAGTGTTCAAATTATCTAGGCCCTACTAAGTTCCAAGTTCCGTCTAAATCGGTTCAGCATGAAGGAGTAACAGACATACTTACTCACATCCTCACTGACAAACTTTATAATATATCGTATTTAATAATAATAATAATAATCTTTATTTATAAAAAAGTGTACATGAATTCGTTCTAATAAATTAGCTAGTAAATATGATCATTCATTTGTGCAAGAGTATCTGCTGCTGAACTAGGTTCATCACCCGTGTTTCAGCATACAGCGCTCTTCCCCGTATTTTGGACTTATACTAGCAGGTCTGCTAATAGATGTGAATCTATAATACATTCTTTTAACAACCTATTATAAGCTAAGAGAAAAATGGTATGTTCTTGTTCCTCTTTGTGTGTACTATGAGGGTGTGTGTGTGAGCTGTAAGAGGGTGTGTATATATGTTCAATATGTATTGGTTTACTTTTGATCACATTGTATATTATAATGAATTAGAGATACATGCAAAATCATTTCATACTTTTCAGTGTTAGAAGTCGGTTCCTTTTGTAATAATGTAGCGCCAGCGTATTTAAACGGGCCTATCACATCTCATAATACTCTTTCCCACGGCCATTCTAACCAATGGGATACACACAAATGTAAACCGCTAACACCGCTGTTCGCTCCCGCGCGAATTCCTAAACAAACAGCGCCCTCTTGCAGAACAACCAGACGGCGTTGCCGCGCGATGCGAACAGTAGTGATTCCGGCGCGCTACCGCAATATTAATTTTCTTTGTAATTATTATTTTAGTAAACGCTTAAATGACTTTTGTATATTATATTTAACATTAATTAAGTGCGTTTGTTACAGAAGACTTGTGTTCTCACTTTAATATCCGCAAAAATAAAAACTCTATATTTCCCAGGCGAATGAGAGATGGTGTCCAGTGGTGCGTTCGTCTCTGCGCACCAAGTACCTAGTGATGCTGCGCAGCTTGTATGCAGCGCATTCTCACCAACCGGATGTGGTCGGAGAGAAGTTCATCGCTGACGTCATGTCCGGACAGGCCGAGTGCAGCGCTGACGTCATCGTCAACGCGTACTACGCGCACAATCATATTATGTTGTTTGAAAAGTGAGTTGTATTTTTATTTTTAATAGGATTAGAATCAGAGTGCATAGTCGGAGTATTCAGACTTCCGATGTAGCGTAACGCCACACATTCCAAGAACAACTGGGACCGACGGTGGTATAATGTTGCTTAACCTCAGAGCTCAATCATAGAACGTTGAATCCTACGAGCGCTTCAAACAACATTTTAACTAGAAAGTGTTACTAATGTTTTGTAAACAATGTCCTAGAAGAAGGGGTCAAAATGATAGAGTACATACTACGGTTCTGCGGAACTAGCAGCAAATTTTAATTATTATCGTTGGTTATTTATTCATGGCGGTACAGCTATTTTTGTAAGGCATAATTTATTAAAATAATAAAATCAACAAAATCTCGTTTGAAGGCGGCAATAAAATTAAGATGTTACAAAATTGTTTTAATAGCAGGATATAGAGTTCTTCATAATTGAAAGACTTGTAGGGAATTTTTAACCTAAAACAAAGATATTTAATCAATTTGATTTGAATTCTTTCTATTCTATCAATAAATATGTTGTAACGGGGGTTCCAACCCTGGGATGCATATTCGAGAATGCTTCGTACAAATGTACAATAGAGTACGCGTAACGTACAAAACGTACAGTTTTAACGCGACTAATACTTGCCGAACTTCTCATGACAAAGCCCAGTGTTCTTGAGGCCTTGGAAACGATAGCATTGACAAACACGTCAATGCTATCAAAGAGTAACTTTGAATCATGTAGGACTCTTAAGACTGACGACGTTACACTCTTGTAATATTTTCTGTTAACGCTGCATAGATTTGGTTATAGACTATTCTCTCAAACAGTTTTGCAATAATGCAGAGTTTAGATATTGGCCTGTAATTAACGACATCGGTTTTCAAACCTTTTTTATGAATCGGTGAATTGAAAGCTGATTTCCAGATCGTGGGGACAGTACACTCGACAGTACGATTTAAGAAATAGTAAGGTTATTGGTACACAAATAGATTTAGCGCAGCCAATAATAAATATCGGACTTATACCATCTGGGCCTGCCGATTTGGATATCTCTAGGTTTAATAACAATTTTAAAACATCATTTTCACTGATTTCAATAGTACTGATATCATAAGTATAGTCAGAGCCACAAGGATTAGTAGGCATATTTACAGCCTCGTCAGTGGCATCCGTAGATAGGAATGTTGAACTAAAATATTGAGAAAATGTTTCACATATAGTTTCGCCAGAAGTTGCCTTAGAACCGTTGTAAGTTATACAGGAAAGAATACCATTTGAATGTTTGGATCGACTTTTAATATATGACCAAAATTGTTTAGGTAGTTTTTTGATACTATTTTCGATTAGTGCCATATAATTTTGGTCACATTGAGTTTCCAGTAAGAAAGGTCTTTTACGTAATAATATAAATGTTTCAAGGTCCGACTTCATATTATAGGTATTTATTGAAAAATTTAAATTTTTCTTTGAACACTTTAATGAGTGCTGGAGAATACCATTTAGGGTACGAGCAATCTTAGGTCAGTTTCGGTGGAATAAATTGCAATTTTAGTTGATTCATGACAGAATAAAAATATTCCACTGCTTTTTTGTATAGACCTAGACATAAATTCACTCGATTTCCGATATTTTTATATTAATCATATTATAGTTTCCTTTATTATAGATATATTTTGTATAACATTGAGAGCTTAGACATTCAAGATGCGCAAAATTGACATTCATTAAGAGGGCTTTATGATACGGGTCTATGGGTACCAATGGGTCACGATTTTCCATCACAGTGACGTCATCATTCGACGAAACTAAATCTAAGAATCTGCCATAGTTATTACATATACCATTGTACTGACGAAAATCATGCGTGGTCATATCATCTATTAAATATGATTCGATTATGCCCGAATAGGTAGGTAGAAAATGTGAATCAGGACTTGGGGACCAACTAATATTAATGAGGTTAAAATCACCCACTACTGTAAATTTATCAAAGGGGTGAGAGATTACCAATGCATTTAATGTAGTTAGATAGTTTTCAAGCTGTTGGTTTAATGAAAGTCCCAGGTTTTGATTGCAAAGGTAGATGCAACATAGGTGGATGTTCATGTGAGATTTATCTTTTAATCTGATGGTAATGGTGACCCATAAGTCTTCTGCAGTAGAATGAAAAGTCTTCTGCGAGACAGCTCGTATTTCTTTACGGGCCGCTATGACTGTGCCAGCACCATATTTTAGGCAAATGTTCTCATATTCACGGTCACGACGCCAAACTAAATGTCGAAATTCCCTCTGGTAGCCAAGATTCAGTTAATAATATAAGTCGTAACTACTTAAACACAGATTACGATAAAATATAGATGTTTTCGTACGTAACCCTCTAACGTTCTGATAATATATACTTAATTCATTATTCGTGCTATCCATTAACATTAACACCCATAGAATTACATTAGAAACACTGTATGAATATATTACTCCCTTATGGCAGTAAAACAAATAAAATAAAATTGAAAGAATCATGAGTAAGTAACCATTACCAGAATTATGGCAAAGTAGGCATATAAAAACGAGGTCGAACGTAGTAATTATAAAAACTGCAAGATATACACAAGCGGGCACAGGACGTAAGCAAAAGATGCGTGCTGCAGGCATTCGGTACAGTGGCGGTAAGTGAGATCGAATTACACTGAGACAATAGCGAGTGAGCCAGACAACGGCCGAGGCAGAAGTAAAAACATTTTAATTATAAAATAAATTGATAGTAGTACGAATAAACAAAATCGGTAAGAATCATGGAAACTTATGATGAATACTAAATACTGATGGAAACAGATAATGAAAGTTTGTTTAAATCACTTTCTTGATAAGTTTAGACACTGTGAAAACAGGAGAAGTGTCATTTTTTCTAACATGGATTTTTCCATATTTCACCCACACGTAGTTAAAGTTTTTCTCCTTGGCTAATGACTTGACCTTATTTAGTAAGGTTTTGTACTACATGTTGAGGTGGTCATTTATATAGATACGTCGAAATGAGTCACGAAACCCGATATCTGGGGCAGCTAGTCCTTTGCGCGCTCTGGCTGCTGCTACAAACTCCTCCTTTGTGTAACGATTAGTGAAACTTACCACGATATTCTGATCTTTAAAGCCGTGCAGCGGAACTATATACAAATAATACGATAGTATCAATAATAGAGAAAAGGTTATCATCCTTCTTTAAAGGGATCACTTTTATCTCGACGTTGTTGAGTCGGGAACGTTGGTCCGCCGCGGACAGTTGGAGTTACAACGACGACACATCCCTTGCAAGGCTGTCGATGATTGCCTGCGTGTGTTCAATATTAGATACTCTGTTCTCGACCTCAGTAATCTTGGTAGAAAAGCTATCTAGACGAGTACTCATATATTCGCAACTTGATTTGGAATTCGATCTTAATGGTCTTCACGTCCAAAATTAGAGTAGGCAGGCCGATCAGCTAACATTTTATAATAAGGATCTCTTGAAGGACTTCCTTTAAAGAAACTGGCTCAGATGAGGGTGCTAGAAGGGGACATGCGATCCTGCACGAGGAGCACTTCCAGGTTGCTCTTTTTTCCGATCCCATGAAAAACAGAATAATCCACAATACGTGTCTACAAAGCGAACGTTCACACAAAACTGATATCATATTGATATTGACGAGGCAAATGTAACAAACGAAGTTATAAAGGTAATTAATAAATGTTATCTTATCGTAAATGTATAAAAAGGTATCGTGTTCCCTCAGGGACATAACGGAGTCCCCTTGGGCGGCTGTGTGCAGTAACGCGGCCGTGGCGCAGTACCTGCGGGAGTGTGTGCGCACGCGGGGCTGGACACTGCCGCCGCACCACTGGGACTTCCTCGCCATCGCGCTCTGCCATCTGCTCTGTTCCGGTCGCGCAGCACTCGCCCACTGGGGCTCCACCAAGGTATTACTGACTTACTGCCGCAAGGTGCAGTAACGCGGCTGGACACTGCCGCCGCACCACTGGGACTTCCTCGCCATCGCGCTCTGCCATCTGCTCTGTTCCGGTCGCGCAGCACTCGCCCACTGGGGCTCCACCAAGGTATTACTGACTTACTGCCGCAAGGTGCAGTAACGCGGCTGGACACTGCCGCCGCACCACTGGGACTTCCTCGCCATCGCGCTCTGCCATCTGCTCTGTTCCGGTCGCGCAGCACTCGCCCACTGGGGCTCCACCAAGGTATTACTGACTTACTGCCGCAAGGTGCAGTAACGCGGCTGGACACTGCCGCCGCACCACTGGGACTTCCTCGCCATCGCGCTCTGCCATCTGCTCTGTTCCGGTCGCGCAGCACTCGCCCACTGGGGCTCCACCAAGGTATTACTGACTTACTGCCGCAAGGTGCAGTAACGCGGCTGGACACTGCCGCCGCACCACTGGGACTTCCTCGCCATCGCGCTCTGCCATCTGCTCTGTTCCGGTCGCGCAGCACTCGCCCACTGGGGCTCCACCAAGGTATTACTGACTTACTGCCGCAAGGTGCAGTAACGCGGCTGGACACTGCCGCCGCACCACTGGGACTTCCTCGCCATCGCGCTCTGCCATCTGCTCTGTTCCGGTCGCGCAGCACTCGCCCACTGGGGCTCCACCAAGGTATTACTGACTTACTGCCGCAAGGTGCAGTAACGCGGCTGGACACTGCCGCCGCACCACTGGGACTTCCTCGCCATCGCGCTCTGCCATCTGCTCTGTTCCGGTCGCGCAGCACTCGCCCACTGGGGCTCCACCAAGGTATTACTGACTTACTGCCGCAAGGTGCAGTAACGCGGCTGGACACTGCCGCCGCACCACTGGGACTTCCTCGCCATCGCGCTCTGCCATCTGCTCTGTTCCGGTCGCGCAGCACTCGCCCACTGGGGCTCCACCAAGGTATTACTGACTTACTGCCGCAAGGTGCAGTAACGCGGCTGGACACTGCCGCCGCACCACTGGGACTTCCTCGCCATCGCGCTCTGCCATCTGCTCTGTTCCGGTCGCGCAGCACTCGCCCACTGGGGCTCCACCAAGGTATTACTGACTTACTGCCGCAAGGTGCAGTAACGCGGCTGGACACTGCCGCCGCACCACTGGGACTTCCTCGCCATCGCGCTCTGCCATCTGCTCTGTTCCGGTCGCGCAGCACTCGCCCACTGGGGCTCCACCAAGGTATTACTGACTTACTGCCGCAAGGTGCAGTAACGCGGCTGGACACTGCCGCCGCACCACTGGGACTTCCTCGCCATCGCGCTCTGCCATCTGCTCTGTTCCGGTCGCGCAGCACTCGCCCACTGGGGCTCCACCAAGGTATTACTGACTTACTGCCGCAAGGTGCAGTAACGCGGCTGGACACTGCCGCCGCACCACTGGGACTTCCTCGCCATCGCGCTCTGCCATCTGCTCTGTTCCGGTCGCGCAGCACTCGCCCACTGGGGCTCCACCAAGGTATTACTGACTTACTGCCGCAAGGTGCAGTAACGCGGCTGGACACTGCCGCCGCACCACTGGGACTTCCTCGCCATCGCGCTCTGCCATCTGCTCTGTTCCGGTCGCGCAGCACTCGCCCACTGGGGCTCCACCAAGGTATTACTGACTTACTGCCGCAAGGTGCAGTAACGCGGCTGGACACTGCCGCCGCACCACTGGGACTTCCTCGCCATCGCGCTCTGCCATCTGCTCTGTTCCGGTCGCGCAGCACTCGCCCACTGGGGCTCCACCAAGGTATTACTGACTTACTGCCGCAAGGTGCAGTAACGCGGCTGGACACTGCCGCCGCACCACTGGGACTTCCTCGCCATCGCGCTCTGCCATCTGCTCTGTTCCGGTCGCGCAGCACTCGCCCACTGGGGCTCCACCAAGGTATTACTGACTTACTGCCGCAAGGTGCAGTAACGCGGCTGGACACTGCCGCCGCACCACTGGGACTTCCTCGCCATCGCGCTCTGCCATCTGCTCTGTTCCGGTCGCGCAGCACTCGCCCACTGGGGCTCCACCAAGGTATTACTGACTTACTGCCGCAAGGTGCAGTAACGCGGCTGGACACTGCCGCCGCACCACTGGGACTTCCTCGCCATCGCGCTCTGCCATCTGCTCTGTTCCGGTCGCGCAGCACTCGCCCACTGGGGCTCCACCAAGGTATTACTGACTTACTGCCGCAAGGTGCAGTAACGCGGCTGGACACTGCCGCCGCACCACTGGGACTTCCTCGCCATCGCGCTCTGCCATCTGCTCTGTTCCGGTCGCGCAGCACTCGCCCACTGGGGCTCCACCAAGGTATTACTGACTTACTGCCGCAAGGTGCAGTAACGCGGCTGGACACTGCCGCCGCACCACTGGGACTTCCTCGCCATCGCGCTCTGCCATCTGCTCTGTTCCGGTCGCGCAGCACTCGCCCACTGGGGCTCCACCAAGGTATTACTGACTTACTGCCGCAAGGTGCAGTAACGCGGCTGGACACTGCCGCCGCACCACTGGGACTTCCTCGCCATCGCGCTCTGCCATCTGCTCTGTTCCGGTCGCGCAGCACTCGCCCACTGGGGCTCCACCAAGGTATTACTGACTTACTGCCGCAAGGTGCAGTAACGCGGCTGGACACTGCCGCCGCACCACTGGGACTTCCTCGCCATCGCGCTCTGCCATCTGCTCTGTTCCGGTCGCGCAGCACTCGCCCACTGGGGCTCCACCAAGGTATTACTGACTTACTGCCGCAAGGTGCAGTAACGCGGCTGGACACTGCCGCCGCACCACTGGGACTTCCTCGCCATCGCGCTCTGCCATCTGCTCTGTTCCGGTCGCGCAGCACTCGCCCACTGGGGCTCCACCAAGGTATTACTGACTTACTGCCGCAAGGTGCAGTAACGCGGCTGGACACTGCCGCCGCACCACTGGGACTTCCTCGCCATCGCGCTCTGCCATCTGCTCTGTTCCGGTCGCGCAGCACTCGCCCACTGGGGCTCCACCAAGGTATTACTGACTTACTGCCGCAAGGTGCAGTAACGCGGCTGGACACTGCCGCCGCACCACTGGGACTTCCTCGCCATCGCGCTCTGCCATCTGCTCTGTTCCGGTCGCGCAGCACTCGCCCACTGGGGCTCCACCAAGGTATTACTGACTTACTGCCGCAAGGTGCAGTAACGCGGCTGGACACTGCCGCCGCACCACTGGGACTTCCTCGCCATCGCGCTCTGCCATCTGCTCTGTTCCGGTCGCGCAGCACTCGCCCACTGGGGCTCCACCAAGGTATTACTGACTTACTGCCGCAAGGTGCAGTAACGCGGCTGGACACTGCCGCCGCACCACTGGGACTTCCTCGCCATCGCGCTCTGCCATCTGCTCTGTTCCGGTCGCGCAGCACTCGCCCACTGGGGCTCCACCAAGGTATTACTGACTTACTGCCGCAAGGTGCAGTAACGCGGCTGGACACTGCCGCCGCACCACTGGGACTTCCTCGCCATCGCGCTCTGCCATCTGCTCTGTTCCGGTCGCGCAGCACTCGCCCACTGGGGCTCCACCAAGGTATTACTGACTTACTGCCGCAAGGTGCAGTAACGCGGCTGGACACTGCCGCCGCACCACTGGGACTTCCTCGCCATCGCGCTCTGCCATCTGCTCTGTTCCGGTCGCGCAGCACTCGCCCACTGGGGCTCCACCAAGGTATTACTGACTTACTGCCGCAAGGTGCAGTAACGCGGCTGGACACTGCCGCCGCACCACTGGGACTTCCTCGCCATCGCGCTCTGCCATCTGCTCTGTTCCGGTCGCGCAGCACTCTGTAGTAGGTACATGATGTGATACGTGCCTACATGAGACTATGCGGTCGTAGATAGCTAAGAGAAACGATGATTCAGATCTAGGCCAGCACGTCTCTTCCGACAACCTCTGTTACATGTTTCAAGCACGTACTAACTAACATAAGTACCAATTGTTGTAGTATATAAGAGATGTATAATATAAGTTAAAGAAGTCTAAATACAGTCTGAATACACGATGGAACGTTAAAGGATATAACACCTCTTTCATTTGGTGGCTCCAGCAGCCACCATCCCTTCATGGCGACCGTGACTGAGAGCCCTACATATGGAAAATACTTTAATTAGCAACGAGAAGATTTTTTTTCCCGACGAAGATTTATATGAAGAGTGAAAAAGCAATATGTAAGCAATAAACGAAGATTTATTATGAAGAATGAAAAATAATTTTGCGGCGATTACATGTGAAGATAGAATAAAATATTTAAATATTATTTGAAGATAATGAATGGGAATTAGTGTTATTACGCACGAAGAAATACGAAAGAGACGAAAACGGGATCAAAGGATCGGAGTCCAGGGTATAGCCCGGCCGGCAAACGCAAGACGTATGCAGCAGTGTGATTATGAATATGAAGAAAAAGGAAATTGACGACGTCTGTGTATTTTCATGTGCTAGAAAATAAGTTAAAGCCGTGAGTATTGTTGTAGGAGAGATTTTGAAGTATATTTTTTAATTTATATAATTTTTGGTGTTTATTCTCATTTATTTAAATGGAGAAATTTGATTTAGAAACTGCTATTGACTTGTTACCAGTAATGACTGGACAAGAGCATATTACGAGATCTTTAATAGACAATGTTGAATTTTATAGCAGTGTGATCAACGAAAATTCTCATAAATTTTTAATCGATTTTGTGTTAAAAACTAGAATAACTCGAATAGCAAAATTTTATTTAAAATCGTGTTATGAGAATGTTGAATGCTTACTCAGCGATATGAGAACACACTTATTACCGAAAAAATGTCCAATAGCCTTACAAACACAACTTTTTCATTGTAGACAAGGGAACAAATCAATTGAAGTTTTTAGTAAAGAAATTGAGGAATTATTTTACGAGTTAACTATGGCTCAGTCAGATGGCGACAAAAATAAGTTCAATATATTACGCCCTATTAATGAACAAATGACGATACGAAGATTTGCTGACGGTCTTAACAATAGCCACATACAAATTATATTAATATCAAGACAATTTCAATATTTAAAAGATGCCATACAGACAGCATTAGATGAAAATATGATGTTTTATTTGAAAAGGCAAAATAATTATCAACGCCGATATTACAATTATCATAATTACAATCATGTTAACCCTAATGTAAAATCATTCCCATGTAAAAAATATAATTCAACAAACATGAGGAATTCAAATCAAACATCATGTGACGCAGGGACATCACCCAGGCCCAGGTGCCAACCGTTGTCGTATTCAGAGCAGCCCACTAACTCACAGTCGAATAAGGAAAGTTATGAAAATGATATTGTATGCGATATGTCAATTTTGTTTTCTGAAAACATGTCTGAGGAATATGAAAAAGAAAAATTTACGGATTTGACAGTTTTGAGTTCTAATAATGTAAGACCTGATCAATCCTCAGTTATAAGCTATCCCGAACAGTGTAAGGACTATGAATTATGTGATGCTGATAACTTACAATGCGTCAATAAAGACGAAGAAAAATGTAATATGAATTATGTCAAATTTAATAACGAGTTTTTCACTAATAGAAAGGAGTTACAGGTAAAATTAAGCGATTATATTGCGAAAAAGGAGTTTAAAATTGACTATGATAACGAATTATTAAAAGACAGCAAATTAATGAGTAAGTGTGACGAAATATGTGTCAAAAAAGGACGGTTAAGTTGTAAGAATAATAATTTTGTTAGTTTTATAAGTAAAGAAAGGTTTGACGAACGTTTAGTAGGTATAACTTAGATAATATACAAAAAAAAATCTATTAGCTTTACAACCCTACCTTTATTATATTGTATTAAAGTCGGGAATATATCAGATAAATCAATGAGAAAATGTATAAAATGTTTGCCAATGGCTTATTAATTAATTAATTAATAAGAATCAATTTAATTATTCATGTAAATAGTTGAGGTCATAATGACTACTTACAATGTGCATTTAAACATAATCATATCAATATTTACTTCGTGATACCAATTTCACAAAAATATTAAATAATTGGGATCAATCACAGATAATTTTAAATAACATCAAATACGAACGTGTTAATTAGTGGCGATGAAATGTGCACAACACGCCTTACACGAGTATGTCAAGCTCACGTCCGAGTAATGCACTTTTGCACCATAAGCAAATTCTGAAGGTTAGCGGTTCGAAAAATAAACACAATTATGTGAGATTTATTATAATATGTGTATTTTGCAATATAAGCAAATAGCTGAAGGTCAGCATTAGAAACAATTATGTAATGTCCATATCTTGCAGTATCAGCAAATAGCTGAAGGAGGTCAACATACTGTAAAAATAAAGTTTATTGTCTAATGATTTACTGAGCAAGTTAATATAAAAAGAAAGCTACTTAATATTATTGTAATGTAACGCTTCTCAAGTTAGACAGATCATTAATAAGTGATTTCTAAGTATAAAATAGGAACTTATTATAAATGTATTGTTATGTGTTTCTTTTTGTTTATTATTACTAGACTGCGTTACTTGAGTTAGATAGAACTTGTAAAATATTTATTCAATCAAAAAAAAAAAAAAAAAAAAAAAAAGGTTGATGATGTAGTAGGTACATGATGTGATACGTGCCTACATGAGACTATGCGGTCGTAGATAGCTAAGAGAAACGATGATTCAGATCTAGGCCAGCACGTCTCTTCCGACAACCTCTGTTACATGTTTCAAGCACGTACTAACTAACATAAGTACCAATTGTTGTAGTATATAAGAGATGTATAATATAAGTTAAAGAAGTCTAAATACAGTCTGAATACACGATGGAACGTTAAAGGATATAACACCTCTTTCATTTGGTGGCTCCAGCAGCCACCATCCCTTCAACTCGCCCACTGGGGCTCCACCAAGGTATTACTGACTTACTGCCGCAAGGTGCAGTAACGCGGCTGGACACTGCCGCCGCACCACTGGGACTTCCTCGCCATCGCGCTCTGCCATCTGCTCTGTTCCGGTCGCGCAGCACTCGCCCACTGGGGCTCCACCAAGGTATTACTGACTTACTGCCGCAAGGTGCAGTAACGCGGCTGGACACTGCCGCCGCACCACTGGGACTTCCTCGCCATCGCGCTCTGCCATCTGCTCTGTTCCGGTCGCGCAGCACTCGCCCACTGGGGCTCCACCAAGGTATTACTGACTTACTGCCGCAAGGTGCAGTAACGCGGCTGGACACTGCCGCCGCACCACTGGGACTTCCTCGCCATCGCGCTCTGCCATCTGCTCTGTTCCGGTCGCGCAGCACTCGCCCACTGGGGCTCCACCAAGGTATTACTGACTTACTGCCGCAAGGTGCAGTAACGCGGCTGGACACTGCCGCCGCACCACTGGGACTTCCTCGCCATCGCGCTCTGCCATCTGCTCTGTTCCGGTCGCGCAGCACTCGCCCACTGGGGCTCCACCAAGGTATTACTGACTTACTGCCGCGCTTACTACTCCTCTCTTACTCTACTATGTACTGACACGTTCTCACTGGCCCTTTCCCATTCCATGCCCGGGACACGCTTGTGTGACGCCACTCGCTGCCCCCCTAAGTCTGTATTTCATTTCATAATTAGAATATTACCGAATAAGATTATATAAAAGAATTTTAAGAACTCACACTATCAAGTAATTTTCATGTATGACTGTACATTAATTCTATAATAAACAAAACCATACTCTTATAAAATAAAGGAAAAAATAATTTAGCTAAGTAAATTGTACAGAATATACTAATATAGAAAACAGAATAAGAAAAATAAAACAAGTTTTGGAGAAAACAGGTAGAGTCAAAAAAGCATATAAAATGTAAATAGTAAAAAACAACTAATAACACACTTGTTTATATCGTCTGGCAACATAATTAATAATAGAAACAACATGCTCGAAATCGCCACATAGTTCTACAAAAATCTATACAGCAAAACCTGTTCAAACTCAGAATGAAGTAGATGCGACTGGATATTGAATACAGACCCCGTTCTCCCTTTTATGGAAATTGAGATAGAAATGTCCATAAAAAAGCTGAAGAGTCTGCCAAGCAAAAAGCAACAGAAGAGGCAAAAAGCCCCGGTGTAGATGGCATCACAAATGAATTTATTGAAGCAGGATAAGATAAATTGTTTGCTCCATTGACTAAGTTTTTCAATTTGATTCTTGAAAAGAAAAATCTACCATAACAATGGATGTGCTCAGATAGAGTCCTATTGTATAAATAAGGAGATCGAAAAGTAATAAATAATTACCTATAAGTTCGATTTTTTGTTTATACAAAGTTTTCACAACAACATTGCTCCGAAGGATAACTAAATTGGTAGATGAGAACCAATCAGTAGAGCAACCTGGATTTAGAAAAAAATGCTCCACTGTCGATCATATTAATACTTTGAAAGCCCCTATATATATATTTTGAAGCAGTGATGGCTCAGTGGCATTGGCTATGGACTGCCGTGCAGCAGGTCCATGGTTCGAATCCCGCCCAGAGCTTGAGCTTCACCGCATGGTGGAAGGGCATTTTGTGAATGCCCGCCTGGCTAGCGACCACCCTCAAGTAGAAAATCTGTCGCCAAGCACCTAACAGTGTGTTCCGGCAGCAGTCCTTGAGAGCCAGAAAAATTACAGGCTAACGAGACCTAACAACTGGACGTCTCAACTCGACGGGCACAGTGCAATTCGTCGCTGACGAAATGCGTCTGTTATAGGCAGAGGTAAGTCCACTTAACATCAGGTGGGCCTCGGGCTTGTTCCGTCACAAAAACATTAAAATATATATATATATACTTTATAGATTATCCCAAAACTTTCAATTCTATATCACACGACATCTGGCAGGCTTTAATACTGCAAGGTATCAATAACAATTACATAGACATCATTAAAGAAATATACGAACAGAGTACAGTGTGAGTACGATTACGAGTCTGCAGGCTCAATTATTCCTATTTAACGAGGTGTCAAACAAGGAGGTCCGATATCAAAAAAATACTGGGATTAAAATACCTGTCTCATTTAAAATTCGCAGACGTCCGAGTGCTATTACGAAAACCCTAGCGAACTTAAAAAAATGATAGAAACGTTCTGTCAAAAAAGCGAAGATGCAGGTTTAGAAATTAACAGAGACAAAACAAAAGTAATGACAAATAAGTTCAAAATGACAATATCGCACAACACACAACCGCTTGATTATGTTCAGGATTATATCTACCTTTTTTTACCTGTGAATAATGCCTTATAGTTTTCCTCTAATTCCCATCCACCCCGGGGAAGGTGACCGGGATATGTCGGGCTCGACACCAACTGCTCCCACAGCAGCAAGTGCCCCTACAGGCTAAATAACACACGGCGTTCCATCTCTACCGCTTCTCGGCGGGATCGCAGGGTCGCTGTAGCACTCAACCACGAACCCGCCACGGTTGTCCGTTGCCGGACCCCTCCTGGGGTGCTACCCCTCACGACGCACCAGGACACATGGCACGTCGCTACCACCCGGGGCCACCAAGCACGGATTATCTACCTTGGCCAACTTATATCATTCAATATTTCTACCGAAAATGGAACAATCTATGAATGTTACTTCCGAAAAAAATCTATATTCATTCTCACAGTAATAATTGTGACATAACGCATGATATTGTGATTTTTTCCTTCAATTGTGTTAGTTCTATGTAAATGTGTATGGTGGATGACGAACCGTTCAGTGGAATTCGTTCGTTCGTTCCTGATCTTGTTACCATGCTAAATTTAGTTAGTTACAAAATCATAAAGAAAAGAATAATTTGAAACTATTGGGTTCATAATCTGATTTTAATTTAACTTGATATGATTTTGTTTGCCATTTATCTTAGCAACTGTCAGCAAAAAAAATAGAAAAAATAGTTCAAATTTAAAATGTATTTGTTTGTTAAAAAAGTACAAACCGTCAAACTCAGTAGCAAACCGTAAAATAAAACACATAATAAAAAACCGGGTAAGTACGTTTCGCACAAAGGTACTTATATGCATACCAACTCATTCCGATTAAGAGTTAGAGATCAGTGATATATGGACTGACGCACGGACGGACAGACAGACAATAAGGCTACGTTTGTCCCTCGGGTACTGAAACTTAAAAACGGGTCAATAGGAAGCGTCCTGAGAATCTGAAACTGAATAAAAAATCAATGTTTTTTTTGTTACTTATTAGCTTTCCGCCCGCGGGTATATCGGTTATCGCGCAAAACCATTAATCTCTTTTTGCGCAGTTGGATAAAAACTATCTTATGTCCTTCCTCGTGTCTTAAACAATTTCCATACTAAATTTCATCCTAATCGGTCCAGTAGTTGCCTATTCAATGCAAACAAACAAACAAATCTTTCCTCTTTATTACATTAGTTTAGACAACAAATATATTGTGTATTGTAAAAGGGAGGTACAAAATTATGGTTATGTTAAATGGCGCTACCATGACACCTCCCTCTTACATTCGTTTGTGGTAGGGTCACGTGGGACTAAGCAAAGTCCATATAAGTACTGTGAACTATATAAATAATTTTATTCTTTTTTCTTTAAAAACATTTCCTTAGTCCTCCTAACAGTCATTGTTGAACCATCTGTGTGTGAGTCTGACTCCTACACGACCGGTGTTCTTATTTCTTATTTACTGAACCATATTTATATCCTATATAATTAGAATAATAATATAATCAGGTGGCGCTCCTGACACATTCCGCGCTGCACCTGTACCTGGAGGTAGAGAAGTTCATCAGCAGCATCAAGGAAAGGTCCCTGCAGCAGCAGCCGTCGGACCACGTGGCGCACCTGCCCACCGAGTGGAACGATATCTTCGCGCCGGACTTGCACGTCAATCTCTTCTCTATCATTGTCTATGTGCTCGGTAAGCTGCACGTCAACCTCTTCTCTATCATTGTCTATGTGCTCGGTAAGCTGCACGTCAACCTCTTCTCTATCATTGTCTATGTGCTCGGTAAGCTGCACGTCAACCTCTTCTCTATCATTGTCTATGTGCTCGGTAAGCTGCACGTCAACCTCTTCTCTATCATTGTCTATGTGCTCGGTAAGCTGCACGTCAACCTCTTCTCTATCATTGTCTATGTGCTCGGTAAGCTGCACGTCAACCTCTTCTCTATCATTGTCTATGTGCTCGGTAAGCTGCACGTCAACCTCTTCTCTATCATTGTCTATGTGCTCGGTAAGCTGCACGTCAACCTCTTCTCTATCATTGTCTATGTGCTCGGTAAGCTGCACGTCAACCTCTTCTCTATCATTGTCTATGTGCTCGGTAAGCTGCACGTCAACCTCTTCTCTATCATTGTCTATGTGCTCGGTAAGCTGCACGTCAACCTCTTCTCTATCATTGTCTATGTGCTCGGTAAGCTGCACGTCAACCTCTTCTCTATCATTGTCTATGTGCTCGGTAAGCTGCACGTCAACCTCTTCTCTATCATTGTCTATGTGCTCGGTAAGCTGCACGTCAACCTCTTCTCTATCATTGTCTATGTGCTCGGTAAGCTGCACGTCAACCTCTTCTCTATCATTGTCTATGTGCTCGGTAAGCTGCACGTCAACCTCTTCTCTATCATTGTCTATGTGCTCGGTAAGCTGCACGTCAACCTCTTCTCTATCATTGTCTATGTGCTCGGTAAGCTGCACGTCAACCTCTTCTCTATCATTGTCTATGTGCTCGGTAAGCTGCACGTCAACCTCTTCTCTATCATTGTCTATGTGCTCGGTAAGCTGCACGTCAACCTCTTCTCTATCATTGTCTATGTGCTCGGTAAGCTGCACGTCAACCTCTTCTCTATCATTGTCTATGTGCTCGGTAAGCTGCACGTCAACCTCTTCTCTATCATTGTCTATGTGCTCGGTAAGCTGCACGTCAATCTCTTCTCTATCATTGTCTATGTGCTCGGTAAGTTGCACCTGCTCTGTGGAATTCGTGTCTTAACGAGGATTCTTAGCATTTGTGGCGGCCTTTGATTTCCTCATTTTAATCGAATGTACACAAAGCTGCAGCACATTTTTTCAAATGTCTGCCTAGTTAGCTACTACTACTAGGTTACCTATTGGATATTCCATCGTTAGTGTTCTAGTGTGTGTCTTGGCCACTATTATTACAATCTAATACCAAGTCTATCCCGAGGGGGAATGATGCAATTCTAGCCCGTTACCCGGCGGGCTACCTATCTTATGCTATGTTTTATTTCTAAATATGATTACAAGCACTATCGCGTCTTATGCTAAAATCACATTTACTAATCATTGGAGCATATCTTTTGTTCTTCCGGGCGGGAATCGAACCCGCGTCCTCCGATTTCGTGTCGGATACCTAAACCACTGGAGTTCGAGCTCCAATAATTTGTTTTTATTGCTTTATTTATTATGTTTAAATTAAAAGTATAATTTTGAGCTGAATTATACTTAAAAAGTTGTGAATAAAGCTGCGAAATATAGGATGGGAAATTGGTATATCTGGTGTGCATTTTATCATCTCCTCACCAAACTTTCGGAGCTGTTTTACTTACAATGTTCCCAAAGTCAACCACAGGACGTAGGTTTTACCCTAAAGTGTCATTCAAACGTGAATACAGATCGTGAAGTTTAACCCATTGGCATCGGAAATACTGATAACAATAGATTTCATTCATAACTAGGACGCCGGGGTCTAATTTGATAACAACGGGCTAATATATGTGTACAATGATGTTCCAGAATCGAGCACCAACACTATGGTGACAGCAAACCACATAGCAGTGATAGACGCGCTGATACAGTGCACGCGACAAGTGCAGTGGGATGCACTGCCGGAGCAACGCAAGGGGGCAGAGTTGTCGCTCCAGCGTCTAGTGGCGGTAGCGACCAAGGCGCTGCAGGAACCCGCGCATTACAGCTTCAAGTACTTGGCTTACTATCTGCTGCAAGCGCTGCTCAAGCCGCTCGTGCTCGACGATGGTGAGTTGGACGCAGCCTGACCACTCTACTTGCACAATTACACATTCATTATGAATGGTTTGTTTGATGTAGGAAATTTTGTGAACGGTCGTCTGGATAGATTGATTACCTGAAGTAGTGGATACTTTGCAGTGATTTTCATTGACTGTCTTTAAAAAGCGGTGCACACGGCTAGTGACAGTAGCTATGGACTCCCGGCGGATGAGCGTCACCGCATGATGGTGTGTCAGGAGTTTGGCAGATTTTCTACTTGAAATATGTCGCCAAACAATGGCGTACTAATCCAACAGCTGTCCTTGATAACCGGCATTCATTTTAGGTTAAGCTTGTGTTAGGTTTCAATCTTATTTGTACTTAATTTAATGGCTTAGATTTTACTGGGTAGTATTTAATTGACTCCTTTAGTACGATATTTGATAATTTTGTAGTCCATTAGACATAGATTTGACTCGTCACGTAGGACGTCGTTGAAGGGGAGAATAAACATAGCCAGTTGCAGGGAGAATTCGAGTTAGTCTGCAATAGAGTCTTGTAGTGTAAGGACGTGACTGTACTTAATATGCAAAGTGCCATGTATAATATACGACAGTATTACAGCTATACAGTGTTTGACTGTAAGCTTACCCGAATTATGGAATATAAGATAAGTATGAAATATAGTATCTGTAACATGGTAAGCCTGAGTTTTCATTACACTTGTTTATCACTCTCGACCACATCATCACTTACCAACAGGTGCTATAGGAAGCTTAATTTATAAATAAGGAACGTTTTGAAGGAATGAGATCTTCAATTCGACGCGTATTTCTTCGCGATTCGAAGGTAGCCAATGCGTGATTTGAGCGGGGTGTGGCCGGTCGCGCAGTAACACGGGCGCACTGCACTGAGTAACTTGGTGTGACGAGCGCAATGTTTGTCAAATAGAAACTTCTGTAACTGTAACAGATAGACATGACGTTTACCATCAAGTGGCGATATAAAACACCGCACCTAAAAATTTAAACAATGATGTTCTACATCTCTTATCTACAAAAATTATATGGTGACATGTAAGTTTGCTGCACGCCCGCTCGTCTTTAGCTTTGGGCCGACATAGGATGAGTCATACTATTTTTAATTATGTACAATACTCAACATTTATTAGGTTAAAGCTTAATTCTTTTAGCTTTTATTAACAAGTTATAAAGTCAGTCCAAACACATCACATTAGGCCTATGATAGTAGACCGCTGACGTATGTCGGGCTGTATGAAGTAAAAGTAGCACTATGTCAAGCCCGTAAGACACGTTTTTGCGTGTATTGATCAGAGAGTGGGTAACAGTAGGTGATTAAATGCGTAGGTGCTCTTGGATATGACAGTGGCGTATCTGTTTGTAGGTCATCTGTGCCCTTATCGTTCGAACTGGAACACAGTAATACCAACATTACCTCTTGAAGGAAGAAACAGGTATGGTAGCAGTACTTCCGGACGAACTCGTTAACAAAGAGTTCTACTGCTACTAAAAAGCTATCTTATGTTTATTGTAGACGTAATGAAGTAGTGTGATGTGATGTTGATGTTGTATGATGCATTCCAGCGGCGAAGCTGTCGGCATGGAGCGTGGAGGCGTCGGAAGAGACGGACGCGCCGCCGCCGCAGTTCAGCTTGCTCTACTACGACGAGACCTTCTTCCAGCTGCAGGAGATTGTAGAGGTCGCCGTTGCACATGTCCAGTGAGGAATTATATATATACTTAGTTATTTATGTTATAACAGGAACCCCAAGACGCCTGCCAAGCGTGGGTATAAAGGCAAAACCCCATTGTTCAACGGTGGCCGTGTTCCGGCTACTGTTGATGAATATAATATGTCTCTCCTACCTTTATTGTCCGTTCAAAAAGTGGACGCATAATTTTAAACACTTCCAACACGTTATCTATAGTCTTCGCAGCGTCGGTCTTTATGTCTTTATGAACCTATACTTATACCAATCGCGCTCTGTACAATACCCGTGTCTTCTCTAACAACGCAATGACATAATTCTATGAAATTTCAGTTTTACTTTTAACGGCGGCCTCATTCATGACAACAACTTTTCTTGGAAATACTTTTAATTTATTAAAAATTTTACTCAACACCCTACTAACATCCACGGTAGTGATAGCATGCTGCTCAGTAGGCATACTGCGCTTAGCCGCTGTTTAGGACAACAAGATGATATGGAACAATTATTATTATTCTACATCCGGAAAATATATTTATGTCGTTAGCAATATATTTCTAAATGCGAATGCCCGCCTGGCTAGCGACCACCCTCAAGTAGAAAATCTGCCGCCATGCACCTAACGGTGTGTTCCGGCAGCAGTCCTTGAGAGCCAGTGAAATTACAGGCATAATGAGACCTAACAACTATGTCTCAAGGTGATTGGGCGCAGTGCAATTCGTGACTTGTGACGAAATGCATATGTTATAGGCAGAGGTTAGTCCGCTTCACATCAGGTGGGCCTCGAGCTTGTTCCGTCACAATAACATAAAAAAAAATATGAATGTTACGCGATCACTCCGCCTCATAGGTGCTCACATATAAAGTTCATTAAATGCAATATTTACTAAATTTCACGTCGCGTCGTAGGTATCGTTGTCAATCTTTCATTTCGCTTTCGTTTCTCCAAAAATATTCGTCGCCGTTTATCGCTATTACAATAATTATCAGCCACTTTCTGCATGGTGGTAGGGTATTTAGCGATGCCCGCCAAGCACCTAACGTTACCTCACCTTACTATCAGATGAGATTATGTTCAAAGGCTATCCTATCAGTTATAAATAATTAATGTTTCCTTCAACATCCTACAATTATGTAACATTTATTTGTTTATGGGACTTGACTTCACCAGTATTTGTAGACTTAAGTTTTCCATAAATGGATTTTGAAGCGCTCGTAGCGAAGTTTACTTAGCTGTTCTCAACCGATCACCAAAGTTAAGCACCGTCGCGCGCGGTCATGAGTTGGATGGGTGACCGCTAGGGATATTACTACTGAGCGTTTCCGTGCTTCGGAGGGCACGTTAAGCCGTCGGTCCCGGTTGTTGTCTAAGGATGGCAGTCGTTATAGCATGGTGGTAGGGCATTTTGCGAATGCCCGCCTGGCTAGCTACCACCCTCAAGTAGAAAATCTGTCGCCAAGCACCTAACGGTGTGTTCCGGCAGCTGTCCTTGAGAGCCAGTACTTCTAGGTTAGCCTATACAACATCTTCGACCACACCATCACTTACCATCAGGTGAGATAGCGGTCAAAGGCTAACCTATTAGGCATTTAAAAAAAAGAAAAAAGGCCTATCACATTTAAATGGTTTATAATATTATTAAGTTCTCCGCGTGTTTATTTGTTTCCCTTGCGTATCGTAGAAACTTATAACAATAGAAATGGACGGTATCGTCCACAGCGGATGCTAATAGGTCAAACCGTAGATTGGTAAAGTTTGGCCTAAATATGTTTATACACATACAAGCAACTGTTACATATAGAATTGCCTAAAAGGTTGCCCATTGTGAGTTTGCGAACTACAGAAAAACAAGAAAGCAAACTTGTTCTACTTCTTATTTTATGCTTCCCTGGGCTTGTGGTACAACAGATTCGATAAGCACGTCCGGATAGACGGCAATAGGTCTGCATCACGTTACATATAATGTACGCTGTACAGTATGTTTGTTGTTTTGCAGGATCTGCGAGGAGACGTGTGAGCTGGTACAGTTGACGGACGTACACTCGTTGGCGCTCGGCTGGTTCCTGCTGAGCGAAGTGATGTGGGCGCACTCTCGTCTAGCGAGGGGGGACCTCACGCACCATTATATACAGATATACAGGTACCCACTACTACTCACACTTCTAACAGACAAGTGAACACTAACCAACAACAATATTTTTAAAGAATATCTTGGCGTGTTGTCTTTGCTTGACAAGGGAAGCGGCCTGATTGATGGATACCACATGCTTCCACAGCTGACATATCTGGTGGTAAGGTAGTTCAAGGCACTTGTCTCGTCGCCGGCGATCAGAGATAATCTAGTAGAAGTAGGAACGTGTGCGCGATCAGCGAGGAGGGAGTGTGTAGTTCTAACAGTTCATCGGTGCGGTATATGTGCGAGTGCGACGGGTGATCACTCGCACCGCTCGCTCAGCCCGCCCGATATCTACACAGCGAGTGTCCCGGCCGCCAAGCGACCATCGCCTACCTCTTGTTGGTGTGACCGACTAGCGCGCCGGCAGTGGGATCATTTATCGGTTAAGTATAGCGTAGGTAGTAATAGCGACAACTATCAATACGCTATATGTGCGTTTCTTCAGCGAGAAAACAATCCATAGGTACAAAATTGCAACAAAAGGAAAATGTAAAACCCGCAACCATCCTTTCTACAGCCGAGACATATTCTGCCAAACAGTAATGTGAAACTATTATCTTAGTCACATGTGTGCCTCAAATAAGTTAATCTAATAAGGCTAAGGCTCGTGTTGATAAATGCATCTCAAAGTTGAAATGGATCATAAGATGCAGTTTTGACGTTTACTGTATCAACATCTGTCACAAACTGATGTCGAACTGTACACGAATTATCACGAAAAAAAAGTATTGAATGTTGCCATTTGTCCCCAGAGAGCAGAAGTACGCGGAGCCCCTGCTGACGAGCGCGCTGCGGCTACTTCCGGCGGAAGTGTTCTCGCACGGACACGAGGAGAGCCCCGTGCAGCAGCGGCACCTAGATATGTTCACTTCCGTGCTGCGGCCGGACGTCTACCGTCAGTATATACTGCACTGTTGCTTATACATCGGATAGATTCATTGCTCATCAAGTGCTCGAAATGGCAAACAATCATAACCTAGAAGAGCTGCCAGAACACTGGTTTCGGTGGTTGGTGGCAGATGAAAAAATTTTCTATCGAGTAGGTACCCCGGCGCTACCGACGTGCGGGGAAGGGATGTGTGGTGACATGGTGAGGCAATGGGACAAGGCTGTACTTGGACTGGTGTGCACAGAATAAAGCCAACAAAACCTGATATTGTGTTCGTTGATCAGAAAAATAATGGTTAATGAATCTGAAAAAAATAACACACTGTTAGCTTCCTAAAAACACATAATGCATAGCCATGACCTCCAAAATCAACAACCACTAGCAACAAAACAATAGAATGACCCGAAATCGCTCTATTCAGGTAGCGCGTTTTCCGCGACTACGAGAAGGTATAAAAAGTTAAGGTATGATTGTAACCTTATCTTCCCCACCCGATAGTAGCGGAGCGGAGCGTTTTCGGCGCCCGCAGGAGACGGAGGTATAAGGCGCTTATCGCCTTATACGCCCCGGAGAAGTGCCTTCGGCATTCTCCCGAGACAGGCTATAGAGGGCCTTCCCTCGCCCAAAACCCGGTGGAGCTGGACGTCCGTATCGCGGTAGTCAGCATCTATGTCCTCCCTAAATAAATAAAATGTAATCTTATCATTTGCCTACCAACTCGCAGTCTGAAAGGTCCTTTATTGAATACGTAACCATTCTGAACCAGAAAATGGATACCACACCGGACTGCTTCCGTCTCAAGGGGTTGCACTAATTGAAGCTGGACAGAACCAAAGTCAAGTGGCACGGCAGTTAAATTTAAGCCGATATGCTGTTTGACATGTATACCAGCGATATCAACAGACTGACTTCATTACACTAGCAACAAGATACTTTGGTGGTCATGGCTATGCATTGTGTATTTTTCAAAGCTAACAGTGTGTACTTTAATATAATTTAAGTTATATTTGCAACCAACATATAATTTAAAAAATATTTAGGGTAAAAGTGAAAGTGCGAAACATAACAAACTGTAATAATATTTGCCTATCTTGTGCCTGGAAAATGGTAAAATCGACTTATAAAACGATGAGGCACACGTCGTACGTGCCAATTTTATTCTTAAATAATTACGCGTTAGCATAGCCCTGATTGGTGTGCCCCCAAAAAAATCTGAAGTGACCAAAAGGACAAAAAGGAAACTTTTCGGTCACCACTAAACATGGAATCTCGCAAACTACTATGAAACTGAACTTTGGTAGGTAGTGTGGTTAAGTGGGAGACATCAGCTATAAATTTTGCGACAGTGACGAATTAGTGGGGACTCATTGGGGAACTTTGTTTGATAGTAGCATGTTTTTAAAGTTAGTTACATAAAATTCAGTATAACGTTTAATGACATAAAATAAAAAAAACATTGTACTATGATTTTTACGAGAGGGACGAATTAAGGTACACAAATAAGGGTTAAAAATAGTTTAGTCTTATCTCAAAATGACTTTACCTTTTAAGCTGAAATTTTGCAAATAGATACTTTAATAAGTATTAGAACTGGTTTTTTAATTTTAAGGCACAAAGAGACAAGCGTATGTTGAATATTAATTTGTATCACAGTGTGGACGCTTTAAGAATCTGTTTAATTGGGAACCACCAATTGGATCCTTATGTGTTTTGATGATTGCTCTTAAGATAAACAATTGACGGACACGCAACACCTGAAATTCTTCATACAGTTTGTCAGTTGGATAGCAAAAACTTTTTTTAGAGATACTTTTAGGAGTGCTCGTTGAGCTCTTTCTATCGTTATGAAATTACTCTTCCCTGCGCTGCCCCAAACTGACACACAATATTGCAGAACAGATTGACATAATGTCATGTATACTTGACGTATAACGTCAAATGGCGTGCAGTCTCTTACTTTCTTCATTACGGAGATAAGTTTTCTTACGCGGCTAGACAACTCCACGATATGATTATTATAAGACAAATTTTCATCGATTGTTATGCCTAAATATTTTATAGATGTTGTTTTTTTTATGACAGTACATGGACATATATTTAGTTGCCTATTGCATTTGGTAAAATTGCAGAAATGTATTTTAATGATGAGATCGGTAGGACTAGCCACAATAGTTTTGGAAAAGGCGACGTATTTAGTTTTTTCCTGGTTCAGGGTGAGAAGATTTCTGTTTAGTAAGTTAGTTATTGTTTAGAGACCATCCTCTGCGAGACTGTGTAATTGTTCCCAGGTTTGGTGGTAAAAAAACAATAGCAGTGTCGTCAGCGTAAGTCACTATTTCTGCATTTTTATGTAAACAATTAACAATGTCATTTATATATAACGTTAACAACGTGGGGCCCAGAATACTTCCCTGTGGAACTCCGTATATATAATATTAATTAGTATAATAGGGAGAGTATCACTGCAGTTGGTACCAATTTTTACAAATTGTCGATCCTTGAGATAACTTGAGAACCAATCTAGGGCCACGCCTCTTATTCCTAGATGTTCTAATTTCTTTAGAAGTAAAGCAACCGAGACGGTGTCAAAAGCTTTTGCCAGATCTAAGAATACGGCTAAGCAACAATCGTTTCTTTCTACGTGTAAAGATACAAAATTGACTAAAAATGACGTAGCGTCTTCTGTTGACCTTCCTCGTCGGAAACCATATTGTTTTTTTATTTCTTTATTTGGTTTATTGTTAAATGGTAGAATATCCACTCGGCATTAACTCTTTTGATCTTCAAGTGGAATTGTGCAGATGGAACCCGTAGCTCAGAAAAAAACGCGATCATTTTTTTTACCAACTTTTCTCGCCTGCCTTTTGTTGGCCTGTTCTATTTTTCAAACACCCATTCACAAGATTGCTGTTTTTCTTCAGGTTCAAAACAATAAATCCACGTTTCTTCTCCTGTGTCAATGTCATAAACAGCATTAGAATGTCCGTGGTAGTACTTCAGTAGCATCTGTGAGCACCATTCCACGCGAGCCCGCTTCTGCTCCGCTGTCAGTTTATGAGGGATCCAACGACAACAAAGTTTCCGAACTTTTAATTCTTCGTGTAAAATTTTCTGAATTTGTCTTAAACCAATCCCCAATAGTCCTCGAATTGTCTCATAGGTAATCCGCGGGTTTTCTTCAGTTAGCCGCTTAACAGTAGCCACATTATTTTCGTTGACGCCCTTCATGAAATTCGTCATGTAAAAAAACCCGACCTCTCTCAAATTCAGCAAATCATTACCTCACGGTGCTCAAACAAGGTGCTTCTCTCCCAAAAACATTTTGAAGACGAGCGGCACAGTCTTGCGGTGAGAGAGAGCTTTTAAAATCATAAAAATCATCGCTCTAAAATCTTTTCAACATAATTCCATTTTCGTTGCGTACGTAGAACTTTGATGTGTGAAAAAAAACAAATGACAAATGATTTCTCGGCAATTTCTTTTTTATTACTAAAAAGGTTGCAAGTCGTTTCAAAAAATGTAACATTCGAAATTCAAAAAGTTCCGATTACCTAGAAGTGCAAAACTCTTAGTGTGCCCCGTGTATGCTGTGGTAATGTGCAAATAATGATGAGCGATTCCATTAAGTTTTGTTTATAAATGTGGGTGAATAAGTAATGATTGTTGTGTACAGAGTATGCCGGCAGCAGCGCAGTGAGCGTGGCGGCATGCCGCGGGGTGAGCGCGGCAGTGCGCGGGCCGGGGGCGGGGGAGGCGCGCGGGTGGAGGGGGGCGGCGCCACATCGGCACGCTCACCAGCTGGACAGGCTCGTCGCGAGGTGGGTATATATAATTATATAAGTGCATCTCGCTTCGATTGTCCTATCCAAAAGTACTGGATAGGTGTTGTCACGGGTAGGACTCAATTAAGTGAAATACCTCCTATATTACTAACATAGGTTTAAGGAAATAGTAACTAACAAAACGATGGATGTTATCCGAAACAAATAATTATTATTATTATATACTGTGTGAGAAGGGAGTTTTTTCCAGAATCCTCTTAGGCTCAAAGTTTCCCACGTACGTCGTGGTGTATTCGGCTGGGTTTCTGGAAGCCACAGGAAGAAACTAGCCGATCTATGTATGTAAATACGGCCGGACAATAAAATTATAATCCACTCACCGACTATTATGCTAAAACACCTAACTTATTTGAATTGAAATTTGAACGGGCTGAATTTATATTTTCATAAACTTCCCTTTGTCCAAAAGTCGACGTCGCTGGTAGCTCGCCGATGGGTAGGAGGCAGCCACTGTCCTCCAGATTTTGAAGAGAAATTTTCACTAATAACTCAGCTATCTTAAATGTTCATCAAGGACGCCCGGCGTCCGAATTAACATCAAACAACACTTTTGCACAACCGCGCGCGTAGTTCCGATGAGCAATCGGAACGGAGTGTATTGACGACACCCAAATCATACAAATTACTTTTACGCAACCGCGCGCATAGTTCAATCGAACAGAAGTGTGAGAGTTTTTGAGAGCCAGTAATTCTAGGTTAGTCTGAACAACTCTTCGACCACCTCATCACTTACCATCATGTGAGATAGTGGTCAAAGGCTAGCCTATCAGATATAAAAAAAACATACGCGCCCGCCTCGCCTACCGCCGCATTCCTGTTCAAAGATCATTGCTATCAGTAATGTGACGTTACAGCGTCTGGAAATTAAATTAAAAACAGTGTCCGAGTCCGCACGAATATGAACACTATACGCCTAGAGATAGACCTCAACCCGAATGCATAGTTTACCGAACATATAAGTTAGTGCACTAAGTGTGGGTACCCACCGCGAGGGGAGCGCGGCAGTAGGTATAGTTGTCGTCACCGTTGTATAGCGCTCACCTTGAGTGTGCAGAAGACAATATTTTGGGTCTCTTGGGCGGGGGGAGTGAGGTGCGGGGGAGAGGCTGCTGCGAGGCGCTAGCGCGTCGCTTGTTTCTCGTCTTTTGATTAATCCACTATAATTAGTACTTGTTAACATAGCAAAATATTTATCTATGGTTACTGTATCAGCCGGATCGTCCACTGCTGAACACAGCCTCCCCTATTGAGGGGGTATTTGCCATAATCCCCACGCTTGGCAGGCGGCTTAGGGATCGCAGTGTAAGATGGCAGTTCTTAAGAAGGCGCTGCTGCCCACCTTCCAGTATTTATCCCTTAGTCGCCTCTTACGACACCCACAGGATATGGGGAGGTGCAATTCTAACCCGGCACCCCACGGGTGATTATCTATGGTTACCTCACGATATTATGTTTTCAGGTACATATCTCCACAAGCGGTGAAGGAACAGTTCCTGTTGCTGCAGCAGAGAGCCTCAGAGCTGGAGGACACTGAAGTAAGTCAAACATATAAAAATAACAATAAAGGTAAATTTATTGACCGAGCGAGACCGACGGGCGAGTGTATTGTATGTCTGTCCGAATCTCGTGCTGTTCGTGTTGCATCTACAGGTCGCATTCCTCAACCGATTCTCGTGAAATTTGTGATTATGTTCGTTCATTTTATGGACATTTTTCTCGATTTTTATAAGCATGAGAGATGTGGAGATTGTGAAAGTATAAAAAACATATTTCAGTCGCTAAGTCTTTAGCTCACAGAGCCACTAGTATAAAAAATATTCACGATCCAAGCAGTTCACGCCTAGAGGAAAAAGTCTTTAACGTATTAAATGTGTGTCATGCTGAGAAGGGGTGGGTTCCCAACGGGCCAAACCAAACGAGTGACACTGTGACTCGTCGGATTTTGCCCATCGAGTCACGCTTACTCAATGATACTGTTTTCGGAACGCCTTTTAAAATTATCGTGGTCATATGAACTAGTCAACGGTGAACGCGCAGGTGCGCCGCCATACCTACCTACCTTCTACCGCCAAGCAGTAATGTTCGCGTTACTGTGTTCCGGTTTAAATTGTATGGGTACCGGTGAAATTACAGGCACATGAGACAAAGTCATCCTCTTTTCCATCCACATTATCATCTTATTTCAAAATTCGCTACTGTCACAGAATAAGAGACCAGAAGATTCACTCCGCAAGGCCATTTCAATAAATAAGCGACTCTAGTTAGCTTAAGTGCACTTTATTGCTTATAAAGTGCACTTAAGCTCGCGAAGTGCAGAGTACTCTAATATATTTATAAGCACTTACAAGTTGTCTCTCTTTCTATCGCATGTGCACGCATAGCTCTGATCTCTTCTGTCACAGCAAGCGCCGTACAATAACCCCGTCCGGACGGGTACAATGCGATTAAAATAAGAATAGGATCGGCCTAGCGCCATATTGTGACGTCAAAACTAGAACTTGGTACAGTGTGCAAAAAAGAAATGATAAAACACGTATAAATTAATAAAGAAAATAAAAAAGCCGACTGCTAATATTTTTTTTTCGTTAAGCGTTTTATCAATCCATTGTAATTAAAACTGCAAGTTAATATATTTATGGAATCGTTTTTTAAAGCCGTTCATTTTGATACCCAACACGATGGCTTTGGAAGTAAAAATAAATTGTTTTTCTCACTTCTAAAATCCACCAGTTTTTTATTTTTTCATGTACATACTGTCACTTGAGCTTGAGCTATCAAGATAAATGTAACGATATCTCGTAAATTAAAATTGGTTAAGACGTTAGCTGTTTAGAAGTTATGGTGAAATAAAGAAACTCACAAACACAAATACATACATGAAACCTGAAAACTTAACACACTTGTATGTGGGCAGTCGTGTTAAAAAACAAGTACCTAGTCATAGGTGGGTAAACGAAGTTGTAGGTGACTGTAGGTACAGCAAACACAGAAGTAATTTGAACTGATTTTATTTGTTAGCAATATTTTGTACTTAGGTATATTAATTTGAATCGCTTAGCTCTTCGATGCCGCATGTCCTGATGGCCAACTGAGTCAGACTCATCGTTATCATCGTAACAGGTAACAAAAGCAAGTATAACAATCACCAAAAACATATTAAACAGTCAACAACAACAAATTGAACAGTCTAAAATATAAATTAAACGAGAAGATCAATAAACACTCGGAAACGTGTGGCGTAGTAGTACACTGTCGGAGAAATAAGACCCTGACGCCCGCGTTGTCATCAAACCAATATGGCTTCTGTGCTGTCAAGCTTAAAATATGCATTTATTAAAATTAACAATTTCGGGTTGAGTGCATTTAAAATGACGCATAAATATATGGCTCTGCTCTATTTTTAAGTTTGTTCTGCTGATCGTACTTATTAGAGTGAATATGAGTGAAGTTAGCCGAGAGCCCGTCCTATTCTTATTTTAATCGCATTGTACGCAGATGTACCTGTAGCTTTGTACCGCCCAGTGCGGAATGAGCCAGGCCTGCTATAACAGGCCACATACATTTTTCACACTCCCATTCTAAATCGATACAAACGCCACCACCCGCACTTGACTTATTTGAAGCATTCCTAACAGAGCTCTCATTGTAAACAGAACTAATTACATATTTTAAACAATATATTTACCTATATCTGCTTAAAATGTTAAAGAAAGAGAAAACTTTATTTCTAATTGTATATTTGTCAGTAATAATAAATAATATATCGAAGCATACATCTTATCTTTGTGTTCTTGTTTTTCCTGCTACACTTTTCTATTGTTCCTGTTCCATCTTTCATCTCCACAACCTTCATTTTCTACCACGATGACACTGAGTGTTTCCTTGAGCCGGCTCTACCTCGGGGAACCATAACCGTTGCAATGTCTCAGGGTGATGGGCGCAGTGCAGTTCGTCACTTGCGACGATGTGCGTCTTTTCTTGGCATAGATCACCTCTTAACACAAGGTGGGCATCGTGCATACTCCACCACAATCACATTAAAAAAACATGTTTCGTACGGTTACCTGATGCCGTACAGCTTGGATGATAATTAAAAGTTGTGTTTTGAATACTATTATTATATTTACGAACATAACTAAGGGGTAAATTGATGAGAACGCGTTTTTGATGTGATGGTTGATTACGAACTGGTGAATTTGGGCCGCGGGTGCATAAACTGCACTCGCAGCAGAATGCAGAGTTCAATCAGCTTACACTTGCTTGTACATGTTTAGTATGCGTGAATAAACTAATTTCTCTTGTTGCTGCTCGACACGACCTACTACTGATGCATCGGTTTTTTCTTTCGTTGTGTATCGGTATTGTTTATTTAAAGATTTATAATATTTTGATAGATCTCAGTCCACTGGTCGACGTATGAGGTGACGTCCATCCTGTACGTGGAAGAGAGACCCATAGAGCTGAAGGTGCAGCTGTCTCGCTCGCACCCGCTGGGCTTACCTAAGTTCAGTTCAGCACATCCAGCGGCGAACAACACCGGCTGGCTCGTCATGTATATGGGATACCAGGTAACTAACACGTGGCAAACTGCACTATAGCATATTGGTGTTCAAGTGAGGTTAGTTATTAATTGGAATTCATATGTTACTGGTGCCCGGCTCGACCAGATAAGATAGTAACAGTCTTTTGGTGGAGGCTGCGCATACGAGATGAGATGTTTTTGACATTCAGTCGACGTTCTTCCAATATGAGCACAATGCTAATGTTTTGTTAAGTTCATATAGAACCACCCAGGCGGATTTTAGTGGTACTTTAGTATAAAAAAAGCACATATCACAATGGTGATCATCGTTATTCTCTTGTTCACTACTAAATACTGCTATGCATTTTTAGAAATAGAATACGACGCGGACGGTGTCGATTGCCCTTAGTTTATTTTCATATTTTATTCTCATATCATAACTTATTTTTAAGTGAAACCTTCACATTGCCTTACCCTCTTAGTTAATATATACAATTTTTGTAATACTTGCCGCTTTATTTCATAACGAAAGCATTTTGTGAATGCCAAAATGTCCAACATTGTTCTTCATTTTGATCCGGCACGAAGGACCATATTAATTTCAACTTAGAGCTCACTATACACTGAGCACACTAAGAAGGCGTGTCGGTGGGACGACCTGCGGCACACGTTTCTGATGCATCGTGTTGTTTATATCTTTATTATAATTCGTGTGGGATAGCCGATCGAACGAAATGTGCATGGCATGTGTTTATGGTGGTTATACAGGAAGCGGTTTGTTGTTCCAGAACGGGAGTCTAGTGAACGCGCTGAAGATGTGGATAGCCGGCGTGCACAGCAAGGTGGAGCGAGGGCCGCAGTGCTACATCTGCTACTGCCGCCTGCACCACAGCACTGGCCGGCTGCCGGCCGCCCTCTGTCGGCAGTGCAGGAACAAGTTCCACACGCCTTGTCTGGTACGACCTCAACTCTATCCACAAGGACACACTCCTACATATCTTGTTGATAAACACTTTAATAAGTGCTATTTTATTCCAGCGCAAATGGTTCGCGACATCGACCAAGTCCAACTGCCCGCTGTGCCGCGCGCCCTTCTAGCTCCCCTCGCTACTCTGCCACAGAAACAAACCGCCATCCTCCGACCTAATTGTACTCTCCTCTTAACAATGTACTATACAAACAACTGTGCTATAATGTCGTCCTGTTTACAATCCGTTTAAACTTAAATGTTCGTTTCAAAGATTCAACGGTTCGTTTCATATTGATTAGCTGGATTTCTATTTTTACAAAGTTGCGCAATATTTTGGAGCATATAAAATAGCTGCCCTATGCTTAATTTTTTTTACGCTATCAGTTTTGATGTCAGCAAATTGCCGGATAATTACGAAAACATCAACAATGAGACCTCGAAATGATAAATAAGCTGTAATTTGGGTTGAATCTTTGCTTAGTTTTAAACTTGCTCAAAAGAAAAAATATAATCTCGTATCCAACGAGATATTCAAACTTTGAAATTTTGTGGAGAATTTTAAAATAGAAGTTTTGAAAAAAAATAGAAATTGTTGAATGTACAATGAACCAGAAAAATATTAAATAAATTTTCTTTAGACCTTTTGGACTTCAAAACACATTTCCCTTCACCTTATTTAATGAGACTTTTTCTTGAAGATCCTCAAACCGAGCCCGGTTTGAGGCAAAAATGTTTCCTCAAAGGTATAAAAAGTGACACAAGCAATAAATTGTTGTAATGCTAATTGTGTCCGATTACTACTACTATCGTTATAAGTAGAGATATCGTTAACTTTATCCTTAAAAAAAATACAATATTTAATATCACTAATTTTTGTCATTACATCTTAAAAAAATATTTAAAAGTTAGGTATCTTATTACACATCATTTTGTCTGCTTATTGGAACCCAGCATTGGTAATAACAAGTTTTGAGTTGGTACACAATACATTTCTATGCCTGCCTACAAACAATATGTTTACAAATTGAATTTTAACTATTTAAATACATTTATAAATAATAAAATAATTATTAATGATTACATACAAAGTATGTAACAATACATATAATTTACATAACAATCCCATCCCAGAGAGATGCAATATTGTTTGTATATATAAATAATCGTAAACGCAATCTCAAAAAGGCCTCTAATAATTTCTATAAAATTCATTGTAATAATAGGGATTTTCTAAGATTAAAAATTATATATATTAGGTCTCATCTTTGGGAGAACTCGTTATACATCGGTATCGAGGGATGCTCGCTGTATAGTATACTTATGTAATTTTAGATTGGAGTACAAAATGTAATGTGCAATTTATTATTTCCCTCCCCGATTGTGTGTACATAATATGAACGTAATTTATTGTTACGCGATGCGATTTATCAATAAAACATGTGATTATTTCGGTAACAGCTTTTTATTATTTCATATTCCTTTAGTGAGTATAATACTATTAAGATTATCAACTACCTATATAAAGTATCTACACACGACACAAGTTTACTAACAATATGTTGTTGCAAACATGCTGAAGTCGCGGTTCTCTAACTCTACTAAGCAGCGGCTGTGATCAATGTTGCATTGATCACCAAAGCCTGCTCACGCGTATATATAATAATGGCTCCAAATATCAAAAAGCGGGACTTGCAATTGCCTTTGCTACGCCTCAATTATACAGTATACCTACTACATACTGAAAAAAAAATGGCTACTGTTGAGATATAAAATCTCACAAATAAATATTATGGTTTTAATGAATAGATTCAGGCGTTACTTTGCGGAAAGCCATATTTAACAATAACAAATATTATTAAAATATTTTATCTACGAGCGATCATTTCTCGATCGTGCGCTCGTAGAGTCAAGACTTCCTGAAGATGCTTCGTGTAGACGCGAAACGCGTCGAAAATTCTTCCGGTTTGGCTGCGTGGCGTTTGTGACGTCACGTCGGCTTAACAGGAAAATTAGGCGGAATTGTCACTAGATATATTTTTTAAGTTTTATATTAAAATATCAGTTTATTTTTTAAAAATATTTATTATTGTTAAATATTATGGTTGTTTAGAGCACAGCATTACATACTCATAGATACATTATTGTACAGATCGCGGCCGCCAGCCACAGACTAGCGCCGTCGGCACGATGCCCACCGACTACAGACGGATATCCCTCTTACAACCGCACTACTCACTTTAAGGCGCAGCTACAATGTGCTGTAACAATCTGTAGATTGGTAGGAGGGACGATACGACTTGCAGCATCCGTTGTACGAGAGCCACAACACGCTTACAAACGATACAATATGATGGTTCACAGTAAATCACAACAGCATATTATATTTAACATTGTCGTGTGTGGATACTTTAAAATTCAGATACACAATCCAACATAAACTATCAATACATACATTTAATTCCATTACAATAGGAATCCTAAACTTAAACTGCCAACATAAAAAAACAAAATCTATAGTTTGTGCACCAACTTAGTGCAGAAGCACTTAGTTCCTAATATCAACTTAGTGTATGTTGTAATGCAACTTTGCTCACATCGGTGCATAACTAAAACGAAAGGGCGCGACGTCGCGTCGATGTGACGTTTTCAAGTATGTGGTTCAAATCGTGAACAAACACCTATATCGTTGCTGCATTCTGCAATGTACAGTATTTATGACTTTACAACTTAAACATTTTTATGATATGTTGAACATCACTTTTCCAGAAAAACAAATAAATCTAAAATGTAACTATTCATATAACTATCGGTGCAGGTGCAAAATACGAGAAAAAAAAGTTTTACATTCGAAAATACGAAAGGTGTACGAATGATTTTGTGCATTTTCTTAAATAATATTAATGAAACATGTCTGATGCAGATAAGTATTGTCGTCTCGGATGGCGTCAGGCCGGATGAGTGCGGCAGTAAGTACGGCAGTTCATCGGCGCGCGAGTTGGTTGTTGATCCAGTCTATGTCCTCGTAGAAGCGCGGGTCGGCCACGCGCAGCGCCGCGCGCTTGTACACGAAGTAGTACCAAGGGGAAACTGCAATAATACATATCTATCTATATACATAACTATTACTTTATTATGCACATCATATCAACAGCCATACGGTCCATGAAAACGAGGAGGCCTTAAACTCCTCATTTTGGGGGTTCATTTTGGCAGGCGTCTTGGAGATCGCAATCTATATCAGTTCCAGAAAGCGATACTGCCCACCTTCCGGTATTTTACCTATAGTTGCATCTTACGACACCCACAGGTAGCAGGGTGGAAATATTCTAGCCGGGTACCCCACGAGGCTATATAAATATGTACTCAGATGATATACAATTATACTTTTAACCCTGGGACGTAGTCTTGCGAGCAATCATTGTATGGACAATTCCCACCTGCATTATATGTTAGGTAGGTAATTTACGAATGTACAAACGCACTGCCGTCAATTCGTACTTTATTCGAAACAAAAAGACAAAACAAGGGTACTAACTGCAGCGCTGCAGTGTGTAGAGCAGCACGAGATGTGTAGGTGCAGCGGCGGCAGCAGCATGCGCCGTGGGCTCGTCGCGCCACCTGTGCAGCAGTGCAGCAGTGTGCAGCGCCACACTACTAGCGACGTACGCGCCGCTCGCCACACCCACCCAACGGAACTTGCGGACCAGAACCTCCACCAGCCCCGCCTGCGCACACACACATCATTAACTACATACTCCACCTACCTTTTTTGTAAACAAAGCTAGACAATTACCTGTGAACATGAAATACACCACTCTGATACAAAAATAATAAGAACGCTGATTTATAATTTGGGTTATAAGCTGCGATTAAAACATCTTTATATTACGAGCAAGACCCGATTCGCGCTTGGTCGGTTTTTCTGTTAACGTAAATAGGCTAGTTTTTGGTATTTATCTTTACTCACCGAGCCGGCGCGGGCGCGGCGGTAGGGATCGAACCATGGAGCTGCGGTACCGCAGCCTATAGCTATAACCGTTCGGCGATTGCCTCAAAAACAACAACAAAATAACATAAGTTCTGAAAATTGGCGCCACATAGATATGCCACCCTCTTTCACATACCTATTATAAACTCATCGTTGAACGGAAGGTTCATTCCCAGAACAATTGAAACTAGCAATGAGATAAGTATGTACTAGAATAATTACCTATGATGTACCTATATAATATCCAAGATATTAGATAAGGCAATGCTAGTTAGGCTGAATTAAATATTACGACCAAACAAGTGAATTAACTATAAACTGTTATGTTTTTTTGTATGCTTCTATCTATGAAGTAATACGAACATTTCTGCGTAACGGGAAGAAATAGGTATGCTGGCAGTACTTCCCAAGATGTTCAAGACTCGTTCACAAAGCGTTCTACTGCTACTATGTTGTTTTTGAAGCAGTGATGGCTCAGTGGCATTGGCTGTGGACTGCCGCGCAGCAGGTTCATGGTTCGAATACCGCCGCGGGCTTGAGCTTCACCGCATGGTGGAAGGGCATTTTGCGAGTGCCCGCCTGATTAGCAACCCTCAAGTAGAAAATCTGTCGCCAAGCATCTAGCGGTGTGTTCCGGCAGCAGTCCTTGAGAGCCAGTGAAATTACTGGCACGTGAGACTTAACAAATAGGTCTCAAGGTGACAGGCACAGTGCAATATGTGACTTGTGATGAAATGCATCTGTTATAGGCAGAGGTTAGTCTGCTTAACATCAGGTGGGCCTCGCGCTTGTACCGTCACAACAACAAAAAAGAAAAGAGATTACCATTAGTTTTAAGGCCGTCCATTGTGACACTTTAGTCAAAGTTTATTGTAAGAATAAAAATTGTATTTTATTGGTGTAACAATAATGAATTATCTATGTACAAACCCAAAAAATGTTATCATATTTGGGTAGGCCTGCAAACAAAATTTGATAAGATTCTTATCCTAACCAAGTAGGAGTTTCAAGGAGTATTGATGCAAGGGAGCATTGATGACATTATAAAGGGTCCTCTGAACCTTACTCTCTGTGTTGCAAGTTCCAGGCACTTGAGACATGAGCCTCTTCCTCTGCAATACGATAGACCTGGTACCTGCACTGAGAATCCATACAATGCCAAGAAATTTGTCTCATATTTGATCTCCCTGAAGCTAACCCAAACTACTGAATATTTTTGCAGACTGACATACTATGTTAGTTATACAATGCGGCAAAAAGGAGCATTATGAAAAAAAGGGCATGGACGTACTTGCTGATATCATAAAATGGTACAACTAGCCGCATGCAGGCGGTATGGCTGTGGAAAACAGCCCGCCTAAAACACCACATCATTATTAATATTTCATTGAAAACAAAATAATTTAAAAAAAAGATAATAAAAAAAAAACAATAAAATTGACTGCTGGTCATACAGCACTATAGCAGAGAGGTGCAAGATTACAAATATGATTTGAATGGATTTATATGGCGTAATATGCACTACATGGAAGCGGCTTTGGAATCTTCTGCGCCACTATCGCAAGTGCATTTTATCTTATGGCAGCACAGAGGCATGATGCAGTAAATTTTCCAGTGAGTTCACAATCCAACCACATTTTAACGATTCATAAAACTTCTCTTTTTACTTTCTAAAACATCTGTGAAATCAATTAGCATCCCAGAAGGTCGTGGGAGGGTTTTTTTTTAAACAAGTATTTGGCATATGCTACACCCATATAGAGCCCTTGTTATTTCTTTCAGCTTGCAGCTTCGCAATACTCTATGATTATTTGTTCTACAATGATATTGTCCATTTTGATTTTTAGCCATAAGAACCGTTCTGCTACTTCACAATGCTATTGAGAAATAAAGAGTCGCGCTGCTCCACTGCAGCACCGCGCTGCGCATCCGTAGTGGGGTAAGGTAGTGTCGCATTGCTCCACTACCGCGCCGCTATAGTGCAGTTCCAGGTTAATACAAAAAACATACCAAACAAATTACTTACGAACTATAAATAAAAAGACAATATTGAAATCGCCGCCGTTTGCATTTAAAGTTCCCAACTCCTTTAAAATGTGTATGAAAGGTATTTAATTTTGTTCGTAGGTACCAAAAGGAACCTCACCTGGAATAGATATGTAGAGAAAAATGTCATCAACATTGCCGTGATGGAGAGCACAAGAAAAACGTCTTGAAATCTGAAAAAAAAAAACAAATATTGTACGACTCGATTGTATACAAATAGTAGATAAATTTCAAATCACATTATATTCTTACTTACATGAATAATACAAGCAATCCATCGCGACTTCTTGGGAATAAACTAACACAATTAAAAATCAAATCACACAACAAAAAACTTAATTGGAAGAATAGGCTCAAAGTATATCTCGGCGTAGAAAGCTTCATTATGCATGTACTATCTATATAACCATTCGTTTTGCGTTATTTGTGGAAATAATATGGGTAGTAATGTTGGATGGATTTGAATTATTTTGAATATACCACAAATCGATAAAGGCAGTGACGTGTTATCTATGGTGTAATCGTAAATTCAAAGTTTACCAGTATGGGTATGTTCCATTAGTCGCTAAGAACGTTATTTTCGATAATTTTGATCACTTTGCGTCTATGGTTGTGATAACGTGATCGTTTGTAACTGTCATCCCCGTTCCATTTTTGGATAAGAACGCTAAGAATGCCACTAAAATTTGTATATTGCCACTTCTGTCACTTTTGACATTAGATTTAGCGTTTAAGGCGAAAATAACACCAAGACCCATGTGGAAAACTTTTTGGGAGTGTGATCGTTTTTAGCGTTTTTAGCGAATCTCGCGCTAATAGTTCGCACCCTATATACAAAGTTACTTTATGAAGTTTACAGCAAGTTACTAGTTGCTGTAAACTACGCACTTACGCACTGCGTACCATTTCAGTGAGATTCGCTAAAAACGCTAAAAACGATCCCACTCCCAAAAAGTTTTCCACATGGGTCTTGGCGTTATTTTCGCCTTAAACGCTACATCTAATGTCAAAAGTGACAGAAGTGGCAAATTTTAGTGGCATTCTTATCGTTCATATCCAAAAATGGAACGGGGATGACAGTTACAAACGATCACGTGATCACAACCATAGACGCAGTATGTGATCAAAATTATCGAAAATAACGTTCTTAGCGACTAATGGAACATACTTTATGGTTAACAGTCTCCAGCATAGATTATATTGACATTTCATAATAAGGGTGCGTACCATTTAAAGTTAAATTCGCCAAAAACGCTAAAAACGATACACTCCCAAAAAGTTGTTCCACTTGGGTCTTGGCATTATTTTCGCCATAAACGCTATGAAGCTACTGGAACAGTTTGAATTACCTACATCTAATGTCAAAAGTAACAGAAGGGGCAAATTTTAGTGGCATTCTTAGCGATCTTATCCTAAATGGAACAGGGGAGAACAGTTACAAACGATCACTGTGATCACAACCATAGACGATGAATGTGGTCAAAATTATCGAAAATAACGAAATTAGCGTCAAATAGAATAGCCCCTAAAACGGCAATCACAGATCTTAAACACAACATATGTACGGCATGGAAGTATTATGTACGTAGTACTTATTACTTCCATAATGTACGGTGCCTTCCTACACGCGTCAAAATTCTTTGCAATCGTGAAAATTAATTTCGCCAACAACTACTTTTTTATAGGATTGTGACGAATCATGCATGAGGCCCATCTAATGCTAAGCGGTAACCTCTGCGTTACATCACCCTGAAACCTGAAACATAATAGTGGGGTCGTTCCAGTGGTTGAGTTGAGTCCCATGTGCCTGTAATCAGTGTTGCCACATCCATAAATTATAAATTATCCGAGATTTAATGCAATAATTATCGTGTTTTTTATCGCAAGTTCAAATTTACTTTATACGTTTCGCAACCTAGTCTAAAAAGACAATATACAATACGGATAAATTTTAGGGTACTACTAGCGCTTTAACAGATATCGTTAATTTTTAAGTAGATCCTAAATCTGGATAGGACCTATTACATATAATAGGTATCAATTATCATAGTAGGCAATTTTAATGTTGGGCGCCCACCTACAAGTTATTTTCTGGAAACTACACGCAGGTTCTTCTGTTCTTCTACAAATAAAAAAATAAATAATATTTTTTCATGAATATGTATTTTATTATAATGTTAATCTATAAGTAAGTTCTTCCTCAGAATCAGAACTAATTGATTGAATTTCTGCGGATGAGGCATGAAGGCTTTGATGGGCCCTGGTATTCTCAGGTCCGTAAATTCTTGAGCTGTTCATACACTCAATCATGCTCGGATTGGTACAAAATCAATACAGCAGGTTTTTGCGCTACTACTGTCATGACCAACCACAACAGCGTGATCAGCCAAAACTATGCCATTAACAGTAGTTGTTTTAAGGCGGTGTTGGCTTTTTTATAACTAATTTAAGGTTTAATTTCTTCTTCTTCTTCTTCTTGTTTTGGCTTTTATCGTTGTTTGACGATATTCTGCCAGTGTCAAAGTATGACCAGTGTATGTTTATTCAGATAAGTCCGGTATTGACATGTAGGTAATCTTTTAATGGTTTAGAGACCTGTAGATATAAAATAGACATAATAGGTTAGTAGTTCATAGGCAGGTTAAACATTAAAAGGGTACATACAGTTTTGGATTGGAATATATAGATAGATAGATAAGGGAAAAGAAAGGGTAATAATAATATATATAGTTTTATGTGCATATATTAATTCTATATACGAATATTGTTGGTTTTTATAAACTTACTTAAAACATATACAAATGGAGAGAAAACATGTGGTAGAAGAGAGTTAAAGTTGGTGGGGCGGGGGATTTTGGGATCTAGAAAATCATATAGTGAGTTTGTTAGTTTTGGGCAGCAAAAGAAAATGTGGTCTATTGAGCCTTCGTCTAGACCGCATTCACATAACGAATGGTCCCTGACCCTGATTTTGGCAAGGAAGACTGGTGTACAGACATGACCCAAACGGGAGCGAATTAAAATAGAAGTGATCTTTGTATTTATTTTTTTAAATTTAAAAAACCATGGACAAACAGGGATGTTTGGTTGAATATCACCAAACTGTTTGCCTTTGATGGTCCTAGACTGATTCCAAACAGTTTGCCACTTGTTTTTAAGCTTGGATTTAGCAGAGTTACGCATATCAAGACTAAAGACTTTAGAATAATCTTCCAGACCAATTTCTACTGCTTGTTTAGCATAATAATCAGCGGATTCATTGCCTTCAATACCGCAGTGTCCTGGAATCCAGGCCAAAACTATCTCAATGCCTGAACAGTTACAATTGTATAGAATTTCCCTTATTTTAAGATTGAGATGTAACATATCTTTAGATCGAAATGGGGATTTGTTTATGTCTTGTAAACAACTAAGGGAATCTGAAAAAAATATACATTTATTTAATTTATGCGATTCTGCATATTTTACTGCCTCTAGTAAAGCAACTGATTCACCAGCATATACTGATGTACCAGGTGGACATTTATAATTTAGTACAATTTTATATTTGGGAATGCAAACGGCTGCACCAACTGTTCCATTATCATTTAATTTAGAAGCATCTGTAAATATTGTCAACCAATTTGGCCATTGACTATTTAAAACATCCTGAAATATTTTATCAGCACCCGGGCTATCTTTATCTATACCAAAGTGTAACAGAATGTTTGGTCTAAAAATAAGACATTCATAAGGAATGCTAAATAGAGGGTGAATAGGTAATTGGAACATTGAATAGGGCATATTATAAAATTTACTATAGGTATTCAAAAGACAGGGAAATTCCTTATGTCGCCAGTAGTCTGAGGTATTAATTAGGTTTGAAAGGCAGTTAAGTTTATGTAGAATAGGATGGTAAGAAAACTGAGCTGCATGATAAAAAAAGCGATCTGCAAGGTATTGCCTGCGAAGTTTAAGAGGAGGTTCCACACACTCCACTTGGAGAGCATTAATAGGGGATGACCTCATGGCACCTGTGATAATGCGAAGGCTTTTATACTGAATTGAATCAATAAGTTTCAATGCTATTTTGCTGCAAGGTTCCAAAAGAAAAAGAGCATGATCAAAATAACTTCTAATGATGGCATTATATAATATTTTTTGACTAAAAGGGTGAGAGCCCCACCATACTCCAGATAGGGCACGTAGGATATTAAGGTTCTTTTCACATTTATTTTTTATATAACCTATATGTGGAGCACCTGTTAGTTTGGAGTCTAAAATGAACCCAAAAATTTTGTTTGGTTACAGACTTTGAGACAGTGGTCATTGATGTAGATGTTGATATCTGGGATGGATCTTTTCCTGCTGAAAACAACAACATTACTTTTCTCTGGAGCCAACGAAAGACCATGATTCATCAACCATTCATTGAGATATGAGAGAGCTGTATTAAGTCGAGATACAGAGTCAGAGAAAGAATTAGAGGAATGATAAAGTGCTAAATCATCAGCATATTCAAGAATATCACAAAATGAATCAACACTTTCATGTAGATCATAAGTATATAAGTTGTAGAGCAACGGGCTTAACACAGATCCTTGAGGGAGACCTTTCCATACTAATCTTGGGGAGAAGATAGAATTTTGGTATCTAACAGATATGAATCTGCCTATTAAAAGATTGAATATAACGTGAGTCATCCTCGCTGGTAATCTCAGCTGGAGCATTTTCTGCCTGAGAAGAGGAAGATGAACATTGTCATAAGCTGCTGTAATATCCAGGAACACACCAATCAGATGTTCATTCCTAGAGAATGCTATACGAACATCAGTAGTTAAGACACTAAGGCTATGAATTGTACCATAGCCCTTTCTGGAACCAAATTGTGACTTTGATAGAATTTGTCTTTGTTCTAACAGCCATTCCAGTCTATTCTTAAGCAGATTTTCAAAAATTTTTACTACAACTGAAGATAAAGCAATTGGTCTGTAAGATGATGGCATTGATGGATCTTTTCCTGGTTTTAGAATTGGAATAATTATTTGGTGCTTCCAAATTTCAGGAAAATCACATTTCTCATAAATTTTATTTATTATGTTCAGAAAATATTTTTTTGTCTGATTTGTTGATTGACATATAAATGAATAAGGGATTCCGTCTAAGCCCGGAGAAGAGTCTTTAAGGTGATTTAAGGCAGCACACAGCTCATCATAAGAGAATGGCCCATCCATTGGTGAAAAAGTGGGATTAACATGAGAAGCATATGAAAATTCTTGAGGAGGCACAAAAGGGGGGGCTAAGTTATCAATAAATTCTTCTATCCAAGACCTGTCATTAGAATAAACATTATGAGTATTATTTTTTGAATTGCGAAAAGCTTTAATTTTTTTCCAAATAAGTGAAGGGGGAGAACGAGGGGAGAGACTCTCACAATAATTTACCCAAGCAAATTTCTTCTTTTTAGAAAGTGATCTTCTAGATTTTGCTAAAACCTTTTTGAAGAGGATAAAATTTTCATAACTAATATTATCAGTAAAGTATTTCTCAGCCTGATTTTGCTCTTTACATATAGAAGTACATGTAGAATTCCACCATGGAGGCATAGGAATGTTCAAACTAGGTTTTTTTAGAGGTATAGTAGAATCTGCCGTTACATTAATAGCATTTATAAATTCAGTGTAGAGAAGTAAATAGTTATTATCATCTATGGGTGGGAGAGAGCAAACTTTGGAGTCGGGTATGGAGGAAAACTTATCCCAATCAGCCTTGGCAAGTTTGTATTTTAAGAGAGGAGGAAGAGGGGGTGAGTTAGGAAATTGGGAAGAAGTAGAAATAAGAATAGGGAAGTGATCACTTCCATATGAGGTTGGGAGAATTGACCATATCAATTGAGAAGATAAGGATGGAGAGGTAAGTGATAAGTCTACAGCACTAGAATTTTGTAAAGGGGACTTTCGGCGAGTAGGAGAGCCATCATTCAGAAGGCATAAATTGACCTCATCCATGAGGTCAAGAAGGTTATCTGAAAATGGGTCTGACGTATGGGAACCCCACATGGGGTGATGGCAGTTAAAATCGCCCAGAATAATAACAGGAGGGGGAAGTGCAGAAAAGATAGGAGAAAGTTCAAGAATTATAGAAGAATTAGGGTGAGGGATATAGATAGAAAGAAGAGAGATATTTGTAATTCTCACAGCGACAACATTAAAATTGTTGCTGTGAGCAGGGAGAGAAAGTACGGAGTAAGGAAGCGACTTTTTTATAAGGAGGGCACAGCCTCCCCACCCGTCGTCACGGTCGTCCCTAAGACAGGCATATTCAGGCAGCCTGAATATGGAATCAGGCTTAAGCCATGTCTCAGAGACGGCCGCAACGACGGGCTTGTATTTATTGATAAGGAAAATTAACTCAGGTTTTTTGGATCGGACACTCCTCACATTCCACTGTAGGATCCGATCCATTTTGATTGTTAATAACATTAGAGATTTTTTGCAGTATCTGCAGGATATTGTACGGTAGGGCATCATCAAATTTGGTTATCATATTGAGTAATGTATAAGACATCAATTCAAGAAGATTGTCATTAGGAGCTTTATCTAAATTAAGGGCACATCCATTAGACATAGATGAAGAGGGAGAAGCAATTATGGCATTATGAGCTTCCTTATCATATGACTTACCAGGATTTGGAATAGGATGTCTCTGGATCAGCACTGTTTTTTTATGGGAGGTTGAAAGGGGACGCGTTGGAATATTTATTTGCTCGGAAGGGGGAGGAGCTGAACTACTTTTTACCATATCTGCGTACAGGCGCCGGTTAACTGTAGGAACTCTTTCTGATGCCTCATTGTATGAAACATTTTCTTCTGCGACAATTGACTTTATTAATTTTTGCCTACCATGCTCAGGGCATCTTTTGTCAGTGGAAAAATGTTTCCCAGTGCAGAAAATACAAGAAGCTTCTTCTTGTAGTACAAGGCAAGTAGAGCCAATATGAGGTTGAGCACATTTAAAACATCGAGGTTTGGAACGGCACAATGTTTGAGTATGACCAAACCTACAGCATGCCAGACATTGGATAGTTGGTAGCTGATAAGTTTCTACGGTAATTGCAGCGCTAAAACAGTATACTTTCTTCGGCAAATATCTCCCCTTGAATGTTATTGTCACTGTTTGGGTAGGAACCCAGACAGGTTTATTGTCAACAAAAGTCTTGCGATTAAGTCTCCTTGCTTTGATCACAGGTCCACTACCAGGTGGGCATGTCAATGAATTTACCAGTTCTTCCATCGACCATTCAATTGGTATACCCTTTATTATTCCCATACGAGTAATATGAAATACCGGTATCTTACTTTCAAAACTGTTTGGAGCCAAAATGGAGCTACCTAAGAAATTATTAGCGTCATTTGCTGACCTAAACTCAATCGATGCTTTATTGCGACCAATGGATTTTATCCCATCGGAAGCAATACCACATACTTTGTTGTTGTACAACATCTGGGCCAGTTTCAACAATCTCATGGTTGTACCAGAAGCAGGGTCAGTAACTATCTTATTGATATGCACAATATAAGGACCCAAATCAGATTCGTCATAACGGAGATCTTTAGTCTCAGAATATCCAGGGACAACATAAACATGTTGATCTGAAGATGCAGGGGTTATTGATGTCTTTTTGGGAATGGAATTATCGTCATTATCTTGTTCACGTAAACGTTTTCTACTTTCTGTAGGGGGTAGATCCACTAACATAACCCTATCATCCGGCGGCGGATCGGGAACCGGAGGATCACTCATTTTTCCGAAGAAAAATGAGCGACCCTAACGAAACCTCCACTTACCAGACAGCACAGACACACACAAATAACAATAAACACAAAATAAAAGAATCTAAACCAGATTAGCTAATATAAAACAAAAAGTTTTACGATCGCATACACCAACCAACGCACTTGACAGCAGAATCCCAAGGTTTAATTTTATGTAATTTACTTCTTCCGGTTTGGCTGATGGCGTTTGTGACGTCACATCGACTTAACAGGAAAATTAGGCGGAATTGTCACTAGATATATTTTTGTATTTTTTAAGTGTTTTATTTAAATATTAATTTGATATTTTCATAAAATATTTAAAAAATATTTGTTATTATTAAATATGGATTTCCGCAAAGTAACGCCTGAATCTATTTATGAACTAATTTAAGTATTTTGGAAAAAAAACATAGCACATTCGACTGGAGTCTGGAATGCCATAGATTATAGAAAAAAATATTATAAAAGTTGCGTTTCATTCAAAAGAGATCTGAATTCATTACAAATATAGCGTGTATTTAAAAATATATCGTAGACGTTTGATAAACTATCGTGCAATACGTATTTATTATTTTTTATCGAATGATACTCAAATATATCGTGGATCTAGGATAATTATTGAATGTCTGGCAATACTACTGTAATTTACTGGCTCACATAAACAGACTGCCGCTGGAACACAATGTTACACACGCTGCTGTCAAGTGCGTTGGTTGGTGTATGCGTTCGTAAAACTTTTTGATTTATCTTAGCTAAGCTGGTTTAGATTATTATATTTTGTGTTTATTGATAGTGGATGTTTCGTTAGGTTCGCTCATTTTTCCTCGGAAAAATGAGTGATCCTCCGGTTCCCGATCTGCAGCCGGATGTTGGGATTTTGTTAGTGGATCTACCCCCTACAGAAAGTAGAAAACGTTTACGTGAACAAGATAATGACGATAATTCCATTCCCAAAAAGACATCAATAACCCCTGCATCCTCGGATCAACATGTTTATGTTGTCCCTGGATATTCTGAGACTAAAGATCTCCGTTATGACGAATCTGATTTGGGTCCTTATATTGTGCATATCAATAAGATAGTTACTGACCCTGCTTCTGGTACAACCATGAGATTGTTGAAACTGGCCCAGATGTTGTACAACAACAAAGTATGTGGTATTGCTTCCGATGGGATAAAATCCATTGGTCGCAACAAAGCATCGATTGAGTTTAGGTCAGCCAATGACGCTAATATGGCAGCTCCATTTTGGCTCCAAACAGTTTTGAAACTAAGATACCGGTATTTAATATTACTCGAATGGGAATAATAAAGGGTATACCAATTGAATGGTCGATGGAAGAACTGGTAAATTCATTGACATGCCCACCTGGTAGTGGACCCGTGATCAAAGCAAAGAGACTTAATCGCAAGACTTTTGTTGACAATAAACCTGTCTGGGTTCCTACCCAAACAGTGACAATAACAGTAAAGGGGAGATATTTGCCGAAAAAAGTATACTGTTTTAGTGCTGCGATTACTGTGGAAACTTATCAGCTACCAACTATCCAATGTCTGGCATGCTGTAGGTTTGGCCATACTCAAACATTGTGTCGTTCCAAGCCTCGCTGTTTTAAATGTGCTCAACCTCATATTGGCTCTACTTGCCCTGTACTTCAAGAAGAAGCTTCTTGTATTTTCTGCACTGGTAAACATTTTTCCACTGACAAAAGATGCCCTGAGCATGGTAGGCAAATATTAATAAAGACAATTGTCGCAGAAGAAAATGTTTCATACAATGAGGCGTCAGAAAGAGTACCTACAGTTAACCGGCGTCTGTACGCAGATATGGTAAAAAGTAGTCCAGCTCCTCCCCCTTCCGATAAAATAAATATTCCTACCCGACCACTTTCAACCTCCCATAAAAAAAACAGTGCTGATCCCACGACATCCTATTCCTAATCCTGGTAAGTCATATGATAAGGAAGCTCATAATGCCATAATTGCTTCACCCCCTTCATCTATGTCTAATGGATGTGCCCTTAATTTAGATAAAGCTCCTAATGATAATCTTCTTGAATTGATGTCGTATACATTACTCAACATGATTACTAAATTTGACGATGCCCTACCGTACAACATCCTGCAGATATTGCAAAAAATCTCTAATGTTATTAACAATCAAAATGGATCGGATCCTTCAGTAGAATGTAAGGAGTGTCCGATCCAAAAAACCTGAGTTAATTTTCCTTATCAATAAATAAAAGCCCGTCGTTGCGGCCGTCTCTGAGACATGGCTTAAGCCTGATTCTATATTCAGGCTGCCTGGATATGCCTGTCTTAGGGACAACCGTGACGACGGGTGGGGAGGCTGTGCCCTCCTTATAAAAAAGTATCTTCCTTATTCTGTACTTTCTCTCCCTGCTCACAGCAACAATTTTAATGTTGTTGCTGTGAGAATTACAAATATCTCCCTTCTTTCTATATATATCCCTCACCCCAATTCTTCTATAATTCTTGAACTTTCTCCTATCTTTTCTGCACTTCCCCCTCCTGTTATAATTCTGGGCGATTTTAACTGCCATCACCCGATGTGGGGCTCCCATACGTCAGACCCATTATCTGACAACATCCTTGACCTCATGGATGAGGTCAATTTATGCCTTCTGAGTGATGGCTCTCCTACTCGCCGAAATTCCCCTCTACAAAATGCTAGTGCTGTAGACTTATCACTTACCTCTCCATCCTTATCTTCTCAATTGATATGGTCAATTCTCCCAACCTCATACGGAAGTGATCACTTCCCTATTCTTATTTCTACTTTTTCCCAATTTCCTGACTCTCCTCCCCTTCCTCCTCTCTTAAAATACAAACTTGCCAAGGCTGATTGGGATAAGTTTTCCACCATACTCGGTTCTAAAGTTAGCTCTCTGCCGCCCGTAGATGATAATAACTATTTACTTCTCTACACTGAATTTATAAATGCTATTACTGTAACGGTAGATTCTACTATACCTCTAAAAAATCCTAGTTTGAACATTCCTATGCCTCCATGGTTGAATTCTACATGTACCGCTATATGTAAGGAACGAAATCAGGCTGAGAAATACTTTACTGATAATATTAGTTATGAAAATTTTATTCTCTTCAAAAAGGTTTTAGCAAAATCTAGAAGATCACTTTCTAAGAAGATGAAATTTGGTTGGATAAATTATTGTGAGAGTCTCTCCCCTCGTTCTCCCCCTTCGCTTATTTGGAAAAAAATTAAAGCTTATCGCAATTCAAAAAATAATACACGTAGAAAACATACATGTATATTCTAATGACAAGTCTTGGTTAGAAGAATTTATTGATAACTTAGCCCCCCCTTTTGTGCCTCCTGAAGAATTTTCATATGCTTCTCATGTTAGTCCCACTTTCTCACCAATGGATGGGCCATTATCTTATGATGAGCTGTGTGCTGCCTTAAATCACCTTAAAGACTCTTCTCCGGGCTTAGACGGAATCCCTTATTCATTTATATGTCAATCAACAAATCAGACAAAAAAATATTTTTTGAACATAATAAATAAAATTTATGAGAAATGAAATTTTCCTGAAATTTGGAAGCATTATTCCAATTTTAAAACCAGGAAAAGGTTCATCATTGCCATCATCTTACAGACCAATTGCCCTATCTTCAGTTGTAACAAAAATTTTTGAAAATCTGCTTAAGAATAGACTGGAGTGGCTGTTAGAACAAAGACAAATTCTATCAAAGTCACAATTTGGCTTCAGAAAGGGGTATGGTACAATTCATAGCCTTAGTGTCTTAACTACTGATGTTCGTATAGCATTTTCTAGGAATGAACATCTGATTGGTGTTTTCCTGGATATTACAGCAGCTTATGACAATGTTCATCTTCCTCTTCTCAGGCAGAAAATGCTCCAGCTGAGATTACCAGCGAGGATGACTAACGTTATATTCAATATTTTAATAGGCAGATTCATATCTGTTAGATAAAAAAATTCTATATTCTCCCCAAGATTAGTATGGAAAGGATCTGTGTTAAGCCCGTTGCTCTACAACTTATATACTTATGATCTACATGAAAGTGTTGATTCATTTTGTGATATTCTTGAATATGCTGATGATTTAGCACTTTGTCATTCCTCCAATTGTTTCTCTGACTCTGTATCTCCACTTAATACAGCTCTCTCATATCTCAATGAATGGTTGATAAATCATGGTCTCTCATTGGCTCCAGAGAAAAGTAATGTTGTTGTTTTCAGCAGGAAAAGATCCATCCCAGATATCAACATCTACATCAATGACCATTGTCTCAAAGTCAGTAAAAAAAATAATTTTTTGGTTTCATTTTAGACTCCAAACTATTAGGGGCTCCACAAATAGGTTATATAAAAAATAAATGTGAAATGAACCTTAATATCCTACGTGCCCTATCTGGAGTATGGTGGGGCTCACCCTTTTAGTCAAAAAATATTATATAATGCTATCATTAAAAGTTATTTTGATTATGCTCCCTTTCTTTTGGAACCTGGCAGTAAAATAGCATTGAAATTTATTGATTCAATTCAGTAGAAAAGCCTTCGCATTATCGCAGGTGCCATGAGGTCATCCCCTATTAATGCTCTCCAAGTGGAGTGTGTTGAACCTCCTCTTAAACTTCGCAGGCAATACCTTGCAGATCGCTTTTTTTTATCAAGCGGCTCAGTTTTCTCATCATCCTATTCTACATAAACTTAACTGCCTTTCAAACCTAATTAATTCATCAGACTACTGGCGACATAAAGAACCTCCCTGTCTTTTGAATACCTATACTAAATTTTATAACATGCCCTATTCAATGTTCCAATTACCTATACACCCTCTCTTTAGCATTCCTTATGAATGTCTTATTTTTAGACCTAACATTTTGTTGCACTTTGGAATAGATAAAGATAGCCCCGGTGCTGGTAATATATTTCAGAATGTTTTATAAAGTCAATGGCCAAATTGGTTGACTATATTTACAGATGCTTCTAAATTAAATGACAATGGAACAGTTGGTTCAGCCGTTTGGATTCCCAAATATAAAATTGTACTAAATTATAAATGTCCACTTGGTACATCAGTATATGCTGGTGAATCAGTTGCTTTGCTAGAGGCAGTAAAATATGCAGAATCGCACAAATTAAATAAATGTATAATTTTTTCAGATTCCCTTAGCTGTTTACAAGACATAAACAAATCCCCATTTCGATCTAAAGACATGTTACATCTGAATCTTAAAATAAGGGAAATTTTATATAATTGTAACTGTTCATGCATTGAGATAGTTTTGGCCTGGATCCCAGGACACTGCGGTATTGAAGGCAATGAATCCGCTGATTATTATGCTAAACAAGCTGTAGAAACTGGTCTGGAAGATTATTCTAACGTCTTTGCTCTTGATATGCGTAGCTCTGCTAAATCCAAGCTTAAAAACAAGTGGTAAACTGTTTGGAATCAGTCTAGGACCATCAAAGGCAAACAGTTTGGTGATATTCAACCAAATATCCCTGTTTGTCCATGGTTTTTTAAATTTAAAAAAGTAAATAAAAAGATCACTTCTATTTTAATTCCCTCCCGTTTGGGTCATGTCTGTACACCAGTGTTCCTTGCCAAAATCAGGGTCAGGGACCATTCTTTATGTGAATGTGGTCGAGACGAAGGCTCAATAGACCACATTTTCTTTTGCTGCCCAAAATTAACAAACTCATTATATGATTTTTTAAATCCCAAAATACCCCGTCCCACCAACCTTAATTCTCTTCTACCATATGTTTTCTCTCCATTTGTATATGTTTTAAGTAAGTTTATAAAAACCAACAATATTCGTATATAGAATTAATATATGCACATAAAAGTATATATATATTATTACTAGCAAGCCCGGCGAACTCCGTTTCGCCACCAGATGGCTTCGTTTTATGTTTATTTTTCCTTTGGTGATGAAAAGAAAAAGTTTTTTTTTTGTTTTATATTTGAAAAGGAAAAAACGTATAACTGCCCACGTGAAAAACAATGATTTTCTAAATTTATCCCGCAAACACTAAGCGATTGGCCTTGCGACTTATTAATTGTCATTGCGAACGCAAAGCGAACTGGAAATTGCAATCGTTTGAAGTCAAACGGAAGATCAGTCGGAATCATTGGTATTCAAGGAATACATACATTTTCACTTGCGTACTTTCCGTTAATAATGGTTGCCTCAATCAAATTCGGCATAAGTCTTTTTACCAAAAGTCGAGTACCGTTGCAAAGTCGCGGTGGATTCAAATTACGCAATAAGATAATAACTGTACCAACTTTGAGTTGCAAGTTATGTGGTGGAAATCCTGGTAACTCCAGAGAGTTCAAAAACTCCGTTGGATAATTTACTACATCATCGGGATTTGTTATGGAATCAACGGATTTGTATGTCACCAAATCGCCAGCAATGTTTGATTGAATGGTGAAATTCAGTGCGTGTACATCATTATTATTTGCGGCAGGAATTGCTCGTTGACTTAACCAAGCATAATTCTGATAATTCTCACTAATGTTTGGGAAAACATTTTCAATAAGAGCTGATTGAGAGTCTACAAATCGGCAAAAGTCATTAGTAAGAGTAATTAATCCAGATGTTGCATCAACTGGGACTTTTCCATTTCCAACAGCTAACAATTGTTTGGAAAATTGTGCAGCACTTTGATCATTTTGAAGTTGAACTCTCATATTAGTGGTTAGCGATAATGTTTTTACGTTATTCCATAAAGGTGATGCCTTCAGGCAAGCATTCAATTCACCTGCAGGCGTTCCACGGGGAATTACTGGCAACGTCTGCCTGAAATCGCCTGCTAACAATATCATCAAGCCGCCAAAGATGTTGTTATTTCGCCGAAGATCCTTCAGTGTGAAGTTAAGTGCTTCAAGTGATTTCTTATGTGCCATTGTGCACTCATCCCAAACAATGAGCTTGCATTGCATCAACAATTTTCCCATTGCACTGGATCGGGAAATATTGCATGTTGGAGTATCAATTGTGTTTAAATTGAGTGGCAAGTTAAGCGCAAAATGTGCAGTACGACCGCCATCTAGAAGAGTCACCGCAATTCCAGATGATGCTAACGCCAAAGCTATATCACATCTTGATCGAATAGTGGCCAAAATCAATGAAATGACAAAATCCCAATGAGAATCGTTCTCCAGCAAACCCAATAGTTGACATGCTTCTCGATATGTTTGGCATTGGTGGCCATTCACAGTTTTCAAATGCGCAAATGATTTTGGTCCACGTACACTTACCAACAGCAGTCGCAAATAAAAACATTCATCATTTCTGGGATGAACAGTATACATGCGACCTAGTCCATCAGTGGAAAACACCTGTGGCCAATCTGGAACTGGGGTTCCTTGTTTGCAACGTTGGAATTTCTTGGTTGATTGATCCCAAGTGTAATACTTGGGCATTGCAACGTACATCAGCGTCGCTGCGAATGGATCTGCTTCACACATTGCAAAGAAGCTAGTCAATGTTGTCGATGGTGGTCTCTCAGCTCGCTGTGCCGCATTAGCCTCAGTGAAGTAAACTCTTTGGCCATTTTCTAAATGCACTGCTAAATGTACAACTTAGTGTGTGAATATTGTACCTGTAATTGGATCGACCATCTTCAACGTGATGTCGTATCCGTCTTGCCCTTGCCAATAAATGATTGGATATTGAAACGCATCGCACAAACGATGGGTCTCGTTTACACGATGCATGATATTGCTTCTTCGCTGAACGACAATGTCTCGCGATTTAGTTGGATCGCCAACAATAATTGCAGCAACATCATTAACGGTGGGTGCATTGAATCTTCGCACATGTTCACCTGTTGGGGTACAATCAGCTCTTATGACAAATTTGTGCGTATCCGATGGCATTCGTTCCAATGCTGTTTTGAACATATTAACCACAACATTATTAGCGTGAAAAAATGCTTGCAACTGTTCAATAATTCGTCTCTTTAACTGTTGTCTTCCCTGTATATTGCACCGCACATTCTGCTGATCCACCATCGACGAAATGAAATATATTTGCAGAAATTGATGCGGTTCATCTGGTGTTGGCACCATTGAACCATGCAAATGATATATTTGTCCTTGTATCTGTAATTGCAAACAATCATTTGTTGTAGAATACGGTGTAACTTATGATCGTGTGATGGTGTAGTGTGTGGTGTATATGTAGTTGTTATGTGTTGCAATTCATTGTGTTGGTGTGAGTGATTGGTTATGTGTGTTGTATCTTTTACCTTGCAAGTCGGCATGAATTCCTTTGAAGCTAATTCTCGAATGATATTAGCTTCAAAGGAAGTCATGCGAAAGCAGTTATTGTATTCAAGGATGTGTTGAAGAAAATGGCTGGAATCGGGATCACTTCCATCGAACAATGGTTTCAGTGGCTGTGGTGGTGTAAGTAATGGATCCAGGTTGACTTTTCCACTTGCGCAGCACAATCCAGCCGTTTCTCTTTTGAACTTTAACGCATTGCAATATCGGCATATAGTCGTCATTGGTCCAATATCTAAATTTTCATCATCACTGTAGTTCGCAGTGGGATCATATTGGAAAGCCAAGCGATTGTATGATGCCAATGATCTTCGTGTGCTCACGCGTTGTCTCAATCGGGCATTTTCTCTTATTATATTTTGTCTTTCTTCGCTTAAGTTCTGTGAATACACTTGTTGCTGGCTTGCATGTCTTGTGCGGCGGCCGATGTTCGCACGTCGTCCTCTAGGCATTTTGGACTATGGACAGAGTGGTGAATTTAACCTCAAATGCACGATCCACATAATTTACACAGTTCAACTTACCACCTTAAAGACAAATGCCTGCTGTTGAAATTGAATAAAAATTTGCACAATACACGTGATTGATTAGATGGTTTCCATTTGAAATGTTAGGAAACGAATAACTCATTTTGTTTACTTATTTTTCACAATTTCACAGTGAACACAATACCGGTTTGTCACATGAAATTAACTGAGCAGAGAACAATGAGTAGGTAGCTGTCAAACAATGTATCACGCACCGGCGCCATCTACTTAAAATATTGGTTTGTAGTACATGCTATGTATCAGAGATGGCGCTGTATGTAAAAAAACATTTTCCCGCTTTTATGTTGAAATTTTTCCTGAATTTTCTTTGCTATAAACCTCACGGAGCCCGAGACCTTTCCAACGAATGCAAAACCGTGGAAATCGGTTCGTGCGTTCTGGAGTTATAGCGTCAGGAAGGAAAACCCGACTTATTTTTATATAGTAGATTACCCTTTCTTTTCCCTTATCTATCTATCTATATATACCAAACCAAAACTTTATACCCTTTTAATGTTTAACTTGCCTGTGAACTACTAACCTATCATGTCTATTTTATATCTACAGGTGTCTAAAAAGTTAAACGATTGCCTACTTGTCTATACCGGACTTTTCTGAATAAACATACACTGGTCATACTTTGACATTGGCAGAATATCGTCAAACAACGATAGAAGCCAAAACAAGAAGAAGAAGAAGAATGTTACAGACCCACCAACTTACCTGTTCAGGTGGCAGAAAAAAGAACTAAAACTCTCCCTCAAATTGTGAAGGTCTGTAGTTGATTTCCATGACCAGTAGCGCCCTCGAAAACTGCACAGTTAAGTTGGTGGTACCACTGCCACAAACTTAACTGTTCAGGTGGGCAAAATGGGAACTACGGCCGCGTCAGCCGCCATTTTCTAAACGTCATACCGCTGTCAGTTGATGTCTAGTGCGAGTGCTCCCGTGTTATTTTATTGATTTTATTGTGAAAAAAGCAAATAAAATGCCGAAACCTCTCAAAAGTGATGCACGGCTAATTATTTTAAAAGTTTTATCTGAAAGAAGAGAAACGCCTACAAGCTCCATTAATAGCATTTGAAAAGCGAATGAACGCGTTGCTGCCGCGACAGGTCAGTGTAGCCAGATATGGAAATTATAAATCACTCATTATTAAAAAAAAAAACATTTTTATAGCTGGTGGTTATATTTTAAAATATATAAAATAAGCTAAACATATTCAATTAAAATTGCTACCTGAGTATATTTTAACCAACTTTAAAAAACAGGATAATAATTACCCTGCTATGTTTTGACTAGATGTTTTTTTATGTATGTTCACCGACTTCTCCGTCAATTGTGGATCGATTTAAATTTGTTTTATTTTTTGTTGAAAGGTATACTTTGCAGGTGGTCCCCACAATAATAATTTCGATATCAATTTAGTAGTCAAAATTTTGTTTATTATTTATCCTGATTAGTTGGAAACAATCTGAAAGTATTGTTAACTTTTTAAAGCGGTTGCTGTATTTTATTTTATGGTTGTTCATTAAAAAAACCTATAAAATATTAATTTGTTCTTTTTGTTACAGGTGTTTCAGAACGATTTGTCTACAAACTAATCAATGAAGAAAAACAAGCTCAAGAAACTAATTCAAAAATTTCTACCCCTGGCAAGAAAAGGGAAAGAAAAACAGGGAAACTGGATATTGATGATTTTGACATTGGTGTTATAAGAAGAAAGATACATGAGTTTTATTCAGTAAAATAAGAAATTCCGACCTTACCAAAGTTACTGACTGTTCTCAGGGACGACATAAATTTTCAAGCAAAACGTGAAACTTCGAAAATTACTCCACAAAATAGGGTTTCGTTTTAAAAAACAAAATCGAAGAGAAAAGTGCTGTAAACGCAACGACGTAGTTGCCTGGCGGGCATCCTATCTGCATAAAATAAAGGAAAATGAGAGAAAAAATGCTTGTTGTTTATTTAGATGAAACTTACATACACTCGTCTCACTCAACTGGCAAATGTTGGCAAGGTCCTGAAGTTGACGGCGATTTGGAACCAGTTTCGAAAGGAAATAGGTGGATCATTGTTCATGCTGGCGGACAAGAAGGTTTTGTGGAAAATGCCCTTCTCGTTTTCAAATCAAATACAAAAAGTGGGGGCTACCATGACGAGATGAACAATAGTAATTTCAAAAAATGGGTTCTTGAAAAATTACTGCCAAATCTGCGTCAACCCACACTTATTGTGATTGATAATGCGCCATATCATAGTATTTGCGTAAATAGGTGTCCCAACTCAAACCACACTAAAGCTGATATGCAAAAGTGGCTGGTAGAAACAAGGTCGAGTTTTACGAACAAATGACAAAGCCTCAGCTTTACGAGTTAATAAAAAGAAATAAACCTACATCTGAATATGAAATTGACAACATATTGAAAAGCCATGGTCATGACATTCTTCGATTGCCTCCTTATCATTGTGATTTGAATCCAATTGAAATGATATGGAGCTCGATGAAGAGAAATGTAGCAGAGAAAAATATCGGAAAATCAAGTGCACATATGCCTCAATTGATAGAAGATGCATTCCGCAAAATCACACAGGCAGAGTGGAAAAACCATTGCGTTCATGTGAAAAAATTGAAAATGAATACAGACAAAAAGATGCGTATTTAGATGAACCTTTTATCATTCAATTACAGAGTGACAGTGAAAGCGATTCGAGTGACTCCGAAGATGAATTGTGGGAATCAGCAGATGGTTCAGGAACATCGACCGGAATTCCTGGAGTGCGGCCGCTTGAGCTCAGAAACCATGACCACAATTATTTTTATAAAATATAAATAATATCCTATTGTGCCGCATTATTGTTTTATTTATGTAGTTACTAAGATTCATAGCTATATATTATATTTATTTATTTATTTGTGAGCCTGTCACAAATTTTGACCTGTTTGATCACTATCTCACCTGATGGTAGGTGACGATGTGATCGAAGCGAACACAGTAAACCTGGAATATGCACGTTAATATTATAAAATATTATATATTTTTTTATAATTAAGCCATATTGAATTTATTCTATGTTAGTTAGGCTTTATATGATTGATATTGTAGTTTCTTAAATTTTTATGATATCTAAAGACTGACTTGCAAGACATGTTTTAATTACCTTTGTTTCTTGGTGAATTTCTTATATGGCAATACCAAATTCTCCACTAGCGACGCTGTCAACTGAACAATATAACGGATAAGATCTAGGATCAATTGTGATACTTGTGATCCTAGGATAAGATGGTGGGACTTTAAGTCTATGGACATTGGCAGTATATCGTCAAAGCAACGATATGAGCCATTTATGAAGAAGAAGGAGAAGAAAGATAAACCAGTATATTACTTTTCTCTATGGGTGGCCAAAAGGACGTAGTATCTGTCCAGGCCATATATAGGGTATGTTCCATTAGTCGCTAAGAACGTTATTTTCGATAATTTTGATCACATACTGCATCTGTGGTTGTGATCAGGTGATCGTTTGTAACTGTCATCCCCGTTCCATTTTTGGATAAGAACGCTAAGAATGCCACTAAAATTTGCCACTTCTGTCTTTTTTGACATTAGATGTAGCGTTTAAGGCGAAAATAACGCCAAGACCCATGTGGAAAACTTTTTGGGAGTGTGATCGTTTTTAGCGAATCTCACTCAAATGGTACGCACCCATAATGTGCTCTATGTCCAATACAAAAAAAATTGGTTTGGGCTCGTCGTGGATTGTTTTGCAAAAAAGCCTTATTCAAAGATTACTTTACTAACCTCATAATGTTGTTGTGAGTGGTTGTTTTGTTTGATGAATGATGTTACTATTAAATTTAGAAAAAATACCAAACAATCTAAGACCTAGTGACCCTTGGCTTGGATCTGTTCTGTCTTAAAAGATCTCGTTTTATTGTAAACAGTATGAACGTTTCAGTTGTTTATGAGGCACTTGACTTACCGTCCGTGAAAACGACCGTTTTAGTCGGGCGTTGGTATAGTATATTCTTTGCGTGAAACCTTAACAATCATGGCTTCTGACCCAGACAGGAGCTCCCGCAAAAGCCCTGAAAGAAAACGTAATATGAGCCGCGACAGGCGAGATGATCGGGACCATAGCAGGGATCGTCACAAAGGTAACGACAGGGGCAATACTCGATTAAGAGTTGAGAGCAGGGACAAGAACGGTGATAGACGCAGTAGAGACCTTGAACGACGTAGTAAGGAGAGGGAGAGAATCAGCAGAGACCGGGAAAACCGCAGTGTAGAGAGAGTGAAGCACAGTAGAGACCGTGAGCGACGCAGCAAGGACAAGAACGGTGATAGACGCAGTAGAGACCTTGAACGACGTAGTAAGGAGAGGGAGAGAATCAGCAGAGACCGGGAAAACCGCAGTGTAGAGAGAGTGAAGCACAGTAGAGACCGTGAGCGACGCAGCAAGGACAAGAACGGTGATAGACGCAGTAGAGACCTTGAACGACGTAGTAAGGAGAGGGAGAGAATCAGCAGAGACCGGGAAAACCGAAGTATAGAGAGAGTGAAGCACAGTAGAGACCGTGAGCGACGCAGCAAGGACAAGAACGGTGATAGACGCAGTAGAGACCTTGAACGACGTAGTAAGGAGAGGGAGAGAATCAGCAGAGACCGGGAAAACCGAAGTATAGAGAGAGTGAAGCACAGTAGAGACCGTGAGCGACGTAGCAAGGATAGGAATGGTGATAGACTCAGTAGAGACCTTGAACGACGTAGTAAGGATAGGGAGAGAATCAGCAGAGACCGGGAAAACCGCAGTATCGAGAGAGTGAAGCGACGCAGCAAGGACCGAGAGAGGCATAGTAGAGATAGAGAAAAACATAAGGATGCAGTTCGATCACAATATAAGCACAATGACAGAGGGCCTAGCACATTTCGAGACTTCTCTGGAGGAGGGCTGGGCAGCGGTAAGTTGGCCCTTAACCCATTGAAATCTGCGATAATGATAACAATAGAATTTCATTCATAAATTGGCCATAGTGGGTCAGCCGATGACAACAAGTTAATCCCTTGTCGTCGCCTGACCTACTATGGCCAATTTATGAATGAAATTCTATTGTTATCATTATTGCCGATGTCAATGGGTTAAGTGTACTGTCTTGAAACTTGATTCTGTTTTTAATGTTTAAAAGAAAATTAAAATTTTTGTTGGTACGAAAATCTATAAGTATTATCTAATGGAATATTTTGGTCTCATAAATTTAATATGACAACTCGCATTCTTTAGGTATAAAATACCTACTTCATTTGTGATAAACCATGGAGCTTCTAATTTTTTTTTTTTTTTATGCCTGATAGGTAGCCTTTGACCACTATCTCACCTGATGGTAAGTGATGATGTGGTCGAAGATGTTGTTCAGGCTAACCTAGAAGTACTGGCTCTCAAGGACAGCTGCCGGAACACACCGTTAGGTGCTTGGCGACAGATTTTCTACTTGAGGGTGGTAGCTAGCCAGGCGGGCATTCGCAAAATGCCCTACCACCATGCTATAACGACTGCCATCCTAAGACAACAACCGGGACCGACGGCTTAACATGCCCTCCGAAGCACGGAAACGCTCAGCAGTAATGTCACTAGCGGTCACCCATCCAACTCAACACCGTGCGCGACGTTGCTTAACTTTGCTGATCGGTTGAGAACAGCTAAGTAAACTTCGCCACGAGCGCTTCAATAATAATTATAATCTTGAGAGTAGAATTGACAGACGGGGGAATTAATCTAGAGTAAACTAGTGGACTCCTTTGAAATTAAAATTATTCATTTTCTTTTTGTTGTCCCAATTTAGTGCCTATGGTAGTAATAGTTTTTAATTGTAGATAGGTTACCCTTTGATCACAATCTCACCTCATGGTAAGTGATGAAGTGGCTGAAAGTGTTAACATAGGTACTTAACCTAGAATTACTGGCTCTCAAGGACAGCTGCTGGAACACACCATTGGCTATAGGTTTTCAACATAAGGGTGGTAGGTAGCCTGGCAGCTGTTCGCATATGATCTATCACTATGTGGTGAAGCTCAAGCACATGGCAGGATTTGAACCATGGACTTTCTTTGCAGCAAAAGAAGCAATGATGTCACATTGCCACTGTGCCATCATTGCTTCTAAAAGATATAATGATAATAATAAAGCATATTTATTCAAGACAATATTGTTTACAAATTTGTTTACACTCTATTTTAAAAAAAATTCTTTATTTATTTATTATTAATGGACGAGCAGCAAAATGCTGATATGTCCATATCATTGCAGTGTTGGATTTATAGTTTCAGAAGAGATTTCTTTTCTGTAGATAGCCATTTGTCCAGTTTGTTTTTAAAATTGTTTATTGATGTGGCTGACACAGCATGTTCTGGTAGTTTATTCCAGTTATGCACTACTCTGTTACTCAGGAAATGGTGTGCAGGCTTTGTTTCGGCCAAATCCCGAGTAAGCTGGATTTTATGTCCCCGGTTTGGCCTTGAGCTTTCTCTGATTATATAAATGTATTCTATATTAGGTAGGTTATAAAGGTAGGTTAGGTAATATGTTAGTAATAAAATTTCTTAAGCTATTTTTAGTAAATTTAATTTAATTTTATAGTGCTGATCGTCAACCATGTATTTGAGTCCTTCATCTCCTTCCCAATTTTTAGCTTCCTCCAGCCAGTTTTCGTCTGTCACTGTGACAATGTCATCAATCCATCTAATTTTTTGTCTGCCCTGGTTTCTTATTCCTAGTGGACCTCTCCACTTAGTGATTTGCAGAGTCCATTGTTGGTGCAGGCCCTTATTAGTCATAGGTTCCCTTTAATATTTCTTTATGCAACCAAAACTTATTCCAAGAGCTTCTGAAACTTCTTTCTATTTTGTCTTTGTTACTGTCAGGGTTGAAAGATGTTTGTTTCCCAAGATAAACATAATCCTTTTCATATTGGATCTGGTTCCTACCTATTTGTATAAGCTTATTAAATATCTGATAAATACCGATCATTCTTCCCTCCACCGACCAATCTACAACATTTGTTTTCCACTCTATCCATTCGACATTGGCAAAATTGTAGAGACCCCGCACAAGCAATAAGAAAAAAGTTGAAAGTTGACTGCTTGTTAGGATTTTAGTTTTGCTGGTGTTCATGTATAGGCCAACCTTATTGCTTTTGTTGTTCAGAGACTGCATCATATGCTCAAGCTCTGAACCTGAGTTAGCAAAGAGTGCAATGTTATCAGTAAATCTTAGGTGGCTCAGGTATCCCTTACCAATCCATATCCCATTAGATTGCCAATCCAGTCTATAAAAAACATTTTCCAGCACTGCTATGAATAGTTCAGGTGAGAGCGGGTACCTTGTCTCTTACACCTCTTTCATTTTTTTTTCTTCTCCCTTGTTTTCCTGACGTATTTTGCTCATACTTTGTGAGTAGATATTTTGGTTAACTCTTATGTAGCAGTAGTCTATATTGCATGATGTTAATGCATCCCACATGGAGCTGTGAGAAATACTTTTGAATGATTTTTTTTAAGTCTACAAAACCTATATAGAGTGGATGATTAAATTCTTTGGAATTTTTGTTGTACTATTGTTTGAATATGATTGAGGAAGCCAGCTTGTTCTACAGGTTCTACTAGAACGAACGAGTAGAACTAGCTTAGTAGATTTTGCTTAATAACAATGATGAGAAAAGCTTATAAATACTGGATAGCTTCTAAAATATATGGTGAATTTTAAACACATATCATACTACTTATTTTCAATTATTCATTTCAAATTATAGTTTTGCTTTACATAGTTAATAAATATATATGCTATGACAATACATTTAGCATTTGGCTATTATTATAGTAGATTATGATACGAGTGAGCTAAGTTGCTCATTATACACGAGGCTGTGTGTTGCAGCCCGAGCTGCAGGCGAGGGCTTAATTCAGCCAAGTGTATAATGAGCAAGTTGCTCATGAGTTTCATAGGCACTTTTTCAATACCCTTGCGAGGAAAAAAAATATATATTCCATCTATAAATGCAATACAAACAACATACGAAAATTATGGAAAATAGCACGCAAGTTTTTTTTATTTTGCGTGTGGCAAATGTATGATGTTTGATTACATATAAATCTATTTGATGTTACAAATCTGTATTACCCGGTTAAATTGAAAATGCTCTGTTTACTCGCATATAATTTGCAATTAGGTACTAACTTAACTTTGTAGAGATAAATTACCCGATTAAATTGAAAGTGCTCTGTTTACTCGCATATAATTTGCAGTTAGATACTAACTTAACTTTGTAGGGATAATTCTATTACTCACTGGTGTATAATATTATTATGCACGAGGGTGTTATAGTTCGGTTTATGGTCCTAAGAATGATATAATAAAACTCACTTTACAAGCAAGGGTGTTGAAAAATATATGTTGTAACAAAACATAAGTGTCATCTACAAAATAAGTATCTAGTGTTTGTATAATTTTTTTATATATTGACATATCACATTATTCATTATTCAACTAGATAAAAACATCTATTTTTTAAGATTATTGTAATTAAATTTATTAGAAAAGTCTTGCATCATAGTCATATTTACACGAAAACCTGCAGATGCAGACTGTTAAGGAGGAAATCAGCAGGTCAATAAATTAAGTCAATAAAAGGTCAATAAAAGGCTCATAAATTAAGTAAGTCTCATTGCTATTTAGGTGCGCCTATTTGAATTGCCTACTATCTATTTTCTATTACCTTCTTTCCATTATATTCTGTAGTCATAATTTTACATTACTGTCATAGTTTCGGGTATGATACAATTATAGTATTTGTATCATACCCGAAACTATTCAACATTCCAAAAAAAGATGAAGTAACTCATCCAAAAGATACTAGGCCGATCGCACTAACCAACACAATATCCAAAATATTTTTCTCAATTTTACAAACTAGAATGACACAATATATGATTAACAATAGGTATTTCAGGCCAAATCACCAGAAAGGGTTCTTGCCTGGAATTTCTGGATGCCTGGAACACAATACTCTACTAGCGGAAAGTTTAAAGGACGCCAGAACACATGAAAGGCAATTAACAGTTTGCTGGATAGACTTGGAGAACGCGTTTGGTTCTGTGCAGCACGAACTGCTGTTGTTCGCAATGAAATGGTATAACTTTCCACTTGTAGTCAGCGACATCATCGCATCATATTACTCTCAATTAAAATTTGTTATATCATCCAAAAAGGGACATACTAACACCCTGCAATATAATGTGGGTTTGTTCCAAGGTTGCTGCTTGTCACCAATAGCGTTTAATATAGTAATTAACATTTTAATTGACAAGCTAATTAGTCATGAAAAAAAGTGGGGCTATCGGTTTAAGATAAATAACAGATATACATAATCCATCTTAGCTTTTGCTGACGACCTTGCAATACTGACACGTAACCCAAAACAGTGTCAAGAACTTTTACGAGAAGTGGATGAGTTCTGTGCATGGACTAAAGGATTGAGAACAAAACCTAGTAAATGCCACTGTCTGTGTCTGGGTAGACGGAACACCAAATTTACCTCTTACGATCCGGGACTGTTGATAGGGGGAGAATGTGTTTCCACAATTGCTGAATCTGCCTTTTAAATTTCTTGGTAGAAAGATAGATTACAAAGGACGAACACCATCTCTATAGATACTGTTGTTGATAGCTTTCTTAAAGATCTTAGTATGGTAGACCAACAACCAATAAGCAACATTAAAAAAGCTTGGATATACGACAACTACTTAACATCACGTCTGACTTGGCCTTTTCTAGTATACGACATTACTAAAGCCCTTTTAACAAAACTGGATGCAAACGTCATCAGGACACTGAAGTCATTGTTGGGGCTCGCTATTTCGGCAGATCCATCTACTTTATTTAGGGATCAAAATAATTTTGGGATGAAATTAAAGAAACCATCGGAGCTCTATAAACACCTCAGAGTTACCAAAACGTACGTCTTACTAAAATCTCAAGACGATATAGTCGCATCTCTCCCAAAAGACAAAAGTGCCTCCGATCTTGATTCAAGGCTTCAATTCCATAAACGATTTATGATAGGTGCACAGTCTAGCAAAGCGGGTTTTGGGTCGAGTAAGAAAATTGAGGATAAAGACGTTGTAAAATCTTTTCTACAACAAGACAAAAATGATAGCTATAAAGTGCATGCAATGAGCTTGGAAATGCAAAGTGAGTGGCTAACCATAGGTGAATTTTGTATCCCTCTGGCATTAAAGTGGCGCACCTTGATATACGATTGGTCACCTGCCTTATTAAAATTCTATCTTAACGCCTTTCAGATGACCCTCCCAGGCCAAAGTAATTTAGTAAGATGGGGGAAAGCCACCGAAAAGTCTTGCGGTATTTGTCGGGAGGCCATAGGTACAGCAAGGCACTTATTGGTAGGTTGCAAGGTGCTCCTTGATAGGGGTCATTATTCCCGTCGCCACGATAGAGTCCTCGAAATCATACGTGAAGCGGCGAGTCTCGCGGTAGCTAGAGCAAAAAAGGTTTGACCACGAACAAACGACACGTTGCTTTTGTAAAAGAAGGGTCATCTACAAAAACTAAATCCAAGCCTTACTCCATCTTAGGCGCAGCTCCCGATTGGACTCTTTTGATGGACACGTATGAAATACATTACAAAATCCCTGAGGATGTTGGTGTTTCGTCATCCAGACCAGACATATTTCTATACTCAAAGAATCTAAAACGCATAGTACTTATAGAACTTACTGTGCCGTGGGAAACAAACATACCTAAAGACCACACAATAAAAACTATATGACCTAACAAATGAATTAATCAAAAACGGTTATGTGGTTAATTTATATGCTGTAGAAGTCGGAGCAAGGGGTATACCAGCAAAATCCCTATACAACCTACTAAAAGACCTTGGCCTGTCAAGAACAACCGTAACTTCCATCCTAGAACGTGTATCCAAGGCGGCATTAGTAGGATCTTACCAAATTTGGTTGGGCAGGGGAGGAGGCTCGAGCGGTGAAAGGGAGCATTGATGCATCATAAAGGGGCCCCTTAACCTTACTCACTGGGTTGCAAGTCCCAGGCACCTTGACTGGAACCTCTTCCTCTGCAACGCTATGGACCCGGCACCCGCACGGTGAATCCATGGAATGCTAAGTAAATTCGTCTCGTCTGTAAACAACTTTAAACGGTTTAAATCGTGTATATTTATCATTATTTTTGTCCCGACGTTTCAAACACTTTGCAGTGATCGTGGTCACGGGGTGACTTCACCTTCATAAGAGCGTCGTAGACGCCTAAATTGAATAAATGATTTTGACTTTGACTTTTGATCGCCGTACCCGTTCGCTCATGACAACACGTATTCAATTTACTCTTCAAAAATTTAATCCAAATAGTGGTCAAAAGTGATACATTCAAAGTAAAACTTGTATAATTGTTTAGCTAAAAGTATAAAGTGTTTTCTGGTGGTTTTTTCGTAAAAATTGGCCAATAAATGAGTGAGATATCATCGTTTTAATTTTAAATATTTTGCTTCATCAACGAGTGCCGATCCACCGCACAGGCCGGCGAGCGCTTCCGCCCGCTCGTCACCCGCCACCCGCGGGCTCCTGCTGCGACCGAAGACGTCGCCGGCCGTTACGCGTGAGTCATAACACGAAGCACTAGCGCTGTACCGTATATCGCAGTACGTAAACATCCTACAGCTATTTATTGTCTCATCGGTCAGGAGTGCAGCCGATATACACAGCAACCAAATTAGGTTACATTGTTGAGACGCAATAGTGCTACCTATTCATATTACATTAAGAATAAATAATTTATATATAGTCCAAAATGAACTTTCTGGAAAATATTACTTTTAGACGTACGCGAACACTATCTGATTCTAAGACACATAATGAAAGTGAGATTGAGACAACAACACAAAACGCCACTACTAGTAGTCTTCCAGATATATCAGATGATGAAGACAGTGATCTAGTAAAACAACTAAAGAACAAAATAGAAAATATGTTGATTGAATTAAATAGCGCTCATTTAGAAATAGATAAACTGACGTTAGAAAATATTGATCTTAAATGTATAAATAACGATCAACGACAAAGGGGTTGTATTCAAAGCACAAAAAAGATGTATACTAGCAATGAACAATTTGAAAAATACAGATAGCTGTAAACCATACTTTCTCAAACATAGGCTGCTGACATTAACATCTCTGTATATCCTCGAAGTAGCAACATTTGTAAAAAACAACCCAGACAGATTTTGCACTTGTATTGAAGCATCTACTAGTACTCGTAGCAGGCGAGACATTACAAAGCTGCGCATACGTAGCCATAACACTGCTCTTAGACATAATAGTATTTTTAATATGGGACCAATAATTTACAATAAAATACCTAAAAGTATTAGAGAGTTAAACAATGACCAGTTTAAGAATAAATTAAATAGATTACTTGCTGATAAATGTTATTACGGTATAACTGAATTTTTAAATGATAAATTTGACATGAAATATAATTGACAAATAATGTGACTTTTTTAATTGTATTAAGTATCTAACTATGATAAGTATGACAAAATGTTTAATATTAAATTTCTATAATGATGTATGATAATGTAAATTCTAACTAAATATTTGTACGCCGAATAAGGCAAGGACATGCATTGTACTAACAAAATTTATTTATACCACCCTGTATGCCTTTGTAATCCGTATACATACCATGTCTTACAAATAAATTATTCTATTCTATTCTTTGACTTTGACTAATTAGTTTTATTTGTCACATGAGTCATTAAGAAATTATTTGTCACTACAAACCGCTGCAGTTTGTGAACATGTCCAGGAAAAACCCAACCACTACATTCGGTTCGACAATCCAAAAATCCTCGCCAGAGAGACCCGATTTTTGCCAAGAATGTTATGCGAGGCTATTGAAATCAAAAAGTACCCAAATTTCAATAGAGATGATGGTTGGCAATTACCTGCTTGGGATTCTGTTATCAAATTAATTAAATCCCAAGGCCGACACAAATCTGCAAGACCTCTGGACACTGAGCGAATACTGCGTGAATAGGGAATGTTATGATTAATATAAAATTTCTGACGGTAGGAAAAATAATTTCTTAATATATCTCATGTGACAAATAAAACTAATTAGTCACCCCGTGAAGCACTGTTCTTCTTGGATATTCATAAGTGAAGTGGGCCTGATGGCATCTGTCCGATATTGCTGCGGACTTGTGCCCCAGAGTTGAAGTTGTTAAATTATCGGCTTTGTCGTATCCCTCCGTTTTGAAGATACTCCCCTTGCTCCCTCAACTAGCATCGGAGTAATTTGCGTCGACATATCGAGCGTCGTTCAATTTCGCTGTCCCTGGGAAGATAAGGCTAAATTAGCCTCTAAAAAGCTTGGTGTGTTCGGAGAGGCGAGGCGGTACTTCACGTCGGCCCATCGCCTGCAACTTTATAAGGCTCAGGTTCGGCCTCACATGGAGTACAGTTCGCACCTCTGGGCGGAAGCTCCCAAGTACCAGCTTCTTCCATTTGACCGCATTCAACACATAGCGACTAATCGTTGACGATCAAGTTCTCTCCGACCGGCTCGACCCTCTGGCACTACGTAGATATGTTGGATCACTCTGCATCTTTTACCTCATCTATCACGGGGAGTGTTATGAGGAACTGTTCGATGTACTACCTGCAGCTCAATTAAGCCATCGGATCTCCCGACAAAGCATGATGTTTCATCAATTCCATGTCGACGTCTGGAAGTCCACAACCTTGTGATTTTCACGGCATTTTCTACCTCGCACTGCCATAATATATAATATGGAACCACCTGCCAGGGGTAGTATTTCCGGTCAGATACGACTTAGTTGCCTTCAAGAAGAGAGCATATTTCCTCCTCAAAGGCCGGCAACGCATGCTCGAGACCTCTGGTATTGCGGATGTTCGTTGGCAACGGTGATCGCTTACCACCAGGTGAGCCGCATGCTTGTTTGCCCTACTATCCCATAAAAAAATATACTGAAGTAACCCAAGTTGGCTGCCAAGCATTGGGATTATGGCAAAACAGTTCAACAGACTATGGCTGTTGTTGATGACAGTCAAACATTCTTGATGTAACACACAACCCAGCTAATAAAAGTTTCATATCCATTGCAGGTTTAGGAGGAGGTCTAGGAAGTGGAGCAGGTCCTCGAGGGCCGAGCCGGTTCAAACCACAGGAAGAAGAATTTTTAGATGCACGACGGGAAGAGCGAGAGAGGATAGGAGAGATTGGAGTGTGTTCTGTATGGGGCAAGTCCCCCATGAGACTAGAGTGAGTTATATACATTTTGTAAATATAAATGAGTAATTCTGCTAAGCAATGGAGAATGTTGAGATTGAAATAGTCCTAGGCTTTAATTTTTATGGCTGAAATTTAATCTCTATTGTTTTGTTTAATGTTACTTTTTTTAGGAATAATGTCAAGTCAAGGAAGTAGTCAAGTATGTATTATTAACGAATAGATTCAGGCGTTACTTTGCGGAAATCCATATTTAATAATATCAAATATTTTAAAAGTATTTTAAGAAAACATTAAAGAAGCGAAACGCGTCGAATACTCTTCCGGTTTGGCTGCGTGGCGTTTGTGACGTCACGTCGGCTTAAAAGGAAATTAGGCGGAATTGTCACTAAATATATATGTATATAGGTGGGCAGCAGCGCCTTCTAAACAACTGACATCATACACTGCGATCCCCAAGCCGCCTGCCAAGCGTGGGGATTAGGCAAATGCCCCCTTAATAGGGGAGGTTGTGTTCAGCAGTGGACGATACGGCTGATACAGTCTATATATTTTTATAAAGATTTTTTAAGTGTTTTGTTTAATAATTAATTTGATGTTTTCTTAAAATAGGTACTTTAAAGTATTTGTTAATATTATGTATTATTAATTATCAATATCTTATAAGTTCATATTACCTATTAAGATAATAATGATTGTCCCTGAATAACAAATATAATAGATGCTGTTCATTAGGCATAATATTGCTTATAAGTTTGAAGCATGCGTAACGCGTAGCTCACTTAGTGTTCTTAAATGATGGAGTAGATTGCAATGTCAGCTATGCTCATTATACTCGGATTGGTGACTTTGCTAGTGCCATTTATTACTGAGCTCTTCCCTCTAGTCTTACAATGGCAGTTGTTATTATAGCATAGTAGTAGGGCATTTCGTAAATAGGTAGCTGCCACCCTCCAGTAGAAATTCTGTCGAAAAGTAACTAACGGTGTGTTCCGAGAGCTATCGTCGAGAGCCAGCAATCCTAGGTTAGCCTGAACTCTTTGACCGCATTTTCACTTACCATTTCTGGTGAGATAGTAGCAATAAGTAACAAAAAAATTAATCTTGTTGTCAGATGTTTTATAATTTAGGCAGCTACTTGATATCCACTGCTGAATATAAGCTTCTCACGTTCATTTGCATAAATTAAAACAAACTCGCGTGAAAGTGATGTAGGATGACGCTACCTGACTGAGGGGCAACTCTCACCACAGAATAAAAATGAGTCTTAGTAGTAATAACTTAATCTTACTGCAAAACGTATACTTACTGTAAAATGGGCGCGCCGCGCAAGCACCGCGGTTTGAGTGCGCTTAGGGCGTTCGAACCGTGTCTTTGTGGGAACGAAGCCGCTGCGGGCACGTGGCCGCGGCCGAGGGCAGTGTGGGTTTGTTTTGGCCGCCGCGCTGCAACAACGCTCCTATAAACGGAGCCTAAGGTAGTGGGTCGGCACTACCACTTATTTATTGAAAATCATAACAATGGCATAATATTGAAGTTATATCTTGAAATTATGAAATGATACTATTTTTTATGAGATATCAAATCATAATTAACCATGTTTATAACAAAACAAAATACATATGTGGTACTGCACAACAGTGTAACTCGTATCATAGGTAAAAGCTACCATGCAAATTGAGCGCTCTGCAAGTAATTTATCTACCTTTATTCTTAATAGTATGAAGATGATTCCCGTTAATCTGTTTTATTTTGAGAGAATTTCAACAAAGGCCTATAGTGAACGAATCTATACCGACCTACCCTAGACAAATTTAATTATATAACTATTCTTGATGAGGTTTTGGCGTTGTGAATTGTCAGAGAACTGCTAAATTTTGTGTTTTTTTTTTATATTTTCGTTTGTAATTATTCGTAGGCGAACATTTAAAGGGAGTAATTGAAACTTAGCACAAAAAGAGGTTAATGTAGTATAATAGCTAGTATAATATAAAATATTTTCGCTTGGGTTAGACAGTAGTAGTGGAAACTAAACTCAAAAAATATGGAGGGCGCGCCTTTGTTTGCGAAAAGGTCTGAATTTGTACACACAAATACAGACTACTACTAAAAACGGGAATTTGTGATATTTCATTGTTTAAAAACAAGGCTATTATATAAAATTTCAGACTTGACGAAGACGAGTCTCAACAAGACGCCACTTCTGAAGGCAAAAGTAAAAAGAAAAACAAGAAGTCTAAAGACAAAGACGACACAAAGAAAAAACTGAAGAAGTTAAAGAAGAAATTGAAGAAAGTTAAAAAGGCTCGAAAGAAAGCTAAGAAAAAAGCAAAGAGTTCTTCCGACAGCAACTCGGACTCCAGCGAAGAAGAGGTGTGGGTGGAGAAAGGGAGTAAGTAACATACTGTAAAAATACAATGAAACTTTGTAGACATTCACAAATTTTATAGTACATAATTTTCATCTCGATCGGAAATCGAATCCGCACCTTCACCGCTAGGTCATCGAGACTGACTGGATGAGTTGGAAATTTTATCCGTCCGTTGTATGCCGCGCTGTCTCCTATGACGGTAAATATATTTTAGTTAGTAACAAATGTAAATACGTTATCGTTAATTCTAGGTTAGCCTGAATAACATCTTCGACCACATCATCATCACTTACCATCAGGTGAGATAGTGGTCAAAGGCTAACCTAACAAGTATAAAAAAAAATGTAATCGCAAAACCGTGTTTTTACTACGGTGACGTTAGTTTTAGGTAACTCAGTTGACTTAGAGACGACGGGGTTAGTCAAAATATCTATTTTGATATAATTATGTGCGCGGAAAGACCCGTTATTCTTCTTCCTTCTTGAAAATTATAAAAAAAAAATATATTGTAGGTGGTCTTTAATCCATTGACTCATTCCTTCTTTGAAGTGATCGGTACTGATGCAATTTGCATTTCGCCTAACTTCTTCTGTGGCCTTGCCTTGCAATAACACATGCTCCAAAGTTTCATTGCTAACATACAACTGCCACACAGGGCACCGTCCGTAGCACCAATCTTGTGGAGGTGATAATGCAAATTACAATGTCTCTTAAACGGACCTAACTTAGATATAAGGTATAGTATAAGATTTTCTTATGAGAAATGGAAAAAAGAATATCAGTTGGAGTGTCAGTTTATATGTTAGATGTGACGTTGACAGAGGAGCAGGAAGCTCGTGAAGCGTCGAAGCTGGGAGCCCCCGGGCTGCGGGCGCTGGAGGAGGAGGGGGGCAGTGCGGCGTACGGGCCGACGCCCCGCGCGGGGCCCGCGCTCGGACACAAGGACTTCGGCCGCGCGCTGCTGCCCGGCGAGGGCGCCGCCATGGCCGCCTACGTCGCCGAGGGGAAGCGGATACCCAGGAGAGGAGAGATCGGACTTACGTCGGATGAGATCGCTTCTTACGAGTCTGTTGGATATGTTATGAGTGGAAGCAGGTATGAATTGCTTGTCATTACAGAAATTTTAATTTTCTTGTTCCTACTCGATTTTTATTGAAATGCTGAGTAACATTGTTTCTATCGGTCTTGACACTACTTGCCAGTAGTGTCGTAGCATTGTAACTTTTTACTGTATTCAAGATTATTTAGATATATTTCATTTCAATAGAACTGCAGTTGATTATACTAAAAAGTTTATTAAATTTAATAATTTATTTATTTTTATCAATTATTTTGACGTTAAATCATTGAATATAACGGCTTTACAATGGCACATACAGCAGCATTAGTAGGATCTTACCAAATTTGGTTGGGCATGGGGAGGAGTCTATAGCGGTGAAAGGGAGCATTGATGCATCATAAAGGGGCCCCTTAACCTTACTCACTGGGTTGCAAGACCCAGGCACCTTGACTTGAGCCTCTTCCTCTGCAACGCTATGGACCCGGCACCCGCACGGTGAATCTCTCTTTTTAAGGCATTTAGTTAGATAATATGTAATGTTTATTCCAGACACCGTCGCATGGAGGCGGTCCGTATCCGCAAAGAGAACCAGATCTACTCAGCGGACGAGAAGCGCGCGCTGGCCGCCTTCAGCAAGGAGGAGCGCTCCAAGCGGGAGAATGCCATCCTCGCGCAGTTCCGGGACGTCGTTACCGCCAGGCAGCAGCGCACCCACCATACCTAGTGTGTCCCCACCGCACTGACCTTATCTCTTACTGGACTTGGACTGAGCCATATATAGAAACCATACAAAGTGCAGTGCTCTTACTTGATATAAAAATGACAACACAAATCAAATTTGAAAAAATATCTCTGAAGAAGAGGCTACAAACAATAATGTAATGTAACATCAGGTAAATGGCCATTAAAATTTGTGAATTGTGAAAAATACAGATCCTCAAAATATTGTAAAAAAAAATTTCCCACATGAAGAACAGGAGCCGCGAAGGTAGGAATGGTTCGTATAACACATGGGGGTACAGTGCACACATCGGACAGTAATTAAATTATTCAAGTAAAAAGTATAGTCTCGCCAGTCGGCGCTCAGTTCCATACAGTATGTCGTAGCAAAGCCTCTGGGGCTCCCCGATGTAACTGCAGACAATGAAGCATGAACGAATAAAAAAAACAATTTAATTTTAGAACTTTTTCAACCACAATCATAATATTATACGCATTTAAAAAGGATATTATGATGATACAATTATACACAATACATAATCCATGTGTACATTATCACTTTGTGTGGCCTTTGCACAGCCGTCTAACTGTTGACTTTAATAAATAATGCAACATCTATTAAGATAGACTTGTAAATATTTATAAATAACTGTAGATAAAAAATAAACAAACTTGTGAAAACTATTTATGTATTTCTTATTTCATAAACAACTAAGGGTATAACTTATCTTAAAAATTAGGTAGGTTTCAATTTCAGTTTCAATGAAATTATATATATTCAGGGTTATTGGAAAAATGCTAACAACCTCATAGGGTTGACTTCTGTTAGTCCTAACGAACATTTTGTGCCTGTAATTTGTAATTTCATTTGTTTTGTTACTTTGCACGATGGAAATATTCAAAACTCTATTCAAAGTGAGCGCGGCGCGGTCCAGTGTTGCCGCGGCGAGCACTCTTAGGGGGGTGTAGGCATTGTCTTTTACTGTGTCTTACCAATAACCCTGTATATATATATATATATATATATATATATATATATATTTATTTATTTTGACATTTCTAAAAATAAATAATTTATGTATAATTTTATTAGGGACTTTAATAATTTCATTTTTATACAAATACATTTATTTTTAAACAAATCATATAAAAGTAAAAAAAAATTGCGATAATTACTTCCAACAATTCCTAAGCAATAAGTGCTCATGTTAATTTGTAACTAAGAGGTAATGTTAGGTACAAATGCTTGAGAATATTTATTCTCATACAGGTAACGTTCTTATTCTTTACAACGAATATTCACAGAGAAATATTTATTTTTCCTTTACCTGTAGGATGTTGTAGGCACTAATTTAGTACAACACCTTCCAAATGAAAAATCAATATTGTGGTCGTTTTAGTACTTACAACTAACTAGCAGTAAGTACCTAAAGTTATTAAAATTAATTTATACCACACCCACTCAGAAAGCGTCTCCATTACTCGTTCAAAAACATGTTATAAAGTTCGTCATTTCTCCCTTATAAATGTACGGCGGGGAAAGTTATATGGATTTTCATTCCTTCACTCCGTAGCAGTGAAGGAATGTTGTATGAAAATCCATACCTGCCCTGGTAGCGTTCTTTTGTTTTTTAGCTGCTAACATAAAAAAATACAATCTCAAAATGGTTCTATACCAAATAATTATAAAAAAGAGATGTGATTTTTTTGTAATCGATTTTCAATGAAAGGAGGTTGGCAACCTTTTTTTTTTGCACTACGAGAAAATAATTAAGGCAATTTGTTATGTTTGGTTAAATTTTATTAAATTTATATTTTAACAGTATGCTTTTAATTATCTTAAATAATATTCCAAAATGGCATCTAATAGTGAAAGTGACGATTTTATAATGATGACGCCACCAGAAGATATAAGAAATGCAGTTCAAGAAGTCATAAAAAACTTACTGCCTGAAAAGTCTCGAGATAAGTCAGAGAAAACTTATAATGATTTTATGTTCCTCGTAGGTGTAGTATAAAACACTATGTATCACTTGGGGGAAAGTTGTATATCTGTTCTCCACTGCGCGTCGGGCTTGAAGGCAACTCGTACAGAAATATATCCTTTTCTCCCCTCGATGTACAATGTACTATTACAGTAAAACCTATTAATATTGAATTGGTGGAACTGTCTTTTATATGACCAATGTATCTAACGCTTATAAGTTAGGTATAAAAAAGGATTCTAGTAATCATAAAAATTACAAATTTTAAATGTTACGCTTGTTTGAGTTGGTATTTAAAAGATGTAAAGATAATTGTTGTTTGTGTGGACTACAGTGGCACAAGCTCATTATTGTGTGATATATTTACAAGTGCACATACTATCTATAGTTAAATCACGTGAAATATTTACAAGTTCGGCCATCGAATCGACTAAACTGTTCAGTCTTACAATTCACACTTCGCACCATTTTCCCACCTGCCCGTAGCTAAACTAACAAACACACATCTTACTAAACATTTGCTATACATTTTTGAACAGATTAGATCAGCATAGGAGCTTAAAAGCATCAGGTCAGTTTGGTTGTATGCAGTGTTGAGATTTTCCACTTGAGTCAACAAAGGGGATAGTCGTTATAATAATTACAATTATTCATATTAACAAATTTTAAGAGCATATAATTGTAATATTTTTATGTTTGCAATAATAATTTTTTTTTCCTCAAGTATTTTTATAATTTTGTAATGTAATCCGCATAGCAGGCGTTATTGCAAACATAAAAATATTACAATTATATGCTCTTAAAATTTGTTAATATGAATAATTGTAATTAACTTAAATATTTCCTCTAGTATATTTGTAATTTTGTTGAATCGAACCCGCGTCACAGGTTGTACGCACAGGGTGTCTTATTCCCTCGGTCACCGAAAAGTTGGACGATGCGATTTTTTGCTCTACTGACTCACCAGTACGATAGATAGATAGATAGATAATTCTTTATTGTACACACCACTAAATTACAATATAATAAAATACGAAGGCTCACAATCAAGTGTTACAATGGGCGGCCTTATCACTAACAGCGATCTCTTCCAGGCAACCTTGGAATGGAGAGGAAATACAGGAATAATATGACGGGGGTGTAACAAACTAATATAAAAAAATGAGGTTAAACAAACTATGCTAACTTAAAATTTAAGCAAAAAAAAAATATATTTTTCTGAGATTATACAAAAACAAGAAGACCTAAATACGAATAATAATAATACACTCGTACATACTATATATACTAATAATAATAATATATATAATTATATACTCTTACATACATACAATAATACTATACACAAATACTATACAATATATACCTAATTATGCTATGTTTACATATAAGTACATACATTTCGTATACATATACTACAACTGTGATGATGAAGAGCAAGTGATAAGCAGTTTGGAACAGAACGGGTGTTATTACTCGGACAAGTAAAATTTTTTGACTTGGCTTTTAAACAAGGATAAAGATTGGGCTTGCCTGATAGAAATCGGTAATGAATTCCACAGGCGAACAGCTTTGACTGAAAAAGATAGATCGTAGAATCTTGTGCCATGTTGAGGCATACTGAGGGCGAGGTTTTCTGATGACCTTAAATTGAGAGCATTTGTGGTGTGAAGGAAATCAAAACGTTCCTTAAGATAGCGCGGGGTCAAAGGATTGAACAAAATATTGTAGAGGAGAGAGAGTATATGAGCATTCCGGCGAAGACGTATAGGAAGCCACTTGAGCTTAGATCGAAATTGAGATATGTGATCAAATTTGCGCAAGCCAAATATAAATCTTATGCAGAAGTTTTGAAGACGCTCAAGCTTATCTAGCTGTTCCTCAGTGAGATCTGGATAGCAGACATCAGCGTAATCGAGAATTGGGAGTAAGAGAGATTGAGCTAGAACAATTTTAGTAGTAACCGGAAGAAAGTTGCGCAGTCTTTTTAAAGCGCCTGCAGTGGCGTACAATTTGCGACTAGTCACTTGGAGCTGAGGAGCCCAACTCAAGCAACGGTCGATAGTCAAGCCAAGATTTTTTACAGTTTCACTGTAGGGAACAGGAACTCCATCAAAATAAACAGAAGGAATATTAGACCAGTCTACCCTCGAGATGAACCGTGAACTTCCCAGAATTATCACTTGGGTCTTGCTTGGGTTTATTATAAGTCCAAATTTTTTGCACCATTCAGTAATGCATGTTAAGTCGTCATTTATAGAATTTATGGCGTCAGATATCTTGTCGAGAGGTGCTTGAGAATAGATTTGAAGATCGTCTGCATATAAGTGGTAGGAAGAAGAAAGATTTTGTGAAATTTTGTTGATAAATATTGCGAAAAGTAGAGGGGAGAGAACGCCGCCCTGTGGGACACCTGCAATTGAGTCACACCAGGAAGAGAATTTCTCTTCGTAGCGTACTCGTTGCTGACGCCCAAACAGATAACTATGAAACCAATCGAGTACTGTTGGAGATACGTTAATAGAGCGTAGTATTGCTAAAAGTATGTCAAAATCAACTGTGTTGAAAGCATTACTGAAGTCTAACAATGTGAGTACAGTCATATTTCCATTTTCCATTGAAAAGCGAATGTCATCAGTAATCTTTACTAAAGTACTGACAGTACTATGCCCAGGACGGAAACCAGATTGGAAGGGATTAAGGAGCTCACGACTGGAAAGATATTTGCTAATTTGGCTGTGAACAAGGCGCTCTAATACTTTAGATAAAAATGGGAGAATGGATATGGGACGGTATTCAGAAAAAGATTTAGGGTTAGGTTTTTTGGGTAAAGGAATGATTTGAGCTTCCTTCCAGATGGTTGGATATATACCCTTGGTTATTGAGTTATTGAAAATAAAACAGAGTATAGGAAGTACAATATCAAGGATTGGGACGAGCATATTACGACTTATTCCATCGCCGCCTACAGCATTGGACGTGATAGAAAGTAAGCTCTTCTTAACATCACAATCAAGTACTCGATTAAGAATAAAAGGAGAGCAGTCAGGAATTGGTAAGGACGAAAGATATTTAATCGTGTTTGATTTTTCAGAGACATCAATAGGAGATGTTGAAGAGAAATGGAGATTAAGTGAATCTATGTTTAAATCGTTAGGAATACAATCTTGGCGAGATTTACCAATTCCAATAGACCTAAGAAATTGCCAGATCTTTGCTGGATCATCGTTCTCAACGGAGTTATGAACATGGCGACGTAGAGCATCCCTACACACCATATTGCAGCGATTTCGTATTTTTACGTATTTGTTTTTATTAGTGTCGTTAGGGCGACATTTATACTTATATTTAGCGGTGGATTTTTTATGCATTAACAGTTTTATGTCTTCTGTAAGCCATGCTGCAGGCCGTTGTTTGAGCTTGATGGCTCGTAAAGGAGCATGCTTGTCGTATAACTGCGTTATTAATGTATTGAAGATCGCAACCTGCTCATCCACTGTTATGGCATTGGTTACCGGTGACCAATCAATTTTGCTGGCATCATTGAAAAAATGTTCCTGATTTATACTACCAAAATTGCGCTGAAGAATAATTTTGGGCTTTAATTTTGGGGGTCGGATTTTATATGATAGGAAAATTAGATCATGATATGAAAAATTATCAGCGGGACATTGACCGTGCTTAGCAACATGTTGCGGGGAAGATACTAAGCATAAATCAAGTAGTGAGGGATTATAATTGGGCGCATGATGAGTGGCATGTAGTGGGAGAATGTGCATGTTGCTTGAAGTAATTACTGATTCAAGGGAATTGGAGCGATGGTCTTTTTTGAGGAGACAGGTATTAAAATCGCCCATGATAATATTATGATCGTATAAGGGAAGAAAATCTTCTAGGATCTTCTCAAAGGAAGAGAAGTAATTGACGCTTGAGGAATGGCTATAGTAGGCTCCGAGTAAGATTTTACTATTTGATAATAGTACTTCCAGGAACAGATGTTCACCGGCGTTGGCGGCTGGAGGTTGAGGTGAAGTGCTGATTACAGAAAATGGAATATTTGATCGGAGATATATAGCTACTCCACCACCCCTACTACCAGTGCGGTCATTACGAATTAGCTGAAAACCTGGCAAAGAGTAAGAAATGGTAGCTAGACAAGGTTTCAACCAGGTCTCAGAGACTACTATAGCATGTATATTTTTGTTAGGGAGAGATGCCTGCATATCGGGAAAATGAGCCGGGATGCTCTGCGCATTAATATGAACCACGTTAAAATTTTTAGGTACGTCAGAAAACTGAGATTCGAGGGTGTCAGCCAGAGAAGGTAGGCTGACAAAACTATCGTCAGTGCTACTATCGGAAGATAGTGATAGATATTGTTCGCTATCGCTGCATAAATCATCATCAAATAAGCCTAGCATAATAATAATATATAATAAATATTTATATATATATTTAAATATAATATAAGTAATATGACGTATAGTAATTAATAAATAATATCAAAACTAAACTAAAGAAAAAAAAAATAACAGAATACACCTGCCGGGTATGTATCATAAAAATACTTAGTATAGGGACCAAAATATAGGGTAACTAATTACTAAAAACTTATACAGAATAGAAAAACATAGTAACAGTAATAATTAAATATTAAACAACAAGCGGTATGGCAACGCTTTTGTCAATAAAAAGTCACGCGAACACAATTTAGTTAATGTAACACAAAGAGACAAATGATATGAAGCCAAAACGAAAGACAAAAAAATAAAATAGAACTTAATTGTCACAGAACTGACAGTCGTATCTGATTTGACAATGGCGTGACATGACAAATGACAGCGAACTAAAAATAGAAATATTTGTGTTATTAACCGTCTACGTAAATAATATTACTATTACGAATTATTTGTAAAAGAGACAGACAGTACTAAATATTGAGGGTAAACCTATTGAAAAACGTTAACCATACATGCTGGGCTGCTAGAACAAAGAAAACGAACACTAAAACAGTGCGATTTACTTTTTGCTGGCTGAAGGCGCTCGCCGACCTCTTGGTGGAGCCGCTGAGTCTCTAACTTTGCTGGTGGGGACTGTAGATGCAGCTTTAGGCGCCGTCGGCACAGCAATTTTGTCAAGTTCCTGGAAATTGCTTATCCGGTGCCGCGCACCTTCGGCGTCCAATATGAAGATAAAGCCGTCCTTTGTCCAGCATTTTTGGACGCCAAATCTCTGGCGGGCCGACATAAAAGCGTCATGACGCGGCTTGGTCAGAAACTCGGACAAAGTTATACTTGAACCCTTCAAGCCGGTCTTGGCATGCCAAATCCTGTTTTTTACATCAAGATCACACAACTTAAACAGAATTGGTCTAGGTTTGTCTGGGGCAGACGCACGACCCATTCGATGGCAGCGACTGATGTCCTTAGTTGTGATGTTTGGGACTTTCATTTGCCTGATTGCCTTGACCACTTCTGATGCAGGATTTTCATCCTTTGCCTCAGGGACTCCATGAAAGAGTAGAATCTTACGGCGACATCGCATCTCCATTGCATCCTGTTGCTGGACAACAATACCTAATTGTTCTTGTAGGCAGCTAAGTGCGGTCATAATAAAAGCACGAAATGCTGTGAAATCTGCTGATAAAGCTGCCACTGTTGGTGAGGAAGATATGGCTTGGAGCTCACCTTGATAAGAGTCCATTCGCTGAACAAAGAGGCGCTGAAGCTCAGCCACAGTTTTTTGCATGGCATCCATTTTGCCTGTAGTTCCAACTTGTAGTACTTAGTGCTGTGAAAAGTGATTTCTAGTGTGATTTAAGTAAGGATAACACTCCCCGACAGGTATTGTTTATTGTATTTTAATTATACATAAGATTTAGGTAGTTATAAACTGTTTTAATATTTTTTTGATTAATATAAAATGAGTAACTTTTTGATTGATGTTTATTTTACGCCTACCCGCCGAAAAAACTAAAAAAAAAACTAAAGTACGGTCATTGGATTGACCTTAATTTTGGCATCTAAACTTTTTTCTATGCAATCTCTTTATATCAAAGTTTTTAACACACAGGTTGCGGGTTTGATACAGCTCGAGGGGAAAACTGTGTGCTTTTAAAGTGAGTAATCGTGATACCTATTAGTTTAGCATAAGGCAATACATTCTATAGAGTTTCGTATAGAGCTAGCCGCTGCTTGAGTTGTGCTAGTTGGTTGTTGAGGTCCTGTATAGTTAGCTGCGCGGCGACCAGCTCTGTGCGCAGCCGCTGTGGGGACGCGCTGCCCACCCCCACACCCCCCTCCGTCCCTCCCATCCCCCCTCCCCCGGGCGCGGTACTGTTGCCGGCTTGCACTAGTTTTGTTACATCACTCGTTGTGCCCATCAATGTGTTATTCTGAAATTTCAATTTCCGCTGCTTTTATCACGTCAATAAAGTTTTTTTTTTTTTATATAAAAAGTGTCTTTACTGTCGCTTTTCTCTTTTAAATAAGGAATGTATCTGTTGCAATTGGCGGTACAGATCTTTATCTCCCAATGGCCAGTTTGCTACCGTTGGTGGTACATATTATCTGCATTTGCTAATAAAACTCAAACTAAAGATTTTCATTTATCCAAGAGATAACTATAGTAATTTTAAAACCGCAACATTGTTTAATACTCAAAGACAGCGAAGGCCTTTTACATGTTTATGTTAATAATATTTTTATTACCTTACCTTACCTTATACCATTGACGATTATTTAGATGACAAACATGCCACCTCTGCCGAACCCTGGGCTGTCTCGTATTGGTAAATAATTATTGTATGTTGTAGTGACGGAACAAGCTCGAGGCCCACCTGATGTTAAGCGGACTAACCTCTGCCTATAACAGATGATCATCACAAGTGACGAATTGCACTGCGCCCGTCACATTGAGACATAGTTGTAAAGTCTCATGTGCCTGTAATTTCACTGGCTCTCAAGGACTGCTGCCGGAACATACCGTTAAGTGCTTGGCGACAGATTTTCTACTTGAGGGTGGTAGCTAGCCAGGCAGGCAATCGCAAAATGCCCTTCCACCATGCGATGAAGCTCAAGGCTCACGGCAGTCCATAGCTATTACCGCTCGGCCATCATTGCTTCAAAATTAAAGGGAGAAGCTAAACGAGCGTAATTTAGTGAGTTGTAAGTCGCGCATTTTCGGTTGCATACATGTGGACAAGTCATTTGGTCTCGTACTGTGGCACAAACTGCACTTTTGTATTGAACCGAATGCAATATAAAAACGCGACTCGCATCTTACAAAATTACGCTCGTTTGGCTTCAACCTTCGACTTCAGTTATAAAGACTGAACTTACGTTGAGTGCGCAAGGAAACATACCGTTCTGACGTCATGTCCGTTCTCAAGGAGCGCTTTCCCGGCGAGCATTTTGTTGAAATTAGCCTTGTTGAGTATGATCTTGACGGGACGGGAGGCCGCCGGGCGGTAGGTCGCTCCGATCGCGGATAGACCGGTACCACCGCCCGCGGAGGGCTGCAGCGACGCGCGGATTCGGTTCTTCGCTTTCAGCGTACCTTTGCTGGGATTTAGGAGCTTCGTGTCGCTAACACTCAAGAATTTTATCTGAAAATTATTGGATACTATTTAAATCTACTAACATTTAGAATCTCGCAACATTACGCAACTAGGTTTTGTTCGTGGACCTAGACATATGTCCTTTTAGTTAGACCACGAAGGTGACCTGCTACTGTATTTAAACAAAAAATTAGCTCCTGTATAAAGTTGATATCTATGGGAATTGCCATCGCTATCGCTATATAAAGGGGTTTTCATCAAGAACTTTGTTTTCTAAAACAAAATAAAACAAAGAATTTACATAAAGATGGTTCAAACTTTGATTGTATTACGAAGAGACACGTTTGGCAATTATGAATGAAAAATTATATCTGGCAAATGTCCACCACGAGCACGCTGACAGATGTCGATTCTTTCATCACTTTTTGGCAAAATGGTGTATTTTAAATACACAATTTTCGAACGTAAAGCGCGTGTATTCTCTACAAGTGTCCAGCTGCGTGTGAGGGAGAGTATGCCGGCCGGCTTACTTGCACTGGTCGACTATCTTACTTATTAATTTCTTTTAGTGATAGATACCTACATACTACTTATAAAACTGATTTTGACTGACCCACAATACACAATAGGGGCACATTTTTTATTCTATACAGTTGTGAAACCAATGTACTCGCATAGAGCGACGAGGGGTCCTCGCGGGGGCCAGTGCGGCCCGCGGTATGCAAACTGCTTGAGTTTGTCTACTCCAACTTTAAGGATAGAAAGGTAGCGTAGGTTGCTTAGCTGTTCTCAACTGATCAGCAAAGTTAAGCAACGTCCGCCGCGGTCATGAGTTGAATGGGTGACGGCTAGTGACATTACTATTGAGTGTGCACGTGCTTCGGAGGGCACAGCACCAGAGGGTAGGCCTTATGAGAGAAGTTTGCTAAGAAGGCTACGTGCCACATCCGGAGAAACGGCTAGCGCCTCTCCGCACCGCTCGATGGCCTCGCTGCACGCAAAGATACCACCCGGCACTGAGGATGTCGTCCGCTTCAACGTACTATGTCAGGAGCCTGTTGTTGAGTACATGTCTATCAATACCGGTGTTGCTGATCGCTGCGTCGGTGTTCAAGGCTAATGATGTCAGCTTAAGGAAGAAGTACTGATGAGAGAAGCACGTAGTCATTTTTTACCTGCATATCCTGTGGGTTGATGACCTTCTTGAGTGGCAGCTTGCCGAGTGTGGAGGGGTGGTTGGCGAGCAGCGTGTTGTTGAGAGTGAACACCTTCACTCCGGGGGCCGGGGGCTCTTTCACGGGGGCCGCCCGCAGGATCACGGGGGCCGGGGGGGCCCCACTCACCCCCGTCGCCGCCCGTTGGGGCCCCACCGTACTGCTCTCCTTCAGCATTAACTTGCCAGCATCTAGGTACAAGTACATAATATATTATGCCTCTACTTGTAGCAGTAGGCGGGTATTTAAATATCCAAGTTTTTATTAAAGCCGAGTTTATAAAGGGTGGTTAAATTTCAAGGGCCGATGTTGATTTTGAATAAAACACAAACTATTTAAGAAATTATTGTTATTTTATTTTATTATGATATATTGGTATTACTCAATTATGTATGGAATAAAATATCGGTCAAATGGGCGCCGCGACCACGGCGGCACACCTCCATCCGATGGTCCAAATTTTCGATGACCCTGAGGCATAATGGAGGTTCTATGCCGTTAATGTGCCGAATTATCTCATCCTTTAGCTCTTGAATTGTTGCTGGCTTATCGACGTACACCTTTTCTTTCAAATAACCCCAAAGAAAAAAGTCCAACGGTGTCAAATCACATGATCTTGGCGGCCAATTGACATCGCCATTACGTGAGATAACACGGCCATTGAATTTGTTGCGCAAAAGAGCCATTGTTTCGTTAGCTGTGTGGCAAGTGGCACCGTCCTGCTGAAACCACATATTGTCCACATCCATATCTTCCAATTCGGGCCATAAAAAGTTCGTTATCATCTCACGATAAGTGCACGATATGCATTTTGATTTGAACGCCCATGTTCATAATAAGTCTGGATAACTTTAACACGTTGTTGGATTGTGTATCTCTCCATGGTTCAAATTGAGTAAGTCTGAAATAGAGAAATGTCAAATAAAATTCGGAAAAAAACTTGGCGTTTAGGTGTGGTTCATATTCAACATCGGCCCTTACAATTTAACCACCCGTTATATTTTGGCAACTGTCTCAGGTACGGGTAAGAGATGATGTGGTCGAAGATGCTGTTCCGGCTTAACTTAGAATAAAAACTGGTTTTCAAGGACAGCTGCTGGATGGAACACAAAGTTAGGTGCTTTGCGACACCTTTATTTGTCAGGGTTTGACTAAAACTTCAAAATATATCATCAAACATTTCTGAACATAATTTCAAGTACTATCGCATACATCACAGCAGAGCGAACATCCCATTTACAGGTTAAAACATAGCGAGAGTTAAGTCCTAGAACATATAATAATACTAAGTTAAGTGTTTGTAAAAGTATTTCTATCGTTTATATGTAATCTTGTAGTTTTTGATGGTTGCACGGCGCACCGTTCCTATGAAGACAGTTACCAAATAATATTAAAATTAGAACACAAAATTCGCTTTAGTTCAGCTAGCAGCGGTGGCCGAGCGGTTAAGTCACCCGAGACAAAAATGTTGGTATAAAAAAAAACAATTTTTTGTCTCACACTGATCATGACACTATCAACATCGGCACAATTCAGCCGTTCATTTCGTTTGTTACGTTCCGGCGGCAATTATATCTTCCTTGGGATCCTAGTAACAATTTAACATTTTACACTTCATGCTTCATAAATTTATATATAATTTATACACTATTGAAAATAATCATTAAGATCAGGGACGTAATAAGGATAAGGCGGGGCGTGTCAATGCGGTTAAAACACGGTTTTCACCGAATATGAAATGAAATCCTTGGTTTGAAAGGCTTAGCGTACAGTAGAGTACCTGAGAGTACGACGGTGCGGCCACTCTGTATGGCGTTGAGGACGGTGCTGGTCTCGTCGTGCGGCAACAACGTGATGCCGTGCTTCTTCAGCAGCGCCGCAGCACTCTCCGACTCCTGTTCGCTTTCGGCGCGCTGGGAACCAGATACGTTGCACTTATTGATACACGCTTTGTCGCTATTATTGATAGAACAATTCAAGATTTTTTAAATATGAAGGTAATGAAACATTATAAAATTCCAATTACATAGAATTCAGAGATATATTTCATATTCTTCCTTTTTTTACCTCGGTGGACCTTTCGAATTCTATTTTGATCGGTTCCGTGTGTACTGTCTGTTGTTTCTGTGCCGGTTTCACAGTTTCCTGTAGCCCTGGAAATTATTTGGTGATAAATTTTAACTTGAATACTTAGTTTAGAACATTTATTTGTTTGGTTTACTCGAGAATTTTTATTACTTTCTATCGATTCTAACGCCCGCTGTTGTTCTGCCGCCGTAATTTCCTTTGTTTGATCTGGAAATATAACATAGCTATTTTAATATACCATATAAAAACTGCTTATATAATTGACAGTAATGATTTACAAGTTTGTAAGATGCATGGATTTGTTCCGTGTTATAGCTATTATAAAAGTGCAGTGAGCACATACGTATTGTAAAAGTGCCCGACAAATCGCAGCCCAATTTTTGGAATTACTTTGCTATAAGTGAACACACACAAACATAAAATTACGGCTCTTTCCCGTAGGGGTAAACAAAGACCACAGATTTCCGGTTGCTACGATCCTTACTCCTCTTTCGATTCATCTACAGTCATCAATCAATATATAAGCGTCGGTTTAGGGTACTCCTGAGTTGGCCTTTTTTCAGAACGTCTTCAATCTTATTTCGGAACGTTTGCCGAAGTCTTCCCCTTCCAACACTTCCGTTCACATGTCCACGTATACCGTTTTAGTCATTCTCATTTAATTCATTCTATCCAACATATATATACATGTCCAAACCATCTTAACATACCTTTCTCGATTTTGTCACTACATCCTCATTCACAGCACATCGTTCCCTTATCACACTATTCCTTATCCTGTCACTCTGTTTGACTACAATCATACTTCTCAATGCTCTCGTCTCCACTGCATTTATTCTACTTTCATGTTTTTTCTACCACACCCAACTTTCACTACCTTACATTAGTGTCGGAACCAACAACTCCTATAGGTTTGGGTCCAAGCCTTGGGCTATAGAAGTTTCGAGATAAAAACATTTACCAGCAAATTTTATCAACTTTCTTTGCAGCTATAGTTTATTATACATAAGTAACATTTTTATGTATACTTACAATAAAAAACTGGTTTCGCCTCCTCGGGCTGTTTACTTTTACTTTTGAGTTATGAGTTTTTTTTTCAATGTGACGGAACGAGCTCGAGGTTAAGTGTGTTAAGCGGACTAACGTCTGCCTATAACAGATGCATTTCGTCACAAGTCACGAATTGCACTGCGCCCGTCACCTTGAGTCATAGTTATTAAGTTTCATGTGCCTGTAATTTCAGTGGCTCTCAAGGACTGCTGCCGGAACCCACCGTTAGGTGCTTGGCAACAGATTTTCTACTTGAGGGTGGTCGCTAACCAGGCGGGCATTCGCAAAATGCCCTTCCACCACGCGGTGAAGCGCAAGCCCGCGGCAGGATTCGAACCATGGACCTGCTGCGCGGCAGTCCAAAATGAAGATAGTTTATTATTTATAAGGAGTAAGTAGGTAACGCGAGGATACGAACCGTCTCTTTGCACCCCCGCGTGGCGGGTCTCCTCCCGCTCCTTGAGCGCGGTGTCTATGAGCGCGAGCAGGTCGGGGCGGCGCGCGGCGAGTGCGAGCGAGCGCGGCGACTTGTCGAACTTGGAGAGAGCGAGAGGGTCAGCGCCGCCAAGCAGCAACGCTTGTACCACCGCCGCGTGCCCGCGCTGCACCGCCCAGTGCAGCGGCGTCATGCGCAGCATGTCTCTACCGACAACCAACACTACACACTCTCACACTCTTCTCATCTTTGTACGCTATCTAATCGACTACACACATGTTCCTGAATTTATTCTGCCCAGTTTACTACAAGTTATTAAGTATATATTTATTTATTATTGTCGATATTGTCCCTTTTACCCACAATTTCACCTTATGGTAAGTGATGATGTGGTCGATGACAACTAGCTATCGGATAAGATAAGATCATTTTATTTGCGAAAAACTGTGATGTCATACATATAATGATAACATGCATGAGGTCTTAAGTTAGGTCTGTATCAACATGTTGAGCCTGTTTTAGGCGTACAAATGTAGCGAGATGGCCGTCATTTACAATAATAATAATCACATTAATAATAATAATATAATATTGAAAATTTATTGTTGTTACAAAAATGTCGTAAGGTTATAATATATTATTAATGTCATTCCAAGGTATATATATATCGGAACACACCTTTAGGTGCTTGGCGGCAGATTTTCTACTTGAGGTCAGTAGTCTGACAGGCGTTAGAAAAATGCCCTACCACCATGCTATAACGACTGCCATTCTAAGACAACAACCGGGACCGACGGCGTAACGTAACGAAACACGGACGCGCTCAATTGTATTGTCACTGTTTGCTTTTCGCGTTGCTTAACTTAGCAGATCGGTTAAGAACAGCTAAGCGAATTACGCTAGGAGCGCTTCGAAAGCACATTTTTAAAAGTGCACTTTGTAACTTGCGAAATAGTACACAAGAGTTTACTCGGCGAGTACATTATTTTTTGGAATATTATACAACAATTATTAGACATAAAGCGTGAAATATGAAAAGCAGGGCATTGGCACGTACCGACAGTCGACATTGGCACCGTTGTCGATGAGCAGGTTGCAGACGTCGGCGTGTCCGTTGGCGGCGGCGAGGTGCAGCGGCGTGCGCTCCACCTTAGTGCGTGCGTCGCGCGACACGCCGCCGCGCAGCAGCACTGCGCATGTGTGCGTGTGCGCGCCGCCCGCCGCCAGGTGCAGCGGCGACGTGCCCAGCCAGTCCGTCGTGAACGGCGCGCCCGCACCCATCAGCTCCAGCACGGCCGCCGTGTCGCCCCCGCGCGCCGCCACCAGCAGTCGCCGCCCCAGCTCCACCGACCCCGAGTACGTGCCCGCGCGCCCGCCCCCGCCCCCACCCCCACCCACGCCGCTGCTCACCGTCTCCGCCTATATACATCAAACACCTCACATATGCGAACACACTATTTCGAGAGTCGATCCACCACCTAGCTGAGCAAAGACAGGAATATAGGTAACACATCAGCGAGACCGCTGGACGAGCCAGTCCCTCAATCCCCTGGGGGATGGCTCGTCTTTAGCTGTTCCCATTATAAAACGACGCAACATGAATTCCGCAATCGTGGACTGTTCTCTAAATCCCATATACGGTACGATTTGTCATTACGATCCTCGATTAGTGGCGACGTATCGTTACTAATTCAATAACTTTTTTATTACAAGAACTAACGTGGTTTCTCATATTTTAGTAAATAATCCGGGATAACTCACGTGATACACCAACTATAGTCAAACTATAGTCGAACCTATTTAACATATTCACGTGAGTTATCACCACAGACATATAGGCTATCCTATCTATCCTATCTGGCTATCCCATATTATTTATTTCAATATCGTTAACTATTTAATTAATCATCTAATTTCAATAACTGTTTTAAGTTTCTCAATTAATTTTAAATACCTGGACACTACTCGTGCTATTTTAATCAACAAATAGTTTGTTTGCAAAACATTTTTTTTTAATTTTCTTTATATTTTAAATGAAAAGTAGAATGTTTAACACGGGTGAAACACATCCGTATGAGGTATATGTATACGCACCTATATGAGAATAAATTCCTTTCAACCCTTGTGTAACAATAAGACTACATTATTATAAATATGCATTTTCAGTACCTATTTCTTGCTTAAATTGAGGATATTGTAATATACATTATACATATATATGTTATATATATAACACACAAACAAACACAACCTGACAAAGATATATCATAACAAAAATTATCTAAAATGTACACCTTTGACGGCCTCCAATTCTAGGTTAGCCTGAACAACATGTTCAACCACATCATCACTTACCATCAGGTGAGATAGGTAGGTAGTGGTCAAAAAGATAAACTATGAGGCAATAAATAATAAAATACCTACATATTTTTTTTAATTTTAAAATTATATATTTGTAGGCACTGTGAGTTCTGAAAGACGACCACCTATGTACAAAATAATGAATTTCCAAAAAAAAAATTTTGTACATTCTCTTCATAATACATCATGTATTGGTGCCTACCCTAAAAATTTATTTAATTGAATTTCTATTCTAATATTTCAATTTATCTTGGGGTCAACATTCAGTACAAAATAGTTTTTTCAGGTTTGTCAAACTGAATCTCCTAGACGAAAAACTCATTTTGTCTAGGTACAGCTAGAGACACATGATAGACAGACAGAGGGACAGACAGCAGAATCTTATTAATAGGATTGTGCAGTCCTTTGATTATGATACCCTAAAAGTAAATTAATTAACATTTAATATATAGTATGCACGGACTTGAGAAAAAGCAGGTACCTACCAACATACTTGCCATTATTTGTACCTCATACATCAAACTGGTACAAATTAAGTATAATGTAATAAAGAAGTGTAATTGTACTAACTGTTAGTAATTGCGGTTGACTAGAGATCTCCAGGATCACATCTTCACTTAACTGCGATGTCATTTTGTAACATCTGTAAAGTAAAAGGAATTAAGTAATTATAATAAACACTGACACTTTTAAAGGATTTGTAACAATAATGAGTAGTTGCCTTTGTACAACACTGCACCCTGAATTGTAAACTTTCATATATGTGTCGCCAAGCACATAAGTGTTTTCCGGCATCAGTCCTTGAGAGCCAGTGAAATTATAAGCACATGAGACTTAACAACTATGTCTCGTTACGTATGTACCATATAATTAATGAATAGATTCAGGCGTTACTTTGCGGAGATCCATTTTTAATAAATTCTCGATCGTGCGCTCGAAGAGTCAAGACCTCCTGAGGATTCTTCGTGTAGAGGCGAAACGCGTCGAAAATTCTTCCGGTTTGGCTGCGTGGCGTTTGTGACGTCACGTCGGCTTAGCAGGAAAATTAAGCGGAATTGTCACTAGATATATTTTTATATTTTTAAGTGTTTTATTAAAATATTAATTTGATGTTTTCTTAAAATATTTTAAAAGTATTTGTTATTATTACTATATAATTCGTGACTTGTGATGTAATGCATCTGTTATAGGCAGAGGTTAGTCTGCTTAACATCAGGTGGGCCTCGAGCTTGTTTCGTCACAATATCATAATAAACACACAAAATGTGAGGATATGGAGTTTATCAAACAACTCTGAATGTTATAGGCATATTTGCCAGACCGGTAACAGAAGGTAAATAAATGGCATTAAGTACATCTTCCAGATGTTTAATAAAAATTTAAGTTCTACACGGACCAATATTGGGACCAGCATATATCAACGATATGTCTTATATGGGCAAAGATCTCAGCAATATTGCACGGGTCGGTCACGGTTTTATTTGCAGACAATACCTGTGTGATTTTTAAAGTAGATAGGAATCATAGTGAATTAATTCAAGTTAATAATGTGTTATCTCTAAAAGATACTCCACCAACAATTTACTATTATATTAAATGATTTAAGTAGATCCCAACATTGAAATTGATCAAGTTAAATTTGCATTTGGTATAGCAACAGTATTCTTGGGATTAAAATCTACAGTCAGGTATATCATATGGATCTGTCTGGGAGACTTAGTTCTGGTGCATATGGACTTTGAGCTATCAGTTACATTAGTACTAGCACACCTTACAATATTATCGCCATGGGGAAATTACTTACTCATATCGAGTTACAACAGTTTTGTTGTTCTGGTAATGCTTTGAACTATAATAATTACCTCCATTATATTATTAGGTAGGTATGCATGTAGCTTACAAGTTTTAAAATGTAATACATAATTGATTACACAAGTTAGATTTAGATGGAAGGACTTGGTGGTCACAAAAATAAAGAATCTGATCATTCAATCTGATTCTTTATTTTTATATAAGTGAACATACCTTCTCTACATTACATCATTGTATTGGTGTGTACATAAGTACAAAGAATAATGATATTATTTCCCTAAATAGAACCTTTACTATTGTCAAGCATATTAATCAAGGATTTCTAACTTTAAATTTTATCTATCCATATTAATATCTTTAGGAATTATATAAATATCTAACAAATTAAGTATCTAAGCCATGGATCTAAGCTGTGGTGTTGTTGCATGCTTTATAAAAATTGACAGTAAATGACAAAGTAAGGCAGAAGAAATCGGTGTCTTTATTAACCAAAGAAAACAATTTTTGTTTCGCGCTTTTCATCTATTGATCGAAATCAACAGGATGAGGATATGGAGAGAAACAGAGCCATGCTTTCGTTCGTCCGCCATAACACTTCCTTTTCCTGTCTAAAACGGAAGTCGGTTTGTCTCTACAATTTTTATTGAAACATGCAACGCTATAGAAACTTACCAATATATCGCGTGTTTCAAAAAAATTTCCAATACGCAATAACTAATTCTTAGTAATTAAATTGGAGCTGGGCTGATAAATCTGTAAACGTCAACAATTTTCTACTATTTGCGAAAGTCAACAACAACCGCGAAAACAAACGTCAAAGTCACCGATCAACGTCAAATTTGTTTGAATTTTGCTATTGCATTATTGATAAAACTAGGACAGGTAAACCAAAATGCAGTGTGTTTTTAAATAACATTGAAAACTAGGTCAATGGCCAATGCCGATCATTAAAGAAATTAATCAGATAATTTTAGGTTATAATATCTTTTTTTTTCAGTTGGTACAGAATCTTTTAGTCTGTGGTTAAAACCTAATCTATGGCATAGCAGAGACTAAAGTATAATTCGCACATTGAAGGACTAAAGCGAATGTTACACGTGCAATAAATATCATAATGCGGATATATATTTAAGCGATCTGTATATTATATCTGTAACTTCTAGGCTCATTCAGATTGTATAGTAAAGGGTTTTTCAATATGGACGCGCGAACTTTGACAGCGCAGTGCGGCCATCTTGATAAAGCGGTGCTGTCAAATTTGGCATGAACACATATTTATGGTGCGTTCGTTTTGGCTCGATTGCGTTTGTAGCAGTTTCAAAAGTGGCATTTGTGTATTAGCGTTCGGATAGAAACTTTTGCTATTTTTGACCACCAATTACTGCATGCTATCCGAACGGCTTAACTTACTTTGACAACCGACAATATTTTAACAATTTTGCACAGTATGAAACATGGAATCAATCTCTAAAATTAACAAAACAAGTAGGTAGGTGTAGTAGGTACCTACTACATAAAATATAAATACTTTAAAACTCCAAGTTCTTTTTTTGAAAAAACAAGTGAAACTCTTCAATCGCGCCAAATACAACTGTCAAACCAGCAGTTGTCAAAAAACGATCACAACGATCCCACGGTAAGACATGGGTCAAAAATATCACTTTTCTCTGTCATTTGTCTCTGTCCGAACGGTTAGCGAAAACGATATTTTTGCTCACGAAGTCCCAAAACGAACGGCCCGTGTGATCATTTTTAGCGTTTGTGAGTGTTATTTTTGGCACCGATAGGCTACCCGAACGCCCTATTAGTCGTGACATTTAACCGTGGAACGCTACACGCTTCAACAACGCGTAGAAATTGTTAAAATTTATTATCAAAATCAGTGCTCTATTCGCCTACCGTCTGCTAGTATGTGTTCGAAAGGCTTCGTATTCAACAAGCTGAGAAAGTCATTGTCTATGGTCCAAAATTGTGTATTGAGACATGTAGCATACACCTTACAAAGTACTTAATCAAGGGTGCGTTTTTTTTAGTGATTACTCATGTATAATATATCGATACCTCTGGGCTCAAAGGTCGTAAAGGACATTTGGGCGAAAATGAGTTTTTGACACGGTTTTACTCACTTAGTTGCCAGATTATATTAATCTTAGTAGTAATGCAATGTATAAAACAACTATTGGGCATACAATACATTTAAATTAACAATTCTCTTATACCACCTCAGGTGGTTATTATAGGTTAGCTCAATATTAGGAGGTAAAGGACATCATCTTTACAAATTACCATTTACACCACTCAGAGAAATTAATAAGAAAGAGTGAGTCTAATGAAAATCAAAAATGAAGCATCAAATTCGGCCAATTTTATGTAAGACACAACTCTCTCACACAAACGTATCCAAATTCGGCCAATTTTGTCCTCATTTACGATAGACCGTCGCACGTAGCGCACGTCACACATAACGGAATTAATAAATTAAAAACCGATTTGAGTATTAAAACACATGTAAGTATTGAATATAATTTACTTTCTTTAATATTATACAACGCAATTTAGGTTATAATTTCGAATAAATAATGTAAACAAAAGTGTTGCCAGACATACATTTTAGGTTGTTTCGAAAAGTGTGCAGTTTTTAAAAGTCTGTGTACGTAGCACTACGTTACATACTTTAATTTAACAAACTAATGTTTTAATATCGTTATGTTTGCAATAACGCCTTCTCGGCGGATTACATTACAAAATTACAAATTTATGAGAGAAAATATTATAGTCATGTGCGGGATTTAATTCCCCGTCCATTGTCATGTTAGCTCAAGCGATCAGAGCATACACCGGCTATGGGGGTATATATAGGTATATGGATGGACGCGGTTTCGAATCCCGCAGATGAATATAATTTTTTTCTCGGATATTTGTAATTTTGTAAAGTTAATGTTTATTAGGGAAATCTAAGAGGCTATTATATCTTATAGCGGAAATAAATAGTAAGGAATTTTGTATTTAAAAATAACTGTCTACCTAAGTAGGTACGTCAATCAACTATTTTTTAAGATTGCTATCAGGCCCTAAACTATCGTCGATAAGTCCTTGACAGACCTCAAAATTAATTGGTATATGACCTACTTATGTAGGCCCATTTGATGTTTTTCGTGTTATATATCACTTATTGGTTAATTTAATTATTTTAAAGTCGGTTTACTTTCTTTAAATTACTTTTATTTATGTATTTACTTACAGTAGTATTTACTCGTTATGTTTGAAACTAAAAAAAATTATTCACAAAACTTCCCTAAGTATAAGATCGTTATATTTTCAAACACACTTCAATACTACTGTTATACCTAATTTTGCATTATAAAGCATGCCAGATCCTTTTATTACATATTATGAGTGATATACCTGCCGAATTCTGTTCAAATCCGCCCAGTAGTTGGAAGAGCTCCGTTGAAACCTTCATATTTTAAAATTAAAAGTTCATATCTTGAAAACTACTGAACCGATTTTTATAAAAATTACAATGACTCCAAAGTTGAGAGGTACTTTATTAACGAAAACAAACATTTGTAGAATACAATCTCTGTTTTCTGCGTAACACGTGGACAAACATACAAATATACATACATTTATGAAATTGGCACAAATGTTTAGAAGCTGTAATGTTTATGTACATGAACGTTTTGACTTGTAAATTGTTTTACCTGTAAATTAACTATCTGGCTATTTTAGCTACTTAATACTTGACTAATGTCTATACAAGCTTCTAAACATTTGTGCCAATTTCATAACTGTACATATCCAAAACCTGTGCAGTTCTGACAATATCACATACAAATAGGCGGAATTATTTACCTCCATTTTTGAAATCGGTTCAAAAATTGTGAACCATTATAATACAATGTCACGATTATTAATTTATATTATAAAATAATAATCGTGAGGATTGTGCAATATTATTGTACTTTAACGACCAGATTTTCCTGTAATAGTATATTTATATCATCAAAAATGTATCTGTCATAAATCCCACAAATTAGTTATTTTTTCGTACATATGGGAACACTTCCATTGCACACATAGAAACTAGTGGCTTCAGTTTGATATTCTACCGGGCTCTGTCTTTCCTTCTTAGTTTGTCAGAGTTACACCATTACAATTTAAAATAAAAAAATACTAGTGTTTTTTTCACTACCTAGTCTCATTTTTATTATGTATTTCCACTGAACAGTTGATGAACTTCCCTTCAGGCAGTAAGGCGTTTTGATCGCTTGCCAATGGTGGCGAGGGGAACTTCTGCGAATAATCACTTCCAGCACTTCATAAGCCGGATGACAGCTTAGCCCACAGCACAAAAGAGAAAGCAGACCTCCTTGGCATTCTCTTTGCCTTGAACTCGACTCTTAACAATGAAGATAAGGCACCGCCTGTTATGCTACAGTGCGAAAGTTCCATGCCAGATGTACGCATCTTTCATTACTATATAGATAGTATAAAACCGAAACTACGTAAGCTCGGTCCAACTAAGGTCGCTGGAGTAAAAAATGTTTCACCATTAGTCTTAAAATACACCGCTGACACCATTTGTTTTCTTGTCAAAAGTGTTAATTTTGCAAGCTTAATATATATATACACCTATATATGTTTCACAAAGCTGCCGCTAGATGGCAATGTACAAACAGAATCTAATCGCTCTATCGTTACGTTATCATTCGAGTATACCTATCGAATTAAAAAAAAATACTTGGCAGCAATCGTACTATTATATTTTAGCTTTAGCAGAAAGAAAGTGGAAGAGATAACAAAGAACAACAGAATCGTTCTATATTATGATAACGGGCTACTACGGAACCCTACATTGCGTGTGGCCCGACACGCGCTTGGCCGTTTATTGACCATTAATCCTAATTTATGGTATGTTTTTTTTTACATTTATTGTGTATTGTATTTATTTTGTAGCATAATATACACGTTTTATCTTCCTATCCAAAAATATTGTTTTTATCTTATACCGTTGAAAAAACATTACTTTGTTACCACCAAATTTGAGCTTCGATGAGAATTCATCAATATAGGAAAATATTTTTCAGTTAGAAGTCAAAAATAGCTTAACCGATTTTAATGAAATTTAAATAGGACTACACGGCAAGCATCAGCTTTAAAATAAACTAAGAATTGTCAAAATCGGTTCACCTAGTCAAAAGTTCTGAGGTAACAAACATTGACCATATGATCAAGACAGGAAAACACTATTCAGTTATTGGAGTGTAACTCAAAAACAGCTTAACTGATTTTGATGAAATGTAAATGGAACCACACGGCAAGAATCAGCTTTCAAATAAAATAAGAATTGTCAAATTCGGTTCACCTAGTCAAAAGTTCTGAGGTAACAAACATTGACCATATGATCAAGACAGGAAAACACTTTTCAGTTATTGGAGTGGAACTCAAAAGCGGCTCAACAGATTATGATGAAATTTAAATGGAATTACACGGCAAGCATCGGCTTTTAAATAAAAAAAGAATTATCAAAATCGGTTCTCCCAGTCAAAAGTTATGAAGTAACAAACATAAAAAATAAAATACAGATGAATTGAGTACCGCCTCCTTTTTTTGAAGTCGGTAGAAAATGGAGTCTTCTGTTGTTACTAACGTGCGTATCACGCACACAAGTTTGCAAAGCTACTATTGTTCTACAAACGCGAGATGTTCATGATTGTGTGCTTAGTGATGGTCTATAAAAAGTCACAAAAAGTAGGGGAAAGAAAATATGTTTTATACTCGTATAAAATTTGTTTTAAAAAAATGTTTTGATTTTAAGCAATTATGAATATATTTTAACATGTAAAATTTTACATTTACTAGGAATTTGTGCCTATGGATTAATACTAGATTATTATTATTATTATTAATAGAGATACGCAGTATTAATTTTTTTGTGTTGTGTATCCAAGACCAGGCTTTACTGAGTGTTACTAGGTAAAATAATAGGGGCTAAAGTATGAAATTGCCGTTTTATTGTAATAGTATATACTTCAAATTGACATAGAACCTTCATGGATTGAGATTTTTGCGTAATTTTTTTTTTTTTTTTTTTTTTTTCGATTAAACTGAAAACCATATAATACATGACACTGGCAAATGCACAAGACGTGCGAGACCATATCCCGCTATAGGGAAAAAAAAAAAAACTGTAAACCATAATAACAAAAAATTACCTTTTATGGGATCGCACCCTTTATTAGCCTTCGACGCTCTTGGTTATTTACAAAATACAGATCTTTGGCATGAAAATATCAGAGCAAATAACTTTTGATTTAGATTGCTATAGACTCTCTTTGCGGCTTTTTCTTATAACGCTTATCTTTCACTCACTCTTTAAAATAGAATCATTAGGAATTCTGAAACAAAAGTACATTATAAGTTGAGTTTACGCGATATTGACTTCAAGAATTAAAACTTTCACAGTTTTTTAAGGAGATAAACTTAAATTATAAAAACATTTTATGATACAGTTGAATGGATTGGGTGATTTTATGGTACACTTTATTGATATTTATTTATTTTCAGTACGTTAAATACTTTGTAATCAGCACCAGAGAAACCCCGAAATTGACCGCGTGATGTCAGATCATTACAAACAAAATCCTTGATATAAAATAATACTATATTCGTATCCAGCACCATAAGAAAACAATAATTTCAAAAGTATAGATACGCCTTAATAAACCTATTCTCCTTGATGAGAAGTGAACCCCATCTCTTGGAATTCGTGGTCACTAAGTTCAGCGTCAATAACACGTGGTATACGAAATTGTGCGACTAAGCTATAATATAGTGTCTATTATCTAAGATATAATAAGGCGCACCTCTGATTCAATCTCAATGTAGTTTATATTTAAAAGGAAGCGCAAGGAAGTCAAATTTTCAAATAAATGACTTAGTCGCAGTAGAACTCTTTGTGCAAGTTCGTCCGGGGAAGTATTGTTACCACGCCTATTTCTAACGCCAAGCAGGAATGTTTACATTACTGTGTTTATTACTGTCCTTTGTTATTCCTGCACATTTTGATAACGTAAATCGTCATCTTTCTATGCCAGGGAATGTGTGTTTTCCGTACAACGATGTTGTCGCCACTGAGCGGGCGGAACAAACTTATGAGCCAATTGTTAACTGTTTTTTTTTTTGTCGTTTAGAAGCTAAAACTCGCTATTTATAGACATATTTATGATCGAAACCTTTAATATTAGAAGTTGCAAAAAAACTGTGAATACAATAAAGCTTTGCCCATAGAGTAGACAACAATAAATGGCCTAATTTGAGTCGGGCATCGTTCTTTTAGGTTTACGCATTGCCTGTAAAAGAAAAAAAGTTGGCTTGAATACAGCCTATATCGATGTTTTTATTATATCTAAGCCATATATAATACATAGTACTATTATAAAGATGAAACATTTGTATGTAACGAATAACTTATAAACTACTGGACTGATTTGAAAAACTCTGTCACCATTCGAATCCTACATTATCCCTGATAAACATAGGCTACAAAATATAATCACTTTTTTTTAATTTTTTTGATAAATACCCATGCGAAGCCGTGGCCCGCTAGTCTTGAATAAATACAGAATATAGCACTGAACTGTTAGATTCCTAACTAGTTCGCACCTAGTTTGGTTTTTGAGGTAGTCCCTATAAGTTGTACACAAAATATTAATACTCCGTTCTACTCGCAGTGTATCTATATTTTTTTACCGAATGTGGTAGTAAAATGTAGGATATTTACTATTGAAATTTGTAACTGAGGGCAACTTTGTAAATAGGGGAATAAAAAAAGTGAAGTTTTCGAGGACAATATCCACGACAGTCTTCCTGGGAATCAAAATGGATTCAACAGTGGGATCGAAATATACATGATCTATCCGGAAAACTTAGTTCTGGTGCATATGCAGTTCGTAAGATAAGACATATTAATTGACATAGCTACTTCTAGGCTGGTTTGTTTCGCGTACTGCCACAGTATTACATATGCTGTATTGCTTGGGGAGCTGATTCTGTTGTAGAAACAATATTTCTTATAAAATCATGCAATTCGAGCCATATATTGTATGCAATGGGTCCTAGGAAATCTCTAAGGGATCTTTATAAAGAAATTGATATTTTAATTTTACTGAGTCTGTAGTATATTTGAAAATATTATGTATGTTCGTTAAAAATCTAATTAATAAAAACAATGACAATCACGATTCCAACACTAGTAAAATAGCGGTACCAGATTAGGTAAGCAAAGGCAAATAAAAGGTCCTTAATAGGTGATTGTGTGCAGTTTTATAAAAAAGTTCCCAAACATATTACAACGCTCACAGAAGGAAAATTCAAGATGCACGTAAAAACATTTTGATTAAGAAATTGTTTGTGAATACTTCAAAAATGCTTGCACTATTACACCTCTGCCAAGCTATCGCCTGTCACCTACGTAGTTTAAATAAATATTTTAATAATAATTTTATAATATACTTTGTAACACACTGTTAAAAGACGTTTAAAATATTGGCATGGATGAAGATAATGGCGTGGAGTTTCTTGCCTGTTCTTCTAGCAGTGGTACTATAATTTTTTTTTGCTTGTGGCAGTACAGTGGTCAATATTTCAAAATAAAATCTGGAATCGACCTTCATAAGAGCGTAGTAGACGCTTAAATTGGATAAGTTAATGATTTTACAAAGTCAAAATCATTTACTAATCCAATTTAGGATTGCATCATTCTCAAGCTTCTCTTTGACTTTCGACTTATTTTAGTAAAGAGGCGCGCACATTTATTTGCTTAGCTTGCTTGCTTATTATATACGCTATTCTTTAAAGAGTGTTTATTTGTAATTATAGATAAGTTATCAAGTGGAATTTTCATGTAATTCTAACAGCAAAGTCTCAAATAGATTAATAAATAAACGGGAAAAGGATTTTCCGATAGATTTCTCATCGAATTATTTTTTCTCTTTGTAATTAGTTCGGTACACCGTTTATCATTAGGTACAATGTAATTTTTAAAAATAGTATTTTGTTACAAAATCACAAATATACGATAGGAAAAATTTAAGTCATGTGCGGGATTCGAACCCGCGTCCATCCACCCCTTGAGCCGGAGTATGCTCTAACCAATTGAGCTAACATGACATGACGTCATAACTCGAATCTTTCCTATCGTTGTTTAACCATCGTATTGGTCTTAAATTTGTCCTATCGTATATTTGTGATTTTGTAATGTAATCCGCATTGCAGGCGTTATTGCAAACCTAACAATATTAAAATAGTATTTTGGTTTAGCTTCATCAAAAAAGTTGAGATAACTTGGTATTACAGCGGTACGGTTAAGACTTAGATAGGACCTTATAAGACTCGTATTAATAAATGCATCTCATTGAAATCGATCACATGTTGCAGTTTTGACGTATGTATGAATGGAACATCTGTTAAAATCTGCATCAAGACCGATCTCAACTTCGGGTTAGTGACGGATTGTGGGGTTTCGAGTTCTTGCGCCTGGCATCTAAGTACCTACCTGTCCAGTTGTCTATTCCAGCCTCCAGCGCTTTTCAGGGTAGGCGGGAAGCAAAAATGTAAAAGGCTCTGTTCATATTTTTATAAAATATAATTAAAAATATATATTGTATTTATTTTTTTATGTCTTTATTTATTTTATTTCCATATTTAAGTAATATCCGTGCACACCGATTTGGAAGTGTAAACCTAAAGCTGAGGATTTTATCGATAACTAAGGTCAAAAGCAGTGAAGTGGGACATCATTGGGCAACACCAGACAATGAGATCAATTCGGGTTTAGTTCGATTTTAAGCAAACTATAACCGAATCAAAAATAATTTTCCGTGAAAATAAGCTGAATTATAATCAAAACGTATTATATTTTGATCAACGAACTAGTGACCATAGTGAAAAAAAATTGAATCGAGAAATCCTAAATGATCGAATAAGAGATGAGAATGAGAAATCTATATCATATTAACTAAACACAATAAATTTATCTGTTTCGCAAAATAATAAACGTAAAAACAAAGATAATTCGAAATGTTTGTATAAATTGCTGCGTGATCGAATTTACGTGTAGCGTTTTATTATATCTATGTCTATATGTCACCACCCAATTCTTTATTTCAAAACTTAAATATATATCGACATATTTCACAGGTTCGATATTTTAATTAGGTAACATTCATTTTTTTTCTTAACTTCCTTACGTATCCATATACCTTCGTTGGCTTAGTGTTTATTGCACCCGGTGCGTAAAATCGGGAGACGAGGGTTCGATTCCCACTCGAAGTAAGAAGTTTTGTATTATAAAAAAATTGTGAATGTGATTTTCACATAGCACGCTAGTACTTATTATAATCATATTTAGAAATAATTCAATGAGATGCTTAACAACTTCCGAGCTACATGCTGACTTGAATAATCTTATGTAAATAACCGTGATAAGTTTTTACCCCAATCCCAACTAATTGTAGATGCTTATGTGATCAAAGATGGTGATCAGGCTTAACCTAGAATGGAAACTGACTCTCAAATACAGCTGCACCAACACACTGTTAGGTGCTTGGCGCCAGATTTTCTATTTGAGGGTCATAGTTAGCTATGCACGCTCTCTGCCTCAAGGCAAAAAGACCTACCACCATGTTAAAATTATTGATGGTGATGACATTCTAAGATAACAACCGGGACTGACGTTTCCTGCCCTCCGAAGCACAGAAGCGTTTGGAAATGCCACTAGCAGCCATCCATTCTAACAACTCAGCTGCTGAGCTCAGTTTAATGTTTCAGAATGACTTGGCAAGCTCTACTACAACCCTTAATTATGTAATTATCTAAAAACATACATATACAAATATATCTATATATTTGGCGTTTTGTGAATGCACTCCTGGATGGTTGTTACTTTTATCTAGTAATCAGTCACAAAACACGTACTTAACAATGTATTACAAAAGCTATCTTTTATAAGTAGTTCATATATGAATATGAACAAAAGAAAAAGTTACAACTGCGATTATTAAATGCGATTCGATTCAACGTTCATCGATTATTCTCTAGAGTATCTCTAGTACAATAAACAAGAAAGTTACGGTACACGGGCACTAACTAGTCTCTGATTTACTATTCTGACTATATTAGTTTAACTTAATCCGAATACTAAATTATACATCTGACAGGACTAAGACCAATTTTAGTTAAGTTTTAATCAATTTCGTGGAATGGAATCGGCCTCACTAGAATACTAAGATAAAACGTGACGCATTATTGTTGGTAATCTTTGATCATTGATGGTCGCTTTTTGCAAGCCAATCAAAACTCCCCGGCACCTCCGCACGTCGCTACAACTTTCATAGGAAATAATCAACATGCGGAGTCCAAAGGGTGATTCGTCCGAGGTTCAAATACTATACCTAGTCCGGCCATAAGTTCTGTTATAAATGAAAATGCATTTTTTTATGAAGTAATGCTATATAATTATAACTTATATGTATCTACATATTTATTATAGTCTCAGCAAAACATAAAAACAGTATTCTATTCGAAATGGCTACCTTTTGCTTTTACGCCACGAATCTATGGACTTACGCACTGTTTCCATGGGAAATTTCGCCACTGCTAGGTATCTCCAGAGATTTTTTAAGAGACTCAATGTCGCCGTGTCGTTTAGTCCTCTGTCCTCTAAAACTGACCATAATTTGTAGTCTAAAGGTATGAGGTCCGAGCTAGGCAAAGGCCATTCGCTTAAGCGAAAAAGCTTTTTAAATAAAGAAAAAAAAAAGTTGAAAATCTGTCGCCAAGCATCTAACGGTGTGTTCCGACAACTGTCCTTGAGAACCAGTACTTCTAGGTTAGCCTAAACAACATCTTTGACCACATCATCACTTACCAGCAGGTGAGATAGTGGTCAAAGGATAGCTTGTCACACTCAAAAAAAAAATTTGGAAAAAAAAATCATATTCAGAATTATGTAGTTATGTACCTACTCAATTTCAATTAAGGAAGCTGGAGACCAACACACCACGTGATTATTGTATAAAATAGAATAAAATATCTATAACAACAATAATAAATACCGGCAAAGTGCGAGTCGAAAATACCAACTCTTTCTAAAATCTCTAAGGATCGCAAATTGAATGAAAGATAATGTATTTGTGATCTAAGCATACAACGAATTTGTGTTTGTACGGAACCATCAGAGTGTGACTCGCGCTTGGCCAGTTTTATTCCTCCAATAGCATTCACAATTGCTTATTTTATTGAACAAAATCCCTCAATATTTAGTTAAATTCTACTTCTCTTGCTCAGGAAAATACACTAATAATAAAACTTATGTGTGACGGTATGTAAACTAACTTCAACAACAGAATAGAAACGACTTGTGCCAATGTCATCTGGTATGTAAACTAAAGCTTTAGAATAGGTACCTACAGCAAAAGTTAGGTATTTTACCCATAGATAAATTTTCTTTCGTTTTTTTTCTGTGGCTTTACGAAAGACACTTCAGTGACACAATAACTTGCGGTACGAAAAGCCTTTGAGCAATCAAAATTGTTTGCCGAGAATCGACTAGATGGCGTCACATGTGTATTTTAACATACATAATTATTTTATCATAATGGATGCTCAGTCATAGTTCGTTAGTGTTCTCATTTAAGTAAACTCATTTTCAATCCAGTGTTGAAATATATTTAAGTCTCATTTACAAAGGCCTAATGTAGGTATAACATTTGAATCGTTGTTGTTTAAGCCAACGTCAAAAAAAGTTTGTCGGGAATAGACTAGGTGGCGTTACTGGTACTACTACAGGTAATTCATAACTTGTATTACCGCGTTCAGCTAATAAAATAAAACAAAACCTAACAATATGCAAACAAAAAAGGTTCTCAATTCGACTGTTTTTTTGTGTGTTTGTTAAGCGATTACCGCACCAATTAGGAATTGATTTTGATAATCTTTATTCTTCTTTAGAGTACCTATGCTTTCAAATTGGTCTCATTTAAATATCAACTTATTCCGATCAGGCTTACAAAAAAATTACAGGTATTCACTGATAGAAACTTAATGGAATATATATTTCATATATATATTTAAATAATTGGCTTTCTGTTGTATTCAGTTAAAAATGAAAAATTCACTATAGCTGTTGGTTTTCCAAATATATATAAATTAAGCTTTATTAATATAGGTACATCTTTGTCTTACAATATATATTCATAATATATATAATTTTAATTAATATAGGTATGTAAATATTGTGTTTTTTTTTACTTTATTATGACAAAAAAGGCTCGAGGTCCACCTGATTTTAAGCGGACTAATCTCTGCATATAACAGATGCGTTTCGTCACAAGTTCACGAATTGCACTGCGCCTGACATAGCTGTAAATTCACTGGCTCTCAAAGACTGCTGCCGGAACACACCGTTAGGTGCTTCGCGACAGATTTTCTACTTGAGGGTGGTCGCTAGCCAGGCGGGCATTCGCAAAATACCCTTCCACCATGCGGTGAAGCTCAAGCCCGCGGCGGGATTCAAACCATGGACCTGCTGCGCGGCAGTCCATAGCCAATGCCACTGAGCCATCATTGCTTGTGTTTTAGCAGCCGTAGTTTCGATGGGTACATATTTTCATAAGAAGTGTTGTTCGGACCGATCAATTTCGCGGGCAACTGGAACACGCCGCTTTGCTGTCGTCTATGTGTGATATATGGATTTTTGTATGTGAGATTATCTTGGTAAAATTTTTGGAATTGTTTGCAAGGATTGTTAATCATCCTTTTGATATTAATTTGGATTTGGACGCCTTACGCGTAATTGTTTTATAATTGTGTACTACGTGATAATTTTGTGATGTGCAATTGAGACGGTGCTGGTTCCTAACGTTGGAGTCTCGGAGGAGGACTAGAGGAAGGAAGCACGATCATCGCCGCCCTGGCAGTAAGTGAAATAAAATTCTAGTTGGTCAACTTAATTTTATTTTTGTAACAGCTAGGTGCGGGCGCCGAGGTCGACACGACTGCATAACTCCGTAGGTTAATTTGATTTTATTTTGTACTTTCTTTTCAGCCCGGTGAATCTTCCGGCAAAGTTAAGCAATCAGATCCAGGTGGAAGACGCCTTCCACTGAACAATACCTGCCTGGGCAATCTGGAATCATTCGACCTTTTATTATTAAAATATTTATTAAAATTATTAAAATTTTTGGTTAAGCCTGTTAACACCTTCGACCACGTCATCACCTACCATCAGGTGAGATTGTGGTCACTTGACCACAATCTCACATTGCTTAACCAAGAATTTTAAGAAAGATTAGATTGAGAAAAGGGCACATCTTGCATACAGAATCACTAAGTACATAAAACACTTGTTAAGATTCCAGATAGGTAAGTACCTATCAGCAATAAAACAAATTAAACAATCTGTACATGGTCTCATCTCATTCCAACAGAACAATGGAAATAAAATAGTACAATTTTCGTATGAACATGTCTGCGTTAGAATGCACTACAAGACCCTTTATATACATAACACACCTTTTCATATATATATATTTTCATAAGAATTTTCGATTTTGTTTCGCGACACACAACCGCGTTGCTTTTTAGAGATTAGAGATGCATTGCTTGATTCGTGCTGTTTAGTTTCCGCTTGTGCAGCATCATACGTAGAGTAAATAGATCCTGCTGTTTTAGTAAATAATACGGGATAACTCACGTTAGTTAGATCCTACTGCGTGTATGTGTACCTACATACACACAGCCGTAGGTACACTAGAGTACACGTACGTACAGTAAGCACAACGTGTAATGAAGTTGAGCGTAAACAGTGCCGTTGTTTGTCGCGGCGCGCGGCGGCATTCATTTCAAATGTTGTTCGACGCACAAAGGAGCGGCATGGCTTTGTTTCTTCGCACACAACCAGAAACTAATACCTACCGGCTACGGAATGCCTGATTGCTTTTTTATTGTCTGCGACGCGTGTCGCATGTGCCTAAACTAAAGTAGGGGTTAGCTGCCCAGTGTGTAATTGTAAACCTCGCCACCTGCGCGTCTTTATATCGTTGTGATTTCATAGTAATGCTCCTTTTAACCGAATTAAGAAAAGGAGGAGGTTCTCAATTCGTCTGATTTTTTTTTGTTTGTTAAGTGATTACTCTGGCCCGTGGGTGTCGTAAGAGGCAACTAAGGGTACTTAACACACTAGAAGTTGGCCAGCAGCCCTTTCTGAGGAACTGATATCTCACACTGCGACCCCCAATACGCTTACCAAGAGTGGGAATTATGGCAAACCCCCACGGGGGAGGCGGTGTTCAGCAGTGGACACTTTACCTCTGGTGCCTGATGATATGGTATTTAATATCTTGACAATGGCAGTGTTTGGGTAAGTGATAACCGATTTTGTAAGCAGTATCTATATAAAAGAAAAGGGAGTTTAAAAAAATACGGAACTGACTTCTATCATTGAAGAGTATAAAATAGCTCGTGGAAGTCGGACCATCAACATAGAAACTCATAGTGATTTAAATCATCATTGTACCGACTTCAAGAAGTTACCTATTTAAATATTTTCCAGTGTTAGAAGTCCGTTAAGTTTTATATTAAAAAAAAAAAGATCTATTCTCTCTCTGTACAAAACCCTCCCAATGCCGAATAAAATAATTTTCTTGAATGTTTTGCAATACTCCATGAATGTTATCATATAATTTTTGTGACGTACCTAGATAGCTAATGCGCAATGTATTTTGTGATACATTTAAATGTTCATTTTTCCTTACTAATACATATCTACTTAATAGTGATGCAGTCTAGCCAGTTCAAATAATCCACATACTTTTTAGTTTTTGCCTGGTTGTGTTGGTAAACTGTTGTGCATATTTCGCATAAATAATTACTGACAGAATTAACTATACTAAGTATTTCAGAAATTTTCCTTTTGTTATGTCCACTTCCTCTCTTATTCTGCTGGTCAAAAGACACAATTTATTAGAAGCGCGCTTACACAGCGGTTATCCTCCGCTTGAATCTTTTATAAGGAGTACACCAACTTCCGAGTTACGACATTTTTATTCTTCCGAGTTAGCCTGTCGCATCGCTCGTTAAATAAAATATGAGCCTCCAAAGAATATCAAACGGCGAATCGAGATATAACGCAATAAAACCCAAGTTAAAATAAAGCTATTCGAAACATCCGGTATCTAGGTTAAGATCTTTGTGCTTTAGTATTTGTGGAAACAGAAGGTATGGAGGGTTCGTGCCAAGAGTAGCGTGTCCGAGGCACGTAGCCGACACCGCTGCGGCCTGATAGCTTCGCCCCCGGCCGAGCCACGCAAACTGTTCTAGAAACGCAATGCTTGCACATGGAACCGACAGGATGCTCGTTGGAACCGATGCTATACTTCGCCGTTCAACTACAAAGGGGTAATGGACAGCGAATAAGGCGGATATGCCGAGCGATCGTTCGGTCCGGTACGGGTCGGGGCGCGGTAAGTTATTTGTCTAGATCGTGCGGAATGCAGTGCTAGATGGCTTCTACAGACAAGGACGCGAGTCTCTACACCACCGCCTCCATCGTCTGTTCGCACATTCTCCGGCGTAGGTAATGGCACTTTCGTCGTGTTTCCTTGTATCGTAGCACTCGATCGAATATAGGCTATTAGAGTGTTATCGCGCTCGTTTCAGAACGTGGGGAACTTCAAATGAAGTTTTGATGACACCCGTTTTCGTTGTATAGTCGCGCGCGGACCTCGCCGGAGATGAAGCCAATATAGGAAGTCAGTGAAGGTTGCAGTGACGACAGTTATAATAGGCTATTACGACTGAACAAATCGCTTATGTTACGAGTGCATCATTAATATATAGTAGGATAAGTTGGGAGGGTTTCGCCACGCCGGCACTTCGGCGATGCGATGACGAAGGGAAGAACGGTATTTTAATGACTTCAAACCCGCCGCGCCGCCGCTGGTCCCTACAAAACGTGACTTTTACCAAGGAAAATGTTTCAGGTTAAACATTTTATCCGCTTCCCTCGTATTCGCCTTTGTGTCGGGTATGTTATTCCGTCGAGGATCCCGAACGTAATTCGCGTATAATTGAAACGGGAAAAGATACGTCCTGCGGAGGTATATTTTAACAACGTTCCTATGAATAGGAAGGCAGTTTTACCTTGTATATTTTATTAGAAGGGTCTAAATTGATAGTTACCCTAGTAAAGGTTATTCTAGAGAAACTGTTTCCTTGAAGATATCACGTTACGTATTAATTACGTCCTGCCTTTCCCGACCTTGTTAAGTCGACCGGGAATGAAGTTATCGGCATCGAGAAGGTAGCCTAATTGATTGGTCAAGAAAGGTACGCTATAACTAACGTGTTCGCATGAAACGCATATTTGCACGCGACCGCGAACTACGTACGTCCTATATGCCTTTAACTCATGAAATATCCGTTCACACCACGACGATTTACACCATTAGCTTCCGCCATATTATATATATATATATAAAATATACACAATAAAATTTATGAAAATAAAATATACAACAGATCGCCACCTTGCATGTCACCGTGACGCAGCTAGATTGATTACGTCGGTTAGAGATCGGTGACAGTGCAGATGAGCAGCGCCGCGGTTGGCTGCACGTGAAGGCCGCCCGCAGCCGGACCCGGCCGCCCCTCCCCGCTCACCCCTCAACTCCACCTGAACCTTGGAATACCAAGAAGATTATCCAAGAAGATTATCTCTCAAATCTTACAATTCCGTGGAGCTAAAAAACGTTTTGTACCATAAATAGCGTTATGCCCAGCGATTTCTTACGAACTTGACACATTTATTACCCGTGACCTAGTTTAGGCTCGACACATTTTTTCGCAAATACACTAAAAATAGCAGTGCTTGGATTCTCTCTCAGATTGTGACCGGGATATGCAAAGTGTGCTATAAAACGCGTGTCGTAATGAATTCATTTGAAACGGCTCCCTCAATCAGTACGCACTACACTACACTTACTGTACTCGACGACATCGCGAGTGGATAGGTATGTAGGTATATACGCCACGCACTCGCCGAACATTTTAATTAAAGTTGGAAACATCTTACGAGCTTCGAACTTGACACAACAAGCCAGTCATTAATAATGCAGAAGTTAATGGGTCGGCCATTGTAATTCGGCTATTCGGGAACAAAGCCGCGCCGAGAAATAATTAATAAAGCTCAAGTGTGACGTTGACGTCGTAGGCTCGTAGCCGGTAGCTTCGTAGCTTTGACCTCGTAGAGAGTGTAGGGCTGCCTGACACCGACTCTCTCCTAAGCTGACACTGAACCGAATGTCACAAAGTCATAGCCTGTCTTTTAATAATCCTGTGTCAACGGTTTATATAACGTCCGCTTCCACTTATGTCTCGACACGTGCCACCCCTTAAGTAAAGTTCCATTAGCAATAAAACTTCGGGGTAAGAAAGTCAGTGCGTTTATTTGTACGTATGACATGTACCCACTGCTTAACCTACTTTTTAGTACTTTTGCGTAGATGAACAACACACATTTACGATGATTGTAAAACTTATAAAATAAAAAAATACAATGACATAAACTTTCTAAATTCATGCAATATTATCGGGAAGACACGGCAGGTTTCAGTTATATGCTGTGGCTAAAAAATCCTTTTAAAGTGTTAGTAGCAAAGCATAAAAGGTTCTAAACACTGAAAAAAGTGGTCGTGTAGAACAAGTCTTGTGGAACGTGAGAACAATAAAACAATGGAGTGGAGCATCGATTGGGCGGTTAGGGCGCGCCTCGAGCGCTCCGTGACCCCAGACGGGCGCTTATTCTTGCGGGGCCTTGACACGATCTCACAGACGGGCCGACGCCGCGCACCGCATCTCGCTGCGCCATACATCTTCACAACCCACCACTCTATGCTATGCACTCATCTAGATTACGTACTTTTATCTCCTTAGGGTGGCAATTTACTTGCAAATCAGATGTTTATACACGCGCAGCTCGCAGCGCGACCACCTCTACTAATTATTTCACTAACAATCATTAATCCGTTTTCTTGGTAGCTTCTTATTTAAACATCTGCAGTAGTGCATGCCAGGCCGCCGTTGAGACCGTTTCAATTCGGCGTAACTGCCACTTCGCCGCCAGTGATTTGTGCTAATTGCGTTCTGTTTTCATGATGGTAATTCCATCGACTATTAAACTAATGGCACATAAACTTACCCTTATCGAGTTAAGTGTTCTTATAATCTCGCGTCGCAAATGCTATTACTTCTTGACTAATATGGTAATATTTTCCAAATTCAGATTAAATTTTAGTGTTCGTAATGAAGCAACGTTGTTTAATTGGTGCTTCGTGTATCTCGATTTCCATATTGTACCGAGTGATATATTTTGAAATATGGAAAATGGATTGAAGCTATTGATCGCAATCTGTTTTATCTGGATATGCTGACAATGTGCCGCATATTTAGTGAATTGTGTAGATGTGGCTCTGAAACACTTGACTAAACTTGATTAAAGTTATTCTTAGTTGAAAATTTATATATTTATAATAATTTTATACCACCATTGCTTAATAATAATATCATTAATGGTTGTTACGTATATAATTAGTGAAGAAATGGAAATCTCTGAAAGTTTTCTATAAAGTAATTGTTTGGCAATGGTGACAGTAATATATCTGAATTTTAATGAAGTAGCTTAACTTATTTAGCTGCAAATACAAAAGCAGAATAGATACAGAACCGAAAGCAATCTTTTCATTCTAAATTTACTAGATCCCCAGCTGAACGGGACCACTTTGTGAACGCCCAACGGTAAAGTCTCAATTGTGAGCACTCTCGTCTATATAGTGAATATCAATGATCGTAGCACTCAGCCGGCAGCCGCCATTTTCCATCAGGTGGATGGCGGGTGACGTTGCCCATGTTTCCATAAAAACTGTAACAAAGTATGACACGATTTAATGGCCGTGGAAGGCCTGTAACGAAGTTACCAGCCAGTTGTGACCTCCTCTCGTCCCGGGTATCGCGTATATTCGTGCACACATCTACTACGCGTACCAACTGCCATCAATTACAATTTGGTTTGGAGCACTTTATCATAATGTACATATTATGTACATAGTGCATATTTTATCATTTATGATGCATCGTTTTAGAGGGAAGCCGTAAAACTGTTTAGAGTTTGGTGATGTATCATGCAGCTCTTGAGCGAAATAATATATTAAACCAATCGTAAAAACATTCATAGAGTATAAATATAATAATAAACGGCAAACAGTTGAAGCACTCAAAGCGGAGCTTGCCTAGGTGTTCTTAATTGTTTATTACTTGGAAGGGTGACCACTAGTGCATTTAATACTGAGCGCTTCCGTGCTTAGGAAGCCATCGTTCCCGGTTGTTGTCTTAGAATAGCAGATGTCATGATAGCAGGTATTTTTGGCTAAATTGCAGTAAATACTATAGAATATCAGTTTTACATATTGTGTATTTCATAATCCTTTAATAATAACATGTTTCGTTTCTTTGCCACGTAAAAACAGACATTACAATTATACGAGAGGAGCAATTATAGTCATATGGAGGATTCAAACCCGCGCCATACACCCCTACAGCCGGGGTATGTTCTGACCGACTGAGCTAACATGACTATGACCTATAACCCTATTTTTTTCTTTCGTTCTACAACCATCGTATGAGGATGGAGCGACACCTATAGTTCAACTTATGTTGTACTATAAACAAGACTAATTTTGCAATTAGTTTAAAACTTGTTAATGAGGATAAGGAATGAATTAGACACGTTTGCTTGGTAGAAACAGTTGATTTTAAAATGTGCTACGAAAATATTATTATTTTCGTAATGATAATATAGATATAATCGTAAATCATTAATGATAATGACATCAGAAGCTTTAATAATTTCATACACCTCAGTTATAAGTAACCTTATAATTATATATCTAATTGATTAGATTTTTATTTATCGTCATTTACCGGCTTTCCTGTGAAAATTTCACTTTATACATAAAATTAAATAGTTTCGTCGTCGTGGAGGCCGTCGATATTGAGAACTGTTGGACTTAAGTGACACCTGCCTACAGACATGCTAAGTTACTATAAAATTAGTAGAAAGCAAAGGCCTCTAACTGTGGGCCTTATAAGTAAGCTCAAAGTCTCACAACGAGCTATGGAGAGGGCTATGCTCGGTGTTTCTCTACGAGATCGAATCAGGAATGAGGAGATCCGTAGACGAACGAAAGTTACCGACATAGCCCGGCGGATTAGCGAGTTGAAGTGGCAATGGGCAGGGCACATAGCACGCAGAACTGATGGTCGATGGGGCCGAAAGGTTCTCGAATGGAGGCCACAAACAAGCAAGCGCAGCGTCGGAAGATCACCTACAAGTTGGACGGACGACGTTATTAAGGTCGCAGGAAGACGCTGGATGCAGGCCGCTACCAACCGTTCTATTTGGAAATCTATGGCGGAGGCCTATATTCAGCAGTGGACTTCTTGCGGCTGAAATGATGATGAAAGGCATTCAAATTATTATCTAAATCTATTTGTTACAACGCTACGATAACAGTCATCAGAAACGGCGGAGGGCCTCTTTCACGACCTTTATGTAAGGTATCGAGTAGGCTAATTGTCAGTTTAATTCACAAGTAACCGTGCATATGAATTTCATAAAGGCTGAATAGTACTAACCCACAGTTAAAGTGACCACTAACTTACTTCTTGGCTCATCTGGCTATAATTTTTAAAGTTTTGAAAATAAGTTTGGTATTGCAAATGCAAACTCCATATAGGGTAAAAACTTCTTGATTAAAAATAATTTTCGCCGTATGAATGAGTGACGTAGTGGACAGATTTTGAACGGATATTGAATTTACTTCGAAGATCCTTCAAGTAACCATCGAGTTGTTATTCAGAAGTCAGTTTTCTATAGTGAAACTGAAAAACCATAAGTGTAACTTTAGTAGCCGAGAAACTTTAACCAGGCAGTTAATAATTGAAACTTTACTTGAAGATCATGAAAGAGGCCCTAAGTGTAAGCCGAACTCGTACGCCAGGAGTACCGTACAATCTCGCAATATAGTAGTTATCGATATCTACTGTATTGTGCTGGTAGGAAATGTAAAGGTTTAGATAGCAACATAGTGATTATATATCATTTTCTTAGAAAGCACAGCTTAGAATAAAAGTTTGCTTTAGCTTTCATAGGCAATATTTGATAGAACATATTATATTCCAGCAAGGATTGGCTCTCTTTAAAATATGAACGGAATATTAAGTCTTGTTATATACCTTCAAACGTTTGTGGTATACATTTCGTTAAGCTGTTGGGTAGATGCGTCGATACAGACCGCGAAGGCACGCCCCTCCACAGTCAATTATTGATGCGTATTTGTAGGAGGCCTTGTTTGTACACCTCGTCTTATGCCCAATTTAATCACTAATATGTGGTTAAATTAATACGCGGAAAACTTTCCAATATAAACCATTAAAATGCTATCATAGGACGTCAAACCTAGTAGGAGACTATACAATATACATTTGTTGGATTCCTGTTATGGAAAAAAGAAAACTCCTTGGTTTGACTTTTTTATAAGGAATGTGATTGTAGCTGTGGATATACAATGAATATGCAGCTGTGGCAAAGTGGCCATATTTGTTTTTAGTTTCTGGAGCTTGAATTAGATATTTTCCTTTACTACAGCCGTCTAACTCTACCCGTGGGTATCGTAAGAAGCGCCTATCGGTAACACACCAGAAGGTAGGCAGCAGCGTTTGCGAATCGCAGTGTGAGGTATCGGGTCTCACACTGCGATTCCCAAAACGCCTGTCAAGCGTGGGGATAATGGCAAACCCCCCGATAATGGGGGAGGCTGTGTTCAGCAGTGGACAATCCGGCAGATACATTACAGTCGTCTGTCTGATGTCATATTTCATAAATGTCAATACCATAGCAACTTTAGAAAACTGGAACATCATTGGCCGCCTTTGGTGACAAAGGTCTATCATAATTTGTTGGTCAAAGCGATTAAAGTTATTATTGTGTATATTCTAGTTAGGTCAAATTGGCCCTTACGATACGATACGATACGATACGATAACTCTTTATTGACACCAAAGAACAGGAGATTACAAAGAAAAAATAACAATAGTAAGGTACAACGGGCGGTCTTATCGCTAAAAGCGATCTCTTCCAAACAACCTTTGGATGGACAGAGAATAATTTTTTTGAGCAGGGAGGGTGGTGCATGTCTCGAATACATAAACAAGTACATAATATAAATGATGGTGTAAATGCTAATGTTACTGTAAAATAATATAATGTAAAATACGATCGCTTGGGTACGCGGTACGAGTTGCAACTACACTCAACATAAGGAGGGCGCACACACGTGTGTGTGAGGTCTGTACGATTCACAAACCTTAGTTTGTGAATCGTAGCACTACTCTTTAGAAATATCTTATATTCCCACAATTGCTACATGCAAACATCTCCAAATTAATCAAGGTACTACATACTTGCACTCACTGTGATAGCTCTATAGTAATAATACCACAGTGGTACAAACCACTAATACATTTTGTTTTATTAATGATAAGCTAGCTTTTGACCACTATTTCACCTGATAGTAAGTGCTGATGCGGTCCAATGTATGGTTTAGGCTAACCTAGAATTACTGGCTCTGTAGTAAAGGTTCTCGGAATATACTGTTAGGTGCTTGGCAACAGATTTATTACTTGAGGGCGGTCGCTAGGCAGGCGGGCATTTGCAAAATGCCCTATCACCATGAAAAAATGCTTTATACTTTACTAGCGGCCCACTTCGGCTTCCCACGGGTATAAAATATATAGCCTATGTCATTCACAAAAAAAATGATTAAAATTGATCCAGTAGTTTTGATTCATTCATTACTGCATGCCCGTGGCCCGCACGCGTTAAATTTAGAGTAAAACAATTCTTCTTTCCCTAAACCATGAAGTTTTCCTGCTATCTTAGGAAAATCTGAATTCATACACTACGTGTTTACTTATTTACTCTTTACATTTTTACACTACTACACGCTCCCGCCGCCGCCCGGGCCGGCCGGAACCGCCGCAAACGATACGTCCCGCAATTTTTAAATCTGTACTATCTACGAAAACAATATAATAAGTATTTAAATTATATGCTGTAAAGGGCCATATAAATCTATATTAAATCAACAATGTATTTAAAGTATTTAATTAGATAAGGATTAATGCTGTATTGGTTAAAATCGATTCGAAAATTAGCCTTTATTAGTCGTAAAAAGTAAATGACAAAAAAAAAATTGTGGGATATCCATAAGAGAGTACATTATTTTGATAAATCTCGTAAGGTTCAGCCTGCGTTTGCAATGTAAGCGGAAAAAATGAAATTATTTACGACATCACATTAGAAACCTCAAAAATAACAGTATTTCTCCACTATTTAATGGATATTATTATACATATAAACCTTCCTCTTGAATCACTCTATCTATTAAAAGAGCATTAAAATCCGTTGCGTAGTTTAAACGATTTAAGCATACATAGGGATATAGGGACAGAGAAAGCGACTTTGTTTTACACTATGTAGTGATGATAGTGATAGTGATATTCTGGGTGATATGGTATGAATACGGAGGAGTGAGAAAGCATGATACGAGTATAAGGTGCTTTCGTATTCTAGACACCATGTACTCGAAGGATGGTGCATTGAACCACTAGGCATAATGATATTTTACATATTAACCTTGTGCATGCTAATCATTTTGTCCTGATAATAACATTATTCTAAAGTCATAATCGATTATTACAATGGGAGGTCTACGACGCTCTTATGAAATTCACTCACAATTGGAAAATTGTAATATACGAATATTGTACATTATATACGGCGTTCAACATTCATTCTTCTTTACAAATAGTTTATAATTGATACGGTATTTGTTAAAATTAAGAATATTATATAAACATAAGTACAGTGATGGTAGCTTGGCAAAGGTGGAACTGTCCATGCATTTTATCGTTTATATAATCACAAACCTATACGGTTTGGACTTTGGGAGGCTTTCTTAATCAAACTTTCAGTAATTCTAGGTTACGCCTGTTATAACACCTTCGACCACATTTTTAGAAATAATACTGTGCACGACTGTGCCAAACTTTTTGATAATTTTGTAATTTTGCATTCTTTTTTATTATTGTCATTTTGATTTATGGTTGCTTAGTAGCGTTACAAAAATATGTGTGTAAAATATTGGATAAAAAAACTATTTTACCTTTAGAAAAGCTAAAAATTATATATATATTTTTAATTTAACTAAACAACCAGAAAACAAAATGACAATCATAAAAAATACCACAAAATTATCAAGAAGTTTGGCACAGTCGTGCACAATTATTACATATCCTATTATTTAGCTGATTTAGTTCGCGATCTTCCCAATCAACCTTAAAAATTAAAGAAGTATAATCTGCGAATAAAATTATATCGCAGAAATATTTGAACATGTCAAACAAGCATTAATATACCCCATAAAAGGTCTTAAAATAAATCATTGCCTTGTAGAAGTCTCATTTTTACCAGAGACCTATTATTCACCTATTATACAATAAAATCTTCAACAACAACAATATGCTTTAAAAACGCCAACAAACTTTGGTGTTAAGCGTGATAAAATCGCTATTAACCTCACTACGCCGCGCCGTACCAACCGGCGGCGTTTAACCACCGACGGTAAAAGGCGGCAATAACTCGCCTCCTGCGGTTTCAGTCCAGAATTAACTACTTCGGATATACCCCCTTACTCCCTTCTCTGCCTCCGACCCACACCCTCCCTCTGGCCGGAGGCGCTCCATTCATTCCACCTCTTCATTTCCTTATTTAACAGATATCTCGGATGATAACGCATACCAATTTTAAGAACAGCCTTTATATAAGGAGGAAACCATAGCAATGCTATCTGTAGCATCTCGCCGTAATATTAGCGGCTTGTTCTCTGCATTAGGTACAAGCGCGGCGCGGTGGGCGCGGTGGTGGCTCGGTTGCGGTTTCTCGGTACGACGTAGCCCTTAGAGAGGGTTACCTTACAGTGTATCTGTTTCCGACGTCAGGTATAAGCACTTTTGATGTTTAAGACCCTTTTTGTCATCGTTTTGTGATCTATCGAAGTTAATGTAAAAACAGTCAATTACTAAAACGTGCTAACTGAATTCGCCAACATTTATTTATTTTTTATGATAAGCACGGCAGCTACCGCTGTAAATATAATAATAACATATATCTACGAACAAATGATTCCTCATATTTTACCCGGATTTGTACACTAAATAATAGGACCTTGTACATTAAACGTAATATGTTACAAATTATTTAAAAATTGCTTCTATATCCATTTTTAATAATTTATGCCATTTTATTTTATACATGTTTTAATTATTTCATACCTGTCATATATATCGATCAATCGTTGCATACATAACTTTATTAGATGTCGTTTACTCTGTACTAATTATAACTGGTAGTGTCGTTCTTATGTAATAAATAAAATAAATAAATGGTTATGAACGAAGAACAAATAATTAATAATTTCTTACACACCATCCGGTTCTTAACAGAGAATATACTTTCCTTATACATAACTTTGTAATGTACGTGGACGCACTTAACCGCTTTATATTATTCCGCCGCTAAACTAATCCAACGGCTCATTAGTTCATTTATATAAACGACAACGTGCAGTCGTTAGTTATTTCGAGCATTAAATTCTCAAATTTTATGAGTTTAATTAAATCACGGCAGTATTATAGCATTATGTTTTAAGCGCATTACGAGCCGCCATTCTATGGGTTTAAGCAACACAAAAACCGGCAAGTTTATGAGATTTTTTGCACAAAAAATACAGTTTCTCTTTTGTGTGTATCTTTTTATTAAAACTGGAGAGCGGGGCACGGGTCAAGGAGTTATTCAGTATCGCAAGTGAATATTCCTACCTCGCTAAAGAAATAATGTTATATACGTTATACGCTTACCTACGTGCGTCGTTGGTTTGTAGAGTTTGTTCAGGCGCGACGACATATTTTAGACTTGTGTTTATACAAAGTCCCAATTTATAACTCTGAAAACGGACTGAGACTAAACCCCATTACCAGCTTTGGTTGTAGTAACTCGTAGTACACTCCGGCGCGGCAAGTTCGGGAGAGCTCTCGAAGCGACACTCTGAAACGTAAAATCAAATTACCGATTCGGAGCGGGAATATCGGGATTATTACTCTGGATATTAGTTTTGCATATCCGAAACTTGGTCGGTGCAGTTAGCGCTCCAGCCGTTTCTATTATTATGCAGATCTCGAGAACGATGGTGCTTGTGTGCCGGCCGCGCCGCTGAGGCGAGTGAAAGCCCTACGAGGCCCTCGGAGGCCCTTCAAGGCCCTCTACTGAGCCCTACTCGTCGCTCGATGGCCCTGCTCCTCGATCGAGAGCTACTCGAACAATATTGGAAGGCGATACCTTTCATATTCAAATAAGCCTTCCGAGTAGAGTTTCTCTTTCGAGCGTCGAAGCTTTTTATGAGGTAATTGTTTGGCTTTTGTGAAGGATTTAACATAGAAATACTTAAAGAGTTACTTATGTTGAATATTAAGGTTCTTAATATTATTTCATATTTACTATTTAGCAATATCCGTAAACCATCTTACTATTCATATATACTATTGAAATAGAGTTTTAATTCTTTTCATTGCGTTGGCATATTTTGACTACTGCAGGTAGTATTAGGTACTTACCTTAGTTTCTTGATAAAAAATATTTACCTTTTATAAACACGAAATGGAGTAAAATGGAGTAAAAGTTTTCACCGAGGTTTGATACAAACCGGCCCTCGGTATAATTAAACAACATTTTGCTTACCTGCGAGGTTTGCGGTGAGTTTAGCGACTCCTCACACGTTACGTGGAAACTTCTTGGTAGTTAAACTCCGTTGATGTTTGCAGAGGCTGTATATATACCACGTCGACAGAAGCTCCTCAAGCAACTTGGATTGCCGCGTGCCACATGAGAGCTTGTGTAAACAGTGCTCAGACACTCAATTAGTTAAATATTTCCACAGATTTAAGGAACTCCTTAATTTAATTCAAATTCAAATTAATAATAGTTAATAATTACGAGTAGCTTATTTTATTAATGAAACAAAATATCAATAAGTAATAAGTTTAGTTAGGCATAAATCGTTTATGTACTGTTTCATTTTGAATTTATTTTTTTCCTTTTTTAATTAAACGTCATTACGATATACATGTCACCGTTTTATTGTACTAACCGTTAGTTTATAATAAATTTAGTTAGTTTATAAACTGTCGATAGATTGTGAATGGAAACTAAAATTTACAATCTAACGTTTAAATTTTCGTAAGATTATAAACTGACCATGTCCAGCCGTCAAATTGTAATAGTAAATATTTATAATATGGATCAACAACAATTTACCATAGATCTACGAAAGCGTGGCCATAAGCAAAATACGTAGGTACAGATTTTTAATGTATTATTTTTTGGCTTATGTTTAACATGCCACCAAATATAACAGAGTAACATATAACAGACAAAAATAGTAAATGATGACCAAAATGAAACCCGCATTTTAATGTAATCTTATAACCAAAGTTTTAACATCTCGCTATCCTATTTAAGAAAAATTGCTCAAACTAAATCTTTGTTAACCCAAAAGTAGTAAATGATCACCAAAATTAAATTCTTGTGGCGCTGTTGTAGTAACAAGTAACCTAACGCTCCTCCTCGCTTCGCTCGTCGTCGCACCTAAATATGACTTTGCCCTAGACTAAATGATATTTAACCCCTCGCTAAAATATAGTGATCATTTACTACATTTGGTGTCCGATTAAAATTTTTGGTAAAAGAACTAAGGGTATCAAAGCATTTTATGGTGGTCATTATTTTAAATCCCTTAGTTTTTTAATGTACAAACTCGAAATGAATATGTTTTTTTTTGTCTGACTATTATTTTTGTTCTTAACTCTATGAAATGAACTCATGGCACCTATAACGGCGACCAATCAGAGGACGGTTCACAATTTCGCGGGCGATTATAGATCGTTAGATTATAAACTGCCAGCTAGACATGGTCAGTTTATAATCTTACGAAACTGTAAACGTTAGATTGTAAATTTTAATGTTCGTTCACAATCTATCGACAGTTTATATTCTCACTAGATTTTTTATAAACTAACGTATCGTACACTTATCGGTGACATATATATAAAGATAATAATTAAGTGAAATATTATTTTCCCATCTTTATTGCAATTCCACAGGCAAACGTTTTATTTTATAATGGGCTAACTTTTGCAATCGTACGGTTCCCAAATTTATCAGCGGTTTTTGTCACTGTAAAGCTAACAGCTGTTTTAGCTTAGTCCTGATTAATTTATCTTTATTCCTAAAAGTGTTGTTACTCAATTGACAAAATCGTTGCTTAGGGATTCTGAGGTCCTAGGTTCGATCGCCGGGTCGGATAGATAGTGGCAATTTTTCAATAAATTGTCAGAAGCAGTCCAGATTGTCAAACTGTACCCGACAGATGTACTACGACTACTATTACAATCATGATAGGTTCGCCCACCGCTGAACAAAACCCTTATCTTTTATGGGGGTTTGCCATTATCTCCATGCTTGGTATGCGACTTGGTGATCGCAGTGTAGGATATCAGTTTTTCAGAAGGCGCTGCTGCTCACTTCATTTCTTACGACTCCTACAGGAAGATATAGGAGGTTGGAGTTCTACCCCCCCACGGGGAATGATAGTAAACTCGCCCCTATTACATGGGATGAAAAATATGTTGTGGACAATATATGGTGGTGTAGATATTTCTGCCTACTCCTTTAGGGATACTTATAGGCTTGATGTTAGCTAACTTAATGATGTTTTTTTCTATTAATTAACACTCCGTCACACGCGCAGGCACAAGTGTGACCCAATAACATATATTTGCGTGTTATTTAAAAAGATACCCAGAAAGCCATGTCTTAGCTGTCCCTCCTGAAATACATGTCAGTGCCGCAGCAGTAACGACCACGCACGGGTTTGTTTTTTATCAACACTACAGACATACTGGCACTCTATATTTCTCACGTTTTGAATGAAACAACGATCATGCAAGAAAAACAGCATTACTAGCAGGGTTAGAAAAAAATCAAGATTACTTACAAAAAATAAAAAAAATCATTGATTATTTCACATAAAATCGCGATTTTTTTGCTTTAGCCTTTAAAATCTTCTGAAAATCTAAATTAATGAATGCATTTCCCGGGCTTTGTTTTGTTTGACACTTGAGTTTGATTCGGATTATTCGGGAGAAACGCAAGTTTTGATCAATAAATAGTAAAAAATTGCCTGTTGGAAGACAGAAAGATGCCATCTGGCAGTTATTTTACAAAAAAGCATTACTACAAAAACTTGGTGTAGAGCCATCTGTAAGATTAAGGGTAAAAAAGAACTTCAACGATTTGTGGAGGATATGAAAAAAAAAGGTGTCAAAATTAATGGTGGTAAGTATAATTAATAAATTTTACTAATACTTATTTTATAAATGACTGAATTTTTAGCTTATTTACTAGATCCAACTCACGCCACAAACCGACTAACAGAAGACTAGGAAGCGAGGATTCAATATGAGGGGAGGTTTACTACCCACTCACAATTAAATTAAAGTCCAAATCGCATCAATTAAATTAGAGATGTTTAGTGAGGAAATTTTACAAAATGCTATATCATTGAAATGGTGGCAGTCCCAAAAAAAATGTTTTTTATGAAGATACGCAGGAAAGAAATATACACCATTTGAGACAGTCATTTGGGGCTATTGCATCCTCAGCATCAATGGAAAGAGCCTTTTCTGAGTATTATAATTCTAATACAAATTGATTTTGAATAAACATTGTTGTGTATGTACATAAAAAAATAACAATAAATACAATAATGCATGATCGCTTTACATTCACTAACAATCAGGGTTGGCATGATTAAATCACATCGATTTAATCATGTGATTTTTTCAATAAAAAACATTGATTTAATCAAATTGTTTTATTAATTCTTTACTATTTGCAACAAAATAAAAAAAGTAATATTTTTAAATAACCAATACTTATATATAACTATTGGATATTTAAAAACATTTTTATAAAATGACTTTTATAGAAAAAAATATAACTATTTGTTATTTAAATGGTTTTATATAACTATTGGTTATTTAAAAGTATTTGTTTTAATATGTTTGGTCTTTAAACTTTTTGTACATTTTGTATTGTGTGTACTGGTTGTTGATCCATTAAATAATATAAAAATACTTTCTTGGTCTCGGCTAACAGCGTAAGTCGACGCTGATGTTGAATACACCAGAACATTTATTCATATATTTAAGTAGTATTCATTTTATAAAAAGGCACTATGGAGCTCTGAAGTTTTTTATATTTTGTGACAGTAAAAGTAATGAAAGTAATGGAAACCAAGAAGAGAAAAGGAAAGTAAATTTTTTCCGCATCTAGGTTGTCTAAGCGTTGTCAAAAATACTTGGAAATGGTCTTGGTCACCAACATAAGACATAAGGTTACCTTTATCCAGTTATACATCTGCCAAGCTACAACTATTTGCTTTGTTCTGTCATAATGTCATAAAGGACAGAGAAGCCACTGATACATAACATTAAACAACGAATGTTTACATTGGCGAACGCAATGCAGTCCCGCGCAGATCACTATCGTATACTTGTAGGCCTTTAGGCCTGTCTAATACTCCTGTTAACACTTTATAGAATGAGCATAAATCGCTTGGCCCGCGCGGGCTATGAAGTAGTAAGTTCAGTTAAATTATGTGTTGTCATTATAAGTCTGTCACATTGCTTTATGAATACTAATATATTGGGGAGACAAAGGGTAATCTAAATAATGGTAAATAGTTAAGATGATATAGTGTCCGTTCTTAGGACCATGTCGCATTAATATTCAAGTCCGTTGCAACCTGCGCGCTGCATAATAATGTAAGCTCAGTTTGTTGCATCCCTGTCTAGTGTAGGTTACCTACCTACAGAGTTGAATGTACGTCCCTACATTACCTCCGGCTCTGCGGCTCTTACACTCGGTGTATATTCTGGTCCGATCCAATGAAGAGACCACATGGTATCAGTTATTTACAATTATTGTTTTTACGTTTTGATCCCACTTATTTGTATTTAAAGTGGGGTTCGTGATTTTAATTATTTTACCACACAGTTTATTTCCACTAACTGCTTAACACTACTTTTTAGGGTTTCGCACCGAAAGGGAAAAATGGGACCCTATTACTGAGACTTCGCTGTCCGTCCATCTGTCACCAGGCTGTATCCCAAGAACGGTGATAGCTAGACAGTTGAAATTTTCACAGATGATGTATTTCTATTGCCGCTATAACAAAAGATATTAAAAATAAAATAAATATTTATATTTATTTTCCCATATAACAAACTTGATTTTTTAACCGTTTCTTGCTCGATACTAATAAGGTAGACGCTTTAATTATTCACAGAATATTTAGTTTTATGTTCTCTTTAAATATAATTAAAATAAAATAAATAATTAAGGGGGCCCATACAATAAAAGAGGTTTTTGCCGTACCTACCCAGCTCAATCGGACACTGCGAAAAGTGTCTATAACTTGCAAGATTAGGTTACATAAATGGTACGGAACCCTTCGTGCGCGAGTCCCACTCTCACTTGGCCGGTTTTTATTACTTACTTGCTAACCGTAAAGCACTATAAATTTAACATTTCCCACATTTTTTATGACTATATTATGACACAAATTTTCAAAGTACGTTGAAGGTAAAAGTTTTAAGAAGCCAGACTAACTTTTTTACCTTTACCTTTACTTTCGCCGTTTTCGTTCTCCTGGGAATGTCTTGGTATACCCAACACATCAACCCACACCTGACCTCAGGCACAGAATAGCTACATTCTCGATACAGCTAAAGGCACATAAAGTATAATAGCACTGAAGGAGCACGGCTGATACACCAAGCTGGAGTTAAGGGGCCGTTCAATTAAGGTGGAACGCTGATGTTTATGGCGGGAAATTTAATATTTAAATATCATTTCAGTTTTGCTGTGGGTTATTTAACTATTGTAGCTGATAATATATACGCGAGATTCGGAGAATATGCGCTACGGTGTTTAATATATTTTTTAAACTTAGGTATTGCATTCGTTACTTTGGTTACGAGACAACGTAATTTTATACGGTCTTGTTTCGAGGTAGTTTATGAAATAATGTGCGTGATATTCAACAACCTTTCATAATAACACAAGCAATATTATTGTAAGCTAACGAATACTATCATCATGTAGAACTGTTAACAAACCTAGCTACTAGCGTAATTAAACTGTTAATATTTGGAATTGACCGCCACAGACGTGAGTTTGAAGTGTACTAAAACGTGTTTGTCTAATTCTAATAGGTGAGTTGACGCTGCCTTGGTGGACGAGTGGTATAAACCGTGGCTTTGTTATCTCAAGGTCCTTAGTTGGGCCCCGGGGCAAACATTCATAAAGTTATATATATTAGGAAAAACACATTTTTATACGCTATCTGGTAAAAGGGAACGTGTCGGGTAGATTGTAGATAGATAGAAGGTAGATTGCGGCATTAAGCTCGCTACCCATTACAAGGGACTAAAACATGTTTTGTTTTGTCATGCCTTTGTTGTATACACTGAGAAAAATCTAAAGTCAAAAGCGTCCTAATGACGGCCAATTTATATGGTATGAAGGCAAAAAACCGACCAAACGTAAATACGTACAAAAACGCCTTCCAACTAGAAGGCGTTAAACGAGGTCAGTGAAGGCGAATGTTTCTTTTCGTCTTCATTTAAGGTGTATTTTGTGGTCTCTCTTAAATATTGACTTTTCGAAGAGGCTGATTAAGTCGTACGTTATAGTGATAATCACCGTATATTAACCGCCGTAAAAGTAAGGTATATTTTATGGTCAATACTGCAATTATTATCGTATAACAAGTTCAATCCTGAAAATAATTTACGGAAGGCGTTTTTTGACGGTTTTGTTTATTATAAAACATGGTAAATTTTTATTGATTGGTGAAAATCATCTTAAGACTTGTGAATTCACCTTGCGTAGTACAATTCAGCGGTAAAAGGTCAAATTTGATTGCTCCAAAGTAGTTTTTCTCAGTGTACAGGTCTTTATTATGTTAGATCCCGAGTCTGTGTACGGTATGCACGGTATAAATAATTTAATGAAATAAACAACACTACAGATGGCACCACCGCTCTACAGACTGAGCAGTCGCACTCTAATATTTACATAAGCTGCATTCGTGTATCAACCTCAGGATTGCTTTTAGTTTGCACTTGGAACAAATTAAATTTAGAATTTTCTCTTTTTAATAATAAAACATTGTTGGTGTACCCTTTTTTTATTCGTCTTTTATTTCGTCACATTCGGACTGTTTTCTTCACCATGTACCAAAATTTGTTTAAGGGAATGTGTTCGGACCGGATCTAGAGTCCTGATGCTGTAACAATTTCGTTTTAATGCCTCAAAAATCAATTCGATGCTTCTTTGTTTGCATTCAATTGAATGGTGTACATAATATTATACGTTGGGCGCTATTGGGATAGTTGAACAAGAACTCAAATCTCCCTTTATGGTTCACTGATTCACTTTTCTTTTATTCAGGGTCTAAATAACTCGTCTACCTAAATAAAATACGGCCGGCCGTTACAGAGGTGAGTGATGGCTGTAATAAAAGTCGCATAATATATAAAATTGAAAGCTTTTAAGTACTCTATAAAGAACCCATTCAAAACATTTTTATCCTACGAGTTTATTAATGAGTGCAAATCGGCCACAATATTGACTGAGACAATCGTGCTGTTAGTGCAATATACCACGAGTATATATATCTTTGCGTTTGGTACATAGACAAGTAAGCACCTATAAAATATTCTTCGTCATATTTTCACGAATGTTGATGCCATGTCCATATTAGAAAGAAAACATTATTTTGTGTTAAGAAATGCGTACTTATTTGTGCTACAATATCATAATAGTTCAAGCTTTAAAGTCACTATCGAACTTCTCTCTTTCGAGCATTTTGTTTAATGTACTAATTTAAGAAAAAAATTAACAAATTTGCTACATCGTGAATCAGTGATGTCTCAGTGGCATTGGCTATGGTCTCCCGCGCAGCAGGTTCATGGTTCGAATCCTGCCCAGAGCTTGAGCTTCACCGCATGGTGGAAGGGCATTTTGCGAATGCCCGCCTGGCTAGCGACCACCCTCAAGTAGAAAATCTGTCGCCAAGCACCTAACAGTGTGTTCCGGCAACAGTCCTTGAGAGCCAGTAAAATTACAGGCACATGAGACCTAACAACTGTATGTCTCAGTGTGACGGGCGCAGTGCAATTCGTCGTAGACGAAATGCGTCTGTTATAGGCAGAGGTTAGTCCACTTAACATCAGGTGGGGCTCGGGATAGTTCCGTCACAATAACATAAAAAATAAAATATAAGTACTTAACAAACTTTATTTACTCATGAAATGTAAACGTTAATGTATGAATCAAGATTTTTTCTGTTATAACTTTCCAATAACGATTCCAATATTATCTGTATAATTACTTAAGTTTCAGTAGAATTTACCCAAACTGTAGATAGAGGGCGCACCGCCGCGAGACAATAGGTAAAGTTAAACAGAGGCTACGTATAACGCTGTAATTAACATTTAGTAAACACTTCCACGGAGATTACACTCAATTCTCGTTATATCTCAACGTCGGAGCAACTTACCATTCATCTCGCAGCCTGGAGGGCGTTTTGTCTTGTGCTAGAGGGATGTACACCTATCCGGTAACCGGACTTTTCCGGATCTCCCGTGAGGAAAACCCTTATTTTGGAAACGCGTTATGTCAAACTTTGTTGCTCGTTAACGCATGGTAGTGGCATCTGGGTCATTTTCACTATTGTGCATCTTTTAGTAAAGGCGGCTTGGGAGCTATGTTTGTTGAGGAAACTCCTAATCTTTGTGTAATCACAACCAACAACAATAACATCATACAACGATATTTGTCTTAATACACTCGAGAGCAATGAATCCGGGTCACTTAAAGAATCCTAAAAATCTCGGAAACTAAAAATGCTAGGTTAATGCAATAAATTGTATTTAATAGACAATGTAATACTCCTTAAATGAAGGTATTAAAACTTCTTAGTTATTGTAAAGTTATATCATAAAAAAATCAAATTTGAAAAAGGGCCACTTTCGAAGATGGAACTACGAAATTACAGCATTTGGTTTTGCTTTTGTTTGTAATCTGTCATTTATGTGGGTACATAAACCATGTTGATAGTGCTCTATATTCATTATTCAAGCTGAAATTATGTCGCTTACGCCTGAAGAATGCACCAGAATACTTACAATGCTGGAAACCGGCCGGAGTCAGCGCGATACAGCCAGGACTGTCGGTGTGTCGCTGTCAACAGTACAAAGAGTTCTCCGACGTTACGAAGAAACTGGATCTAACCTACGCAGACCAGGAACGGGCAGAACCAGGTGTACCACAGCACGAGAAGACCGATACTTGGTGAACACCATGCTTCGAAATCGCTTTCTCACAGGAACTGAACTCACCAATCAGTTTCGACGCCTCGGAGGAAGTAACCCAAGTGCATGGACAGTAAGACGTCGGCTTGCTGAATCTAACTTAAAACCCCTTAGACCTGCAAACGGCCCTAAACTGGAGCGTGGGCATCGTATTTCGAGACTAAGATATGCCCAGAGCCACGTAAATTGGAGTATTGAAGATTGGTCAAAAGTTATGTTCTCCGACGAATCAAAATTTATGCTCTACAAGCACGATGGAAGACACAGAGTGTATCGAAGACCAGGGGAAAGATTCAAAAAAGCATGCATCGAAGAAAAAGTAGCCTACGGTGGTGGGTCTGTACTTGTGTGGGCCGGAATTTCTTCTGAAAGTCGCACAGAGCTGGTGATCATAGAAAACGGCTCTTTAACTAGCGTAAGATATGTGGAAGAAATCCTCAATGATCACGTTGGTCCATTTATGGTCAATTTAGGTGAGGATGCTATATTTATGCATGACAATGCCCGACCTCATACAGGTAGGATTGTGAATGACTACCTTCAAGAGATGAACATTACTCGTATGGAGTGGCCAGCGCGCAGCCCGGATATCAACCCGATCGAGCATGCTTGGGACGAGCTAGGCAGATGCGTAAAACAACGAAACCCTCCCCCAATCACGCTTCGTGAGCTCAAAATTGCTCTCACAGAGGAATGGGAGAATATTCCCCAAAATCGTATAAGGAACTTGGTGTACATCATGCCAAACCGCGTAAACGCAGGAAGCACGAGGAGGCAATACGAAGGATTAAAATTCAAGAAAATCGTAATAAAGTTCAAAAATTTCATGTTTCCTATTTTTGTTTTAAGGAGAGATCAGCAGTTTTTTTCTTTATGTAATTTTGTGTTAATAAAATGTATGGTGACTCATATTTTTTTTACTTTCATTTAAGGAGTATTACATTGTCTATTAAATACAATTTATTGCATTAACCTATCATTTTTAGTTTCCGAGATTTTTAACATTCTTTAAGTGACCCGGATTCATTGCTCTCGAGTGTATTATGTTATTACCGAGGGAGCACGTTATAACGAAGTTCTTCAGAAACATAATTTTGAACGAAAACCATTACTTTATAAAGGACTCCTGATTAGCTGATGGCTCTTTATATTACCAATATTTACAATTTTGAGAAGTAGTATTATTATTATTTTTTATGGGATTTTAGGGCAAATGAGCAGGCGGCTCACCTGGTGGTAAGTGATCACCATCGCCCACGAACATCCGCAACACCAGAGGTATCAAGGATGCGTTGCCGGCCTTTGAGGAGGGAATATGCTCTCTTCTTGAAGGCCCCTAAGTCGTATCCGTTCGGAAATACTGCACCTGGCAGCTGGTTCCACGTTGTGGCAGTGCGAGGTAGAAAATGCCGTGAAAATCGCAAAGTTGTGGACTTCCAGATGTCGACATGAAATTGATGAAACATCATGCTTTATCGGGACGTCCGATGGCGAAATTGAGCTGCAGGTAGTAAATCGAACAGTTACTCAGAACACTCCCCGTGATAGATGCGGTAGAAGATGCAGAGTGATCCAACATCTCTACGTAGTGTTAAAGGGTCGAGCCGGTCGGAGAGAACTTGATCGTCAACGATTCAAATCGCTCTGCGTTGTATGCGGTCAAATGGAAGAAGCTGGTATTGGGGAGCTCCCGCCCAGAGGTGAGAGCAGTACTCCATGTGAGGCCGAACCTGAGCCTTATAAAGTTGCAGGAGATGGGCCGACGTGAAGTAATATAAGTTAATATTGTATGACAAAAGAACAAAAGATTTACCAGGAGCAGGTCTCTTTAGCAAGAGTCCGTCTTGGTTGGAACCACAGCAATGTCAGATATTCGGCCACGAAACAGTAATATGTAAACACTAATGTGTTTAGGCTTGAAGGTACAGTAGTCAAATAAAATACTGGGCGAACGAGATGTAAGAATTAACGTCTCGGTGAGACGAGCGCAGTGCAGTGTCGTGTAGAACGAGGATGGCAATAGCAACTGTACACTGTAATGTACAGATGTGAAGCTTACCATCAGGTAGATGACTTGTACGTCTTCCCACTATATTACATAAAAACAATTAAAGAAACAACACAACCGCTTCAAAAAGAGTTTAGATATGATGGAAAAGCTGCCAATTTGAAATGGTACTGGGCTGGTCACATTTACTGAACCTGACAGGTGTGGGAGATGCCGCCGAGGTTGGCTAGAAAAGGTTGGCATAACGAGTTGAGGGCAACTCTAAAAAGGGGACCACAGGATGAATATATTATCTATATCTAATTAGTAGTTGGTACAGGCATTCGCCCAGCAGTAAGAAATAACAAAATGAAATATAAACTGCATTCCTGGCCATCGAACTTTACAAATTGTTATGTTGTTTTATAGCTGATAGGCTAGCCTTTAACCACTACCTCACCATGACAGTAAGTGATGATTCAGTAGACAAATGTTGTTCAAGCCAACCTATAAATACTGGTACTCAATCACTGGTGTCATAACTAAACACCTAACGCTGTTTCGTTTTTCTACTTAGCAGCTAGGTACATTAGTGGCTACCGATTGTAGGTACTATATCGTTATTTCATAGACACAATAAAGTTTTTTTTTTTTTTATTGCAGAGAGGTTAGCCTTTGACCATAATCTCACCCGATGGTAAGTGATGATGTGGTCTAAGGTGTTAACAGGCTTAATCTAGAATTACTGACTCTAAAGGACAGCTGCTGGAACACACCGTTAGGTGCTTGGCGACAGATTTTCAATTAAAGTATTTATTTACATTATAAAATCAATTCTCCAGTAGTAACCATCACTGTGGAGTTTCGTTGTCTTCCTTCTTTCACCATATAATTGTACTATCATTGAAAGTTAACAGGCATGCAACATTTAGAAAAGCAACATTTAGCTAAAACGGAAACTGATGGCGCACTTGCTTCGAGTAGTATAATTATAGGAAAAACTATTGATACCATGGAACTACCAGTATTGTCTTAGAACAGAAGATAGCATATAGCACTACTGGTAGCGCGAAGCACGATGGAGAAACGATGGCTAAAAATCATTTATCAACTTCGAACCGAAAAGTCTATATCAAAGAACCAAGTTAAGAACGCTGTGACAATGTAATACATTTCAAGTGTTGTATTGTAGCTTAGAAAGTTAGGAATAATCCGTAAGATACATACAACGTCCCATCCCTAAAGCTCGCTTGAAGCCCCGGGCCCGCGACAGGCCTGTGACAGCGTCACAATTACTAACTTGGAGATAAAAGCAGCTTTGAGGCGCAATGACAAGCACAAGGTCACTGCCCTCGCGCTACTTTAAAACTTGGGACGTTCCAAGTCAATTTGTGTCGTGTTCAGATTGTTGAGGGGTTGATAAGAATAGACGATGACGTCGGGGCGCGGAGCGATGCGGGCTGCTCAGGTACCGACCCAACGGACGATCGCTTGGCTTTCATCAGCGAAATTATTCAGTAGTTCACGATAAGTTTACTCGTTAATTCTGAAAGGTGTCGTTTAGATCAAAAGGGAGAGATTACATAGTACGTTTTTACTCAAAGAGTCGAACCTTAGCGAAACTAGTGGGTACGGCCCCTCTAATGTCCATACTACTGCCCCTGTCCATTACATACCGTACAAAATAGGCAAATAATCTATAAAGAACTGTATCGCGTAGTATTTGGTAGTGGATATAAAAAATATTATATCTTGTAGTCGTAGCTCACTTGTTCGTAATTTCCAGATTCCTTCAATCTAATAGAAAGAGTAGATATTAATACAAACGGAACGACTTCTAACACTGAAAGGTAAGAAATTTCTTGTGTTTCTTGTCGTTACCATTCTGATTCCAAAACACTGACCACAATTTAATATGGTCCGATTTCCACAAGTTATTTCATACTCTTCATTGTTGGAAGTCAGTTCCGATTATATTTTACTCTTTTCCACGCCTAAAATACTGTTCATCATCGACGAGAGCAGCAATAATAATTAAATCATTCAGGATTAATTATTAACTCAACTGATTTTGATGAAATTTAAATGGGACACCGGGAAGGTTACCTTACAAAAAACCCAACAAAAAAATATATAAATTAGTTCATAATTCGCGGAGTCATCGCGTAAAAACCTACAATTGAATTGATAACCTCTTCTTTTTGGAAGTCGGTTAAAATTGGTTATATCCCGGCTGAACTAATGGTCGAGGCATTGGTGGCCATCCAAAACCACTTTCATTTCCAGGAATCTTACCACATAATGCAACAGTTTACGTCGTATGTAGCATTGAAGGGTTGAGGTTCGCCGCACGGTACGAATAGTAAGGTATTTTTCACTTGTCCACTTGGCTAGCGACCACCTGCAGCGACCTTTCTGAAGCGCTCGTAGCGAAGTTTACTTAGCTGTTCTCAACCGATCAGCAAAGTTAAGCAACGTCGCGCGCGGTCATGAGTTGGATGGGTGACCGCTAGTGACATTACTACTGAGCGTTTTCGTGCTTCGGAGGGCACGTTAAGCCGTCGGTCCCGGTTGTTGTCTTAGGATGGCAGTCGTTATAGCATGCAGGTAGGGCACTTTGCGAATGCCCGCCTGGCTAGCTACCACCCTCAAGTAGAAAATCTGTCGCCAAGCACCTGACGGTGTGTTCCGGCAGCTGTCCTTGAGAGCCAGTACTTCTAGGTTAGCCTGAACAACATCTTCGACCACATCATCACTTACCATCAGGTGGGATAGTGGTCAAAGGCTAACCTATCAGGCATAAAAAAAAACCTTAAAATTAGTTAAGCTTTCGCCAAATGCCCTTAGGCATATTTCATCAGGTCAATGATTGACATTAGGTAAGCCGATAGGCTCAGCAATAATAAAAATGTAGCAAACAATATCCGTGTACAATGACGCTTAACAATCTCAATAGCAGATTTCTATATACAATACACAGCTTAGAATATTGTTCTTAAATCTGTAACAAAACGGTGTTAAAAACACAAGCTAATTTGTTGTTGTTTACGAGTACATCAACACAATCTGGGTATAACTGTTCAATCAACTAGCCCTCGTCACCGGCAGACTCGTTTATAAACAACATCGCAAAGCGGCCACTCTCAAAGGGTCTTTAATGTTACCGCCAAGAGCCGCGCCGAGGCGCACCATCAGCTCTAATTAATATTTCAATCCCAAATCTAATACCACTTATAACCATTGAATATTGAAGAGCGTTTTATCTAATTTCGCGGACCCTTTTCTCGCCTCTTTAAAATTTCATCGGAAACTTCCCGGCCGAGGGATGCGGCGCAAATTAATTCTTGTCGTGTTTGTCTTCGGATAGTAACGTGCCGCTCTGTTTACAGTGTCGGAGTGTTTTAGCGAATTCAGTAGTTTCATGTAGCGCGGTCTGTTTGTATAGTACACTCTACCTAGTTAAGGTAATTTGAATTCAAACCGCTAACCGTGCGCGACGACCGGAATTAATTTGCTATTGAGCGTGATATCTACCTATTGTAAGATCGTTCGCTGAATGACTTCATAATTATTTATTAGTTAGGTGGCTCGTTTATCATTTCAAGCAGAACATTATAATTCCATTATGTTGATGCGAATGCACCATTATTTTGGTTACGTTATCGAAAATGCAAGTCAGTTGCACAGTCATTGTATTGCACCGGAAGTGAGTTGAAAGCGGTCCAAGATATCTCGGCTGAGTCGGGACGAGCCGGGCCTATAAACTAGCTGCTTTATTGGATGCCAAATGATGAAATGGAGTGTAATACGACGGTATCGAGGCGACCGGGGTGGTGGCGGACGGATCAATGAGCGGCCCGCTGCGAGCGCAGAAAAACCTTTTATCTCTCATTTATCATTCAGGCGCGGCCCGTCGAGTCAACCCGCTGCGGGCCGCTGCGGGCCCTCCGCCCGCACGCCGCGCCGTATGCCAATCCCGGGAATATCACTAATGGCAGATCAATGTCTTTTTCTTATCCCAGTATTTTATTCTTGCCAACTTATTTCACCTTGTTCTTTTGGAAAGAAATACCCTTAGAATCCGTAACGATTTATCGTATAGTTCCGTCCTCAGTTTAAGACGTATTCTCTTGTAATGTTCTGGTATTAAATCATTATACAATCAGCAAACTGTGCTTTAACACTAAGCACTTAAGTTTAATGACTAGTGTCGGGGTTAATTTGTCACAAGTATAATAACGAGTATTATTTACCCACAGGCAGTGAAATTAATCTGATACAACCTCAAGTAGCTAATTGAGAAATAAAGTTGTTACATTATTACTGATACGTAGGATATATATATATATATTTATACGTCCTACATCACAACAAAATACAAGTCAATATGAGATATGAATATAACAAAAAAAAAAAACTATGCTGTAACTGTACATTCTACGAAGCAGTCAATGTTCGCTTCCACTGTGCGATGACCGCTTCGAAAGAAACACACTTAGTAGTTTGTTAGTGTTCTACTTGCCCATTAAAATCATAGTTACCTAGATCTATTCTCAAACCAAAATCTGTGGCACCATCACCATGAGGCACCAATTTCAAATAGTCAAGGAATTTAATTTACCTTCTAAATCAAAGACAGAAGTCAATTAAAATTCCCGGAAAACTGACTAACCCAATAACACAACATATTGATATGACTAAATCCTATAATTGTTTTACTCGGTAGTATTTAAACTACTCACGTTGCGCTAGGCATGTGGTGGCCCTACGTAATAGGGGACGATACTATTATCTTCGACCAAGTCATCACTTACCATCAGGTGAGATAGTGGTCAAAGACTAATCTATCACGAATAAAAAATAAACTACTAGACGCAGTTGTAGACTCCAAAGTGCTATTGTAAATGTCTGTTAGAAGTTATTGTAACGAAGATTTCGAGATTTATAAGCGACGACGGTTTCGTCACGCCATTACCAACATATGAAAATTATATATATATATATATATGTGTGCATATATACACATAGATATATATTTTGTTTTATTTGTGCATCGATATAGTACATTTTGAAGTGCTCGTAGCGTTGCTTGCTTAGTCATTCTTAAGAAATCAACTAAATTAAGCAATTGCTCTGCGGTCACGACTTGGATGATCGCTAGTGGCATTACTGCTAAGCGTGCACGTGCTTCGGAGGGCATGTTAAGCCGCCAGTCCTGGTTGTTATTTTAGGATGGCAGTCACTATGGCATAGTGGTAGGGTAATTTGCGAATGCCTGCCTGGTTAGCTACCACTTTCCGTGTTCCGGCGACTGGCCTTGAGAGCCAGTAATTCTAGGTTAGCCTGAACAACATCTTTGACTACTGAACATCATGATTTAATATGAGGATAGCGACTACACATTTTTTTTTAATGATTTATGGATACTAGTGATTGTTGTACGAGTAAAGAGAGCTCGATCCGATCCGGGACACACAATGCGTCGGATAAATAACATGTAAACTGTTGCCACAGACAATATATTGTGGCATTAGTCGAGTAATTAATGTATGGTTAGGAAGGCAAATAACTTAGAGAATTATCGTGTCGCGTTCATTGTAGCGAGCAGTTTATTAACGATATCTATTGTTTACTTCCTGTTGCTAAATGTTCTTGTTCAATTTGGTAATTGCAATTGTTTATTTGCGTTACTATTCTGTAACATACATAACTAGCATTCCTTGTATTTGATACCATTGAATGTCTTTAACGCTAGGACTGATTTCATAAAATTTGGTGAAAAGATTATTTGGATATATTATTATTATTTTATAGCACAACGCAAATGATTGTATTCGATTTTTGCGCCTGGATTATTTCTCGATGAATTGTGATTTAACTTAGTTTCATACAGAAGAAACCGCGGCAGAAGCTTATTATGAATACAGAACAACTACTCAGTCTCACGTGGCTGAACCGTAAAGATTTTATTAATGTGAATATTGTCCGCAATCTTCGAAAAAAGGTCCCCGTTCACAGAAAACATTCTTTAAGTTTTACTGTAATTATAATGTTTCACGTAATTCCCTCTAAGATTTTTTTCACGTTACTTTTTTTGTAGAAGTCAACGTCATGTTGATCCAAATACTCTGAACTCACACGTGGTCTTACAATAGTCCTGATTATCACAAGTTATTTAATTTTTCGGAGTTCATTAACCGTTTGGTTCTTTAGAAACATATTTTTTGTGACATTTGCACACAAAGATGATTTTCAGCAATAATTGCAATCTAATAGGTGATTGAACTTCAGAAATGTTTCAGGTTTGAGACCGACATGGACTGAACTGTTTTATTTAAATGGGACCAACCTGAGTGTGTCCAGCAGAAAACAGAGTAATCGGATGATCCAGTAATAAGTTGCGTACCACAATATACGCGTGATTCATACATTTTTAGGAAATCTAAAAAAAAAACAACACATATCTTTGCCATTACAACGTGAACGATTCAATATAATGAGTGCGATGTTCCATGTAGCACAGGGGTACGAAAAACAAGTGTACTACATGTTTCCGTGAGGCTTGCATTTAGTTGTACCGACGAGCGCACGAGGCGCTTACTCAACGCGACGACGACTGCTGCTTACTGAGGACATAAAACTAACGGGTAGCTTGGAAATAAAAACATTTTTCTGGATAACGCATCATAAAACTCGTAGTGAAAGATATTAAATTTTATTATAATCTGTAAAATCAACAAAGAGTGGGAAAATGTTTAAACCATAGACAAAATTAAGTATAAACTGTCGAGTACGGTAATCTGGCAAATTAGGAAAACTATATATATATATATATACAACGTATCGAAGTTTATTATAAAGTTGATGAAACGGACATGTTAAAGAATCTGGCTTATTAGGAAACTTAGCAGTGATCGCCCGACTGCCGTAAGAGAAGTCAAACAACGTGAAAATCACCACAGAGTAAAAAACATTGTAAAATGCGATTAAGATTTGCATACGGAGGCTTTGTTACCAACACAAAATGTAGTGGTGACTCCCTTGGGCGATGCGACGCGTGAACAAAATGCTGGCACTTATTTGGCTCAACAAATAATATTCGTTATCTAATCGGTTAATGCTGCCAGCATGCTGACAACAGGTAGTGGACTAGAGCATTCTTACTACTAGTTGGCCTTCAACGCTCTTTAGTTGCTCAATGCTTTCGTTGTAGCTTCTTATTTAGTTAGAAGTCGGCTACATTTTTTTAATATATTATATTTCATTCTTTTTATTGATGCAGACTGCTTACAAGTTCATTCACTCGCGTAAAATACTGTTCACTAACAAAAGTTGCAATTACCATTCAATCATCCGATACGTAATACGTTTTACAGTTATTGACATCACATGAAAGTCGAGCGTTTAGATACCCGGCGCGAAACCGGAGGACGCAGTTTCGATTCCCAACCGAGAAAAAAATGTTGTGCTCTAATAATTTGAAAATGTAACTACTCAAGTGATTTTCACGAAATTTAAATGGGACCAACTTGGAGGTTACTCTCCCCAACGAAAAAAAATCATGACAACCAGTTTATAAGAAGCATCATATATCAATAATCTCGAAGCAATGGTAGCCAAGCGGTTATAGCTATTTGGACTGAGGTGCCGCGCTTTTTGCGAATGTTCGCCTAGCTAGCTACCACCCATCAAGTAGAAAATCTATCGCAAAGCACCTAACAGTGTGTTCCCGTAGCAGTCTTTGAGAGCCAGTAATATTACAGGCACATGAGACTTAACAACCATATGTCAGGGTGACGGGCGCAGTGCAGTTCGTAACTAGTAATGAAACGCATCTGTTATAGGCAGTAGTTACCGCTTAACATCAGGTGGGCCTCGTGCTTGTTCCACCACAATAACATAAAAAAGCGAAGTAATCACGTAACAAACGTACAGAAAAACATATAGTCAAATTGAATATATTCTCTTTTTTTGGGACATAACCACATCGAATAATGAAGTGAAGTTCAGTTAATAGATTTATATTACTATTAGAAACGTGGTAAAATACTTACCTTAAGAACGTCAACAGTCTAGTGCGGTGCTTTAGTAACCCTCTGGCTATGTTACTTGTACCGTGAGGAAGTGAGTAACTCAAAGGCACGTCTGAGGACAGATCTGGGGTAGTTAGAGAAGGAAAGGGAAGGGAATATATAAAGTGAGGGGTAGTAAAGCGGGCGGAGGTGGCAGGGCTATCAGTAAGTAGCCCCTTGCTTATGTTGCGTTTTGTTTATGTAATTATTCCTTCCTACTTCATGTCGCGCAAAGTAATAGTACTTCCCTCTGGTAAGAGTTAAATTTTAGTAGAAATTTTCAGCATTAATGTTACGTTTTAGTTTATCTCATCTCTCATCAAAAATAAATCGTTTTCAAACAATTTTTAAGTATCACTACCAATTTTCGCTATTGATTTCTGTTACTCAGAAACAAAAGAAACTCAGTTATTGGTTTAATATTGACTGCCACGGAAACACGTATCTATTATAGTTTGTTACATTAATTTTTAATTGTTAAAAGGCTTGCTTTGCTTTATTGTAGCATCAAAATGTCGTGAGTGAATTCCCGATTACTACGTGTTCTACGTAGCACACAGTTTGTAGCAATCGTAACACAGCTATCTGTAGCAGCTCGTAGCATTCTCGTAGTGGGATCAAATTACGCGCCGTTATCGTACCGTAGACAATAACCGTAGGCGGCAGATACACACAAATTGAACGTTTGTCGCGAACAATGTATTTGATATCACTTTGTTTATTGATACGCGAGAGTAATAGCAATTTCATTCCGTAGCTACGGGCAACCAATATGATAAAACGTATCAAATTTATTCAATTTGTGTTTAAGTATCAAAATAAGACATACATATGTAGGTCTACGTCGCGTTTCATTTTATTACTGTTGGTAAGTAGGCTAGCCTTTGACTACAATCTCACCTGGTGGTATGTGATAATGCGGTTCATGGTGGTTGGCTAGAATGGAAACTGGTTCTTAGACATAGCTTCTGGGACACATCAATAGTTGCTTGGCCACAGATTTTCTACTTCAGGATTGATATCGTCATTATCTAGGCTTATACGATGCCTAAATTTTAAAAACATAATTAAGTTGTAAGTTGTGAGCCTCGAAAACTTTATATGAAAATGTTTCGAGGCTCATAATTCTCAAGTTAATGATTTTATTAAAATTTCGGCATCATACAAGCCTTGATAATGACAAGATGAATAGGTATTATGCGTTATTTTGGACCTAAATCCTCAAATAAGGGAGTAATCACCCTACGACGTTTGTATGGAAAACGGGCCGGCCAGTTCACCCTTAATATTAGTAGGTGGGTAGTTAGAAATGCCCTGCTACAAGACTTTAATGTCTACTCCACTGATACAAATACATCGTTTTCTCCAGACCATATCATAGTATAATTTTGGGAACCACCAGCGTTATAAGAAGGCGTAAATAGATTGTGTGGTACTCAGCGGTTATTAAGTTAGAACGTGCGGCGCGTGTGGGCTATATCCTGCCATAGATAGTACATAACGTTATATTAGATTCACGCGAGACGAGCTCCGAACGTCGTGGCGACGTGTTCTCGCCCTGTTTCCTTATTGGTGTGTTCTGTATGATCCAATGTATTATTTATTCGCATACAGTGTTACAACTCGTTGGTCTAGTTCACATACGTATAATTCGGATTTTCTTATGAAAAAACCTTAACAGTTATATAAAACGGAACTACAGCGTGATTGTGATCATCTGAAGACATTGTATTATAAACTCTCATCCACCGAGTGATCATTTATATTAGGTCCGTGATCATTTGTAACATCATTATAAAGCTACTTCTAACGTAAGTGATTCAAAGCAAACTGCTTCAGCGTGTTCGCGACTCATTATATTCACGACAAGTTCGCTCACGTAGGACCACGCGTTATAGACGTAAAGGTGATACTGTTCGCTAGGAGGCTAGTTCTCATACAGTCTCTAAGCCTAATGTAAAGTTAAAGGAATGAGAAACGTTCGGTCAGTCATGCTGACGTTGCTCTTCATGTCGGAGCAAAATTCCATTACGTTACGTATGTCTCATCGTTCTTATATGTCTCGCTTTAGGAATTAATCAATTTATTTTTATATTAAGATTGAGGGTTTTGTGCCGGTTACTTGTTTCGTGAAGCACACGTCCATTATAATAGGCGGAGATTATAATGAGCAAAGTGACCAATTCACATATACAGTCACTATTAACTGGGTAATTACACGAGTGCGTTAAAACGGAATGTTATTTGCGTTGCTCCGAACGCGGCCATTGTCCAGAGTATCGATGGAAATACAATCCGATGTAATGCAAAAATTATGTAATTTATTCGTCCATAACTTTGGCTTTTCAATGAAACATTTATATTTCATTGTGATTTTAATCGATTACGGGAACCGTCATACGATTAATGTAATTCAACGGCGACCATTATTACTAGCATAACCTTATCAAAATATAATATCTGGGTAAATTAAACAATGTATTTAAAGACAGCGCCGTGTAAAGTAGCTTGTATATAATCACCTTAAGGTTCAAAATGCAGCTTATATAACACGCCTGCTTATAACTTCAGACTACAATAACCCGCGTGGTAATTATTGTGTTCCTGTGTTGGATCTTATTGTGTTCCTGTGACAACTCCTCAATGAACCTGGATAAACGTTTTCTATTGTCTGATACAGGAGCAGAAAACGTTTATCAAGTGACCTAAGGAATGTATATAACTACGTTTTATAAAAATCCCTTCTGCTATTTGTTGAGTCAAGTAGCAAACGCAAATTTATGCTTCGTGTAGAATCGAAATGCGTCGAAGATTCTTCCGGTTTGGCTGCGTGGCGTTTGTGACGTCACGTCGGCTTAACAGGAAAATTAGGCGGAATTGTCACTAGATATGTTTTTATATTTTTTAAGTGTTTTATTAAAATATTAATTTGATGTTTTCTTAAAATATTTAATAAATATTTGTTACTATTAAATATGGATTTCCGCAAAGTAACGCCTGAATCTATTCATTATCTATTCATTAATACTCGCACACTTTTGTAATTATAATATTAGTGTTTTTACTGCAATAGTTACTTTTTAGGGTTTTCCTCTAGAAAACGTGTCCCTATAACTAAGTGTCCGGTGTCCATCTGTCCGAATTGGTCAGTTTTATTACCATAGGAACATTTCATTTGAAATGCTTGTACATTTTCCGTAAAATTTTTAATAAAGCTAGACTTTTGACTTCACTAAGTTGTTTTAAATTTCAGCACATTGCCTGAAGTTCTATTTAATTTTGTTTTCACATGTTTAAAAACGTCGTAGACGTGTGAGGTTTGGCAATTTTATTTTTCTATCTATATAACATAATGCCATTATGTAAATGTAGGGAGAATCCATTATATTTGTGAATAAATCCGAATATTGGAGTTTAAAGTTGTGATATAATGCTCATAGCATTTTGGTAAAGCATTATAATAGAGTACTCAGGTAGATATTCCTTATAGGCATTCCTCGGACAGCTATCAAAACACTGTTTAGTTAGTGATTATTGATTTTGTATTAGAGATTGGTGTCTAGCCTCGCGAGAAATTCCAAAGTATTAGAATAGATACCTTGCAATTGCTCGCGAGTAATAAGTTGCAAAGTATCCATTCTACCAACCCTCTTTGCAGGAAAATATAGACATTGACAATGGATAGCCATAAAAGTGATCAAAATGCTGGCACCTATTTGGCTCAAAGAACACGCATTGCAATTCAACGGGGCAATGATGCCAGCATGCTGGGCACGCTGCCAACTGGTATTGGGCTAGAGCATTTGAACTGCTTATGAGTCTGCAATGACTTATAAGGATCTAAATGCTTTTATTGTAGTAACTGTAGTGTTGTATATAGTTCGTAGTACTTTGTTAAAAAAGGAAAAAAAAAGACGTAAAAGTAATTTTAACGTAGAATTTTGGAAAAACAACCATGATTAAAGCCAATTCCCATGAATGGCTTAGTCTGATTACATCTTCGACCACTTACCAACAGGTTAGAAAGAGGTCTCTAAAGGTTTACATACTCACTGCAGTGGCATAACGATCCAACATGGATCTGGGCCTCCGACTCCAGAAGTTTGAAGCGCTCGTAGCGAAGTTTACTTAGCTGTTCTCAACCGATCAGCAAAGTTAAGCAACGTCGCCTGCGGTCATGAGTTGGATGGGTGACCGCTGGTGACATCACTACTGAGCGTTTCCGTGCTTCGGAGGGCACGTTAAGCCGTCGGTCCCGGTTGTCGTCTTAGGATGGCAGTCGTTATAGCATGGTGGTAGGGCATTTTGCGAATGCCCGCCTGGCTAGCTACCACCCTCAAGTAGAAAATATGTCGCCAAGCACTTAACAGTGTGTTCCGGCAGCTGTCCTTGAGAGCCAGTACTTCTAGGTTAGCCTGAACAACATCTTCGACCACATCCTCACTTACCATCAGGTGAGATAGTGGTCAAAGGATAACCTATCAGGCATAAAAAAAAAAGTCGCCAGGCTTCTGGATGCCTTTTCATTCCAGTCTATGACTTGAAGTTCATCAATAACTTTCAAAGTTGCGCCACTCCAGTGATACCTTGGACGCCCGATTGTTCTTCGGCCATTTCTACGACCTACGTACGCCCACCTAACTGCACTCCTTCGGACTTCTCACCCATTCAGAATACATTTCCGAGCCATCAAAGTCTTGACGATATAATGTACTCCTAAGATGTTTGGCTCGAACATAAGATCTTCTATCACTTGGTTTTTGAGTCTCCAGTATCCATCTAAAGACTAGCCATAAACAATATCTCAAAGTTCAATAGCACATGCAGATTTTTTCCACGCTTTAGGGAACTTGGGCATGTATCACTCCACAAAATTCAGTGTTTTTTATAAAAGTAGCGATTAACTATGCGCCTGATAGATTTATAACTCGACACGATGATGACTGCCACGTAAGATATGACAAACACTAAACAAAACTAGAAACTACATGAACCAGTCTAATTTACACTTTAACAGAAGATTACTATATACCTAAGAAAACTCTTTTCTTTCAATCGTATAGGGAAATCGATTTATTACACTTGGATTACTCTGGGATTTTCAGACAATCTGAGGAAGAGTATGACCATATCCTTCTAAATATAGATGAAAATGATTACATTATTTCGTACCCCAAATCTTGTGATAGCCGATAGAGGATCAAACTTCTCCACTAATAAAGTTCATTCGTCGAATATGGGGAGAAATGTATTAACATCACACTATTTCTAATATAAACGTTACGTGGCTACGTTTAACAAATACGATAAACAATTCGCCAGAATAGCCAAACGGTCTGTGGCAGATTCAGCAAATATGACACAACAGTTCTTAAAACAAAAAAAAATAGTTATTTCCCTGTAGGACAAATAATAGGCACAGAGGGAAATGTCCAACTTAATTTGTTCCCAGGAATATGGGTAGTTTATATACATCGATCTTAGAATTATTTTCACAAATTATGTCCACTATTATCTACCCTTGATGGGTGTTAATGGGTGTGCAAAATTCGGTTTACATGGCAGTGAAATAAACATATTAATTAATTTATTTCGAAACGAATTACAACAATAGTAAAAAAAAAGGTACTTAAATTAGTTAGATAGGTAACACTTTATTTACACATTACAAATTTATAACTTAAAACAATAACTAAGAGTAGGTGTGACAATGGGCGGTCTTATCGCTGAGAGCGAGCCCATAAGCTTAACTTCAATCTGATATTTGAAGGAGATCTTTATTTGTAGCTGCTACTGCTTCAGACAATTTGAGGAGAGGTGCTTGGCAATTTAGTTATCATTATTCTATATACATATAATGGTACAAAAAATTATTAAATTAATTTTACATTTCAATATTGATCACATTAATTAAATAAATATATTGAACATAAGTTATATAATAACAGTAAACATTGGCCGTGAATCAGATGTCGTATATTACACACTGGCGTCAATATTTTTTAAACTACGGTCAGTTAAAATTCATAAATTTTGTAGTATGATTTCCTAATGAGGAAAGTTAAATTTTCTTTAAAAAATGGAAAATAAATTGATATCCTTCGGCAATGATGGTAATTGGTTATACATTTTTATGCCTTAAATACACTTTTCTTTGTTAAGGGTGGTATTACACCTTATGTTACGTAGTGTGGCTTTGTGTGTACTGCTAAACAGTGTCATAGTTTTGTATATTTGACCTGATTAAAAGCGATGCCTCATAAATGTATAGCGGAGGAAATATCAGTATATTAAGATTAGTGAAATCAGGTTTACATGTGTAATAATCCGTTCGGGCTTTGCTGTCTGACGAAGTAGATAAATCTTATGATTAATGTACACTCCAATATGGAACCAGCAAAGCAATGTTGTAAAAGGGTTACTGAATGGTTAAAGGTATATTTCAGCTCCAGCGTAAAGACCAAATTTATATTGTGAGTGATGTGGTCTATGTCGGTCAAAATCGTAGGTGAGAAAATATTTCATACGGAATGATCGACTTAGACACCAAGGCAACACAGTAGTTAAAGAAATATTGATGTTGCCAAAGAAGCCATTAATTTCTAGCCCGGTAAATGGGTGGGTCAAAACGTTTATTTTTAACAAGTTTAAGTACAGCTGAAGTATATAAATATAGCAGATGTTATAACATTAAATCGATAGTTATATATTATTATTTGGTTTAACCGTGATAGATTATATTTAATGATATTATAGAACTTATATAAATAATTTGTATTAGGATTGTTTTCAAATATTGTTAAATAAATTGATTATATACAATATTGATGATAACTGAAAATGGACAAAGACAATAGATCTCAAAATGAGTAAAGCCAATACATTGAATAAAAAAACAAAATATACATGTAAAAATATATATATATATACGAGTATGTATATATATGTGGTAGCAAACATTATATGTGATGGACAGGTATTTCAAAATTTTGTGAGTGAACATTCGTGGCAATTTTAAATAATAATAAAAAAAATATCTTGAGAAAACAATATATTAATAAATATAATGACTATATGACGATATGACAATATGACTGACACGCTGGTTGGTCTCTGACCTTCCATTAGTCCCGGTAATACCACTGGCAGCGTGTGGTAGGACTAATATATGTTGAAGGTCAGAAGCTAAAAGGAAGTTAAAAGTCCCGGTAATACCACTGGCAGAGGGTGGTAGGACTAATATATGTTGAAGGTTAAAAGAAAGTCAAAAACAAGAACAGAATAAGCACTGCTGGTCGATCACTGTCTTGGTACTTTACTGGAAGTCATGTGCAGCAGGTGATAAGTAAAGTATGTCAAGGCCAGAGATCTGTTATATACTGCTGGTCGATCACTGCCCTGATACTTTACTGGAAAGTCATGCGCAGCAGGTGATAAGTAGAGTATGTCAAGGCCAGAGATCTGTTATATACTGCTGGTCGATCACTGCCCTGATACTTTACTGGAAAGTCATGCGCAGCAGGTGATAGGTAGAGTATGTCAAGGCCAGAGATCTGTTATATGAAAATACTGCTGGTCGGTCACTGCCCTGATACTCTACTGGAAGTCATGCGCAGCAGATGATGGGTAGAGTATGTCAAGGCCAGAGACAAAATAAAATGAAAAGAATTGACATGACATGACATGACATTAAATGAATTGAAATGAATTGAAAATGAAAATTGAGGTTGTACTTTGAGAGCAAAGTACTGGTCAGTATGGCCGTGATAGATTATTTAAAATTGGCTCACTATTTATTGAAATATTTGTTCATATTCACTTGATTGGCTTTAAGCTGATTTAAACAACTGGTGCTATAATGTGACATTCTAATTTCGTTTTAGTAATACTCTTTGGTTTTTAAGATAAAAATAAGTATTGGTTTTATTATCTGTGTATATTTTATCTGTGGTGTGAATTTAATACTGTACCTAAAGGTATTTATTGTGAGACTGTGATTTAAAATCATATATGGATTGTCATGATCACTGGAATCATTATTTGATGATATTTTTACTATAAGTATTCTTATAAGTAGTGAAACTGATCATGTGACACAGATCAGTTTCACTGTTAAGACAAAGACAAAGATACTTATATAAAATAGTTTATTTTATGTACTTTATTTCTATGTGTAAAAACATTGATGATTTTATTATAGTTATTGCCATATGTATAGAGCTTGAAATCACATAATTGTCAATTTTAAAGAGTACTGTGTTTGTGACGGTAGTCGCTTCGTCACCTTGTTTGTTCCTTCCTGTAAAAAGGGTAGTGTAAAGCGAGTTGATTCACTTTCTGTCGGACCGCCGCCGTGCCGAGCAGACCTCCAGTGGTGTTGAAATAGTGTTTGACGACGAAGTGCTGCTTGATTCAGTTTCGGTTGGACCACCGTGCCGAGCAGAGCTCCGGGGGTGTCGAAATATATTTGGAAAGTAGTCTTTAGTGACGAAGTGCTGCCCGATCAAGATGTTGTGAAGTTAAGTAATTTATTATTATCTTTTCTGATATTACATAACGATAAACCTCGTTTAAATGTAATGGTCCTTTTGGACCATTACATGGTTTGTTAAAAGGTTATGACGATTATATATCGAATAAGAAAATATCTGTTTATGTAAACAATGACTTTATATGTTAATTAATAGTTGTGTGGTGAAGTCACATAATTAACAAAGCTGAGCTGGACCTGAAACAAAATAAAATATATTAATATAACAAGAATAAAATAAATAAATTAAAACAATAAATGTTAAAGTATGAATAATGTTTTATACTTAACTCAATATTGAACGTGCACCGGCGCCGACTTAATGTGAACGCGCAAGCATATCGGAGAACAATAGCTGTGGAATGCGGCTCGGGGATTACCGGCCGCCTGCGCCGCCGTTCGCCCGTCTCGCTCGCTCCGCAGTCTGCATAACTACCTTACGCGAAGCGCACGCTGCTCGGATGTATTTCTATTCTCCGCGTTTGTTTACTTACCACTTGTTATTTGTAACTTTAATAATATAGACATTGAAAGTTTTATAGTCGCAGTGATTTTCATACCCTCACCAACGGACTATATTGGTGACCCCGACGTGATCTTGGTCGTGATAATAGTGACCTGTGCTATCGGACACGGACTAAAACCAGTGAACAATAAACAAATATTGCAACAGTGAATTAACATGGCAACAGGACATTCCGCGGGTACGAACAGTCAAGAAGGTGCGAAAGGTACCGTTCACACTACGTCGTCCGACATATTTCGTGTCGGAGTACGCATGCCCCCATTTTGGCCGGAAAAACCTGCCGTATGGTTTGCGCAGATAGAAGGACATTTTGCGTTATCCAGAATAACAGATGACCAAACAAAATTTTATTACGTCATCTCGCAATTAGAACACCGATACGCCGCCGAAGTAGAAGATATTATTGTATCTCCACCATCCGACTCAAAATATGCTACGTTAAAAGCAGAACTCATTAAAAGGCTGTCACAGTCACGAGAAAAAGAAGTCAAACAGCTCCTAACCCACGAGGAGATGGGCGACCGGCGCCCTTCACAGTTCCTGCGACACCTACGTCAGCTAGCTGGACCAGAAGTGCCGGAAGAGTTTCTCAAGACAATATGGACCAGCCGTCTTCCCCCTAACGTGCAAACTGCTGTTGCATCACAGCCGCGTACAGACTTAAGCAGCCTAGCAGACCTGGCTGACACAGTGCTTGATATTGTGAGTACTAGCCCACAAAACGCCGCCATGACTTACGCCCCGTCTTCACAATTAGACATAATGTCAAAGCAGATCGCTGACCTCACCAGACAGGTAGCTTCACTTACTGCAGCACAAACCTCAAGCAGAAGACCACGTTCTCGATCGAGGAACACTGGACGACAGCGCAGCAACACCAGGTCAGACTCTAGCTACCGTCGTTTCCCAGAATGCTGGTTCCATTCGAAATTTGGTAAAGAAGCTAAAAAGTGCGTAAAACCATGCGATTTTAAGCAGGGAAACGCTCAGGGCAGTCGATAATGGCGACAGACGATTGCCCCGCCACCCCAGGTCGCCTGTTCGTTACGGATCGCACTTCTAAGACGCAGTTTCTTGTAGATACAGGCAGTGACATCTGTGTCTTTCCACGAAGCGCCCTACGAGCCCGCAGACCCAAAACAGACTACGTGTTATATGCAGCAAATGGGACCCCGATTGAGACATATGGATTCACAACTTTGATTCTCAACTTGGGACTACGACGTGAATTTTCATGGAAATTCGCTGTGGCTGATGTCACGAAGGCCATCATTGGTGTCGATTTTCTCTCGCACTTCGGGTTAATCGTCGACGTCAAGAACAAGCGTCTTATAGACAACACCACGTCGTTAACAACAGCAGCTGTGACAGCAACATCATCCGTCACTATATCTTCTATCAAGACACTGACTGGTGATACAGCTTATCTCAACCTGCTTCGCGAGTATCCCGAAATAACCAATCCATCCGGTTCCCAGCGCCATCCATCGCATAACACGGTCCATCATATCAAGACCACACCTGGCCCACCCGTATTCTGTACGCCTCGACGACTTGCACCCGACAAACTGAAGATTGCGAAGGACGAATTCGAAGCCATGTTGAAATGTGGTACAGCAAGACCATCAAGCAGTCCCTGGTCTTCAGCTCTGCATCTCGCCCCCAAGAAGGACAGTGGTTGGCGCCCCTGTGGCGATTACCGCCGATTGAATGCTCGCACTGTACCTGATCGATACCCAATACGACACATCCACGACTTTGCTCAGGAGATATCTGGATGCACCATCTTCTCAACCATCGATTTACACAAGGCTTTTAATCAGGTACGCGTCGCAGAGGACGATATTTGCAAGACCGCTATTTCTACACCTTTTGGACTCTACGAGTTCCCATTTATGAGTTTTGGTTTGAGGAATGCAAGTCAAACGTTTCAACGATTAGTAGATGAGATGCTCAGAGGCCTAGACTTCTGTTACGGGTACGTTGATGACTTCCTGGTCTTCTCGCGCGATGAACACACCCATAAACAGCACCTACGTCAACTATTTGAAAGACTCAGAGACTTCAACATGACTATCAATGCATCTAAATGCGTATTTGGGGTGTCGCAAGCCACTTTCTTGGGATACACTGTCTCAGCAGAAGGTGTAAAGCCACTAGAGACTAAGGTAGAAGCCATAAGAACATTCCCAGTTCCAAAAACAGTCAGAGAGCTCCGTCGATTCCTTGGAATGGTGAATTTCTATCGCCGTTTCATTCCTGGCGCAGCAGAAAACCAAGCTCCTCTACATGCTTTACTTACCGGATCAATAAAAGGCTCACATCCAGTGGACATCTCAGGTGACGCTCTTCAAGCCTTCGAAAACTGCAAAGAAAGCCTCTGTCAGACAGCAATTCTAGCACATCCAGACCTACAAGCACGACTAGCTCTGGTCACTGATGCGTCAGACAACGCTATAGGATCAGTTCTCCAACAGTATGTTAACAACAACTGGCAGCCACTAGCATTCTATTCGAAGAAGTTGAGCTCAGCACAGCGCAAGTACTCTCCATATGATAGAGAATTGCTCGCCATATACCAGTCGATCAGATATTTCCGACACATGCTAGAAGCAAGGAACTTTACAGTTTTCACCGACCACAAACCTCTATGCTTTGCTTTCGATTCAAGAAAAGAGAGTTGTACTCCTAGACAGTTCCGATATTTAGATTACATCTCTCAATTCACAACTGATCTACAGCACATTTCTGGAAAGGACAACGTGGTAGCGGATACACTGTCTCGCATCAATATGCTTTCCCAACCCGTAGATTTGGTGACACTAGCTGAAGCACAGAACACAGATCCAGAACTAACCGACTTACTCGCAGGTTGCACATCTCTACGTCTTCAGAAAGTTGCAATACCTGGAACTCAATTCGACATATATTGTGACAAAAGTACTGACACTACGCGTCCCTATGTGCCGAAAGAACTAAGACGGAAAGTATTTGAAAGTCTCCATTCACTTAGTCATCCTGGAGCAAACGCCACTGCCAACTTGGTTTCTAAGCGATACGTATGGCCAAGCATCCAAAAGAACTGCAGAGAATGGACTAAGCAATGCTACGCTTGCCAAAGAGCTAAAGTGACAAGACACGTAACATCACCACTTGGAACATTCAAAATACCAAGTGCCAGATTTCTATATGTGCATATCGATCTCATAGGCCCATTACCAGTGTCTGATGGAAACAAGTACTGTCTCACTGCCATTGACAGATTTACCAGATGGCCTGAGGTGATACCTATTCCGGATATAACCGCAGAAACGGTAGCAAAAGCACTCTTGTCTGGATGGATCGCACGCTTTGGTGTGCCACTAGAAATCGTAACCGACAGAGGAAGACAATTTCAATCAGCTTTATTCAAATATCTTTCTGAAACAGCAGGTTTCCAGCATAAGTCTACGACAGCTTACCATCCCACCTGTAGCGGATTGATAGAAAGATTTCACAGACATTTGAAATCAGCAATAGTATGTCACGAACACAACAGCTGGACAGAAATCTTACCTTTGGTACTTCTTGGCATCCGGAACACATTAAAAGAGGATCTGCAAGCATCATCAGCCGAACTTGTTTACGGCGAACCTGTGAGAATGCCTGGAGATTTCTTTGAAATAAATAGACAGACCACTACAGATATAACAGACTTTACAGCCCGTCTAAGAGAGTTTGCAGCGAAAGTTCAACCTCGCCCTGCTTCGAGACACAGCCAAAAAGCAATATTTGTCTACAAAGATCTGTCAACAGCAACTCACGTATACTTAAGAGAGGATGCATCTCGTGGATCTCTAACACCAGCATACACAGGACCCCATAAAGTGTTAAGCCGCAATGACAAAACCTTTAGAATCCTCCTGAAAGGAAAAGAAAATGAAGTGTCGATTGACAGAATAAAACCGGCTTACTTACTTAGTGACTCAGCAAATACTACTCCGGTTCCCACTCAACCGTCCGCTGAAACACCACATGTGAAAGAATACACTACACGATCAGGCAGGACGGTCAGATTTCCAAACTATTATCGACCGTAGGACGGTCTCTGGAGGGGAGTGATGTGGTGAAGTCACATAATTAACAAAGCTGAGCTGGACCTGAAACAAAATAAAATATATTAATATAACAAGAATAAAATAAATAAATTAAAACAATAAATGTTAAAGTATGAATAATGTTTTATACTTAACTCAATATTGAACGTGCACCGGCGCCGACTTAATGTGAACGCGCAAGCATATCGGAGAACAATAGCTGTGGAATGCGGCTCGGGGATTACCGGCCGCCTGCGCCGCCGTTCGCCCGTCTCGCTCGCTCCGCAGTATGCATAACTACCTTACGCAAAGCGCACGCTGCTCGGATGTATTTCTATTCTCCGCGTTTGTTTACTTACCACTTGTTATTTGTAACTTTAATAATATAGACATTGAAAGTTTTATAGTCGCAGTGATTTTCATACCCTCACCAACGGACTATAGTTGATAATCCAGTGAAAGTGTAAATAAAGTGTATATAGTAAGTATGTAATACATTGTTAAAAGACTTATAAAAGAATGGCCCCGAGTTTCTTGCCCGTTCTTCTCGCAGTGGCTCTATACAATTTTGTTTGCTGAACGTGGCAGTACAATGTAGAATCATTCAATATTAAAATTTCATCAAATTGAATAAATGGTTTTGACTATTGACTTCGTTGTTTAAATGCAACTAACACGCCCATATCCGTCTATACCTTTATTCCAACTATCAACCCGATATAAATGCATTGTGGTTTAGAAATATCGAGTAATTATTTAAATCGGTTTTGGTTTGCCGCTTGATGCGATTGACATTTAATTTACAGTCGAGAGCGACGTGCGGTCGAACGGCAATCGGCGTGCGGTACAATCGAAATGAACTCAGGAAAACTAAATGCACTCTCTCGCATTTACTTGATAACAAATAGGTGCTAAAGCATGATTGCTGTTTAAACGTGGTGGCCACTTTTAACTGACATTAAAATCAAGATACAAGACACGCATTTAAAGTGTTTTTCTTTTACATACACACACAAAACATTTGTATAGTATATTGATAATGTTAAATATTATTGTTTTTTTTTTTTAGCCTTTGACCACTATCTCACCTGATGGTAAGTGATGATGTGGTCGAAGATGTTTTATATTTACATATTATTGGAGCAAAAAAAATCTTTTTCTGAGCGGGAATCGTACCCGCTTCTACCGGATTCACGCAAGTGTCAAGGTACTTGCGTGAATCCGGGAGAATTTTAGGCAGTAGAAACATGCTCAGCTGAGCTAATTTAAATGATATTGTTTGGTTTTCAGTAGTTTTCACAGTATTTGAGCAAAAGTGCAAAGTGCGAGTCGAGCCGTCCGCAAACGAAATGATGGTCCGGCGCTTTAGTGTTAGATGCATAAAAAGAAAATATGGTGAGTATACCCAAAGTATTGATTTCAACTAGTTTAGTTTATTAGATCAAGGACGTATGTATGTATAAATACCCGTGCACGTAAAATGCGTATGTATGAAAATATACGTACAATAGTCAATTTTGACGCTCCTTGTTTCTTTATTTATATATACATATATAGTTTTTGTTTTTTTGCTCTACTTAGGGATGACTTAGAGAGCCCTAAACATTTAAAATGCGATAGTGTAAAAAGTTTTACTTTTCGACATTCGTTATTAATTGGAGTCAACATTCTAAATATTATAAAATATCAAAATATCAGATTTGTAAGTCATTAAGCTTATGAGCTAGAGACCTGTGAGATACGAAAGGACAGACATACAGACATCGGAGTCTCATTATTGAACAGTATTTGTAGTGCACGCCGCACTGTAGCTATACTGCCGCATTGTCGTCGACTGTTGTACTTAATAACAGAGACATTGGGTACGCGCTCAAAAGTATCCGAACAATAGAGCCACACCGCAATACCCAATTATAGTGAATATCCTGCACTGGTGCAACATTCTAAAATTGAATTAATCGCGCGCCAGTCTTCTTCGCAAGGTAACCGTTTACTTATCTGATACGGTTTTATAAAAAGTCACCAGTAAGGTGGTACATTTGTTTCTCGACGAATATTTGCGAAAGAACACATTATCAAGTTTCCTAGATTAAATATAGAAAAAAATCCAACGCTACAAATAGCAATATTTCAGTTATTATAATTATTTAGGACGTTTTATATTTAATTCATATATTTGTAACATAGAAAGGATACTCTGTTCGAGAATAAGGTTCATCACCACAACATTGACTTACTAATAAATGCTCATTTGTAAGTAGGTCATTGTTTGTAGCCTAAGCTCAGTCAAACTTTGTAGTTGAAAATTGTGAACCTAACGTTGAAGGAAAATAAATGTTGCCAATTTCTAGCTTTGTGACTGAACATGCACGAGGCCCACGTGGCCAATTAAGCGGTAACGTCTGCTTATATCGTTTCTTTACAGGTAAAGCACTGCACTGCGCCCATCATTTTGAGATATCATGTCGTTAAGTCTCATTTGCCTGTAATTTCACCAGCACCCACACACTTCAAACCGGAACATAGTAATGTGAACATGACTGCTTGGCGGATAAGTATGTTGTCAGTACTTCCCCGGACGACTAACGGAAGAGGTCGTTACAGGACAACACAAAGAGACACGGAGAACACATAGAGCTCTCTTGCTTTTACAAAAACACCGTGATATTATTCGTGCGGTGTGTCTGTGTGGTCGACGCTGATCGTTACTTGCGCTCTGCTGCGTTTAGTTGGGTTTTATTGAGTGCAACGTCGCTGCTCGCCTCGCCTTGCCCTTTGCATGTAAAATGTCAGGTTTATGATAATTGTATGTTTATAGTTATTAGTTTACCATACAATCTTGCCACTGTGAGCCCATTTAAATTTCATCAAAATCAGTCAAGCCGTTTTCGAGTTACACTCCAATAACTGAAAACTATTTTCCTATCTTGATGATATAGGCATTGACAGTGAATGACAATCGATCCCATAAGTAGCAAGGGTCACTACAAGGTTTACTTTTTTTTAACCAAATAATGGAACCGACTTGAACATTCAAATGTGTGAAATATATATTTTCGAAGTCGGTACCACGCGCACAATATTGTGATATTAGGTATTTTTATACCATCATGGTACCGACTTCAACAAGTTATTTCACACATATGAGTATAGAAGTCGGTTCCATTTTTTGGTAATTTTTTTTACGTCTCTCTGTTGACTTTTGTATTGTAAACGATTCTCTATATTCAACTATACTTTTAGAGATGCCTAATAAGTTTTGACATTAGGTTGTTGTCAGATTTAGTTACCAAAAGTACTGTAAATAATTATATGCACTATAGCTCTATCTCTACTGTGATAGAAGTATGCTGAAGTAATGTTTAAAAGAAGTAATAAAAATACCACCATTAAAATTATAATCATATTATGTAATTGTATTCTCTATGTTCGCGCATTACGAAACAAACACAATGAAACCAAGTTACTCTTACTGACTTTCTTTAGAATCCTGGCAAGATATACATGTTTGTCTTGTAAGCACCTACTGGTCACTACAAAGAGAAGATGATTACAATTTTATGACTGGAAACTCACATGAAAAGAGTTTCTATTTAAAGGTCTTATTATTTTAGCTTAAACACATCCTATATCAAAAGTAACAAACATTTAAAAAACACTAAATGCAAACCTAAAATAATATTATTAACAAACATTTATATAATATAAAAATATAACTAATGAGGATTTAATTGTTTTATGTTACTGAGTGCTGACATATGTTTTTGGATCTAAGTTAGAGGGCCTACCAAGTAAGATGTAACTTCACTTGAAAACTTGTGTCTCTCATAGTGGCCTTAAAGTAAGTGCTGACGTTTTTGGCAAGAAATTGTTTTTTACTTTTCTTTGGTGCTGCAGCCAGGTCGAGTAAATATTGCAGTTGGTCATGTAATTCACGAACATTTAAAACTAATGTTTATTTACATTATCCAAGCTACATATAAAATTTGTATAATGGGTTTTGTTACTGTTTAAAGTTTTTTTTTAATTTGTTTGACATTATACAAACTGTGCGTTTCCGCACCAAATATTCATGCTTTAACGCGGACCGTATTTAGTACCTACTCTTTACACCAATTCTCAATTACGCCATGAGTTATCGACGCTTGTAGACAAATGCACTGTATTCTAGCAGCTTGCAGAGGTAGCTACGGATGTACAGCTGAGAAATAAATTAGGTCACGCCATCCTAAAATGGCATCGTACCAACTGTACCTATTTTGGAACGGGAACGAGAACTTCTCGCAGATGTCGGTGCTCTTACAAATAGAACAGCTAATTGTTCTTCAAAAATTATTTTCAATACACTTACTCGAGAAAGCTTTATCACATAGGCGTTATCAAAATGTTATTCTTTTCGAAATGGTCTTATCATTATTGTTTTATACCTCCTGGGCGTTGTTGTACGGAGTACACCTAAAATTTGTTTAAAATGGTATGACCGACGCGAGTGGAAGACGGGGTAAGACTATCTTAGAAGATAAGTAATGACTTGAAGACAGAGTGGTGGATTCGGGATCAGTCAGTACAAGTGAAAGAGTGAACGTGCGTACTATTCTGTAAAAGAATTTGAAAAAGATGTCAAAAATATTTAATGTACAATTTTATACACATAGTTAATTAATGACCTTGACATATACATTTTAATACCAATTTTGAATTATAATTTATGTATTAATGAATAATGGAATGTTAATTCGTTTATCATATAATTTATTTATTTTGAGATTAGATTGTTTAAAATGAATAATGGATTGTAAATTTTAAGATAATTTATTTATGTTTATGACATTATATACATATTACTTTAATTATCTACCTGTTAGTTAGTAAGTGATTAATTTGTGACACCCTTACAGGGTAAATGTACTTACCTAATGCTATCTATAAGACCTTTATAATTATATTGATGACATGTACATTTGGACAAAATAAATGAATACTGAATACTGAATTGGAGCATAACAACGCGCATATTTACCTCCCACCTCGCACATGAATTAAATTTTTTCAATCGTATATTTGTAATTTTGTAACGCGCATATGTTATTCAAATATATAGTGATATATTGTGTATTTTACTCTCAAGTGTAGGAACACGCAAATCCAGTTCTGAATAAGACATTATGCTTTAGACAGCAATATAGTGTGCAAGTGAGACATAATGATTAGAAGTACCATTTTTGATTCGTTCCTTTATTTAACCGGTTATAAGTATTTTAATTTACCTCGTATAAAAAGGGGGATGGTCTATAATGGTGATATTTCACTTAACAAGAGGAAATATCTTGTGGCGATGACCTACACAAGTACACACGCACAACAACGGAGTCTTTTAATTCACACAGAACTTGTTTTGACTTATTGATAATAGTGCCAAAGAATCGTCCTGCAGAGAAGTTTAAGCTTCGCCACATTTAAAGCAGCAAATGATTAGTAGAAACATTTTGATTCGTTCCTTAATTAACCGGGTTACACGTATTTTAATATACTTCGTATAAAAAGAGGAAAGTAATTTGAAATAAGAAGATTTGTATTTTTATTTCTGAAAACCATATTTTCAAAACATATATATCTGGCTAGTGTCCCATATATAGTGTCTGGTTAAGCGTTTGTTTGCGTGATAACCGCTCTTCTAATGTGAAGCCTTCATTACGTGAACACGCACGTTACCTACAACACGACTGTGTGCTCGTTAACAGTTATACCTTATATATCTAGATAACGTTGATGAAGAATTTGTAAAAATGTGAGTACACTGAGCATTTGAGAATATCAGACATTTTGATTGATTACACTGGAATTAGAAAATACAAGCTCTCATGTAGATAACTTCCACTTCCAGCGTATTTAGGCATTTACTTAATCGATAAGTTGCTTGACAACTTTCGCGCTAGAATTTGCAGAATTGTAATAACTTATGGTATAAAAAAGTGCTGCACGGAACTAAATAGTTAAATCATATATTTGTTTATCGTAACAATTAACGGTACGGACAAACTGTCCGCCTAATAGTGAGCGCCACGCCTGTTCATTAAAGTGTCACCTCGTGTTTGCGCCGTCCGGTTAGCTTCAAATATTGCCATCTAGGGTGAATTGCATGAACTACGCAAGTATATGCAATGATCATCCGGAACATCGCGCGCTACGTCGCGTCGCCGCGTCGGCAAGGTGGCTTGCAATGACAACCACCCGGAACACCGAAGTTGGCCGAACATGTACGAAGGAAAGACGTTTATTATCTCCGCGTCATTCTTCTCTTGTTGCACCCTTTGCACGCATCGTATTATAACAATTTCATTGTTCCCGCGCGCACATTAAAGAAATTACATAATAGTTTCACATTCATTCAACAGCATAGCACCTAACGAAGTGTGTCGCATTAAACATTCCAATTTCCAGCCCGACACCCCACGGGCATACACCTACTTGTACACCTACTTGTAAAAAGAAAAATAATAGTTTACCTAAACCATAGATAAATGGATAGGACTTATTTCTCTATGACTAAATAGAGTTAGGGTATAGAACGTTATAGTTATCTCAGGAAAAATTGATCTAGCCGGTCTCACAATCTTTCCCGAGCAGCAGGAATTGACAGATTCCATTTGAGATTATGTGCAAAAGTGTGATATCCGGTAACATGTATATATACATTGAAAAAATTCTTTCGCTACTTGTATATGAACGGCCTCGTTAATGTTCATCGTTTTATTTTAATACGTGACTATAATGCCCCGTCCAATTTCAAATATTAATCCCCAGCACGAGTACAATCTTCCCGGGATTATGATGTAATATTAATTTCACCAGCTCCGGTATTCCGAACGCAGGGGTTATTTACGGAACGTAATCTCATCGAGTCCGATAGTCGCGTAATGTACCTCCACACGTATTACGTCCGCGCCGAAGCGGCCGGTAAGTACCGGTGCGGGTAACATCCGTGTACAGAGATATCTTGTCACAATCCAATCAGCGCTCGACCGTTTGTCATTTAAATGAGAATATCGCTCGACGGCCTCTATCTACATTCAAATTGGCCATCATACAAAAGTTGTACGTCCTTTAGATAGACAGCGCTGAAGGCGCGACGAGGGCGGAAGAAGGGAAGGGAGGGAGTGGAAGACGAAATATTGTTCGTTGGCATCGTCCTCGGCGATTTATTGTTGAAGCGCCCTCACCCTGTGAAGTGGCGATGCTTTGTATTGGAAATTAAATTCTGTTTTCCTTTTGTTAGCGCGCGTCGAAACGTTTGTTCTTCACTCCGCGGCTTTCTTGTTGTTTCTGCGAACAGTTGTTCCTCTTTGTGCAGATCGCTTTTGATGGTTTTATGAATGACGACAACTTTTGAACAACACCTAGGAATGTATAATTTTTGGAAGTTTAACTTTTTGGGTAGAAACATACTTAACTGAAAAAATAACGGTTGCACATTTTTTGATATTTGAGATATTGTTTGGTTGCTCATTTGATAACTAAATAAGCTTAAATTATAACAAAATAACATAACACCAAAGTTTATTTGTTCATATTTGAAAGCCTAACCTTTGACCGCACTATCTCACCTGATGGTAAGTGATGTTGGAATTGTTTAGGGTGACCTAAAAATATTGGTTCTCAAGGACAGCAGCTGGACATTATTTGCATACAGGAGATTTTATTCTGTGATAAAATAATATATATATATATATATATATTCTGTAGAGTTAGATTAATAACTACTACCACTTTTATATATAACTAGAAAGTTATATATAATAATATCTATATATTCAATTGTGTTGGATGGGTATATTATTGTTTGGAAAAACAAGTAGCAATCGTGTCCGACATCCTCTAACCTGTCAACAGTACTGCAGTGTCGTTTACATTTGCAGTGACGTCGTGGACATTACAGAACCATCGCTCGTAGCATAATCGCTGAACAAACACACTCGTAGCACACAGCGCTGTTACGATCACAATAACGATGACTACTGGGAGCTTTCTAGAAATCTGCAATAAATCTACTTACTCGGCAATATATTGCAACGTAACAATAGCGAGACCAATGCACAAAAACTCCTAATTCAGTCGAAAATGAAGGCAAAAACTCCAAATGCAGTATAAAGAATGATAGGAGCACGAAAGACACATCCAAAATGTCGGATTTCAAGACGGCCACCATACAAACTGCTCCGCCCCTACTGAACTTCACTCCCCGGCTATAAAAATGTTAGACCGTTGACCTTTATTGTATCGAGAAACTACAGCCGCAAGTGCTCGCTACTTTAATTTCTAGAGGTCTAATGAAAGAGACATGTGCTCTGTTACTTAGTAGTAAAGTTTTGAAAAGGAACGAAAGATTTGAGAATGATATTACTTGTACGAGTATATAGATATTTTATAATGGTGCTGTTTCCACTTAACAAGAGGAAATATCTTGTGACGATGACCTACACAACTACACACGCACAACAAGGGAGTCACTAATTTACACATAGCTTGTTTTCACTTATTGATAATAGTGCTAAAGAATCGCCCTGCAGAGAAGTGTGAGCTTCGCCACACTTAAAGCAACATGAAATCCCATTTTGCTATAAGTCGTCGCACAATAGGATATAAACACATAAGTAAAATATATTTTTTTCAAAGTACACTGTGTGTGTCATGTTTTTATTTAACCAATTTTTTTTTTCAACAAGCAATTTATTTTGTATCCAGTGAACGATAAATTAACGCCGCGTGATGACGGGCCTTGCTTTTGTAATAATTTCCTGAACATTTTAATAGCTGGTCGCGGCGCGGTGTCTTCTTGTTCCATCCTAAATAAATAATGAATCATCAAACATTAGTGGTTCTCCGTCATCAGAATGCAACATTCTGTTATTAGCTCCCATCTATTCGTGGGCGATTCATAGCAGTTCATAATTAACAGGATCCAATTCAATCAAAGATTTTATCCTTCACGAACCTTCGAAGGAATACGGAAAAAAAGATATCATGCGAACGAGGTTTTTCTGATAACAAAAACGACAAACATTGTAATTGTACCATATCGTATTTCCTTGTGATCCTTCCGTTTATTCCAAAGAAAATTTTCATCACGAAATAGCTCAAGCCATTGAAGAGAACGTATATAAAGGGAATGCTCCCTTTACAAAAAAACGTTTCAAATAGTAGTGAATGAAAAATGTTAGCGTAAACAATTTACTTAGAAAGAATAATGCACCAAATGAGCAGCATTTCACAATCAACTTAGATAACTTAGATGTATTATTGGAGTATCGATGCGCATAAATTATTCGTTAATCTGTGGCATTCACGTACAGCAGGGCTTATGTCCATCCTTTGCACCTTAATTAGCCAGCTTATTACAAGTTACATCGATAAATTACAATGAGGGTTGGCGTCAGGTAATAGGCTGGTTATAAAACCGAAACCAAATCCTTTATTTTATTTGCATGTATGTATCTAGCGATATCGAAATTATACGTATTGTACCAACCCAACATTTTAAGTTAAATAAGGATTAAAAATGATGAAATTGAAAATTATATCTGAATTTTTATCTCGTGCAATTTTTCTTTCATATTTTTTACGCTCTATATTTACGTGGTTTGCCATGAACACGGTTTTCAACTTAAGCTTAAAATGCTTTGTATCTATAATCATTTTTCACAAACGGAGACTTTTGTTTTATTAAAACATCAGCCTTCGGATGGATCTTAGACATTTATTATATTATATATATTTTTTAATCTCTACGTCCCTCTGATTATAAGAGTAAATTTAATTATCAATAAGTAAGTTTGATGTAGAAGTTGTGATGATGGGAACCTCCGATGAGCCTATAATATATCCCTAAGCAGTGAATAAAGTTAAACGACACACGACATTCGGTAGCGAGTACAGTGCAGTGCTTGCACAGCTTTCCAATCGACAGTTCTTGTTGCTATGTTACCTACCACAAACTACGAATAAATAGACTTATTATTTCTTCGTAGACCACAAACACAAACTCTGTATCCAGTAACGTACAATAGTGTTCCGTCAATTGTACTTAAGAGCCTTTTCCCATAATAGACTTGGGTGGAGGTTTGGGTGATATGCTAGTAACTATAATAATATTAATAATAATAGCCTGAAACTCATAGATTTGAAAGAAAATATTTAACCCTACAAAAAGCTGCCATGTTAAATACTTGCAGAATAGTGAGAAAGTTCCTGCATCTGGAAGTTAACGACGTAATTCATAACACATAAACACTGTAATTTACTTGGACCCTTAATTGTCGATTATACCAGTTTTTATATAAAAACTGAGAAAATTATATAATAACTGAAAATAATAATAATAACGTTTATTTGACATATTTCTTAGGTGGTAGGTACTTATAAAACATTGGGCTTTGGGATGTACTATTTGTACATAATGTAGACATGAAGCATTTCTTAGTCAGATCGTTGATGCCTGTTGTCGGATTAAAACTGTAGTACAGACAACAACGCCCTCCTTTTTAGAAAGACATAACTAAACTATAACTAGGGATTTCGGTCCATAGTTTACCGTTTAACATTTCGAAATTAATAATATGTAAAGGATGGTGTACCTATTAAAATATGTGTAGTGGGCTGGACTATTTGGGCTACCTGTAAGCCTGCAAAAGCCCCTAGATTGCCCTTCAAAAAAAACCGTCCAACCAGTAGGTATATGAGTAAAAGTTATGGTATTTTTATTGCTAAATAAAATCCATATATTTTAAAATAATTAAAAAAAAATTTACGATATGATGTAACTTAAAAATGCTGCTTTCTGCAATTTTTCCTTTATCTGTGCTACAAGACGTTACTTCGAACCAAATTGCAAGATTCTGAGTTCACGGGAAGTACCATGTAGGTTTTGATACCCTTGCGAGTTTCGAAAATTTGCGGCATAAACGGCTGTATCTTTTGATTGCGTTGGCATAGAAGTTTGATATTTTCACAGCTCCAAGTGACAGTAGACCTGAGTACTTGATATTCGTATTTCAGCTTGATACCTCCACGCCTTCCTGAGAAAAAGGGTCTTACCAGACAGACAGACATCAAAGTGATCCTATGAAAGTTCCGTATTGTCCTTTTGAGTTACGGAACCCTCAAAATACAAATATTTATTCAGATGTTTATTTTACATTTTCGTGTTACATAAGTTTGGTTAAATACATAATCCAACAAAATAAAATAAACTTTGAAAACTGAAGCCTTCTCATGAAATGTAAACGATCAAATGGAGTTATTAGCGAGTGAGCTGCCGAGTTTAGAACGCAGCTCTATTACACAACCTCATTGTATTTCTTTATGGGGTTGTGACGGAATAAGCACGAATCCCACCTGGTTGCTAAAATAATGCAATAAAGTTTTTTTTTTAAGTTTATGTTAAATACCTTTGCGAAGCCGGGCCGGGCCGCTTGTATATCATAAAGCTGTCGGTCATCACTCAAAGCCAATTTTAATAAATGTCAGATTTCAGTGAGCGCTTCGAAACGTATTGAATGACATTTTTAATTTGATTTCCTTTGAAACTGGATCGGGTTTTAAGGGAGATTGAAGCTCTCAATACTCAATTTGTCTCAACTAATATTGTATCTGAAAGAATTGCAAAAATCGGGGACTTAGTCTGTTATGATTAATTATAATCACTTTAATGACAGATTTTTTCCAGCCTTCTTATTTTTATGGTTAATTTATTGTATCATTATATTTATATACTGTACTGTATCAGTCAGATAGTCCTCTGCTGAACGCAGAAGGTGTTTAGTTTTTTATGTTTGCTCTATCTTGAAACCTGTAATAAAGCGTCAAACTTGGTATTAAAAATATATTAAACTATATTGGAACTTTTTCTGTGAGTAAATAAAACTCGATATGTGTGTCCAATTCGCACTTGGCCGGTTTTGTCATTTGCTAACAGATTTTTGATAGGTCTTTCTTACAATAAAATATAGTCAAAGCCATATATTTGAATAACAGTGTACAGAAAGTATTGACCCAACAGTTACACCCGCAGATGTAAACTTCTGTTATTTGTTTGTTTACTTCTTACAAACTAGAACGAGGTTGCATGTAGAATTCAGATAAGTACATATGTTTGAACTCTTGATGCTTCTGAAAGTTAACGTGTAGCATTATCTCACAATAAATAGTAGATACCTACATAATATTCCAAGGATTTTGAATCTAGTTGAAATAGCTGTGCAATAACACATACCAAAGTCGTATCTACAAAGAAATGAAACTGTTTTCGGGCGAATTACTTCAGCCACTAGGCCATCGTGTAGGACAAGTTGAGTTGGAAAGTACATCAACTTCCAGTGTTGGTTTGGCTTAGCTTAGATAATTTAAAGCTTGGAGACGTTGTTACCTTTCACTGCGAGCAAACAGAGACCAGGTGCACGCCGCCGCAGTATCTACTTAAAGAACGTATACTTCGTTGTTTGTTTATCAAGGGCTTATTTAATCCTCAGACTTGAATGTACTTTTACATAGACGTATCGTTCAACTAGCGCACTGCACTTCAGAAATGTAACTTTCATAAACTGTTAGCTTCGGCAGATGTTTTCACAAACGAGTTCCCACTGTAAGATTGGCCTGCTTACTATATTTGATCATATTAACTCCTTATAACATATGAGATCACTCTCCAATATCTATCCATTCATAATTATATTATTATTTTGAAGTATCGACAGATAGCTGTAAAATAATCGCTCACTACTCTATGTTATTTGAGTAAACACCCTGTTTTGGGAGGAGAGCGTTGGCACCCCAGACCAAAGGTATGTTCTAGTTTAGCTGCCAATGATGTCCGTAGGAATTGTAGTTTTGTTAAATTAACAATAAGCTATTTTCGTACCCGCGATTAGGCGGGGCGGTATCTCAAGTAAGCAAACTCAAAACAGCGGGCTTGCTATACGTTAAAAAACGTATCCGTGCTTGCGTGCGTGGTGTAATCGGTTGGCAGGAACGTTGATTAATTGCTTCCGTCAGAAGTACGGCACTAGAAAATAAGGGCAATCGTTTCCTCTCAAAAGTTAATCTCAAAAGTAACCTCATCTAAGAAGACAATTGTTTAGATCAATAAACTCTTCCTTAGTGAATTTTTATATCTTTAAATGGGCGTAGTAGTGATAGTTAGTCTTAGAATAGTATAAGCTCTTTAAAATGTGCGACAAAAATCAGGTTTACGTACTAAAAGCTCATGTTTAAATGTTGTTAGCTATACTTAGCAGACATTCCCGTTAGCTAGAATAGTCTGGAATGAGAATCATAATACACTTTTGTTTCCTAATCTGTGACTTACTTGGAACAAAAACATTGACCTGATAGACTCTTTACAATAACACTGCTTATTTCCAACACTCGATTTCCCCGCCGTGAGGTACGACAATCACGCAGCATGTACACACGTTCTGAAATCTCATTTAGGATGAACACGTTGTGTCGCGTCCGGGTCCGGACCGTCACCGGGACGGGATTGAGGCGCTGTTGTCTGTTGTCGTCGTTGTAAAAACATCGTTAAATTGTAAATTAACCGCCATTTCTTCAAGCTCAATCTTCGCTATGAAAAATTTGGATTCATTTATTGGCGTTATAACTGCGTTCTTTAGACTGGGCACGTCAATATTGTACAAATACAAATATATTATTGTAAAACTTAAGTTATGTACAAATTTTAATTTGTACTCTGCCTTTTGTTTTAGTTATAAAACTGTGTTACATAAGGCAGAGTCTTCCCAAGCTTTGTACAATATTATAAATTCATATTTCTTAATATAAATGTCAAAAATAATTAAATGTATTTACTAAGTATATAAACATTTCGTTATTCAAATAATGAATAGATTCAGGCGTTACTTTGCGGAAATCCATTTTTAATAATAACAAATACTTTAAAATATTTTTAAGAAAACATCAAATTAATACGCATGATCGAGAAAGGTTTCTCGATCGTGCGCTCGAAGAGTCAAGACCTCCTGAGGATGCTTCGTGTAGAATCGAAACGCGTCGAAAATTTTTCCGGTTTGGCTGCGTGGCGTTTGTGACGTCACGTCGGCTTAGCAGGAAAATTAAGCGGAATTGTCACTAGATATATTTTTATATTTTTAAGTGTTTTATTAAAATATTAATTTGATGTTTTCTTAAAATATTTTAAAAGTATTTGTTATTGTTTCGTTATTCATTTTATTACAATGCCAAGTCACATAAAAGTCAACATTTAAATACTATTTCATTAAAAAAATTAATGAAATTGTATGTAAATATTTAAACTAAATAATTTGTCTGAAATGAAACAGTTATATATTACGTTAACAAAATTAGCTAATTTCTCTAGAGAATATCGGAGTTGTGGGAAATCTTTGATTACATGTAATAAATTGTGTTTCTAAGCCGCGCCATTCGCGTAATCTGAGGTTTTTTGAATAAAGAATTACGCCGCTTTATCATTACGTTCCCCGAGACAAAGTGTAGCTCGTTGGTCGCGCTGCTATAAAAAATAACGCAAACCTTTCTAAAAGTAAAATATCTCTATATATTGTTTGTGTATCGGCAGACTGTAAATCTAAGTTTGACTGTTGCACTGAAATTTTAATTCCAGTAGAAATATATACTATATATTTCTACCGCCAAGCAGTAACGTTCACATTACTGTGTTCCGGTTTGGATCGTATGGGTGCCGGTGAAATTACAGGCACACGAGACTTAACAACTGTATGTTTCAGGAAAATGGGCGCAGTACAGTTCGCTTCTTGTGATGAACTGCATCTATTAATAGGTAGAGCTTACCACTTAACACCAGGTGGACCTCGAGCTTGAAATGAAATCTACCCGAACGTATTTAGGTTACGGATAAAATGACGTACCGCTCCAGCCCCTGAAAGTTTGGATAGTAATTAGAGTTCAATAAGTAACTATTTATCCATTCAAAATATCGGGATATAAAGGTACGATGATATGTCGCTTTTACCCAACTTAAAAAAATGTAGAAGGTTCTTTAATTGACATGGATGTTTACTTATAATACTTTATGTGGTTCTAGTTGTAAACCTATTTGGACGTGTCTCTGCGTCCGATAGGTATTTGTACTACACATATATACATAAATATAATGTCACGCAGAACTTAAAGTCCTTATCAATGCTTGTAAAATACTCTTATCGGTGATATAATCCTACTACCACTGTGTTAATAAAAGCTTAATCGTAGTTACGAAGATTTTTGTCCACATTAAACAGACGTAGACGTGGACAGTTGCAGTGTGCAGGTTATTGCACGTGCGGCGTATTATTTTCCTGAGTCACTTCTTACCACCATCCAACTGCAGTACATTAATATATTTAAAATTATGCCAAATGACAAAGAGTTACAAATATAATGTTGTCTTAGGTTTTCGCGATTATTATACATAGTAATTAAACAACTTTAAACGGTTTAAATTGCGAATATTTATCATTATACGGGGTGTCACCTCGTGACCGTTGTTTAATTACTATGAGTTACAAAAATGTCTAGTATTTTTTCAAATAGGTAGGTTATGTATAATTAACAACAAAGTGTGGAAACAAGGAAGAATAATGTTAACGTGGAGTGTACTTTTAATACGATTATTGCTCAAGTCGGCAGAAATGATTGCTTGCGAGAAACATCAAAGTTCTCTCCGCCGCGCCGCGGTCTCGTCCTAATGCTTTCGTCGATTCTTACGGGGAGGTTATTTGCTAACAAAATTTTCACCGAATCGAAAGGCTACTTACGAAACACGAAATATTTACTCAACATTTGGTATAACTGTGTCATTTATTTCCATTACCAGGAATTAAGAATTTCTAGATAAATGCAAGGCGCTTTGATAATGTATTCAACGATAAATCTGTCTACAATTCACTTGAGATTCATTCCAACGTAAGCTTATGTGTCATTCTTTAAAATTATGGGAAAGAAGCAGTACTAAAGATCGCTACTTCGAGCATTTACACTGTGTTTGGAACCTGCGTCCCACGACTTACGCACCGGGTGCCTTAACCGCTCGGCCATCGAGACTGGCTGGACCGACGCTAATAATGTGCTCTATTGATATTATTTTAACCGACATAGGAGATGGTGTAGCCATCAACTAGAACACTAGACTTCATCTTTATTTAAGGACTAGCTGTACCTGCGACTTCGTTCGCTATTGCCGTACCTGCAGACTTTACAGATTCACATTTAGGCACTATCTCATATTAAGCATCGCTGTGGTCTGCAGTGAAGCACTTTTAGAAAAGTATAGCTCAGAAAAGAGCTTTTTACTTTGGATTTCAAAACTCCCAGGTTTTATTTACAGAATACAGTAGTAAGTTAACACAGAGCAAACCTTTGCGGTTTGCACAATAAATGTTGAAGCAAAGTACTTTGTGAATGACTACTATAATCTATTTATTACAGTTATGTCAGAATAACTACTTATTTAGTTAAGTTTCATGTGCCTGTAATTTCACTGGCTTTCAAGGACAGATGCTAGAACACACCGCTAGGTGCTTGGCGACAGATTATAAATTATATATTTACTGATATTTTATTCTTCATTCGGAAAACCTGCCTTTTGGACCTTTCCAACTACTAATTTTTTTCTGAACCTTTACTTATTGCTTTTATGTAGAACAAAAATTTATATGACCCTAAACAGTTCATATTTTTTGTACGGTTATCGAACAGAAATATTCATTACACGACTTTTCTAAATAGCATCCGACCTACTGGTCCCTCTATATTCGTTTTGTTCTCGTCTGGGTATGTGAAGCTGGCGGTCTACGGCCTACGCTAGACTCGATATGCGATGCGGTTAGCTTCCATTTCGGGCATCGATTGCACTATGTTATACATTCAAATGATTGTGCAACGTAGATAAAAACTTTACAATCCGAATGCGGAGTTCGGGAGGAGGCGGCTGTGTCAACTAGCTATTTACAGAAAACCACGGAAGTAATAAGTACTAGTTTTACGTAGTATTTATAACTTCCATGCAGAAAACAAAAATCAAGCCTTTTGTAGGTTATATATGTATAACCACGCATACAGATGTTTCAATAAGTATAAAATCATTACTAAAGCTGCCTCGCCGGCAATTTCACCAAAAGTAATACAGGCACAATGAGACTTAACAACTATGTCTCAATGTGACGGGCGCAGTGCGATTCGTGACTTGTGATGAATTGCAACTGTTATAGGCAGAGGTTAGTCCACTTAACATCAGGTGGGTCTCGAGTATGCCTATCGAGAGGGGCGTTCGACAACTTCGTTAACTCGCGAAGTAATCCAACGCGTGATGGCTGCCCGGGAGTCCAAACGGCAGGTGGCAGTCCTTTGTTGTGATTTGTCAAAAGCCTTCGACGTGGCTGATCACGCCGTACTCGCGGTCAAACTGAGGCACTACGGGGTGGTAGGTTCCGCGTATGCCTTACTAACTGACTTACTGAGAGATAGGTCCCAAATAGTGGATGCAGGCGACGGCAGAAACAGATCAGATCCGCTAGCGTCAACGACGGGAGTGGCGCAGGGATCGTCAGTGTCTAATATTTTGTTCTCACTACTGTTGAATGACCTCCCAGACATTATAACAGACGCAAATATTTTAATGTATGCTGACGACGTGGCTGCGGTAGTGACGGCAACAACTGTGACCTGTCTTGAAGACAAGTTGAATGCCACAGCGTCAAGCTTAGCAAGGTGGTTCAGTATGAATGGACTCACTTTAAATATTGGTAAAACGCACTACATTAACTTTAATCTGGCTGGTCAAGCAATGAAGTCACTTACGGTCTCGGTGGCTGATATTGATATAAACCAGCTTGCAAGTACAACATTTCTTGGTTTCGAGATTGATAGGGGACTCACGTGGGAAAACCACATTCAAAAACTATGTGGGAAACTGGGAAGTGCATGTTACGCTCTCAGTCGTGTATCTCGGGTGGTATCGAAAGAAGTGGCACGCGCATCCTACTTTGCGACGGTACATTCGCTTCTGCAGTACGGAGCAGAGCTGTGGGGCCGCTGTGCAGAATGGGAACGCGCGTTCCGTATGCAGAAGCGAGCCGTCAGAGCAATAGTGCGAGTGTCGGTAGATACCTCTGTGAAGCCATTCTTTAAGGAACTGGGAATTATGACTCTGCCAGCTATTGTCATTTTCCAAGTAGCTGTCTTTGTGAGAAATAACCCCGAGTTATACGTCAAGCACAGTGACGTACACCTATACAAAACACGTAATAAGGATAAGCTCGTAAGTGTGTCCCATTCCCTTACCAAATCCTCTAAACTAACCCACATCATGGGCCCGACTGTATATAACAAGCTTCCTGCTGACATTGTCTCTGCTCCGAGTGTCGCTGCCTTTAAGAGCCGCCTAAAACGCTGGCTTATCGACCAGACCTTCTACACTTTTGATGATTTTATTAATTCAAAATGGAATGTATAATATTATTATGATATAAGTTATTATTGCATACTTCATCTCGATTATGCATATTTTGTTTATTAATATTTTTTTGACATTTACAATTTATTAATTATTATTGTATTTATTATGTTGACATTACTCGATAAAGTAATATTTCTTGTAATTTATATTTATTAAACACTCAGTGTAACATCGCATGGTATATAGGTATACCATGTCCAAAAGAAAATAATTATTTATTTTGTTACATTAAATTTTAATTTATTCTTGACGTGTAAACAAGCTTTATTAATAAATGAGTATTTGAGTATTTGAGTATTTGAGATTGTTCCATCACAATAACATAAAAAAATAGCCTGCCTATAACAGTTGCAATTCATGACAACTCACGAATTGCACTGCGCCCGTCACATTGAGACATAGTTGTTAAATCTCATTGTGCCTGTAATTTAACTGGCTCTCAAGGACTACTGCCGGAACACACCTTATATAATCCACCACATTCCTTATATAGTGCACTGCAGTGTCTTCATGTACCTTTGGTTCTAAACAAATACTGATACAAGCGTATGCAGATTGCACAGAGCTATACTATGCCATAGCGACGTGTAGTGCTAGTGCTACATGTCGCTAGAGCTGGTACTAAGTTAAAAGTAATATGAAGACTTCTTGTATATTAGGAAGTACCCGTTGACTATAAGGCGAATGTATGGATGAATGAACCAAAGATAACGAAGTAAGTACAGCAAACAAACGCATCCATATAAATAGTACCTTGAACATTTTATGGACAAGTAATAATGTAGACACGCTACGGTGTTCGCGCGGGTTAAGCGAAATTTGAGAATTTATATATATAAAAATAAGCTGATGTCGCGAGAGAGTGTAGGTAGACAATGTTTGTAAAGCTCGATGTCTGTTTTTTATCAGACCTTCCAATAGTTATGTAAGATGCGTCACACCTCACACAAATTCACAATTTTGAGGTTTTCACACGATAAGATCGTAAGCGCGTCGGGATCGAGACTTACACTATTCAATTCTTGCCACTCGTGTTGGGGCCGCGCCACTGTTGTGGGTTTGTTACGCAGTCTCTTTCACTCGTATACAGAGGAGTATATGCAAGAGTTTGATAGAGATATAGGGACATAATTACAATAACCTTACGTTACAGTTTACATAGAAATTGTTTTTTAATCAGCATTGTACGTTAGGCAGGCAGGCAGGTTACCAATTGCAAAATTGGTCTTGTTTGTAGTACAACGCAAGTGGTACTATAGATGTCGCTCCATCCCAATACGATGGCTGCAGGCTGGGCACCCGGTAGAGATTAATCTTTATAAAAAAATATATTTTTTGTACATTCTATGCTGGTACCCTCGGTTTGTGTGTCCAGCTCGCACTTGGCCGCACCTTTTTATTATAATATTTTTTCAGTCCGCAATTGGTTGCGGCACGATCTCTTCAGGTTCCATGTTAAATAAATAATGTATGTAGACATTTAAGTCTTGCTTCATCCGAACGCAACGTTTTGTAATTAGCCTCCGTGTTCCTTGAACGATTCATCAGCAGTGAGTGGAATGAACAGGATGAGATTCCATGAAACGTTTCATCTTTCACGATGTATTTTCTCATTTATATAAGAGGTAATTTGTTGCAATAAGAACATATAGTACGTTTAAAATCCGTGTTTCCTTTTGATTCTTCCGTTTATTTGAAATAAATATTACAAGCTAAACATTAATTTAACTGCTGAAAAGTACGAATATAGCAAGGGCATAAAATAATTTAACATTGTGGTGTAAACTGAGAAAGAGAGGAATGGTTGGTGTAAACTAACAAATTGATAACGCACCATATGAGCAGGATGTCGCTACTCACTTTGAAGTATTATTAAAGTGTCGATAATGATATGATTTTATTAAGCACGTACCCTTTTGTAGCATTGTAGCTACATTACAGTGTATGAACATCCATCTCCGTGAATACCTGCCTTGTATGCTACGAATAATACATTATTTATTCGTAGCTTGTATGAGTATAAAACTTACGTTTAATGCAAATAAACGAGTATCTTATCTCACCTCACCTCTTCTCATCTTATTCTATAGTTCGCAACGTTGAAGTCAGGTAATTAGGTAGCCATTAAACCGAAACCAAGTCTTTCATACAATGTATTTTTTTAATTGAAAGCGAAGTACATGTTGTACCGAGATAACACAATATAAATAGGATGCGGGTAGAACGATTATGAATAAGAAGCGCCACAATAAGTAATCAAATGACAGTTTCGCAAATTAACAAGTAGCACTTCAGTTTCTAGAGAGTTCCACTTTCGAATTCCGTGACTCCTTATTTTTTTAATGTTAATGGCCACTTCAAGGAACGTTCAGTACGATCCACTTACAATCAGTTGATAGCCCATACTGCTGTTATCGCTTCAAGCTAAAACCAAAAAAGATCTTATCATATAACTGACTTTCTTCAAATGCGGCTCAATACGACGTGATTTTTTTTATATTTGCCGCATACATTACTGTTTACTGAATTATTGGTATTATCACTAAGGGGATAAAATTGATGCAAACTTTGAACTAACTGTGAGTACTCTATTAGTCAGGCGGGGATGAAGAATGTAATGAGGGTAAAAAGAAGCAATTTTTTAGCAAAAGATGGCAATTTTTTAGCAGGTGGAAATCCATGGTGATACATTAACCGATGCAAGTAGGTATGCTATATTGTTTGCTACTAAGTCAATAAAAGTGCACATATCCGTTTTCACAATAGTATACGTTGGAGCTCGTAGGTCATTATGTTAGTCGGCCTCCGGTTATATGGTTGCCACGCTTTTACCGGCACTCTCGGGTAGGCGTATTAAAAATACTTCAATAGAACATTATACATCTGCTCGGTCATTTATACCGTCTGAAACTTTTACGGCTATCGATTTCGTCCAAAGTGGACCAAGGCTGCGAGTAACAAATCTTGCTTGATAGAGGTACAGTTTGAAAATAGCTGCGTTGGAAATTTTCACCTTATTGGTTTGACGAATTTATAATTTCGATAAACCACTTGCACAGTTACTGGCATGTTGCACTTCTGCGAGGCACATATCCGTCTTCCTGGTAGCGGAGCTCGAGGTAGGGGTGGAAACAAAGCAGCCCTTGGATATTTAATTTTAGCGCCTGAATTCATACATGACGAGACACATAACTAAAGCACACCAATGATATATAGTCTTTGAAACGCACTGATGATGAGTTATTCTTAAGAATAATTGTTTTTGCAAAACAGGAATTTTCTCAGAAGATAAAGATTATTCAATGCTTTGTTATTTTATACGTTTAGAATAAAATATACCTTATGATAAAAGTTCTGTATCTCTGATTCAACAAATATAGTGGATAGATTTAATATATTCTATAATATTTTCTTTAAAGTATGTTATACCACAGCTATCGAAGATAAAAAGAAGCCTGTTAAATTGATACTGAAAATTGTGTTGATCTTAGAAAATAAAAACAGTTTATTCCGATTATATCATGGAATTTGATATTCTCTTTCAGTAGACGTAATAATTTTAAAAGTAATTTTAGTTTACTAGCTGTTATTTAAGTAATTTTAGAATTTACTACTGATAAAAAATGCCTTCTGATATATAATAAAAATGGTAAAATAAGACTTGTTTATTTAAGAAACAAAAAAGTGTTTTATATCTATTGATGTTATGTTTCTGTACAAATGTACAAGAACACTCAGTCCCAGCTACTATACTCGTATGTAGAATTGTCCTCCTTTTCTGTTGCTGAACATTAGCTGTTGTGCTTGTTGTGATTTGAGTTTAAATTGTTATTCATAAAATGGTATGTGATACATTTGCATGTAGGTATATAATTCGATATTGCTTTTTTCGACTTTCTTTTCGTGTTTAAAAGCCGCCAGATCGATCATGTATCGATAGGTAGTATATTTGCAGTAAGTAATGTGCACTTTCTGATAAACAAAATCATATCGTGTATCATTTAGATTTCAGTTAGTGAATCAATACGAATAAAACGCCAATTATTTTTAAATTAATTTCCTATGGAACTGGGTCGCAGTCCAGTTTAGCGGTGACACAGATATTTTTCAACACAAAATTAATTTCAATTAAGATTTTATCTGAAAGAATTGCTAAAGAGTGAAGATTTATAATTCTAAAAAGGTAGTTTCACTTTATTGATAGGTCCTATTTAAAATGCTTAGTTTTATTTTTCGATAAAAATGTATGACGGTAACGTCAAAATACGGTGTCAAGCAGTTATATAATTAAACATTTCTGGTAAGTCTCTTTGGCACGAGGCTGTTTTGGAGGGTAACACCGCAGTTTATGTTTTCTTAAAATATTTGTAATGTTAAATATGGACTTCTGCAAAGTAACGCCTAAAAGTAAGGCATTATAAAAATATATACAGGGTTATTGGAAAAATGGTAACCACCTCCTAGAGTTGACTTCTGTTAGTCCTAACAAACATTTTAAGTTGAAAGTTTTTATTATGTGTTTGTGAGGACCACCTGATGTTACAAGTCCCTGCTCTTGGCTAGGAGTAGGCATTGTATTTTACTACGAAACTCAAAACATAAAACGTGCTTATTCTGTCACAGTAGTTGTTTAGTGGGGAAGCTCCTTATAGATTTTTTAGCATTATTACAGCGACAACCCTGAGCCTTACATACGAGGAAATCAAAGGCAGAATTCATGAGCTGATGCTCGAATTAGCGTTTTTGTCTGATAACAGAATAATGGACCTTATCAGAATAGTCTGGAATATTTGAAACTTATTTAACTTTTATTATTTACCTGTGACACGGCTCAATGTTAAGAAGTACATTGACCTGAGAGACCATCTACAATAACACTAATTTATATTATTTCCGAATCCTAATTCTCCACTGTGACGTAACACAATCACAGCTTGTACACACACGTCCCAAAACCTAACACTATGATGTGATATTTAAGATGAATACGTCGTTACGGGTCCGGGCCGTGCCGTCGCCGGGACGGGACGGGAGCGCTGCCAGTTGTCGCCGTTGTAGAACATTCGTTAAATTGTATATGCCGTCGCTACCTCAAGCTTATTGAAAATTCAGACAGTCATAGATTGAACATCAGACAGTTAAACGTACTAACTTTCTTTCGATTTTGACTAGTTAAGTTATTTTAATATTGTTATGTTTGCAATAACGCCTGCTTGGCAAATAATATTACAAAATTACAAATTTACGAGATTTCTACACAAAACTAGTTCATTTCTCGAGGGAAATATCTTCGAAGTTGTGGGAAATTTGCAACTAAACGTTATATATAGTTATATTTTTGATCCTTTGAGGTGTTTCTAAGCCACGCCGTTCAGCTTTATTCCTGAATAAACAATTACACGGCTTTATCGTTACCTGCCGCCGCGAGAGAAGTTGTCGTTAGATAGTTGGTTAGAAATGGAAATTTTAGTCCAATCAACTTTTTTTTTTATTTTTTTATTGAAAACTGTGATCGATCAAGCACGAGGCCCACCTGATGTTAAGCGGACTAACCTCTGCCTATAACAGATGCATTTCGTCACAAGTCACGAATTGCACTGCGCCCGTCACCTTGAGACACAGGTGTTATGTCTCATGTGCCTGTAATTTTACTGGCTCTCAAAGACTGCAGCCGAAACACACCGTTAGGTGCTTGATTTTTTACTTGAGGGTGGTCGCTAGCCATGTGCAATCGCAAAATGCCCTTCCACCATGCTTTGAAGCTCAAGCTCGCGGCGGAATTTGAACCACGGACCTGCGGCACGGCAGTCCATAGCCAATACCATTGAGCCATCACTGCTTCATAAACTACTTTTGGATTTTTATCAAAACAGCGGAGATATTGGTGTTAAATAATGAGATACAGCCTGGTATCAGACTGGCCAGCACACAAACAGACAGATGGACAATGGAGTCCTTAGTATTAGGGCCTCATTTCTAGTTTTACCCTTTGGGTACAGAACCCTAAAAACAGCCTTTCGAAGTGAAAAAAATGTCACATAACTTTTAGTTACACGTATTAAAATGCAACTCTTTTATCCAAATAACCATTTTATCCGATAAACTTTAAGGGATCGGGGGCGGTACTGCCTAGCTACCTTGAGGGTTCAAGTAGAAAAACTGTGGCCACGCACGTAACAGAGTTAATGAACAGGTTCAGGCGTTACTTTGCAGAAATACATGTTTAATAATGAGAAATATTTTATAAATATTTCAAGTAGACATTCAATTCATATTTTAGGAAAACTATAATATAATAAATAAACTATAATATTTTTTTTTTTTTTTTTTTTTTTTTTTTATGCCTTATAGGGTAGCCTTTGACCACTATCTCACCTGATGGTAAGTGATGATGTGGTCGAAGATGTTGTTCAGACTAACCTAGAATTACTGGCTCTCAAGGACAGCTGCCGGAACACACCTTTAGGTGTTTGGCGACAGATTTTCTACTTGAGGGTGGTAGCTAGCCAGACGGGCATTCGCAAATTGCCCTACCACCATGCTATAACGACTGCCATCCTAAGATAACAACCGGGACCGACGGCTTAACGTGCCCTCCGAAGCACGGAAGCGCTCAGTAGTAATGTCACTAGCGGTCACCCATTCAACTCATGACCGCGGGCGACGTTGCTTAACTTTGCTGATCGGTTAAGAACAGCTTAGTAAACTTCGCTACGAGCGCTTCGAAAAATATATATTATTTAAGTGCTTTTAAAAAAAAAATATTTACAGTTTTCTTAAAATATTTGTTATTATTAGCTAACAGAGTTTTGCGGCAGTAGTCCTTGAGAGCCTGTAAGTAATAAAGAAATTACAGACACATTAGAGATATTGTCTTAACCACTGTATGAACTTTTAGCAAAATGCAACTGCTATAGGCCCCTGCCTATTATTATACTAGTAGTATACAGTTACTTAACACTTACATTAATAGGCAGGGGCCTCATGCAAGTTCAGTCTCAATCTCAAAAAAACATGAAAAAAGTCAGTAAATGTCTAGAAGATGTAATAGGGAGTTAAGTTATTACAACCCACATAATCAGGCACAGTATCCTTAGTCCAGGCTAATAGTTGGCAAGAAAGGTTTAAGTCAGGTATTCGCTAGCCATAAAACCTTTTATACTTTGTGTGTGTGTGTATGTGTTTAATTGATAGGAAGAGAATACACATTGTGCTGACACACATATTGTACTCTATATTATATAAGTATGAGTATATCACATATAAGTGGAATGAGGGTAGAACGATTCTGAAATGTATTTGCGAAATTTCACCTCACATTATTTAACATACGTGGTTTGTCTCGAAACGATATTCAACTTAAGCTTACAAAGCCTCAAGCGGAGGGCCTCCTTTCATCTTTTAACACAAACGGTAATATTCATGTTATTAAAGACATCCTAAAAATATCAGCCGATAAAGGCTGCCGTAATTTTGCATTGCACGGTGGTAGGATATTTTACAAATGCTTGCCTCGGTGTAGCTCATACATTCTAGCATTTAATCTTTTGCCAAGCACCTATCTTGGTATTTCGTATTTTGGCCTATCTTTTATCTATCTTTGAGAGCCACTGCATATCCTAGTTGTGTAGATTTAGCGTACTAAAAATCTTTATGTTTATTCTGTTGTCCACATCGTAATCGTTCTGTAGCCCAAGCACGAATAACTTGTGAAATCGTAACCGTTTCGTAAACGTATCGAAATGTCACCATTTTGTATAGGATTTGATCAGCGCCTCTACAGTGCGTAAAAGGAACTAAATTTTGACAGAAAAAAAGGTTTTGACAACTAACGTGTCGAGATGTTAACGTGAATGTTTTGTCACGTAAAAAGTTTTGTATGAAATCGCGAGCACGAACCTAATTCGAACTTAAGCTCGAAGGCTGGCTATCGAGGATCTGTCAAAAATCTACGAATGTCATGTCACTGAGAAATTTTAAGTCAGATGGCTGACGTAACGTATTCAATTGTGGTAAAACTTCGAAAATTCATGTTATTATTGTGTTTGTTCATTCATAATTTACCTATGAAAAGAGTTACAAACATGGCAGCAAGACTAGAAGTAGTATTGTACCATGTCGTTTACCAGGCGCAAAGTAGGTATTTATTAATTTATGGCACTGGAGGGAAGTGATGCAAATGTACGATGAACCCAATTCAGGACATTTTCCAAAACTCTGCATCAAACAGCGTCCATATTCCACCGTTCCAGCCCACATTTACACCAATTTCGCTCGTTGGATATGTCTTGCGGCGCAATAATGTTGCTATGAAATTCTTCATTGTGCATGGTCAAATTGAAAACAATAAGGCTCAAAGAAGATCACCTATGCATTCAAGATTTCAAGATCAACCAAAGCTGTCAACAAATGCACCAGAAGAACACAGGCAGCGACACGAAAGGAATACCAACGGATTGTCAGACTAACTACCTACGAACTCTGAGGTGATGACCATGTTCACGCCAACATTCTAACCACTACGAAGAAGAAGATTTTAATGTGAAACGTAGAAGCTGTGTTATTGGACTTTTGGTTCTTAATAAAAATAAACGAAGTGCAATTGTGCGTTTCAGTTATTGGTACCTATATACCGAACAGTTCGTGGGTTAGGGATAATAGGATATCTCGTTGGATGTTGTGAAACGCGACTAAGACAAAATTCGTGGCAGCATGCCACTACTAAGGTCGGTGTGAGTGGGATGTTGCCACGCATTGAGCATACAACAGTGATGATGAGATGGATCAGTGTGTGCTTCTATTGGTGGCGCATAAAAGACTATTAGGTGGCGAACTCATAGCAGGGCCGTGAGAAGCATTTTTCTTCCCCCTCTGATCTTATAGGCTAGGTAAGTTCGATATCATGCTCGTTTGCCACACTATTCCTTAAAAATAAAGGAAAGTAGATGAATAAAAAGACAAAACTACACCAACAGTTAAGTAATTTCTTTATTTTTGGTAATGTAATAACAGACACAATCATAATCCAAAAAAAAAACCAACCATAAGCTGACTAATACAAAATAAACGCTTTAATTATCCTAAAATTAATATGAACTAAAAACAACAAGCCTAGACGGTTACAAGTCACAGCACTCTCGATTTGTAGTAACGGCGCATTCATGAAATGCTACGTGGTTTGTCTTTGCAAAATTGTTAGGTAGGTACATTACTACGCACTCCAGGTTTTCACAGCATTCTTCTTTCCCAGAACAGACGGTAAAATACCGCTGGAGACGAAAGTTCTGTCGGGAATCACCTTTAGTGAACAATTAGAACTTATAGAATGCACTGCTTGAACTCAATAGCCTATTTTTCTGCTGAAACACCATAAAATTTAGCGCAAAATACACTTCACGCCGGCTGGCGGCCCTTCAGGGTTTCTTGAAACTCCTGCCTCTGTTTAAAGGTGTAATAGTAGCTGTTTGTAATTCATATAGTAAATTATCAGTGGCGTAGATTCTTGGCTTGAGAATTTATAGCTCATAATTTATATATAATGTTTTATTTTAATACCTCTAATGATGTTACAATAAAATTTGGTTCACTGAGCAAGTAACGCATAGAGAAAAGTAACACACCGGAAAAAAATATGTTTGGTTTTCACCAAATAAAAAGCTAAATTTGACGAATATCAATCATAGAGGAACCAGTCCAGCGTCACCAACCTTAAAATAAGGTAAAGTATTGCAGGTGTACCGATTTCTGTCCAAAATTACCAAATACAATACGAGTCATTGTCACCTTGACAACTCAACTGGACTGTCATGGCTATAGACTAATCATATTGTTCCCGGTATATTACATTTCTCTATGTCATAATGTATGTCATGGCACTTAGTAAATATATCACCTAAAATACATTTTATTCAAAAATTTTAATATTTCATAGTGAACATCAATACAATACGGAAATCGCAAAGAAAATGCGAAGTCTGTGGTGTCGAAACACAAATAAAAATGTTTAAACAATAGATTTCCATGAGATCCAGAACCGGTGAGTTGATGAAAATATGTCATTGAAATTACATTATTGTTTCAGAGCGTAATGATCGCTTGGTTTTTATTGTAATTTAAGTAGGTATGTGTTATCATGCGAATTGCTGTACTTACATATATTTGTATATAAATTACAAATATTTACGTAACGTAAAGTAAGTTTAGTGTTGCTCAAGGAAAGTATCGATACCTTTGTAGTATCGATTTTCTATAATGTCAGTGGTATGGGTACATATACTTTTTCATAGTGTCAATAAGTTAGGAAATATCATATTCGAAGCTGGTGATCATAAACCATCACGCGGAATGTTTTATTATGCCACGAAACTTAACATGTGTATTTTAGGGACTGTTATTTACATCTTTAGCTCAAAAGCATTTTGAAACACCTATTATCAATTTTTCTCTACATAACTGGCACAGTACTTGCTAACTGAAGGGCTAGAGCAATATTTATTATCTAACATATGAAAATCGACCTAAATATTATACAATTAATAATAAATAGCGTAAATAACGCCATATCTATGCTTGTGATAATAATCTGAGTTGTTTTTTTTCAGTTCATTTAAACAAAACTCCGTCGCTTATATACTTTCAAAGTAAATGCTGAATCGATAGAGCTATGGCATGGAATTTAAAGTACTATGTCACCTCAATACTATATAAAAATCAACATGTGTATCAACATACAATCCCAATTATTTAAATACTTATAATACTATACATTGTTTGATTTTAAAATTAACCAACTTTCGAGTGCAGTTAAATAAACTATTTTTGTAATTTCAGATATGCATATGTTACGCAGAAAAATATTAATTGAATCGATAAATAAAACAAATCAGTGCAGAGGAAGCATCTTGCAATACAAATGATATAGATCAGCTGCAAGATTAAATTAAATATCTAAATAATTCAACTACCTACACCAAAAAAGTTTTTAAAAGTCAACAGTCTATACATAATTAAAAAAGGTGCGTCAGAAATACTACATTTTATGATTGAACTACAAATAATAATAATTGTTAACAGTTGATGACAAGTTTACTAGTGCAACTTACGTGCAGTATTTTTTACTTTTACATATACGACAGTTAGAAAATAAGTATTGTATATTGAAAACTGTTATGTACAATGAAAAATATGTATGGTAAAGATGTTCTAGTACACAATTTACTTTGGAACTATGTATACATACCCCAATAATACGGTTTTCGATACTAGTGAAGATATATCGCACGATAAAATATTTTGATGATTTTGAATAAATTAATAAATCTGTGTGAAATATTTGTTTTATTTTATATTTCCTTAACATATATTTTATAAACCTAACCTTCTTACCATTTTTTCCTATATCGATTATAATGGAATCGATTTCATTGTAACTAATCGATTTTAGGGAATCAGTAGTACAACACTCACAAATGTCATAATTATTGTGTTGGAAATATAGTTTTCATTTGTAATGGTTGGTATAAAATAACTTCAAATCTGAGTTTCAAAGCAACAAGGTCCGTACCAACTCTTAATATTACTTGCTCAGTGAGAGGAACTTTTATAGGCAAAATAAGACTTAAAACCTCTTTTCGAATGAGTTGTTAGGTCTTAGAAAAAAGGTATGATTGTTGTGATTTACGCTGGATGACGTCACTTTTGTAATCCTATCGAGTTCACGTTAGCCAGCAAACGATGCGGCGTACTGTCAACCATCGCCTCCTGCGTAAACGGGCGGTGAACTCGATACGATAACGTTACGGACTATCGAAATGTTTGTGCTGTTGTCTAAATCGGCTTCAGCCAAGCAAATTTCCAATACACTCAATTGAACTGAATGTTTTTTTTTTTTTTAATATAGTTAGGTTTGCAATAACGCCTGCTACGCGGATTACATTACAAAAGCACAAATATACGATAGGAAAAATTTAAGTCATGTGCGGGATTCGAACCCGCGTCCATCCACTCCTTGAGCCGGAGTATGCTCTAACCAATTGAGCTAACATGACGTGACGTCATAACTCGAATCTTTCCTATCCTTATTTAACCATCGTATTGGTCTTGTTTGTAGTACAACGCAAGTGGTACTATAGATATCGCTCCATCCCAATACGATGGTTAAATAAGGATAGGAAAGATTCGAGTTATGACGTCACGTCATGTTAGCTCAATTGGTTAGAGCATACTCCGGCTCAAGGAGTGGATGGACGCGGGTTCGAATCCCGCACATGACTTAAATTTTTCCTATCGTATATTTGTGCTTTTGTAATGAATGATTATCAGCTGGTATGCATATACTTGAATGATTTCATATCTCATGCAACTATTGTCATCATATTGTCCCACACTATACACAGCCCACTATACGCCCTAGAATCACTGAAAAAGGAAAAAAAATAGAACGGTCTACTAATAATGAACGTCTGATGAAAATATGAGCACGGAGTATGTAAAATTAGCCTGGTACCGACTTCAACATGTTATATTATACTTTTATAAGTACGGAAAAAGTAATAACAGTTAGTTTATTTGTATTTTTTATACTTACCCCGTATCCCTGCAGCGTTGCGGGCTAATTAGTAAACACGTGGTATGTCTGTTTTTTTTTATGCTTGATAGGTTAGCCTTTGACCACTATCTCACCTGATGGTAAGTGATGATGAGATCGAAGATGTTGTTCAGGCTAACCTAGAAGTACTGTACATCTTTCTTCAATTATTTGTAGAAAACTTGAGATTAGAACACACACATATATAAACTAATATTTATGACTACTATGCAATTTTTTTTTCACAATTGATGCTCGTTATTTACTGCTGTTTTACTTGTTAGCTGCCATCGGAGTGTATTAAAACCAAACCTTCAATTAAATCAAAGATAGAACTTAAAAGGAACGACGACCACGACGATGTGCAAGTAGGTAAAAGCATTGTTAATCTTTTATGATTTTGTGACGAAACAAGCTCGAGGCCCACCTGATGTTAAGCGGACTAACCTCTGCCTATAACAGATGCCTTTCGTCAAAAGTCACGAATTGCACTGCGCCCGTCAGCTTCAGACATAGTTATGAAATCTCATGTGCGTGTAATTTCACTGGCTCTCAAGAACAGCTGCCGGAAGGTGCTGTTAGGTGCTTGGCGACAGATTTTGTACTTGAGGGTGGTCGCTAGCCAGGTGGGCATTCGCAAAATGTCCTACCACCATGCGGTGAAGCTCAAGCCCGCGGCAGGATTCGAACCATAGACCTGCTGCGCGGCAGTCCATAGCCAATGCCACTGAGTCATCACTGCATCACAAAAAACGTCATAAACGTTTAAACGTACAATATTTGCCTCGTATTTTTACATATAATTTCATTTCATCAATAGTTTTTCAGTAAACCATTTGTATTGTATATTCCGTGAACGATAAACAGACGCCGCATCGCGTTATACGACGGAGCTTGTTTTTATAATCATTTCTCAAATTGTTCCATATACTAAATAAATAATGAATGTAAACATAGGTCTTACGTCATCAGAACACAACGTTTTATGATTAGCTTCCCTGTGTTTGTCTATGATTCATAAGCAGTGCGAGGAATTAACAGGATGAGATTCCATGAAACGTTTCATCTTTCACGATATATCTAAGAAGGAGTTCTGGAAAGATGGATATTATAAGAACACGGTTAACTTATTAGGAACGTAACTGCGTAAATCAGCGCGTAACTAAGGCTTTTGCTCGTCGCTTCGCGCAATCGTGACTCCCAGATGAAGGACTTCAAAACAGGCCGAGTGTTAATACAAACAATTAGCAAACTTCGATATTCAAATATAGATAGTACCACCAACTTAACTGTGCAGTTTTCGAGGGCGCTACTGGTCAAGGAAATCAACTACAAACTGTCACAATTTGAAGGAATGTTGTAGTTCTTTTTTTTGCCGCCTGAACAGATAAGTTGGTGGGACTGTAGCGCCATATGCTAGCTGTGCCCCTGCTGGCCAAGACGAGAACTAACATTGACAGCTGTGGTTAACACAACGAAAGTTGTAATTCATTAATGTACAACATTTTTATAATTAAAAACAGTATAATAACTCTAACTAACTCCGTCGTATTCATTTTATAAAAAGAAGAATATCCAGCACCAAAACTGGTCGTAATCTTTCCGGTGTATAACGCGGGTTCGCCGGTTTCTAATAAGTTAATATGGTTAAAACTCGCGATAGTTTTCAAAGTGACGACAAGGTTTCTCAGAATGTAAAAACGACACATAGTGTTACGTATTGTCACCTACCTACCTAGTTTGGGTAGCAGTGAGCATAAATGAAAGAAGAAGGACAGATATAGGTGTATAATATTGAAAGGTCGTGGATGACAAACCGGTTGACGCAACGGTAGGCTTCCTTGTGGAAGGACTTATCTCTAGATCCTAGGAGGTGCTCAGCATGAAGCCAGAGATGGCGGTGGAGTACGCTGCACTCAGGAACTGTGCCCAAAGATTGTCCCAGCTGTAGAGCTGTAGAGAGAATGACATTAATGGTTACTGGCGATAACTTATTTACCATTAGGCGTCTTAAATAGTTTTTACGAAACCCAACGCATAAAGACCTCATATATTTTTGAAGCTCGTAGCGAAGTTTGCTTAGCTGTTCTTAACCGATCAGCAAAGTTAAGTAACGTCGCGCGCGGTCATGAGTTGGATGGGTGACCGCTAGTGACATTACTACTGAGCGCTTCCGTGCTTCGGAGGGCACGTTAAGCCGTCGGTCCCGGTTGTCATCTTAGGATGGTAGTCGTTATAGCATGGTTGTAGGGCATTTTGAGAATGCCCGCCTGTCTAGCTACCACCCTCAAGTACAAAATCTGTCGCCAAGCAACTAACGATGTGTTCCGGCAGCTGTTCTTGAGAGCCAGTAATTCTAGGTTAGTCTGAACAACATCTTCGATTACATCATCACTTACCATCAGGTGAGATTGTGGTCAAAGGCTAACCTACCCAGCATAAAAAAATATAAATTTCTATACATTCTCAAAAGATCTACTCGTATAAACTTTATTGGAACAGAAAACCAAAACAGTCTCAGAGCTGGTGACCGTGGGATTGGAATTACTGACAAAGTTTTGGTTCTTTGTAGGAAAGTTATCTGTTGAAGTTAACGAGCAGGCAATGGGCGATTCGCGACCGAACTGTCCAAGTGTCGCCACTTGCTCACTTTGTTTCATGTTTCTTTTCGGAATTTATGTTTCTTTTCTATTGAAAGAGGTTAGCAGACATATTGTCGGTTCCTTACGGAGAACACAAAGGACAACACAAAAACGTGTATAACTATACTCTCGCTAACAATACACGGACGTTATTGTATAAGTTTTGGCTTTGATTTTAGGGTCAGCCACCTGTCCGACGAAAACCCTTCTTGTTGGTAGTATTGCCACTACTTTTCAGGTAATCAAGGCGTAAAGATGCTTAGGATGCTGCTGTGCAGCAAATGTGGAGAAATAGCTGTCATTCCACGTTAGTGGTGGCATGTTGTGAATAAGGTGCTTTAACGTAGTAGTTTTGCAGGGTATTGAACAGGATGTGATACAGACTCTATATTCCTAAGGAACTATTATGTAACATCATACACGAACAACTTGATGCTATTTTTAGTCGCATCAAATAGTTTATCAACTTTAAAGGGTATCTTGTTCAGGAACAAACAGTTAACCGAAAAGTTGTGATGTTTTACCATAATACTGGTACAACGGCTCATCAATGTCAAGCTCATGGTATAGTTTATATAATTCGAAGCCCCATGAAATCCAAATACATTGATGATTTTAAGAAATACATACCTATTTATAAACAGATAATATCGCACATATGCAAACAAGACTATTCTTTTGCTAGATTTGAACTCATTCACCCGCTGAATTGTAAATTTCAAATCCGCAACGTTAACAAGAACACAACTAAGTTGTTATCATATAACTACTGGTCGCGAAATTTTCGTTGCGAATTTTTTTGATCATTTTAACAATCCTGGCCATAGCTTCAAAGGTCATCATCAGAGTTGTTACACCATGAAAGTCTATTGCCGGAACCGAAAAATAAGTTGTTCATAAAACGTTATCAAAATTATCGTATAAATTAATTTTAATAATTATCGTGAAAGGCAATATTAAAAAATAACATCTAATTACATTAATTTTCAGAATACTAAAATTACCGAACTATGATTAATAATATTCACCGTACATAACCAATGAAATTTTCAAATCTTACAAAATGTTACATCAAGTAGTAAGCAGATCAGTTAGTTAAAATCAGCTATACGTTAAGGTAGCTAGGGTAATAAGAAAGGTAAACACATAAACCAAGATAAAATATTGGCGTAATTTTGAATTAACAGTTCCTTAACTTGTGATACTATAGATATGACATAACATGTGATATAAGTCAAACTAATAAAAAACCGGCCAAGTGCGAGTGGGACTCGCGCACGAATGGTACTGTACTATTATCTCGTTTTCATTATTATTATTTTTAGCAATAAACGGCGAAAACCTCTTTTATTGTATGGGAGCCCCCTTAATTAATCATTTTATTTTAATTAATTATATTTAAAGAGAACGTAAAACTAAATATTCTGTGAATAGCTAAAGCGTCTACCTGTCACCGTTATTAGCATCGAGCAAGAAACGGTTAAAAATACAAGTTTGTTGTATGGGACTAAAAACTAAAAATCAAATAAATATTTAAGGGGGGCCCCTTATTTATTTTATTTTTAGTATTTGTTGTTATAGCGGCAATATAAATCATTTGTGTAAATTTCAATTGTCTAGCTATCACCGTTTTTGAGATACAGCTTGGTGACAGACGGACGGACGGACGGACAGCGAAGTCTCAGTAATACGGTACGGAACCCTAAGCACCTTAGTATATAAAAACTGCTCCATCACTTAACGTTCTATTATATATAGAAAATGTTATTTGTTATTTACTACACCAAAGTTTATGCATGGTATAAGTAATTCGCTAACAGTGTTGAAATTCACCCTTGAAACTTTACCGGCCTCTACAAGCTCTAGCCGATGATAGCTCAGTAGATATATGTAGCTAAAGCTCTTGTGATTATAGCCCACATGACACGGTCAGGGACCTTATGTCTAATTCCATGGTATAGAAAATTATCTCCAAACTCCATAATAGGTATCGTTTTCAAAAGCAAATGTCAAAATTTTGACATATTTTCATATGTCATATTTTCTTATCTCCATTCTCGTAACACAATAAGGGATTTTGTTCTCACCGTTTGTTCTCAGGTTTCATATTAAGAATCCGAATCAAATAAAATTATTTATTTACTAGAATGTTGTATAATGCAAAGCTTGCCGGTATATTATAAAAGTATGATAAAGATAGAGACAATCTTTATCATACAAAAGCGTGCAATTCGAGCCATATATAAAATGGGTCTTAGGGAATCTCTGAGGGATCTTTTTAAAGAAATTGATATTTTAACTTTACCAAGTCTGTATATATTTGAAAATATTATGTATGTTCGTAAAAATTTGAGTAAATTTAAATTAAACAGTGACAATCACGATTACAATACTAGGAATAAAGATAAAATAGCGGTGCCAGGTTTTAGATTAGCAAAGACAAATAAAAGGTCCTTCTTAGGTAATTGTGTGCGGTTTTATAATAAAGTTCCCAAACATATTACAACGCTCACAGAAGGGAAATTCAAGTTGCACGTGAAAAACATATTGATTAAAAAATCCTACTACACAGTTTCTGATTACATAAACGACAAAAATGCCTGGACAATTCCGCCTCCGCCAAGCTATTGCCTGTCACCTACATAATTTAAACAAATATTGTAATAACTATTATATACAATACAATACAATACAAAACTCTTTATTGCACAGCGAATATACATTTAAATAATCTTATAAATAGTACTCTTATACTACGGTTGTGCAATGGGCGGTCTTATCGCATATAGCAATTTCTTCCAGACAACCTTTGTATGGACAGTATCACATTTCAAGTAACACGGTGGTGAAAACAAATTATTATACATTTTCAGATATCATCTTACCAATAAAAACATTACTTAAAAACAAGTTTTGTACATTCATACTATATTATAATACATAGATATCCTACACGTTATTGATATACGTAAAATAAGTACATATAAATATTTACATACGAATAGGTGCAATATATAATACTGATAGATAACAACTACATACATAATACTTATATAGTACGTATGTACTATATAGTAAGTATGTAACATATTGTTAAAAGATGTTTAAAAGAATGGCCCCGAGTTTCTTGCCCGTTCTTCTCGCAGTGGCTCTATACAATTTATTTGCTGAACGTGGCAGTACAATATAGAATATTTCAATACTAAAATTTGTAATTGACCTTCATAAGAGCGTCGTAGACGCCTAAATTGAATAAATGATTTTGACTTTGGCTTTGACTTTGAATGAATAGGTTCAAATATTCTACCATAACAAAGGTGTGTAAATATTTTTTATATTTAGAAAATTAGTTTATTTTATAATTAAAGTATTCCAATGTTATATTATTATACATTAACACTAATTAACAGAAAGTAAATGTCAATGTATTATGTTTATAATGTAAATTCAGACATCGAAGTCGATTAGAATTCCTTATAAATTATATACCTATTTGGTTTTGGGTCAACGTCAATAACAATATATCAACATTTAAAGGTTTTTTTTTATGAGCTAGTTTTAAGTGACGTTCGTGAGCTAGTTCGTGACAAACGGACACGATCCTGTCATTGATTAGTTTAACAAGTTGATTACATTTACAGTAAGTATATACACTTTGTATCACACATACTTTTACCCTGAGTGGATACTTGTTAAACTTCTAAGACCCTTTTATGCACAATACTAATACTCAACTGAATCGTATCGTATAATCGTGTACCCCACGTCAATGCCGCTCTGTCATCATCACTCAAAGCAATTTTAATAAATGTCACATTTCAGTTACCTAGTGAATCGAAGCGGTATAGAACGCCAATCATTTTTAAATGAATTTCCTATGGAACTGGGTCGCAGTCCAGTTTAGACGCGGCACAGATATTTTGCAATACTAAATTCGTTTCAATTAACATTTTATCTGCAAGAATTGAATAAAAGTGATGAATAATAAACCGATAGGAATTAATTGTTTTCAGTTTATGGAGAGTATCCATTTAAACTGCAGGTTTTATTTTTTCGACAAAAATGTATGATGGTAATATCACAACAGCAATCATACAATTGTAACCTGCTGGTAGGCCTCGGCAGAACTAGTCCGTCTTAGTGGGTATCACCGCAGTGCCGGATAATCTGCCTCGAAGCAGTAGTGTTTAAATACTTCTGTGTTAGTGTGTGAAGAGCACTGAAGCAAATTAAATGAATGAGCAAACGAGACAAAATAACAATTAACGTATTGGAGTGACGAGCGCAGTGCAGTGTCATACAGAAGGAGGTGACTGGTGACACTGCATCTGTAATAGACAGGCGTGATGCTTGCAATAAGGCGTACGACTTGTAAAACTTTGAGGCTTTGATTCTGCAAACCATATGAATCCCATGAGAGGCCATGACCATGACACACAAAGGGAGATGCCGAAACTGGGTTAGCGATTACATACGTATGTGTACTGTGGTGGGGCTTGGTTGCTAGCCACCGTTGTCAGAATTACAATTTCCAACAGGAATTGGTAGTAACAAAATTATCGCTGTAAAAATGATTGAGCCTCTCTAACAATAAAAAAAATTTCACGAATCCCAAAAAAAATATCGAATAACTTAAGTGTTAAGTTGCATATGCGAGTATATCCTGATACATAATATAAGAGGAACGCCTAAAATATTCATTTAAATACTGTTTACAAACTTGAACAAAATGACATGACGTAGAATTTCAATAACTATTTTGAACTGTTGACTTTTAAGAATGTCATTCGTATTTAACTATCTTCCTTTGTACCAAGTAAGTACCTAATATTTAAAACTTTGTTATGTGTAAAAATACCGAATGCAGTAATTATACTCTGCAATATAACTGTTTGCGGGCTAGAATAACTTCAACCATCGTGCCAGCATTAAAGTTTCAAAGTTCAACACAACAACTTCCCTCGAGATTGGTGACGTTGTCACGTCACCGCGCGCGCACAGTAATCATAAAAAAATATTGCTAATTAGTTTTAGTTTAGTTTCAGTGAAGAAGGACTAAGTAGTCATAAATACAGGATCCGGCAGTTACAATTCAAATAGACAGAAAAGATCGGTTCAAATTATGCAGAGTGCGTTTTATCAGATGGTTGAGGGATATTTGCGAGTGCTCGCCTGGTTATGACTAACCTAACACCTTTAACAGATAATCTATTGCCAAGTACTAGATGGCAGCTAGTTATGCGACCCAGTTTAAACAACAAATGCTATAGCTCCACTGCCCAATGGCTAGCCAATCAATAATATTATGTGGAGTAAGGTAAGGTCTTGCACGATATAATGTTTGAAGGGGCGGTAGTGAGGCCGGCTCAGTAATACACACGCAAGATGCTGCATCAAAAGATCGCTTGGAGATTCTAGCGATTCCCTAGCTCCCCACGAAATGTCTATCCTAAACGATTCCTGCGATTGTTAGCAAGATGGCGAAGCATTTTTTAATTTGGGGCACAATCTCACTGCTCTGTTGTCGTTTGTTGCCACAGTTTGTACAAACTTCATAGCCAAAATCTCATTTATGATGAACACGTCGTAACGGGTCCAGGCCGGCCCGACGCCGGGACGGGACGGGAGCGTTGTCAGGTACCGCCGTTGTAGAACATTAATTAAATTGTAAATGCCGTCGCTACCTCAAGCTGAATGAAAGTTCAACATTCATGCATTGAACATTCAGACACTTTTAAACGTACTAATTTGTTCTCGCCTTGTTCAGTTATACGTGATTTATTCACAAAACTAGTTCATTTCTCGAGGGAAATATTTTCGAAGTTGTGGGAAATCTGCAACTTAACGTAATAAATAATGATATATCCCCGCTGATCCTTTGAGGTGTTTCTAAGCCGCGACATTCTGCGTAATCTGAGGTTTTCCTGAATAAAGAATTACGTCGGTTTATCGTTGCGTTCCGCGAGACAAAGTGTCGCTCGTTGGTCGCGTTGCTGCTATAAAAACTTCTAAGAGTAAAATTACAATATAAATTGTTTGTGCATCGGCACGCCGCCGTACTCTAAATGGAAAAGGGTTTCCGTTGTTTTGTTTCTCCATTAGTCCGGTGAAGTCCTCGTGAAGGTTCGTTTGTAACAAATGGAATATTTATTCATTGATAAAAACTTCGATGAATCGATGCCTAAATATTTTATTTATTGTTCAAATTGGATAAAGTATATGTGGGTGGTTATGTGAGTCCGTGTAATGAAATCTACCCGACCGTATTAAGGTTACGGACAAAACGATGTCTCGACCCAACTCGTGAAGGTTCGATAATAATGAGAGCTTAATAAGTAACTTTTTATCCGTTAAAATATCGGAGTTAATAAAATAGTTATTTGTCATGCGCGGCTGCAAAGTTGTTGATTGGTGCGAGTACTTAACTTGAGGAAGTGCAGGGTTCTATAATTTGTTGAACATCCTGAGCGAGCGAAACTCACAATTTTTCACCTCACTCAAGCGAGAAAATACAAGGTGATAGAAAAACCACTTCAATAACGCAGTAAATTAGCGTTTATTCATATTTAAAATGAAGTGACTACATTTGACATATTGAATGTAAGTTTATTTGGAACTGTCCTCAAAGTTTGCATTTCCAAAGCAAAAGGCCACGCCAGCGGATACAAAGCACTTTTACACGCAGATTTGTAATGAAAAACATCGCAGTTCCGAGCTTGTCAAGTGAAAATGATACATTTTCTTAGCCCCGACATTGTGTAATATGTAGCTTTAACTCAACATTGAAAATTTAGAAGGTTCACAATTCAAGGCTATATTTTTATGTATGCTAAAGTACATATGTCTTCGTAAGTTTTCATCCTGTTCGCATGTGTGTTTGTAAGAGAAATAAGAACTTGTAGAGTGCAGAGCTTCAACTCCTTCTCTTTCCAGCTCAATCTCTTATTTGTAATGTTTACCCACTGCCTTTCTGTTAATAAAAGCTTTAAAATCCTTTAGAACCTATTTTTGCGCTTAATGTGCAGCAGCACCTTACTAACGTCGTCGTGGGAAATACTATGCTGCTCATTCAACGAAATATTGTTTTGCCTATGTCACCTCCTACGGTCTTCCAACGGCAAGTCATGTTAAATATATCTGTAGATATATTATAATAATCTACAGTTAATCTACAGATATATTATTATAATATAATAATGTAGATATATTATAATAATATATATATATATATAGATATATTTATGCTGGCATGAGCATAAAAGTTAATAACCTTTTGAAATAATATCATAACGCTAAACAAAATATACTCATTTACACAGAGAAACCCTTTGTTATGTAGTTTGTTTCTACGAGTATGTTCATTGTTCAAAGTGGGAAAAAATGATTGTTCATAAGAAACGTCAATGTGCTCGTCGCAATGCTCTGCTTTAAATCCTTTATGCCGCTTGTACGCTTGCCAAGTTTTCACCAAACGAAAAAACTAAGAAACTCGGATTACCCGTTGAAAATGTGGTTTCATTGTGACATTTTCGATTCTATTGCCTGGAATTAAGGATCACTAGGTAAAGGTAGGGTTTTTAGAAATGTCATCAGTGAGGAAACTCTTTAAATTTACTTGAGATATATCCCAACACAGGTTTACGAGTCATTGTTTTGTGGCAAAAGAGCACAGAACTTTAATAAAATCGCTTTTGCGGCGTATTCACACAATTTTGATTTGAATGCCTTTTCACGTAGGTCCTTTTGAATAAAATAATTTGCCTTATAATGTTTTGTTTCGTTATAGGTACAAATATTCACATAATTCCATTTTGTAATGGTAGAAACTTTTATTCTCGGAGGGGAGCCTTACTTAAGTTACTTACATTGATGAGTTTGTTTTTGGTATATTGTAATATAACCGGCCAACTGCGAGTGGTGCGGGTTAGGATAACGCACTGAGGCATCAACACAACATATTTGTTGAGTTTTTACCAAGAATCGTCGTATCAGAATCCTCAATTCCTCAGTATTCCCAGTGAAATCGAAAATTAAGCACATGACAGGGTTTACTATTGTAATGATGACTCTGCGTTCTTAAGTAAATCTTAATCTAAGAATATATCTTAATGTTGGGTAACGAAACAAGTCAACCAAAGAAGAGTGCATGTAATAGACATGCAAATGTTAAGATGGATGTGTAACTAGAAAGCATGTCAAAGTTAGGAATGGGTATATCAGATGAAGCTTGAAACAAGCACCAGTGACAGAGTAGGTGAAGAGTTGTAGACGTGTAAGTAGTATGGGCGTGCCATGAGGAGAGCAAGAAAGCAAGACGGAAACAGAGGAAGAGGAAGACCAAAGAAGGTAGTCTATCTCTACCGCGCTTGAAGAAGGATATGTATGCGATGTTCATAATAGAAAAACATACACCTTCCAAAACAGTATAGCCTGTCAATTTGTATTAATTAAATAACACTTTTTTTAATAACTGCTCTAAATACTTTATAACTTAAAAACAAAACAGAACTAATAATTATGTTTTGGGCAGAGTAAAGTTATTGAACAGCCATCTTTGATATTTCTTTCAAGCATTATTATCAACGAGAAGTCGTATCCTTTGAACGCTGGTCCACCGATACAAGAGTTTGCTTTCAGTTTTGTAACTGTCACTAACTGTGGCCTGTTTAATATAAGACTAACATAATAAAAAACCGATCATTCTTACGACGACTACGGTGAAATCGATATGCAATGTGGTTTACTTCTATTCCGTGCATCGATTGCTCTATTTTATGTGTTCAAACGTTTGTATTCTGTAGACAAAAGCTATGCGATCCGAATGCGCAGTTCAGAAGGGTCAACTGTGTCAACTCGATATTTATAGCAAACAGAAACAAAGCCACGTCACAGATTATACACGAGTACCAAATCATGAACTGGCTGCGCAGCGGTCGAGAGATTGCAGATAATTAAATCCATTGATAAATATTGTTGTTACTGTGACGGCAATACTACCAAACAGAATTCTATGAAATGATTTATTCCACTGGCTTAAGTAAAAGTTTCATTTTAATTAATGAAATTATGCAAGATTTTACTTTATTACTGTACTTTACTGTGAATAACTTTATTGTATGTCGTTTATTGTAAACTCTTCACTTGAAATATGTTTTATTCACATCTATTCGAAAATAATTAGTTTATTCCTCGTAAATAGGGACTAAAATAGCTTTTTAACCTTTGAGGGATAAAAAGTGATTTGAATTTAGTATGTGGATATTTATAATAAAAGTTCCAATCACCAAAGAGATTAATCACAAACATTGTATGAACAAGTTACAGGTTATTTGTTTTTTTATTTAAAATTTGTTATTTTAGAACCTAAAAATAATGTAGTTTTTCAAAAACTACATCCTGAGTCAAAGTTTTCTGAGACTATTTCTAATTCTCAAGCTTTAAATACGACTAAATCGATAACTGTAGCGGATGTTAGTGGTTAAATTGTTACGATGCACTTTCATAGATATTAAAATTTTAGTCTCTAACTATTTCTATGCTGTGTCTTATTTTTCCTAATTATATCTTAATATATAAACGTACTAATCTTATTCATAAGTTGCACTTACTTATTTTCTCATAGAGGGTGATATAAAGTAGAGCATCTACCTCGGAAGACCAACAACTATTTTAAGCTCGAGTAACTTTGAATCCCTCGCTGCACTCAGGATTCTATTTTAGAATCTCTCGCTACGCTCGTGATTATAGAATCACGAATTCATAGTTCCGTTCTGGATTCCAAGGAACACTCTCGCCTTTAAAATGGTTTTTTGCTCGCTTGGTAAACAATCTACTATTTTCTGGAAAGGTTAGGTGTTACAAGTAATTAATTAAAATGTAAGCATCGCACTGACGTAAATATGAATGTAGCATTTGCGTAGCACTAATGTTGTACGAGCTTAGTTTGGGTCTTTATGCACAATTTTTTTATATTAATTATTTAACAAAGTTCTTAATTCGTTACAAAATTTTACACTTGTAACTAATTTTCAGATATAATTTTGGTATTTAGAAGGACGTGTCACGAAGTTATCATTTGGAAGCCATGTAAATATTTGAACAGGTCAATGTCATATTTTTCAATAACTTATTTATTATTTTCACAGACAGTAAATGTTATAACTAACATACAGGTATAATATATTATAGTAATATAGCAGTAGTGACTGGCAATGCCTATGGAACCGAAGGTAGTCCATTGTTTGACACTTGCTGCGGGATAGAACTTTACCGCCCGGTGTTAGGGTGTTATGCAACGCTCATCTGGCTAGAAGACATGTCACCAAGCAACCAGACTAATAATGGGCAAAAAGGGCACGTCCGTGTATGTATTGTTCAGATATCAAGCTCTCTAGAACAGCACTTTTGTTTTTATGAAATACATAACAAAGAAAATAATATATATTGGTTGGATGGAGGCATATAACACACGGTTACCAAGCTCGGTTCACATTTGTCTGTTATTGATTGATAAATAAATAAATAAAATTACTAAGATTTTCAAATAGAGAATTACTATCAAGTATTGAAGTTGTACTGTTAGCTACTTTTGAATTGAACATAATAAAGTATGATCTTACTAAAATTATACTTATATTATAAAAAGGAAAGATTTGTGTTTTTGTATGTAACAAATAAACTTCAAAACTAATTGACCGATTTGGATGAAATTTGGTACGGAAATAGTGTGAGGCCCGGGGAAGGACATTATATAAGGAAGGCTTTTATCCAACTGCGCAAAAAAATGTTAATGGTTTTGTGCGATAAACGACATACGCGCGGCCGGAAAGCTAGCATATCATAAACATATAATAACTTAAATAAGTGTACTAATTACTGTATGAGCTGTTTTTGATTGATGAAATCTTAATGAGTACAGCCTACTCCAACCTTGTTATTTTGATCTTATCACGACAGCAAAATTGCCCGTTGTTCATCAAACATTCTACAGCCAAGCCAAATCATTTTATATATGTTTATATATGGCGTTGTCCCTTTCATAACAAATACGACCTCCGCCGAACGGCGCGCAAAACCAAATTCACATATGTGTGTAAAGAATGTGTAATTTGTCTGTACAGTTAAATGTTTAACTCATAAGCGTATTTGGTAATAATGTATTATGTCATGATAATGAATAGATTCAGGCGTTACTTTGTGGAAATTCATATTTAATAATAACAAATATTTTAAAAGTATTTTAAGAAAACATCAATTTATTTATTTAATAAAACACTTAAAAATGTTTATAAAAATGATACATATCTAGTGACAATTCCGCCTAATTTCCTGCTAAGCCGACGTGACGTCACAAACGCCACGCAGCCAAACCGGAAGAGTATTCGACGCGTTTCGCTTCTAAACGAAGCAGCCTCAGGTGGTCCTGACTCTACGAGCGCACGATCGAGACATAACGCGCGGCGGCACTACACGCCTTGCCTACTACTTCTGCCTAATTCGTTATTAGAATTGTTCACTGTTGTCTACGCGGGTAAGGCCTCGTGTAGAAGCAGGTTATTTTATTTACGTGTATAGTGTTATGTATAGACGTTAAAAATTAATCGTTGCTCGCAAACTAAGAGGATTTGGAAGAGTAACAACCCCACGAGAGCGATGGAGTATGTGAGCACGGGGAGGTGCCAGTGATAAACGCGGATCCTCGCATTGATTGCTTTTATACCTTTAAGGAAATGTTCGTGCGCTCACTTTTTACGACACTCAAATGGAATTTGCCGCGTATCAGTGTTACATGTGCTATTGCTTGATCCAAGTTCAATTTCGGAACGATTGGCAAGTAGATAAGACTCTCTTGGGATTTATTCGTTAAAATATGTAAAGATCAGAATTAATAAATTTTTTGATACCTTCAGAATGGATGGTAATTATAGTAATCATTATGTAGGTGAATGTGAAGACGCTGAATATATCACAAAAGAAGAGCGCTGGTCAATCAACTACAATAATCTTGGAACCTTTACAGCTTCTCATATATTAACTTTTCATAGTCATCAGACAATTTAATCACACACGATTAATTTTTAGTTCCGTTCCATTAACGTCACGTTTAAGGAGCAATGTTGTGGATCAATTCCCGCGTCAGACCGCAAGTGTCATTGTATTTTTGAGAACGACAGTCCATTGTATGTATAATTATGATATGTATAATTATGTATCCTTGGCTCCGTAATGAAAACAATAACCTCAGTAAGAAATTCTAATAAACAATGCTTTTTCGAGTATGAGAATCTAAATAATGATATGGTCTGATAGGCCTCTGTCCTACGAATAAATATTTATTCGTAGCCTCCGTCTCATACGTCAAACCATATTCGTATTTAATATTTTTTGTTGATACCTGTCAGTTTCCCTTTTTGTGTAAATGTTGTTATTACTTTAGTAAAACCTATTAATATAATGCATGTGTAAGTTTGTGCACACAAATTATATGGTATTAACCACGCACAGCATTGACGAATATAAAAGGATAATCATGATATGAAATTATTATAATGTCCACTGACAAATATCAATACAAACATACTGTTAAAGGATTCCCTGGATGTACGAGTGCGAATATTGTTTGGAGCGCGGCAATCGTAGAGAATAATGTTATAAACTTAATTCTATTCAGAATGCGCGCTTTACGATGGATTAGTGTCATATTATGTACCTTGGCTATTCAATACAACATCCATATTTCAATCTATTTTAGGGTGTAATACAAACAGGAAGTTATTCGTAGGAATTCTTATGAAGAAGGCTTTGTTCTTTCGACTGAATAATTTCTCGGCAAAGACGTATATAATTGTATTTTGAATACAAAAAGGTCGTAGCCTTTTCGTCACTTTTCTCGTCCGTCCTCTAAAAATGGGCTGAATCTGTACAACCGTTGTAGGTAACGGATAGCGTAACAAATAAATATAAATAAAAGATATATGGTTCCCCATTTAAGAATTATGTTTTATACAATGTTTAACTTACATACGGTAAAAAAATTAATATGAATTTAGAACAAATACTTTTACCTTAGGAATATTGGACACTAGGACACTCTAATTTTTAAATATCACTATCCGTCTATTCATTTTGTTTGTCTTATTACACAGTCGATAGAAATACAGAGTGGATCATCTAGTAACTGTATGTTCACAAAGAATGACAATATGGACCCGAGCTGGACATGCAACGTTTGTGCTGTTGTGATGCGGTCGCGATATTTAAGATAGAATTAAGTGGCAAGAATCATGCGGTCTGTTGTCGATCAGATGTATGCGAGTTTGACTGCCTATATGCCGCATTCAGTTTTATGGTCGCGTATCTACAGACAACAGTTTTTTACATGCTTTCGTGGCTACTTTTAGGTTGTTTAGAGCATTAAGACGATCCAGAGCCGTTGTAACTCCAATGTGTAGCAAACTTTACTCACAATGTCATGAGTAGAAGTCTGCCGCCTATTCACCGCATTTTCCTCCTTAAACACACCCAATGCTACTACTCTGTGACTCGTTGTGAACTTATTCAGAACAGTTCATTTGTGTCAAGAGAGAATGTCAATACATTTTGTAGCAGTGATAGCTTAGTGGTAATAGCCATGGACTGTGGTGCTGCAGGTCCATGTTTCAATTCATACCGCCTGCTTGAGCTTCATCGCATGGCATTTGCAAATGCTAGCTACCACCATCAAGAAGGAAATCTGTCACCAAACACCTAATTGTGTGTTATGGCAGTAGTCCTTGAGAGCCAGTAAGTAATTTTAAAATTACAGGCACATGAAACTTGACATAAGTATGTCTCAGGGTGATGGGCGCAGTGCAATTTGACATTTATGACTACATACATCTGTTATAAGTAGAGGTTACCTCGTGTGTGATCCATCACAATCCCATTAAAACAAAACCATATTGGTTATATATTAAAGCATATTAGTTATTTGTTAATAGTAATTTTTTTTGTACAGAATAACGCCCGAGGATATTGTATTAATATATTATCTCGAAAAATTAAACCTTTGTTTTTTTATTAAGTTCAGCCAGACCATTACAAATAAAAACTCTTGGTGACAACGCTAGTAAGCTTTTTCAAACTTAATTATAAGATAAAGCTGTCTTTTCATAGACAGCTTTGTGCTCAAAATAAAACTGTTACACATTACTTTAAACAACGCAGTGCCTTCAGTAACAGAGTTAGGTTCTGTTTAAGAGGAATAATTTAATTATAGGTATGTGAGATGAAAGTGCGATTGTTGGAGAAGATCAGGCACGCCTCTACAGAATATACACTATAATAGTACTACGGTAGTGTGCTGAGTTACAAATATACCTGTTTTACGACTGCATATAGTTTGAGGTTTGTGTGGTAGTATTGCATTTTGCGATACCCTGCTGGCTAGCTGCCAACCTCAACGTTGTGTTCCAGCACTTATTCTTAAACGCCAGTAGTTCTAGGTAAGCCATCACTTACCATCAGCTGAGTGCTCAAAGCCTGATTATATCATCTAGGTTAAGCTTGTTAACACCTTCAACCAAATCATCACTTACCATCAGGTGAGATTATGGTCAAAAGTTTACCTATGACCGAGAAAAAAACCTGTCCTTATAGAATTTTACAATAAAAATCCAGCCAAGTGCGAGTCAGACTTGCGCACCGAGGGTTCCGTACAAACCTGTAGGTATATAAGTAAAAGTTATGGTATTTTTATTGCTATTTAGCAATAAAAAAATACATTACATTACATATTTATTACATATTTTAAAATTATCATAAATATATTTATGTTACGTAACTAAAAATGTATGCTTTTCGCAATTATTCCTTTATCTGTGCTGCAACACGTTGCTTCGTACCAAATTTCAAGAATCTGAGTTCCCGGGAAGTACCCTGCAGGTTTTAATTCCCTTGCGAGTGTCGAAAATTTGTGGCATAAACGGCATCTTTTGAGTGCGTTGGCTTAGAATTTTTATTTTTTCACTGCTCTTAAGGGACAGTAGACTTGAGTATTTGATATGAATTTCAGCATGATACCTCCACGTATTCATGAGAAAAAGGGTCTTGACAGAAAGATGGACAACAAAGTGATCTCTTCAAAGTGGTTCCATTTTTTCCTTTTGAGGTACGGGAACCAAAGAAATTAAATTAAATAAACTTTATGCGGCACTGCTTCTGCTAAAACTTTTACTTACTATTTTTTGTACCAACCGTGAGAATGTACCTCGACTCGACAACAAAACGAAGGATGAAGAGGTTCTTCGGTAGGAAATATTCACACTTAGAGTCCGTTTTAGAATGTCCTAATAAAGTTTCGAGTTGCTAACCAACACATGAAATAACTGAATGATAAAAATGACAGTTAACATGCAGCGCGTTTCAAGCTTTAACCGATGGATAGGCTAAGTTGATGCCTGTGAAACGCAAAGATAGTGTTTTATTGATTAAATATGTTCTGGGTAGTATAACCGGAACTAACGTAAACATTCTAAAACAGGCCCTAAGAATATCAGTAACAAGTCTCGCCCAAGAGCAGCTGTGTCACGGTCATACCTGCAGTTAATCATTTATTAATTGGGCGGAATGTTTGCTTTCTGCAAACACACAAACATGTTGGGTAATTAATTACCAGCCAATTAACTGCTTTATTTGGACAGGCTACGAATATGTGATATACCTTGGCCCCAATTCTCTTAGCTATTGACCAAACGCCACACTACTGCGATGCTTCTGCGATCGAACTGCTGTAGGTAAATGTCAAATTCGGTAGTCTGCTAATTCTAGCTCCTAATCGCAGTTGTATAACAATCGCGTCGCTATCGTATAGCTGTGCTAATGTTCCCACTGAAATAATAATGAAAACTTCTATCAATCAAGCATCAGTCAAACCATCATTATAGTGTTTTTCTAGCAAACAATACATTAAATAAGCCACTGACTTGCGATCGAACCTAAATAGCGGGCAGACTACGGATACTGTCAAAAACTACAATTTTCATCCAATAAAGTTGCGTTAACGCCGTTCAATAGCTAAGAGAATCGGGCCCTTGATTATTATACAGTTTAGTAATCAGCCACCTGCCCTCCATGGGACATTTCTTTGGTATACCTGATACCTGACAAACGAAGACACGATTATTGTGATGGTAAAATTATTAAATGCCACTGACGTGAGTAGTGGCATGCTGCTCATTCAGCGCATTATATTTCCTCATTCATTTAAATGGCATGGAAATTTATATTTTTAGTTTTTAATTTGGAAACAATAGGACAAAATAAGTATTCGAAGTAAAAGAAGTATTGTAGAACAATGATTCATCGCGTATTTTGTAACCGAGCCACGTACGGATATTATGAGAACGTCCGGCGGAAGCGAAAATCGAGAAATTGTGCTGACTAAGTCCACTTGATTTACCGAACAAATATTGGACAGGAAGGCCTTTTGCTATTTGTTCTACGACGGACGGCGGCGAGCGGTGAACATGCCGCGGGTCGGACTCTTCATGCGGGATGTGTGGAGGAGTACACCTGTGTGTCACTTTACTCTCGTTCGATCTTACAAGTTTTTTATTATAATGAAGCATTCCTTCAGAACTATGAAATGATCGCTTCGTAAACATTCATCACCTGTATTGTTACGTAAAGATATAGCGAGCTTACCAGGTGCCCAAGTTAATCAAATATTAATTCTCGGCACGAGTACTATTCAATATTTGACTAGCTCCGGTATTCTGGACACGCAGTTTATTTACGGAACCTAATTTCATCAAGTCTGTAAGTCATGTACATCTGCACATACTTATGTCCGCGCTGGACAACCGCGGCGGTCACCAGCCCGAGGCAAGGCCGGATCTGACGCGGGGTACGCGATTCTGAATCCAATTAGCGCCGTAACCGTTTCTGATTTATAATGAGAATTACGCTAGACAGCTTCAATCTACATTTAAATTGGGGATCAAACAAAAATTCGTTCCTCGTACAGTTTTCAATCTAAAGAAATATTACATAGAAGGCGAAGACAAAATATTATTCATTGGCTGCGTTATCGGCGTTTTATTGTCAAAATACATTTGTACTGTAAACTACTACTAAATACTATTGTACTTAAAATTATATAGAATTTTTGGGAAATTAAATTCATTTTTCCTTTTATTAGCGCGCGTTGAAAAGTTTTCTCTGTCTTGTTGTTTCTGCAAACAGTAGTTCCGTTTTGTTCGGAACACTTTTTATGGTTTGATGAATGACGACCAGTTTTGAACAAGAACTAGAAATATATACATTTTAGAAAGTTTCATTTTTACAGATATATTACATAGAAAATACGACAACAGCGATACAAATTTCTATTTTTTTTTTATTAGAAGTGTTTTCGACGCATTTCGATTCTACGAACAACGCGAAGCATCCTCAGGAGTTCTTGACTATTCGAGCGTAAGTTCATTCTCTTTAAATAGTCGACTGGCAATCAGGCGGGGTTCATAGATTGGCCGGTAACCTGATACTATTGAGGATCGCGCCGGAGCTGCGTTCTACAGAATAGGTACGTGAAACAGCTGTATTGTTCTAGTGATTATCGTTTATTTACTTCGCGTATCGTTAGAACGTACGTGTGTGAATGGTGTAAACGGCGGAACTCGTCAAAATAATGCGAAAAGCTCACGCGCCACGGTTTAGACCATAGTTAGTATCGTTTTGTGTATGCAAAAAATAAAGAGCGTAACACATTTAGTTATTCGATTCCAAACCACCCCTGCAGTATTATTGATATATTAATATCTTCCTTGTGTAACTAAATAAACATATGGATGTCGAAGATATTTAAATTTATCGAAAGGTACTCGTTTCTTGTCCTCATACATTTCCCACCACTCCGGAAGGCGCGCGTGCCGGGTACTTTAAAATAAATTAAACTCTTATAAAACTTTCTCCATGATAATATGAAAAGTTTTCACGTTAAGAGATGTAATACGTTCTTGCTTAATGTAAAATGTTTGAAATAACTTTCGCTTTGAAGTAATAAGTTGTTAAAGTGTTCCCAAACTGATGCAACCAGGTAGCAAAGCAAAGTTCTCACTCAGTTAGATGCAAACAGTTCATACGTCTATACTGCTTGGAAATGTGGTTTCGCTTTGACAAAATGTAAATATGTAGTAACTAATACACACCCGCACACACTCTTGCATTTATAAATGATTATATAGTAATGGGATGGTGACTATAACTTACTTGTGATGTAAAAGTTATATTTGTATACAGTATGAACCCAAAATCCTGTTTAATCCGTCGAGGGTATATATGCTCTAACAGCAAGCACCGAAAACCTAGAAAATTTATCATCGTTACAGTATTCTTATAAATGCGAATGTTTTTATATGTGTGAATTAGGATGTATGTATGTATGTTTGTTACATTTTCATGCTAAACGGCTAAACTGATTTGGATGAAACTATACATATACTAAGATAGTTTTAGTGTTCAATTATCAGAGAAGATATTTCTAGCCCGGCACTACACGGGCTTTAACTGTTTACGTTCTTAGTCTTCTCCTTCAGGTGCGTCTCCAGTACTGGAGGTTGGCCGTCAGCTCAGCGAACTTATTCCTATTCCATGCCAAGCGAAATATGTCTTCCGGAAATACTGGTCCATTCTCGAATGTTTCGCAACCAAGACGTCCTACGTCCCACGCGTCGCTTTCCTTTAATTTTTCCTATCATAATAAATTGGAGAAGCTCGTATTTCTCGTGACATAAGACATGGCCGAGGTACACGACTTTTCTTCTTTTGATGGTTTGCAACAATTCGCGGTTCTTGCCGACGCGCAGGAGTATACGTATTATACTGTAAAGAAAAGAAAACAGGTAAATAATAAACATGGAATAGTTTGTAGTTTATTTCTATCAGTAGAATCTTTGTGCGATACAAATGTAGGGCTTTTTATACTCGTTGTTTAATGATAAGCAATCGTAACGAATCGGCTGCAGTGGTTTTAGTAAACAATACCAAAAATAATTCTGTTTTAATATATGTTAAGATTCCAGATTGCCCAGGCAGGGATGTTCAGCAGAGGCTTCCACCTGGACAATCTGTTTTGAATACTTAACTTGCCGGCCGTTCGCCGGGCTGAAAACAAAAAAATACAAGCAATACATGAAAATTACGTACAATTTATGATAGGTTTTCTGTGTTCCTTCGTTGAATCCAGCCTACCGTGTCCCTAGGGATACCTAACAGGCCAGAAGGTTTTTTACTCACGGTTACGGCTGTGAGGTTCGGTCTTCTTTCTTCCAAGCACAAAACTCCAATTTTACATCGCGTGAACACAAATTCAAAAAAAACAATCACGCGCAACAAAACAAATTCAAATTAAAATTACATGAAGATCAAAAACAACCTTTTCTCTTAAACCCAAGGTGTTCAGAGTAACAAGTTTAAAAAAAAAAGCGACAAAGCGACACTGCAAACTTCTACTTTTTTCACTCAAAATTGTCCATAGACTCAAAGTAGACGATTACCTTGGGAGCGTTCGGAAACTTGCCGCTAAGTTGACCGGTCCGAACAATGTATATACATTTTGTAAGGTTTTAATAAATTTCCTTAACTTTTATAGGCAACACTAGCAATTTTTACGATAGCAACTTATTCTGTAACGTTTAGCACTTTTTTTACTGGCAACACAGTCGGAACGGTGGCTCTGGCTTGGCAGAGCGATGGCAGTGTGATGCATTCTTACTTGGACGACCGAACTGTGCGGACGCATTCTGTGAAGCAAATTGTATTTAAGATTGGAAGTCATATTATAACGAATTATTCTCACGGATCATAGTGTTTAAATTACAATCACCGTTGGTACGGCAGTGATACTGAGATCGTTTACATCTCAGAAGTGGGATCGACAAAACTTGTAAGTACACGTCCACACGTTATTGTTGTTATTTTAGTTATTGGTCTTGTGATAAATTACTAAAGCAACCGCATGGAAAATACTTGCCTTTGGTATAAACGTAGTATTAAACAGAATTATGAACCTACCGCGACTAATTATATATAGTGCGCGGCCATCTAGACGAGCACGTGTTTTCAGACCAACGTTACACGTGGTGTTTTACACCTTTCAGTGGATTCCTATTATGAGTGCATGCTTGAATAATATGGATTCATGTCTGCGCATCTCATTTAACTATGATTACGGAAACAATAGAACAAATCATATATATATATAAAAATTTGAATAAAAAAAAAATAAAAAAAAAACCTGTTTCGAATTGGCACACCGGAGTGTGGGGCTATTAAGGGGGGGTCAAAATTTCCTTATTTTTGGTGTAGGACGCACAGTTTCCGAGATATTTTGAATTTTAAAACTACCTTCACAAAACAAAAAAAAATACATATACATCCTTTATTCAACTTGTTCCTAATGCACACAATTTTATGATACGAGTTTCAGGTGATGGAGCCTGGAGATAATAAGGCACGGAGTGTGGAAACTCCTCGAAGCAACCGTTCGCGCTCCCGACGCAGTATCATTCGCAGCCAGGGTTGCAATAGCACACGTCGGGGTCGCAGCCACCGACGCAACCGCAATTGATGAGGCAAAAACCATACGTAATTATAGTAGGTACTACACCATGCAATTAGTTGATTGAGTAAGTAAACGTAGGTGTGCCACTCGTAGCGTTCATTGATATTGGTAGTGAAGTCACTTTGATTACCCAAACCAGGTTTGCAAATTTCGGACTGACTCATGACCATAAGCCATCTACTCTGAAGGGTTACGGCAATAACTTTGTATGCTCGGTATGCTCGACCAAATTAAACTTATCGATAGATGAGGCGGATGCTATCGTTTCATGTCGCGTAGCAGAGGAGCGTTCCTTGGAGAAGCCCTTCCTTATTGGGCAATTTTACACGGATCAACCTCACATGATTACCTACAAGGACGTTATCAGCCTTCAATTTATACATGTCAATACAGAAATGCCTAATTATGTACAAGATGATGATATGATCATTGAGAAGGAGTGAGGATTCAAGCGTATTGTACACTTTATGGCCTTGCCAGCGTTCGAGCCATGACCGAGTCTTCATCCACAGGCAGAGTGATAGTCGATTCCAAGATAGTAGGAAACTAGGGAGACAATTCGTTGTTTGCGGCAGAGCTTACAGAGTAAAGGGTGGTTCACTCATAGTCAGGTTACAGCCATGCGTAGTAGTAGTAGTCGTAAGGAAAAATCGGTGTTTTCACAAGTAGAAAGACTGAAGTCGGGTTACAAACTTGCAAACACGCAAGATTCCGCAGTTACAGCTAAGCAAACCGTATCTAACCTTACTGAGCAACTCGACGAAAGACTAGTACTAGGTGAAACAGTCCCCAATGTGGCTAGGGCGAGACTCTTAAACATACTGCAACGCCATAAACAGTATTTTGCTCGTAACTTGGGAGACCTTGGCTGTATAAACGTTACAGAAATGAATAAAGAATTAGTAGTCAGTGCCCCGTTGTTTACAGACCGTATTGCTACTCCTACCATGAACGAGAGGTTAGAGGAATGGTCAACGAAATGTTAGAAGCGGGCATCATCCGAGAGACGACACGATAATACTCGTGCGAAAGAAGAACGGCAGCACACGACTTTGCGTAGATTATATGCTACTGAATTCGATCACCGTAAAGGAAAGACCCCATCCACATAATAGAAGATGAAATAGCGAGATTGTCTGGTCAGGCATGGTTCATCACTCTTGATTTCTCAAACTATTAGAAAACGCGCAACTCAAACTGAACTTTTCAATGTGCAGTTTCCTGCAGAGTTAAATTGATTACCTAGCGCCTTGCATACGTCCAGGGACAGCAAATATTTAATTTTAATTCAAAATTTTTATTCAGAGCGTCATAGATTTTTCCCTGACCACAAAATGTGCATGACGTTGTTATTGTGACGGAACAAGCTCGAGGCCCAAATGATGTTAAGCGGACTAACTAAGCCTATAACAGATGCATTTCATCACAAGTCACGAATTGCACTGCGCCCGCCACCTTGAGACATAGTTGATAAGTCTTATATGCCTGTATATGCCTGCTCATGCGTACGCCAATTGTTGGGACTTGTAAGTATCTTTCAAAAATGTATTCAGTCATTTGTCCGATTGGGTCATCCACTCACTAAATAACTAAAGAAAAACTCTAGGTGGGAGTGGATGATGGAGCGAGGAAAGAAACTTTCACTCTTACGAGTTTAAAACGTTGTCGCTTATAAGTTCAGGGCTTAGGTTTTAGGAAAGGCTTTCAGGGTGGTAAGCGACTGCAGTACTTTGCGCTACAAATTTTAGAAGCGTGATATTATACCTAGAATCGCCCGCAGGTGAATCGCGTTACAGGAGTTTGATAGTTGTATTGAATATGTGGGAGAAAATGGGTCATGGAAAATGGGCCCTCTAGGAATCCTACAATGAAGTGGACACTTCAGATCCCGTTAGATAACCATCGGTGCTAGTTATACCCGACTATGACTGGCTTCATACCCTTCAGATTGGAGACCCGGAGTTACTCAGAATACGATGTGTTGTCGGTAGTAACCTAGATTCCAAGGGACTGGATTACATTAGAGATAATTAAAAAGAAATTGTTTAATAAGTTGGCATCGTACTGGACTACTATGGCCAATTTATGAATGAAATTCTATTGTTATCATTATCGCCGATGCCAATGGGTTAAAGAACAATATATTACTAAGGTATATTGGTGGCGACAAAGGTAATACCGAAAGATGCAGCTGTGCAAGATGTATCATGAAAACCATTGAACGTAAAAAGAAAACCTACTGGTTTGGAAAAGTGACGCAATTCGCTAAAAAAAAATATGTTAGAGCATGAATCGGTTGTGCGTATGCTAAGGAGACGACAAAGGGTCGAGAGGGGTTATTACATCGTATAGAAAAAGCCGCAATACCTTTTCACACCTAGCACATCCTTGGCTTTCCTTATGAAATCAATTAAGGGGTCCGCAAAAATATTAACTGTTGTACACCCGTTCACCAAGTTTTTGTCTAACAAACCTGTCCGAAACACTAATAGTCAAAACGTCATAAAGGCATCACAAGACATTTTTCGAGTCCCCGATAGGCTAGTAAGTGATAAGAGATTCTTCTTTCGCATGCTTTCAGAAGATTCTGCCTTGATCGAGGCATAAAACAAATATTAAACGCTGTAGCAATTCCGAGGGCCAGGTAGAGCGATACAATCGGACTATACTTGACTTTTTAACAGCGCAAATCGTAACGAGAAAGAATGGTATAACAAATTGGGAAACATACAATGTAGGCTGAATAACACTGTGCAGAAAACTATTGGAAAGACAACAACTGAAGTTATGTTTTGTTCTACTATGCATAGTGAAGTCAAGCCAACCCTTAATGTGGTTGTGGAAGACATTCGTGAAGTTTCTGATTTACCTAGCCCTCGCGATGAGGTCAAACAAAAAATCGAAAGCTAAACAGAAGGAGTATTACGATCGCTGCAGGCAGGATGTCTACAATAAGGGTGATCTGGTTAAAATAACGAAAGTGGCATTTCAAAATAAAGGTCAAAGTACGAAACTAATGCCATCTTACGAAGGCCCCTTCAGGGTTATCAGTGTTAGGGAATGACCGTTACAAAATCGCTCCATTAGCGGGTTTTGATATAATGAAAAACAAACGTAAAACTATGGTTGCTGCAGACAGAATGCAACCGTGGATTCATGTGGCCTCACTGATTTTGGATGATACGGATAATTCAGAAAGCACTACCGAATATATTTAATTATTATATTATTTCAACAAAATAAACATGCTCGTTTTGTTTGGTTCGGGTCAAGTACGAGGTACCAACGCGTTCGTATTCATATAAAACGTTGGTTGCAACGTTAACAGCTCTATCGCAAGGGGTACTCACTAAATATCGACATGTCCTCAACTAACAGCTCAATACGCTCAAATTATAGAAATAGTAACAAAAAAAAAGTTATAAAGACAAATAATTACACATATAGTCATTACTAAAACTATGTACTATACAATGTGTTTATTAATTTTGTTTGGTTTAAATGGAATAAATATTGTTAATCAGTTATAAGGACTTTGTATGTGATAGGTTATTATGATTGATATGTTTTTATTTAGTTACAAGGATAGATATTTTATGTTGTTATTTGGTTACAGGGTTACAAGGATACAAGGCTACAAGGATATATGGATACAATGATATAAGGTTACTGGTTACATGGTTAAATGGTTACATGGTTAAATGGTTACATGGTTAAATGGTTACATGGTTACATGGTTACATGGTTAAATGGTTACATGGTTAAATGGTTAAATGGTTACATGGTTAAATGGTTACATGGTTACATGGTTACAAGGATATAAGGATATAAAGATATAAAGATATAAAGATACAAGGTTACAAGGATATATAAAAGTTTAGTTAGTATACTTATAATTATATAAAAATAGATCTGTTAAAAATCGTTAGTCGATATAATGGTTAAATTCATTTAGCTTTCTAGTATATGATACAAATAAATATTACCATAGACGTGATTACATGCTTTACATTGTTACATTGATAGTTTGATGATAAAATTTGGGTAATAAATATTTAAATTAAAAATACAGAAAAGTGGCAACTCTCCAGGTGGGGAAGAGAAGCTTCCACACACCTAACCTAACACTACCTGTCTATAAGGAGGCTTTAATACACAAATAAAAACAGTAGGTATGGAGCGTTCAATAAGTTCATATAATAATTTATTTTCCAAACATACACACAATTGTTATTAAAAAAAAATAGGCTATATCAGTCCAGAACACATTTCATAACAATAGGGGTTTGCTCGCTAGCGCCAGGAATAGGAGGCATATTAAAATTTAAAACATTTCAAAAATATGCCCAGAGCGAGCGAGCAGCACCAAACTAATTATTACATAAAATTGCCTCAATTATAATTTCTGTGTGCCAGCAACGTAGATCCACATACAATTAGTGTCCTAGATTAAAATGATTTAATATTTAGATTGAATTATAGTAATAAACCAGCTTGCTCAAGAAAATTAGTTATCTCAGGGGAAAAATCGTGAGTCGCATAAGGTGAAAGCTGAATACCGTTATTATAAATAAAGAAAAGGGCGCCACCCGGCTATATAAAACCGGGAAAATATATAAATACCGGATCGGTGCGACGGTATACAGCCTCGGGGTGAAATTACTGCATGTGTCAGCAGCCCTACTGCATCAGGGACGCAAAGCAGAGCGCTGACAGCTCAAATCGTTCACTCGGGCTGTCTGCCTGAGCTGGGGGGCTATGGTAGGTGGTTATTCTTCAACCCCTAACCGTGAAGTTTTCCCCTCCTAACCAGGAACCTCCTGGAAAACGCAAGGGTGCGCATGTGAAAATCGTACCTGCCTGTGAAGGGCATATATAAAGCGTTGACATCACTATCGCAAAAGAGGCACCGGTCGATTTGGCGTGGGTGGCTAGCCCACGTGGTGAAGATGCATGCGGGCGCAGCCAGCCTCAATCCACAGGAAAACACTCGCAACGATAGGGCCAATATAGTGACAACACTCGGCACGCGGTCACTTGAGAAAGCTCGCACATTCGGGTTCAGCGACGGCGCGGGCCTAGGGACCACGCGGTCCACAACTCGGAGCCTCACTAGATAAATTCACGATACGAAACACTGGAATTTAGCCCGGCGTTGTAACCTATAACTTCGCACGAAAACACTGCACCGAAAATATTCAATCACTTTACTAACCTTTTGGGAGGTTGAAAGGCGCTTGTAGCGTTCTGGTGACTTCACGTCTCACACTTGGAAAGTCGCCTCCTAGGACTTTATTTCAGCTGGTATGTATCGTCCAGAATCTCAGTGGAACGCTGTCCTGATCGTGGTCCCGCCCTGAAAATATCGAAATTAGTTTGTCAATTGCCAAACTCCAAAGCCGCTAGGGCACGCCACGGGAATCAAGACTTACCTCGCAACAGGCAGCGTCTTACATGGGTTGCTGGGCGAAAAAGAGTCCAAAACTGCTCTTCCGCCGTATTTACGGGGCGGCGAAAGTTTCTCGAACCTTCGTCGAGGAAGGGGCAAAAAACACAGATCATGCCACTTACCGATAAACTTACAGATAAAAATATGCCTTATTAATCTGCGCCTAGGGATGCCAGGATTGAAAGCGGGTAACGTTCAAGACCTTGAAAAAAAAACCGTAACAACATTGTACTTACAAGTTATGAATTAACTCTCGTTATTCTCTGGATGATTTGCTTGTATAACTTATGTTACTACTAGTATTGTTATTATTTTGATTATTAGTTGGATTGTACAAGAATAATTACAAAAAAGCTCGTTCTGCCAAGTGTAAGGTTATATCTGGTTCCACCTGGTGCATGTCTGAGGTCATACATGTCATCAGGATGGTCGAGTGTAAGGTTTTAATAAATTTCCTTAATTTTTATAGGCAACACTAGCAATTTTTACGATAGCAACTTATTCTGTAACGTTTAGCACTTTTTTTACTGGCAACACAGTCGGAACGGTGGCTTGGCAGAGCGAAGGCAGTGTGATGCATTCTTACTTGGACGACCGAACTGTGCGGACGCATTCTGTGAAGCAAATTGTATTTAAGATTGGAAGTCATATTATAACGAATTATTCTTACGGATCATCGTGTTTAATTTACAATCACCGTTGGTACGGCAGTGATACTGAGATCGTTTACAATTGTAATATGTAAAGCGGTTTGGAGACAAATATTCTTTCTTAAGTATAAATCAAATTGATCATGTAAGAAGTATGCAACACTAAAATGGGTGAAAAAATATTCCTATACTAGAACGGAGCTGACTTCCAACATTGTAAGGTATGAAATACTTTGTGGAAGTCGGACCGTGACAATGTCCGGTTACTGTTTTGATTCAGCATGGTATCGATTTCTACAAGTTATTTCATAATTGTTAGTGTTAGAAGTCAGTGCTGTCATTTTATTATATATACTTAAGAGGTAAACATTCGTGATCTCAGATGAACCATATTTTTATTTGCTACTCATATATATGAAGTACACATTTAAAGGTACTTTAGAGAGAAAAAAATGTGTTTTGCATTTGACTGATAGATAGCACCACGCTTTCACTGATAAATCGAGTTTTTGTTGTCATAAATATTACACTAGAATATTTTACGTTAGCATAGTATCTTTTAATGGCAATACGGCCTTTCTCTACCCTCTCAAAGTTTGTCCGGCTGCCAGTGTACATTTGTCATCTACCACTGCCGTCCGTAAGGGTTGTTGAGAAAAGGAACAAAAGTTGCATCAATACTTCCTGTCAAGGCACATAGATTGATCATATCTTAAAAATTATTTATAACATTCATTTACCATGTTATGAGTTTAGAAAAATCCATATTCATGTAATTTTATATCATTTATTCAAAGATACAGCGCGCGGGCCGCGCCCGGGCCGCAAGTCCACCTATAGACGACATTCGATGCCACTATGTGTCGTTTAAAATTTCGCGCGCTTTCTTTATGAGTAACTAGACGTATGTATTCCAATCAGTGCGCCAGGCGGGACCAACGTGGATGTAAGGAGCGACTGGACCTCGCTAACGAGGCTTCTGATGTAAACCAGGAAAAATTGGATAAGTATTCTCAACTTTTTATGAATTTATGGAAATAAACGTTACTATTTTTTATACACAGTATTTCCAGAGTTTGTATATCTGATGAACATGTCCAATCTATATTTTAAATTTTTTATGCTTGATGGGTTAGCCTTTGACCACTATCTCACCTGATGGTAAGCGATGATGTAGTCCAAGATGTTGTTCAGGCTAATCTAGAATTACTGGCTCTCAAGGACAGCTGCCGGAACACACTGTTAGGTGCTTGATGACAGATTTTTTACTTGAGGGTGATAGTTAGCCAGGCGGGCATTTGCAAAGTGCCCTACCACCATGCTATAACGACTGCCATCCTGAGACGACAATCGAATGAATTATTACAGATTTTGAGATCATTAAGATTTTTTTCTCTTCACCCACACGATATAATAATTAATAATAGTAATCGCGACTTAAACATTCTCAAGCAGGTACAAAATTTAAAATAATATATTAAACTATTCCCCTCTCCATCCCCAACTTATCCAAACCGTGGGGATTATAACAATTTTGTTTAACGGTGGTGTTCATGGCTGTCGTAGTATAAAGTAGTATAAGATGATTAAATATGCTGTCGGCAGCAGGCACCTATTCGAATAGGAGGCGGTGAAACAAAATAATAAAAAAGAATATTTGACTCAAACGTTGCGAGAGTTTAAGGAGAAATTGTTTACGAACTTGAGCTAAAGAACATTTGGAAAACATCGTTTACATTGTTATTATTCTTGGGCTGCTTTTGTTAACCGTTTTTAATAAATCTTCTTAAAAGCTTATTTTTGTTTTGTTTCGTTTCCTTTTCATCTAAACCCATGTCATTAGGTACGGGTCTGGCCACGTGTATGGAGACAAAATTAGTCAATGATTATAGCCTCATGGCGGGTTATATAGTTTGGACAAAACTCAACGCTTTCATTAGATACATATCTAATATTTGGACTGTCTCAAACAATCAGAAGATATACTCACATAACGATGCACTTTATTGGAACAGAAAACCTAAATTGTCTCAGAACTGGTAATAGTAGGACTGGAGTTATTGACAAAGCTTTTGTTCAGTAAAGTAAAGTTATCTGCTGAAGTTAGCGAGAAGGGCAACGTTCGATTCGCGACGGAACTGTCCAAGTGTCACCGGTTGGTCAATTTGTTTCACTTTTCTTTTCTGTAACAAATGTTTCTTTACTGTGGGATTATTGTGTTATTGCGAAATGTTCCTTATCATACAAACATAACATCTTTGTTGTAACTTAAAAACAAACATTCAGATGCTTACTCGGGATTACAGCATAACAGGAAACCCAGTAAAGTTCAACTACTAGATATATCATCCTAGTTTCAGTCCGCGCATCGTGTACGTTCAATATCACGTTCTCTCGGGAATAGATTTTCTTCGGATAAAAAGTTTCTAGTGTTTTGTTCCTGAATGTGTGTGTGCATTTCTTACGCATACCACATGTAATTTAATTCCGTTTTGTTCAGGTTACATACACATAAAAATCAGACAACTGTGAGTCATGCTTCTTTCTATTAAGATGCGGCATTGCAAGAACACCTGTAGGAAAATATATAATAATTATATGCTTAAAAAATATATTATATATCGACGTCATAAATATTTATGTACATATATAAAGTATGGAGTAATGTAATCCGCATAGCAGGCGTTATTGCAAACATAACTATATTAAAATTTATGTATAAGTAAAGTAGATGCATGGTGGTAGGGCATTTTGCGAATGCCCGCCTGGCAAGCTACCACCCTCAAGTCGAAAATCTGTCGCCAAGCATCTAACGGTGTGTTCCGGCAGCTGTCTTTGAGAGCCATTAATTCTAGGTAAGCCTGAACAACATCTTCGACCACATCATCACTTACCATCAGGTGAGATAGTGATCAAAGGCTAACCTATATAAAAAAGTAAAGTAGGTATGTATGACAGAAAAATATATATAAAACTGACAGCATTGACCGTTCCGTCATTATATTTATTGAATAAATAACCTCGTATTTAACTCAACAAGTTGTAGACGACTATAGCTCACACGAAACGGATTTTTTTTTGAAGAAACGGAAGTTTCTTAGCTACCTTGTGATATATGTAACCCCTAACAGGTGGAGTGGAACCACTCAAAAGAATTAAGTCGCATCTTGGGTCAATATTTTATTATATTTTAACAATTACGAGTACATATAAAACTATATAAATTTGAAACTGTTTACGTTTACCAGGTACAAACCCGTGACATACGGGTGGGCTGACCGATAGACAGACGGCTGTTTGACATTGTTAAGGCTCCCTTTTGACCTTAGGATACGGAACCTTGAATGGCCTCTTAATATAATTTTCCGTGCTTCGGAGGGCACGTTAAGCCGTCGGACCCGGTTGTTTTCTAAGGATGGCAGTTGTTGTAGCATGGTGATAGGGCATTTGTGAATGCCCGCCTGGCTAGCTACCACCTTTAAGTAGAAAAACTTTCACCAAGCATCTAATTGTGTGTTATTTTATTTTTATATATGACCACGATTATTTTACCACAAACGGAACTGACTTTCGGCACTGAAAGTATTCAATAATTTATTGAAATCGGACCATAAAAATTTAATCTATGTGTTTTGAGTTAGCATGACTGACTTGACAATTACTTTATATGTTTCAGTGTAAAGTCGGTGCCAAATAGCATGGCAATAGAGGTCATTCGCTGGCCTTCACCACGATGTCTATATATATTATATTCTAAACTCATATCGCTAGAATTTCGTGGTACAGGGCCTACAAGGACGCAACGGTACAAATAAACAACTCTAAAATATACGAAATCTATTGCCATGCTATTTGGTACCGAGTAGGTATAGGAGGTCAAACCGATTTTGTTTTTAAAAAGTCTATCTTTTTTAACCGACGACCAGTAAGGAGGAAGTTCTCACTTTGAGGGTATGTTTTTTGTAACATGTTTTTAACGCGATGTCTTCGCCCATGATAAACTGATTTTGATGATAATTTTTTTGATGGATTCTAAAACCTTCAATGTCGTCTTATTTAAATTTCATCAAACTAGTTGACAAAGTTTTAAGATATGGTCAATTAACTTAAAATGTATATGTGTACCTGGATGGTGTAATAGTGTGCAACTTTTGACGATGATGAACTGAAAATATAAAATATTTGAGGCGAGTGAATGAGTTTATAAGCAACCATAAAAGAGTGAAATGAAAAATTAAAAATCGGAACCGATTTCCACAACTGAAAAATATGGAATAACTTGTGGTAGTCAGAGCCTGCAAATGTAAGGTCATTGTTTTGAATCAGCATTGTACCGATTTCAACAAGTTATATCATACATTTCATAACGAATATTAAAAAAAAAAGCAATGATAGCCGAGCGGTATGATTGCAATAGACTGCCGTGCCGCGGGTCCATGGTTCGATCCCCACTGCCAGCTTGAGCGTCACCGCTGGCGAACGAGCATAACATTACAAATTATCGCCTGGATAGCTACCAACCTCGAGTAGAAAATCTGTCGCCAAGCACCTTATAGTGTGTTCCGGCAGCAGTCCTTAAAAAGTAAAGTAAAAGTTAAAGGCACATGATACTTAATAATTTTTTGTCTCAGGGTGACGGTCGTAGTGCAGTTTGATACTTGTGACGATATGCATCTGTTATAGGTAAAGGTTTTTTGTGTTGTAGTGCTTACAAGATCGATTGTGTCACTCGTCCACTATATTGGTTACCATCAGCAAGGGTTGCAATCATGTAATGCAAGTGTAGGCATTTTGCCAAATACTCTTTTCAGTGGAGTATAACTTAAAAACTACTTGCTACTGATCGATGGAAGTAGTCATTTAAAAGGGATCCTCTTGAGGGTATACTGTATTGACTTAAAATCATCTTGTAGATTGGATGATCCAGTCAAAATCTGCATGGTCATACACGTAAAACACGTACAGTGGTTCAGTTCTTTAATGTTTGCGTTACAGCCAACGCAAAATGCTGCTACAACGCCTAGGGTTGTCACTTTTTGTCATGTGACTGACAAAAAGTGACAACCCTTATATATCCCTGATACAATTTTAATATGTAGTGTTAGATATTCTACTTGTTATTATGGTTCATTAAGAAAAATGTGTGCGTTATCTTGGATTTCAAAGAGGACGTCATAATCGGAATAGCTCCGCTTGAAACCAATAAAGTGATACCCTTTATTTTTATTACATTTTTTGGTTAAAAATAATAAAATTAGAGAATAAGATTTGACTCAGTCGAGCATGTTCCGATAGCCTAGAGATCAGGGCAATATTTATTTTTGTTACTGAACAATCTCGAGCCCACCAGATGTTATGCGGACTAACCTCTGCCTATAACAGATGCATTTCGTCACAAGTCACGAATTTCACTGTGCCCGTCACCTTGAGACATAATCGTTAAGTCTCATGTGCCTATAATTTTAATGGCTCTCAAGGAACACACCGTTAGGTGCGTGCGACAGATTTTCTACTTGATAAACTAGAAAGAAGCTAACAACCACCCGGTTGTTAGCCAGGCGGCACTCGCGGCGAGTTTCGAACCATGGACTTACTGCGCCACTGTCCATAGCCAATGCCACTGAGCCATCACTGCATCGGGATGAATTCAAGGCACGCGGATTCGATTCCTGTTCGAGAAAAGAATATTATGCAATGAACACATAGAGGAATGGCATTTTGTAAATGCTCAAATTACTATCTACCGTACCCTCAAGTAAAAATCTATCGCCACGCCAAGCACCCAACGTTGTGTCTCGATAGCTGTGATGGCAAACTAACCCTGGACCTACCCTGCTGACGTATATCAGTACATCATCACTTCACAACTAATGAGAGCACACCTGTCTACTGCATCAGTAATAAACAATTGAGATAGGTTATTTAATACATCAGGTACCATAGTTATAATTCACACACACTCGCACACACAAGGGCAAATATTGAACATCATGTAGGTGTCAGTTTTATGCCTTTATTTCGTATAAAATTCACAGAATGGAGGTTTGGAGCCGTTTTACTATCAATAATTAACTTTCCGCTTCGTAGCATGTCTTACTGAATACCTGCGGCAGGTACTTTCATTTGATGGGGACTCCAACAGATTAACTGAGTATCACAAAATTAACGTATAGACCTATAACTGTCAAACATAGTCTGTACTCAAAGCTAACAATAAGATTAAGTTTGATTTACTTCAATTAGATGTTCAAACAATATTGTAGTATAAGTATAAGCTAGGGATAGAACATTTTCGCCAAATCCAAAAGTGGTTTGTCCAAGCCCAAATCCAATTGGCGTCCGAGAAAAAAACACGTTTGGAATGTTATTGGAAAATAAAATATAAAAATGTTTTACTCCACATAACATTATAATTTTGAACAGGAAACTATCCGTTCAACAAAGACAAATTTAGTTTACGATAGGGACATCAGTAACGAGCATAACATTAAATTTACATTTTTAAACAGTGTATCGTTAATGCAAAATAAACCTCGCTCTGCTTTAACTGCGTCTGTCAAAAGCACAACACGAGTAAATATAGAAAACGAGTATAGAGTTTTTTGTTTCTGTACAAAGGTAACCAAACCTTATCTAAAAAGTCAACTGAATAATATAATGTACGTTCTTTTGATCATCATCACCGAGGTTTATGTTGGTTACGTATGTAGATTATTTAAATTTTACTTTGTATATATTTTTAAAATAAGCAGTAGTTTCTAGTTTTTCTCTATAAACATGCATGTAGAAAAATTACGTAGCGACGAAAATTTTGTCTAAACTAATATAATAAAGAGGAAAGATTTGATTGTTTGTTTGTTTGTATTGAATAGGCTCTGAAACTACTGGACCGATTAGGATGAAAGTTGGAATGGAAGTAGTTTGAGACATAGGGAAGGACATGGGATAGTTTTTATCCAACTGCACAAAAAGAGGTTAATGGTCTTGCAGGATAACCGATATACACGCGGGCGGAGCCGCGACCGGAAAGCTAGTGCTTTATATTGTTATAAGCTGCATTAAGCTGGCACGCGCAATAGTAAAAAAGTCTGGGACTTTCAAATAACGTTATTTAAATATCAAGATTACAAAGTTCCGTTCTGTGGCACGGCGCTCATTGAACAATACATTAACCTGATACACTCGCTACTATAACTGCCAATTCATTTCCAAAATCTATTTCCCCACCGTGTGGTACGACAATCACAGCTTGTACACGGGTCCCAAAATCTTATTTATTACCACGTATAAACGGATCCGGGCCGGGCCGTGCCGTCGCCAGGACGGGACATAGGGTTGCCAGACGTCCGGGAAAACCGGGATAGTCCTGGAATGGTGTGTCTTGCCCCGTGTCCAGTAATTTCGCTCAACTGTCCCGGAAATCACGAGTTTTAGGTTTTTTCAGAAACATACGGCCACCAATTTTATGCTACGTACGGCTGCTGGCTGTGGTTGTGATTTCAAAGTTTAGTTAAAATACCTATAATAAGGTTACAGAGTATATTTCTTTGATGTTGATCCAAAAATTCATACACATAATGGTTAGCCTAAAGGAATGGCTCAATTTTGTTCTATGTTTGATTATTATAATATATGTTATATCGATTTTTTACATAATATCATTATCTCCAATAAATATGTGTAACAATAATTGCAATTTTTTTATTCCTAGGTATAACACCCCTAAATCTTACTCGTTTATATCTTACGTTTTTTTTTATTTAGATTTGAACTTGAGGTCAAAGTATCACCTCCCTTTCTAACCTTTCCAGAAGTGTCCAGGAGTTGATATATATTAATCTGGCAACCCTAACGGGACGGGAACTCTGTCAGTTGTCGCCTTTGTAAAGTTTCACGATATCTAAGCCGCGTCATTCTGCTTAATCTAATGTTTTCCTGAATTACGCTGCTTGGTTCGTTATTACATTCCGCGAGACGAGTGGTCTACTATAAATCGCAAACTTTTCTAAAAGTAAAATTACAATATAAACTGTTTGTGTGAGCTGTACTCTAAGAGGAAAAGGGTTTCCGTTGTGTTGTTTCTCCATCAGTCCGGTGAAGTCCTCGGTGAGGCTCGTTTGTAACAAATGGAATTTGTATTTAATTGTATTTAAAACAAATTCGGTGAATTGGTGTATGAATAATTAATAATGTATTGTAATTGTACAAAGTGATTGTATGTGTTCATATAGTTATTAATGTAATTGATTAGATAAGCAATCATTTGACCGCAATATCACTGATGGAAAGTGACGACGCGGTCGGCGGTGGAACATTCTTGTCTATCAGATACTTGTTTACTCTATTCGAGAAGACTTCCATATATAGTTAGTACATATATAGTTCTTCTATATAGTTCGTCTATACTTGTAAGTCAAGTAAGAAATAATCAACGAGTTTCGAGCAGGAAGCACGATGTACATATGCAATTCGAAGTCTAACAAAATATACGGCATTGAAATTAGTTCTGATGAAAACCGTAAGCCAATGCGACACATGTTTACGTTTGTTAGATATCCTTCAGTTAGAGGTTAATTTTGACGGATTTCCAAACAATAATATAAAATATTATGACAAAACAATATCAAATGATTTATCGTCTAAACGGTACAATTGTACCGCTTAGATGATAAATCATTTGATATTGTTTTGTCTCCGAATATTCGGATTCTGTGTATGTTTTACTTCAAACTTTCAATTTAGACCTATATTTTTCGGATCTGAATGAGACACCGGAGACCCTATTATAACTGAACCTACACCGATATAATAGGCGGTTTTGTGACGCAAGCTAAGACCGTCAAATATTCCACATCGACCTTCGGAGAGCGTTACCTGTATCACACACTACATGACGTTTAGATAATAAATAGATAGTAATACCTTTAAGATTTTACATTGTTGTGATAAGGGATTTCGATTGTGTGTATTGGAACAGTTAGAAATATTAAAACATAGTGCAGGCGTTGCACTGTTGAATGAACAGACGCAATTGGTTTCATCACCACTGTTACGTATTTTTAGTGATAATTTGCCACTACAAAATAGTTAAACATGTATATGTTTCAGGAAGTAATTTTTTAATATTTTTTACGATATTATTCATATTCAAAAACACATTGACTAGTATATATAATTTAAAATTATTATTTGTAATCAATTTATTGCCATTATGATGTAATTGTCACTTTAAAAACGTATCACTTACTAAATGTTAGCTACAACAAAGAGCAGTGACTCACGCTCGAGTCTAGACAAAGGCGTGCTGACTTAAGCCCAAGTCTATATAAAGGCGGGCTGAGCGCCGGCCGCTCATTCTCGATCGTGCGCTCGTAGAGTCAAGACCTCCTGAGGATGCTTCGTGTAGAAGCGAACGCGTCGAAAATTCTTCCGGTTTGGCTGCGTGGCGTTTGTGACGTCACATCGGCTTAACAGGAAAATTAGGCGGAATTGTCACTAGATATATTTTTGTATTTTAAGTGTTTTATTAAAATATTAATTTGATGTTTTCATAAAATATTTTAAAGATATTTCTTATTATTACATGACGTCTGTTTTGTTAGTCGTTGTTCAAATGCAGTTCTACCGCATATTTACTCGTATAATGCGATATATATCACTGAAAGTACAATGGCATCTACAGGAGAAAATGGGAAAGTTTTACGATGCTAGTTACGCGTAATCGCCGAAAATATATATAAATGTTTTGTTATTAACGTTACTAAAATTGGTAAATTTTCATATTTTCAGTATTGTAGTTTTTTTTCCTATAAAACTAACAAATACTAAAACCGCCAACATTTAATGTAGCTTTGAAGCTGTTACAAAGTGCAGTAGATATCTTATATCGATTACTAACTTTTGAGTTGAGGGATTATTCAATATTGTTTCTTCTGCCCTCTCTATTATATAAATATAAAGTAACGGTAAAAGAAGTAGGATCTTTTGCCAGCTAGCCGAGCCGCGACCCGCATCCAGCTTTGCTTGAAGTCACTTTTACTTGCCGTGATAAATTCTAATAAATGCTACTTTTAGGCTCTTTGAATATTTTCTTCGTTTTCTTTTCATAACGTTAAAGCCCTCGTTAGGAACTCTTCAATAGATAAATCTTGAGTTATTTATCCATAAAATATTTCTTTGATGTAAACAGGACATCAAAAAGAAATACGAAATAGATGTACTTATATTTGTCGTTTTTAGTTTTCAGAGAAACCGCGTTTGCATGATATTCTACAAAATAATATCCGGAATTTTTTCGTACGCATAACGAGAGAGATGAAACATTTCGTGGAATCGATTGTTGTTAATTCCACTTAGGTACCTACTGCTAATGAATCCTACACAAACATTTGAAAGCTAATTATGGCAAGGACTTATATAATTACATTTAGGTATTATTTGTTTAGGATGGAACGTGTACGAAAGAGATCGTGCCGCGACCAGATATGAAACTTTGGGAAATTATTATAAGTGATGCTCCACGATACGCCATACGGCGGTTATTTATTGCTCGCTGGAAACAATGAAAATTGTTAACTGAAAATTTTGTTCTGGAAATAATATGAGTGAAAATATGAGACCAATTTTGGACTTCATAATCACAAGGTACTACATGTACATTTATGATAATGCGAACATAACATATGTGTTGAAACTGATTGTGTTGGTAATAATAACCTGTATATTATTCTTAATTTCAGCCATCATATGAGCTTTAGTGTTATTCCTGTCTGTCTCCTTGGCTGTCTAGGACGAGGGGACAAACACGAATAAAATGTCCTTTATGTTCCCCATATTAGGAAGCAGACATTAATTTTCATAGTTGATAAGCTTGCATTTGACCACTACCTCACTTCATTAATCATTCACGATGAATTATTCTTTTTTCAGTATATTGAGTTGAAAATACTAATTTGGCAACTCATAACCCCTTAAGAACAATTAGTAAGCTACTCTGCGAGCGCTTGGAATATATAAGGTGGATATTAATATATCAACAATACTGTTTGGACTCGGGAACTCAATGTGGAAAATACGTCTAACTATTATCTAAGCAGTGACGCGTTGTCTCTGAGCATGATAGCGAATCCTGCCAAATGCCTTGTTTGATCGCTAAACGACTTTCTACGTAACGAAAATATCATTAGATAGATGTTTCAACGCCAAATTATTTATTGTGTATTAGACATTAGGATCCTCAAAAGTTATAAGTAGGTAGTACCTACCTCTTTCTTACTACTACTGCTGTTTTATATGAAACATTTCTTAATGATAAAATATTAACTTAAATACATTATTTGTAATTTCAAGTTTACGTACATATCTACTGTATTTAGTTGCAGATACGTAGGTATGCCGTATTGTATTCAGCTGCTACCGCATCATGCGTTCTTTTGTTGCAAGCCGCCAAACATCCGAATAGGTAGTGTAGGTTCTTTAAGTTTTTCGCTGGTATAGTTACTTATTTTACTGACATATTAACACTGGCAACTCGTATGGTTAAGATATTTTATTTTAAATACTTGCGACTCTAAATGGTTTAGCTGAAAAAGAAACTGTTCCGACTTCCGGAATATCGGGCAGTGGAAAATCTAGTTGGTAGGTTGGGGTGATTCTGTTGCGAGCTGTTCAGTGAGTAGTCTTGAGAGTTTAATCAAAGTGTACTTGTTGAAGCACTAGCCTATAATTACTCTTAAGATATTTTATAATATAGCGTGGATTAAAACAGTGAGTTTTATCGGGTGGACAGCACCCTTTACAGTATGTACACGAAACAGCTGATTCATCTCGTGCTTGTGATCGCCGTTCATTGACTCCGCGTAGCGCCGTGTGCGTGTGTAAGGTTTAGATAGCTATATCGTGGTCAACGAATACAAATGTACTATTCAGTTCGGTCTGAGCGCTCGGTGCATGCGCGCGCGCGGCTATGTGACAGTGATCGATCGCATCAGTGGCAGTGGTGTTACATTTGTTTTGTTTCAAGGTTACATTGTTATACGTGAACAATAATATAATTTACAAAAATGTCGGTGTCTGACGCGGTAATTCAAGTGTCGGCAGAGACGGTGGCAAGCATTGTTATGCGGCTTGATGATATGGCCGGTGAGCTGCGGGCTCTCAAAGTTGTGGCGTTAAATCAAACTGATCTCATTAAAGCTCAAGCTCAAGAAATATGTGACCTGAAGGCGATGATTACCAAGTCATGCAGTACAGTGTCTACAGTTAGCAAAGATCATCCGCGTTCCCCCGAGTTGGCGAAGAGGTCGATGGCCGCCACCTTTGAACCGGAGCCGAAACGTGTAGTACAACAGAGGAAAGTTTCAAAATCTTCTGAGCGAAACGCAAAAGTGGCTGCTACTAATGATAACGCTTCCACTCCGGGTCGTAAACACCAATCTATGACTCGTAAGCAGCGAAATAATATTCTAATTTATTCGCCTGAGGCTGCCCCCGCTAGGGTCACTATATCAGGGAGCGGAACTATCTCGGAAGTGACACCAAATGAGGTACCATCTGTGGAAGTGCCGAGCCCAACATCACAGCCATATGATGAAAAGTGGACGGAGGTACGACGCAAAAAGCAGCGCCCATTATTGTCTCTGCGCTGTACCGCCGGGCCAGCAGTGACGTCACTTAAAGCGGCTGAGTTACGAAAACATTTTCATTTATGGAATATGTTATCAGGTGCTGATGAGATCAAGCAATATTTGAAGGAACTCTGCCCTCAGAGAGTGTTTACGGTCGAGGAACTCAGAACGACGAATACCTATAAATCTTTCAAGATAGGAGTGCCGGAGGACTGTTTTGAAAAATGTTATTCCGTCAACGTGTGGCCAGAAAACGCACGAGTTAAGTTGTGGGTTAATTTCAACAGGAAACGAACGGTTGACTCGAACAAGCGTACATTTCCTGACGGAGTCGGCGCACAATGAGCCGTGCACTACAGTACCTAAGCTCGTTAACATTTTTTACCAAAATGTTCGGGGGTTAAAGACGAAGTTGCGAGATTTCTGGTACCCCAGCATGCTGACCTCTGATCACTTGCTAGTTGCTGCAACGGAGACGTTCCTGGACGCGTCGGTGCGGGATGCGGAGGTTGTCCCGGATGGCTGGACGCTGCTGCGCCGTGACCGGGGCAGTGCTTGCGGTGGAGTCCTGTTGGCAGCTCCGGCGAGTGTCACTCTGCGACGTCGCCAGGAATTTGAATCCGATTGCGGAGAGGATATCTGTGCTACCGTTACATACTGCGGTATTTCATTAACTGTTTGCGTAGTTTATATCAAGCCTAAAGCAGCTGATTCTGTGTACATGAATATTTTTTGCAATATAGAATCACTTATTGATAATTTGAATAATAGCAGTACGTTTTTAATATTTGGTGACTTGAATATGAATAGTGCATCTATTAATGTGAAAAATTATTATTGTTATTTCTTAAGTTATTGTAATCTCATTGACCGTAATGACATACTTAATGCTAATGGTAGTATTCTTGACGTGGTGTTGGCGCGGGAGTGCAGGGACTCGCTGGCGCGGCAGGTATGCGTCACCGAGGCTTCCGTTGGTTTTGTACCTATCGAGGCCCGCTACCACCCCCCGCTAGAGATAACAGTAAGTTTGCGTTTGCGTAATAACTCCTCTGATCGACTGCAACCGAGCAATATAGGAAAGTCGCACGACTGGAACTTCAATAAAATGAATTTTACACTTTTTGAATCGCTTCTAGCTGATATTTCTTGGGCACCTGTTGTCGATTCCTGCGATGTATCTGTTGCCACCGATGCTTTTTATAGTATTATGTACCAATTGTTTGACCAATCAATCCCTAAAAAGAAAAGACAGTCTAGTTATTGTAATAGGTATCCAGTATGGTTTGACAGTGATATTATAAAAGATATTCGGCGTAAAGTGCGGAATCACAAGGCTTGGTTGAGATCAAACTGTGCTACGTCTTATAATTTATTCTCAGACTTACGATCTAGTTTGAAAGTGCGTATTGCGTTAGCGTATAAAGAGCACATATCACAAATTGAAGAGAGACTAAGACTACAACCTCAACATTTTTGGACCCATATACACAGCCTCAGGTCCAAGGGTGGGTTTGAACCCTGCGTTACCTACAAGGGGAATATCTGTACCGGTGTGGAAGCCGCTGAAGCGTTTGCAGACTTCTTTTCCAGTGTTTTCTTAGCCGACTCACCTAATCTAGATGCAAGTGTATGCCGCGAACAAGTTTCTTGGGGAGGTCATGTTAATATTCCTACTATTTTGCCTGAGGATATTGAGCGTTGTATAAATAAATTAAAGCCAGGCAGTTCACCAGGGCCTGACAATATTCCAAGTTTTTTACTTAAAGCTTGTAAAATGCACATGATTCTTCCTCTTTACCATATCCTAAACCTTTCGCTTAAAAATGGGCACTATCCCACACAGTGGAAGTTATCTAGGGTGACACCTATCCCCAAAAGTAGCAATAGGACTATAGTTGAAGAATATCGACCCATAGCGATTTTGTGCGCGCCAGCAAAAATCTTCGAATACATTTTGCACAGCGAAATATACAGACAAGTGAAGCAGCAATTAGGCGATGAACAGCACGGTTTCAGACCAGGGCGCTCCGTGAATACCAACTTGCTGTGTCTGGTTGACTATATATCTAGTGCTATGGATCGCAGGCTACAGGTAGATGTCATATATTTTGATTTTAAAAAAGTTTTTGACAAAATTGACAATGATTTACTATTGCGCAAGCTATCAGCTATCGGTTTTACTCCTAATCTCATAAATTTTTTCGCAGACTATATGAGGGATCGTAGGCAGTTTGTTCGGCACGGCATGTACGTATCAGAGCCATATCACACCAAATCTGGGGTGAGCCAGGGATCTGTGCTTGGTCCACTCCTGTTTATGATAATGGTACATGACTTACCTAAAGTACTGAGTTCCGCAAACTGTCTCTTGTACGCGGATGATTTAAAACTATATCTTGAAATTAAATCTCCTAGTGACTGCTTTAGAATACAAAATGACATTGATATGATACATGAATGGAGTGTGACTAATAAATTGTTATTTAATATTAATAAATGTAATGCCATGCCCTTTGACCGTAAGAAAAACCCTGTTTGTTATAATTACCGCTTGAACAGCGTATATATAAATAGGGTTGACCATATTAAGGATCTCGGTGTCACATTTGATTGGGGATTGACTTTTCATCACCACATATTAGTCCTCGTTAAAGAGGCTTTCTGTCGTTTGGGGTTTGTTTTGCGAAACGCTAAAGATTTTCAAAATCCTCAAGTAATTGTTACTTTATATAACTCCTTAGTGAGAAGCAAACTTGAATCGAGCGCGTGTGTCTGGAACCCTCACCAGGTCACATATGTACGAATGCTTGAGAAGGTTCAGAAAGCCTTCTTAAGATCCTTGTATAAGAAACTCTATGGGTATTATCCATTCCTTTATCCGACAAAATTCCTGCTCGGCCAGCTCGGTTACAACTCGCTAGAAGTAAGGAGGGCCCTCGATCAACTTGTCGTCGGCTGTAAAATCATTAGAGGTGCAGTAGACTGCCCCCAGCTACTAAGCCTTCTGTGTGTATTGTTTGTTCCACCAATGTATACGCGCGGTCGTCGGCACGAGCTGTTTTATGTTCCTAGGGATAACAGTATTACGCGTTCTGAATCTCCTATAATCCGAATCAGACGCCACTTCAATGCACTTCTCGACGCCAACACCGAAATTGATATATTGTGTGACAAATGGAATCTTATTTTTTCTGTGTTTTTACAATATTGTGAGAGTCTCAAAGACCAATGGAATGCGCCCTAGCGCCCTAGTATATTGACATGTTTATTTGTAAATTTATTTTATTTGACATTATATTGTACCTACTCTAACATTTATTCTGGTTGACATTTGATTTCTTTGACATTTGATTATATAATTAATAATGTAAATTTTACTGTGTGATAATTTGTAATTGTTACTAGTGAACGTTTTTTATCACAATAAACAAATTATTATTATTATTATTATTATTATTCGTAGTCAGCGGTTGACGTCGCTATCATTCTCAAAGTCAACGTGCCACAGCTTAGGTTATAGTTTGTATTGATTTTGTGTATGTGAAAAGTAAACATTTGAGTGCAGATGTAAGCTATGTGGCACTATGTGGTAGCTATCTGAAACACATTAGTTATCGATTCCACACCACTCCCCGCAGTACTGTTGATACAATAACATCCCCTTATATATTTGTTGATTGTCACCGAGTTAAGAGATCGAACTAAATTGATATTTTAAAATAAGTTCCTATCCATTTATCATATCAATTACAGATACCAAATGTTTTTATAATCAAATAACAACAACAGACAAAAATCAACCACTGACTCTAGTTCTATAGCCAGCCATAAAGAAATCGCTGTATAATAACCAATCACTTATATATCAGTTTCTTTAACAGATGGTTTATTGTTGATATTATATATACTACTTAAGTAAGTTACGATAGTGTGTGACGTTCCATCACCGAGATTTAGGTGTATACTATACATAGTTATGTACAGTTAGCTGTCTGGTGGAGCAGTGCATTACTGCAGCAGTGCGCGGTTGTTGTACGTATTGTTGTCGGCGAGCGCAGTGCGGTGCTCGGAGCTAGTTAATTACATGCTTTGTTCTCGAGGGTATCTTACGGCGCCGCTCGCCGGCTGGACAAACGGAATGTTATACATCGTTGTGCATAAGTTGGCCTGATTTTGCTGTTAAATAAAAATATGAATGAAAAGAAATTCAAGATTGTGTGTGGTTCAAGCCAACATTTTTAGTCTGTTTAATTATTTACATAGTTGTAGCTACAGGCAGGTCTGCCTTCAGATCGATGTGACTGCAATCAGAAATCGAGTACCGCCAGATATAGGGAACGATCTCTACTTAGTTAACATCGTCATCATGTTTCCTAGCCCCTTTCGGCCACGACGACCTAAGTGTCTGCTGTAAGCTATCTTAAATTAATTGTCATAAAATAAAGTCCAGGAATCGATGTAATATCCTATTTTGTTCTTAAACTTGCGTAAACAAATGCCTCACGTTAGCACAAACCCACATAATTATACTTGAGGTACGAAGGCGTTCTATTTTTAAGTGCGTGTCGTTTAACATATATTTTTCGCCTCTTATCAACATCAAACACATACACATTTTGTAACACCAACCGCCGCCACTCCTCGCGGTTTAGTGCATGTGCGTTCAAGAGGGTTTAATTTTACACCTCTTCATGTGCCTATTCTGAACATCTTTGTATCTCAGGAATTGGCCACCGCTTTTCCGCTTGCCATTCTGGAGTAGAAGATGCACTTTGCTACTCTCTCGTCACACATTCTCGTCACATGGCCGCACTAACGTAACTGACGGTGCAATTAATAAGCCTCTATTTCGCCAACATTGGTTATTCTTAAAACCTCCGTGTTTCTGACACGCTCTGACCACGATCTGTTCAGTACACAGAGGTATTTAAGGTGAATCCTATCTTAACGCGTATATTATGCTTTCGACACAGACACCATGTTTCTGAGGAGTACAGGAGATTGGGATAATAATTGCAGTATTGACCATAAAATATACCTTACTTTTACGGCGGTTTATATACGGTGATTATCACTATAACGTACGACTTAATCAGCCTCATCGAAAAGTCAATATTTAAGAAAGACCACAAAATACACCTTAAATGAAGACGAAAATGAACATTCGCCTTCACTGATCTCGTTTAACGCCTTCTAGTTGGAAGGCGTTTTTGTACGTATTTACGTTTGGTCGGTTTTTTGCCTTATACCATATAAATTGGCCATCATTAGGGTGCTTTTGACTTTAGATTTTTCTCAGTGTTACTTTATAGATATACTAATTGCGCCCTGCGGTTACACCCGCGTGGTAATAAATGAAGATGGAAAAAATATCATGTGTTCACCCAGCGCCTCGTCTACCTCCATACCAAATTTCATCAGAATTGGTTCAGCCGTTTGAGCGTGAAGAAGTAACAAACACAAACACGCTCACAAACGTTTGCCTTTATAATATTAGTTTCATAAGGATCAATTTGTTACTACCTACTAAATTTGGATTAAAAATAAATCATCAATTTGTATACTATTTATGGTTCAGATAGATATGATATGCTGGAGCTGGCTTTATTGTGGAACTGTTAATAATAAACATTTTTGTTATACATTATATACGTGTCATACTAAAGGTTTTAGCAGCACATGCCAGAATAGGTCATAATATAGGTCATATGGCTGAATTTTTTCCTACTTACTTGACACTTAACGTTATATTTTGGAAAATACACACAAAATCTTTATGAAATATAGCCTTTATTGTGATGTGTAAGCTATATTATTGTAACGTTTCATTAAATTCCATTCAGTAACTTTTGCGTGAAAGAGTAAGAAACATTCATATATCTAATCAATAAGTATGGAACTTAAACTTTCACGTTTATAATATTAATAAGGATCAGTATGAACTATTTGACCTCATTCATCTTATACTCACTAGATGTACGACTTATTTTGTTACGTAAGTACTTACACAACGTGTTGTAGACGTATGTGTCTACACGTACACGTGCCTCCTGGAGTAGCCAAGACTGTAACTGTTACAAATATCTGTATATTACCTACGTCACGTGTCCGTTTGTTCAGGGATCGCGAGGCAGCTGACATCGTCATATCTCTAAAGCCCACATCGTCACTGCGAGCAACGATAATGCAGTACTGCCGATGACTTTAGAGAATGACGAGCATGTCGCCACTTTACATATTTACACTTATCACACAAAAAAATACGTGGTTATGAGCACTGATAATAACTAAAAACCTTACTTTAATACTCCGTGTTTTTATTATTTCCTCGTTATAAGTATAGTTTCCGGTTTAGGAATTAAAACGACTATTTCATATCATTCTGTTGAATTTCGTTACAGGTAACGAGAAGCGACCATCCAGGAAGTGGACGTGGATAAGCCCTGATGGTTCAACAAAAAATGAGATCGAGTTTATCATGACGACTAAAAAGCAAATATTCAATGATGTCTCTGTGATCCATCAGGTGAAAACCGGTAGCGATCACCGTATCGTTAGAGGCACATTGAATATCAATCTTTAATACTAATCGGATAAAGGCCGCAATCGAGCGTAACCAAGGCTCCAAAGTGTTTGCAAAAAATTCGTCTATAGGGCAAAGCCAAATGACCAAGCTGAAGATCGACGACGGCAGAATCATCTCATCAAAACCGGAGATTCTGAGAGAGCTTGAGAGGTTTTATGGACAGCTATACACCTCGACACAAAAACCCGTTGTCAGTGCAGCTCAAGACAAGAGAGCTAAACTGACCCGACACTATACCGAAGATATCCCGGACATCAGCCTATACGAGATTAGAATGGCTCTCAAACAGCTTAAGAACAATAGGACGCCGGGTGATGACGGAATCACGACAGAACTTCTGAGAGCGGGTGGAAAACCGGTACTCTCAGTCCTCCAGAAGTTATTTAATTCCGTCATCCTTGAAGGTAAAACGCCAGAAGCATGGAGCAGAAGTGTAGTGGTATTGTTCTTCAAAAAAGGTGACCAGACCTTGTTGAAGAACTACGGGCCCATTTCACTTCTGAACCATGTTTATAAGCTGTTTTCGAGAGTCATTACGAATCGTCTTGCTCGTAGGTTTGATGACTTCCAGCCTCCCGAACAAGCCGGGTTCCGAAAAGGCTTTAGCACCATAGACCACATCCATACGCTTCGCCAGATTATACAGAAGACTGAGGAGTATAATCGGCCATTATGTTTAGCGTTTGTGGACTATGAAAAAGCTTTCGATTCAATCGAAACCTGGGCCGTACTGCAGTCTCTCCAGCGATGCCAAATCGACTATAGGTACGTCGAAGCACTGAGGTGTTTGTATAGAAACGCCACCATGTCGATTCGACTACAGGACAAGAGCACGGAACCAATCCAACTGCAACGAGGCGTGAGACAGGGAGATGTTATTTCTCCGAAACTGTTCACAAATGCGTTGGAGGACGTTTTTAAGCTCTTGGACTGGAAAGAATTCGGCATCAACATCTATGGCGAATACATCACTCACCTTCGTTTCGCCGATGATATAGTCATTATGGCAGAGTCGCTTGAGGAACTCAGCACAATGCTCAGCGACCTCAGTAGAGTTTCCCAACAGGTGGGTCTTAAAATGAACATGGACATGGACGAAAATTATGTCTAATGTCCATGTTGCACCCATACCTGTAGTTGTTGGGAACGATACGCTCGAAGTTGTTGACCATTATATTTACCTGGAACAGACTGTCCAGTTAGGTAGGTCCAACTTCGACAAAGAGGTCGCCCGAAGAATCCAACTCGGATGGACAGCGTTCGGGAAGTTACGCGACATCTTCTCGTCGAAGATCCCGCAGAGCCTGAAGACCAAAGTCTTCAATCAGTGTGTGTTGCCAGTGATGACTTATGGCTATGAGACGTGGTCCCTAACAGTGGCCCTTATAGACAGAGTAGTAGCTCAGAGTCAACGAGCTTTGGAGAGAGCTATGCTCGGAGTTTCTTTGCGCGATAAAATCCGGAACGTGGATATTAGCCAAAGAACCAAAGTCACCGACATAGCTCTCAGAATTAGCAAGTTGAAGTGGCGATGGGCGGGCCACATTGCTCTACGAACTGATAACCAATGGGGAAGAAAGGTTCTCGAGTGGTTACCACACTACACCGGAAGACGTAGAGTTGGTAGGCCCCCCACCAGGTGGACTGACGACATCGTGAAAGTCGCGGGTAGCCAGTGGTTACAAGTGGCTAATAGCCGTTCTTTGTGGCGTTATATGGGGGAGGCATTTGTTCAACAGTGGACGTCTTCCGGCTGATGATGATGAACTTAAGGAAAAATGCACCTCATGTGTTCATAATGCGCATTTTTCTTTTACCCGCATGTCATTTTACTCCAATATGATTGGGTTTTTGCTGCACACTGGGCGCAGGACAGTATACCGACTTGGTTTAATTGTGTGTATTTCAAAGCGACTATATATCTCTCGAGGTATTGGGTTCAATCTCCGGGTCGAATAATTAGGTTTATCTGGCAACAAAAATCAGTATCAGTCCGAATTCGGGAACTGTGCTTGGCATATGGCGAACCCACCTGATGTTAAGCGGTATCCTCTGCCTATAACAGATGCATTTCATCACAAGTGACGAACTGCACTGCGCCCATCACTTTAAGACATACCTGTTAAGTCTCATTTTGCCTGTTATTTCACTGGCTCTCAAGGACTGCTGCTGGAACACACCGTTAGGTGCTTGGCAACAGATTTTCTACTTGAGAGTGGTCGCTAGCCAGGCGGGCATTCGCAAAATGCCCTTCCACCATGCGGTGAAGCTCAAGCTCTGGGCGGGATTCGAACCATGGACCTGCTGCGCGGCAGTCCATAGCCAATGCCACTGAGCCATCACTGCTTCAAAATACAGTCATGATTATAATGTTTTCGTTTAGAGTTCGTATATTATTATAAAATGTATATATTAAAGGAAATACAGTCTCACTGCTTAAATTTAGTAAGTATTTTATTCAACACTCTTACATTTCTGCTTGATTACCCACAATATTAACCTGAATGTTCTATTTTATTTTAAGCAACCCTGAACTGTGTGTCTCTTTATGTTAAGTGATTGCTTTCTTATTAGAATATTATTATTATTAGAGGCACACAAACGATAAGATCAGTGCTATAAAGACCCTTTTGTTAGCAATGACCTTAACGCTAGTGTTCTACACAGATTATTTTCCAACACAAAGCATCGCCACTTCACAGTGTGAACAATAAGTCACCGTTGACGACGCCTACGACCAATATTCCGTTTTCCTTTCCCCCCTCCTCCTCGCTCCACATTCATTGACATCGATCTGAAGGACATACAATTTTTGTTTGATCCCCAATTTCAATGTAAATAGAAGCCGTCGAGCGTTATTCTCATTTGAATGACATACAGCTGAGTGCTGATTGGATTCGGACAAGATATCGCTTTACATAGGTGTAGCCGTGAAGGCTCCGGCCTGTGCCTGCTGGCGGTCGTCGTCCAGCGCGGACGTAGTACCTATGTGCAGAAGGACGCGACTCGAAGAAATTATGTTCCATAAATAACCTTCGTGTTCGGAATACCGGACGTGGCCCAATGAATATTTAATCATAATCCCGGGAAGATCGTTTTCGTGTATGTGAATTACGGTACGCGGTAATCTACACTGTATCGTGTGATATTATTTCATAATAAAACGAACGGTGAATGTTTACGGCGTGATAATTTCTATGACTCGGATAGTATTCCTCAATATAGAAAATACTTATTGAACCGGTGAGATTAAGGCCACTTCAGATGGAAGTGAGCACTCCTCCACACATCCCGGATTAACAGGCAGACCCACGCAGTGTTCCTTACATAATTTTATTAACATGTATATTGGCACATGATAAATGTGATATTCAATTTAGTTTGTAAATTTCAACTGGTCTCTTACTTCGTGCTATCGGGTCCGCTTTGTTAACTTTGGTGCACTTTTGTATACAACGGTGGAATTAAATTAATTGGATTTTTGAATTTGATTTTGATTTTTGAAACGGGACTGTAAACGTGACAAAATAATATAGGAAAAGTAAAATGCATAGAGAGTCATAGTTTTTTTCTTATCACGGCACATTTAGTGTTAGCTTAGTACTACTCTTTATTTTGTAGTGCCGCGTGCAACGTAGGTACTCTATACGTGGTATTCTACTATTTCATTCCACAACCGTTTCGATAATCTAAAAAAATTCGTTATTTTTAAAGTGAACGTAACGCGCTTTCTAGTGACACCGTAAAGTTTAATGTATTCATTCAAAAAAGAGATTTAGTAATTTAAAATACTCACAATTATTTATATTGTACCCGGTCTGGGGTAAGTCAGGGATCTACTTTGGGCCCAACACTTTTTTTATTAATGGTCAATGACTTGCCGAGGGTTGTGACCACCGCAAAATGTCTTATGTTTGCGGATGACTTAAAGTTGTACCTAGCAGTAAGCAACGTAGCCGATACTGTAGCCCTGCAGAGAGATATTGACTCGTTGGCCGAGTGGAGTGCCATTAATCAATTACCTCTCAATGCCGCTAAATGTAAGGTTATCACTTTCTCACGCTCCTCAACTCCTATATGCGCTACATATTATTTACCTGACGCTCCACTGGAAAGAGTTCATGAAATTCGTGACCTAGGACTGACTTTGGACAATAAACTGGAATTTCGGACACACATAACTAATTTATGCAAAAAAGCTAACAAAACGCTTGGCTTCGTGATGAGGGTAGCCTCTCAGTTTGGCGATGTGAGAGTAGCTAAAATTTTATACAATGCATATATCCGTAGCACTCTTGAGTTTGGTGCTGTCGTCTGGGATCCTTACGAAAGTAAATATTCACTTATGGTTGAACGGATACAGCGTAAGTTTGCGCGCTGGCTGTATAAGCGAGTCTACGGATATTATCCTTATCTGTATCCATCCGTATATGTGTCGGGTATGGTCGACTTGGACACACTAGTTCTGAGGCGAAAACTGCTGCTTATAGTTCATTATTATTCGTTACTACACACCACTGTAGACAACAGGATGGCATTGGGCCAGATGGAACTGCAGGTACCGAGGCGCGGGCGCGGGGCGGCTGTTGCGCCGCGCTGTCCCTCCCGCCTCTTTGCGCGACCACTAACGCGTACGTGCCACGCTCGCAATGCGCCTACCACTCGTGCGCGTATTCTGCTCGGTGACATGCTTGTTCGGAACGAAAATATAGATATATTAGGTCCTTACATATGAAATTGGCGTTTTTCGTACTGGCCACTTTAATCACGAATTTCTCCTCTTTGGTAAGGAATTCCAAATTCAAATTTGTACAGCTATAGACTCATGTATTTGTGCTTCGATGATCGTCATTCATTTGTTTTTTTTCTTCTGTTTTTTTCTGTTTGCGTCACTCATTTTACAAAATGGAAAACCTTAAATATCGCATTATTTACGAGTACGAGTTCCGCCGGCACTAGTGCTGCGGAAACAACTCGAAGGGTGAATGATGTGTATGGCGGTCGTGTTGCAAAAGAAAACACAGTTCGTTTTTGGTTCCAACGTTTTCGTTCTGGAAATTTCGACCTGCAGAACAAGCCCCGTGGACGGCCTGAGACTCAAGTTGATAATGAAGAGTTGAAGGCTATTGTGGAAGCGGATCCATCGCAAACCACGTCCGAGTTAGCTGCAGGCTGCGATGTTAGTGATAAAACTGTTTTAATTCACTTGAAGCAAATTGGGAAGATTAAAAAGCTTGAAAGGTGGGTACCTCACGAATTGACTGAAACAAACCGGCAAACGCGCGTCGACTGCTGCGTTACATTACTAAACCGGCACAATAATGAAGGTATTTTAAACCGAATCATTACCTGTGATGAAAAATGGGTTCTTTACGATAATCGGAAGCGCTCAGCGCAATGGTTAGATCCTGGCCAGCCAGCCAAATCCTGCCCCAAGCGAAAATTAACCCCAAAAAAGTTACTTGTAAGCGTTTGGTGGACTAGTGCCGGTATAGTTCATTACAGTTTTTTCAAATCTGGCCAGACTATTACGGCTGATGTCTATTGTCAGGAATTGCAAACCATGATGGAAAAGCTAGCGGCTAAACAACCTAGGCTGGTCAATCGCTCCACGCCACTGCTGCTTCACGACAACGCTAGACCACACACTGCGCTACAGACGGCTACTAAATTAGAAGAGCTTCAATTGGAAAGTCTAAGACATCCTCCGTACTCCCCGGACCTTGCTCCAACAGATTACCATTTTTTTCGAAATTTGGATAACTTCTTGCAAGGGAAAAAATTCAACTCCGATGGGGCAGTCCAAATCGCCTTCAAAGATTTTATTGATTCCCGTCCGACTGGTTTTTTTAGTAAAGGGATCAATGAACTACCTATGAGATGGCAAAAGTGCATAGAAAATAATGGTTCATACTTTGATTAATTAAATATATTATATTAAAAAATATTCGACTTTTTGTTCCTCCCATACAAAACGCCAATTTCATATGTAAGGACCTAATATTTGCTGATAGACTTGCTGAATTTTGTAGACATGTATATTTATATTTGAATTTTAATCTTAGCTTACGATGACATTGTGATATATTATTTGCATGGGTTTTTTTTTATTTAATTCATTTTATTTTAATATATAATTCTACCTTGACATTGATAATTTTATCCTATGATTATTTTAATTGCATTCTTTTTTTTTTTTTAAATTATACATCTCTTTTTTAATGGTATAATTTATATTGTATAATTTTATTATTTAGTAATTATGAAATTCTGTAGTTTTAAGTTATTTCTGAATTGTATAATGACATGTTGGCGTTTTGGAATATTCTGTAAGCCACATTGTTTAATATAAATAAATAAATATTGCATTTCACTTACGCTTACTACCAGCTGCTATGTGTATATATATATTTACGAAAAGATATTTTAAAATTACTAGTAAAACTAAGAACTCTATTTCATAAAGTTTAAATCAACAACAAACCTGAAGTTTCACATGCAAAAAGGAACGAAAGGAGCACCGTGTGAGGTTTAAAGTAACGTCGTGTACTTGTTCAAACTGAACCCATACGTAGCGGACTGCTAGTAACGACCCACGCGGACAGTGCAGCACCAACACGAAAATGTTTATGATGTTTTAATCAAAAACTTCAAACGTGTATAGTTACGATCAGAATACCTATAGTATCTCTCTTATGTGCACGGAATATCTACAGTTACGGGACTTACGGGTCATACGCCACTGTGCGTATGCCCACTTGCCTAGCTATCATCCGCAACTATAAAATATGCAGCCAAGCATCTAACGTTATGTGCCGGCAGTTGTCTGCGAAAGCCAGGTCCCATCTACAGGGTTATTGGAAAAATGCTAACAACCTCTCATCCAATAACCCTGTATATTAAGCCATATTATCACCTTCAACTACTGGTTGTTTAAAGAACTATGTTATATTATGATAAAGAACTGGTCTAATTATATCATCCCATACTGAGACGTGTGAAAGGTGGTTACATTTCGTTTACCGCGAAGCGAAGAGTGACGGTGTCAAGATTATCAATAAGGCACACTCGTATGTGCGATTAGAAACGAAACACATGACGATAGTGACAATTTATTTGAAACGGTGGCTCCTCACTACTACACTCTGGCTTAAGAACATGTCACTACCAAATTTCGACACAAGGCTAGATATACATTTATTGATATTATAATATTAAGAAATCATCAAGGTTTTCCAATAATTAACATATTAACGAGTTGGTTTGTATTGATATAATGTAGGTATATATATATAAGGTATATATATATATGGTATATATATATGGTATATATATTTATATATATATATATATATGGAAATAACATTATATCATACAAATTATATCAATACAAACCAACTCGATATAATATTACCTAGGTACTTAAATTGCAAAAGATATCATGGATATTATTTTAAACGTTTATACGACTAAGTACCTACATAATCATATTAATCATATATAGTACTGGATATTACTGGTTATATACATATATTGTAATAAAATGTACATTACCTTCCATATATCGTATCATTACCAAATTCATCGTAACAGGACATTAAACTCTGAAAACGGTTAAGAAAATCTGCCACGAAGAAGTTGCTGTTCTGGTGCTGTTTTTCAGACCCAGTTTCTATCCTTGGCGAAGCCCAGTTTCTATCCTGACGTCTTTAACCAATGTGGTCAAAGACGTCAAGTACCAACTCACAACAGATAAGGTAGTCAATGTTGGTATAAAGCTAATCCGTAGCCAATAGTAAAATCATACGTATACAAAGTATAATTATGTACGCACAGTAATAACGCTAAAGTATTTATAATGCCGTATCCGTCGCCGGCGACGTCTGCGGCGGACATCGCGGAAATTAGATCGTCTCGTCTTGAAAATTCATATCTCCGGAATACAGCTTATGATCAACGACAGGAACGTTCGCTAAACGAGAAAAGTACGAGTAGAGGCACTATACTTGAAGTAGCGCGCGCGTTGGTTGCCGAACGCAATAAAACCCGTGCCGACTGCTGGCACACAACGACCGAATTATTTGCGCCCTCAACAGTAAAAGGAAAAGTCTCGTACAGTTATTTACGCGGTAATGCAGAAGCCCCAAGATTTTACGTCTTGGATGTTGGCCAGCGCTCGCGGAAGTGAAATTAACGAAGCAGAGCTAGTTGGGCGAGCTCGTAACTTACTGTGGTTGCAACCTTGAGGAGAATTGTACAATCAGATAGAAAGGAAAGGGTGGTTTATTTCAGTTCGAATTAATTTGTGCAGCGTCTAGAAACGGTCGGGGATGAAACTTTAATGTGATAAGAAACCGTTTGATTGATTCTGAACTCGGCCGAGGAACGTGCTCGCCTTCTCTATCGCTTTTGTGGAACTTACTCCAAACTTAATATATTATATGTGAAAGTTGATCAACAAAATTGAAGGTGTTTGTACCTACTAGAGCTATCTTCCTCTATCTGACACTCAAAATAGTGACATAATAAAACTACTGGCTCTCGGAACTGTACACTTCACGAGTTTGCCCTTGGATAGCTTATACATTTGTATAAAGGTTCACTGCAAACGACGATGGGAATGGGTCACAAAATTAAAAAAATCATAGTAATATTCTGAAAACTGATGAAATTATTTTGATGTGACACAGGCAATTTGCGTTAATTCATTATAAAAATAAGATAATGTTTCCAAATATAACTAAATAGATACTACATATTATACTAGACATTATAATAAAACTTACACAACATATCATAATGGAATATATATACAGTAAAAAACAATACATACACTCAATAAATACATATCCATATATACAAACACACATTCTTATCTGTCAGTAGGGAAAATTACACAACTTTATGATTTGATAATTCTCATGGAATTACACCTATTTTAAAATAATATTGTTAACAGTGATATAAATTAAATAAATGACAAATCGTACACGATGTTTTCATAGCTCCTCTGCTCATTAATAAGGTAAGTTCTGAGCTTCCGTCTGAAAGTACTTAACGTCCTGCAATTTCTTATGGGTGGTGGTAAATTGTTCCAGCACCTGGTGGCTGAGTACCGAAAACCACCTTTAAAGGCCGTGGTACGATGCCTTGGGATAGCCAATTGTGTTGATCCGTGTCTCCTTGAGGTTTGCCTAGTTTCTCCAAACCATCTAAATTTTTTATTTAGTTATGATGGGGTTTGGTAATTGAACACGCCGAAAAGTAGACAAGCCAAATGAAGCTTACGGCTAGATTTCATTCTTAATGAAAGATGTTGGTTAAGGAAAGGTGTTACGTGACTTCTGGTTGGAATCGAGAAACAAAATCTCGCGCAAGCATTCTGAACTCGCTGTACTAAGCGTTCAGTGCGTGAGAGCAGTCGAGGGCCATAAACAATATCCGCATAATTAAGTTTTGAAAGGACAAGAGATTCTACAAGCTGAATGCGGAGCTCCTCAGTTAAGTAGGGCCTTAACTTGTACAGAGTTTTGAGCCTGAAAAAACAATTACGCACAGAGTTTGTTATGTGTTTCTCAAATCGTAAACCCTCATCTACAATCAATCCTAGATTTCGAACCTCATAAACTCGCTCGATTACTTCACCCATAAGTGGTATGGAAACATTAACCGGTATCGACTCTAAATTTCGTTTACTTCCCAGAATTATGAACTTGGTTTTATTCGCGTTAAGTAAAAGATTATTGTTTTTACTCCAAGTTGCTATATTTTTAAGGTCCACACAAAGATTCTTTATGGCGTTGTCAAGATCTTTTGGATAAAAAGAAATGTAGACCTGAATATCATCAGCATACATGTGATATTTGCAGTACTTTATAGAATTTATTACATCGGCGCTGTATAAGGAAAACAAAATTGGACCTAAAATTGAACCCTGTGGTACACCTCTCTGCAGCGTTGTAAGTGTTGAAGTAAGAGGAGTTCTAGAGTTTTGAGGTATTTCTACGTACTGACGTCGGTTGCTAAGATAACTATTAAACCAACTAAGCGCTGCCTGATCAAAACCATAGAAGCTTAATTTAGATAAAAGAAGTGATAAATTTATAGCGTCAAATGCCCGAGAAAAATCAAGAAGAACCAACAAAGTACACATGCCCTCGTCTTGGGACGTCAAAATATTATCTGTGACATCTAACAGAGCAGTTGTTGTACTTTTGCTCTTCCTAAAACCTGATTGAAATTCTGGGAGAATATTGTTTTTTTCCAGATACTCAGTCAACTGCTTACAGACTACCTTTTCCATAATTTTCGACATGCATGGCAGAATGCTAATAGGTCTAAGGTCTTGGATATGTATTGGGTTGCTGATTTTTGGCAAAGGCCGAACAATAGCTGTTTTCCAAATATCTGGAAAAGTCGCAGTGGTTATAGACGCATTTATTATTGAAATTAGCGAATCAAGGGACTGAGGTAAGGTCATTAAAAGCATATTAAGTGAAATCTGATCAAATCCCACTGCATTTGATTTTAAGTCTTTGATAATGGATAGTATGGTATTTGCATTCGTGATTTTTATTGTGAAAGTTAAATTAATATTTAGCCGATGAAATTCAAAATAAGTAAGTTGAGATAATGTTAAAGTTGCTTTCCCAGGAACGTCCAAAAAATGTCGGTTTATAGCTTCTGGGTCGTTGAAATGTCCAGGAAGGTCGATATGTTTGCTTGATGGTAATAAGGTTTCTTTTAGGTTTTTCCAGAGAGTTTTAGGACTTCTAATTTTATTATTTATATTGTTTTTATAATAAGCTACAGTTTCGAAAAATATGGACTGTTTTACTAGTGACTTGAGACTTTTATAGTACTGTTTCTTCCCTTCTTGCTTTGTAAGTCTATATGCAGTCAGAGCCTCGTTACGCAAATTCATCATAAATTTAATATTATCCGTAATCCATGGATACCTACGCTCCTTAATAGTGCAGGTTTTTAGAGGTGCATAATTGTTAAATAGGCTTGTAATTATAAAATTAAACCTTGCAGTCATTTCATTAACATTATCAAAGCCCACTATGTTTTGCCACATAACAAGGTCTAAGTCTCTATTTAGCGATGCCATGCAGATGTCTCTCAGTGGTCTGTATGTAAATGTGTGAGGAACCATTTTGTCTCGCTTGACATTAAATTCAGCTAGCACAAAATAATGCCCATAAAGCGTGCCTACTGGTTCGATCTGTACATACCTGCAATCCATGTCAGTACAAACTATGTCTATGAGAGTTTGACTTGTCTCTGTGTAATGCGTTGGTGACGTAACTATTTGTTTCAGGTTCAAGCATTCTAACATGGTTACCAGCTTTTTAGTTTTAGTGTCGTTAAGGTTGAGCATATTTATATTAAAATCCCCCAGGATAATTAATCCGTCGCAATTTGAAAAGGAGTTGATAGTGTCAGTAATGGCATCGAGAAACAATTCGACATCAAGCCATTGAGGTCGATATGCAGTACCAATGGCGATTGTTTTGCCATTAACAGTGTGAGTTAGCCACAATTGTTCGATCGAACTGTGGCGTGGATCTACAGGATGTGTCCGTGTACGTACACAAACACCACGTAACGCTTTAACAAAAAAAGTAGCTACCAAAAACTATATAGGTATGCATTGGTAATGGGAATAATAGGTATAGCAAATAACATAGGTAATTGGTTTACGTCTTCTACATTATGGGTCAACATAAACCGTAGATATACCTATTCCATAAGCTGATGCATTTCCGTTGTGATTTGATATAACACAGGAAATCAGCTTTTTTATATTCTTTTCCACCTCCGGTCCCTTTAAGTTTAACGGATGAATTTGTTGTTCTGACAAAAAGCTACTTCTTGATAAGGGTAACAAAAAAGTAACGTAACTATTATGAAAATGTTTGATATAGCAGATATACGATTTATATAATTAACTTAATTTTAATTTTGACAAAAAAAAACTCTGGAATTGTCAAACCTGCTCACAAAATTTGAGGAGAACAACCGGACATACGAAAGCATTTTTGTGTAACCTGACGCTTCGTTCGCACTTCGTGCTCGTTCGTCCAAAAAGCATGCTAAATAAACATTTACCATGTTTTTCTTATATCATTTTTATATTTGAAAATACTAAGAAAAGTACCCCAGTGGATCAGTTAAGTTATTTGCCCATCTCTCAAATAGCAGTTAAAAATAATTACGTGGTCATTTCAATTCAGTTCGGGCTAAGCAGTTTTTTTATTTTAATGGAATAAAAGGGCAAACGAGCAGGCGTCTCACCTAGTCGTAAGTGATCACCGTTACCTATTATTTACAATAACAGAGGTCTCCAGGATGCTTCGTCGGTCTTTGAGGAGCTGATATGATCTCTTTTGAAAGTTCCGTAGTCGTATCGGTTCGGAAATATTTCACATGGCCGCTGGTCCCGCATTGTCGCAGCGCGAGGCAGAAAATGTCCGTGATATTCACACGGTCGTGGACTTGTAGACGTCTACAATGATGAAACATGATACTCTCTCATGACGTCATATTGTGAAATTCCGTCTACGTCTGCCATAGGATTGGTTAAGTTTTTTTTTAAACATATAAACGAACAAGATCATATGCAGCAATATTATTATCTTATGTAATACATATTTAAAAAAAACAACTAATCTTAACCACTGAAAAGTGTGAAATATGCAATTTCATTTACTTGGTGACATATTTTTTCCAGCTCGTTTGATTATTCCATAAAAAAATAAACATTCAGAACTGTTAGAATATTAAAAGTTTTTCCTTGCTAGCGGAGAAAAAGCACTTTATCGCCCTGATTTCGAATGATTAAAAAACCTTTACGTGCTTGTGAGAATTATATTGAAAATTGTAAGTTTGACATTTAATATGTCAAACTTACAATTTAATGTTATCCACTGATATGTTACTTGACTTACAGAACATACTATATTTTCTTCTTCATTTTCTGTCTACATTCTAGTGAACAATAAATTTTACAATAATGTAACCACTAATAATATGTTACATCATTAATTTAGACATTGGGACAATCACTAGTCCTAAAGTCTAATTCTAAATTACATATATACATTCCACATTCTCAACGATAATCTCCAATAACCCATTCGCCCTGCTCGGTAGTCATCACGACAATGCAATCTTTGATCCTCGTTGTCATGTATTTGTATAGTTATACACAGTTTAGCACAGTTAGTACCTAACACGTAAACCGACATCAGTTCACAAGCAAAACATTATAATTACTTCAGTGGAGAACACCGTAAGGTTTTACAAACGCGGGAATACTTAAAGCTACAACAATATTCCTTGTGAAAAAGAATTCATAAAGTGAAATCACAAAGGAAAAGTATTAAAATACTGGAATATAAAATATTTTTGAAACACATACGTTTATATCAGTCAAATATTGGTATCCGTTAAATCCTCTAATCCAATTATCTTTGTAACGACTTTAATCATTGAAAGTTTGTTTCTTCACTAAGAATTATTTAAATTATAAAACCCTTATAAAATCCAGAGTAATTAAGTTTTTTAGCTCCAGTCTTAGGACTAAGGGAAAGAACATGATTACAAAAAAAAAGCCAACTGTAAATGCGTATGTACTGCACTCGGCATGCGTATGTACTGCACTCGGCATTTCTTTTTGCTTTTTATTTCGACTTCGTTAAACTACAATGGTTTTGCCATAATTACGCCAAGTTTGATGAAGTACGCTTGTATGTATTACGTTGAAACAAAATAATATAAATGTATGTAAGTATGTCTTTAATTTTATATTTTTAATACCATTTGTAGTCAATCCAAAATAATATTCTGTTAATCAACCAGCTATCTATTACAGTAAAAAAAATCTGATTTAATCCCACGAAATCCTTAAAGCGGCTCTAGTTTATTATACAGTATTTAATTTTATATTTATAAACTAGGGACCCGTCCCGGCTTTGCATGGGTATTTAAAAAAATTTAATAAATCTATAGCCTATGTATTTATCAAGGATAATGTTGGATTCTAATGGTGAAATTATTTTTCAAATCGCTCCAGTAGTTTTTAAGTTTATCCGTTACAAAGATACAAATCTTTCCTCTTTATAATATTAGTGTAGATATACAGTAACTAAATACAACATCCATATACATAATATAGAATATATCATTATAATCAGTTTTTTATTTCAAATTGTAACAATAACGTTTGATAATGTGATAATGAAGTTCGTAAAATCGCCTGTGCGATCCCCCAAATCTAAATACATTCAGAAAAAAAGGTTTTATTTAATTTTCATTCCATGGCTTAACTACTATATAATATTAGGATCAGTTATTATAGTTTAAAATCGTTTACATTGCGATTTAACACCAGCAGTGGAATATATTACTCCCCGTGGGATGCTGCGTTTGTGTCACCCCCCCATTTCTACCTGTGTGTGTCGTTAGGTGCGAATTAATGTAAAATACCGGAAGGTGGCAGCAGCGCCTTCTGAGGAACTGATATCTTACACTGCGATCCCCAAGACGCCTGTAAAGCGCGGGGATTTTACTATGGTAAAGCCCCCCCTTGATGGGATAGGCTGTGTTCAGCAGTAGACAATCCGGGTGATACAGTACAATAGAATTACAATATTATGCAATTAGTTAGATCTTTTTTTATATGTTATAGTGACGGAACAAGCCCGAGGCACACCTGATGTTAAGTGGACTAACCTCTGACTATAACAGACGCATTTCGTCAACGACGAATTGCACTGTGCCCGTTACACTGAGATGTACAGTTGTTAGGTCTCATGTGCCTGTAATTTTACTGGCTATTAAGGACTGCTGACGGCACAATCAGTTAGTTGCTTGGCGACAGATTTTCTACTTGAGGGTGGTCGCTAGCCAGGCGGGCATTCGCAAAATGCCTTCCACCATGCGGTGAAGCTCAAGCCCGTGGCGGGATTCGAACCATGGACCTGCTGCGCGGCAGTCCATAGCCAATGCCACTGAGCCATCACTGCTTTGAAACATCGCTTTTTTCTAAAATAAATGGTAATTTAGTCGCTGATGCGCTGATTTCTTGTGCTTTAGAAGATAACCTGTGTTTTCTTTGTCACACACTTTCGCATATATACTAAAAGTTAGGGAGGTATGTATCAGTACAAAGTGGAAACTCACCCCTGCGGCGGGAAATTCAATATTTCAACAGTTTTATCGCGCTTGTAGATAGCTTTGGTTTCTACATGATCATTCATAGAAATTAAAATAATATTGGTTGTAGGTATTATTTTCAAAAGTTATTTAACACTGATTCCATAGTATTATCAATAATCACCAAAATCATAAAATCATACGTTTACCTGTAATGAATTTAAATAATTCAACAAGCATTGATAAATCTCCGAATCTTGCGTATTAAGTACAATAGCTAGACGATCTAGCAATAAAAGTAAATACAGATAATTTTTCGTATCTTATGCCATAGACGTGAGCGTTCACCTAAATGTTCCTTACCTAACCTTAATTTCACTTTGTTCTTTCTAAATCAAAAGGTTTAAGGTACCGGATTCTGTAAACGACAAGCTTTGAGGCGGAAAATTAATTAGTTAAAGTAAATCATGTTCAAATCGCCGGTGTACAGTCTCGCGCCGAAAGTTCAGTGAGCCCAACTACTTCCGCTCAATAGACCATTGATTATCACTTACACATTTATTTTTAATATTAATTTAAAAAGAAAGTGTATGAGAGTATATTTAACAGTTAATATTTTTTTTATGTAGCTGATAGGCTAGCCTTAGAACACTATCTCACCTAATGGTAAGTGATGAGCTAATCTACTAGTATCTGCACTAGTTCTTTAGTACCCTGTGTAATAGAATGCGTGAAGCTTTCTCTATACACTCGTCGGATACAAATGTCCCATAATTTAAGTAACATGAAGTTTAAATATCAGTTCCACTTGGTGCAACAGTTTAATGACATGTGCTCAGTTTTTTTTTTTTTTTTTATGTTATTGTGACGGAACAAGCCCGAGGCCCACCTGATGTTAAGTGGACTAACCTCTGCCTATAACAGACGCAATTCGTCAACGACGAATTGCACTGTGCCCGTCACACTGAGACGTCCAGTTGTTAGGTCTCATTAGCCTGTAATTTTTCTGGCTCTCAAGGACTGCTGCCGGAAAACACCGTTAGGTGCTTGGCGACAGATTTTCTACTTGACGGTGGTCGCTAGCCAGGTGGGCATTCGCAAAATGCCCTTCCACCATGCGGTGAAGCTCAAGCTCTGGGCGGGATTCGAACCATAGACCTGCTGCGCGGCAGTCCATGGCCAATGCCACTGAGCCATCACTGCTTCAAAATTCTATTGGTAGCATTAGGATGTAAATCAAGTATATTGGACGGTTAGGGTATTAGCAGTTAAGTTTACCTGAACATTGTGGTGCGGGCGGTGAAGTGACAAAAGCTAAAAGTGCCTTCTCTAAGCTAAACTAACTTACAGGCACGGAAAGTGATCGAATTTTCATATCGAAAAGATTTGCCGTAATCCCCACGCATGGCAGGCGTTTTGGGGATCGCAGTGTGAGATATCAGTTCCTCAGAAAGCGCTGCTGCCCACCTTCTGGTGTGTTACCCTTAGTCGCCTCTTACGACACCCACGGGTAGAGGATAGGTGACATTTTAGCCCGGCACCCCACGGGTACTAGCCCGGCACCCCACGGGATCATCATCTCAGCATAATGCATCATAATGTAGATGGTCTTATAAACTAGGCAGATAGAGCAACAGTATGTAAAGAAAATCTAGCATCACATGGTAAATTCATGGTTATCCTCTGCTTTACAGCACAAAACGTGGAAGAAAATAACACTCCGCTAATATCGATACCTAATTATAGGCTTGCAGCTGCACCACTCATGTAGAGTCCAGAGGTGTGGAGGTGCATGTATTTAGAACACAAAAATATGAAATCAGTATAATGATTTCGCTTTGCCCTAAAATCATTGAATGCTGCGTCATAGAGCTACCTCAACATAAAACATACATAATATTATGCATGTATAAATCCTCTAGGAGAAATAAAAATTGAGTTAATAGATTTTTGCTACAGCTTGCTACGGTTCTTACTAGGTGTTGCCACAATGTCCATTATAAAAATATTATGTAGAGATTATAACATAAAGCTTTCAGAAAATAATAATAGTCAAGAAATTTTACCAATTACTAGCTAGTCACAGCTTAATTTCGCAGAGCCTACAGGGCTACGTAGTGGTACTAGTATTGACTACATAATTAGGTAATAATATTATTATACACAATATACGCGGAGCAACGGGAGAAATGTTTGAGTTGACACACCACAAAGCACAATTCTATAAGTGCGCGTCAAAATAAAGTTGTTGTCTCAAGTCATCGTATGTCATAAACTATTTTAGTCCCAATGTCAGACGTTTAATCAATACATTAGTAGTATTAATTTTCACATTGTATAAGAACGTAACGCCCCTAATGCAGCCTTCAGAAATTTTCAGGATGTATGTATAATTTGTGCTTTCCTGAAATTAATATAAAGTGCTTGTCTCTGACATCATTTTAAAGTCATATGCTAGGTACTATATCATAATTCGTTAAAATTTAACGAATATATTACATAACGTTTAAGTAGGTAGGTAGTAGGTACTTGGAACGTCAACAAAACATCGATATAACCCGTTTTATCGAATTAAGACGACATTAAATGTAAAGTTTTGAGAACAGTAACTATACATTATTTGCGCTGTAGTTGCCTGCTCTCGAGAACATTTAATTATCTTTCTGAAAATAAATTTCGTACCGTTATAATATTTACAGCCCCTTGAAAATGTATGGTTAGGTTATTTTAGGAGCTCTTCTATTAATTTCACTTTGCCGTTCGTTGTATACCCATCTAAATATCACGGGTCTCTAATTCGTGAATAATGAGTTACAAGCCTGAAGTTTTGAAATTTTTTTTTGAATTTTGGTACTAAACCAAATATTTAGTATTGATTATTTTTATAACCTGCCTTTGTATCACGACATAATACAACCAAATGGTTCATTTGAATTTGATCAACCTAGGTCTAGCAGTTTCGCTGTTATACTCAAGTAAACTATTTTTTACTGATATGTCTGTGTAAGCAAATTACAAACTCGTACATGTATGTAGCATGCATTAATGAAAAGAGTTAAAATTATTTAAATTATAATTTGGTTTAGATTTTGATACATTTTTAATATAATGTAAGATCCCGCCTCGTGGCTACGCATGCTGACACTAAAACTATGTATCCAGGTCATGCCCTGCCCGCGAGCTCCGCTTTGAGCTGAGCGAGTAGCTGGCTCGCGGCAGTGCGAGTGGCCAGTAGCTAGTCGGCAGTAGGTAACCGTTGACACAATAAAATGCAATTCCCCAGCGCAGCCGCGCTCGGCCGCCATTGTGTCCGCTTTGTGGATTAGTGGACGGCAGCGTAATGCGCCGAGCGCCGGGAGCGGCATTACGTGAGTTGTGATACTCGCAGGCTTTGTCTCCTTTGTGCGTCCGGACCGCGCCCGACGACAAATGGACATTGATAACCGAGAAAGTATTTGTTGTTATAAACGGCCGAGAGACATGATATTGCAATTCAGAGCATACTTCGTTGATGTAGAAAGTTTTCCAGTTGAAAAAGTTTGATATCCGGATCGATTTACCGGTTTATGGCGGGCCGTACTATACCTATGCATTGTAGTGTTGGTCGTAGGCATTGTATATGAAAGACTTAAACATTGTTTATCAGCAAGACTATTCAAAGTTGACTAGGCATTCAATAAATTTTATTGTTTAAATTTTATTAAAGATTATATTCAATAAATTGGTTATATTCAATAATTTAACGGACTAAGTCAACAAATAAGCATTGCAATTCAACGGTGCAATGCTGCCAGCATGCTGGGCGCGCTGCCAACTGGTAGTGGGATGACTTCTGCGACATTCAGCTGGTTTGCAGAATACTTAGACCGAATACTGAGTTCAGATAAGACGTAACATCACGTGTGATAAGTCAGGCATGTACATTTATACTTTATTTTGCTTATTTAAATATATTACTGTTTGTATTTCATTCCCCGCTACGCAATTGAGACTGGAGTAGACGATGAAGCATGTTTGCGTGAAAGATAGGAACATTAGGTTATCAATAGGTTAGTTCGTTAGGTTACTGATACCCTAAAGGGTAAAATCTAATTATTTTTGTAAAACTAATTTTAAGCTATTTCTAGAGACACCGCGTTGTTTTTCGTAATATTTGTTACAATTCAAACAAAGAAATGTTTGTAAGATAAATGTAATAGATTATAAATAAGAAATACCAAATAAGATAGGTTAGCCACTAACTCACCTAATGGTAAATGATGATGTGGTCGAAAATTTAGTTCAGGCTAATCTAGAAATGCTGGCTCTCAAGGGCAGCTGCCAAAACACACCGTTAGGTGCTTGGCCTCAAGTAGAAAATCTGTCGCCAAGTACCTAACAGTGTGTTCCAGCAGCAGTCCTTGAGAGCCAGAAAAAATACAGGCACATCAGACTTAACAACTGTATCTCTCAGTGTGACGGACGCAGTACAATAGCTAGATAGTACTCTGACGAAAACGGTTATATGTGCGGTATTATTGTGCAAACGGCGCTCTAATACAAAACCAAAAATAATAGAAGACTCCATTTTCATAGTCTTCTATTATAACTAAGTAGATACTTGGCCCACCCTGTATTATTAATCATAAACGCATTTGCTCCACAACAAAGTGCAACATCGGCATGACTGGAAGCGTTGCCTTACTTACTCTGTTAACTTTAAGCGTAGAATCTACATGAATCTACCAACACCCTTATCCATTAAAACTAAGCTAGTAGGCGAACGCATCATTAAATATTTTACCATGCGCAAAAGGTATAAGGTTAATTTATAATCCAGATTTAAATCAAGAAGAAAACAAAACTTTAAATATATTTATTCCATCTATTCGAATGATTTATTATACACAATTTACTTCATAATTATACAATTATTGGTTAGTCTATGAGACCAAAGAACGACTTTTTGTCAGATAGTTTTATAAAGGGCGGAAAAGAGTTTGAATTAGGAACATGAATTATTCCTCTCAGATCATAGACTTATTAGGAGAATCACTATAAAAAAAACTGGCTGAACATAAACTTAACGAGAAAATAAAAACAAATGAAGAACGCGTGAATGCGGTCTGTTCGAGGAAGCTAAATAAAAGTTTACGGATTATTTCTAATACAAATGATGAGTACCATGAAATCATATTTAATTTGAGTTATTAATTTACTCTAATTTTATCCAAGAATAGTGATATTTTAGTGTATGTGCCTTTTTTTTAAATTATGTCCATGGGTTGTACTATTTCAAAAGTCTCTTATTTATTTTTCTCATAGTGGGATGAAAAATAGAGTGTATTGCACGGTTAAATATTATGTTTTCCACGAGTGAAGTACATTCTTCGCTCCGTTCTGAATTCAAAATATAGCCTCCTTGCCGTAAAAATATAATTATATAAGTAATATAATAATAAAATCCACTATTAAAATATCGTTTTTCCCGTAGCTACAGAACAAAAGTCCTGTTACTCTTGCGTATCGAAACACAAAGCGATATCAAAAAAAATGTTTCACGACAAAAATTTAACAATAATTTTTGTGTATCTACCGCCTACACGGTTATTATTTACGACAACAGCGCGTTATTTGATATCAGCTACCAACATACCGAGTGCTACGAATTGTACAATTGCTATGAGATGCCGAATACGTTGTATATAATAAATCGAAACAAAAAAATACGCTTCCACATAATTTACATTTTGAAACATATCCAAGATATTGTTGAAAGACCTCAGGTGATCCAAAGTAGAATAACTGTGAACTGGATGATCCTCTAATAAATTTCACTTGAAACCTTAAAGTACAGTATAGATAATATTCTACCCCCATTCTCTTAAAGTAATAATAACTTAATCTTACTGCTAAATTGTATACCTCCACACTAATTAAGCAAGCTAGATCGGTCCCTCGTCGTTTTGATGACGTCACAACAAATTGTTCACTCGTTTCGCGAACTCTAACGTACGAAGTATTACTGTTCCGTCATGTTTATTCATCTTAATAAAGTTGCTTTCTAGCAGCGGATTTAAACTTGATTTTGACTATTTTACGATAAAAGTAAAATCAATGTATAAGTTACATACAATGTTTTTATTTGTATTATTCTTTAAATAAATGCAGCAAAATTATTTCAGAGTGAAACTATAAAACGTTACAGACAGCTGTTGTGCAACATACAATGAAATGTCGTAAAACTATAGTAAAACCGTTTCATAACACCGTAGTTCGGAGCAGTGTAACCGGGATAACGCTATATTATTAACATCTTATATCTCGCTTGCACATCCGTGATTTATATTTAATTCGTTCTTTACGTAGGGCCAAACCAATATTGATTGACGCGATTGTGGGTCGGTGGTAGTTCGTGTCTGCGAATGATTATTTAAAGCATGAAACTAAACGCTACTTTTTTATGATGGTTTTCTAAAAGGTGGGAGTTGGCCCCCAGCTCCCCAGAGGCCCGGCAACCCTTCTGAACAAACAACACAAAGCAACGCGATCATAAAAATCGAAAAAAAATCAGTCTTACTTTCTCTGTAGCAGTCCTGAAGATACAGTCCCGCATATACCAAAAACCTTACCGACATCACCGTCATCATCCGCCGGAAAACGTTCACTATTGAACAAACGCCTCCCTCATAAAACGCCACAAGGAACGGCTACTTACCGCTTGTAACCATTGACTAACCGCGACTTATACGTAAAAAAAAACTTCTATTGCATGAGAATCAAAACTAAAAAAGTCGATCATGGATCATACGATTTGAATAAATCACAGTAGTCTGTAGTATAACGTGAAGGAGGGACATGGTTTCCGTAGTAAACAAAAGTAAACCAAACAGGCTCACCATGACTAACTGGTTAAATGAACCACACAAGACGAGGTGAGGTAGACAACAAACAAACGTATGCACGGAAAGTTTTACAATTTGAACATTAACTTTGTCAATATTTTTTTAAAACTGACTTATAGTGCACCGTTTCAAGTGCTACGCGCATGCTGCATACATTATAACGCAAGTGCTACGCTTGATCTACAGCTGTACGTCAGTGCTACGGAAATATATATGGTACTCGTATACAATATATTATAGTTATCTGTACTATATGCAAACGAAACATATTTTAAGCTACAAATTAACAAAAAATACAATAATCAGTCGTGCTCGAGGGATGCAAAAAATTTGAATGAAATAAATCATTCCAAGAAATTGCGGTTTTGATTTGACAGTGGATATTTTTATGGTTGGATTCAATTATCTAAAACTGACTCCAACCACCTCGTGAATTTTCATATTTTAATTAATTTAAAATCTGTTTGTGGCTTTGCTCCTGTTTACCGTGTATGGATGGATGACAAAGCTTTGATTAGCCTCCACCCAAATGCCACGTTCAGATTGTAAAGCTTTTGCTTTTCTACAGAGCACAATTATTTGAATATCTAAAATAGAACAATCGATGCCCGAAATGGAAGCAAACCACATCGCATATCGAGTTCGAATCGCATAACGTCCACAGCGCAGCGGCCCAAAAGTATCAGCTTGTTGCTTGCTAATTACTATTAAGATAAGCCGTGTCCTCAAGACGTACGATATGTTAGAAAATCATGTAAAAAATTAGTACAGTTAAGTAGTGTCATGTTAGTTGTATAATAACGATCGACACATTTTGATTAGTATCTCATATAAATCTAAGAAATAATATTATATAATTTTTACCCTTTGCATTATTTTCTACACCTGATTTACTAATCAGAATAATGCAAAGGCTTTGCACCACTATCCCATCTGTTGGTAGGTGAAGAAATGATCAAGAACGTTGAACAGGCTACATCTAGTATGGGAACTGGCTCTCTAGGACATCAGCCGGAAAATACCGTTAGGCTACAGATTTTAAACTTCAGATGGGTAACTAGCCAGGCAAGTATTTATTTTATGATTTTTTGACAACTAGGCCCACCTGGCGTTAAGCGGTATCCTCTGCCTATATCAGATGCATTTCATCACATGTGACGATTTGCATTGCGCCTATCACCCTGAGACACAAAGTTGATAAGTCTCATGTGCTTGTAATTTCAGAATTAATTACTGGCTCTCAAGAATTGCTGCCGGCACACACTGCTAGGCGAAGGTTTAGCATACTTGACATTCGCCAAATCCCCTACTAACATGCGGTGAAGTTTGATCCCACGATAGGATTCGCATTATATTTGCCCGAGTTACCCGTTTCAATATCTGACAAGCCATAGATTCCGGAATCTATGGCCGGCCCTTCAACGACAAACTAAACCGGTAAATATACAACGTAATATACTAACCAACTAGATTTAAGGAGAAAAAAATATTTATATATATAAGTATGGACTCACTTTAGCTATAAGATATTATATAACCAACACTAGGCTAACTTCCCATCAGGATGAATATTGATAAGTTGGAGTTGGAGAATGAACTCAAAGATTAAATTATTATATGTAACAAAAAAAAAGGTAAAATCAAATAAGAGTACAGACCACGAGTCTGTAGTGTGTAGTATTTTATAAAAAATAATAATAAAAATCTAACAGGAGGCAATGGAACGCTTCTTTCATTTTACAACCGGAAACTATACCACACAAAGCATCCAACTCCACATTAACGAGAAATGAGCATACGCTTATGTACAAATCCCTAAGGTTAGGAAGAAAATTGCTTCCATTAGCAAGGATTCAACATAAACTCTTCAAATTGAATATTACACACGCAAATATCTGAGCTTATATCCCCTAAGGTTTGATAAAAATCCTTTTAAAGGGCTCAAGTTTTTGATCCCTAGATACTTGTTACAAAAAATATTGTATGAATTATACAGACGAGCAAAAAGATGCAACATTTCTGAGTTGTTTCAAGACAGTAATTTATATGCTTAATAAGACTACGCCGTTTGGCCATTCGGTTGTTCAATCTAGTGTGCAGATCGAGTATTTGGTCCGTGTCTTGTATACTGACGGATTAACTTCTGCGTAAACTATATTTTATCAAAAACCAGGGAGGAAGCATTTACTACGAGTTTTTCCCAGCCTTAGGTAGGAAGCAGCGTCTTCCACCCGCTACTCAGTTCAAATAATCACTACTTTCCGAGTAAGAAAAATGAAAAAGATATATCGTGCGTTGGAAGATCTTAAAGGCCACTCAGGAAAGAATGAACAGAATGCTATTTCTGACCTAAACATGTGAGTGGGGTTCCTGCTAGTAAAACTATTCTAAAGGAGTTAATGTTCTTCGTGAGACTGCAAGTTCATGTGTCTCCTACAAACTAAAACATTCAAATAGTGGCACAATACATAAAAAATGCGTCGATTTGTGAACCTTTTCCATTTTGAAAGTCGAGTAAATAATTAAATCAGCACTCCTATATATTTCCCATGATTTAAAACGATCACAAGTTACTCATTTTATATACATTTTTATCCGATTCTTTTTGGGTTAAGACAATGCGTCACTTTATCTGTAACCTACATACGGTCGAGTGGATTTCATAACGATGTTAATTACAATGCTCATAAAACATTTTTCTATTTGGGTAAATTTAGTAACCGTACATCGCGTCATCGAAGAAGTTATAAAAAAAACATTTCATTTGTTACAAACAAACCGAGATATTCAACGGACTGATGGAGAAATAACAACGGAAACCTTTTTCAAGTTAGAGGGCGGTGCGGCCGGTGGACGAACAATTAATATTGTTACTTTATTTTAGAAATGTTCACGTATTTTTATAAGCGCACAAGCAGTGAGCAAAACTTTGTCCCTCACAACGTGATGATAAAACGGAGTAATTTATTCAGGAAAACCTCTGATTACGGAAAATGGAGATAATTCCCATGAGAAATTAACGTATTTTGTTCATAAGTCATGTATATATCAACAAGTCGACTTAGATAGTTGAGTCGAATTAGAAACATTTTAAATATGTAGATAAGTCAAATGTAAATTGATGTCGAGTTAGTATGACGATATTTACAATTGTACAATTGTAAATAACTAACCAATTGTTAGCTACAACAAAGACAAGTGACTCACGCTCGGATGCTTCATGTAGAAGCGAAACGCGTCGAAAACTCTTCCGGTTTGAGTCCGTGGCGTTTGTGAGGTCACGTCGGCTTAACAGGAAAATTAGGCGAAATTGTCACTAGATATATTTTTATATTTTTGGAGTGTTTTATTAAAATATTAATTTCATGTTGTCTTAAAATATTTTAAAAATATTTTTTAGTATTAAAACTGTATCAGATCCAATTCTGTACATTGCAGATATTATGAAAATATTTTTTGAGAGCACTCTGTAGCTGATACTGATGCCAAATAGTATTTTTTTATTTTTGTCTGTTTGTGTTTCTGTCTGTCTGTATCATGGCCGCCCATCGTGCCAAAACTACTGAATGAATTTCAATGAAACTTAGCACGATTTGAATTCATGCTACGAAGAAGATCATTGTATACTTTTCATCCCGAAACTCAGCACGGTTACTTCGGGAAAGGGGATAAAAGTCAAAATGTACACTAAGTTGGAATTTATTAACCCGTAGTCCGATTAAAATTTTTTTTTTAGTAAGTATAGTGACGAGTCACCCCAAGGACAGACCGGCATCCCACGGGGACCCTGGGACCCCTCGGGCAGCCCGGTACCCCGCGGGCACTCCGGCTCCTGCGATCAGGCTGGCACCCCACGGGCACCCCGGCACCCCACGGGTAGCCCGGTACCCCCCGAGCAGCCCGGCACCCCGCGGGCAGCTCGGCACCCCAAGGGTGGTCTGGCCTTTATTTAGTTTTGCAAGCTTGCTAAGATAAAACTCTAAAATCGGGAACATTCGCCACAATCAGTTTTTTTAACTTGCTATCTTTTGCCGGATACATTTCGGAGACTGCGTGATGGAAGTGCACAATCTAATATATTTTCTTTCTACCACCAAACAAGGAGAGCCTCGGCAAAAAGACGCCGTTTTAAAATCGAAATTACAAAGAAACGCACAATGTACTTTGCTACAAAATTTATTGTGCGAACCGCAAAGGAATTCTCTGAGTTACCTACTGTCTTCTGGAAAATACAACCCAGGAGTTTTCAAATCTAAAGTAAAAATCTTTTTCTGAGCTATGCTTTACTAAGAGTGCGTCACCGCAGACAACAGCGTTGCTTAATATGAGATAAATCCCTCCTTCTTCTTCGAACGACGCTTTGTGTGTCGGTCGGACGCGGATTCGGGCACGGGTGGCCCTAGACCGCGGAGTTCAAGCGCGGTCTGCAGCTGCAGGCCGGTCTTTGGGTCGGACTGCATGTCCTTTGGGTTTCTTGACCTGGGTTTTAGTGCATGTGGGGGGACCCCCGGTGAGTCGGGGGGTCCTCTGATGCTACTGGCCTGGGTATGTTGTATTCTACTTCGTCTTCATCTTCTGGGTTTCCATTTGTACCGATCTGGGGTCTGATTAGATCCCTTGGTTGGCGTTTTGCATTAGGTTGGCGTTCATATTGGGGGGCTATGGAACGCAGATGGTTTTGTTCTGAGGCATCAGCACGTATGAACATGTTCTTGGCTAGCCTTCCGATAAACTCATCCAGTGGTTCTATCTTCAGGTCTCGCTGTATTGTGGAGTTTCGCACGAACCATGGAGCAGCCGTAATTAGGCGTAGGCTAATGTTCTGCTGGGCTTGTAGTCGTCTCTTTTGGGTTTCGGCTAGAAGTGCAAACCAAGCCGGAGCCGCATATGAGAGAAGTGGGCGTATATATGTTTTATATACGGCCAGTTTGGTTCTTAATGGAAGTGCAGATTTCAGAACGGGTCGAAGGGTATATCGGGCCACTTTTGTCTTCTGAATCACTTTATTGGTGTGCAATGTCATAGTGAGTCTTCTGTCTATTGTCACTCCTAAATATTTGGCTGATCGTTGCCAAGGGATAGGTGTGTTTAGGAGTGACAATTGGTTTGGAAGGGCTTGTTTCGTGGTGACCAGCATGGCTTGCGTTTTTGCCACGTTCACTCGCATTCTACATCTGAACAGCCATGATGGGAGTTCATCGAGGGCTCGTTGCATCTTCGTGGCTGCGTGGTGGAGGTTAAAAGAGGATGTCAAAAGAGCCGCGTCGTCCGCATATAGCGCTAGAGTGGCGTTGGTAGCTGGGATATCGTCTGTGTAAACAGTGTAGCATGCTGGTGACAGACAGCTGCCCTGTGGTACGCCGGCGAGTATTGGGTGGATTTCTGAGAGGTCTCCTTCTATCCTTACTCTGAAGGTTCTTCCTTACAAAAAGGATTTTATTACTGCCACTGCTCTTTTTGGGGGCTGGGGAGTTGGCGAGTTTGAAGAGCAGTCCCTTATGCCAGACTCGGTCAAACGCTTTCTCCATGTCCAGGAATACTGCTGCAGTGTGCTCCTTCTTATTCATGTTTTCCGCTAGTAGGTGCAGTACCCTGGACAGTTGGAGAGTCGTCGAGTGCGGAAGCCAAACTGCTCCGGTCTAAGCTTTTAATATGAGATAAACAGTGCGCGAATGTGAATAAATAGTCTGCAGGTACGGCAATCGCGCACGAAGTCGCAGGTACAGCTAGTGTTAAATAATATTGAAGGATTCCAGTATTTAAATTATAATTATACATGTGCAGTGCGATAATTGCACAACATGTCGAAGTCAAAATGTATTTAAATCTTAGGGCTATAGTCATAAGCTGACACAGACCAAGGTATAAGTGTATGTAAAGTTGAAACGGAGTGCACCTGATCTCTGGCACGGGTGGTGAAGGGAAACAACAGCGGCAAGATTATCTAAGCTTAACCCAAATAGGGAAAGAGGTTGAACTTAACAAACTATAGTTCAAGTGGTTCAAGCCCACAAACAGAACTATTATTTTGGCATTTGTTTAACAGCTATATATTTCATCAAAATCCTTAAAATATTAGGTATGTCCTTAATTATCCTCCGTCGAGTGTAAGTCAAAGTCAAAATCATTTATTCAATTTAGGCGTCTACGACGCTCTTATGAAGGTCAATTACACATTTTAGTATTGAAATATTCTACATTGTACTGCCACGTTCAGCAAATAAATTGTATAGAGCCACTGCGAGAAGAACGGGCAAGAAACTCGGGGCCATTCTTTTAAACATCTTTTAACAATGTGTATGTAACACATTGTTAAAAGATGTTTAAAAGAATACTATATTACTTACTATATAATAGAGTTATTACAATATTTGTTTAAATTATGTAGGTGACAGGCAATAGCTTAGCGGAGGCGGAATTGTCCAGGCATTTTTGTCGTTTATGTAATCAGAAACTGTGTAGTAGGATTTCTTAATCAATATGTTTTTCACATGCAACTTGAATTTCCCTTCTGTGAGCGTTGTAATATGTTTGGGAACATTATTATAAAACCGCACACAATTACCTAAGAAGAACCTTTTATTTGTCTTTGCTAATCTAAAACCTGGCACCGCGATTTTATCTTTATTCCTAGTATTGTAATCGTGATTGTCACTGTTTAATTTAAATTTACTCAAATTTTTACGAACATACATAATATTTTCAAATATATACAGACTTGGTAAAGTTAAAATATCAATTTCTTTAAAAAGATCCCTCACAGATTCCCTAGGACCCATTTTATATATGGCTCGAATTGCACGCTTTAATGTGATAAAGATTGTCTCTATCTCAGCAGCAGTTCCCCACAGCAATACACCATACGACATAATACTGTGGAAGTACGCGAAATAAACTAGGCGAGCAGTAGCTACGTCTGTTAACTGTCTTATCCTAAGAACTGCATATGCAGCAGAACTAAGTCTTCCGGAGAGATAATGTATATGTGGATCCCATTGTAAAGTGGAATCCATTTTGATTCCCAGGAAGACTGTCGTTTTGTCAATAGGGAGTTTATCTGGGCCAAGCTTTATGTTTGGTTCAACATAAGGAACATTTGGTAAGGAAAACTTTAAACATTTCGTCTTTTTTGAATTTAGGAGAAGATTATTAGCGGTGAACCATTTACAAATCTTAGATAGTACATTATTTACATGCGTCAGTTCACTGTCTTTCCTATCTACTTTAAAAATCAGAGAGGTATCATCTGCGAATAAAACAATATCGCAGAAATCTTTGACCATGCAAGGCAGATCATTAATATATGTTAGAAACAGAAAAGGTCCCAAAATTGATCCCTGTGGTACTCCCATTTTTACCAATGACCCGGAAGAAGTATTGTCATTTATTCCAACCTTCTGTAGCCTGTCGGACAGATATGACTCTATAAGATTCAGAGCTTTTCCACGAATACCATAGTGGGAAAGTTTACGAATCAGAGTGCAGTGCTCTACACAGTCGAATGCCTTGGAAAGATTACAAAATACGCCAATAGCATCATGTGAACTCTCCCAGGCTTCCAGTATATGCGACATCAATTGAACACCTGCATCCGTTGTGGATTTGCTCGGTAAGAAGTGGTTTGCTTGAAGGTAAGGTACATTCTATATTTTTAATTTTTAAAAATCAATATTGATACTTAATCCTTAATTATTCTTCGTGCTATTATGTTGAAGTGTGTAAGAAATATAATAATGAATATTTTAAGCGAGTATCATGTAAGCATTAAATATGCGTATATGTACAAAATAATATATAAATATTATCTAAGTTATTTTAGGTACATGTGATAACTTGACTAACGTGATCAAACTTGAACTATTCAAATTTTAATACCAAACGCGTGCCGTCAGATATTTTTACTTATTTACTCTAATAAAATAACCAACTTTTTGATCCCCTGAGCATTAGCTATAAAAAAAAATAAAACATTTTGTAAAAAGGACAAGATACAGTTTTTTTTTAAATATTTTTTCTAGAATGTTATTGTAGAGTTTTTTTTGACGAGTATTTTGACGAGTATTCTTTTTTACGACTAAACGAAACAATAATTCTACATTGTCTTAAGTTTTCGCGATTATCACACATTGGACTTGGATTATTTTATTTCATTTGGATAACCGTCAATATTAATTTCAAACTGAACGATAACTAACGATTGTAAAAAAGTGTTGCATGGTCATTTTGTTTTCACCGAAACAGATTTCATTGCCGTAATATTTTGTTAGACTTCGAACTACATAATGCAGAATTGAGCACGTGCGATAAAGAACTAAAGGTGTGCATTGATATATTTGATAAAGCAGTTATATTATAACGCAGTGTAAGCGCTTCAAAGTCAAAGTCAAAATCATTTATTCAATTTAGGCGTCTACGACGCTCTTATGAAGGTCAATTACAAATTTTAGTATTGAAATATTCTACATTGTACTGCCACGTTCAGCAAATAAATTGTATAGAGCCACTGCGAGAAGAACGGGCAAGAAACTCGGGGCCATTCTTTTAAACATCTTTTAACAATGTGTTACATACATACTATATAATAGAGTTATTACAATATTTGTTTAAATTATGTAGGTGACAGGCAATAGCTTGGCGGAGGCGGAATTGTCCAGGCATTTTTGTCGTTTATGTAATCAGAAACTGTGTAGTAGGATTTTTTAATCAATATGTTTTTCACATGCAACTTGAATTTCCCTTCTGTGAGCGTTGTAATATGTTTGGGAACTTTATTATAAAACCGCACACAATTACCTAAGAAGGACCTTTTATTTGTCTTTGCTAATCTAAAACCTGGCACCACTATTTTATCTTTATTCCTAGTATTGTAATCGTGATTGTCACTGTTTAATTTAAATTTACTCAAATTTTTACGAACATACATAATATTTTCAAATATATACAGACTTGGTAAAGTTAAAATATCAATTTCTTTAAAAAGATCCCTCACAGATTCCCTAGGACCCATTTTATATATGGCTCGAATTGCACGCTTTTGTATGATAAAGATTGTCTCTATCTCAGCAGCAGTTCCCCACAGCAATACGCCATACGATCAACGCTTCAAATTTTAAAAGTTAGAATTTGTTTTGTGATCTTTGCAGAAAAACAATGACTCGTAAGCGTATGATGTAAATATATATCAAGTGAAATGAGAGTATCCATATTGAATACATTTCTTAAAATCCCTGCAATACGTAGCAATCTTTAATACCTTGTAATAGAATTGAAAATTCTGCAATGAAATCACATTTGAGCAGATATTTTCGAGTTTCCTAAGTAGTCTTTCGGTTCAGTGAAAACTTTGCAACCGAATAAGCATCATAAAGGATAGAAAGCGGAGCATTGCGATGAGACCGCGGCGCGGCGGCGGGAACTTTGATGTTTCTCGTGAGCAATCATTTATGGTGCAATAAACTTATTGAAAATGGGAGCATTTGGACTACCTGTGAGCCTACAATAGGCTTTACTGTATCTGCCGGATTGCCCACTGCTGAACACAGTCTCCCCCATTAAGGAGGGTTTGCCTTAATCCCCACGCTTGGCAGACGTCTTGGAGATCGCAGAAGTTTTGGCATTATGACAAATCCCCTTTAATGAGGAAGGCTGTGTTCAGCAGTGGGCAATCCGGCTGATACAGTTATAATTATTCATAAACCCATTCGTCGATAAAAAGACATTCTATTTGTTACTATTTACAGTAATATTATTTTTATTCCATCTGTTTACAGACGAACCGTCCCCAGGGATTCACCGGACTAATGGAGAAACAAACCAACGGAAGCCATTACAAAGAGTACGGCGTGCCGATGTACAAAAGTTTAAGTATATTGTAATTTCACTTTTAGAAAGGTTCACGTATTTTTACAACAACGTGAGCAGTCTCGCGGAACGTAATAACAAACAAAGCAGAGTTTTTTTTATAGTTAAGAAAAACGTTTTTTTTTACTTTTTTTATATTTTATTGTGACGGAACATGCTCGAGGCCCACCTGATGTTAAGTGGACTAACCTCTGCCTATAACAGTTGCAATTTATCACAAGTCACGAATTGCACTGCGCCCGTCACATTGAGACATAGTTGTTAAGTCTCATTGTGACTGTAATTTCACTGGCTCTCAAGAACTACTGCCGGAACACACCTTTCGGTGCTTGGCGACAGACTTTCTACTTGAGGGTGGTAGCTAGCCAGGCGGGCAATCGCAAAATGCCCTTCCACCATGCGGTGAAGCTCAAGCCAGCGGTGGGGATCGAACCAGGGTACTGCGGCACGGCAGTCCATAGCTATTACCGCTCGGCCATCATTGCTTTAAAAAGTTCTTTTATTCAGACTTGCGTGGCTTAGAAATTTCATAGGACCAGTGGAGTCAGGTATATCATAATATCACATTACATTTCCAACAACTTCAATGATATCAACCTTCGAAAATGTTCTGTATTCAATACTTTACGTACAAGTTGAGTACATAGATCGTTTAAAAATTTCAAATCTAACAATAAGCTTGAGGTCATAGTAGCATTTACAATTTGACGAATGTTCTACAAAGGCCACAACAGACAGAGCTCCCGTCCCGTCCCGGTGACGTCACGGCCGCGGCCCGGCACGGACCCGTTAAAACGTGTTCATCATAACTGAGATTTCAGCACGTGTGTACATGCTGTGATTGTAGTATCACATGCTGGGGAATATTGGAAAATAAATTGACGGTTATTGTAGCGAGTCTATCAGGTTAGTGTATGATCAACGAGAGCCATACCACAAAACAGTACTTTGTAACCCAAGTGTATAATTATTTGAAAATTCCACTGTTTTGCTATGCTATATGGTTCATATGTTTTGTATGCTATGTGCATACCAGCCAATGCATGCACCAGCATGCAGCTTATAACATTATAAAACAAAAACTTTTCGTCGGCCAAAGTAGTTTCTCTGTTTGAAGTTTTATAATTTTCTCTAAAACATTAGAGAAAATTATAAAACTTCAAATAATCTACATACTATGTAACCAACACAAACCTCGATAACGAACCTTTAACGTCTGAGCGCAACGATCGCTAAGCAATTGCTGCCATCAGAAGCATTCACGTATATATTATTCAGAGTTATTTTCTTCGATAAAGTTTGGTTACCTTTGTAGGGAAACGATAAATTTCTGTACTCGTTTTTTATATTTACTTGTGCTGTGCTTTTGATGGAAGTCACTATCTATCTTTCGTAACTCTCAGACGTTAAAGAACAATTAGGTTTATTTTGCACTTGGCGAAAAAAATATTTAAAAAAGTAAGTAGAGAAATTATTTACAAGAGACAATAGAACGGGTCCAAACCGCCATATCATTCTGTGGTCGAGACTTTTCAAAGTAAAGTTTTTGACTTCAGACATGAAACTTGCACCTTGCATACATAGTTCCTAAATATTATTGCAAGCATTATCGCGCGCTCAGCTAAAATCACATTTACTTACACATTATTGGAGTATGATTTTTTTTGTTCCCGATGCCTATGCCGAAAGGAGCAGGCATCCGGCGCGAACTAGTCGTTAACTTGGTACCATGGAGTTCCAAAATGCTCTGAGAACACATTTTTATGGTCCGATTTCCACAAATTATTGTATATATATTGAGAGAAATTATTGTATGTAGTGCCGGAAGTCAGTTTCGTTTTTGGTAAAAATAATCCTGGTCATATATACAAATAGGGATAAAATAAATTATAATGACTCGTCAACTTTGGCCCCAAGGGAAACTTTGCCTGAAGAACAATTTATAGTCATATCTATGATGTGCAGAAATATCTTAATATTTTGGCAACATTGATTGACTTTGGTGGAAAATACGTTATATGTATGGCAATACTAACTATCGTATTTGTTGCTTAACTTGTTGGAACACATCGAGTGAGGTACGTATTTAATGCGGGCAAATTTTAGTGTAAAATTAAAAGTAAATTCTGCGAGATGGCGAAAACATACTGTACTGTACTGTAAAAGCCGGATAATCCACAGCTGATTACAGCCTCCCCCATTACGGGTCGCAATGTGAGATATCAGTTTCTCAGAAATTGCCGCTGCCCACCTTATGTTGTGTTACCCTTAGTCGCCTCTTTCGACACCCACAAGTAGAGATGTGGGGTGAAATTCTAGCCCGGCACCCCACGAGCAACCATAGGTTAATTTAATTTATTACATGTATGTTAGTAAATTAACCGCTAAGTACATTAATACTAGTGTCTTTACTACAGTTATACTGATGGGCAAAGTCATCTAGTAATGTTACCAAATACGATTGAGAACATTGCATGCCATGAAACAGACCTTAGTGTTGGCACTTTACCAACGCTTGATTTTTTTATTTATATCTACTGCTTCGTTAATTTATTTTTAAACATAAATATTAAGTATTTCATTAATAACATTTACATATGATATTAGTTATTGAGTACTGAGAAATTAGTTCCTCCACATATCTAATAATTTTGTCATTTTATTATTTTCCTACCCACATAGCCTTGTTTGTAGTATGTCTGTCTCCGAAACACATTATAGCGGATATATTTTGATATTCAAAAAAATAGACATGGCTTCATGATAATTATCCCTTCAGTCATAAAGGGATAATTATCATCATAGTCAATTTTCCGTCTTCTTTAGTTATTTAAGTTCAGAATATAATTTGTGAATCAGTGAAATGTTAAAAAATAATAATTAAAACATCACAATTATAAAGACCATATACACAAATATCAATTATAAAATATTAATACTTTCATTATAATAGTTCACTATTATTTGACTTTAGCAAATAAAATAAAAAATAAAAATCATTACGAAACAATAAGTCTGTTCAAGTCTTACTTTAATTTAGCTAAAAATAAGTAATAAAGCTAAAAACTTTGAAGCGCTAGTAGCAAAGTTTGTTCTTAACCGATCAGCAAAGTTCAGCAAAGTCCGCCGCGGTCATGAGTTGGATGGGTGACCGCTAGTGACATTACTACTCAGCGCTTCCGTGATTCGGAGGACACTTAAGTCGTCGGTCCCGGTTGTTGTCTTAAGATGGCAGTCGTTATAGCATGGTGGTAGGGCATTTTGCGAATGCCCGCCTCGCTAGCTACCGGGTGGTAAATCTAACGCCAAGCACCTACTGGTGTGTTCCGGCAGCTGTCCTTAAGAGCCAGTACTTCTAGGTTAGCCTGAACAACATCTTCGACCACATCATCACTTACTGTCACGTGAGATAGTGGCCAAGGCTAACCAATTTACAAGAAAAAAAAATAAGAATTGTCTTCAAATGTTATTTAAACAGAAATTTCATTACAATCTCGCTACATGTTACTTAAATAGTCAACTAATATTCTTAATAATCAATATTCATATTTTTTTTGTATAAAACCGTTGAAATTTTTTCTTACACTCCGTCATAGCTGTATACTTACGTAAGAAACATTTGTACAATCTGTGGTGTGGGCAAAAAGCCCGCCATCCGCATTAAAAAGTTCACGTATTTCGTAATAAAAGTTGTGCTGACTTGTGTATTAAAGCTATAATTCATATTGATTTACTCGCAAATGTGATGAAAATCATTGTATGTTTCATGGGTGGTACGGAATTACGAACCTCGAGTCGAAAAGCTTCTACGATCGTAATTCCTTACTTACCGCACTTACAATATACTATTAACTTTTCTTACAGGTGTTGTTGCAATGCTGCATCAAGCATGACTCGCACTTGTCTGTTTTTATGTGTTTGTAACCTGAACAAAACGGAATTAAATTACATGTGGTATGCGTAAAAAATGCACACACCCATTCAGGAACAAAATATTAGAGACTTTTATGCGAAGAAAAACTATTCCCGAGAGAACGTGATATTGAACGTAAACGAAGCACGGACTTCAGTCCGTATCCATCCTAGTTTCAACTAGGATGATATTTCTATAGTTAGTTGTACTTTACTAAGTTTCCTGCCATGCTGTAATCTCGAGTAAGCATCTGAATCATTTTATTATTGAGTACTTTTCCAAGCATCTGAATAATTTAATGTTAGAAAAATAAGTGATGTTTGTTTGATAGGGAACATTTCGCAATAACACAATAATCCCACTGTAAAGAAAAATTTGTTACAGAAAAGAAAAGTGAAACAAATTGACCAACCGGTGACACTTGGACAGTTCCGTCGCGAATCGAACGTTGCCCTCTCGCTAACTTCAGCAGATAACTTTACTTTACTGAACAAAAACTTTGGCAATAACTCCAGTCCCACGATTACCAGTTCCGAGACAATTTAGGTTTTCTGTTCCAATAAAGTGCATCGTTATTTGAGTATATCTTTTGATTGTTTGTTATAGTCCAAGTATTAGATATGTACATCTATCAAATGCGTTAAAATATTATCCAAACTATTAAAACCGCCTATGAGGCTATAAACATTGACGAATTTTACACACGTATTTTATGATACACGTGGCCAGGTCAAACCCAGTGATGTAGTTTTAAATGAAATGTTCTGACTAAACCATAGGCTTAGGATGTACAAGACCAACAGTGACGGATGAATGGTGTAACAAAAAATGAAATGTAAATGTGTGAGTGACATAGTGTTGTCATGACGCGAGCTATCGACAGTTTTACTTGTTGAATCTTAGGACACATTCGTTTGAAATTATGCCCTATATAGTTCATTGAGACTATTGTAATGATCGTAAACAATACTGAAATCACAGAAATGCAATATATGCAATTTCATTAACTTGAACAACTTATTTTTCAAGTTATTATGATTTAAAAACCAAACTACTTAACTGATTATGATGGAATTTCAAAGGGATGAATCTTAAAGTATATCCTTTCAAACAAAATATGATATTTTCAAATGAAAATCAAACCAAATATCATAACATGAATACAACCTTATTGATACCTTTTTGATCTGTTAAAAATAAAACTCATTCAAAGTTGAAGTCAAATGCATTTATTGTAGGTCTAAAATGGTAAACATAGCTCATTGGGCTGTAAAAATGACGATGTGTACATAATTTTGATGATCTTTACTAACTGGCCTACAAAACATATAATTCTTTAAAGTCTGCTGTTAAGTCTAAAAGCCGTTTTATCATTATTTTTGTTTCAGCTTTTAAACTTCTTAAGAGCTAATTTTTTTCTGTAATTTTTGTCACAATTTAGAACATTAGTTAATAATGTTTTTTCCTTGGAGACAGTACTTGATTTGAAGGGCAGGTAATGCTAACGATGGTAATATATCTCTATTTAAGTAAGGTCAGGGCCGTCTTATTTTCAATTTGATCTGAAAGGAAAAATAAAAATTATTTTGTGTCAGGATAGCCATAGATATCCAGCGCTGCAATGAAGCTAGTATTGTAGATTTTATTGCACCAGGGACGCTAAGGGAAAGGTTACTAGATTGACTCAACATATCCTACAGTCTTGACATGAAAAAAAATTATTTGACTATGTATTTTACTACAAATTAAACTTTACGTTACTTGTGTCATAATTTCCTAAAGCTATTGACTACCATTTCCACAGCTTTATGCATTCAGGGACATTAAAAGTTGGTATTGAGTCTTTCATTAGTATACATCGAGTTTTTCTTTGTATGAAGCATTTTGATTCAAAGTTTACTACAAACTGTAGAGTTTTTATTTAGATTGCGTCAATAATCCGAACCCTTTTATCACATACTGAAAATTTGTTGGTAATCTGTAAGAACACAAACATTATTATACGCGTGCATATAGTTATTTCAAATTCTGTTAAATAGGCATTTGTATATATAAGGATACTAATATTTTATGATAGAAGTAAGAGATATTACCAATTATTTATTGAGAGTTAGGGGAACTTTTCACAGACAACATCATAATAAATTTTGAATAATATATCTTGTGATAATATGTACTCCCTTATTCGTAAATACTCAATAAGCTATAAACTGATCTGTCAACTTCTCACTTATTATTATGTAATTATATTATTTTTAAACAAATTTATGTGTAAACTAACTACCGGTAATTTTTGAGGTACGAATATGTACCCGAGCACTCACGTCGAAGCTACAGGTCAGACTTAAACTATCGACTTTATCGATACTTGTGACGTCAGGACTTTGTCAAGCCCTATCGTAAACAAATGTTTTTGTATTTTTCGTAAAATACCAACCAATTCTTCATTTAGCAATGTAATTTGATGATAAGTATGAAGAGAAACCTATTATCTAATATTACTATAGTTCATATAACTAATTTTAAAACAAAATGACAAAATAATGATTATCCAAAAAGCAGTACAAATAAACATAAATTACCTGTGAAACGTGTATATATTCGGGTTACTGTGTCTTGTAACCTCACATTCACTCACTGAACAAGACACCATGCTTGCAGAATACATATTTTATATTATAATCGTAAGATATTTGAGCAAATACACAAAATTCGCGCCGACTTGGAAGAGGCCGGGACGCTATGGCCTCTTACTCGAGTAAAAAATGACATACCCTCTTCTTGTTTCACTATCTCTTTTTTTCTCGCGACGGTTTGTAGCAGCTTAGGACCTTTCACTCACACACTTCGTAGATATGTTGAGCGTAGCGAAAAAATCCTAGGTCTGTGGACTAAACTAAACAATTTAAACAAATTTTTTTAGCCCATAATTCGTCAATTTTGTGTATTCGCGAAGCCATTCAGATGGAAATGCGCTTTATCAGATATGGTGACTTTTTCGAAAATTTGGAGCGACACCTACCCTAACCTATATTTATGGCAAAAATAAAAAAAATTAACTATTCTGTAGTATCTATCTTTTAGTTTTGACTTGAGTTGTTAACTTGATCGTTTTTAAAATCCGTTACTATGAAATTATTGTGCCTAGTGTCATTCATAAGACTTAGATAAATTGTATTAATCTGAGCTCCTGGCTGTAGCTTCGCTTGGTATTGAATCGTTACTGCCAGACAGCAACGCGTCTTTTGATTCCCGTAATTATGTTCAAGGAAACGAATCCATCATTAGGCAACCCTGCAAGGTTGACTATAACATAGTTGTAACTATTTCCCCATAATGATTTCACCCATTTCATATACGGTATCATTTTTATGCAATGGTATGTACCTATATACATGATAAATGTATATATATGCCGGCCGCGGAAGTAGATTTATTTTCGATGCCTACTCGTGGACATTACTAGTAGAGTAATCATCGAAACTGCAACATTATAGCACTGTGTGGTATGTTTGTTTATCGAACATACGGCTATTATACGGCATAGAATAGTTACGAGTAATGTTCCTCTAAAGCACATATCGTCACTGCAAGTACCCGATATAAAGATATAAAGAAGTTTTATTAGCCCTTCAGTAAATTTTTTTACAGGCAAGTCCAAATTACATTTAACACATATACACCTAACCGACACTGCAGTACTGTTCATGGAGTTAAAGAATGTCGGATATGGTCACCATTAGTTATTTCCACATAATAAAATCACTAGTACTACGAGCGTTGACCATTTTGTTTCTCTTTTCTTAGCTATTATTAATAACTCAGTTGAATATAGAGATTTTTCTCCATTAAGTTATAGAGTATCAAATGATTATTTTCATTCCTACTTCGTTCTGTCCCAGAATAAACGCAAGATGAAGTTTGCAAAAGACTTTGGAGATTGCAAACGGAATACAATGACCTTACATAACTATGAGACCTTAAAACGTGTTATGATTATGTATTCTAGCAAATCATGTTTTGAATTTGAATTTGATCCCAATATCTAAAACATTCAAATTGTTTGTATTATCTGTGGTTTAGTTAAAGTTTAAAGTAAGTTATCCAATTACCTATCAACCAAACAAATAAGAATAACGTATTTACAATATGAGTCACTGTGACTATTTTCTAACTAATGACATTTATGCAATAAAAAGAACTTTCTAAAACGTATATATTCCTAAGTGTGTTAAAAAATGGTCGTCATACATCAAACCATCAAAACGTTATGGACAAAGAGGAAGCACTGTTCGCAGAGACAACAAGAAAACGGAAAAGTTCCGACGCGCGCTATTAAAGGAAAACATAATTTAATATCCAATAAAAATCATGCTTTACATGACAAATGCACCTTGACAATAAAGCACCAATAATGTCACCGTCAAACAATATTTTGTCTTCGCTTATCCTTGTGTAGCTCTCAGTTCAATCTAGAAAACTTTTAGATTGGGGGTGCTGAAGCTGTGCGAGGAACAAATTTTTGTTTGATTCCTAATTTGAATGTAGATTGAAGCTATCTAGCGTAATTCTCATTATAAATTACAAACGGTTACGGCGCTAATTGGATTAAGAATCGCGTACCCGTGTCAGATCCGGCCTTGCCTCGGGCTGGTGACCGCCGTCCAGCTCGGACATAAGTATGTGCAGAAGTACGCGACTTAAAGACTCGACAAAATTAGGTTCCGTAAATAACCTTCGTGTCCGGAATACCGGAGCTAGTCAAATAAATATTACATCTTAATACCTTATAATACTCGTGCTGAGAATTAATATTTGATTAACTTGGGCACCTGGTAAGCTCGCTATATCGTTACGTAACAATACAGGTGATGAATGTTTACGAAGCGATCATTTCATAGTTCTGAAGGAATGCTTAATAATAATAAAAAATCTTGTAAGATCGAACGAGAGTAAAGTGAGACACAGGTGTGAGCACTCCTCCACAGATCCCGCATGAAGAGTCCGACCCGCGGCGTGTTCACCGCTCGCCGCCGTCCGTTGTAGAACAAATAGCAAAAGGCCTTCCTGTCCAATATTTGTTCGGTAAATCAAGTGGACTTAGTCAGCACAATTTCTCGATTTTCGCTTCCGCCGGACGTTCTCATAATATCCGTACGTGGCTCGGTTACAAAATACGCGATGAATTATTGTTCGACAATACTTCTTTTACTTCGAATAATTATTTTGCCATATTGTTTCTGGCTTAAAAACTGGAAAGTAAATTTCCATGGCATTTAAATGAAATAGGAAAAATAATTCGCTGAATGAGCAGCATGCCAGTATTCAGTTAATTCCACTTAATGGTTTGCCACCATTTTTGCGCCCTGATTTGCCAGGTAGAAGATGTAGTCTAACGGAGGGTAAGTGGCTGCCAACAAAACCATAGCATACGAATAATATTTATTCGTAGACCGTAGCTAAAACATTATGTTGCTATGTCGTCTCTTAGATATGTTGTAAAAACAAACATAAATCATACACAACGTATAAAAATTTACTTACGCTTTATTAAAAACGTATAATAATCACGTATATCACAAGTTTATCCGAACAAAGCAGTTAATTGGCTGGGAATAAATTACCCAACATGTTTGTGTGTATGCAGAGAGCAAACATTCCGCCCAATTAATAAATGATTAACTGCAGGTACAATGCGATTAAAATAAGAATAGGATCGGCCTAGCGCCATGTTGTGACGTCACAACCATAACTTTGTAGTGTGCAAAAAAGAAATGATAAAACATGTATATATTAATAAAGAAAATAAAAAAACCCGACTGCAAATAATTTATTTTTGTTAAGTGTTTTATCGATCAATTGAGATTAAAACTGCCAGTTAATATATTTAGAGAATATTTTTTTAAAGTCAATCATTTTGATACCCAACACGATGTCTTGGGATGAAAAATTTAAATGTTTTTCTCACTATATGGCGTCTAAAATCCACCAGTATGTTTTTGATTTTTTTGTGTACATAGTGTCACTATATAAGCTATCAAGACAAATCTAACGATATCTCGTACATTAAAATCGGTTAAGCCGTTTAGAAGTTATGGTGTAATAGAGAAACTCACATACATACATACTCGTACATACATGAAACCTGAAAACTTAACACACGTTTATGTGGGCAGTCGTGTCAAAAACAAGTAGCCATAGAGGTAAACGAAGTTGTATTTGTTAGCATTTTTTTTTGCATGATAGCTTAACCTTTGACCACTATCTCACCTGATGGTAAGTGATGATATGGTCGAAGATGTTGTTCAGGCTAACCTAGAATTACTGGCTCTCAAGGAAACTGCCGAAACACACCGTTAGGTGCTTGGCGACAGATTTTCTGCTTGAGGGGCTAGCCAGACAGGCATTCCATTACTCGCAAAATGCCCTACCACCATGCTATGACGACTACCATCCTAAGACAACAACCGGGACCGACGGCTTAACGTGCCCTCCGAAGCACGGAAACGCTCAGTAGTAATGTCACTAGCGGTCACCCATCCAACTCATGACCTCGCGCGACGTTGCTTAACTTTGCTGATCGGTTGAGAACAGCTAAGTAAACTTTGCTACGAGCGCTTCAAGTAAACTTCGCTACGAGCGCTTCAAGTAAACTTCGCTACGAGCGCTTCAGTGCAATATTTTGTACTTAGGTATCTTAATTTGAATCTCTTAGCTCTTCGATGCCGCATGTCCTGATGGCCCACTGAGTAAGACTCATCGTTATCATCGTAACGGGTACAAAAACAAATATAACAATCACCAAAACATATTAAACAGTCAACAAGAACAAATTAAACAGTCAAAAAAACGAGAAGATCAATAAACACTCGGAAACATGTCACGTAGTAGTACACTGTCGGAGAAATAAGACTCTGACTCTGACCGCGTTTTCATGAAACCAAAATGGCGTCTGTGCTGTAAACCTTAAAAATATGAATTTATTAAAATTAACAAATTCGGGTCACTCATTTAAAATTACGTATAAATATATGGGACTGCTTTATTTTTAAGTTTGTTCTGGTGATCGTACTTATTGGAGTGAATATGAGTGAAGTTAGCCGAGAACCCGTCCTATTCTTATTTTAATCGCATTGTATGTCCGTGATACTCGTCACACATCGCCAGCTGCTCTTGTGCGAGACTTGTTACGAATAATCTTAGTGTGAATATTTCCTACCGAAGAACCTCTTCATCCTTCGCTTTGTTGTCGAGTCAAGATTCTCATGGTTGGTGCGATAACTAGTATGTAAAGTTTTAGTAGAAGCGGTGCCGCATAAAATTTGTTTAATTTTGGTTACTATTTATGAATTCGTTAAGGACGGGCTTTTAGAATAAATGTATATATAAATACTTAAAACCAGACCAAAGAACATGATATAAAATCAAGATGATATATAACAGGCTTTGAGCACTAACCTGATGGTAAGTGATGGCTCCTCTAGAAATACTGGTTCTCAATGATAGCTGCTGGAACACAACGTCGGGAGTTGTTGCTAACCAGGAGGAAATTTGCAAAAAGCTATACTTACGGTTGAGCTTATCAAAAAAAGCAGGATTTATTTTATCAAGCTAAAAATCTATGCTTTTGTTCGACCATTTTTTCGATTTAACATTTATTTTACCCCTAAATGAATATATTTGAAAATACTTAATTAATTATAAATTATTAAAAAAATATTATACATCATTTAATACTTACCTATTTAAAACAAACCAGAGTCATAAATATCAGGCTCAAGGACAGCCATCCAAAATTTCACCGAGCTTGAAGACATAATATTTGAATTATGTTTTATCGCGAGACTACTCTTGTATGGAAAGTGCTGTGAAGACACTAACCTTAAAAGCTTGGTGGTTACAAGCATTACCACTGTCCTTCTACCATGAGGTGAAGCGCAAGCTGGAGGTGATGCTTGAACCATGGTCCTACGGCACGGCAGTCCATAGCTCGACTATTACTGCTTCAAAATGTATCGACATACTTTCTTAACATTAATTAACTGTTTGGTACAAGTTTACAACTAGTCACAGATTCGTAGCGTTGGGTGTGTTTAGGGATGATCAAAGGGGAAAATGCGATGAATAGGCAGCAGGCTACTTATGATATTTTGAGTAGGTTGCTGCACATTGGGCTTACAACAGGAATCTTTACCATCTTAACGATCTAATCAACCTAAAAAATTAAAAACTGTTGTTTTTATTATTATAAACGACCATACAGGTTTAAATTAAATTAATGCGCTAAATAGGCAGTCAAACTCGTTGACATATAGCTGATTGAGAACAGGCCGCATGCTGCATGCCGCTTGATTCTCTCATAAATATCGACCGCACCGCAGCAGCGCAAACGTTGCATGTACAGCTTGAGTTTTTATTGTGATTACTTAATGATCAGTACTGTATTTCTATCGAGTGTGTTTATAGATTGACAAAACAAATAGACGGATAGTAAATATTTTAAAGAGTATACTAATATAATTTTAATTAAAAATGTTATTTAACTACTGACATTACCTAAAGTTGACTGGCTTTGTATTATTATTTATTTATATTAGGTCCTTACATATGAAATTGGCGTTTTTCGTACTGGCCACTTTAATCACGAATTTCTCCTCTTTGGTAAGGAATTCCAAATTCAAATTTGTACAGCTATAGACTCATGTATTTGTGCTTCGATGATCGTCATTCATTTGTTTTTTTTCTTCTGTTTTTTTCTGTTTGCGTCACTCATTTTACAAAATGGAAAACCTTAAATATCGCATTATTTACGAGTACGAGTTCCGCCGTGGCACTAGTGCTGCGGAAACAACTCGAAGGGTGAATGATGTGTATGGCGGTCGTGTTGCAAAAGAAAACACAGTTCGTTTTTGGTTCCAACGTTTTCGTTCTGGAAATTTCGACCTGCAGAACAAGCCCCGTGGACGGCCTGAGACTCAAGTTGATAATGAAGAGTTGAAGGCTATTGTGGAAGCGGATCCATCGCAAACCACGTCCGAGTTAGCTGCAGGCTGCAATGTTAGTGATAAAACTGTTTTAATTCACTTGAAGCAAATTGGGAAGATTAAAAAGCTTGAAAGGTGGGTACCTCACGAATTGACTGAAACAAACCGGCAAACGCGCGTCGACTGCTGCGTTACATTACTAAACCGGCACAATAATGAAGGTATTTTAAACCGAATCATTACCTGTGATGAAAAATGGGGTCTTTACGATAATCGGAAGCGCTCAGCGCAATGGTTAGATCCTGGCCAGCCAGCCAAATCCTGCCCCAAGCGAAAATTAACCCCAAAAAAGTTACTTGTAAGCGTTTGGTGGACTAGTGCCGGTATTGTTCATTACAGTTTTTTCAAATCTGGCCAGACTATTACGGCTGATGTCTATTGTCAGGAATTGCAAACCATGATGGAAAAGCTAGCGGCTAAACAACCTAGGCTGGTCAATCGCTCCACGCCACTGCTGCTTCACGACAACGCTAGACCACACACTGCGCTACAGACGGCTACTAAATTAGAAGAGCTTCAATTGGAAAGTCTAAGACATCCTCCGTACTCCCCGGACCTTGCTCCAACAGATTACCATTTTTTTCGAAATTTGGATAACTTCTTGCAAGGGAAAAAATTCAACTCCGATGGGGCAGTCCAAATCGCCTTCAAAGATTTTATTGATTCCCGTCCGACTGGTTTTTTTAGTAAAGGGATCAATGAACTACCTATGAGATGGCAAAAGTGCATAGAAAATAATGGTTCATACTTTGATTAATTAAATATATTATATTAAAAAATATTCGACTTTTTGTTCCTCCCATACAAAACGCCAATTTCATATGTAAGGACCTAATATTTTGTCTTTTGTGAATTATATTTTTCTTCAAATTATGCATGCCTTTGTATCTCAAATGTTTGCCTTTACGCCTTTTGAGGCAAAACGTGTGGATCTTTTACTTTTATTGAACATCAATAATGCATTACTGTGTATTTACCCATGTTTATGCAAATAAAATTACCTTTATCAATATCAAACGTGGAAGAGAACATAATTTTTGAATGGGAAACTCACTTTTATGGTGGTTGCGCTATCCATTACCCTACAACGGCAACGGTTATAAATATATAGCACATTTCGGTATCTGTATCAGCCGGATAGTCCACTGCTGAACACAATCTCCTCCCCCAATATAGGGCCATATTGGGGGAGGAGGTATGCCATAATTCCCTCGCTTGGCAGGTGGCTTGGAAATCGCAGTGTGAAATATCAGTTCCTCAGAAAGTGCTCCTTTTCAGCTTCTGGTGTGTTACCCTTAGTTGCCTCTTACGACACCCACGGGTAGAGACGGGGGGTCACATTCTACCCTGGCACCCCACGGGTAATTAATTTCGGTATCACCTACGAGAAAAGGATGAAGAAACAAGGTTCTTCTAAGTATTTATTATACATAGAGAAATGATTCAGACGAGAGAACAAAGCCCTCTTCATAAGATTTGCTACGAATATGTTCCTGTTTGTACGAAACCCTAAATATCATAATGCAATACGGATGTTATATTGAGTAGTTAAATGTATGGTACATAATATTTTATGATGACATTAATCCATAGTACAGCGTGCATTCTGAATTCAATTGACTTTATAGAAAATTATTTTAGACAATGGCCGCGATCCGCAATCCAAACAATAATCTCTATTTACGCACTCGTTTATCGCGGGGATCTTTTTATTCGTAGCTTTTAATAGTTATGTATGTTTGTATTGATATTGTTTAATGTATATTATGATAATTTTATATCACGATTATCCTCCCACGTGCGCCAATACTGAGCGTGGCTTATTGCATATAAATCGTACGCAAAAACTTTCACATACAGAATATGAGTAGAATTTACTTAAACACTAATATCAAAATTTAAACACGAAAAAAGGCATGTCTCAATTAAAATACGGTTTTTCGTATAAAACAAATGCCTGTGAACATATTATTTAGCTACCTTTCACATTCGTAAAATAATATTAAATTTCATGCACAGTATATTAAGTTCATTAAGGAGCTATAAATAATGATACCAAATATTTAAAAATTATTTGAAGAAAATGGTTTTTTTATTTAATAAAACACCTAAAAAATATTAAAAAATATGCCTAGTGACAATTCCGCCAAATTTTCCTGTTAAGCCGACGCGACGTCACAAACGCCACACAGCCAAACCAGAAGAATTTTCAACGCGTTTCGATTCTACACGAAGCATCCTCAGGAGGTCTTGACTGATCGAGCGCTTCTCGATCGTCGCATCGGCTTAGCAGGAAAATTAGGCGGAACTGTCACTAGATGTATTTTTTAAGGCCTTTATTAACAAAATACTACGAACTATATACAACACTACAGCTACTACAATAAAAGTATTTGGACTCATAGGCAGTCCAAATGCATTTGGACTGCCCACTACCAGTTGGCAGCACTGCCCCGTTGAATTGCAATGCTTATTCTAACAATTTTTTAAGTGTTTTATGAAAATATTAATGTAATATTTTTGTTTAATATTTTTTTTAAATATTTGTTATCATTAAATTTGGATTTCCGCATAACGCCCGAATCTATTCATTATTCATGAGCTATGAATAGTTACCTATTAATTATTCATTATGATGGGTCCACTGGGCTTTAGTTCGCAAAAAACAATAACTCATTCAAATATCATCAGGAATCGATCTGTTATAGGATCCCGAAGAGTTTGGGTTTTAAAAAAAGGATATTAGATTTTACACTTTTATTAAATATGGAAATTAGGATAATAGTCTAAGGGACCCTTTGGCAACCGAACTCGACCGTGGTTTAAAACGAACTGGCTCAAGAACTAATATTCCTAAACACTAAGATATCCCTGAGTTAGCAGTAAAAGGGATGATGCTGCACTAAGGGTAGCGTCAACGGGGTATAACATCTCCCCCCATGGAATATAAACTTCGAGTTTGTAGGTCGAAGTTTATTTAAGTTACATGATCAAATGTTACGCCTTATAGATGGTGAAGGGATTTCGATTACTGTATCGTCTTCTATTGTTACTGAAGGTGGGTTTTTGGAGAATCTAATTAAATTTAGCGGGTTGCGGTTGCTGCCAGGTTTGTAGTAAATATAGATCTTAGATACTAGATACAATATTATAATTATAACTACAGTAAGTATAGAATAATGTGTCCCGTACTTAACTATATGGGGTTCATTTATAATCTTATCGGTACTATGTAACAGAGAATTTAAGATTTTTTCATTATTTTTTATATTGAGGTCATCTAAATCAATATTTTTTATTATAGTCGAGGCAGGAGACACACTATCTATTAAAGTGTGCAATTTAGGTAAATTACAACATGAATCATTTAATATATTAAATTCTTAATTATAAGTAGGAGAACTAACATTTACGCTTACGTGTCTAGTTATAAACTTCATATTTTTAGTAAAGGCCGTACACTTACTAGGGATACTGAGTACACCTGTACCTAACACCTTAATATCATACAGTTCGTGGCCGGGACAATCGACAGATACTTTAGTAGGGTCTGATTGTACATAGATCCATTTATTATTTGATAGCGGTTTCCATAGACTTACACTTCCAAAAACAAACTTTGTTTCACACTGCACTGGGATAACACTTATCACTTTGGTCATGAGTTCTATTTCGCAAGTAGGGTTAATACTGCTTGAATAGGTGTTTGGAATGTAACAGATGAAAGTTTCTGGAGTTAATATTTTGCAATCGTTCAAACTATCCAAACCACAGTAGTATGAATTGTCTCTGGTCATTGCAATATATTTATTTCTAGGTATTATCAAACTATAACTGTTAGGATCATGGTCTTTATGCGGAGTCGGTAAAGGTAATACATGAAATAAGTTATATTCTACTGGAGTAACTAATGGAATTGTTACCACAAAAACAATCCTCTTATTATTATAATAACTAGTTATAGTTGAGACGTTCAGAATTACATGCATTGTATTAATATCTAAGTGAATTGGTAGTTCTTCATTAAAGTTCAAATGTCTTATGTTGTCAGCAAGTTCTTGGTACAATTGGTAGGGTGTTATTATAGCTGGATGTAATATATTCTGACTGCTGAATAAAATCGAGGTTACAATATCCTCGAGTTGGAATGATAGAGTTAATATGCTAGTTTCTAGAAAGTTTAAAATTTGATTCATATAAAATCTAGTTTCAAGTTCATTAGACATATTCCTTATAGATGTTGTTAGGCTGTCGATAGCTATATTTAAATTAGCTTCATTAATTTTGATTTTATTTAATGTATTATTAAATGACGAAACAATGGAAGTCGTAACCATTATATTTTCCTTCATTAATGTAGCTAATTCCTTTTGTTTATTCTGAATTGATTCTATAGCCTCGTCGTATCTTATGCCGTCGTCCTCGTCCAGATTTCCGAATATGTGTTTAATTCCGGTCCCGATACCTCCAATCCAGGCGCTACGCTTTAATTTATTATCTAGAAGTTCGGATATGGATGTAAACTCCCTAAGAATATCATGATAGCGTGTTGTTAACGGTTGCAGTATACTGTGACATTCTAAAGATTCTATTATTCTAGTTTCTGTACATAAATTTAGGCCCGTGTTAAGGGCGTGTTCGATGTTTTCTACGTGTTGTTTTAAATGAGAAACGTCTAGCGGGATCAAGACATTCAACCTACCATTGTTTTTCTAATTTTCCCTAGGTAATCAAAATATAACCCTGGACTTGCGTTAATACGTTGTATGTATGCTTGTTGTCCTTTCACTTCGGTTGTTAAACTGAAACCAATAATTGAAGATGTGAGATCTACAATTTTAATTAATACCTACTTATTTATTCTATCTAAAACTAGTAACTTACAAAACCGTTTCAGTTTCAGATAACCTGGATCTTACGCGTGTTATGTCTACACTTCAGGTAAACTATATTATAACGACTAAATGTCTTAATTTAAAATAATAATAAAATTTATTTTCTTTTACAGGTTCTCTGGGACTTCAGCGGGTTTGACTTCATAGTAATGATGTCGGACATGACGGCGATTGATAAGAAGAGAGAGTGTGTTATTGCCGTGAACCTTAACTACCTTGTACGGACCTTTCCAAATGGGTGACAGTGCTTTTCTTAGTCTCAAATGGTTTTTTAGATATACCAAATCGCCTGTTTTATATTGTGTGGTACGAGTTCGGGAATCATAATAGGTTTTGGATGTTGTTTTCGATTTTCTAATATGATCTATCGCCTTCTCGCGGGAATATCTCAATCGGTTCTGTAGCATTCGAACATATTCGGGATATGTTGCTCCCGGGGATTCATCGAAAACCGTGTTTGGGATATGTGGCTTTTTACCAAACATTAGTTCGTATGGGGAAAAGTTAGTGGTCGAGTGTACTGTAGTATTGTATGTTAACATAGCCGTGTAAACGTAACGTGGCCAATTAGTCTGTTCGTCATTTATGTAAGATTTCAGGTATTCTTTTAGAGTCGAATGACTCCTTTCTAAGGCTCCCTGAGTTTGCGGATGGTAAGGTGAGGACCATAGGTTTTTAATTTTAAGGAACTCACAGGTCTTTTTGAAGAGGTCTGATGTGAAGTTAGTGCCCTGGTCCGTAAGGATAGTTTTTGGAATGCCGAATATGGATATATAATGTATGAGACATTCACTCGTTTCTTCAGCAGTAGTGCTACGTATTGGATAAGCTGAGGAAAATTTGGTTAAGTCATCTTGAATGGTTAGAATAAATTTTAATTTCGCAGGTCCGGCTTCGGGAAGTGGACCGACTATATCGATAGAAATTCGCTGCCCTGGTTCAGTAGAGGTACTAGTTATTTGCATTGGTGCACGGTTTATTTTCCTGAGTGCTTTATTTTCTTGGCACGATTTACATTGCTTTACGTAAGATTCTATGTCTCCACGCATTCCTTTCCAATAATATGACTGTTTAATTCGGTTATACATTCTTACGGATCCTAAGTGACCTGCTATAGGGATGTCATGATTATCATACAGTACTTTCTTAATATCATTTGGAGCCGGGTATGTTATGTTGTTGTGATATATTTTTATTTTTATTTGCGTGTTGTGAAACAAGTATGTCAACATGTTGTATATCTTGACAAATGAGTGTTTTTCGAAGGGATTTTTCAGATCGGATATGCCAATTTCGTCTATATCTCCGAATATGATCAACTCATTTCGGACCCTCTTCAGGGTTTCGAATATTTCAGGGTAGGATGCTTCGTCGAAATAGTGGACCTTGAAAAATAATAGGTAATAAGTTTTGTGGTTAAGATAGAACTTTTGGAACGAGAAAAGTTCTTTTTCAGAGTTTGATATTATGTTGTTTACGTCTGAGTTGCCCAGTATCTCTTGAATATATGGGTTAGACTCGTCTAAGTCGATAGATGTTGGGATGAGTATGACATTAGTGGGACATTTTAACAAGCTTTCGTTGTGCTCTTCAATTTCAGTATTAAATGATTTGCCTTTGTTAGACATAATTTTCAGGAAAGTTGAATAGTCGTCAACTGGTACATCTGGATTTGTGCTAGTGGATGGTGCAGGTTCGGAGTAAGGTTGCATGTCAGGTCGTGTCAGCTGTTCGGACGTCCGTTCAGGTGAAAGATTTTGGGTTACAGCGTTTTCTTCCAGGGAAGGAGCGGACGGTTCGGCGGATACAGGTAAGTTTGGCAATTCATTGTTTATTTCATCTGTAGGTATATCAGGGACATTGGAAGGTATGTCCGGTAGGGACAACAAGTCATCATTCGACGCAAGGTGTGGCGATTGTAGGATGTCTTCGTCGAAATTGAACGAAGGTGGAGATACAAGTAAGTCCATTAAGTCTCTGTCTAGTTCTCGGTTGGTTTCGTCATGGGTAGGATCTGATGTTGCTGGATCTGTGGGTTGGATCGGGTTAACAGGAAATCGAGAAAGAGCGTCTGCGTTTACATTAATTTTTCCCTTTTTGTATTGTATTTCATATTCGAACTCCTCTAATTTTAAGCGCCAACGAATTAGTCTGGATCCCGGGTCCTTACAGTTGAATAACCATTGCAATGGTTTGTGATCTGTGAGGATTTTGAATCGATGGCCGTAAAGGTAAGGCCTGAATACTTTTGTGCCAAAGACGATGGCCAGACACTCCTTTTCCGTGACACTGTAGTTGCATTCGGCCTTATTTAGAGTCCGAGATGCATAGGCTATAGGGCGATCTTGGCCAATAGGCCCCTGGGACAATATTGCAGATATAGCATAGTTAGAAGCATCGCAAGTTAAAAGGAATGGCTGTGTGAAGTCTGGGTAAGCTAATATAGGTGAAGATATCAATCTGTCTTTAAGAGATTCAAAGGCAAGTTGTTGTTCGTTATTCCAGTTAAAAACGGTATCTTTCTTTAATAGGGACGTCAATGGTTTAGCTAATTTTGCGAAATCAGGTATGAACCTTCTGTAGTAGGATACTAGTCCTAGAAAAGATTTTATATCTTTCGCAGATTTAGGCACAGGGAACTTTGCGACGGCCCTTGTCTTGTCAGGGTTTGGTTTAACTCCTTCTTCACTGATGATATGCCCTAAATATGCTACTTCTTTACGGAGAAATTCGCACTTTTCTGGTTGTAATTTTAAGTTGAAGCTTCTGAGTCTGTCGAAAACAGCTGTGAGGTTTTGAATGTGCGAATTAAGGTCATATGAGTAGATGACTATGTCATCTAGGTAGACATAACATCTCGTACCCTGAAGACCGGAAAGGCAATTATTCATCAACTTTTGAAAAGTTGATGGGGCATTTTTTAAGCCAAAAGGCATTCTGGTAAATTGGAAATGACCTTGAGGTACGGAAAAAGCCGTTTTGGATGCGTCTTCAGGTGAGATTAAAATCTGGTGGAAACCGGAAGTAAGGTCAAGGGTTGAGAAATATTTACTTTTCCCTAATTGGTCTAAAATTTCTGAAATTTGCGGGATAGGATACGTTTCCCCAATCGTTATATCATTCAGCTTTCGGTAGTCAATCACTATTCTCCATTTGCGTACACCTTGAGAGTCTGCTTTTTTAGGTACCACCCAAATAGGTGAGCTCCAAGGTGATGATGATTGCTCTATAATGTTTTGATCGAGCATTTTGCCTATTTGGGTTTCGACTTCTTTCTTATGGCATTCTGGGAAACGGTAAGATTTTGTATGAATAGGGACGTCACTGTTGGTTTTGATTTGATGGTAGAGAGCGCTTGTGTGAGTCAGTTGATCATCGGGCAGATGGAAAATGTCAGAATATTGACTACACAGCTCAACGAGGGCTTCCGATTCTTCTTGATTTAGATGGTCAGTTCTTAGAGAACCTATGACTTCAGTGGTTCTATTTGATGTTTGGTGGATACTTGTAATGGTTTTGAATGCCGCAGGGTGCAGAGGTTCGATTTCAAGGTTCATGTTAGGGTTGACATTAACAAAGAATTCTGAGGTGTTAGCTACCGTAAGGTTGACGCGTTTGTTTTCCTTGACTCTTACAATACAATTAGATATGTACACACTCTCGGATAAATGTTGGTTTGTAATGATACCTTCTCTCAGATCAGTATTTCGGACAGAGCACTCGATGACCGTTTCCGTTCGGGGTGGAATTATGTGGGAAGGCTCAAAAAATTTCAGAGATGTTTTTACATTTCCTACTGTTAACGTATCGGTATTGTAATCAATATTGCAGCTAAATGCTGTTAGGAAGTCGGTGCCTATGATTCCATCGTAGGGAAGGTTGATGTTAGCTATAACGTGAAATTTATGAGAAAATTTTTTTTTTTCAGATAACTGCAATTTCATTTGGAAGTGACCAAGTGTGGGAGTTGGGTCGTCTCCAGGATCGATACCTTTAATGTTAATTGGTTCCTTTATAAGTGCTGGTTTTTTTTGGATACAAGATTGTTTAATTAAACATATTGCAGAGCCGGAGTCGACTAGCAGTGTAAGGGGTGTATTGGAGATCGGAGTTTTAAGTAGGACGTGTGGTAATAACCTCTTGGTCGTATCAATATTGACTTCGAAAACTTCTAGTTTCGGAACGTTATCACGAGAGGTTGGAATTTCGATAGCACTGTCAGTCTGGGGCTGGTTACCCTGTCGGTTAGAGCGTGAGTTTGTAGGTTTTGGGATTCTGAAGGCACCGTCAGTTTGGGGCTGGTTACCCTGTTGGTTAGTGCGTGAGTTTGTGGATATTGGAATTCCAGCAGCACTGTCAGTTCGGGGCTGGTTACCCTGTTGGTTAGTGCATGGATTTGTGAGGACATTAACTTGGGGCTGGTTACCCTCGTGGAGATCATTAGGTTTGTTACTAGTATTAATTGTGTCGGCTTTATAACGTTGTCTCGGGCGACACGGAGACGAGACCTTTATTCGTTTAAAGTGTCCGTGTCTGGATTACAGGGCGAGAAGTCCGGCTAATCGTGGCCGGTATCTTCCGCGGGTTCATCGGTCACGAAGTTGACGTGAGGTAATGCTCTGTATGAGCTTTGATTGGGCCCCGATGGCCTACCCTGTTGTTGTGGATTACGATAGCGACTATTATAATACTCCCGTTTTCTGCAATCTTTTATATCATGACCCGTGGTCTTACAATATCGGCAAAATAGACCGGAGATTTGTGGCATAACCCTTGTCTGCTGTGACTGTTGGGGGTTCCTAGACTGCTGGGGATGTTGAGTATTAGAAGGCCCCGGCTTCGACTGAAAACGTCGGTTGATGTTAGTATTAAAGTTATTTGACCTTGAGTCAGATTGTGAGATATTTCTCTTATAGAGTGACTGTTGTATCCTTTCCTCGGAAATTGCAAGGTTTGTGGCTTCGTTGAGGTTCTTGGGGTTACGGCACCTTATGATGTTGTAAAGACGGGGAGGAAGACCCATTAAAAAGTGATGAAGAGCTAGATCTTCCATGGCGGCAGTGCGCCCGGCAATTTCGCTCTTCTTTGTATTACCGAGAGAAATCTCAGTGAGTAGTTGGGAAAGACAAGTCTCAATCCGTAAAGAGTACTGGTTAACGTTCTCTTGCGGGCCCTGTCTGCTCTCTTGTAAGTCTGTGAGAAGATGTGCGTAATGTTTCCTTTCGGAAAATTGAGTTTTTAAAAACTCTTTAAGTTGTTCCCACGAACCGAACTCTTTAATTGAGCAGGCAAGCTCCGCTTTACCTTGCAGCTGGCTGAGGATATATTTAAATAATATGGGTTTCTGTATTTCTGTGGCCAGTTCATAGGCATTATTACAATTTATGATAAAAGAGTTTACCGTTTCTCTACTGCCATCATACGATTTTATAAACTTAAAAAGAGTGTTTAGGTCCATATCTATATGTAGGGAAATTGTCGCCGATCTGGTTTGTCTAGGGGATAAGGTGTAAGATTTTTCCGACTCCAGAGGTGACGGCGGCAATTCGGGGATTTCGAGTGTCAATTTACTGTCTTCTGGTTTGACTCCCTTAGGCATAACGATATAAATGCTAGCACTAATATACTAATGTACGGCTTTTTATAGAATCAACACAGAATATTATGCTCATTACAAAAGAAAACCGCAAAAAGACCACAACTTTACGCCAATATAAATATAAAACAATTTAAATCAAATCTAAAAATATCTTAAGTAACTGATCCCTAATCTGTAAGCAGCTTAAACAATGACCAAAGACTCACAGGTACACTGCGTAGGCGGCGATAACGATGAGCGGGAGACGTCGATGCATGCCGGAGAGATAAGGTGATGTCTCGGACGCGAATACCAGCCCGACGATATGACGGTGATGCGTTATCACTTGAGTTGGTAGACAGGAACTAAGAGTTTGATGATGGACGGGTGATGAGTTGCTGTCCGCAACCTTAATGTTGATGGTTTCTTTCAGGATTTTCTTATATTCCGCTTGATTTCAGTTCGACGAATTTCACGAGATACTGGATTCACGTACAGGTAAGTAGAATGCACAGGATAAATATAACACAGGACACTCAGGACGCAGTAGGCGTTGGATACACCATTAGTTAAGTACGGTATGTAAGGTTTCAGGATGTCTTCACTTCACAATTCACGGATGATGCACAGTTCGGATTATAATAAGTACTTTTCACTTTTTATATTCAACAATTTTACGTGAACAGGATACAATTTATAATTAGAGTCCGTTTTATTTGTATTTTTACGCACTGGGGATTTTCGTATCCCACCGCTGCCACCAAATGTTATAGGATCCCGAAGAGTTTGGGTTTTAAAAAAAGGATATTAGATTTTACACTTTTATTAAATATGGAAATTAGGATAATAGTCTAAGGGACCCTTTGGCAACCGAACTCGACCGTGGTTTAAAACGAACTGGCTCAAGAACTAATATTCCTAAACACTAAGATATCCCTGAGTTAGCAGTAAAAGGGATGATGCTGCACTAAGGGTAGCGTCAACGGGGTATAACAGATCGTTCTCGTCGGATTGTTCCTTTTCCAAAACCCCTTGGTTTGCGAGCAAGAATAAACTGTCAACGTCTAAACGTAAAACTAAATAGGCGTATATAAGCTGCCTAGCTTCTAAACGTAGCTTTGCCCGAGTAAGCTTCAGTAAAAAATATTATCACAAATTTTGTAAACGATAAATTACATTTCAAACGATTGTTTGAAATTCGAAAATGTATAGGGCTGAAATTGTGGGAATTTTTGTCAGTAAAAACAATATCCAGTTTGAAGGTTCTCTAACTGTAAAAAAATCTGGTGCCAGCTTAGGTAACAATTTAGCGATTGCGTCTTCTGGAATATAAGATATATGTACGGAATCCTGAAAATATAAAAAAACCCGAACCCGTGGTGTTAGCTGACTTCTTTAGGAGAATAAAAGGTACAATTATCAAACGCCATCATATGCAATGTGTTATATTCAATATTGGGTGAATAGGAAGGGCGAAACATATAAGATTACGTGGAGAATAATTTATAAAAGGTTTGAGCCCCGTGATAGAGCACAGTGGAGGAATAATACATAATATAACAACCCCACTTCGCATGGGATAACGACAGCCGGAAACATTTACAGTTGTTTCAATAGTCACGACATTGCTATCTTTATGCCAACGAATTATTTGCTATGTTTTGGGCAGCGTTACGTGGAGGTCATATTTGTTATGAACGGAACAATGCCAACATAGGTACATAAATATTTTTGGTCAAGTTGTAGATTTTTTGACGAACAGCGGGATATTGAGGTGTCGTTATATGATGAAATAACATGGTTCAAATAGGCTGTACTTATTAAGGTTTCATTAAAATAACTTTTACAGTAACAAGAGGTCTTTAATCTCATTTATGTACACATGAAAACTTATTTTTGTAGTATGGTTAGTAAGATCATATATTATTATGTTCCAGTTCAAAAGCAAGTAACCTTACAATATCAATATTTAATAGTTATCTGTGTAAGGAAAATAAAAAAGCTAAGACACTTTATTTATTTATTCATCACACAAAATAAGACGAGTTCGTGGCGAGCTTACATTATAGAATTTCTATGTTATGTAATCAGCAAAAATGAAAGTGATATTCACTAGAGAGAGCACAATATCTTTACAATATGGAACAATAAAACTTCTTTTACCAGCAATTAATACATACTCGAACGCACCCTTTTGCCCATTCCCATTATAAAACGAGAACTCAACTGTCAATCAAGTCTTATAAATTCTGAAAATGCGAACACATCAAAAAGTGCTGCCTTCTAATACTTTATGCTAAATAATTTCTGTGAGAACCTTTCGAGACATATCTTAAGGGATATTGGTTTTTCGCCAATACTCTTTGTATAAAGAAACATGACGATCATTGATGAGCTTCACTTGCTTGCCACCGCACATGATACTATAATAATAAAGTTGGTTAAGTGTGAGTCAGGGCTCGCTCTTTTAGGGCGCCGCATCGCAACAGCAACATACAAGTTTGTTGTAAGGTTGTAAGGTTCTTCTTCGATTACACTTTAAAAACCACATTGTATTGATTTGTGAAATAAAGGATATGGTTTATAATAAACCGAAATTCGAGATTCTAAACTAGTTAAGGTTGAAATAGACACATTAAATAAAATTGTTCAAAATTCACAACTTTTATTAAGTTTTCATCAAATAAAAGGATTTGTTATCTTATTTGAGACGATTAGGCACACCATACAAGCTAGGGAAAGCAGGCTTTTCCAGTATCTTCTCATGTATTGTAGACCCTAAATATAATTTTATGAAATTTATAGTCCAATGGTCGGTCTTGGGTGAACGTTCTAAACCAAATATTACGTAAATTTCAGGTTTGTTTCTCATTCCACGAATCAGATATCAGAGGGACAGACAGTGGGGTCTCATTAAGGGCATCGTTTTGCCCTTTAGGTATGGAACCCTAAAACTGCGAAGAATGAGCAGTCAGCAACATTGTGATGCGCGTCGCGTGACGAATAACAAACTCGGAGTATCTCAACCTCACGTACCGAGCGCAGCTCTCGAATATAGAAACACTCGAGTTGGGGGCCGCCGGGAGCTGATACAGATACCAAGTTTGTTTTACTAATATGTGCAAGGGTTTCAGGCTGTCAGATCTGTCATGAAGTGCTCGTAGCGTAGCTATTTTAATCTATGCAACCGACCAACTAAGTTAAGCAATGTTCGCCGCGGTCATGACTTGGATGAGTGACCGCTAGTGGCATTACTACTGAGCGCTTCCGTGCTTAGAAGAGTGCGTTAAGCTGTCACGCGGTCTTGGTTGTTGTTTTAGAATCGCAGGCGTTATAGCTTGATTGTAAGCATTTTGCGTATGCCACCTGGATAGCTACCACCAACGACCACCTGGATTGCCTCCTGGAAATTATAATAATATATACTATTTTATAAATTAAATATTATATGACATTTAATTTGCAAAATAAGATTTTCGATTAGCACGCGATAGTGTTTGTAATCATATTTAGTAGAAAAAAAGTTAAAAATCTGTCGCCAAGCACGTAACGATGTGTTTAGCAGCAGTCCTTGAGAGCCAGTAATTCTAGGTTAGCCTGAACAACATCCTTGACCACATCATTACTTTCTATTAGCTGAGGTAGTGATTATATGATAGTCTATCAGTTAGATAACAAAAAAGGAGGGTTCCCCATCATAACAGACAATTAATTTAAAACGTTGGTTTTGATCACTGGTTAAAACCACTTCTTAAAATGGCTTTCAGTTGGTGCTAATGCAGCGGTATATAATATAATTAAATAAGATTAGATCTATCTCAATGATCGAAGGATTATGTTCTAATACTGACAAAAGTTGACGACTCTGTTCACAACGGCGACACCCTACATGTAATAAACAAAATTGGATACTCTATTATGGATTGGACTACCCCTGAAATAATATTGAATGACATTCATAATTTGATTCATAATAATAGACTTATTATTCATAGAAAGATATACCTGTTATCTTGTTGGTCACGATTCGTAAACAAATGTATGGACGCGTTTATTTTCATTTTCACCATTCTTGCCGTGTATCCGAGCGTGAACAGAACTTCATTTAACTTATCATACATTGAACAACATTTAACTTATTCTAAACTCAGCATAATACATGTGATACCACGGTGCGTTCACGGTAATGCAAAACGATTCCAACAAAAATTGAGACAATGCGTACATTTTTTAAACCTGACGTTTTATTAACATGCTTAACTTATAATTAGTGACTTCTAACACCGTTAGATGTTCGGTGCTAAGTTATCTACTTGAGAGTGGTTCTCGTAAGTAACGAGGTGAGCATTTACATAATACCCCAGCAGCGGCCGGTAGAGTTCATGCCCGCACCAACATTCTAACAAGGGACTCCCAACGGGGAAGTCCATAGCCATTGCCAGTCCTGGCTACATTAACATAATACGAGTATATATGTTTATGTTAGATATGACTGACTATCTGTAACTAATTGTTCAAATTTTACAAATTTGTTTTACATGGCTTAGTGGCAACTTCAGGATACGTTATCTTAATACCAAGCTTACATAAAAAAAGCTTACAAGCTGTAATTAAAAAGTTATAATAATATCTGTTTTTGGCATAACTACATGAGTTGTGAGCTATGTAAAAAAATTATATGAATAATAATAAATATGAATAAAATATACACTAGGACCCAGATTATGGTGTAGCGTTTCCGCGTGTTACGTCATTGCTACGTACATGCTACATACATAGCCACGTTAGTGCTACGTACATGCTACATACATAGCCACATCAGTGCTACGTACATGCTACATACATAGCCACATCAGTGCTACGTACATGCTACATACATAGCCACATCAGTGCTACGTACATGCTACATACATAGCCACGTCAGTGCTACGTACATGCTACATACATAGCCATGTCAGTGCTACGCTTCGGCTACTTCAGTAGAATGCATTTTTTTAAATATTTACCCTTAGTACCTAACCATTTCAGAAAAGCGTAATATTTTATCGTAAGCGTGAAGGCAGTGGTTGAACACAACTAATGAGATATTTATAGATAGAACTTCTGCAAGTTATTATCTCTCGTACAACACATTTAAAAATGGAGTTAAATAAACATATAACACAATACTGTACTAGGAAAATATATTATGTTTCGTACCTCAACGAGTTTGAGTTCCATTCCATACTCATGGAATGGAACTCAAATTAGGTATTATCCAAACCTTCATGGATTGGGCTGATACATCATATTATCTGTAATTTAAATACGGTCGGATGAATTTAATTACATTATTATATATTCAGGCATCGATTCAGCGAAGTTGTCATCAATAAACATTCCATTTGTTACAATCGGAACTCCCCGAAGACTTCACCGGACTGATGGAGAAACAAAACAGAAACCCTTTTCCATTTAGAGTACGGCGGCGTGCCGATGCACAAACAATTTATATTGTAATTTTACTTTTAGAAAGGTTCGCGTTTTTTATATCAGCGCGATCAACGAGGGACACTTTGTCTCGCGGAACGTAACGATAAAGGGTGTAATTGTTGATTCAGGGAAATGGCGCGGCTTAGAAACACCTCAAAAGATAAACGGGGATAAACAGTTGCAGATTTCCCATGACGTCACCGATGTTCCCCTCGACAAACGGAGTAGTTTTGTTAATAAATCTCGTGTAACTCAACCAGTTGAGGACGAATTAATTCGTTTAGAAATGTCTATCCCTTCCCGGTGACGGACCGGTCCGGACCCGTTTCAACGTTTTCATCATAAATGAAATTTTGTGAAATGTCTGAAATGAATGCGACGTACGACAATCACAGCTTGTACACATACAAGCTGTGATTGTCTTACGTCACAGTGGAGAATAAGGATTCGGAAATAAAAAAAATCAGTGTTATTGTAGAGGGTCTCCCAGGTCAATGTACCTACTTCTTAACATTGGACATGCCACAGATAAATAACAAAAGTGTGATAAGGTTTAAATATTCCGGACAATTCTGGCTACCGATAATATGTGCTAAGTCTAATTTACAATGTAATAAAACATACATGATTTTTCTCTACACATGTTCAAGACGAACGACTACGCCCTTTCAAAGATGGTAAATATCTCTTAGCCTCGGTTTTTCAATCAGTAGATAGTTTCTATTCATAAGACTAAATATATTTGTATAAGTAATCATATGTATCATTATTCATATCATTAGTGTAATTCGTGTTTGTGCGGTACTAATTGAATAAATAAATAAATAAATAGATAACCAATATAAAAATAACGACAACTAGTTGTTTAAATGAAAAGTTCATTTGTTTCATATGTGAGATTTAATTATTATAAGCAATTGTATTTCGAGATGAGGTTTGGTTTTCTTTGAGATTTCCGTTTGAATTCCCCTAACTATTGTTTTTTTTCATGTTATTGTGACGGATCAAGCACGAGGCCCACCTGATGTTAAGCGGACTAAACTCTGCCTATAACAGATGCATTTCGTCACAAGTCACGAATTGCACTGCGCCCGTCATCTTGAGACATAGTTGTTAAGTCTCATGTGCCTGTAATTTCACTAGCTCTCAAGGACTGCTGCCGGAACACACCGTTAGGTGCTTGGCGACAGGTTTTCTACTTGAGGGTGGTCGCTAGCCAGGCGGACATTCGAAAAATACCCTTCCACCATGCGAATTAACGCGATATATTTTTTTGAAATGTAGTCGGTTTAGAGCGTATATATCGTTTTAAGCAACACTATTTTATACAGTACTTGGACTTAGCTTTAAATGTTTTAAGGGCCTTTTCGCCCACATCTCTACACGTAGTCCATGTGTGGTGCTAAATTGGTAAAACATGCTAATCACCACTCCTATCAGACAATGCAACGTCAATTGGCTTTGCGAAAACAGACTAGTCGTGTTCCGATATGATGTCTGATGTTGCCATTTCGAAGGGCGAGTCTTGAACATAATTATTAGTATCCCGATGGCTTGTTCCAGAGAGCAGCGAGATTCGTAGAATGGATTCCTGGCTATCCGCAGATAGTGAGGGGCCCCGTCATCTTGCTAAAAACCCCAGGAATCATTCATCGTGCTAATTGGTGGCCGGATGGCAGGACCCCGTAGACTTTCCTAGTGGGGCTCGGGGGTTGCTACAGTCTCCGAAAAAGCTATCTATTGATGCAGCCTCTTGCGTGCACTTGATCTCTGTGAAGGCCAACGTCGCCAATGCTGAGATTATCTAAGCTAAACTAAACACACAAACACATTTTTTAAGAACAATTTCTAGTAATTGTCATTCTGACAAAGGTACAACCGAGTCCCACCACAGAGCACACGTCACGTCCGTACTCGCTAACCCAGTTTCGGCATCTCCGCTTTATGTGTCATGGTCTAGGAGAGGTCATGGCCTCTCACGGAGTACATAAGGTTTGCAGAATCAAAGCCTTAATTTTTATGATTTATAAGTCATACGCATTATTGCAAGGGTCACGCCTGTCCATTACAGACGCAGTGTCACCATCTACTTCTGCAAAAAACTGCACTGCAGTCATCACTCCAAGACGTTTATTATTATTATGTCTCGTTTGTTCACTACATTTGCTACATTGCTCTTCACACACTAACACAGTAATATTTGTACACTACTGCTTCGCGGCAGATACCCACTAAGACGTATTAGTGCTGGAGAGGCCACCAGTAGATTCCAATTGTATGATTGCTTTACCCTTACTCTGTTGTGAAATTACCGTCTTTCATATAAATCGAAAAATAAAAACAAGCGTTTTAATAGAACCTGTCCATAAACTGAAAACAATTAATCTTTTTCTATTTATAAATATCATCACTTTATTGCAATTCTTTGCGATTAAATGTTAATTGAAACGAATTTAGTATTGAAAAATATCTGTTCCGCGTCTAAACTGGACTGCGACCCAGTTCCATAGGAAATTCATTTAAAAATGATTGGCGTTCTATACCGCTTCGATTCACTATACGTAACTGAAAACTGACATTTATTAAAATGGTTTTGAGTGATGATGACAGATCGGCATCGACGCGTGGGGTACACGATTATACGATACGATTCAGTTGGGTATTAGTATTGTGCATAAAAGGGTCTTAGAGGTTTAGCAAGTATCCACACGATATAAAAGTCTTTGCCTGTAATTACCTATACTTACTGTAAAGGTAAACCACCTGTAAAACCAATCAATAACAATTGTGAAGCGCTCGTAGCGAAGTTTGCTTAGCCGTTCTTAACCGATCAGCTAATTTAAACAACGTCCGTCGCGGTCATGAGTTGGATGGGTGACCGCTAGTCACATTAATACGGAGCGCTTTCGTGCCTCGGAGGGCACGTTAAGCCGTCGTGTCCGGTTGTCGTCTTGGGATGGTTGATGGAGACGTTATAGTATGGTGGTAGGGCATTTTGCGAATACCCGCCTGGCTAGCTACCACCCTCAAGTAGAAAATCTGTGGTCAAGCACCTAACGGTGTGTTCCGGCAGGTGTCCTTGAGAGCCAGTAAAATTACAGGAACATGAGTCTAAACAACTGTACGTCTCAGTGAGACGGGCACAGTGCATTTCGTCGTTGACGAAATGCATGATCTGTTATAGGCAAAGGTTAGTTCAGTTAACATCAGGTGGGTCTCGGGCTTATTCTGTCACAATAACATAAAAAAAACTGAGAACAACCGCTGAGAATATATTCTTTTATATTTATTTACTATTTAACATCTGAGGTCGCATCATCACTTACCACTATTACTTATCACTTGGTCAGAACGTCGAAGGCTATTCTATCATTAATGAAAAAATAACATAAATTGAACAGTTCGTCGTTGAATATATCTCTAAAACGCCTTAAAAATCCAGACATCCTTATGTTAATAATGGAATAAAATATGAAACAGTAAAACCACATTGTCGGTAAATATTTCGTGTTCCTTAAGTAGTCTTTCGATTCGGTGAAAACTTTGTTAGCTAATAACCTCCCCGTAAGAATCGACGAAAGCATTAGGACGAGACCGCGGCGCGGCGCGGCGGAGAGAACTTTGATGTTTCTCGCAAGCAATCATTTCTGACGACTTGAGCAATAATCGTATTAAAAGAATATTCTACGTAACATACGCGTGGTAATTATTTATACTTATCTTACCAGTATGAAAATACTGCAAAATATTATAACCGTTCGACATGTGATAGATAGATAGATAGAAAACACTTTATTTGCACAAGAACTTAAAATTAACATTACAATAAAAAACAAACAAAATACACTAGTGCAAAATGGCAGCCTTATCGCTTATAGCGATTTCTTCCAGACAACCAGGAACAAAGGATTTATGCATATTTGATATGGGAGGCAGTTCTCCGCAATTAGGTATACAACTTACTGATATTACCATGAAGTAGGAACTGCATACAAGGAATTTATCCTATATTAAATCTACCATAATTATATAAACTTACGTAAAATAATACACATATATGAATACCTATATATATACTAAATAAAAAATAAACATACATATACCTAAATACTATAGATGCCTACTAATATACAAGTACAGGAAACTAATGATATAAAAGCTAGCTATTACTAGATAAGTAATGTTCTTTTACTCTATTTTTGAAGATATATAGCGACTGCGACTTACGGATTAACACTGGCAGACTGTTCCAGAGTCGTGCAGCATGTACAGTAAAAGATTTATCATAAAATGAAGTTCTGTGCGGAGGCAAATTAAGCAGTAAATTTTCTGATGACCTTAATGACAAAGAATGTGTTGATTCAAGAAACTCAAAACGTTCCTTGAGATAGCGCGGGGAAAGCGGATTAAACAAAATATTGTAAAGTAGGGAGAGGATATGAGTATTCCGGCGAAGGCGTATAGGAAGCCACTTGAGCTTATGTCTAAATTTGGAAACATGGTCATATTTGCGCAAACCAAATATGAACCTAATAGAGAAATTTTGGAGACGCTCAAGTCTATTTAGCTGGTCCTCCGTTAGATCTAGGTAGCAAACATCAGCATAGTCCAAAATGGGAAGTAACAGAGATTGAGCAAGCGCAAATTTGGTGGCAGTCGGAAGAAAGTTCCGAAGTCGTTTCAAAGAACCCGCAGACGCAAACGTCTTACGACTAATTTCTTCCAACTGAGGAGCCCAAGACAGTGATTGGTCAATAATAAGCCCAAGATTTTTTACTTGCTTATTGTATAAAATTGTGACACCATCAAAAATTATTGGAGGTATTCTATTCCAGTCTAGCTTAACCAGCATGCGGGTGCTACCTATTATAATAGCTTGTGTTTTTGTTGGATTGACCCTTAATCCGAAGGCGTTGCTCCATTCAACGATGTGTTTTAAGTCACTGTTGATGGTTTCCACACAAACAGACATATCATCTTGATTAGCTTGTGAATAAATTTGCAGATCATCAGCATAGAGGTGATAGGAAGAAGCTAAATTTTGAGAAATTGAATTTATAAAAGCAGCAAAAAGAAGAGGAGAGAGAACGCCTCCCTGAGGGACGCCGGCTGTCGTGTTACACCATGAAGAAAATGAATCTTCAAGGCGAACCCTCTGTCGGCGTCCAAACAGGTAACTGTGAAAAAAGTCAATTACGGAAGGAGATATGTTAATGGAGCGCAGAAGACTCAAAAGGATATCGAAATCAACGCTATTGAACGCGTCGCTGAAGTCAAGAAGGGTAAGCACAGTTAACTTGCCCTTATCCATACCATCACGTATGTCATCAGTGACCTTAAGTAATGCAGTAACTGTACTATGGGCAGGACGGAAACCGGACTGAAATTGATTAAGAAGGCTGTTTCTGGTAAGGAAAGTACTAAGTTTGTTGTGAACAAGGCGTTCCAATACTTTGGATAGGAAAGGGAGAATAGATATTGGACGATACTCAGAGTGACATTTGGGATTCAACTTTTTAGGTAATGGAATGATAAGAGCATCCTTCCATAATGACGGGAAAACTGCGCACGTGACGGAGTAGTTAAGGATGTGAGATAGAACAGGAAGGATAAGATCAAGGATTGGGACTATCATATTACGACTAACACCGTCGATGCCAACAGCATTTGACGTAATAGAGAGTACGCTCTTTCTAACATCACAAGCCGAAAATTGAGTGAAACTGAACGGAGAAAAGGCGGGAGCTGTCGTGGTTGAAAGAAGTTTAAGAGTATTGGCTTTAGCAGTTACATCCATAATGGTAGTGGTTGAAAAATGTGTGTTAAGGGCATCAATGTCTAAGTTATGAGGAATAGAATCTTGTCTTGGTTTACCCACTCCCAATGACCTTAGAAATTTCCAGACTTTAGCTGGATCTTCATTATCAACGGATTCATGTATATGTCGGCGTTGGGCATCCCTACACACCCTATTGCAATTATTTCGAGCTGAATTGTATTTCGATTTATTCACTTCGCTAGAATAGTGTTTATATTTAGACTTAGCAACATCTTTTTTGTGCATCAATAATTTAATTTCAGCTGTCAACCAAGGTGCAGGAAAATGTTTCAAATTTTTTTCAAATTTATTACAATAAGTAAGTCAAGGAGTGAAGGTGAGCAGTTTGGGAAATAATGAGTTGCGCTAAGCGGAAGAATATGCATGTTGTTTGAATTTACAATGGACTCCAGCCTAGATGAACGGTTATCTTTTTTGAGGAGACAAGTGTTGAAGTCACCCATTATTATGGAATGACTGTCAGAAGGAAGTAGATCTTCTAAGATTTTTTCGAAGGAGGGAAAGAAATTAGTAAGGGATGAGGGGCTATAATAAACTCCAAGAAGAATTTTTGTGTGAGAAAGAAGCACTTCAATAAAGAGGTTTTCACCAGAGTCCTCGGGCGGAGGTTGAGCAGACATATGAATTATTGAAAATGGAATATGAGCTCTAAGATAGATTGCTACACCACCAGCACGACTACCAGTACGGTCATTACGGATGAGGTGAAAACCGGGTAAAGGGTAACAAACTGAAGGTAAGGATGGCTTTAGCCAGGTTTCAGAGACAAGTATAGCATGAATGTTCTTTTGGTGTTCGAAAGCAGCCAGCATGGCAGGAAAATGAGCTGGAATACTCTGCGCATTAATGTGAACAACATTGAAATTTCTAGGCACATCAGAGAAATATGATGATAGGGAGTCGGAAAGAGACGGAATACTTACATAGCTATCGTTATCATCACTTGAACCGTGGGCAGAAGAAAACGACACGTAGTCGTCGTCGCTATTGTTATCTAGTAATTGTAACATTTTAGTAACTAATTTAATAAATAAATATATATATATATATATATAAATAAACTTGCTAACCTAAAAATTAAACTTAATAAACTTTAAGAATTATTTGCATCTTTACCTGCCATATGTCTATATCTAAAAATAAAATATATTAAAACAATCAAGACAAGAAACACGCCACAAATAAAAATAAAATAAACCATATAAAAAAAAAAAAAAAAGTTAGTCACGAGTAAAGTAATGTTAATCGCGAGTACATATGCAGTAACATTACATTATTTAGTACTTAAGGAGTAACAGCGTGACGCGACGTGACGCATGTGCCATCAGTATAAAACTGGAGTAACTGTTAGGTTCACCAACAAAATATATATATAAATAGACATGTGGCATAGTTTTAAATATTTTAATGTACTGAAGTTAGATGATGCTCAGAAACGACTCAGGAAAATAATACGCCACATGCACAGTGAGGTGCACAGTGCAACTTTCCACGTCTACGTGCGAGTGATGTGCACAACAATCTCCTCGTCATGTGTGCATGTGTCAAAACCTAAGTCATGTGCGGGACCCGAACCCGCGTCCATCCACCCCCAAAGCCGGGGCACGCACCAACCAATTGAGCCAACATGACATGACGTCATAACTCAAATCTTTCCTATCGTTCTTTAACCATCGTATTTGGTTTTTCCTATCGTATATTTGTAGTTTTGTATTGTCATCAAATAATAAAAAAAAAAAAATTTGTTACATACGGAACGTCCCGAGGTCTTCACCAGACTGGCTTCCCCTTGGGCAGCCCGGCACCCCATTGGTAGCTCGGTACCCCAAGGGCAGCTCGGCACCCCACAGGCAGCCTGGCACCCTTATTTAGTTTTGCAAGCTTGCTAAGATGAAACTCTAAAGTCTGGAACATTCGCCACAGAAAACGATCTATTTCTGTTCGAGAGTTTGTTTAAAGGCTTAAAGGCAACTCAAGAACAGAAATAGAACTTTCTCCCGAGTGATACATAGTGCTTTATACTACACCTACGAGGAAAATAAAATCATTATAAGTATTCTTATAATGATTTTATTTTCCTTACTTTCACTAACAGATGGCATTTTGGAAAATTATTTAGACTAAATAAAAGCGTACTGTTAAAATATCAATTCAATAAAAAACAAAATTTAATCAAACAACAAATTGCCGCGCTGTTTTTTCTCGTAGTGCAAAAAAAGATTGCTAACCTCCTTTCATTAAATATCGATTACAAATACAAATCACACCTCTTTTTTCGAATTATTTGATATAAAACCTTTTTGAGATTGTATTTTTTTTGTGTTAGCAGCTAAAAACAAATGAACGCTAAGGAATGAAAATCAATACAACTTTCCCCGCCGTACATTTATAAGGGAGAAATGACGAACTTTATAACATATTTTTGAACGAGTAATGAGACGCTTTCTGAGTGGGTGTGGTATAAAGTAATTTGCTTCAACATTTATTGTGCGCACCGCGAAGGAACTCTCTGAGTTACCTACTGTCATCTGGAAAATACAACCCGGGTGTTTTCAAATCCAAAGTAAAAAGTTCTTTTCTGAGCTATGCTTTACTAAGAGTGCTTCACCGCAGACAACAGCGTTGCGATAAACAGTGCTCAAATGTGAATAATTAGTTTGTAAACGGCAATCCCGAACGAAGTCGCAGGTACAGCTAGTATACAACAAATATTAATTTTCATTTTCAGAGCGCAGATTAAGCTATTTACAACGGCGACAGCAGACGGCGCAATCCCGTCCCGGTGACGGTCCGCACCCGGACCCGGCACAACGTGTTCATCATAAATGAGATTTCAGAACGTGTGTACATGCTGTGATTGTCGCACCTCACGGCGGGGAAATCGAGTGTTGGAAATAAGCAGTGTTATTGTAGAGAGTCTATCAGGTCAATGTTTTTGTTGAAAGTGTGATATGCCACAGACCAAGGTATTATAAAATTCTGATTCCAAGACTATTCAGGCTTACGGGTATGTCTTCTAAATATTGCTTAGGGCACTTAAACAAACATTTAGGTTTATGTACGTTAGCATGATATTTCTCGCACATTTTAAAGATCATATATTCTAAGATTATCTATAACTACTACTAGGCTAAGACTAACTAGGGCACGTTTAAACATATTGAATTTCACTAAATATGATTTATTTGATCTAAACAATTGTCTTCTTACATAAGGTTTGATTACTTTTTAGATTACCTTTTGATGAGAAACGATAAAAGCCTGTTCTCGTTCTCATTATTTTCTACTCGTGTACTTCTGACGGAGGCAATTACTCAACGTTCGTGGCACTTAGCCGTTAGAGTACAGAGACGTTTATTTAACGCACAGTAACCACGCTATTTTAAAAGGTGAGTTAAACCTGTTTCCTTACTAGAGATATCGCCTCAGCTTACCTATTAATTCTAGCTTCTTAATTTATTAATACTTGATATGTCGATATATGATAGCCTTAATCTCGATGTCTAATTTAGTCTGAGAATCAATACAATATAGAGTTTATGACTTTTTATATTGAAATAATTGAACGGAATATTATAAAATGTACTATATCCCGGTTTCATAGAGATCGATAAAAGTGCCGCTAAACATTAGATCCCTGTTGCGCACTAACATTGTCTATAGCGTGCAAGAGAGATGTATAATTAGCGGCGCCATGTTCGATTCGTTTCTATATTTATACTGGCTTATATGTATATTGTTTTCTCATTAGTCCTGGCATAAAATATCCTATGTGATATTCCAGAACAATTTATTAAAAAAAAAAATATGAATAATCAGAATAATTAATTTATTGGTAAGAATATGATATGTCACAAAATTATTTTTATAACTTAGTATATAACAATACAGTTAATAATTTCAATTATATTAAGGTAAATAAAATTATATATTATTACATGTCATCAGATTATAATTATAGCTTACTATAACAATAAAGTTATAATTTCAATTATCATAAAATAAATAACTATAATAACTAACTTAATTTAAAAAAAAAAAACATTCAAATATTTTACTATGTTTTGCACATATTCGTCAACACTATAAAACGCCTTCTCGACGAGCCACGATTTAAGAATGCGCTTAAATGTAGGGAGGCTAGGAGCTGACACTACACGATTCGGTAGGTGGTTATACAACGCGGGTCCCAGCACGTGCGTGAGTCTGTCTGATTGAGCCAGCCTGTGTCTAAGTCAAACTGTCGCGCCGGCGTGTCCCACGCTGTTCTCGCGATCACCCTCACACCACGAATATCAAAACGAATGTGACGTATACAAATTGAATGCGGAGGAAGCCTTGGGCGTAGCCTGAAATTATATTACTCGTAGTTGTAGTTTACTAATTTTTCTGTTATGATCCTGGCTGTGATATATATATTTTAAAACAACTAAATAATTTATGTGATAGAAAAAAAAAAACTACGGCATACCTTTCAATAAAACACCTATCGCATTTTGAAGAAAAACTTCCATAGAAATTAAAGTGAAACAAAATTGAGCAAGTGGCGACATTTGCACAGTTCCGTATCGAATTTATATATTGCCTTCTCAGTTTGGTAATAGTAGTTATTTAAAATATAATTACTTACAATGCATCCGTCCTTATGATTAATCCACATATACTCGACAAGTCCTGTAAACATTGTTGCCTCAGCGCTTTTACCTGAAAAGTTAAATAACAATTAGAATAGTACGGGATTATTTTTTGCAATTCTGAAATTGCAAAAGTTTTGTTTATAGAGCCTAGAAAACCTTGTATTTCGATCTTTGTAGATTTAGTGCTAAGCAAAAAATCTGTCATTTTAGGAAACCAATCTATAGCGTCAATCATAACAATCAATTGTTTATTAAGCATGGTATCATAGATTAAAAGAAGACCATAACACATAACATAAAAATTCAATGGGACAAGACAAAGTACTCAACAGTTATTAACAATATTCAAGGTGGGTGTAAAGAATTTTTTTTATATGAATGTATGTAAAAAATATCAGTTAAACGATTTTTAAAAACTGGTGAATGACTTGTGAAACATTTTCGAGTGCAAAAATGACAATCCGTATAGCTAGGTTAAGTGTATAGTATTGTCGAAAAGACCTGCCGGCTTGAGATTCACTGCATGGTGGAAGGGAATTTTGCGAATGCTCGCCTGGCTAGCTAACACCCTCAAATAGAAAATCTGTTGAGGTATGCCTCAGGGTGACAAGTACACACTGGACGTACTACAACGTCCATTGTGACGAAATGTATCTGTATAGCCAGAGGTTACCACTTAACATCAAGCCTCGTGCTACTTATATCACAATCCCATGAAAAAATTAAATGAGGTTAGGTAGAGCTGTGTTCTAAACTTGGCAGTTAACTCGCAAATAAGTCTGCTAACTTTGTTGGTTTATTAGATCGTTGAAATTTTAAGAGAACGCTCCAGTTTGCAAGTGTTATTTTATTTTGTTGGATTATGAATTTAAAAAAACTAATTTAACACGAAAATTTAAAATTAACATTTGAATAAAGATTTATATATTTTTTAAGTTGCTAGCAAACTTACGTTAAATGTTAAATCTATCACCCAAATCTAAAGTTTATTATGGGAAAAGGCTCTTAAGTACAGTTGACGGAACACTATTGTAGGTGACTGGATACAGAGTTTGTGTTTGAAGTAGGTAACCAAGCAACATGAGCTGTCGATCGGAAAGCTGTGCAAGCACTGCCCTGTACTCGCCACCGAATGTCGTGTGTCGCTTAACTTTCTTTACTGATATATACTTTAGGGATATATTAGAGGCTCATCGGAAGTTCCTATCAACACAACATCTACAATATTACTTATACTCATTGTTTTTTTTTTTTTTATGCCTGTTAGGTTAGTCTTTGACCACCATCTCACCTAATGGTAAGTGATTATGTGGTCGAAGTTGTTGTTCAGGCATACCTAGAAGTACTGGCTCTCAAGGACAGCTGCCGGAACACACCGTTAGGTGCTTGGCGACAGATTTTCTACTTGAGGGTGGTAGCTAGCCAGGCGGGCATTCGCAAAATGCCCTACCACCATGCCATAACGACTGCCATCTTAAGACAACAACCGGGACCGACGGCTTAACGTGCCCTCCGAAGCACGGAAACGCTCAGTAGTAATGTCACTAGCGGTCACCCATCCAACTCATGACCGCGCGCGACTTTGCTTAACTTTGCTGATCGGTTAAGAACAGCTAAACTTCGCTACGAGCGCTTCAAAAAATTATATAATTTACTCTTATAATCAGAGGGACGTAGAGATTTTTAAAAAGATTTTATATTATGTGTCTTAGATCCATACGAAGGCTGATGTTTTAATATGTCTCCAGTAAAATAAAAGTTACCGTTTGAGAAAACTGATTACCTATAGAGACAAAGCTTTATAAGCTTATGTTTATGACAAACTACGTTAATATGAATGTTCACGGATAGTTTTCAGTTTCATCATCTTTAACCCTTATTCGACTTAAAGTGTTGGATCGGTACAGTACGTATTATTTCGATATCACTAGACCACGTGCAAATAATATAAAAGATTGGTTTCCGTTTTATAACCAGCCGATTACCTGACGTCAACTCTCATTGTGATTTACCGATACTCGTAATATGAATGGCTAATAAACGTGCAGAGGCAGGTCATGAGACTTGCCGTTTGTTAACATCACAGAATAACGAATAATTAAACTATAACATTATATAGTATATAGTACATCAAAATTGATTGTGAAATGCTGCTCATTTATTGCGTTAATCTTTCTAAGTAAATTGTTTACGACCACCATTTCCGTTCAATATTTCACCGCTATATGAAATATTTTTATGCTCCCTTTATATACATTCTCTTCAATGGATAAACCTTGAGCTATTTCGAGACGAAATATTTCTTTGGAATAAACGAAAGGATCAAAAGGAAATACGATATGGTACAATTACAATGTTTGTCGTTTTTGTTTTCCACGTTCGTATGATATCTTATTTTCCGGATTCATTCGAAGTATAATGTGAAATATTAACTCTTTCGTGGAATCGGAACGGTGAATAGGAGCATTGATGACATCGTAAAGGGGCCTGGGACTTGCAACCCAGGAGTAGGGTTAACCCTACTCCTGGGGTGCAAGTTCCTGGAAGAGTCCTCTGCTACGCTATGGACCCTGCACCCGCACGGTGAATCCATGGAATGCTAAGTAATCTCGTCTCCGTATTTCCCAGATAGTAGTAGCAGACATGTGTACTGTGTAATAAACTGCGTTTTTCATGTGAAACTGCGTGATATGTTGTAAAAACTCCCACATTAGTCAGGTGCTATCGCTTCATGTGCATTAGAAGCTACTTAGAAATCGCTAATTTTAGCTGATTTCCAAACAAGGAGGAGTCCCAATCAGACTATGTCTTTATGTTGTTCCCATTTACATTTCATCAACTTCGATCGGGTAGTTTTTAAGTTACAGTCAATTGAAAAATGTATTTTTCTTTGATTGTTACATCGTTAGAGTTAGTTTAAAATAAAAACATTTTTCATTAACATTTAGTATCTCTTCTAAAAGATAAAAACTAAAAATGATGCAGTACTTACTCATCAAGATACAAACCAGCCCGTAAAGATAGCGGGCTGTGAAACCGCACCTCCATAGTAGTGTAACAAAAATGGAACGTGTATAATTAAAGGTTAAAACTTTTCAGTGTAGAATGTCGGTTCCGCTGTTTTTTAAACATTTTATAAACACAATAATAAACTGAATGCAAAAGTACACATCTTATAGATTTCTGAAATTAAGATCATCGGGTGTGGCGAGATTGCTTGAAGTGTGTCGAAGCTTATAATTATCTACAGAACGATACTATGGCACTATTATCAGTAAGTTGAAAACAATTATAAATTAAATATCTCCCTTGTGACTTGGCGTGACTACTGTGTAGATAGTCATCACAAGATATTAACTCACGGTAAGATAAAACAGTACAACTATATACCATTTACCTTCTAACTACAAGTAATATCAATTTAAAAAAGTTATTTCAAGTTTCAGTAACAGTGCACATGTCTCATTCATTAGACCTCTAGAAATTAAAGTAGCGAGCACTTGCGGCTGTAGTTTCTCTATACAATAAAGGTCAACGGTCTAACATGTTTATAGCCGGGAGTGAAGTGTGCGGTGGCCGGTAACGGCGCGGCTCGCAGTAAACGGGCGACGGTGACGCGCGACCACTCGGTGTAACGTCGCGTCGCGTCGCGTCGCACGGCTACCTACCGCTGCCGCTGGGGCGGTAAACTAGCTATTACCTGAACTGTGTCTACAACGTGGGCTACCGATACACTCACAAAGAGAAGCAATCACACACTGTGACAACTAGCATTATAACTACATAACCACGTCACATAATGAATGACGTTCACTTTATTAACATCTGCTCATACGCCCTACAATCGTCATCAGATCTTTGATCATTAGGATAAAAGTAATAAATTAAGGGATCTGGCAACTTTCCTACTTAAGTCAGCAGAAATGTTTCTCTGATTTCCGTAAATATGATCTTACTTTATCTACTTACCTTTATTAGACAACGTCGTCTTAAACTTAGTTATAACCATTTTGTCTTATTGATATCACTTATTTAAGATATAAATTGCTGGTACATGCCGCGTCGGTAGATTTATTATAAACGTAGACCTTAGCTGCCTCCTGTAGTCGCCGAGATTGTGTTCGCAGCTACGCTGTGTGCTACGTGTATGCTTGTTTAGCGATTACTGCAAATTTGGGTATTACGAGCGATGTGTACATAACACTGCAGTACTATGGGCGGGTTAGAGGATGTCGGACATGGCCACCACTTGTTTTTCCACACAATAAAATAATGAATATTATCGGCGCTAACGATTGTAGCTTTATATACATTTATTCATATTCAAGACATACGTCACTTCCATGAGAACATGGCTGATAAATATAGGTTACAAATAAATCCATCGCCGTAATAACAAATATAACATATGAAAATATAAATTATAAGGTGCAGCACTAAGACAGATTAATTTTTTTTTGTCAAAGTTATAAGGAGAAGAAGGTGTAGGATATATCTATTAACGAACAATTTTTTTTTATCCAAATTAAAATGGATTTTTTATGGTTTGAGAATATTTTGATTATCTTTTTTCTCCTTAATTATTCAGTTGAAGTTGACAGGTATCTATAGCAAGTGCCCGTCTCGGTGGGTGCACCGACATTATAGGCTACGAATAAATAATGTATTATTCGTAGTATATAGCCCTATAATTATTGTAAAAAATATAATAATAGCGACATTATTGCGAAAAGAAGCACATTTTATAACGCTTACGTAATATAGCTTTTACGAGCAAGTGTATGGAAAATATTTTTCTTAGAACAACCAGCTATTCTATTTGTAAAAGCACCGGCGCAACGACCGACCGACGCGCGACGGCTGCGAGCAGTTCACGTTCCCGTTTCAAAATAGGTACAGTTAGTACAATGCCATTTTAGGATGGCTTGAACTCATTTATTCCTTAAGCTGTAGATCCGTAGCTACCTCTACAGACTGCTACAGTACAGTGCATCCTTGTGCAAGGGACACTCATTCACGGCGTAATCGAAAAATGCTGTAAGGAGTACTAACGTGCCACCCGGGTTAGACCATGTAACAAGTACCAATAACAAATTCAAGTATACATAATATAAATGTAATGTCAATTGGATAATGTGATCATTGAGTTTATATATTCTCGAATTACATGGTCAACTACAATAGTTACTCAACCTAGCTACGACATCAAAATAACATAAAAAGAATGCTTGCCTGGCTAGCTATCACCCTCAAGTAGAAAATCTGTCGCCAAGCACCTAGCAGTGTGTTCCGGCAGCAGTCCTTGAGAGCCAGTAAAAGTACAGGCACATGAGACCTAACAACTGTATATCTCAGGGTGACGGGTGCAGTGCAGTTCGTCACTTGTGATGAAATGCATCTGTTATAAGCAGTGGTTAACGTTTAACATCAGGTGGGCCTCGTGCTTGTTCCGCCACAATAACATAAAAAAAAACGTAGTAAAGTCAAAAGCTTAGCTTTATGAGAAATGCAAAGCAAAGAGTATGCCTATTTCAAATGAAATGTCCCTAAAGTTGTCACCTGCCTACTTACTCAGGGTAGAAGGGAGCATAAAAGAAAGAAGAGAAGAGTAAAATATATACCTAGTATAATGAGTAGAAAGGGTCGTGGATTTCAGACAGGTTTATCAATTTGGCAAGCTTCCTTGTTTAAGGACTTAGCTCCGGTCCGCTAGTATCCGAGTTGATGCTCAGCAGCAGGTCTGCCGTGCAGGGCTCGGCTCCACACCGCCGCGCCGGTAGAATGTCCCAGCTAGATGCTGTAGAGACGTTTGGCCGCGGTCGGTGCTGGAGGTCAGAGGACGGCCGGAGTTCAGCAGTAGTGTACGGCTAGTGTGTAGCCTTGTACTGGGAGTTCAGCCTCTACTTGAAGTTCAGCCTTGTACTTGAAGTTCAGCCTTGTACTTGAACCCTGGAAGGCACATGTGCTCCGGTTATGATGGGTCCTAGTATAGTGTTGAGCTGGTGGGTCCACTGCCCCTCTGCTACTGAGCATGTAGGGACTCGCAGAGGGCCTTTAGGGATGTGGCCCGCCAGCAAACAAGAGGTATGCCATAAGGGCCAAAGAAGTAGATGCTGCTGGTGAAGAATTCGCATCCGCTAAGGCTTCCGCTACCGAGCATAAAGGGACTAGCTAGGCCTTTCGCGGACGCGAACCACCAGCCGCTCAGAATGCCAGAAGGGCGTAAATAGGTGTGTTGCTGGTAAAGAGGCGCACAATCCACGAGGTCCGTTCACTACCGAGCAATAAGGGACTAGCCTAGGTACCTCGTGAATTGCGAGCTACCAGCAACACCCTTTAAAGTTTGCCAGAAGGGCGTAAAATAGAGAACACAGTAGAATGTTGAGAAGCAACAGAAAAACACATAAATTCAACAAGAGAGTTAGCAGGTAAGTCACACAATAAAATACAGCTATTACGATAAGAGTACATACCAAAGGTTTTTAGGTTAGTTTTTAATGGTGATGGTCAAGTACACTTTCACTTCAAAACTCAAACTTACCCAGATTTTGGGGCTTGTCAGTAGATTAGCATTTTAATTAAGTGAGTCTTTATTAGTAATAAATAGTAGTTGCACTGACGATGGCTGGGGTCAAAGTGATCATCATTCCTCGTTGAGGAAAGACATCAAGTTGGCCGGATGTCGGGGGCGAATTTCACTACCATATAAGGTAATGAAAAAAAGCCTCAAAACCGTTGGGTCGTAAAACCAATCACTGCACTTGGTTTTGAATTTTTATTTTGATAAACTTCCGTCTATTCGAAACTAACAACCAGCGTCATCGTATTTTTTCTGACAGACTGGATTGACATTTGTTTTAACTGTCAATATATAAGTCGAATTGCATGGAGAAAAGAAGAAGAAGATTATTATGAAAGACTTAACATTGTTGATTGTTATACGCGACCTCTATTGGTGAGTCGCTGAACTACCTCAGCGCGCAGCAAAGGTAGTTAGGTTTATAGATTTAAAGGTGCTTGCGTCTTCAGATGGAATTTAGATAGACGTTTGTGCGTTTGCCTACAGATGGCGCGCTGATTTAAATTAGTATTTAGTGAAATTTTTAATTATTAAGTTAACCGATATTTTTAGATCGGTTACAAAGTAATTTCACCAGAGAAGTTGGATGGACCCGTTTTCTAGTAGGGAACCCTAAAACTAGTGCGGTATTACACTAATATTATAATTGCCAAAGTGTGTAAGTGTACACACACATATGTGCGTTTTCCATTTGCCTAAAAAAAGAGATATAGGAATAATAATGAAACAGGGGCACATACATTCCTTAGGTCCTGCATCAGACCATATAATACTTTCGTTGAGTAGTCGGAATGCGATAAGGTCGATTATCATGAAGAGGAAGTCGCGGGAGGAATCTAGTATAAAGTAACAAGTTAACGAGATTTACATGCTGCATTTTGACACTTAAAGTCATGATATAAAGCTATTTTACAAGACAATGTACTAAATAGTGAGTTGAATAGATATTATATAATTAACCAGATATTTTGATAAAGTTTTTCTAGTAATAATGTTATTTATTGCATAGCGGTTCCTGAATCGTTCAAAGGCACAATAAAATATTTATGTTTAATTGAAAAGCCAAATTTATCGGCGAATAAATCATATAATTATCGCATCACATCTGATTGTATTAACATCGATATTCTGGACAATGGCCGCGCTCCGTCCAAAGCAAACAACATTCCGTTTTAACGCACGCGTGTCATTTTAATAGTCACTATTAACCCAGCTAATAGTGATTGTCCATTCTCGTTGGTCACTATGCTCGTTAATAATAATTACGGCCACAAACTTACTCCGCCTACTATAATGGACGTGAGTAACCGACAGAGAAACCATCAATCTAAAGTTGATTGATTCCTAAAGCAAGACATTGATTTGGAAGCAGTCATGGCTCAGTGGCATTGGCTATGGACTGACGTGCAGCAGGTCCATGGTTCGAATCTCACCGCGGGCTTGAGCTACACCTAATGGTGGAAGGGCTTTTTGCGAACGCCCGCCTGGCCTGCGACCACCCTCAAGTAGAAAATCTGTCGCCAAGTACCTAACAGTGTGTTCCCGCAGCAGTCCTTGAGAGCCAGTAAAATTACGGGCACATGAGACCTAAAAACTGTACGTCTCAGTGTGACGGGCACAGTGCTTGAGCTACACCTAATGGTGGAAGGGCTTTTTGCGAACGCCCGCCTGGCCTGCGACCACCCTCAAGTAGAAAATCTGTCGCCAAGTACCTAACAGTGTGTTCCCGCAGCAGTCCTTGAGAGCCAGTAAAATTACGGGCACATGAGACCTAAAAACTGTACGTCTCAGTGTGACGGGCACAGTGCATTCGTCGTTGACGAAATGCGTCTGTCATAGGCAGAGGTTAGTCCACTTAACATCAGGTGGGCCTCGGGCTTGCTCCGTCACAATAACATAACATAAAAAAAGGTCATGAAGAGCAACGTCAGCATGACTGACCGAGCGTTTCTCATTCCGTTAACTTTACATTAGGCTCAGCGACTGTATGAGAACTAGCCTCCTTACGAACAGTGTCACCTTTACGTCTATAACGCGTCGTCCTACGTGAGCGAACCTGTCGTGAATATTCTGAGGCGCGAACACGCTGAAGCAGTTTGCTTTGAATCCCTTACGTTAGAAGTAACTTTATAATTATGTTGCAAATTATCACGGATCTGATATAAATGATCACTCGGTGGATGAGAGTTTATAATACAATGTCTTCAGATGATCACAATCACGCTATAGTTCCGTTTTATATAACTGTTAAGGAAAATCCGAATTATACATACGTCAACTAGACCAACGAGTTGTAATACTGCATGCGATTAAATATTACATAGGAACATACAGAACACACCAATAAGGAAACAGGGCGAGAACACGTCGCCACGACGTTCGGAGCTCGTCTCGCGTGAATCTAATACAACGTATGTACTATCTATGGCAGGATATAACCCACACGCGCCGCACGTTCTAACTTAATAACCGACGAGTACCACACAATCTATATATGCCTTCCTATAAGGAACGCTGCGGTTCTCAAACTACTCCATGATATAGTTTGGAGGAAACGATCTACTTGGATTAGTGGACTAGACACAAAAAACTAGAGTATTTGTAGGTTCGAATAACTTAATTTTTTAAAATTATGAAAGTCAGTTCTACAAACTTCTTTATTTTATGAGAAAACACTCTCGTTTTTCTCAAAATAGCCCGTTGAAGAACTTCTTTTGTTTATAATAAATTTTTAATGAAGTACCTATACCTACTATATATAAATGATGTATATTATACTGTACTGTATTCCTAACACTTTTGTTAAAAGTGCTTGTGAAAAAAGAAATGTATTTGTTTGTGGCATATCTTTTACTACCTTTCGGTTAATTATAAATATTGTTAACATTTATTTGGAATTATGAATTAAAATATAAAGAAGGATGTTGTGCGTTAAGGTGCAGAGGCACTCATTCGACGCATCTTTCCTTAGTCGCCACAACCAACAGATGGTTTTGAAACAGTTATAAGAGATGCATCCATTTTGCATGGTTTCAGAGCATTTCTGACTAAACACCTTACTACTCTCAAGTAGAAATCTGTCGCCAAGCAACTATCGATAAGTTCCAGCAGTTCAAACTGAATGGGAACTGGCTCTTAAAGAGCCAGTTCCCATTCAGTTTACGCTTGTTTACCTTCAATCGCATTATCGCATACCATCAGGTGCGATTGTCATCAAAGTCCAGCTTATATACAGTAGTATAACAAAATACAACTTGTCCTACACAAGTATATTTTATTTTGATACTTATAAACAAATTGAATAAATTTGATACGTTTTATCATATTGGTTGCCCGTAGCTACGGAATGAAATTGCTATTACTCTCGCGTATCAATAAACAAAGTGATATCAAATACATTGTTCGCGACAAACGTTCAATTTGTGTGTATCTGCCGCCTACGGTTATTGTTTACGGTACGATAACGGCGCGTAATTTGATACCACTACGAGAATGCTACGAGCTGCTAGGGATTGTTGTGCTACGATTGCTACGACCTGTGTGCTACGTAGAACACTTAAGGTTTTTTAAATGCATCACAAAGTTGAGATCGATTTTAAGGTGCAGTTTTGACGATCTTATTCAGTTTGTTACTATACTTTTTAACACAATAACTGTGTTTATTTTGTTTCTCATTAACAGAACTCAATTTCGTGGTTATTTTTAAAAGTTGTTTGAAATGATTTATTATCGGGCCTTTATTGAATATTATCTAAAATTCTTGACAGGGATAAACTGAAAAGTAACGTTACAGCTGAAAACTGATACTGAAATGCAATTATTCAAGAAGGAACGCAAATAAAACGCACTATAAGCAACGGGCTAGTTACTGATAGTTCCGCCACCCCCGCCCGCCTTACCACCCCTCACTTTATATATTCCCTTCCCTTTCCCTTTCCTTCACTAATTACCCCAGATCTGTCCTCAGACATGCCTTTGAGTTACTCACTTCCTCACGGTACAAGTAACATAGCCAGACTGTTGACATTCTTAAGGTAAGTATTTTTCCACGTTTGTGTAATATACATTCGTCACTTCATATTCGATATAGTTATTATTAACTGACCACCAAAAAAGGAAGACGTCATCAATCATCTGTATTTTTGGGCACGTTTGTTACGTGATTACTCCGCTTATTATGAACTGATGAATATACCTCTAAGGTGTCCGATTTAAATTGTATCAAAATAAGTTGAGAGTTATATTTACAAATTACAAGGGCACAACATTTTTGTCCTGGATGGGAATCAAACTTGCGTCCCTAGATTTCAAGGCCGGGTGCCTAAATGTCGCGGCTTTTACGTTATAGTCTACTGAGAAATATATTTGCGTACCTGGATGATTTGATGGTTATTGCACTCTTGTCGGTGTACAGTATTTTATGCGAGTGAATGATCTTGTAAGCAATCTGCAACACTAAAATGAGTTAAATGAATATTCTGAAAGAACATTACCGACTTCCAACACTAAAAAGCATGACATAACTTGTAAAGATGTATTCTAAGATGTTTTAATTTCCTTTTATATTGTTATGTGTATAAATGTAGTGTGTAATTATAGTTTTTTTTTGGCAAGCGGATTGGCGCGACCATTCGGAACGGTCATGCTCACGAAAATGTGTTGGCGACGTCGTGTGTCGTGTCACCCTCTTCCCTCACAATGGTTGAGGAGGACGATGGCTGGCACGTGAGTTAATTGGTAAACGAGTGCTGCTTGAGGACCCTGGTCTGTTCGGAATGCCTGTGCAAACCTGTTTGTATCTGTTTTGTAACAGTATATAAGTAAGTATAATTAGCATCCCTTAAAACTGTGTTCCACCTTTGTATGTAAGAATGTTTTCCATAGTCATGTAATTAAAAATAAATATCTTACTTTACTTAAAAACGGCACGGACCCTGGAGTCTGTTGAAAATAGTATATTTTATGAGAAAAAAAAGCAGACGTAATGAGTACCCTAACGGGTACAGTCAGGCTACTGACTGTAGACCCTGAGGAAAATAGAATAATTCAAGAAAAAAAAAGCCCTTCTTTAAGATAGACCCTATTCGATGAGTATGAAAGATATAATTTTTTTTTTCTAAATTTGGCCAATTAAGTAAATCCGCCAGTTTAATTTCTATTTTTATGTACTTAGTGTCATTTGGATTATGATGATAAATCTAATGATATCTCACACATTAAAATTGGTTAAGCCTTTTAGAAGTTACGGTGGATTAAATAAACTGACTAACATACATACATACATACATGAACCCTGAAAAAATTACACTCCTTTTTTGGGCAGTCGTGTAAAAAAGGGACATTTGTGAAACAGCACCTATAATAATAGTAAACTTGAAAAATATTTTATGTGAATATGGACCCTAGTTCCGAAGATTGCGGACAATATTCTCAAATAAATAAAATCTATATACGAGTATAAAAACGATACAATTACATGAGAATAAAGTGGTTGTTTAGTATTTAAAACAAGTTTCAGTCCACCGATTCTTCCGTATGAAATGAAGTTATATCACAATCTATCGAGAACAAACGAATAAACTGTAAATAATAGTATTTGCAATGTCTTGCTCAGCCCAAATAATGTTTAACCAAATTTTATGAAATCAGTCCTATCGTTAAAGACATGAATGGTATAAACTCACGGAATGCTAGTTATGTACGTTACAGAATAGTAACGCAATTAAACAATTGCAATTACCAAATTCAACAAGAATATTTAGCAACAGGAAGTAAACAATAGATATCGTTAATAAGCTGCTCGCTACAATGAACGCGACACGATAATTCTCTAAGTTATTTGCCTTCCTAACCATACATTAATTACTCGACTAATGCCACAATATATTGTCTGTGGCAACAGTTTACATGTTATTTATCCGACGCATTGTGTGTCCCGGATCGGATCGAGCTCTCTTTGCTGTAACAACAATCACTGGTACTGGTATTACAAAAAAAATAAGTGCAGCTGATAAGTTTTGACCCCATGACCTGATGGTAATTAATGATATGGTTGTAGATGTTGTTAAATAATAATTAAAATATTTAATAATTAACTTAGAACTGGATCTCAAGGACAGTTGCCGGAACACACCGTTAGGTGCTTGCTGATAGATTTTCTACTCGAAAATGGTAGCTCACTAGGCGGGCATTCACAAAATGCTCTACCACTATGCTATAGCTATATAACTGCCATTCTAAGACAACAACTGGGACCGACGACTTAACGTGTCCTGAAGCACGGAAGTCAGTCAATTACACAAATTTTTATTGGGCCTGTTGTACATCGACGACCCATCCTCATCAGTTACCAACAAGTTAGTGGTGTATAATGATAGGTTAGAAATAATAAAATATTTTTTTATGATATTCAAGTAAAATATTGACTCGTATTATGTTGCGATGTACGTATCAGTTATGCCTCAGTTATAATGTAACGATTTCTTTCTCAATTACAACAACCTAAAGATATATCAGATTAATTTCACTGCCTGTGGGTAAATATTACTCGTTATTATACTTGTGACAAATTAACCCCGACACTAGTCATTAAACTTTAGTGTTGCACAGTTTGCTGCTTGTATAATGATTTAATACCAGAACATTACAAGAGAATACGTCTTAAACTGAGGACGGAACTATACGATAAATCGTTACAGATCTAAAGGTATTTCTTTCCAAAAGAACAAGGTGAAATAAGTTGGCAAGAATAAAATACTTGGATAAGAAAAAGACATTGATCTGCCATTAGTGATATTCCTGGGATTGGCATACGGCACGGCGTGAGGGCGGAGGGCCCGCAGCGGCCCGCAGCGGGTTGACTCGACGGGCCGCGCCTGAATGATAAATGAGAGATAAAAGGTTTTTCTGCGCTCGCAGCGGGCCGCTCATTGATCCGTCCGCCACCACCCCGGTCGCCTCGATCCCGTCGTATTACACTCCATTTCATCATTTGGCATCCAATAAAGCGGCGAGTTTATAGGCCCGGCTCGTCCCGACTCAGCCGAGATATCTTGGACCGCTTTCAACTCACTTCCGGTGCGATACAATGACTGTGCAACTGACTTGCATTTTCGATAACGTAACGAAGATATCGACGCATTCACATCAACATAATGGAATTATAATGTTCTGCTTGAAATGATAAACGAGCCACCAAACTAATAAATAATTATGGAGTCGTTCAGCGAACGATCTTACAATAGGTAGATATCACGCTCAATAGCAAATTAATTCCGCTCGTCGCGCACGGTTAGCGGTTTGAATTCAAATTACCTTACCTAGGTAGAGTGTACTATACAAACAGACCGCGCTACATGAAACTACTGAATTCGCTAAAACACTCCGACACTGTAAACAGAGCGGCACGTTACTATCCGAAGACAAACACGACAAGAATTAATTTGCGCCGCATCCCTCGGCCGGGAAGTTTCCGATGAAATTTTAAAGAAGAGAGAAAAGGGTCCGCGAAATTAGATAAAACGCTCTTCAATATTCAATGGTTATAAGTGGTATTAGATTCGGGATTGAAATATTAATTAGAGCTGACGGTGCGCCTCGGTGCGGCTCTTGGCGGTAACATTAAAGACCCTTTGAGAGTGGCCGCTTTGCGATGTTGTTTATAAACGAGTCTGTCGGTGACGAGAGCTAGTTGATTGAGCGGTTATACCCAGATTGTGTTGATGAAAACAACAACAAATTAGCTTGTGTTTTTCAAACCGTTTTGTTACAGACTTAAGAACAATATTCCAAGCTGTGTATTGTATATAGAAATCTGCTATTGAGATTGTTAAGCGCCATTGTACACGGATATTGATTAATAGGAACTTGTGTAAGTTAATATTAAACCATAGCTCAGCCTCAAGAAGCTCAACTCTTCAATGCTACATACGACGTAAACTGTTGCATTATGTGGTAAGATTCCTGGTAATGAGAGTGGTTTTGGATAGACACCAATGCATCGACCATTAATTCAGCCGCGATATTACTAATTTTAACAGACTTCCAAAAAGGACAGGTTCTCAATTCGATTGTATGTTTTTTGTAGTTTATAACGCAATGACTCCGCGAGTCGTCATGGACTAATTTTGTTTTTTTTTTGGGTAGAGTATACCTTCTCGATTGTCCCATTTAAATTTCATCAAAATCGTTTGAGTTTAACTGTTAAAAGTGTTTGTATTCTTGAATGAGTTAATGATTATTGGTACACTCGTCGATAGTGAACAGAATTTTAGGCGTCGGAATGATCTTGCAGTATGCAGCAAAAAAATGAGTGAAAACATATTTAAAAAAACGGAACCGACTTCCAACAATGAAAATATGAAGTAACTTGTGGAAGTCGGACCATATTAAATTGTGGTCAGTGTTTTGAATCAGCATGGCAAAGACATGAAACAACAAGACATTTTATACTTTTCAGTGTTAGAAGTCATTCCGTTTGTTTTAATACTCTACTGTAGATTGATGATCTAGGAAATTACGAACAAGTGAGCTACGACTACGAGATATAATAAATTTTATATCTACTACCTACTACTACGCGATACAGTTCTACGTAGATTGTTTGTGTATTTTGTACGGTATGTAATGGATAGGAGCAGTAGTATGGACATTAGAGGGGCCGTACCCACTAGTTTCGCCAAGGTTCAATTCTTTGAGTAGAAACGTACTATATAATCTCTCCCTTTTGATCTAAACGACACCTTTCAGAATTAACGAGTAAACTTATCGTGAACTACTGAACAATTTCGCTGATGAAAGCCAAGTGATCGCCCGTTGGGTCGGTACCTGAGCAGCCCGCATCGCTCCGCGTCCCGACGTCGGCGTCTATTCTTAGCAACCCCTCAGCAATCTGAACATGACACAAATTGACTTGGAACGTCCCAAGTTTTAATGTAGCGCGAGGGCAGTGACCTTGTGCTTGTCATTGCGCCTCAAAGCTGCTTTTATCTCCAAGTTAGTAATTGTGACGCTGTCACAGGCCTGTCGCGGGCCCGGGGCTTCAAGCGAACTTTAGGGATGGGATGTTGTATGTATCTTACGGATTATTACTAACTTTCTAAGCTACATTACCACACTTGAAACGTGTTATTATTGTCATACCGTTTTTAAAAGCTTGTATTTAATTTGTTTCGTTGTTATGGACTTTTAGGTTTAAATTTTATAAATGGTTTATGGCCGTTTATCCCAATTGATACTACCTACTGGCAGTGCATTGCAAGGTCATTTTTTTTTCCATTACACTACTCCGAAGCAAGTTTGCCATCAGTTTCCGGTTTAGCTAAAATTGTGCATAATGTGTACATGCCTGTCAACTTCCTTGTAAATTTGTAAGCTTCTCCACTTAGCAGGTGTATATACACATACGAAAATGTTTGTTTCTTTTTTGTAAAAAATAAAACTAGAAAATTGTTCGAAAAACAGTTGAATGATTTGTTAAAAATCCTCAAATATTTTGTAATACAGACAAATATTGTGGAAAAAAAAATATAATGACAGTTAATTACATATTATGTATAATAAAACAACTAATATTGGTTACACAATTTATAGTAAATATAACAAACTAATATTTGTAGTTAAAATCGCTGCGATTTTTTTATAGGATAGGAGTGCAAACGAGCCTGCGGCTCACCTGGTGGTAAGTGATCACCGTCGCCCACGAACATCCGAAACACCAGAGGTCTTAAGGATGCGTTGCCAGCCTCTGAGGAGAGAATATGCTCTCTCTTTCAAGGCTCCGTATCGTATATGTTCGGAAATACTACACCTGGCAGCTGGTTCCATATTGTGGCAGTGCGAGGTAATAGCCGTTCTTTGTGACGTTTGACTGTAATGGTTATTGGAGAATTAATGTCACCATGTAAACGAATACTTTATTTCTTTACAATATATCATTATTTTACTGTGTCTTATCTAATGAAGGATCTTACAAGTTAGATAGGCAACTTATACGAGGTACTCAACTTCATCATCAGTTACTGCCATGGTGAGGATAGACTATCAGCTATAAAAAAGCAAATCTATTTATAAATTTCGTTGGCCAAGAATGCAGTTTTTATTTTTATCTTATCTCATCGTGCTGGGCAAAGCCTCTACCAAAACTTTCCAAGTATTTTTATCGTGTGGTGTCCCTTTTACAGATGCTTTTGACTTGTGATACCATCCTTTACAGGCGGACCTCAGTGGTATCTTTTATCACGCGCACTGTTGAGACCATCATACAACTGTCAGGGTTAGGTTAATGTGACCAGCACAGTCCATTTTAAATTAAAATGCCCGCCTAATGCTAAGTGTAAAGACTGTTTATTACAAATTGCTATCACCATCCTCGTTCTACACGAAACGACTGCGCTTGGCAACCTTTTTTTGCACTACGAGAAAAAAAGCGCGGCAATATGTTATGTTTGGTTAAATTTTGTTTTTTTAATAAATTTATATTATCAGTACGCTTTTAATTATTCTAAACAATTTTCCAAAATGTCATCTGATAGTGAAACTGACGATTTTATAATGATGACGCCAACAGAAATAAGAAATGCAGCTCAAGAAGTCATTAAGAACTTACTGCCTGAGAAGTCTCGAGGTAAGTACGAGAAAACGTATAATGATTTTATTTTCCTCGTAGGTGTAGTATAAAGCACTATGTATCACTCGAGAGAAAGTTCTATTTCTGTTCTCGAGTTGCTTTTAAGCCCTCCGCTACGCGTCGGGCTTAAACAAACTCTCGAACAGAAATAGATCGTTTTCTCCCCTCGATGTACAATGTACTATTATAAAACAATCTACTACTTCTCGAAATTGTAAACATTGATTAAATAGCCATCAGCTATTCAGGAGTTCTTTATACAATGCATGGAATATGACTTTTGAACAAGATTGCTATATCGTGCTCTCTCGGGAATCACGCCTTTTACTTTAACATTAAGGGCCTGTTTCAGAATGTACGAGTAAGTTCCGGTTATACTACCCAGAACATATTTATAAATAAAACACTATCTTTGCGTTTCACAGTCATCGATTTAGCCTATCCATCGGTTAAAGCTTGAAACGCGCTGCATGTTAACTGTCATTTTTATCATTCAGTTATTTTATGTTCTGGGTAGTATAACCGGAACTTACTCGAACATTCTGAAACAGGCCCTAAGACAAATATCCTTATGATATATAAGTGTTGTTTGTTGTGATTCGACAAAAATTTGGGGTTTCCTAATCCAACAACCCCAAACCTCACCAGGTCACCGCACTAAAAGAAGCGAAATAGTGAAAATGACGCAGATGCCACTACCATGCGTTAACGAGCAACAAAGTTTTACATAGCGCATTTAAAAAAAAATGGTTTTCCTCTCGGTAGATCCGGAAAGTCCGGTAAAGTCCGGTTACCGGATAGGTGTACGTCCCTCTTGCACAAGACAAAACGCCCTCCAGGCAGCGAGATGAATGGTAAGTTGCTCCGACGTTGAGATATAACGAGAATTGAGTGTAATCTCCTTGGAAGTGTTTGCTAAATGTTAATTACAGCGTTCTATGTAGCCTCTGTTTAACTTCACTTATTGTCTCGCGGCGGTGCGCCCTCTATCTACAGTTTGGGTAAATTCTACTGAAACTAAAGTACTTATACAGATAATACTGGAATCGTTATTCGAAGTCGTATGACAAAAATAATTTTTGATTCAAACCTTTTCTTGAACCTTAACGTTTATTTTTAATATTTGCAATAACACCTGCTATGCGGATTACATTACAAAATTACAAATATACGATAGATTTTGTTTTTGATCCCACACATGATTAAATTTTTTTCTATCGTATAATTGTAATTTTGCAACATAACGTTCATATTCTCATAAGTTAATATTTTTTTTTAAGTTTTGAACTGTTATAAATAATATTTTTTCATTAATGCTACTATAATAAGCTTACAATATTATTATAATAAAAGGAAAAATCCTGCTCGTGGTTAAAATTTTTCTGTCCGTAATTGTGTAATGTTGACTCGTTATTTTTGTTTCTTAAAGTTAGTACATAGTATATAGATTTGAATGTTCAAGAGAGAGTGATATAGTCGTTGTAATAATGCTCTGAACTATTTTTGTTATACGTACTAAAAGGGAAGCACGAATTGTCCCATATTTTTCGTGAAATTATAATATACCTACTTTTTACCATTTCACCCCACGTAAGTGTCAAATAAAGTATAATGAAGAACAAAGAAGTATATTGCACTAACACACCACGATTATTTCAGTCAATATTGTGGAAGGTTTGTATTCATTAATGCACTCGTATATCAGATAAAAATATTTATTGAATGGGTTCTTTATAGAGTACTTAAAAGCTTTCAATTTGACTCTTACTACAGCTATCACTCACCTCTGTAACGGCTGGCCGTATTTTATTTAGGTAGACGGATTATTTAGGCCCTGGATTAAAGAAAAGTAAATCATGAAATCATAAAGTGGACCTAGATTTAAGACTGTTGGATTTGAGTTCTTGGTACAACTATCCCAATAGAGCCAGACGTCGAATATTATGTTCACATTAATATATGTAATACAAAATCACCAGCATGAAATTAATTCTGGATACATTATGTGTACAGAGTTTTTTTTTATAAATAGGAAATTCTAATATACATTTGTTCCAAGTGCAAACTAAAAGCAATCCTAAGGATGCTGCACGAATGCAGCTTATGTAAATATTAGAGTGCGACTGCTCAGTTGTAACTGTATAGCGGTGGTGACATCTGTAGTGATGTTTATTTAATTAAATTATTTATAAAACGTTCGTGAACACCGTACACAGACTCGGGATCTAACAAATAAGAGCCTTGGATACACTAAAAGCATTTCATCTCCAGACGTGTTTAAGTTTCATGTAATGCAGAGCAAGTTGTTGCCGCGCACATTCCTTGATTCCTGATAGTGATGGAAAATTCCTAGAATAATCTAATAAATATCTGACAAGAATCGAACCCAGGATGACAACCTAACACGTTACGCTACTCTTCTAATAAGGCACACTCGATAATAATGCCAGACAAGTTTAGTGTCTGCACTAGTAAAAAAAATATGTATAAATATTACATTTCTCGCTGTAGACCTTTATTGAAGGGTTCCGTTACTTCAACCTGGTGTATCAGCGGTGCTCCATCAGTGCTATTATACTTTATTATGTGTCTTTATCAGTATCTAGAACACAATTCTGTGTTTGATGTCAGGCGCTGGTTGATGTGTATACCAAGAGATCCCAGGTGAGAGCCGATGGCGAAAGTACTGATAAAGAAAAAAATAGTTGAAAGTCTGGCTATAGGTGGAGTTAAACCGGAATAGTAGAATAATAAAAACTAACTGACCCTACATTAAATACTAAGAAGGATCAGAACGGAAAAAAACATAAATGTATGTATAAACTGCCACCATATGGTATCTCTACACGGGATCAGACTGAATGTGGGAGTAGCAGAGCTGGAGAATGAATAGGTACATTCAACTTAGTAGGTGGGTAACCTACACTAGACAGGGATGCCACAAACTGAGCTTACATTAATATGCAGCGCGCAGGTTGCAAAGGATAACAGAGGACTTGAATATTAATGCGACATGGTCATAAGAACGGACACTATATCATCTTAACCATTTACCATTATTTAGATTACCCTTTGTCTCTCCAATATATTATATTTGGTATAGTATTAATAAAGCAATATTTAACAGACTTATAATGACAACACAGAATTTAACTGAACTTACTCTTTCATAGTCCACGCGGGCCAAACGATTTATGCTCATTCTATAAAGTATTAAAATGAGTACAAGATAGGCCTGTTATTAAGCTATGCCACTACAAGTACACTACTGCTGACTGCTACTTAGTGGTCAGTACTTGCAGTGGCTATGCGATAGTGATCTATGCGGGACTGCATTGCGTTCGCCACTTTGTTTGACCTCTTAGCATTTGCAGTAGACAAGCATTTCTATTGGTATTTCTTTTGTTATACTACGATGCGCATGGGTTAATGTCATGTGTCAGTAGTTTCTCCGTCCTTTACAACAGTGCACAGCAAAATATCGTGACTTGGCGGATGTGCCATTAGTAATTAGATAAGGCTAACTTTATGTTTGATCTTGGTGACCAAGACCTCTAGTCTTTTTGGCAAGGCTTAGACATTTACGTGGCCATAGTTTGAAGGAAAAATTTACTTTCCGTTTCTCTTACCGATTTACATAGTTTTTACTACTTTTGTAGTAACAAAAAGTTTAATAATTTGAGAAGCATTCAAGTGCTTTTTGTATTTAGAAATAATGTATTTAATTGGAAGTAGAAAACATGTGGAAATCATAATCCCAACTAATCCGGGTACATTTAAACGGAATGTGTTTAAGGTATTTATTTAAAAATTATTGAATAACGATTTAAGAAAGTCGCCTGAAGCAATAATTAGTTAATTAAAGAAAAAAATATAATGATTTGGCAACTATTAAGCCAATAGGTATATATCTGCAGAAGTAGACAGAAATACCTAAACACTTATATTTCATGTTCACGACACATGTTTGGTCCCATTTAATAGGAGCGAGCTTATCAGTAGATGATCTTAAGAGTTGGCGAAGAGAAAAATACCAGAAGGCGAGCAGCAACGCCTTGTGAAGAATTCACATGTTACACCTCGATTCCCAAGACGCATGCTAAGCGTAGGGATTATGGCAAACCCTCCACAGTAAATGACACTTTGTTTAGCGGTGGACATCATGGTTTTAGTAGTAGTAGTAGTATATCTGTCGGGTACAGTTTCAGACTGGACTGCTTCAAACAACTTTATTGTTACATAACTCTCATATCTACCTGACAAGGTGATCGAACCTAGTAGAATAGAGATAAAATAATCAGTTATAAGTTAAAACAGCCGTAAAACTTACAGCGACAAAAACAGCCGATACATTTGGGACCCTAACGAAACACTGATTGCAAAAGTTAGCCCATTATAAAGTATAACATTTGCCCGTCGAATTGCAATAATAACGAGAATATTTTACTCCTTTATATTCTAACGATTTCACGTTTATATTTCAAAAAATTGGTCTGTTTCAACTAAGTTTCATTAATTGTCTTTATCCATATAGTTTGTATGTCTTTATATGTATATTGAAATATGTATCCTATTTTAAAGCAACAGTAACAAAAATACTCAAATCAAAAGTGCCTAGGGATCATGTATACTTTGAACTATAAAAAAACATTCAATTAATATTTACGAAATCTATTTAGCCAGACTGGTTTATAAATTTAATTCCTATGTTTAACTTAACAATGAAACCCCATATTATGTTCGAATAAAGAAAAAAATAACATTTTTGCAATTTGAAGAAATGTAACCTAAGTTAATGTTGTCAAAAATAGCATAAAAACTAAAAAAATAGGATTTTTGCTATGTTTATTGTAAATTATATTATTTAATAATCTGTGTTTCTACCATTTACACTAATCACACAAGCACAGCGATTTGGCATGCTTAAAATCAGTTTATCAAAATGACTTTAAGGAATGGGCGCCCACGTTTTTTGTAACAAGTCAAAAAGCTTTTGTAGGGTGTGCACGGCATTCATACTTGGCAGAGCTCTTCTTTGTAGTATATCCCATGCATGTTCAATGGGGTTGAGGTCTGGTGATTGAGCAGGGGCAGAACGTTGATGCGAGCATCGGCAAGAGTGTGAGTTTACGACTCTAGCAGTGTGTGGACGTGCATTATCGTCCATTAGACGAAAGGAATTACCCAAACGGTTTCGCAAAGGGATGATCACTTCTGAAACTATACTCTCCGCATAAAGCATTGAACATTGGTTGAGCATAGTTTTCCCCTGATTCAAATGAGATCTGTTCTTCCACCGATCCAAATGACGGCCCTAACCATTATTGTCCCCCTCCATTTGGGTGAACTTCTTTCCACAAAGCTCCTCGAAACTCCAGTACGTCTTGTATCAGGCCGCATACCGAAATATTTTTGAAGTGCTCGTAGCGAAGTTTGCTTAGCTGTTCTTAACCGGTCAGCAAAGTTAAGCAACGTCCGCCGCGGTCATGAGTTGGATGGGTGACCGCTAGTTACATGACTACTGAGCGCTTCCGTGCTTTGGAGGGCACGTTAAGCCGTCGGTCCCAGTTGTCGTCTTAGGATGGCAGTCGTTATGGTTGTTGGGCATTTTGCGAATGCCCGCCTGGCTAGCTACCACCCTCAAGTAGAAAATCTGTCACCAAGCACCTAACGGTGTGTTCCGGCAGCTGTCCTTGAGAGACAGTAATTCTAGGTTAGCCTGAACAACATCTTCGACCACATCATTACTTACCATCAGGTGAGATAGTGGTCAAAGACTAACCAATAAGGCATAAAAAAATGTCGCAATAAAATCCTCTATTGCGACAATACTCAAAAACGTACTTGATCCCTAGGCACTTTTGATGTATGTGGCTGGTCGACAATCAACGATATCATTATATTAAAGGCGTAGGAACTTGTCACAGTATTATTTAAGGTTTTTTTAATAATATGATAAGCTAGTTAAATTAAGGAGTTCCTTAAATCTGTGGAAATATTTAACTAATTGAGTGTCTGAGCACTGTTTACACAAGCTCTCATGTGGCACGCGGCAATCCAAGTTGCTTGAGGAGCTTCTGTCGACGTGGTATATATACAGCCTCTGCAAACATCACCGGAGTTTAACTACCAAGAAGTTTGCACGTAACGTGTGAGGAGTCGCTAAACTCACCGCAAACCTCGCAGGTAAGCAAAATGTTGTTTAATTATACCGAGGGCCGGTTTATATCAAACCTCGGTGAAAACTTTTACTCGGCAACTATGCTTCATAAAATATTTTTGAAGACCCAGTTTTTTTCTATTATCCAAATTAAATAAATAATATATAGCTGCAGTAGTCAAATTATGCAATAAGCATCGAAAATAATCAAACTTTATATCATTACATAATATTAAGTACGAGGGTACACAGATGTTGCAAATTATTAAAGCTTAGGTATAATTATTTTCCTGAATATTCACGATCAAGAAGTTTTCAAGTATGTTAAACTCTTCACAAAAGCCAAACAATTACCTCATATAAAAAGCTCGATAGAGAAACTCTACTCGGAAGGCTTATTTGAATATGAAAGGTATCGCCTTCCAATATTGTTCGAGTAGCTCTCGATCGAGGAGCAGGGCCATCGAGCGACGAGTAGGGCTCAGTAGAGGGCCTTGAAGGGCCTCCGAGGGCCTCGTAGGGCTTTCACTCGCCTCAGCGGCGCGGCCGGCACACAAGCACCATCGTTCTCGAGATCTGCATAATAATAGAAACGGCTGGAGCGCTAACTGCACCGACCAAGTTTCGGATATGCAAAACTAATATCCAGAGTAATAATCCTGATATTCCCGCTCCGAATCGGTAATTTGATCTTACGTTTCAGAGTGTCGCTTCGAGAGCTCTCCCCGAACTCTGCCGCACCGGAGTGCACTACGAGTTACTACAACCAAAGCTGGTAATGGGGTTTAGTTCCATAAATGTGTTTTGTAAATTGTGAAATTTTGGGAGTATAAACACAAGTTTAAAATATGTCGTCTCGTCTGAATTGTCCGAAGTGTTAGTTAATGGTGTGCGTATCAAAATTTTCCACCTTCGTTTGGGTCAAACGACCAGTGGAGTTTAGGGAGGGTGGTAATTTAGGGCATATTTATATTTACTAACCTAGATCTGGATCGAACCCGACAGCTTTTTCGATTTATTCCAAAACGACACTCTCGCCATTATATCTCTATTATATCATCAACATCGTGATGTCCGTCGTTGAAAATAGGCCTCCACAATTATACTAACTATAGTCTCCATTCTTGGCACACGTCTTTAGGATCGCAGTGTAAGATGACAGTTCTTCAGAAGGCGCTGCTGCCCACCTCCTGGTGTTTCTCTTCGTCCCCTCTTACAGCTCCCACAAGAACATATAGAGAGTGCAAACCCGATACCCCACGGCTGCATTAGTCAACTAAGTATAATGTTTCATATAATTATTCGTAGCTCCTCTACGAACCAACGACGCATGTAAGCGTATAACGTATAACATTATTTCTTTAGAGGTAGAAATATTCACTTGCGATACTGAATAACTCCTTGGACTAACCTCTGCCGCAGATGCAGATGCATTTCGTCAACGACGAATTACTTTGTGCCCGTCACACTGAGACGAACAGTTGTTAGGTCTCATGTGACTGAAATTTTACTGGCTCTCAAGGACTGCTGCCGAGACACACTGTTATGTGCTTCGCGATATATTTTCTACTTGAGGGTGGTCGCTTGCTAGGCGGGCATTCGCAAAATGCCCTTCCACCATGCGGTAAAGCTCAAGTACGCGGCGGGATTCAAATCATGGACCTGCTGCACGGCAGTGCGTAGCCAATGCCACTGAGCCACAGTACATCATCATTTATTTACTTAATTTTTTTTATTACTTAAGAATGGCAATGCCAATTTTAATTAGTACAGAGTGAACGACTAATAAAATTATGCATTGGTCAATCAACGTTATTAATATAATTAAACATTTCAAAGGTACATTGAGAAATAGTTGATGTCATATAATTTAGAATAAACTTACATGTCAAAAATAAAGTGACATAAAATTATTTCATGCTTATAGTTGCTTTTATTTTTTATAGTAGTTATAATAATATTATAATATAAGGTTAAACGCCGCTGGTTTGTACGGCGCGGCGTAGCGATTTTATCACGCTTAAGACCAAAAGTTTGTTGGCGTTTATAAAGCATATTGTTGTTGTTGAAGATTTTATTGAAATAAGTCTCTGGTAAAATGGGAGTTACAACAAAGCAAATCATTGATTTTAGTACCTGTTATGGGGTATATTAATGATATTCAAAGATTGATGCGATATTGTTTTATTTGCAGAGAGGGATTTGATTTTTACTATATCAGGTAATTAATGTGTTATGTATTATCTCTAAATGGTTCAGCACTAATGATCTTCACTTAAATTCAAGAAATACAGATACAATTGAAAGTTCACAAAAAAAGCGGTTGCACGTGAATAACTTATTGATTAAGATTTAAACTACGCAAATATACATTTATATTAGAGGATGTAACTACTAACCTAACCTAATTGAAGCACGTACTGATATTATAAGACTATTTGTTCCACAACGGGTGGCGGTGGACGGTGAACACGCGGGTTGGCCTCTTCAACGGGATGTGTAGAGGAGTGCTTACTTTCGCCTGTCGTTCCCTTGATCTCACCGGTTCCGCAAGTATTTTCTTTACTGTAGAATACCATCTGAAGCATAGAAATGATCGCCTCGTAAACGTCACCGCCTTATGATACTACGTAGCGGGATTATTACGTAATAATCCTCAGCACGTATACGTTCTTCCATGGATAAAGATGTATTATCTATTTGGCCACCTCCGGTTATCTGGACACGGAGGTTATTTACAGAATATAATTTCATCGAGTCTGATAGTCGCGTATTGCATATAATATAGGTCCGCGGTTGACGACGGCCGCGAGGCCGGGGCTGGGCCCGAGCCGACACGGTTTACACCCGTGTATAGACATGTATGAGTCCAATCAGCACTCAACCGTTTGTGATTTAAATCAGTATTTCGCATGACGGCCTCAATCTACATTTGAAATGGGGATCAAACAAATACTATGTGTTTAGTGGCCACTCTTTGTATTGGAAAAAAAAATATGTTTTTCTTTTATTAGAGCTCATCTTAACGTTTGTGTTCCCCATAAATATAAATATTACAATAAAATAAAATAAACTGATAATAAAATAACACAGAATAATTTTTAGGGTTGTTGTGAATCAAAAATCAAAAACATAATAGTCATGTATGTGCTCTGTTTTTCCCGAAGAGGTAAACATAAGTCTATAAACACTCAAGTTTTGCTGGGCATGTTTTGGTTCCACGTAATAGAAATGACCCTAATGTAATCTTCTGGGTACGGTTCTGGAATCCAGACTGTAATCATTTTTTCATGAAAAGAACTAGATAGTTAGAGCCAGAGATCTAATCCAAGATCTCGAGAGACATAGCGGCGCTTTCAAATATACTCCAGTGAGGCAGGTCCTAGCACTGTTTTGTGCCCAAAGCGCAGAAACCCAACTCACATCGAAGTGAAATATACCACTTTCAATGACTATGTTCGACATTCTCTAACTCAGTCGGCAATACTGCAGTGTCACTCTGCCGGCAGGAACAGCGCTTGTCTTGAACTTAAAATATCTGCAAGTTATTCAAAGCAATTGCATCTACCGTCTAATAAGTTATATATAACGCATCCCGATACGATGGTTGAAGAAGGAGACCAAAAATTAGAGTTATGAGTCATTATGTCATGTTGCTCAATTTGTTAGAGCATACCCCGGCTATAGGGGTGGATGAATTATAGTCATGCGCGGGTTCGAATCCCGCACATGACTATAATTTTTTCTCTCGTATATTTGTAATTTTGTAATGTATATATCGCTTTTTATTTGATTAAAAACTGTATAGCACACTCTAAAGTTTACATAAGTGTAATTTTTTTTATGCCTTATAGGTTAGCCTTTGACCACTATCTCATGTGATGGTAAGTGATGATGTGGTCGAAGATGTTGTTCAGGCTAACCTAGAAGTATTGGCTCTCAAGAACAGCTGCCGGAACACACCGTTAGAGCTTGGCGACAGATATTCTACTTCAGGGTGGTAGCTAGCCAGGCGGGAATTCGCAAAATGTCCCTACCACCATGTTATAACGACTGCCATCCTAATACAGCATACTGGGACCAACGTCTTAACGTGCTTTCCGAAGCACGGTAACGCTCAGTAGTAATGTCACTAGCGGTCACCTATTTAACTCATGACCGCGGGTGACGTTGCTTAACTTTGCTGATCGGTTGAAAACAGGTAAGTAAACTTCGCTACGTACTGTTATAACCAGAACCAATATGGTAAAAATGCAATTAATGCAAAACCCCCTCGCAACCACGTGTATATACCGAGGTTATATAAGGCTATATGCATTGTCGCCCAGCAAGTCAGTCGAATCAATTCAATTAGTTAATCAGTCAGTCCGTTAGTTAATTTTGTATCGATAATTTTTTTTTTTTATTAAATTCACCTAGCAATAATAAAATGTTTTTTAAAAAAGGACCCACGTAGCGCCATCCTTACAGTACGCTACAATTACCTAAAATAAATATAGATCTAAATATAACATCTGAAACCAAATTCATTGAATAAGTTTTATAAAAGCGATTAGTCGCTTTTATATAACTTTTATATATGCTTACAAAACAGGATATATTTTATCATCTTGTCTACTAAATGATAAAATATATCTTGATTTGTCAACATTTATAATTGTATAGAGATTTTATTCAAACTTTAAAAAAGTACAGAAGTATCGTGTACTCGCAGTGACTTGGTGTGCTCTAGAGACATTATATTTGCAGCTGCCATCGCGACCCCTGAACAAACGTGACCCAGCAATGTAACGGTCACATGCGGCGACTTCTGCAAGCAGCTCTACGTGTACACTAAGGCATGTACGTGTACAACACATTATTTAAGAACTGAAAGAACACGAAATGTGAATCTAGTTAGTAAGATGAATGACGTCTAATAGTTTTTACTGATATCTCTATAAAGTTACAGACAATATGGCAAAATTGTTTCTAATAGAGCATGGTAACCTTGGGCATTAATTCCGGAAATCAGAAAAGAATATTCTTGCTGACTTAATTAGATAAGTTGTTAGATGCCATATTTCAGAACGTCCACACATTGGAATAAAGTTTCGTCCATCGCTGGGGTAACACCCAGTAACTAAGTTAACTAAGTGGAGATCGATCTGTGTGTCTGGCTGTACTCGCCAGTAGTTCTAGTGGTAGGACGTGTCACAGTGCCTAATTGCATTCTCGAGTGTTAGTACCGCAGTAGCAGACTTGCCTGTAGCTACAGTTGAGGTAATAGATAAACACACATACAACTGTGTATCGTCATATATCCGTATATTTATTTAACTAGTAAAATCAGGCCAACTTATGCACAACGATGTATCACATTCCGTTTGTCCAGCCGACGAGCGGCGCCGTGAGGTAGCGCCCTCGAGAACAAAGCATGTAATTAACTAGCTCCGAGCACCGCACTGCGCTCGTCGACAACAATACGTTAGGTTAGATTTATTTATTAGCCTTATAACATTAGTAGCTATACTAGGCAAGTCAATTTAAAAAAAAACTTAATATTAACATAATAATAGAATGAAATTTGGTAATCAATACACTATTAAATTTAAGATGAACAAGTAATATATATTATCTTGTTAATCTTAATATGTAAAAACAACACATAAAATTACATATGCATATATAAATACAACATAAAATTTGTGGATTATACAAAATTAAGATGAAAATCAAAATTAAATAATAAGAATATAATATTGTATTTTAATAATAATAATAAAATAAAACATTACGTTATAATGTAATGTCAAACTTTAAAATTATAATAAAAAATAAATAATTAGAATAAAATTTTACGAATTATTATAATATATACCATAATAATTTTTGATAGAGAGGATGTCAACAACTAATAATAACTTAATTACTTGTATATGTAAATAATATAAATCAAGCTTAAAATAAAATTAATGGTATTTTGTTATTATTATTAATATCCGATATCCTACACATTACACAGTTAATAGATCATGTCACCATGTTATACGTACAGAAACATGTATACCTATATTGCCGTTATATACCTAGGTACCTATCTAATGATATTTTCGTTACGTAGAAAGTCGTTACGCTATCAAACAAGACATTTGGCAGGATTCGCTATCATGCTCAGAGACAACGCGTCACTGCTTAGATAATAGTTGGACGTATTTTCCACATTCAGTTCCCGAGTCCAAACAGTATTGTTGATATATTAATATCCACCTTAAATATTCCAAGCGCTCGCAGAGTAGCTTACTTAGTTGTTCTTAAGGGGTTATGAGTTGCCAAATTAGTATTTTCAACTCAATATACTGAAAATTGTATATAAATATTAACAAAATAAAAATTATTTGTATAAGAATCGTGCCTGATTGCAATTGAACTGAATTTATTAATTTTTGCTACATTACTATAAAAAAATATTTGTTAGTCTGTATGTCCCGCAATATCGTGATAACAACAGATGTTTTATAATCGATTCTTACATCAAAAGATAAGACAGTTAAAAATATAAAATCTCGCACAAGACTTAAATTATACCTCTCGTATATTTGTAATTTTGTAATATAAAATCTGTTATGATAACTTTTTTTTTACCCCGCAGATTTTTTTGTTTGTAAAGGTTTAAGTCATTCTCGCACGTGCTTTGGAGGGCATGGTAAGCCTGGTTGTTTTTTGGGATGGCAGTCAGTACAGTATTTTTTTACCATTTGCGAATGCCCCCATATATAACCTGCTACCCTCATCAAGGAGAAAATCTGTCGGCAAGCGACTAACAGTGCTAATTGCTAATATAATTATTCTGGCAGCTACCAGTGAACCTAAATAACATCTTCGACTTCATCATTACATCATCATCTGGTGAGATAGTGGTCAAATGCAAGCTTATCAACTATGAGAATTAATGTCTGCTTCCTATTGCCCCCTCGTCCTGGACAGCCAAGGAAACAGATAGAAATAACACTAAAGCTCATATGATGGCTGAAATTAAGAATTATATACGGTAATAAATAGATTCAGGCGTTACTTTGCGGAAATCCATATTCAATAATAACAAATATTTTTAAAATATTTTATGAAAACATCAAATTAATATTTTAATAAAACACTTAAAAAATACAAAAATATATCTAGTGACAATTCCGCCTAATTTTCCTGTTAAGCCGACGTGTCGTCACAAACGCCACGCAGCCAAACCGGAACAATTTTCGACGCGTTTCGCTTCTACACGAAGCATCCTCAGGAGGTCTTGACTCTACGAGCGCACGATCACGAAAGTGTTTGTGAAGGATTCATTAGCAGTAGGTACCTAAGTGGAATTAACAACAAGCGATCCACGAAACGTTTCATCTCTCTCGTTATGCGTACGAAAAAAATCCGGATATTATTTTGTAGAATATCATGCAATCGCGGTTTCTCTGAAAACCAAAACGACAAATATAAGTACATCTATTTCTTATTTCTTTCTGATGTCCTCTTTATATCAAAGAAATATTTTATAGATAAATAACTCAAGATTTATCAATTGAAGAGAGCCATTCAAAATCAAAAGAAAACGAAGAAAATATTCAAAAGAGCCTAAAAATAGCATTTATTAGAATGTATCACGGTAAGTAAAAGTGACTTCAAGCAAAGCTGGAGGCGGGTCGCGGCTCGGCTAGCTGGCAAAAGATCCTACTTCGTTTACTGCTACTTTATATTTATATAATAGAGAGGGCAGAAGAAACAGTATTGAATAATACCTCAACTCAAAAGTTAGTAATCGATAATATCTACTGCACTTTGTAACAGCTTCAAAGCTACATTAAATGTTGGCGGTTTCAGTATTTGTTAGTTTTATAGGAATAAAACCTACAAATACTGAAAATATCAAAATTCACCAATATTAGTATCTATAACAAAACATTTATAAATATTGTAGACGATTTCACGTAACTCTAGCATCGTAAATCCTTCCCATTTTCTCATGTAGATGCCATCGTACAACTTTCAGTGATATATATTGCATTATACGAGTATATATGCGGTGTGCTTTATGCGGTAGAACCGCATTTGGACAACGGTACAGATAACGCTCTCCGGCGAAATTAGCCGATTGGCACTTTCCAAAGGTCGATGTGGAATTATTACCGGTCTTAGCATGCCCCACAAAGCCGCCTATAGCATCGGTATGGGTTTAGTTATAGGGTCTCCGCTGTCTCATAAAGATCTGAAAATTAATTGAACGTTTCGAAGTAAAACATACACAGAATCCGAATATTCTGAGACAAAACAATGTCAAATGACTCATCATCCAAACGATACAATTGAGTAGGTAGATAAAAATATTATTGTTTGGAAATCCGTCAAAATTAACTTCAAACTGAAGGATATCTAACGAACGTAAAAATGTCTCGCATTGGCTTACGGTTTTCATCAGAACTAATTTCAATGCCGTAATATTTTGTTAGACTTCAACTACATAATATGAACATCGTGCTTCCTGGTCGGAACTCGTTGATTTTTTCATACTTGACTTACAAGTATAGAAGAACTATAGTTCTGGAAGTCATCTCGAATACAGTAAACAAGTATCTGATAGGCAAGAATGTTTCACCGCCGACCGCGTCGTCACTTTCCATCAGTGATATTGCGGTCAAATTATTGCTTATCTAATCAATTACATTAACAGCTATATTGACACATACAATCACTTTGTACAATTAGAATAAATTATTAATTATTCATACACAGATAAATCGAATTTGTTTTGAATGAAATTAAATACACATTCCATTTGTTACAAACGAGCCTCACCGAGGACTTCACCGGACTGAAGAAGAAACAACACAACGGAAACCTTTTTCCTCTTAAAGTACAGCTCACACAAACAGTTTATATTGTAATTTTACTTTTAGAAAAGTTTGCGTATTTTTATAGTATTGCGAGTGGTCTCGTGAAATGTAATAACGAACAAAACAGCATAATTCAGGAAAACATTAGATTAAGCAGAATGACGCGGCTTAGAAATTTCGTGGAACTTTACAAAGGCGACAACCGACAGAGTTCTCGTCCCGTCCTGGCGACGGCCCGCCCCGGCCCGGACCCGTTTATACGTGTTTATTATAAATAATTTAATTTGGGATGCAAGTACAAGCTGTGTTTGACGTACCACACGGTGGGGATGTAATCTTAATAATTAAATAACGTTATTTGAAAATCCCAGACTATTTTGCTATTGCGCGTGCCAGCTTAATGCAGCTTATAACAATATAAAACACAAAACTTTCGTCGCTACGTATTTTTCCTGCAAGTTTTTTTTTTATGATATTGTGACGGAACAAGCTCGAGGCCCACCTGATGTTAAGCGTACCTCTGCCTATAACAGATGCATTTCATCACATGTCATGAATTGCACTGCGCCCGTCACTTTGAGACATAATTTTAAGTCTTATGTGCCTGTAATTTCACTGGGTCTCGAGGACAACTACCGGAACACACCGTTAGGTGCTTGGCGGCAGATTTTCTACTTGAGGTTGGTCGCTAGCCAGGCAGGCACTTGCAAAATGTTCTTCCACCATGCGGTGAAGCTGAAGCCCGCGGCGGGATTCGAACCATAGACCTGCTGCGCGGCAGTCTATAGCCAATGCCACTGAGCCATCACAGCATGCATGTTTATAAATAAAAACTGGTAAATACTGCTTGAAACAAAGTAAAATTTAAATAGTTTACTTACATAATATGTAACGAACATAAACCTCGGTGGGCTTTAACGTGTGACAATCACTACATGACAGCTTACATACATTAGTCCTTTCTCTATGGCGCATCGAACGTTAAGTAATTGCTGCCGTCAGAAGCAATCACGTACTAATATTTAGTCGTCTTTTTAGGTAAGGTTTGGTTACCTTTGTAAAGAAACAAAAAACTTAACTCGTTTTCTATATTTACTCGTGCTGCGCTGTTGACAGACGCAGTTATCCATTTTTCGTAGCTTTCAGACGTTAAAGCAGAGCTATGTTTATTTTGCATTAACGATACAATATTTAAAAATGTATATTTAATGTTATGCTCGTTACTGATGTCCCCATCGTAAACTAAATTTGTCTTTGTTGAACGGAGAGTTTCCTGTTCAAAATTATAATGTTATGTGGAGTAAAACGTTTTTATATTTTATTTTCAAATAACATTCCAAACGTGATTCTTTCTCGGACTCCAATTGGATTTGGGCTCGGACAATCCACCTTTGGATTTGGCGAAATTGTTATATGCCTAGCTTACACTATACTACAATATTATTTGAACATCTAATTGAAGTAAATCAAACCTAATCATATTGATAGCTTTGAGTACAGACTATGTTTGACAGTTATAGGTCTATACATATTTAAAAAAAATATTTGTTATTATTAAATCTGGATTTCCGCAAAGTAACGCCTAAATCTATTCATTATCTCATTTGATCTGTTGGAGTCCCCATCCAATGAAAGTACCTGCCGCAGGTATTCAGTAAGACATGCTACGAAACGGAAAGTTAATTATTGATAGTAAAACGGCTCCAAACCGCCATTCTGTGAATTTTTATACGAAATAAAGGCATTTAACTGACACCTACATGATGTTCAATATTTGCTAAACGTCGGGACAAAAATAATGATAAATATACGCGATTTAAACCGTTTAAAGTTGTTTAATTACTATGTGTAATAATCGCGAAAACCTAAGACAACATTATGTACATAACTATGTATAGTATACACCTACATCTCAGTGTAGAACGTCACACACTAACATAACTTACTTAACTAGTAAATAATATATCAACAATAAGTGACCTGTTAAAGAAACTGATATATATGTGATTTTGTTATTATAATGAAATCTCCAAATTGTTATAGAATTGATTTATATGGCAATGGTTTTTTACCTGTTGTTATAATAATTTGGAATTAGAATTTGATATTATGAAAAATTAGAGTATCGGGGCAGTCAGGAAATAATTCACTGCGCTCGTAGTATAGTAAGTATTTTTTACTTGCTATACTCAAGTAACGTCCACTGCAGTTACTATACGGATTGGTGACCGCTAGTGGCATTACTAGTGAGCGTGCAATCAGTGACGGCGGAAGGAAGTTAAGCCGTCAGTGTCGGTTGTTGTCTGAGGATGGCACTTATAGGGTGATAAGGCATTTAGCGAATGCACGCTTGGCTAGACTTCTTCAAATAGAAAATGTATCGCCAAGGACCTAAAGATGTGTTTTTAGACAGCGGTCTTTAAAAATCAAAAAATCCAAGTTAGCCTAAAAAGGTCTTCAATCGTCACTTACCATCAGGTGAGATAGTGATAGTGAAGTGATAGTCAAATGCTAGAATATCAGCTCTGAAAAAATATTATTGTTTCCTAATTTGCAATCCTCCTATTTTTGTTGTTGAGTGAATTCTTCAAAAGCAAATTCTGTCCTATGTCGTTGAGTGAATTCTCTTAGTTAAAGTCTCTATGTGTGCCTTCCAGTTAAGTTTGCTATCAATAATCAATCAGGAATAACTTTGAATGTAATTCCAGTATCAATCTATGAGATACAAGTTATTTTTAACACAACAATCAATAAAAACACATATAGCGTTATCATAATAGTACCTCCCTTTGCGATTATCTCGTTTAGTTTAACATTTGTCTCGTATTTTCACTCATATTATTTCCGTAATAAAATTTTCAGTTAACAATTTTTATTAATTCCAGCGAGCAATAAATAACCGCCGCATGGCGTATCGTGGAGCTTCAATTATAATAATTTCCCAAAAATGTTCATAACTGATCGCGGCGGTACAAATGTAATTATATAAGTCTTCGCTATAATTAGCTTTCTAATGAATGTTTGTAAAGAATTCATTAGAAATAAGTGGAATTAACAAGAAGTGATTCCACGAAACGTTTCATCTCTCGTTATGCGAACGATGGACGATATCATACAAACGCGGTTTATATGAAAACCAAAACGAGAAATACAAGTACTAGTAAGTAATTCCGTATTTCCTTTTGATCCCTCCGTTTATATGAAAGAAATGTTTTATCGAAAAATAACTCAAGATTTATCTTTTGAACAGTTCCTAAAGAGGGCTTAAAACCTTTTAGCTTTATGAAAAGGAAAGTAAAAAATATTCTAAAGAGCATTTAGTTGAAAGAATCAGGCTAAGAAAAAGTGACTTCAAGTATGGCTGGCGGCGGGTCGCGGCTCAGCCAGCTGACGGTGGCTCCTACATCCTACGGGCCTCAATCTTCCATAATCTAATTTACACTGGAGTGTTCGTTAGTTCTCAGTATAGGTAGTTTGGCAGGCATCGGTAGGTTGTAACAAACTAATTTGCTTGTTGTCCCGTGGAGTGCCGGGCTAGAAATGCACCTCCCCATATCATCCCGTAAGTCCGACTAAGGGAAAAGAGGCGCCTAAGGGAAGAATACTGGAAAGTGGGCAGCAGCGCCTTCTAAATAACTCCTATCTAACACTGCGATTCCCAAGCTGCCTGTCAAGCTTGTATTGGGGATTATCTCAAATAATCTCTGTATAGATGTTAAGCGGACTAACCTCAACCAGATTCATTTATTCCATACAAATTGCACGGCGCCCGTCATACTGAGACATATACAGCTGTTAAGTCTCATATGCCTGTAATTTTACTGACTCTCAAAGACTGCTGCCGGAACAAATTGTTAGGTGCTTGGCGACAGATTTTCTACTTGAGGGTGGTAGCTAACCAGGCGAGCTTTCGCAAAATGCTCTTCCACCATGCGGTGTAGCTCAAGTTGCGCGCGGCGGTGGGGATCGAACCATAGACCTGAGGCATGGCAGGCCATAGCTATTACCGCTCGGCCATGACTGCTTTAAAAAGGATCGGACTCCCTTACGTTGACGGCATTCATTGCTATGCGGACGACAGTACAGGGGACACCCTTTACACGGGCCGTGCAAATATCCCTCGTTCCGAGGTGGAGGAAAGCCGCGAACGGCTGGTGTCTGAAATCGAGAGAACACTAACTTGTATCTCCGATTGGGGTCGACTAAACCTAGTCCATTTCAACCCCACTAAGACTCAAGCCTGCGCGTTCACCGCTAAGAAAACCCCATGGTCTGTGGCTCCACAATTCCAGAACACTCTCCTAAACTTCAGTCAAAGCATCGGGATCCTTGGCATCGACATTTCCAGCGACGTTTTGTTCCGGAGTCACTTGGAGGACAAGGTGAAGCTGGCTTCCAAAAAGCTTGGAGTGCTCAACAGAGCTAGGCAGTACTTCACATCGGGGCAAAGGCTGCAACTTTATAAGTCGCAGGTCCGGCCTCATATGGAGTACTGCTGTCATCTGTGGGCGGGAGCACCTGGATACCAGCTTGGGCCTTTAGACTCGGTTCAGCGACGTGCCATCAGAATTGTTGACGATCCCGAGCTCACAAGCGGTTTAGAACCCCTTAGTCTGAGGAGAGACTTTGCCTCCTTATGTGTGTTCTACCGTTTGTATAACGGAGAGTGTTCTAAGGAATTGTTTGACTTGATGCCCACGGCTACTTTCCACCATCGCAACTCTCGCCATCGACGGGGAGTCCAACCCCACACATTGAAACCAGAAGTGTTTCGTACTGTGCGGGCTCAAAGGAGCTTCCTTCCGCGGACGCTCAGATTGTGGAATGAGCTCCCCGCCGTGGTTTTCCCGATGGAGTACAGCATGGGGTTCTTCAAAAAGGGCGTGAAGAGATTTCTTCAGGGTCGGCAACGCGCGAGTGATACCCCTGGTGTTGCAAGCGTCCATAGGCTACGGTAACTGCTTACCATCAGGCGGGCCGTATGCTTGTTTGCCACCTTAGTGGTATAAAAAAAAAACGTTTTACCCCTAATAGCAAAACTTCAGTTATGTTATTTTACGAGCTAGAGACCCTTGGCATACGGACGGACAGACAGACACACAGAGTGCGGAGTCTGATTAATTTTTTTTTTTATTTATTTAACCATTTCGTTACATTACATAACATTGGTAATAAAGCTCTGTTTAGCCCTTTGGATATAAAACCTTAAAAACAAATGGTTACATGCTTTAATACTTAATTAATTACACCTGAGCAGCGTTCCTAAAGTGGAAAAACTGTCACGAAGCACTTAACCTTATGTTCTAGCAGGTGTCTTTCAGAGCCAGTTTCGATTTAGGTTAAGACTGGTAATAAACTGAAGTATTTACAACTAAGATACTAACGTTTTATTTTAAAAGTTTGCGTGTGAGACTATGTTACCACTTCTGAAACTGCGGCTATTAACGACATTTGATTTAGTAACTAACCAAATTTAAACAGTTTAAATTGCGTATATTTACATTTTTTTTTTGTTCCGACGTTGCAAACTCTTTGCAGTGATCGTGGTAACGGTGTGACTGACTTTCGATTTATTCGTATCAATTAATTAGGTGACGATTTATAACATAGGAAAAATTTTGTTTCGATCTAGTAACAAATTTTCGAGGGATCATTGAATACTAAAAAATGTGAGTGTACCCTCGTTAAGTTTAACTATTATTAGATTTTATGAAAACTCATTAAGTTTTGGGCTCAAGCTGATTTTATATCTCGATTTATGAAATTAAATCATGAAAGATATTTTAAAATTATTGATAACCTTATGTTTTTAACCCTAAATAGCTTCGAGTTAAGGTAAAATCGCCCAAACTTGGTCACAAACATCAGCCAAGAGTTGTTATGCATGCACCGGAACCCAATGAATGTCGCGTATGCGCTGAGGGAAATATACTCAGGTATCCTAGCCTACCCGTATCCAGTCCCTAGAGCAGCAAGGATATACGGATGTGAAAATCCCCAAAACTCTACGAAACACCCTGCTCCTGTTTAACACTCAAAAAGAAAAGGAGACCCTGACCAACGAGAGCTACGGAGCAGGCACCGGACACTGTCCACGAAGCACAGCGACTGACATACGAGTCAGTAATCGCAATAAAACCGCGGGTAGAATGTAGCTGCACGAGAGCGTCCCACACGCAGTCGGCGCAGTCTCACGGCACACCGGGACGCACACGCACGACGCTGACGACGCAAATGACGCCATTGGACGGTTCGTTTGGAGAGGGGTGGCCGCAAGGCGCAAACACATCCGCGATTACATGTATAACCTAAAGATGGCAATCAGAGATCGCAACAGCGTGGTGATCAAAGCCCTGCTGAAAATGGTCGTCGGAGAAGGTTATCTAGGGTTACATAATCTTACAGGTAAATAATGATCATGTCAATAATATAGAAAGCCATCACTACAAACACATACAGTACAGCCAAGCGCAAAGTAGTACGCAAGCGGTGAAATTGAGTGCAGATTCCAAACTTTTACTTTTTTTTTTTTTACGACTGCAAAGCTTACATACATCAACGTAGTATCCTCTGAATTGCAATATCATGTCTCTCGGCCGTTTATAACAACACATACTTTCTCGGTTATCAATGTCCATTTGTCGTCGGGCGCGGTCCGGACGCACAAAGGAGACAAAGCCTGCGAGTATCACAACTCACGTAATGCCGCTCCCGGCGCTCGGCGCATTCTGCTGCCGTCCACTAATCCACAAAGCGGACACAATGGCGGTCGAACGCGGCTGCGCTGGGAAATTGCATTTTATTGTGTCAACAGTTACCTACTGCCGACTACCTCCTGGCCACTCGCACTGCCGCGAGCCAGCTACTCGCTCGGCTCAAAGCGGGGCTCGCGGGGAGGGCATGACCTGGATACATAGTGTTAGCGTCAGCATGCGTAGCCACGCGGCGGGATCTTACATCTTACATTATTAAAAGAGACTGTTTCTTTAATGCAAAGATGTCTCATCTGGAGCTATAAATTGTTTACTTAAGTGGTGTTTAATGCCGCAAAAAGAATGTGCGCAATATTTCGTGTGAAAATGGTATTAGCGGCAGTAAGAAATAGCCTGGGAGTGTGAGGGGAGCGCAGAGGGTGAGCGGGGGAGGTGCTGGTGATGCATCGTGCCTATTTCATTTAAATATGTACTATTGTTACCGAAATCTTTTCTTAAATAATTGTCCTCCATTTTCGTTCCCGGATAGAGCCAATTTAGTTTCGAATTACTGACGGAATTTCTTATATCAGAACACAATATCTAAGAACTTGTACGTAAATTGTTTTATGTGTTAAATTAAACATGAATAAATAAAATAAGACGGAACAAACTTGTTGAAATCGGTACGAGTCAAACATTGTGAGTTCCCACTTTCATGATCTGACTTTCTAAATTCGTTTCCGTACAAGAAGATTAAAACGAAGCCTTTTATAAGTTATTATGACGGAACAAGCTCGAGACCCACCTGATGTTAAGCGGTAACCTCTGCCTATATCAGATGCATTTCATCACAAGTCACTAACTTCTCTGCGCCCGTCACCTTGAGACATAGTTGTAAAGTCTCATGACTTTTTTTGATTTTATGATAATCGTAGAAAACTGGTTTAATAATAATATTCTTGAGAGCAGGCGAATGTTCAGACAATCTGTGGTAATAACAAACGTAATGACAAAGCCGAGAGTTGAATAAATCGTATAATTGTTTTCAGTAAACTTGCTCGTTTAAAATTAAATACGTAAGCGTTGCATATATAGAAATATTTTATAAGACTTTCGCACGCGTGCTTTTTACTTTCCAGTTTAGTTAAAGCTGCCAGCAAATTGACACCGAGGAGAAACATTTTCCATACAAAACAATTCAAAGAGATTCCCACGAATCAGATAATAACCTCTTCACTGTTGGCGGCATCACATAATATTACTAAAGGCAATGGGTTTTTTATAAATCTTGCGCACACTAGTGTATATTGTTTTTTTTTTTATTCATATTTTATTTAGGGACTTTTAAACATTTCGTTTATGTCAGTCCCATCATAGCCTTATAAGTTATACAAACAAATTACAATATTACAATTAGTGACATATTAATACGTTAGTTTGATTTATGAATTAAGGCAAGGAGCCACTAATTCATAAATCATACCAGCCTCACGAGAAGTTGGCCTGGCCAATACGTCAAACACTGCACCGATATTGGCCTCACTCACATTAATGTCTATAAATATTTTACGCCTTTCAGTTTGGTTCCGGACACACTCCATCAATATGTGGTAAGCATCTTCAGGTTTATCACACACCTCACAATTAGGTGACAATACTTTACCCATCATAAATGCGAATTTCCTAAGTGGAATGTGTCCGGATCGCAGTCTGTGTGCAGTAACAATAAGTTTTCTACCTACATTACCAATGAACCACGGGGAGCGGTGAGGCTGACTTTGCATTATTCTGTACCATATTCCTTTACTTTTCGACCGCTCATCAAAATATTCTCGCCAAGTGTATATTGTTTAAAGTTATATGTCACACCTGCTTTGATAACTATCACAAATTCAGCTTGATCTATTAAAGCTCTGGCTTATGCGAATAAAGCAATAAATAAATATGGCCTGGACATTAAATACTTACTTAAGACTTACTTATATTCTCATTTCAACAGTAATTTTCTAATCGTGTGTAAAATATTACAAATACTCAAAAGGTCGATTTGGATAATAACAAACTTTTTTGGAACAGCAAAACAAAATTGTCACTAAACTGGTAACCGCGAGGATTGGAACTATTGCCAAAGTTTTTTTCTGGTATGGAAAAGTTATCTGCTGAAGTTAGCGAGAAGGAATGTTCAATCCGCGATGAACTGTCCAAGTGTCACCGCTTGGTCAATTTGTTTTATGTTGGTTTTCTGCGAGTAATGTGTCGTTATTTCAAGATTACATATAGGAAACCAGGACAGGGTTACATGTAGGTAACATATACACCTTTAACGAACCGTAATTTATATGTAAACTGTAGTATGTAGCCGGTTCAAAAAAAATGCTGAGAACAATACCTTCTCAAAGTCAATGAAGCCCGGCAACGAAGCGGACATTGTGCATCCAGTGAAACCGAACGTTCATAATTTATATATTGTATGTGTATAGTGGTAATAAATTATATAATCGAATTTAGTTAACTCTCAACGAAAACTCAATTCGTGAAAATTAATATATAAATCAAAATAATTTTACATATTGTCATTGTACGAGCAAATACGATCATAATACTTTTCTTTAAACTTTCGTGAACTAAGCTCATGTTTTTAAATTCTAGACGGGTCTTTTCACGCACGAATAAACATCAAAATAATTATATTATATTTTGACTAACCTCGACGTTTCGATCAAGTTGCATTGACCGTGGTCACGAGTAGACTACTCGTCTGAGTCTGAGTCTACTCGTGACCACGGTCAATGCAACTTGATCGAAACGTCGAGGTTAGTCAAAATATAATTATTTTGATGTTTATTCGTGCGTGAAAAGACCCGTTTAGAATTTAAAAACACGATCATAATATGCACTCACAGTTTCTTTTTACGTTCATTTTTAATTTTAGTCAAAATTTCAGGAAAGTCAGTACCTATTGTCATGTACCACTGTGCCAATCCTGTGCATCCCATGATGAGAGGCCATGACCCTTTGTAGACTATGATACACAAAGATGTATCATGACATGAAACATGACACCATTTTCTAATAACCCTGTTTTTTTTTATTTGAGAATAAATACAAGCGAAAAAAGGGAAATGGGGAGATGCCAAAACTGTGTTATTATTAAACCACTGCCAACTTCTCTCAAGAAACCGATATAAAAAAAACTGTTTTTTTCTGTAATTTAAGTGTAACAAATATACTCAGTGGCTTATTTTTTGGTAACTTGCATGTTATTTGAAAAATGTGATATTGTACGAAAGGCCCATTAGTCTGTTTTTATATCAAATGGTTAATCGAGCATAAGCTCATCAATTCCGCGGTTGATTTCTTCATATATGTACATCGCTGTAACCAGCCGCGCGGCGTTATTGACGACTCACGTGTTTCAGTTCACAAGCGATATATAGCTTTAACAATGCCATCAAGATGTTAATATTCATTTGAAAGTACAATTTGTTACCACTTCTCGACTGTTCTGGGCTACTTCGTGCGGTTATTTAACTTTCTTGTTGCATAAATCTACTCGAATATCGTCACGCATTCTTTTACACATACCTAGGAACTAGTGCAGATGCTAATCTAAAGCTTTTATGGGAAATCTATACTCTGTTTGTTACGTCATTATCAAAACAAAGTGATATGTGCAACAAGAAATATTATATTGAGCTGGAGTAGTTGAACTCATTTTTTGAAGCAGTGTTGGCCGAGCCGTGATAACTAAGGACTGCGGTGCCGCAGGTCCCTGGTTCGATCCCCACCGCCGGCTTAAGCTAAATCGCATGGTAGGAGGGCATTTCGCTATTGCCCGCCTGGCTAGCTACCACCCTCATGAAGAAAATCTGTCACCAAGCATATAAAAGCAAGAAATTACAGGCACATGAGACTTAGCAACTATGTCTCAAGTTGACGGGCGCAGCGCAATTCGTGACTTGTGAGGAAATGCATCTGTTATAGGCAAAGGTTAGTCCGCTTAACATCAGGTGGGCCTTGAGATTGTTCCGTTACAATAACATAAAACTCAATAAACTTTCAGCTAGACTGTAAACCGATGATTTAAACTTGATTTACTTTAACTAATTTTCCGCCTCAAAGCTTGTCGTTTACAGAATCCGGACTTTAGCTCCGGAGATTAGATTTGGAAAGCACAAAGTGAACTTATGGTAAGGTACATAAAGGTGAACGCTCAACTCTATGGCGGGAAACATAAAATGTTAATGAAGATTGCGAGATTCAGAGAATATTTTACACGGTATCAATATATACTTATTGAATATTTTAAATGTGTTACAGGTAAACGTATATTTTTAATGTTTTGTGATCATTAATAATAATAATGATCACAACAAATAATAAATATAGAACCCGGTGCATTAGTGTTCACTAACTTTCAATATAAAACTAGCAGCATTACCTTTAACATATAGATATAAATTGATTAAAACATTAATGATTTAATATCAAACCGATATACAAAACAATAAATTCAGAAGGAAAAAGTAAAGAAATAAACACCAACCATAATACAACTATTGCTATCATGCTATAAACGATCACGAGACGTAATAGCACCCGTTTTGTTTTGTTCACTTTTTGCACATGCACTATTTAGCCTACTCGACAATGTTTACGTCAGTTATAATATTAGTCAAGTTACATGAAATAATTGCTGGCGCTTTTTACCTACTGAGAAATTAATTATATTTACACAATGTTTTATGCCATAGATGTACCTATGAAATTTAGACAAAACTTCGTAAATCGACCAAACGTAGTAATTGAATAACTAGCAACTCTTCAAAGTTTTTTTTATTATTATTTTTCTACAGTTTAATATTTTACATAACATATGTAATATAAATATATGAATAATATTAATTATTAAGTCCGTTTCTATGTTTGCAATACAAATGTATAAATTAAGGAAACTTGTAATTTCTCTGCTAAGTGAATGTACCTATATTCTTAAGAGAAATAAAAGTCTTAAACCATACATTATGTTAAGTTTACAAATTCTATGAATGATCATGTAGAAACCAAACCTATCTACAAGCGCGATAAAACTGTTGAAATGTTGGATTTCCCGCCGCAGGGGTGAGTTTCCACTTTGTACTGATACATACCTCCCTAACTTTTAGAATTATATGAGAAAGTGTATGACAAAGAAAAGACACATGTTACCTTCTAACATTTTTTTATTGCTAATGTTACGGAACAAGCTTGAAGCCCGCCTGATGTCAAGCGGAAACCTCTGCCTATAACAAATGAATTTCGTCACAAGTCACGAATTGCACTGCGCCCGTCACCTTGAGACATAGTTTGTTAAATCTCATGTGCCTGTAATTTCACTGGCTCTCAAGGACAGCTGCCGAAACACACTGTTAGGCGCTTGGCGACAGATTTTCTACTTGAGGGTTGTAGCTAGCCAGGCGGGCAATCGCAAAAAGCCCTTCCACCATGCGATGAAGCTCAAGCCGGCGGTGGGGATCGAACCAGGGTGCTGCGGCGCGGCAGTCCATAGCTATTACCGCTCGGCCATCATTGCTTCATAAACTAAAGCACAAGTAATGCATCAGCGACTAAACCACTTTTGATTTTAGAAGAAACGACGAGGTCTAACTGATTGGCATAACATTGTAATTCCAATATACTAGTGTTAAATTACAATGTAAATGAAAGCAAAAGATTTATATCTATATACTACTACTTTACTGATTTATTCAGGTAATGTTCACGGTTCACGGGATAACTTTTTGAAGCGCTCGTAGCGAAGTTTACTTAGCTGTTCTCAACCGATCAGCAAAGTTAAGCAACGTCGCGCGCGGTCAGGAGTTGGATGGGTGACCGCTAGTGACATTACTACTGAGCGCTTCCGTGCTTCGGAGGGCACGTTAAGCCGTCGGTCCCGGTTGTCGTCTTAGGATGGCAGTCGTTATAGCATGGTGGTAGGGCATTTTGCGAATGCCCGCCTGGCTAGCTACCACCCTCAAGTGGAAAATCTGTCGCCAAGCACCTAACGGTGTGTTCCGGCAGCTGTCCTTGAGAGCCAGTACTTCTAGGTTAGCTTGAACAACATCTTCGACCACATCATCACTTACCATCAGGTGAGATAGTGGTCAAAGGCTAAGCTATCAGGAATAAAAAAAAAAAAAAAAAAACCCTCGCATTTTAAACGCTATATTGTGAGATATTTTTTTTATTCTTTCTGTTAAAACCTATCTAGTTTGGTATCCGAATGAAGGGCTTTAACAAACGATTTCATAATATGTATAACTTGTAGTTATGATTTCAATGAGATGCTAAAACGTTTAACGAAAATAAATAAGATGCAGTTGTGATTTTTTTCTTATTTAATTAATTTATACTTGTTTTAATATATTATCGAACTAAACGAATAAGGATAATAATGTAAGAGAACGTGTGGCACAACTCGTGCGAATGTATCACTTTTTAACCAGAGGTGCCAGGTAGACATGCACCCACCCATCACTACTTATGGGACTCGTAAGAGGCAACGAACCAAAAAATACCAACAAGTGGGCTGCAGAGCCGTCTCAACATCATAGGCATCTTATACAGCGACGCACAAGACGTGGGGATTATGGCAATACCCAACCAATGGAGGATGCTTTTGTCTTACGGAGTACATAATGACTGCTGATGAAAACCCAAATGAATCTTTGGTAAAAATAATAGCCGGATATTAATATTACATTTGCATTCAGTTTGCAAACACATACTAAAGTTCACAAAGTCTACCATAAAGTAAACGTAGCTAAAATTAAGATAATAAATAGGTTCAGGCGTTACTTTGCGGAAATCCATGTTTAATAAATAACAAATATTTTAAAAATATTTGTTATCAGTAGCTAAAATTCTAAAACCGGTAATACACACAAGCGCAAAATAAGTCAAACTTGAGGTAATTTTTTTTTTTAATTTTATTGTGATGGAACAAGCGCGAGGCCCACCTGATGTTAAGCGGTATCCTCTGCCGATAACATGCATTTCATCAAGTGACGAACTGCACTGCGCCCATCACCTTGAGACATACCTGTTAAGTCTCATTTTGCCTGTTATTTCACTAGCTCTCACACACCTAACAGTGTGTTCCGGCTCTGGCGCTAGGTGCTTAGTGACAGATTTTCTACTTGAGGGTGGTCGCTAGCCAGGAGGGCATTCGCCCGCCCTTCCACCATGCGGTGAAGCTCAAGCTCTGGGCGGGATTCGAACCATGGACCTACTGCGCGGCAGTCCATAGCCAATGCCACTGAGCCATCACTGCTTCAAATAATTATAGGAAAACCTTTTGTTACCGCCCGCGCCTGACTCCTGCAGGAAATATTGGTGCAGTGGAAGAAAACCCCGTCTGCACTGACCAGATTGCAACAGGGGGTGGTAACTCGACCGCGTTTCGCGGCGCTCAAAAATACTTAACCTAACCTAACAAATTATACTTGAAGCACTTACCAGTAGGTGGCCGGTGCCCTCAAGAAGGGGTGAGTTCGTCAAGAATATTTTAGTCGTCCTCGTATATCAGTCAGTTGGTCAAGTAAATATGAGAAACTCCCCTCGTCGACGTAGAACTGCCACTCACTTCTTACACAACACAATAGTTATACCATTTCAATAGCTTTAACAAAGTAGGTTATTATTGTTTACAAAAGGTCTCACACGACCAACAAGATGCTAATATCACAAAAAAAAATTAAGAAGAAGAGCAAACGATCGTACACTATCATGACAAGCCATTCCAACGCACAGGTCAAAGGCAAGTTGACAACTACCAAAGATGACAGCTAAGTGCGTTCCAATTCAGGTTAGCAATCGGTTCGCAACACTTTTTTAGTTAAACGTATTCGTTATAAAAAGCAAATGGAAATGCCGGGTACAGTATAGACGCATTTACAGTTGGCGGTTTTCTGTCATATAGAATAAATAGTTTATTTTACAATCATGTCTTTCACCCTGTATTTATATCTCAAGCACAATGACCACAATTTTAACAAACAAGTTATGTTTTTTTTGTCCTCGGATTAAAGCTCAAAAATTTAATTGACAGAGGGTATTATAATAAATACTTTTCAACGAATAAACAAACTTGGGAGCTCTCCATGATGAATGTCGTTACAAAGGTAATTGGATTAGGGGATGCCAATCTTTGACCGAAACAAACGAATGTGTTCCACAGATATTTATCGTGTAATATTCTTTTTAATCGACATCAAAAAAAGTAGTAGATAATTCGACTGTATTTTTTTTATGTTTGTTACCTCGGTACTTTCGACTGGATGAACCGGTTTTGATGATTTTTTTTTTATTTGAAAGCTGGTGCTTCCCGTGCAGTCCCATTGAAATTCTTTCAGTATCGGTTTTGCAGTTTTTGAGTTACACTCATTGGAGTGTAACTCAGAATCTGTAAATAGAAAAGCGTTTTCCCCTATTGATGATATAGTCATTGGCAGTGAATGACAATCGATCCGCTAAGTGGCAAGTGTAAAAAAAGTACCTCAAAATGGAACCGACTTCAACGCTCAAAAGTGATACCATGATAGTACAAAAGTACCCTGCTATTGTCTCGTTGAGTTGCAATGCTTATTCGTAGAGCCAAATAGGTGCCAGCATTTAGATCACGCGTCGCATCGACCAAGTGCAATTTCTGAGTGTATTTTCCAAAATTTATCAGAAAGAGATAAGTTTTAGAAAATACGATAAGCTCCCGGTCCCCACGGACCATGGAGGGATCAGGAGGGAGAGACCGATCACAAATTATCTCTTGACAAATTGTGTCACCAGTTTGCGGGGTGAGGGAGGGTGGAAAGCTGGCCTGGCCCCACCTTATATCTAAAACTATCTGACGGTGAATAGCAAATGCTCAATAATAGTTAATCCGGTCTTAACCGCAATGAATGAACCACTGCTTTTGTGCAAATAGTATAATCACTCCGCGTGAGATAGCGCACTTTTAAAATATTGATATAATCTAAAAATAACTAGTCTTTTATCGTGAGAAATATACAAAAAAATCTAATAAAAGAATCAATACTTAAAGTTGGTAGTTATATGTCGAAATTTGTTATTTAAACTGCTTTTAAAACTACTAACGGTGGTATAGTGAATCCCAAAGGCTAACAACATCTAGTAGTAGGTAGCGAAATGTTTAAGCTACTGTGCCATAAAGAAAAGCAATACAACGATACTTTTTTTTTCTGTTATTGTGACGTAACAAGCCCAGTCTATAACAGACGCATTTCGTCAACGACGACTTGCACTGTGCCCGACACACTGAGACGTCCAGTTGTTACTTTGCCACAGTCCACTCCTTACTTATGTATGGAACAGAGCTGTGGGGAGACGCGGCCGAGTCGGAGCGCCCGCTGATCCTACAGAAGCGCGCCGTCCGCGCAATTGTTGGGGTGAAATGGGATGTATCAGCAAGACCCTATTTCAAGGAACTCGGGATAATGACAGTACCGTCCATCCACATATACCAGGCGTGTCTCTTTGTTCGGAACAACCCCGAACACCACTAGGACTCTCCCACAGCTATGAGATGAGGTCAAGGGACCGACTGCGGACACCTGCTCACTCTCTCGCTAAATCGGTGAAGGCCGTGTATGTAGGCCATTGACCTATATATACTAGACGCGACATCGCAAACGAGGATAGTCGATCAGTGTAAGTATGCCGCCTGGTATACTCTCCCCCACACGCAGCTGGACACTCATAGAGATTACACGCGCTTTACGTTCGAAAATTGTCTATTATCAATGTGTATTTTGAATACACAATTTTCGAACGTAAAGCACGTGTAATCTCTACGAGTGCCCAGTAGCGAGTGGGTGAGAAGATGCCGGCCGGCTTCTTTGCACTGTACAACTATCTTCGTTTGAGATGTCGCGTCTAGTATATATAGGTAAATGATGTAGGCGGTCCGAACTTATACAACCACCTACCTGTAGATATAAGAAGTGCAGCTTTCGCAAAGATATATAAACGAAAACTAAAAATACTACTAATAAGTAAAGCTTATTATGACGTCAGAGAATTTTTAAAGATAACTTTACCGCTCGCGGTAATTTATAAATTTGTTTATGCTATTTGTATTTATGACATGTAAATCTATTTTACTAATAAAATATTTGTATTTGTATTTGTTAGGTCTCATTAGCCTGTAATTTTTCTGGCTCTCAAGGACTGCTGCCGGAACACACTGTTAGGTGCTTGGCGATAGATTTTCTACTTGAGGGTGGTTGCTAGCCAGGCGGGCATTCAAAAAATGCTCTTCCACCATGCGGTGAAGCTCAAGCCCGCGGCGGGATTCGAACCATGGACCTGCTGCACGGCAGTCCATAGCCAATGCCACTGAGCCATCACTGCTTCAAAATACCGTATAATCGTGACCATATAGTAGTGCAGGCAACTGCATATAATTAGGTATTAAAACACTCGTGTAATCTTATTTTGAAACTCGCCTGCGGCTCGTTTCAAAAAACTACACACGTGCCTTAATACCCTCTATTATATGACAGTTGCATAAACTACTATATTGTCACGATATTTTCAAACGTAGTTCACATGCAAGCTAGAGAGAAGAGAAGACTAAGCTGAACTATTCAAATTAAAAAAAAACTGTTTATGGCCAATATGACGAAATTCTACTATTGTTATGTTTGCAATAACACCTCCAAAAAATTAGAGAAGAGGAGATGAGCACGTACCTCGGCCTAGGTCCGAATCAATCAAACGGTTTCTTTTCTTGTTAAAGTTTCAATTTAGTCTGTTTCTAGAAGCTTCACAATGTAATTCAAACTGAAGTAAACCTTTCCTCCCTTTCTATCTGATTGTACAATTCTCCTCAAGGTTGCAACAACAGTAAGTTACGAGCACGCCCAACTAGCTCTACTTCGTTAATTTCACTTCCGCGAGCGCTGGCCAACATCCAAGACGTAAAATCTTGGGGCTTCTGCATTACCGCGTAAATAACTGTACGAGACTTTTCCTTTTACTGTTGGAGAGCGCAAATAATTCGGTCGTTGTGTGCCAGCAGTCGACACGGGCTTTATTGCGTACGGCAACCAACGCGCGCGCTACTTCAAGTATAGTGCCTCTACTCGTACTTTTCTCGTTTGGCGAACGTTCCTGTCGTTGATCATAAGCTGTACTCCGGAGATATGAATTTCCAAGACGAGACGATCTAATTTCCGCGATGTCCGCCGCAGACGTCGCCGGCGACGGATACGGCATTAAAAATATGTTTGCTATTTACTGTGTATTTATACATAATTTTAGTATTGGCAACGGATTAACTTTATACTGTCAAAGTCAAAGTCAAAGTCAAAATCATTTATTCAATTTAGGCGTCTACGACGCTCTTATGAAGGTCAATTACAAATTTTAGTATTGAAATATTCTACATTGTACTGCCACGTTCAGCAAATAAATTGTATAGAGCCACTGCGAGAAGAACGGGCAAGAAACTCGGGGCCATTCTTTTACGGAACACCAGGGGGTTATTAGTCGATATTGCATTTATTAGCCCTTACCCTGACATAGCCCATCTGTGACACGGGTATGGTCATTTTTACCATCCGAGAAAAAAAAATGTTGGTATATATATTTATACATTTATGATTATATCATAGATTTTATTTCATTAATTTACATTACCACACGAGCGTATTTTTTCGTTCCTAATGCAATAAATTAAATATTTATAAATCCATTCAACAATTTTTTGCCCGTATAAATAAGCATTCTATTTGCTACAAACGAACTGTCCCGAAGGCTTCACCATAGACTGAATGAGAAATAAAGCATTCGAAAACTTTTGAGAAAATGGAATACCATTTAGAGCACGGCGGCGCGGCGTGCCGATGCACAAACAATTTACTCGTATTCTGTTATTTTATATAAAAAGGTTCACGTATATTTTATAGCAGTGCGAGCAACGAGCGGCACTGTGTCTCACGAAACGTAATGACAAAGCGGGGTAGAGTACTTATTTTTCAGGAAAATGTCTGACTATGGGAAATGGCGCGCTGATACCTCACGGGCTTAGCTAAATATAAGCTGATTTCTTAAATTTATTTGCGTAGTTAATGCCTCTATATCGGTATTAACTTAAAAACCTAATTATGTGAAACTCTCTTAGTATTTATATACTCGAGTAGCAATAAGACCGTTCAAAATTGTATGAAGTGTTGAGAACCAAAACATAGATCGAGCACGAGGCCGTCCACACCATTCACAATTCAATTAAAGCTCGACGCAGTCACACTCGACATCGGACGAGCGCGTCCCGACCCCCGTCCCGTATGGTTCGGCGCCGCGCATGGATACGACATTTTTATCATAAACTTTCTGTAGCCGTGACTTCGTGTGAATCTGCTACTAAAAGAGTAAATGGACATCATATTTTATAATAAAAGGTGTGAATTATGTAAGGAGCGATATAAGGATGTTTCCTACGGGCTCCAGATAGGTATACTAAATAATAGTTTAGTTTATTGTTTGAGATACATAATTATTCCCCTACAAGCAATAACTTACATGCAGCTATAAGATTGATCAAAATGTAAATAAACATGTTTTGCTTTCATATACTATTAACCCTTAATTACTCGCGTGGGGTATTTTTTAAGCCAGTTTTTTTTCTAGTTTCTTAAAACGCGCGGAACTTTGTTATAAATATATATATTTACAATCACACAAAACACGCTGTATGTATGTTTGAGATAGTAGTTGTCCGCATAAAGCGATTTGCGTCCACCTTTATAATACGGACAGCGAAGGAATGGAACACTCTCCCAGCGTCTTTGTTCCCCGAAAGCTATAATCTGAATGTCTTCAAATATAGAGTAAAAAATATCTTCTAGGCAAGCATGCTCCACCGTCGACCGCGTCGTCACTTACCATCAGGAGAGACTTCGGTCAAATGCTTTGGAGATTTTGCCTCATAATTTACAACGGACCTATCGGCACCTACTTCAGTATTATTGTGACCCCAACTGCTGTAATACGATCGGTATTGTCAGAACAAATATAAAGGTTGGTGCGATAGTGATAAAGACCATTGTCTACGTAAATAAATAATTGTATAACACTTCATTTTATTTTATTAACCATTTGTCGAAATGCTGCCCAGACATAATCAGCGATGAGTTGGAAGATGATTTTTGTGATAGTACTTCTGAACAAAAGCAAAATGAAGTAAACAGAGCATGGAGAAGTGACGATGAGATGCCATTACAAAACCTGTACCATTACAAACGTGGTTAGTCATACTACCCGGGGAATGATAACGCGACAAAGTAGTACAAAGAACTTCTATCTATCGCTGTTCAAACTCGAAGTAATATAAAGTAAGTAATTAATAAATACAGTGACTGAGCCTACCGGACCAAGAGGACCAGCGAGAAACGTGGCTACAATGACTGAAACGTTTTTGAGTGTTTTTAACCTGATTCTAGGTACATATCAATGAATATATACTGTCTGTTGAACCCAACCACCAAAGATATCGTGATTGCAAATTTTCACTTACGAAGAATTACATACTTAGTCGTTCCACTTGAATCAAAAGATCTATGGGCCACTAGTGGTACAGTAATAGAGTTCTTTCAAAACACAATAACTTATAACAGATTCTTGTTTATTATCAGATGTATGCGATTTGATAGTCGTGCCAGACAAGAACGACTCACTCTTGACAAACTGGCCAAAGTCAGAGACTTCTGCAGTTTAATGAAAGATAATTATCAAAAAAGCTATAGCCTGTCCAACAGTGCCATAATTATTAAATATGGGTACAATAACCAAATAAATATGTCAAGTGGTCAAGCACTATTTCTGTATCATACAGATGAAGTGTGGATTAGGTATAGATGTGTGCAAAGAGGGCCTTGGTGGTCCGAGGTAACATGTTGGTTCGTAAATTTACCCGTTGTACTGAACAAGTTAAATCCCCCTTTTTTAAGGCGTATTGTAACGGTTTTTACACGGGTGGTCTCCCATAGGCTACCCGTATTAAATCAACTATACGAAAAAGTCGCTGGATGCTCTACGGGTTCTGTACAATAACGTCTTTAGGATGATGTTGAGATTACGCCATTTTTGTAGCGCCTCAGAAATGTTTGCTCTGACTCAGACTAATTGTCTTTCAAGCAATTATAATATAGAAAAAAATTATGGCACAAGGTATCTGTTTCTAAAAGTGGTCATCTGTTAATTAGTCGCGAAATCAAAAGATTATCATAAATAAAAGTCTAAATGTATTCGATAGTTTTTTCTAATTCTAAAACCAGGGCGTAAAGCAACCCACGCGAGTACTTACGTAAGTTCTTAGGCGCGAGTAAGGTTAAAAGTTATAAATATGAAAGCAAGTACAAGCAAAGATACAAAAAAAAAGTCATTCTTTGAACTAGTAATGGCATAGCGTAAGAAAGTATGGTGTAAATCATTATTTAATTCATAATTTGAATTCAGATTTATCCACCTTCCAGTTAACGATCTGTTGCTTAGTTACCTAGTGATAATTGGCAGTTGCACTTGAGAGCAAAATGCTTCGAATGCTTGTCACATCAGCTTTCAAAAATCGTGGTGATTGAAATGGGTAAGTTTCATTACTTCGAAATAAATTTTGCGTGTCTTCATTTTAATATCGTTCACTGGATTAACGGGTTATTGACTTTTGTCATATCTAACAATTTTTATAAATATATTTGAAATTCTAATTATTTAAACTCAAATTTAGAAATTATAGCTGTGTATAAGTATAAGTGATTTATAGATCTACTGACTACAAGCTTCATATTATAGAAAAATTATGTGATTAGTGTATACTGATCGAAATTTTTTTTAACTTTTTATATATTTATGATGTGGTATACATGATGGATATAATTTTAGCATAATTCTGTCGGAGTGGCTATTTGTGTCATAAAAGTTCACGGCAATGACAAAATACCGAAGCGAGCGTGCTGCGGCAACAGATAGCGATGCGCCAAAACAAGAGTTTTGATGTATTTCAGGGTGCAGTTACATTATAAATGGGAATGATATGAGATTCTTAGACGATTGTTTGACAAATTGCGACTGTTTGATACCCTATATAAATTAAAGAAAAATATGGGACGTAGTATTTGTAGATAGTTAAATATGCTACACGCGTGTGAAAAGTTACTTATTAAATTCGAACATTCAACCCGGCTCCCAAAGTCTGCAAAATAATGCTAAGAATTATTTAAAATAAAGTGCTTCGCAAAGTTGATTTTTCTGTTATTGCAAATGACGACAAATAATAACCCGGTAAGTTACAAAATAATGGCATGTCTTCCATGACGACGTGTAATTATTTACCTTCCGAAGAGAAAAGATAAAAGTCTATTCTCGTTCTCTATATTTCCTCGTGCTCTGCTTCGGACGGAAGCAATTTCTCAACGTTTGTGGCGCTTAGACGTCGAGGTACCTACAGCGAGGTTTGCTTTACAAAGAGCGAGCGCGCTTAAGGCGCTGCAATTTCCTCGCTAAAATTAAATTCCTATTATCATAACAACGTACGTGACTTAGGTATCCTTTAGGGGCAATTCTTCAGACGCCAGTGTCGCGATTAGTCCCTTTTTTAGTTTTTTTTGCGCGTATTATATTGTTGTGCTGTTTATTAGAGTATCAATAACGCTACAAACAAAAAAACGAATTCCATCACAGAAAAGTAAGACATAACTAGTTGTTTGTACCATGCTATTCAAAACACTGAACATACATATATATACTTATCATGGTTTAACTTCCATACTCTTCTGAGTTGGAAATATTTTTTATTATTATTCGTTTTAATCGAGCATACTGCTTGACTAGATCATTTAGGTTCACTAACCTAATATAAGTTGCTGGTTCTTTTTTTTGTAACTATATGTATGTCAAAGCATGCATAGTTTTATCATACTACCCGCAACGAGCCACGAATGATGCTTCGGATCGGCCGCGTCGCGCCGCGGCAAGCCAGTACCATTGAGAATCATCGGGCCGCGCCCCGTTCCATACACCACGACGGTGTCGCATTCTTAATTTCAAATAAGTGAAAATATTGCCGCATCACCGCACCGTGTCTTTCATCTTTATTAGAACTGTTTTACTAGGCTACGTGATATTAGTGACGTGCGTGGAAAGTGACCGCACCGAGGCCTCTGCAAAGGAGACTCCGACTACGGGAGATGGTGGAGAAAGCTATGGTAGGTTCACATACATTTTAGTAGCCCAATTATGAGCCCCTTAGCCTTTGAATACTATCGTACCTGATGGTAAGTGATGGTGTGGTCGAAGATGTTGTTCAGGCTAACCTAGAATTACTGGCTTTCAAGGACAGCTGGCGAAACACACCTTGAGGTGTTTGGCGACAGACTTTCTACTTGAGGGTGGAAGCTAGGCAGGCTTAGTGGTAGGGCATTCGCAAAATGCCCTACCACCATACTATAACGACTACAATACAATACAATAATTTAATTATAACACAAGTCAATCGCGTACATACATTATTTGTATTTATCAAATTATAAAATATGTATCATACTAACAGTTCTAATTATACATTGGCAACAAAAAAATATTAAATAAAATAACAATTAATTATTAATTGTCAATAAGTCATAATAAATTATTTATTAAAATGAATGTTGAAATATATGAATAAAATTATTGTATAATTTTATACTTATTTTTATACTAGCTTTTTCCCGCGGCTGCGCCCGAGTGGACTATCCCTCAGGAACCGTTACCTGTTTTTGGGATCTGTGTTAAACGTGTCATATATAAATAGGTTCCTTTTTAATCCTAAAATTTGCCCTGTTGATCGTTATCGTTTTACAGGTCGACCAAATAAACCATAAAGTTTTCCATTCTGGTACACTTCGAAAACATAGTTATATATGTACTTGCCCCGCGGCTACCAGTTCAAACATAGTGCCCCATGTCTAGTGTTGTAACATATCGATAGAGTACTCAGTCAATGGTGAAATTGTGTCCGTTACACTTAGCATCATCAGACTATATGGCAAACTCTTGCCAATTAGCCACTACATAGCTGACAATCTCTAAATTTCCGAGTCCTATGGAATAAATAGGACAGTAATTGAAAGTGGCAACACTATACTCGACTTGCCTGTCATACTCGACGCGCCACGGACGTCTCATCTCAGTTCCGATGCTCAGCGCGTAGCGTTCTCTCCCCGTGCTTTGTAAAACAAATATGTAAGAAAAAAATATTTTAAGTTAATTTTTGATTTATAAAACTATCTTAGATGTACAAAGACACAATATTATAAAAAAAATATATATATTCAAGTTTTATTAGTTAAGCTAGTTTATATTTTCTTTTATATTAAATATAATTTGTATTAATTTCAAGTGTCTGTCTATTCCGGTTCAAATGATACATCAATATTACAGATGGACGAACAGGCCGAGCGCCAGCGGTTAAGGTACAGGTGACTAACTTTCCACCCAATTTTCACTCCTTCTAATCAACCCTAGCAAAAATATTATTATGACATGTTGTGTTGACCATCTGCAGTGCGGTGTTTCCTGCGATGACAGTACAGGGTGGTAAGTTAGTGCCGTTAAGGCGGAAGGTCATAAAGCAGGTCTTATCTCTATTGAGGGCCGACCCGTTCGATTTAAACCATCGCTCGAGCTTTCGAACCACATTATTCAGTTTAACCTTCAGTTCGAGCATTGACGGTGCCGACGTCGGTTAAGAACCGCTAAGCAAACTTCGCTAAGAGCGCTGAAAAAAAAAAACAGTCTGAAATAACACACTGCAATCGGTACCGTGCTACGAATGATTATGTACTGTACTGTATGTACTGTATTAGCCGTATTGTCCGCTGCTGAACACAGTCTCCTTCATTAAGGAGGGGTTTGTTGTAATCCCGACGATTGGCAGCCGTATTGGGAAAAGCAGTTTGAGATCCTCAGACAGCGCTGCTGCCTACCTTCTGGTGTGTTACACTTAGTCGCCTCTTTCGACACCCATGAGTAGAGATGGGGGGTGACATTCTAGCCCGGCACCCCATGGGCATAAATATGTACTACTATGCTATACAAAACACCGACCTCACCATTATCACGGTTAAAATCTCACAAGTTATTTCGTACTCGCAGTGTTGGATGCAGGTTCGTTCCGTTTTTTATTTACCTCTGTTAGTGATGTATCACTCGCCCAATATAACGTTCATCGTCGACAAAATTCGCATGTACCTTTAAATCATCCAGGTATGCAAAAACATGTTTCAGTTAAATGACTATTTTGATGAAATAGAAACAAGTTGGAGGTAAACTATACCCAACCCAACTAAAACAGATTCAATTAAAAATTAGTTCATAATTCGCGGAGTTACCGGTGTCAAATAAAAACGTTGGTGTAAGAACCCTCTCCTTTTTAACAAGACTGCCCAAAAAAGGAGTGTTATGTTTCAGGGTTCAAAGTTCATGTATGTACATATGTTTTGTAGTTTCCTTATTCCACCATAACTTCTATACGACTTAGCCGGTATTATTGTATGAGACATCATTAGATTCGTATTGATAGCGCCAGTGACACTGAGTACGTAAACAGAATAAAAAAGTAATCTGGTGGATTTTAGAAGACATATTGTGAAAAAAAAAACTTCCTAAAAAAAATCTTTCTCCCAATGCCATCTTGTGAGATATCGCAATGAAGAGCTTTAAAAACAACTCAAAATAAATATACAGCGTTTAGTTTTTTTTATTATTTTTGTTTATGTATTGTTCTGATTATTCTTATATGATATGTTGTTCTAATTTTTAAAATAATTTTATGGATTGTAATCTTGATTGGATATTTTATGCTCTATTTGATTATTCTAAAGTAACGAATATGTTTTCATAACTGAAATATAAAATGATTTGAATTTGAAGGTATTGGGAGGAAAACAACTTCCGGATGAATAGCTAAAATTGCTCTGAAAAAATTTATTAAATGTGGAACAAGTGTCTGATTTTGTACTTAAAATAGTACTTTCAAAAGTCATTTGTAGCGGATAACTAGAACTATTTCGTCTTTTAGATTTCACGTAAGACCAGAACAACTTGTTTTTTTTTTGTGATACTGAATGCATACTATAGCATTTATCCTGCAATTTCTTTTCTTTACTTCTTAAATAAGCAAAATGAACATAATCAAGGGGATTAATGTACCGTAATGATGTCTTAGGTTTTCGCGATTATTACGCATAATAATTAAACAACTTTAAATGGTTTAAATCGCGTATATTCCAGTCACCCTGTGACCACGATCACTGCAGTGTTTGAAACGTTGCGTTGGGACAAAAATTATGATAAATATACGCGGTTTAAAGAAGTTTAATTAATACGATTAATGTACCGCTTCCAATTTTTATGCACTTTAAATTTTTCTTTAATAAACTTCATTATCGCTCTACTGTACGACATCGGACATGTCTACGTGCCAGAACAGCGGATTTTTGATACATGAACTTAAATCAATTTATCGATAATTGAATAAAATATAACAATTAAGTCCTCGATGTTAATATTGTTATCTGACAGGAATTACCAATTTACTTTTACTAAATATATATCTTTGCACAACTATTTTATCTTTTGCGGACAGCTTATGACAAATAATACAACTCTTAAATTACTTCTCTTTATTCATTTCTTGAAGTAATATAATCATTTGTACAAATTGGCTCCCTTCACTAAAGGGCGATTACATTTCCATGTTTGATTTTTGTTTTGCTACCTGACTATTATTTAGGGTTATCCACGAATATTTAGTGTATTATCATGGTGCTAGTGTTGTGCTTTGGTTTTGTGTATTTTGTTATTAGACACCGGCAATGCTTTTTTTTTCTTTCGCGTTTATGAAATTATGTTAGGGAGGAATATTCAAGTTCGATATGCATAACACTTCCCAAACTGAAGTAAATTACTTATTTAATCTGAAGTTTAAAATCCTATGGTTAATTAGTAGTATTAAGACCCTGCACTATACATTAAAGTTAACGCTAAGTTAGAAAGATACATAAGTTGCCCCTTTATTATCTTAACAAATATTCCACCTGGTGCAACAGTTAAACGACATGCAGAGGTTTAGGTAAGTTTACTCGCAGCTTTAGGATCCACAACAAAGTATAAGGACTTTAAAGAGAGTAGTATCTAACAAAGTGCACCTGATCTCTGCGCCGCGAGCGGTGAACGAAAACAACCTCGACAAGCCAGAGCTTAGCTAAGTTAAGGTACACTGTGTGTAAGATTAGTTTAATTCAGAAAGTTAGTGATCTTTCTAATTGAAACACTTTTACGAAATGGCCGAGTAGTTGAAATCGTTCAGATCATTAATTAAGAGTATAATAGAATTCGCATACCTAAGTAAGTGTTTAAAATGAAATTAAATTTGGGATGGCTAACATTCAAGGTAATTAGTTTAGTTTCTTTATTTTATAATCTTGTAATGATTTTTAGATAGGCACGTTAAAAGTCAGCGCAAGTCACCTACAATTATAGAGCAGTGATATCCAAGTGGCAATGACGATGGACTACCACGCAGGGATCTATGATTTAAAACCTGTATCAAACTTATTAGCTTCTCTTACCATACATTCGCCTGGCTAACTGCCACTGCCACATAGAAATTCTCTTGCATATGCACGTATCGCTGCATTTAGATTGCTGTCCTTGAGAGTAATTTCCCACTGTAGATGTTTAACTCAACTTCCTTAACCGATTACAAAATCACAAATATACGATAGGAAAAAAACCGAATTACAACTAAGGCATCAGCAACAAAAAATCACTTAATTTTAAGCTGCATGAGCATCATAAGTTAGCTATGAAAATACACACTGTATGTAGCGATTTGAACCCTACCTCGTGCCAATTTGTTCAAGATCGCTAGCACTCAATAAACGAGTATTATAACTGGCCAAGCATAATTTGCGCCTCACTCAGTTAGAATTAGACAATGCGGAAAAAGAAATTTTGATCACAACATTGAAACTGCAATTTAATTCGACGTTTTAAGTTTTCTTTGGTTATATATAGTATATGGTATATAATGTAACAAAATGACAGATTCCCAACTAGTTCAGTTTTGAGACCCCGAACAAAATTGGCAGCTTTGATGGCCCCCTATTTATTTAATAAAATAAACATTGTACTTACTCTACTCAAAGAGCTATAGAAAAAGACACTTCACATGCTAGGGAGCTAGAAATTTTAAGTTGGCTGTGGCTAATGATAAATGATTGATTTCAGTTATATTTATAAACAAATATTCATCTTTGGGTCAACTTTCTCCACAAAATTTTAGGCTTTGAATTCATTCCGTTAACGAAAGTCCGGAAGATGTGATAAAAAGTCACAATATAGTAGTGAGTTAACTTGCGTATTTGTTTCTCTGCTTTTATCGTTTGGACGCCACAAACGAGTTAAGTAATAAATTGTTATTGAAGTTTACTTTAAAAGACTACCATCCAACTTACGCTGAGTCCAGCTGAAGTATCCCCCGTTCTTGCATCTCTGGCACCCCTCCGTGCGCAAACTTAACTAGCCAGCACATAGATCTACGAGCTTAGTACAGTGCAGTGCCTTATTGCTTTTTTACAATCTGTTCCACACAAACAAAGAGACAAAAACGAAAATACTATTTCTGAGATTATCTCGTGTATAAGTGAGTCATCAACATAGAGTATCTACTTTTCATATGTACACCGAAACTGGTGTATTCTTTGCCACCATTTGATGTGCATGCCCATGCGCCATTTGATATCGAAAGATCGATAAAACCTATTCGTTTACGTTTGGACGACACTTACTACTTAACCGTTAACTAACAACTGTCTGATTTATTAGCTCGCTTCTGTACGTGTTGCGTAGATCAGGCTATACGAACAGACAGATAGACCGACAGTAGGTTCTTATTAATAAAAATCCGCTTTGCCCTTCGGGTACGCAACGCTAAAGAGCGCGCACCTTTATACAACTTTACTATTACAACCCATCAATCAGATCTCTACCTTCACCCGTTTTGTTCAAGTTCACGAACCCTCAATAATCAGATATTAAAAGCGTATTCTTTTTTTGCAACTAAAGTATCACAAACAATAAATTATATATTTAACACGAAGTCTGGCACAAAGAAATAATTTTCATTGTTAGAAAATAAGTAATTAGGTTTCGCATAAAAACGTCCGATCGAGCATGAGCTCATCAATACCATATTTAGTTTCTTCATTTGTAATATACAAGGTCATCCCTGTAATCGGCCGCGCTGCGTGATTGACGACTTCGCTAACCCTCTCCCCCCTACCTCGCCTTCACCACCCTTCCCCCTCCCCCCACCCTCCGAGCACATAGAGAGCACACACGTCCGTACTCGCTAACCCAGTTTCGGCATCTCCCCTTTGTGTGTCATGGTCTAGGAGAGGTCATGGCCTCTCATGGGATGCATAGGATTTGCAGAATCAAAGTCTCGTTCCACTTGTTATAAGTATATTTTTATACAGTTTTCTGGCAACTCGTTTTCTAAAAATTATAGCGTATTGAACTGAAAAGAGGTTATTTTCAGTACATACGCTTATATTTATTTATAAGTATTTAACGGGACTTAATCGCGATAAAAACATTTATAAATGTATTTACCTCGACGTACAATCCGCTCGTGACCACGACCAATGCAACTTGGTCGAAACGTATCACGATTAAGTACCGTTAAATACTTATAAATCTGTGTTCAAGCCGCGCAAGTCTTAAAGTTACTATACGCTTATATTTTCAAACTGAAGAATAACTTCTTAATATTATTACATTTATTACAAGCACTATCGCGCGCTAAGCGAAAATCATATTTACAAATTATTGGAGCACAAAATTGTATGCCCCGGGCGGGAATTGAACCCGCGTCCTCCGATTTCGCGCCGGATGCAAATAAATCACTCAGCCACCTGGGCACGCTATTTCTTGCTTTTTCAAACACTTACCTCTCGTAATGATGTCGCTACCCTTCTATATATCTAAATATTATTATAAGCACCATCGCTTGCTAATAAATAATGATATTTACGAACCCGCGTTCTCTGATTTCGTCCTCCGATGCCGAAACCTATACAACTGAAGAATAATATTTAACAACCAAACTTTTTGCATCTTAAATTCAAATTCAAATATTTTATTGGCCTTATAACTGAGAATATTACATTGGGCACGTCATGTTCACAATCAATTTTAAATTAAATCATTTAACTATAAATACAACCTAATTTATGAAAATTATCGAAAAATAAATTATCCTTCATCTAAGTTCAAATTAAATAAGTAATATATTTCAAAAACTAATTGATTAGTTAAAATCTATACAATATAAATACAGTTAATGTTTTAAATAAATTCATATTATAAAGTTATGAGGCACACAAAAAGATCATCTTTGAACGTACACAACAAATAAGAATAATACATGAAAGGCCGACATTTTTACCCTTTATTATTTATTATTGTACAATAATGAAGTTTGTGTTAGACGCAAAACCATAAATTCATTAACTGAGTAAAAGGGATTAATTTCAATAAACTGTTTTAATAACTTTTTGAAGTCGTTATTATTTAAGTAAGTAACATTATATGGAAGCTGATTATACAATGATTCTTCTTCTTCTCAGTCGTTACTCTCTTGACAGAGCGGTCGTGGTCGTCATGTAGTTGTAGTGGGGGCAGAAGTAATGCGCCTGACAATGTCACGCCATCGCCTTCTAATCGCGGTCATCCTGGTGCACTCTTGCAAGGGACCGCCTACCGCAGATTTAATTTGGTCAGTCCATCGCATGGGTGACCTCCCGCGCGGTCTAATGCCCTCTACCTTGCCCTGAACGACAAGACGCTCAATGGACTGGCTACCTCGCCTCAAAACATGCCCAAAGAGTCCGAGGATCCGCGATTGCACTATAGCTGTAAGACGCTGCTTAATGCCGAGTTCTTGAAGTATCGTTTGTGCGAAATTCGGTCCACGACACATCAAGCATTCTTGTCCAGCACCACATCTCAAGATTTTGAAGCGCTCGTAGCGAAGTTTACTTAGCTGTTCTTAGCCGATCAGCAAAGTTAAGCAACGTCGCCCGCGGTCATTAGTTGGATGGGTGAGCGCTTCTGTGCTTCGGAGGGCACGTTAAGCTGTCGGTCCCGGTTGTTGTTTTAGGATGTATGTATATGTACAACATCTTCGACCACATTATCACTTAACATTAGGTGAGATAGTGGTCAAAGGCTAACCTATCAGCATAAAAAAATAAAAAAACCTGTACAATGATATTTTGTTATAAATGCCTTGTTTCTTAACTTTTTCTAATTTAGTTTTATACTTGAATAGTTTTTCTTTATTGCATAAGTTATAATTATGAACAACTTTCAAATGCTCGCTCTTATCTGTTTTTTTTCCAGATATATATATAAATTAAGGCAAATTTAATCATAGTCTTTATTAGAGTTCCCTCTTATTCCGATTGCAACCCAATTTAGATGAAAATATAATATTTAAATATGATTGGCGCTATATACCGTTTCTATTCTGACATTATAATTGAATTGAGTTGTCGACACTTCTACCATACGTTATACATTTATATAAGTTAAGTAACCACGTATGTTAGACTATCTCCCGTCGCAGGGGCTCGCACCGCACCTTTGAAGTGACCGACTCGCGGCGGATACCGGCACCGCCACAGTCCGCCTGTGCTACCACGGACGAGACCCTTAGAAAATACCTATCTCGAAGTGATGACACATTAGTCACAGAAAAGGAAAGTGAAACAAATTGAGCAAGTGGGGACACTTTGACAGATCCGTAGCAAATGGCGTATTGCCTTCTCGTTAACTGCAACATAGAACTTTCCTATACTGGACAAAAACTTTGCCAATAACATTGACCTATATATACTAGACGCGACATCTCGAACGAAATTCGTCGACCAGTGCAGATATGCCGGCCGGCATATCTGCACTGGTCGACGTAGAGCGCGAGAACGTAGAACGTAGAGACGTAGAACGTAAAGCGCGTGTAATATCTACGAGTGTCCAGCTGCGTGTGGGGGAAAGTATGCCGGCCGGCATATCTGCACTGGTCGACTAATTTCGTTTGAGATGTCGCGTCTAGTATATATAGGTCAATGGCCAATAACTCTAATCCTATACAGTTTTACAGAAAATTTTGGTTATGTGTTCCAATAAAGTTTGTCATTAAACAAGGATGAAACAAACAAGGTCTTTTAAGAATTATAAAAACTGTGTATTATGTTGGAGTTTGTCCAAAAGATCGGGAATGCCTACTTCACTGAAAATAATCAGTATCGTCTTACGGAAAGATTGTATTTCACTCACCTAATAATTCGGGTGTCGTGAAATAATAGTTCTTAGCTAATTATAATAGTAATCTTAGCGTTTAAAATATACAATGCTATAAAAAGAAAACGTAGATTATAATATAGATTTAACTCTAGATCGGTTGCACTAAGTTCTGTAACTTCAACGGTCACATGGGGTCTTTAAAAGCGCTGATTCATATTTACTAGTTTTATATTTTTGTATAATGTGTTCAGATAGGCTTCATTTCGTCTAAAATAAATAAGTTTGTATTCGCACTAAAAACGTTAAGGAATTGCACATATACGAAAACAGCTTTAATGGTATATAATGCTTCTGTGTGTCATCTAATAAGATATCGCATTATACTGTGGGGAACCTCATCAGTAACAAACAAAATATTCTTGGTTCAAAAAAAGTGCATTAGTGCTATTTTTGCCATGAAATGGATAGAATCTCGCAGGCCTGTGTCTATATATATTATACTTGAAGTAGCCAAGTTTGTTAAATCACGTTATCAACTATTGGATAAGCCAAATAAAATAAAAAAACATAGATACAAATCTGAAACTAGAAATGCCAATGCCAACATTGAAATTAATTCGGAAAAGCTGTATGTATACTGCACCTCTCATCTTTAACTCGCTCCCCCAGCTTCTTTTTGGTTTGCCATACAGTAAATTTTGTATTGAATTGGAAAAATGGTTAATATTTGAAGGTTTTTACTGTTTCGCCGACTTTTACACAAAAAGCTCTTGTCGTTGCGTTGCTTATCATGATACGTTTTACTTAGATCATAGTGACAACTAATTAATTTTATTTCTACAGACATAATTATTACATTTGTTTTAAAAATGACCCATAAGGATACAATTTAATTTCATTTTTATTATATCAGTGGCAATTCTTTGTTCAGTTGCTGGAAATAGTTTTCGTGTTGCGTCGCACTCGCCCTACTCCCCCTCGTTCCCGCATGCCCCTTGGGCTTCTGGGACTGTTCCTGATTGCTGACACAAAGATAATAAAACTTTCTTACAAAATATTGCTTACATTCTTATTTGCGTCATTAAACACTACTTGAGTGAAAAATTTATAGCCAAAGGTCTCTGCGCTAATGTAAGTTGGGATTTCGAAACATTAAAATATATAAATATCATATTGCCGCGTTCATTCACGAAACTTTTCTGTTTCGCTACGTGCGTGGCTGCGCTTGCAGACACTACATCTATGTATCCAGGTCATGCCCTCCCCGCGAGCCCCGCTTTGAGCTGAGCGAGTAGCTGGCTCGCGGCAGTGCGAGTGACCAGGAGCTAGTCAGCAGTAGGTAATCGTTGACACAATAAAATGCAATTCCCCAGCGCAGCCGCGCTCGGCCGCCATTGTGTCCGCTTTGTGGATTAGTGGACGGCAGCGGAATGCGCCGAGCGCCGGGAGCGGCATTACGTGAGTTGTGATACTCGCAGGCTTTGTCTCCTTTGTGCGTCCGGACCGCGCCCGACGATAAATGGACATTGATAACCGAGAAAGTATGTGATGACATAAACGGCCGAGAGTGATATTGCAGTTTGGAGGCAACAGCGCGGTTGTAGAATACCTTTATGTCGTTAAAAGATGTCCGAAATCAATTTTAACCGGTTTACGCCCTGCTTTATTATAGGTATGCACTGTGGTAATGATGTTAGTTATCAAAAATATATTTTTGAAATTTTATTTACCAAGTAGATACATCCAAAACTATCTGCTACTCTACCCGCGTAGAAATTGGTTACAACACGATCCCTTGGTCTCTGCTGAGTATAATTACTTTATTACAATAATGTCCTTATCAAAATCACATTCCGCAGTCTGGAAGTAAGTGGCGATAAACAAACACGCAACTGAATTTGTCATATTAGTGTCAAGTGTGATGATGTGACAGTTGTAAAGACATCAGTTTAGCTTTTAAACTAACCTTGTTAGTGACAACACAAACATTGTACCTAATATTGAATTGAAATGGGATATTCACCATGAATTTCTTTTAATTCGAGCTCCCAATATTTAGGGTTCGTTACTCGTACTAAATAACCAACTAATCCAAGTAATAATAAACATAACAGCAAGCTGTATTGTGTACTCGGCGGTTAGTACAATAACTTTTTTAACTCTGTTGTTGTATTAGAACTTGGTATAGAGTAGAGCGCACGGCTGACATCAATTGTAGAATTTCATTTTCGTTTTGTTATTTACTTTCTGTTAAATGCTAAGCTTTGCCTGATTTACGTTATTCTTGCCGTACTTATTTAAAATTAATGCTGTCTTTTTTTTTTTTTCTCTCTATTTTTTTCTTTTTCTTCTCATAAAATGAAATAGTTTTCAGGCTACTATTATTTAACTTTGTTAATCTGCAGAGCTAGAATTGCTTGTATTCAAATCTTCATATGGGAGGTGTAAGAATCGATGAAGGTAAAAATACTAACAGGTGGACAGCAGGGCCTTCTAAAAAACTACCACCTTACACCTTGATTCCCAAAACGCCTATGGGAAACCCCCACTAATGGTGTAGGTCTCAATAGATAAATATTGAGTCATATTGTGATAAAATGTTTTGTCACCATCCCACCTAGCAGGGGTAGTTAGGAGCATGAAGGAAAACGAGAGAAGAATTAGAATATTGTATATTGAGTAGGAGGGTCGTGGATCTCAGACAGGTATGGCAATAGTAAGCTTCCTTGTTGTAGGACTTATCTCCGGTCCGCTAGTAGTGAGTTGATGCTCAGCAGCAGGTGCTGCGATGCAGTAGCTCAAGGCCTTCAGCACTGTCGCGCCGGTAGGTCGTCCCAGCTAGTTGCTGTAGAGACGAGTCCACGGAACCTTAAAGGGGCAGAGGTCGGTTCAGGAGTTCTCCTGGAGGTACAGGAGATGGTACCGGAGTAAGCAGCCTCATACTAGCTTTAGCAGCCTCGTACTGGAAAGTATAGCAGCCTCGTACTGCAAGGTGTAGCAACCTCGTATGTACGAACCCTGGAATGCACATGGGCTCCGGTTATGATGGATCCAGAATGACGTTGAGCTGGTGGCTAGCTTTAAAGTAAACTAATCATCCGAAGTAAATTTAGAATGCATGTATGCTTATGTTTTAGTTTTTCATAGAAATCGCTTTCGGTAACCGGCAAATATCTGGAGTTCCTTCATAGTTCCTTTATTCTTCAGAGTTGTGTACGATAACATAGATAACATAGGTACTTAATTATCCACTATTCGTTAAAACGTATACTTCAGCCTACGTTACATTACAGAGGTCATACATATAATTTTAGGTGAAGCTTGTGGCGAACAAATAAATGATAATAAAATAATTCAAGCCAGTTTTGGCTCGTACATGGGGCAGTCTATAATTTTATGAGGAATTAAATTGATTAATTGGCTGTACATCTTGTGAACGACTTATCTGTTTCGCCTGTTTTGTAATTACTTAGAAATTTCTTGAATGTAAACAAAAGCGCCGATACTCGCGCAATAGATACTATTATATTTGTATCATGTGGGTCGGTGCAAAGTACAAAAATAAAATAACGTAGAAATTTACATGATTGTCGGTTAAGATAGCTTGCATGGAGAGACTAACGAATGTACCACGGGACTGGCGGCGCCGCATCGACATCGACATGTCGGATGTATGTACTGATAGATAGCTACACTAAGCGTAGTTTAAAAAGAAACATATCTACCTGCAGTACAATAGCTCAGCAGTGCGTGGTTGTTGTGTAAGTTTCTATTACCTACGAGCACAGCGCGTTGCTTGGAACCTGCTATTTAACGTATTGTTCCCGAGCAGCGCAGCTCACTGCTTCTTTTGGCCATTGATTTACATCGTTTTAAATCTGAGTCTTTTTCCAAAGAAAACAAAAATATGAATGTAAGATAGTATTAGATTGCTTATTGACTCTAACTGTGATTATAAACATCAGCCTGTTACTTCACTGAAAAAGTAGGAGATAAACTTAATTTTGATATAAGAACTCCGAAGTGGGTATTTTGATTTCGTAGGAATGTGTAAGAGTTTTGTACTAATGGGCTTGATGAACGAACGAATGTAGGTAACTGTAAATATACCTTATGAATGGTTTGAGAGGATTGCATTTCACTCACTACATAGTATAAAATAAAGTCGCTTTCTCTGTCCCTATATCAATATCTATGCTTAAATCTTTTAAACTACGCAACGGATTTTGCCAGCAATTACATCAATACACGTAGGGCGTTGCTGCTTATTAGACACAAAATAAGGCCCTGGCTTAACAAGGTGTGTGTGTGTGAGAGGGTGTGTGCATGCCAAAAGACCCCTTTGGCAGTTTGTGGTTTAATTTAAATCCCCGGGTCACCCTAGTTTATGTGCGGTAGATGGCAATAAGCTCACTCTTATTACGTGCCACTAGACCATATCTGACAATAATAGGGTTTTATCATCTCTTTTTCTAAAATATGTTTTTATTATGTCTTAAATCAGTAATTTCATAAGACTTCTTTAATTGTATAATTAGTTTAATAACGAAGTATATAAGAAATGCGTTTTCGATTTTGTTGTTAATTGACGTTCCAAAAAAAATATTAATAATTCGGCATTATTACAAATGTTGCCATTCATTAATTCAACATCAGAAGTGTTCTGGACAATGATGAACAACTGTTCGCAGAAACAACAAGGAAGCCGCGGAGTGAAGAACACAACGCGTGCACAATAAAAACATCACTTCGCCTCTACAATAAATCGACGACGACGCATAATATTTTGTCTTCCCCTCCGTCTCCTCGTGACGCTATTAGCGCCTACAATCTGAAGGACACACAAGTTTTGTTTGATCCCCAAATCAAATAAGAGATAGAGACCGTCAAGCATAATACTTATTTAAATGACAAACGGCCGAGCTCTCATTGGATTTAGACAAGATATCATTGTTACCGGTTCGAGGCACGGCTCGGTGGCCGTCCTCTAGTGGCGCGAACATACGCATCGCCATACGCACATATAAGACTCGATGATATTATAACCGGTTATAACCTCCATGTCCGGAATACCGGAGCTGTTTATATAAATAATGTATCATAATCGCGGGAAAATCGCACTCCTGCTCAGGATTCATATTTGTATTACTGTACCTGATAATCTTGTTACAGCGTATCGTAATAAAACGGACGGCGAAAGTTTACGAGGTGATTATCTATATTGTACGAATGGAATTCTTAAATATCGAGTACCGGTAAGATCAGCGAGAAAGAACGAGGCAACGATAAACGGGTGTGAAACCGAATGAAGACCATTCAGCGCTAACCGCCGTCCGCCGTAGAACAAATAGCAAAAGGGCTTCCTGTCCAATATTTGGTCGGTAAATCAAGTGGACTTAGTCAGCACAATTCCTCGATTTTCGTTTCCGCCGGATGTTCTCATATTATCCGTACGTGGTTCGATAACGAAATACGTGTAGCTGCCTCGTAGTAATGTTCTAGGTATCATCCTTTTAATTTGAAGTTTTTGGGCTGCATATAACGTTCCTCATCATTTTATTTGAATGTAAGAAAAAAACAATAAGTAATCAGTATGTATTGATGTGTCACCACTAAATGTATATTGTTATCAGGATTATAGTTGATGCAAATTTAGGCACATAAAGGGCACGTAATTCACATTTTTTTTTAAATCAACAAGTAATTCAATCCTTACCGCATTTGAGATTTTATTTGCTTACGTAGTTAAGTAAGTGTACTTCTAAAAATTTGAGCCGGCCGGCTGTAAAATCAGAGCCAAACATTTTTACATTCAAATCTTATGTTATTTTACCTTTAGTAATAGAAAACTTATTGGTAATAGAAAACGTATTATATAACAAAATTTAAAAATGTTGTTATATATCTAGTGACAATTCCGCCTTTTCTCGATCGTGCGCTCGTAGAGTCAAGACCTCCTGAGAATGCTTCGTGTAGAAGCGAAACGCGTCGAAAATTCTTCCGGTTTGGCTGCGTGGCGTTTGTGACGTCACGTCGGCTTAACATGAAAATTAGGTGGCATCGTCACAAGATATATATTTTTTTATTTTTAAAGTGGTTAAAAATCTGTTCCTTGGTTAGTCCTTGTCTCTTACGAAACCAGCATGTTCTTGAGGTACCTGTACGCCAATCTAGGAAAGATCTGAGGTGGTTATTGATAGTGTACTTAGCTTGCGTGGGATATCAGAGCAAATGGTTTGTAATTGTTGCAGCTCCTTAAAGAGTATTTTTTTTTGCAGTGGCATTAGTACGGAGTGCGAACAGTCCGATGGCCAATTGCATATGCCGTTGCAGATCTGGCTTTTAGATCTTCATCTGTCGTACAATATGATGATCTGTATCACAGGAAAAATGTAACATCTTGCACACAGTTTCATAATTATGTTAGGAACTATTAAAAAATGTTTTAATCTGTTTGCTTATGTGCTAAATCTCTTTTTAATAGAAACAAAATTCAAGTTAAAATTCGCAAGTCTAAAAATAAAATATAAAACCATTTGGAAGACTATAAATACTAAGACTGGTAAAAATAAACCTAGAGATCAACATATTCTTATCTATTAATAAACTTCAAATCTCTGATTCAATACAAGTGGCGAATATATTTGAATATATGTTTTCTAACTTACCCCTAGAAGTAACAAAATCGTTGGATTCTTGTCCCGATGTAGCAGAAGCTCTATTTAAACATCATTTTCCCAGCGAAACACCGGACTGTTCTTTCAGAAACACGACAACCTTCGAAAGACATTCGTTTAAATATAATAATAGATTATGATACTAGTGAGCTATGTAAGTTGCTCATTATACACTAGGCTGTGTGTTGCAGCCCGAGCCATTGGCGAGGGCATAAATCAGCCGAGTGTATAATGAGCAAGTTGCTCACGAGTTTCATACGCACATTTTCAACACCCTTGCGAGGAAAAAAAAATATTGCACAAATGCGATACAAACAACATATGAAAATAATGGAAAAAAGCGCGCAATTTTTTTTTTGCGCGCGGCCCATGTACTTTGTTTGATTACATATAAACTAACATATAACATACTCTTGGATGTTACAAATCGGTACCCGGTTAAATTGAAAATGCTCTGTTTACTCTCATATAATTTGCAGTTAGGTACCTACTGACTTTACTTTGTAGGGATAATTCTATTACGCACTAGTGTATAATATTATTATGCACGAGGGTGTTATAGTTTGGTTTATGGCCCTAAGAACGATACAAAGAAGTTGAAAATAGTACTGAAGACTTGTAATAGTACTGAAATTGCCGTTTTATTGTACTAAGTACGTCGAATTGACATAGAACCTTCACGGTTTGAGATATTTGTGTGAAACTTTATTCACATGGTAAATATGAGGTATTTTTTTTTAAATGCGCAATATTCGAGTATCGACATACAGTTGTTTTTTTTTATTCAGCTTAGACAAGAAAGATGAATACTTCGATAATACGAGTTATAATTGAATACAAGTCCGACGCGAAACTAACGAGGCAGAAACAGCTCCCAATATCAATGTAGCGTTTGGAGAGGAAACTGCTAATGAACGCACCATGCGATTTTGGTTTAAACGTTTTCAGTTTAACGTGAAAAAATATACTTATGTACAATATAGTTAAATTTCTAAAGTAAACTAAATTCAATCCTAAAACAATTCTACTTGTGAGACAGCCGCCCCAGAGTGGTACTAATATTTATTCTGTGACCTCCTCTACTCCATTCCACGGTCGTCTCACTGACTCTACATAATTAAATTATCCCTCTTAAACTGAAACCTTACTCTGTTTCTTGAGAAACTGCGGTGTATGAATTAAAAGTTTTAAGCAAATAAATATTTATGTGTAGATTTTTTTTAAAGTCCCACGGAGCACATTGCCATACTAATGCCATACTATTAATGCTTTTATTGCGCTCTATATAAGACAGGGCTTAATTGGCCATCGGTGGGCGTTTTCCTATAAATAAAACATAAGTTTACCCTTAATAATGAAAGTATATATATATATATATATATATATATATATGTACAAAATGTATTCAATTAATTCCTTTGCTGTTTGCAGAATAAAACCCAAGTAGCACTGGGGGTACTATATCGGTTGACTAATGGTACACATTTATTTTTTGCACTGTCTAAGTTAGCTGTATGACAGCTTTATAATACGCTATACAAGACTTACACACAAATTATTTTAATTCAGTCTTAAGATTAGAAAAGGTATCTGCCGTTCGAAAAATAAAAAATACTTTTTCTAATACGTTATAAGCCCAAGTGAGGTCATAAACGCCACGTAGCCAAACCGAAAGAAATTGACTCGTTTCATTTCTACATGAAGCATCCTCAGGAGATCTTAGCACTTTCTTAGCGCACGATCGAGAAAGATAGTATACTTTTATTTTACCTTTTCTTCACACTCTAAAGTATACAAAAACTTAACGTGGTGTGACTATCCAACTTATTTATAAAATAAAGGCCACAAAAGAAGGTATCAGAAAGAATTCACTTATTTCCAGATGGGTAACTTGTTCTTCTCATCATTTAAATACATTAAAAAACGTATTACTTAAAATTTTGACAATACAAAAAAGTGATCTCTTTATAAACTATTATAAACTCTAAAAATAATAATAAGATATGGATGTTTGTTTTATTGAAAATACAAACGTATGGCGCAATATATCATAACGATTGGACACTGATCCATCGTGCCGCGTGTATCTCTATACGTATTGCATTTATCACAGTAACAGAGCTCTTCAAACCAAACAATATTCTGTATGAACGCACTCATGTATCTGCTATTGATGTTGGCCACTGCAATTTTTACTTTAACCGGCGGTATGTCTTTATTAACAAAACACTGTGAACTATACCTATACAATCTTCAACTACGTCGACTTTAGCAAGCATTAACACTACCAATAATCCATTGCTGCCCCACAGGTACTCCAAATGCTTCAGCTTCAGACTCAAATGTATACATATCAAATTTGCTTTAAACTTTTAATGATCACACATGCACAAATTTGATGATACAATACAATACAAAATCCTTTATTGATCAACAATCTTAAATTAATTAATTTCAAAACATTACAAACAACAATAAATTTGATTGAACAATGGGCGGAATTATAGGTTAAGCAATTTACATTAGTATGATTTGCTTAAAAGTGAAATTTCGTTAACCTATTAATCCATGTGCATCCTAGATAATGATAACAATAGAATATCATTCATAAATGGACGATATTGTCCACGCGGATGTCAACGAGTTTTCTTAAAAATAGGCCCAAGACATGCACACATCGACAAGATGATATAAATAGGATTAGTAAACCTATCAGCCAAAAAAATCTAAAACCTTTTTGATTATATAATTCACTCTGTTTTGCAGTCGTGTAGAATGATTTACAAGAAATATATGTCCATGTCTATATTCAAATTAGATTGTATGTTATGATATCATGCTCAATTGTTCTTCTTTACATGGTGAAATTTAATTATCGTCCACACTACATGAAGCAGTGATGGCTCAGTGGCATTGGCTATGGACTGCCGCGCAGCAGGTCCATGGTTCGAATCCCGCCCAGAGCGTGAGATTCACCGCATGGTGGAAGGGCATTTTGCGAATGCCCGCCTGGCTAGCGACCACCCTCAAGTAGAAAATCTGTCGCCAAGCACCTAACGATGTGTTCCGGCAGCAGTCCTTGAGAGCCAGTGAAATAACAGGCAAAAATGAGACTAAACAACTATGTCTCAAGGTGATTGGCGCATTGCAGTTAGTCACTTGTGATGAAATGCATCTGTTATAGGCAGAGGATGCCGCTTAACATCAGGTGGGCCTCGCGCTTGTTCCTACAAAATAACATGAAAAAAAAAAAACGATCTACACTAAAATTATAATTAGGAAAGATTTGTGTTATTGGATTATTGTATTTTGTATGCATCGAATAAACTTAAAAACTACGACCGATTTGGATGGAATTTGGTATGGAAATAGTTTGAGACCCGCGAAAGGACATAAAATAGTTTTTATCCAACTAAAAGGCGGAACCACGGCCGGAAAGCTAGTTAGTATTGAAATGTTTGCTATGTGACGTATATAACTCAACAGCACTTTGGTTTAGTTACCTAAAGCAGAAACAATAATAACGAACGTTACTTCAGATTTTAATTAGTTTTAATTGCTTATTAAACGAGTTTAGTTAACACGCCCGTATTGTTTGAAAGATATAGCAGAAATGTGTATTTGATAAACTCTCATAATTCTTAAGATGTAATAGTTTGCATATGTTGGAAGCTACTTTAATTAAAACTAGACTCATTTTAATGAATTGGACTCTAACTTAAGTCGTATTATAGTATAAAATACTAGCAACTGATGGTGGGCTACAGCATTTCGACTGCTTGCAATGGCGTTATGGGAGCTTATATGCTTTCGTTGTAGGAGGTGTAGTTTTGGATATAGTGTGTAGTAAGTAAATATCTTGTGAACAAAATCATATCACCGCCAAGATAAAAAATAATGACACAAATTATTGCTAAAACCAATAAAAGAAATTTTGTTCAGGACCACTAGACGTGACGTGCATTTCATGAATAAATTAACATAAAAGATTATGAACAATCAATGATTATAGTTTGCTGATCTATAAGTGGTCTTCTTTTTCTAATAAATTAACCATTTTCAAATTGGAAAACACAATTTATGATCAGAATGTCGTATAATAAGACTATACGTCGCGGCACTGCAAAGTTAAACATAACGAACAAATCCGAGGAAATCCTTATCTAAATCGATTTGAAACTGAAATTGCTTCAAACATTAGCAGAATGTAACATCGATACGCCGCAAATTCCATTTGAATATCGTAACAAGTGAGCGCGCGAACGTTCCCTTATCAGAAGTACAAAAGTAATCAATGCGAGGAACCGCATTACTCACCGACACCTCCCCCTCCTCACCTGCACCCCGCTCTAACCCTCCCTTGGTACGCGAGCAAGTTTTTAGCACCTCTCTACTCAGCACTCGTATACAAGCTAATTTGCTTTCTGCTCGAGGTTTTTTCCAGGATGCCCAAATGTTCACTCTACAGTGAACATTTGGGCATCCTGCGCGAGATTTAACAGATGTTTTTCTGTGTCTATGGAAAAAAAAACTTGAACATGATATAATAATTATGATAAAAAAGTTTGGTTATTTTCGTTGGAACATTTATATACAGTTGTGTACAGAAGAACAGATTGCATGTTGATGTCTTAGGTTTTCGCGATTGTTACACACTTTAAACGGTTTAAATCGCGTATATTTATTTTTGTCTCGACATTCCAAACACTTTGCAGTGATCGTGGTCAAGGGGTGACTAATTGGTTTTATTGGTCTCTGGCGAGGAATCGTGGATTGTCGAACCGTATAAAGGGATTGGATTTGTCCTGGGCATGTACATAAACCACAGACTTGGTCGAGCGTCTGTTCTTCATGTCAGCAATGTGTTTTTTTACCCGGATACCAATGCTCCTCTTTGTTTGCCCAATGTATGGACAGCCCACATTCACAATCAAATACCTGCATCTTGTAGGGGAATATTGCACTTAACAGGTCTAACTCATGTGACAAATAAAACCAATTAGTCACCCCGTGACCACGTTCACAACTAAGTGTTTGAAGCGGTCGGGACAAAAATAATGATAAAGATTGCATGTTATTTATATGTATACGTATTCGAGTCTGTTTTGTGAAGCGGCGTTGGGTGGAGGTCATACCTATTTGCTATAACGGGACAATGTAACATGCTCATATATAAACATACATAAAATGTATTCGCTTAGCTGCAGATTTTTGATGAGAAGCGGGGAATTGGATCTTTTTTATATTCTGTGGTTGTGGCGTGATAAAATCAAACTTACAAGATTGGAGTACATGCGTAGTGCGTATTTACTAAAGTTTCATCTATACAATATAGCTAAGCGCGAGTTGGGCTTGTACATCAAAGGTTCCGTTTCCTATTTAATATACTTACTATGTTTTATATATTTAACAAATATAAATGTGTTCTGTCCTAAGATGTTTATACCTGTAGATGAGTTGTGAACTTCACAGATTTACAAGACGAATGCAAGGTAATTGCCGTCGTCGCTACCAGTCTTGCACTTCCGAGCGTCCGGTGAATACGTTGCCGATAATCGAGTGTTTTTTTAGAAAAAAGATATGGACAATGTGTATTCCTGTGTCTTAAGACACAGCACTAATTTTACAGGCACTGTGAGTGATAAGAACAATGTTTCATTTCACGCGGAAGTATTATTGCTATTGTTACTAAAATAGAAAATATCGTCATTTTGTTTTATCTTACTGTTGTCACAATTAAATGGATAAGTGCGAGAAGTGTGGATCGTTTTGTGGGAGAGTGAAAGAGATCGCAGCGTAATGGTGATCGAAACTATTCAGAACATCTCGTGGTGGTGCAGTGGTAACAAAAATTGCCTATTTATCTCTTTCTAACAACAGATATGGTGGCGGCGGCGCGCGGTGACGGCATGCCCTGCGGCCGTCTCCCCGCTAGTAGACCACGTACTCGTTGAGACTCGCTCGCGTACTTATTGTTTGGTAGTAAGCGCTGTTTATATCCCTTCTAATATAAAATCAGATATTTATTTACAATATTTCAACAACCTAGATTGTATCAAAGTCTAAGTCAAAGTCAAAATCATTTATTCAATTTAGGCGTCTACGACGCTTTTATGAAGGTCAATTACAAATTTTAGTATTGAAACATTCTACATTGTACTGCCACGTTCAGCAAATAAATTGTATAGAGCCACTGCGAGAAGAACAGGCAAGAAACTCGGGGCCATTCTTTTAAACATCTTTTAACAATGTGTTACATACTTACTATATAATAGAGTTATTACAATATTTGTTTAAATTATGTAGGTGACAGGCAATATAGGCTTGGCAGAGGCGGAATTGTCCAGGCATTTTTGTCGTTTAAGTAATCAGAAACAGAAGTAGGATTTTTTAATTGATATGTTTTCCACGAGCGAATTGAATTTCCCTTCTGTGAGCGTTGTAATATGTTTGGGAACTTTATTATAAAACCGCATACAATTGCCGAAGAAGGACCTTTTATTTGTCTTTGCCAATCTAAAACTTGGCTTTATATCTTATCCTATTTATCACCATTCGTAACGAAACATACTTTACAGCTGCGTGGTGCAATGCGCCAGTTGAACGGCATGACTATATCAAAGTAAATTCGAGTCTCAAGATCAAATAAGCCCCTCGATAAACACACAATGAAGTATATGTACTATGAGTAGATCTGCGGCGGCGTGCACCTGATCACTGTGCGCGCGCGGTCAACGGAAACATCAGCACTAAGCCCGAGATTATCTTAGCTAAACTAAACTTACACGCAAACACGGGATGTTGTTGAACTTTGCAACATAAATGCTCTTACACGATATCTGAGTGGCTGAAGTGTTTCAGTCCTCAATAATTATAATTTCAGAATTCATTACCAGATGATAAGTCCCTTTAGCAAGAGACCATCTTGGTGAGACCACCGCAGTGTCAGGTGTTCTGCGTTTAAGCAGTTGTGTTCAAATACTTTGTTTAGCCATGAAGAACAATGTAGCAAGTGAAATTACTTGGTAAACGAGGCATAAGAACCAACGTCTCGGAGTAACAAGCGCAGTGCAGTGTTAGACAGGCGTGATGCTTACCGTCAGGCGGGCGCCCTGTTTGTCGCTTCACTATATAACATAAAACTACCTTTTATTAGATAAGGTTAACCGATTTCTATAATAAAAGGCGTTTTTATGTACGACCATGCTTATATTATTCAATCTTAAAATAATTATTTCTAATATAAAAGTTTTTTTTTCAATTTGTAATATTATTTGTTTGTTAAAGTCGGATCATAAAAATGTAAACTCAGGGGGTGTAGTTAACAGAAATAGCTTGTGGAAGTCGGTACTTTCTCCTGTCTCTGTTCAGTGTTGGAAGTCAGTCCATTTTATAATTAACCCCCCAAAAAGAGGGGTGTTTGACGTGTCTGCGAGTCTGTCTGTGGCATCGTGGTTCCTAAATGAATGGACCGATATTGATGCGTTCATTTTTGTTTGAAAGTTGACATTATCGAAACATTTAATGAAGGTCTTTAGGTAAATATGTGTTGGGGATTATAAAAAATTGCAATTAAATACTTGTCATTTTTTAACAAGAATAAAATAAGAATAAAATCTTAGACATTGTAGGTATGTACTTACCTATGTACCTACAACGACTAAAATTTTATTCTTTCAATTATATTTAAGACCTCGGTATATTTTGAGGTTCTTGTGCATCAAAGTCATTGATACCTGGTGTGAATAGGAGAATTCAGTTATATCATAAAAACAGTTAATCAAGCACGTGATCATCTAAACCGTATTATTTTTTTATTATTAATACTTTTACAGCACAGACTTTGGGTCCGTACTCTTTTTATTTAGATCTTTCTTTTTCTTATCAGTTTAATACAGTTTACTAAGTAATCGTGTAGATGAGCCTTTACGACCCCTTCGTACCCATTACAAAGGGCACATATACAAAAAACAATGTGAAAACAAAGAGACAAAATAAAATTGTAAGACGTTTTGGCTTCAGTTGTACGAGTATGGCCAGATGGATGTCTTATGACAACTGTTTTTAGACTATACCCACTAAGTACCATTGGTTGGTAACAAAACTATTGCATAGCAACAAAATAATTGTTACATTTTGCTTTCATATCCAATTATTCAATTACTATAAAATACCAATGAAGGATCTTAACCACACACATTTATGCACATGTAGAATAATACAAATATATCTGCTTATCAGTTTAAGTCTTAATCTTGTGTTAGAAATTAATTTACAAATTAATTAAACTCTCAATGAAATTAATTATAGTACAATTCGGAGCCGCAAACTACATTGACAATTATATTTAAGGCAGGAAATACCATACACATGCAAAAAGAGCTATTATTCGTTGAGATTTATAAATAGTTCAGGGGAACCGCTACTGGAGCATAGCCAATGCACTCTCCGACAGCAATTCTCGTACTTTATAGAGACTTACTAAACTTAAACTAGACATTATTTAAGCCATAAGGCGAATAAAGTAATGATAGTAAAGGGTTCAGCAAACGATCAAATATGTTTGATCGGGCAGTCCCTTAATTCTATTTTGCTATTCGTATTGTATTGACACTAATTAAATATGTCGTATAATGTAGCGTTTCGCCGCGCCGATCGCCCATACATTACAGGAACAAATGTAAAAGTATATATAAGTATACTTGATATTGTTATGTTAATTAATCATAACGTTTATTAAACAAATACTACAAACTATATACAACACTACAGCTACTACAATACTACAGCTACTACAATAAAAGCATTTGGACTCATAGGCAGTCCAAATGCTCTAGCCCACTATCAGTTGGCAGCGTGCCCAGCATGCTGGCAGCATTGCCCCGTTGAATTGCAATGCTTATTCTTTGAGCCAAATAGGTGCCAGCATTTTGATCACGCGTCGAATCGACCAAGCGCTCTCATGTACTTATATACCTAAATAAAATATTGAACATCGCATATTCACAAATCCACTTTTGGCTTTGAATTATGTAGTTCTCAATTTTTTATTTGTGATTTGGTGTAGATTTTGTGAAAGATATAAAATATTTAATTAAAAATCAATGCTTTTATCAATTTGTTAGTATTAACTGACAATTTTATTATAAAGACTTACTTACATTTTTTTTGTCATATGCAATATCAACTATGTATCCAATGGCTTGACCACTTTAAGGCAAATTGAATAAACTTAACTAAGATATTAGTAGAATCGGAGATATTTAATTTTAAATAATTATATACATGAAAGTAAATTTATGTATATGATACACCATTCGTATTTAAAAAAAAATATACTTAAACAAATTTCACCAATTTCTGTAGTTTAACATGTCTATCCCATCAAAAGAACTTAACAAAACTAAACTAACTAAACTTAAATTATTTTATAGACCAATACGTGTGTAAGTACACTATAAAATAATCTATAAAACGTATGCATATAAATATTTCACTGTAATAAACGAAAGCACCAAAAGAAAATGAGTTACGGTTTAATACGTTGCCAATGTTTGTCGTTTATTTCAGAGAAACCGTGAGTTCCTTCGAATTTATAACGTGAAAAGTGATACATTTCGTAGAATTGCTTCTTGTTAAATTCCACATAGGTACCGCTGATAAATCTTCCACGAACACACGGTACTTAAATACATTACCTAGCGTTCTGATGACGTAGGATTTAGATCTATACATTTATTATTTATTAAGGATGGACATTGAACTCTTCCACAAGTGAACCTTAAAGCTGCGGTTTTAGAATGCATATGCAACAATTTACTTTGACCGGAACTGTAGAGACAGACTAATGTGTTCGATGCATTACTGGTGGCGCCGCACTGCGCGCCGGCCGTCCACAATTACAGTACTGTTAGTGTAGGCGATCCTACGGGATTACTCGTGTACACAAATGGCTTTACACTAAGCGTAGATCAGTATTGTTCCCTGAGTAGGTACACACATAATTCGGCAGGGCACGGTGTATTGTTGCTTGTGAGCACAGCGCGTTGGTCGGACACAGTTAATTATGCGAATTTTTCCCGTGGGGTTTGTTTCAGTGACCGAGTGAAAAAAATTTCATCGTTTTGTTATGCTTGTTTTAGTCTGAGTATAAAATGTGAGGATGATGAACGATGAGTTGTGGAGTTTATTAGTCTTTGAAACTTAATTTCTTATGAACTTCCCCCTCTTGAATGTATCACTTTAGGTGTACGAGACACAAATAAAAGATGTTTTTGCTTGATATAAGACTTATTTAATGCTTAGCGGACAGTGTCCATGCGCGAACTAACTATAATTACAAATCACGTAAACCACGATGATATGAAATTACTGACATATAAAATTGTGCGGTGACTCGTACATTAGGTGTCACCTATCCTTAAGTAAGTCATCATAGCTTTATGGCACAGAATGTACCTATACTGAGCTCTATAGGCTGAGCTGGGCTATGTTATTGATGATGCGATCGGATATGGTTTCAGGTTAACCTATAACTACTGAGTCTCTACGACAGCCGAAACAAAATAAGGTGCTTGGTGACAGACATTTTACTTTATGGTAGTTGCTAGCCTATAGGGCATTCGCTAATCTACCACCATGTAATAACACGCTATCAGGATATATCAAATAGTCGGAAGTTATTTATACATTGTTATTGAAATCAAGGTACACATAGAAAAATGAAGCGAAACCTTCTTAAAAGCCCTTAACGATTACATGGTGGTAGGTTTGCGAAAGCCCTATAGGCTAGCAACTGCCATAAAGCAGAATTTCGGTCATCAAGCACCTATGTGTGTTGCAGCTGTCCTAAAGACCCAGTAATTATAGGTTAACCTGAAAACTCTTCGATTACTATCCGAGATCAAAGCATAAATGAACATTATAAAAAAAAGATTTCCAGCCATGAATCTCAAAAATGTTGAAGTCGCTGCCTTTATTTGTGATAGTTATTAAGGCTAGGTTCCTAGACGACTGTAAATATTTTATCATAAACTGCCATCCAAACAAAGAAAAAAAATACTGTTGTGAATCCTTACAAATCTTTTAAAACCATTGTCTATTAAGTACTAGAGCCTTGTCACATGTATAAGATATCAATAAATGAAAGCAGCTGGCACTCTCGGTCGTAACTTCTATTAGTGTAGCGCAGTAAAAGTCAGCGTCGAACATGTTTATAGCCGGAGAGTAAAGTGTGCGGTGACTGGTGCAGTAAACCAGTGATGGCGATGCGTGCCCAATTGCTGTAATGGAGTGTTGCAAGTTTGTTGTTTTTATTAAGAATGAATCGATTCTCCATAGACTCCAGTGTCTGTGCCTTTTGTAAGTTAACGGAGATATTTATTAAACAATTATATCACTACGGGGAACATTCTTACATCTGGGGCGGCAAGTCAACAGGAGCACTGCCGCCGTTCTCGTTCTCTTTGACACTGCACTGCTTCGACAATACGAGACGTTAGCTTTTGTCTCGTTGACACAGTAATTTTATTTGTTAAAGTGCTCTTCTCACCAATTTTTTATCCTTGATAAATATCTCGCCTGATGGTAAGTGATGATGTGGTCGAAGATGTTGTTCAGGCTAACCTAGAATTCCTGGCTCTCAAGGACAGCTGCCGAAACACACCGTTAGGTGTTTGGCGTCAGATTTTCTACTTGAGGGTGGTAGCTAGCCAGGCGGGCATTCGCAAAATGCCCTACCACCATGCTATGACCCACTACCACCCTCAAGTAAAAAGTCTGTCGCCAAGTACCTAACGGTGTGTTCCGGCAGTAGTCCTTGAGAGCCAGTGAAATTACAGGCATATGAGACTTAACAACTATGCCTCAAGGTGACCGGCGCAGTACAATTCGTGACTTGTGATGAAATGCATCTGTTATAGGCAGAGGTTAGTCCGCTTAACATCAGATGGGCCTCGAGATTGTGCCATCCCATTAAAAAAAAAAAGTCAACTACTCTCTGCTAAATATCTGCCACTGCTGTGATAAACACCAAGACGGACTCTTGCTGCAGAGATCTACTACCAAGTAAATTACTTGAACGATGGGTATACCTATGGCTGTTGCAATCAAAAACGTAATCAGGCATTGACACAACTACTGGTATAACTACCGGACACCACGAACAACAACCACATAATCAACAACAGCTCTTACATCCCATAAACGTTAACATAAAACTTTGATCCTGAGGATAAAAGTTATACAATATGGCATTTGGCAACTTTCCTAGTTAAGTCAGCAGAAATGCGTCTCTGAGTTTGAAACTATCTTATTACCCTTTATGAGGTATTGGGATTGTGACGGAGCAAGCTCGAGGCTCAACTGATATTAAGCGGTAACGTCTGTCTATAACATATGCATTTTATCACAAGTTCAACGACCTGTACTGCGCCCGTCACCCTGACACGTACAAATGTTAAGTCTCATGTGCTTGTAATTTTACTGGCTCTCAAGGATCGCTGGCGGAACACACTATTAACTTGGCAACAGATTATCTTATAAAATTAAAAAATATATAGTTTTGTAAGGAAAATAACTATATTATTAACAAGCTTAAAGCTAATTGCTCTTGTAATTTTGTAATATAATTAACAAAGTATGCGTTATTGCAAAAATAGAAATATTATAACAGATTTTTTGCTTGTGAGCCATTCGTAAAATGCCCTTACTCCACTGTAAGGGCATGTATTGTAAAGGCGATGAAGCTCAAGCCGACGCGCGGCTGTTGGGATCGAACTATCTCCCTGCAGCGCGGGAGTTCATAGCTATTACTGCTAGGCGATCAATACTTAAAAACAAATTAGATATACATATATATCTACCTACGGTATATTTTTTTTCATACTGGTATCTGCCAAGGAAGAAGATTTCTCGTAGATGTATAGCTGTAGCTAATCGTAGACCTGCTGGAAGCAGGTCATCATCCAGATTGTGACTATACATAATTTTATTTGCCTGTTTGTAAACCGATCACTGTAAATCAGTGCAAGCGACATTTCTCTAGAGCTTGTACATCGTATACAACATTGCAATAAGTAATACTGCCTACTTCCGACGGGGTTACAGAATATTGACTATAGACCATATTCTATATCCGTGTTTTTTATATATTATAGTAAAGAAACAAGGTCGAGGCCCACCTGATGTTAAGCGGACTAACCTCTGCCTATAATAGACGCATTTAATCACAAGTCACGAATTGCACTGCGCCCATCACTTTGAGACATAGTTGTTAAGTCTCATGTTCCTGTGATTTTACTGGCTCTCAAGGACCGCTTCCGAAACACACCGTTAAGTGCTTGGCGACAGATTTTGTAGTTGAGGGTGGTAGCTAGTCAGGCGAGCAATCGCAAAATGCCCTTCCACCATGGGGTGAAGCTCAAGCTGGCGGTGGGGATCGAACCAGGGACCTGCGGCACGGCCATATATGGACTGCCATACTATTATTGCTCGGCTATCGTGCTTCAAAATGATTCCTTACAATTAATTATTTTATTGAGTATTGCCATATGAGTCGCAGTTATTGTATTTTCGACGTCATGTTAAATAAATCTTCATTAAAATATATATTCGTATATATATATATATATCATAGAGAAATATAACACTATTCTTTTCTGTGATATATATGTAAAATTAAAAAATCATCCGTCACCAAACGAAGCAAGTAAGCGCAGAAACAACAAGGAAGCCGCGAAGTGGAACATCAACATTTCAGCGTGTGATAAAAAGAAGCAAACGGATTTTAATTTTCAATACAAAGCATCGTTCTTCAAAGCACAAGGGTGCTGTAACAATAAATCACCGATGACGGTGCCAAAGAACAATATTTCGTGTTCCAGTCCCCCCCTATTCTTTGTTCAGTGACCTAAATCTGAAAGACACATTTTTTGTTTAATTCCAAATTTGGAAGTAGTTTTTATCCTTAAAAGATGTAGGACGAGGCCCACTTGGTGTTGGTAACCTCTGCCTGTCACAGATCCATTTCCCGTGGGAGTCGTAAGAGTCTACAAAGAGAAGAATACCAGAAATAGACAGCAGCGCAAGCAGTTCTATCCCCAAGACGCCTGGCAAGCGTGGGAGATATGTTCAGCAAATGGTCGTTCCGGCTGATACAGTAAATCGAATGGGCTTACTCAGCACATATCCTAGATGTTCCACCAGAAGTAGTATACGTACTTGGCTTAGGTCTCATTTTATTCGGAATGTATATTTAGCCGCACTGTTCCCGGGTCTTGAAACATTCTTAAAGCTTAATTTTAATAGAAACATATTGAATGAATCTTAATGCACAGAGTGAACAGCGTTATTTTTACTCAGACAACTAAGAAGTTTGTGGCATATTTAAATAAAACAACGGGGTTTAGTATCTACACAAACATTTATACTCTGTTTTATCAACAAGCGTTATCCGCGGTCAATACTTCCCTTACAATATTGAACGTTTATGACAATTAATTTACTTGTCATTATTTTATATTAATTAGGTATCAAATAAAGCAGTTTAAGTAACTGGAATGACACAAACACGTTTATTTATATCCATATATCTAATATCCAGCCTACTTAATAAATTGTTTAATGCAGGTACGAGTATGTGCACCACAGACGTCAGAGATCCGTACAGCCACCTGCCCCTGACTGCGGATTTTCTTTATGCAAATAATTCCTCTAGTTATAACATTTTATATGCCTACGGGCATCGTCAAATATGTTTCGGGGCCCGGACACATGTCGAAGGCGTGTCGCCGCTCCGTGGATTTCCACGACAAGGCGCCGCACCGGTATAGTGCACGACACGGCACCGTGCTGCCGCGCCGGTGCGTGCCGCGCTGTGGGGTGTATCTTGACCCTTTTTGCATATTTTTTTGATTCAATTTTTTGATGCTGATAGGGTATCCTTTGACCACAATCCTACTTGATGGTGGTTGATGATGTGGTCTGAAGACAACGATGTCAACCATGATCGACGATTGAACGTGCCCTCTGAATCACGAAAGCGCTCATTAGTAAATGCTGCTAGCAGCCACACATCCAAGCTGTGGCCGCCAAGATAATTCCTCAACTAGCTAGTTGATTGACTAAAACTAAATACTCAGCCAAGCAAATATTAAAATTAAGATTTTCAAAGATATAAATAAAGCTCTCGTAGATGAATTAAAAAAAGCGACTTAATAGTCGTTTCATCTATTTGACTTATTTATCGAGACACATCGATATTTTTATTAAATAATATAAGAACCAATTTCGAAAATTAGAAATCTCCAACCTTATAGCCGGGGTATGCCCTAACCGCTTGAGCTAACATGACAATGACTCATAACTCCCATTTTTCTCTCGTTCTTTATCAAACCATCGTATTGCGATGGAGCGACACCTATTAGCTCAACTTACGTTGTGCTACAAACAAGACCAATTTTGCAATTGGTTTAAAACTTGAAAATGATGCAGCAACCTTATAATGTGTAATGAATGCACACCATACTTTGATGAAATCGTCCTGTAGCCATTGTTTTAACATGTAAGGCCTAAACGTTTTACTTTTGCCATCGTCGGGACTTTGTTAGGCAATATAGAACCAGCCCTGGAGAGTTTTGTCCTGTGGTAGCATAGGCAAGACCGCACTAAGTGCCTCTTGTCTTTTCGTAAATTTTTGTTTAGTCAGTCCTAATTGTTTACCTTTTCGCCATATCGCAAGCAACCAGTGATTGAAATTTTTTCAAATGTATTGATCATCGCGTTCATCGCTGCTTCTTCAAAATCGCATTTAAATTTATTTGGTTTCCAATCTAGGAGTTGAGATTTAAGCACAGAAAAAAGAATTTCGTACGATACCTGGTTTAATTATTGACAGGTTTGCAATTTTGTTTATATACCACCTTTTTCAGATACTTCTTTTAGACTTAGTGTTTTTGAAGTATATATACATAATAAATATTGTGATTGTTCAATAATACAACTTGTATACTATATTATTTTAGACGTTACTAATATAGATTACCTATATATTATTTATGCAATAAAAGCAATATTGTACAAATAATCTGTGATTATAGACCTTCTTTGTATAAGAATTACTGTAAAATGTGGTATTTCAACATTTGTTCAATCTTTCATATATTTACTATTGTAAATATATGAGAGATTTTATGGAGGTGCAAAATATATGCTAGTGAACTGTTGGTTTAGATTCATATAAATAAAAAATAAAGACCGATTACCTAATCAATTGTTTTTATTAAATATTAATGCAAATGATTACTTAAGGGGATGGCTGGCCTTTTTGTCCAGTTAGATGGTTAAGGGGATTTTTGGACTTATTGTCCAATTATGCCCTTCCAACACTCAAAGACGACGCGCAGGGGATTTCTGGACAAAAAGTTCAGAAATCCCCTTCGTAGGGGATTTGCTAAGGGGATTTCTGGAATAAGTCATAATTTTCATAGTTTTATATTGGCAATAATGCTTGCTAGGCGGATTACATTACAAAATTACAAATTGAAAGTTCAAATCCTGCACAATATGACTTTAATTTTTCCTGCCGTAAATTTGTAATTTAAGAATGTAGCTGAATGGTATACATGCATGAGATTAAGTTTTTAATTTAGTAGTATAATGTACATTCATAATTTAGCACCATGTTTTCACTACATACAGTTTAGTATCAGTAAAAAGACATAATAGTTGTCATTTGATCCAGATCCAACCACACGAGCCTAAGTGGAAGAATAAACGAAATATAAACAATGTTTTTGTCGTTCCGAAATGTAACACAGTTTTCGCCAAGAGATTGTCTGGTTTTTTGGGTGTTCATATTTACAATCAATTGGCTAAACACCTTAATTAGCAAAAACTTTATTATTATAAACTTAATAAAGCTGTTATAGATATATTAATCACTTATAACTATGAGAAAACAGAATCACTACACACACACGCGCGCGTTCACTCATACACAAGCAAAATAACACACCATATATAGAAGGTAGGCTTCGATTCCTATAATTTAACATTTTCATTTGGCTCATTGTTCTATATGTAATTAGTTTAATTTATCTATTTTTAATTTTCATAAAAAATATCAAGTACCATTCATATAATAAATATACCATTTATATAATTGTTATTTACATTGATTCAATGCAAACTGTAACTGGTACAAATAATATGATATGTAACTAGAGGAAACGCAGATGCCTATTTACAGGCTTTCTCAAGTCTAGCTTAGGCATCTCAGGTTCATTACACAATATTTGGTCTATTAAATGTTTGTGTTAATTACGGTCATACATTGTCAATTGGATTTTAGTGTGAAAATAGCATAATATAAATATATATGTATATTCAAATTTGTATCATCTACTATTTTCAGCATGTAACAACACACCGTAGTCTCGTTGGTGTAACATTATGTAGTCTGTGTTGCCGCGCACAACCTCTCTGTACTGTTACACGCCGCCGTCGTCGTCTCACTAACTCCACAAATTAAATTATATCTCTAAAACTAAACTTACGAGTTACTAGAGACCTCGCGTAGTCTACGCTGATATTAGTTTTATTTCAAGTAGTAAAATGTCTACGTTGTAGATAACTGTGGAAATACTTAATGCATCACTACGATAAGCACAACCAACCAAAAATATCAACTTTTGAAAATGGGGTTATTAATTCAACACGTATGAGTAAGTTGGTATGTATATAATATTATTTGAACTAAAATATAATCACATATTATAATAGCTTCCAAACAAACATATATTTTAGTAAGTTAGTAGGAATGTATGTATTTATGTCCACGCAACTAATATTCGAATAATTGACTTGAGGCCTAATGAAATGACAAATGAATTTTATATTTCATCCCAGCTTAGTCGGTCCTTCCCCGGGTCTCAAACTATTTCTTTACCAAATTTCATCCAAATTGGTCCAAGGTCCAAATTGGTTTAAGGTTAATTCGTTGCATACAAAAAAAAAACAAATCTTTTCTCTTTATAATATTAGTACCTATATAGATAATTAAAAAAGCCATAGGTATAGTATTTTAACTATTGGGTATAGATTTATCAAATTACCTGTTAAGATCATTGTAGAGTCAAGAAAAAACAATTATAAAACGAATAATGTTGGAACGTGGAAACAGTGTGCTGTGTTATGGAAAATTATGCCAAAATAAATAAACAAAGAGGGCTGAATATTTTGCGCTAGAGTGCTACCAATTAAGGCGAATTCTTACGCTGAGGTTGTTAAATGTAAATATTGTTGGTAGTTTGCTTCATTGATTTCAAAAATTTCCATCTTGAATTCCGACGGAGGCAAAAATAATTTTGCCTCCGTTTTCTCAAATCAAATCAATCAATCAATCTCTCAAGATATTATGTTTTTTTTCTTTTGATCAAGGTGATTACGTACTACTAATTGTTTTAATTCCAGCTGCTTGGTTACGGGCACTGTAAATGATAAATCAATGTACATGATAATATTTTATTTGAAAACCAATGTTATGTTTCAATTCATAACACGATTGTTGACATTTCATTGTATTGATCGACGGCGGAGCGTGTATAACGAATCAACTCCAGTTGATTTAGATCAACATCCTGGACAATAGCCGCCCTCCGCATAACATACAACAATCCATATTTTCGTTACGTTATTATCCAGTTATACAGATTGCTATTTATGTTAGCCAATGTACATGTTCACAAGTTAACGCTCACCTCTGGGTAGTATAATAATTTACAACTGAGAATTTGTCTTAAAAAAACATCGCAATTCATTTTTTTTTAATAAGATTTAGACCACAATCTCACCTGGTGGTAAGTGATGATGTGGTTGAATGTGTTAACAGGCATAGCTTAGAATAACTAGGCTCTCAAGGACAGCTGCCGGATCACACAATAAGGTGTTTGGCGACAGATTTTCTACTTGAGGGTGGTCGCTAGCCAGACGGGCCTTCGCAAAATGCCCTTCCACCAAGCGATGAAGGTCAAGCCTGCGGTGGGGTTCAAACCATGGACCTGCAGCGCGGCAGTCCATAGCCAATGCCACTGAGCCATCCCTGCTTCAAATGACGAGATACATCTATGTGTTAATATTAGTAGGGTTCCACTGGAACAGAATGTAGGTAATAGTTCATTATACAACATCTAGTCTAAGTTCTAGTTAATAATTCTAGGATAGCCTGAACAACATTTTTGACTACATCATCGCTTACCATCATGTGAGATAATGGTCAAGGGATAGCCTATCAACAAGAAATAAAAATAAATAATAATTATTTTATGTTTCCATATATGAAACATAAACTCTTATCTACACAAGCTATCGTATCAGACAGACGCCTATCATGGCATACTAATGAGATTTCATATTTGAAATTATATTGTATTAGGAGTTCATTCGGAGTTTAATTCTGGTTCAACGGAGAGCCAATCATTTATTCATACAACGACGGCTGCATGTCCAGAGAACTGTCGTCGCCTAATGGTGGTTGCTTAACTCGCGCTCACATCGACAAGTTTCATAATCAAATGGAGTTATACGAGTTTAATGTTTTTCCAATGACGTTAACTAGTAAATTTTATTATTTACTTTCTATAACACAAACCACTGTTCTTGTAGTTTACAGTTATTCCCTTTCTAGTTGTAAGACGCGACGAAGAAAAAATAATATGAAAGTGCGCAGCCTCTTCTGGAGAACTACCATCTTAGACTGCGACCTTCAAAACATATGTCAAGCGCAGGGGTTATGGCAACGCAGCCTTCCATAAAGAGAGGTTTTTGTTCAAAGGGGGACATAATTGCTGTTAATGAAGTTGATGATTAATATTTTTGAAATAAATAACTGAAGTGTAATATAGACTTAAATTTCAACAGAAATGTCCATCCATTTCAATCCATATAGTTTTATACCGGAAGCAGTAACATTACACCAAACTTACTGATAACATACTTGTACGTAAAAATCTAATTGCGAGTTGTACACACAGGATTCTGATTAAAGTACAAAACAACAACACATATTTATTTGTCTCCGTGCCATCCATGCCTCCGTGTCATGCCTTCTCCACATTTGGCTTTTTTTGTATTTATCGTTACACGTCAAAAATAACATAGGCACCAACTTAGACGCTACAGCTTAGTTTGTATCCTAAATCAAAATCAAATCAAGTTAAAGTAACAATTCTTCAATGTGGACTTTCTTATGTTTTTATTATTGTATATTAGGAAATCCACCATTTCAACATAATATATACCGATTACTGTTATGATTCAGAAGATCATTTTAAAATCGGACCAATGGATGGTCAGACACCGCAAGCTTAGAAATAGGGTACCATTTTCTAGAACAGAGTCTTATATCTAGTAGACGTTAAACAGTAGAACAGTGGGATATTTTATAATTGTGTCTCTCATCACTGAAAATGGAGCATGATGAATAAATCATCGATGGCCTTATTTAAAGGCCACACGGAAAAAATAGCACAAAGTGACATCTATACACCCCAGATTCCGTTTGAGTGGCACAAAAAGTAAACGCGCAAACATTCCCTTATTAGAAGTACAAAAGTAATCAATGCGAGGATCCGCGTTACTCACCGACCCCTCCCCCTCCCGCCTCCCTAGGGTTCACGAGCAAGAACAAGTTTTCAACGCCTATACATAATATTAAATACTCGAACATCCTACTTGCTTTCTGCTCGCGGATTCGCACGAACCTTGAATTTTAATGAAATTTCAACAAAAGTTTAGGAAAACCGAAATATGTATGGATGGAATGCGTGAAATATTATATGCGAAGGGTGTGAAAATGCTTATAAATCAAAGTAGAAGGTGGGAGAATACCAAATTATGCCGACCCCACATTAGTATATGGCTAAGAGGAAGATAAATCAATACTTACCCATTTCTATTATATATATTATATTATCTACTAAATATAAATATATGTTTCTTTTGATTTGAACATTACATTGTCCAGACAAAATATACAAAGTTAAATTTGGGTGTCGTAAGGCATATTTGTTATGAACGGGACAATGCTACATATCTAAACACAAACAAAAAGTTTTAGCTTAGCTGCAGCATTTTGGATGAGCAGCGGGAAATCTGTTTGTTGTAGATAAAAAGTTCAGACGAAAATAACAAAATGAGCATAATCCACACCGTGTCACGACACACTCATGTATATTTATTTATTCCCTTACATCAAGTAAAACAGTGGACATATACCCTCCTCTTGCTCGCATTGAAAATGGCGATCTCATCTATTATTTAGAAAACTGCTAATAATTTTAATATAACTTGTTTGTTCAAATGAAATAAAATAACCTATTAAAATAGCAGTGTTCTATTTGCATATCTCTAATTTGAATTGATTGTTGTATGCTAAACTATTAATATCGAACTGCTAAAAACCTATATATCTATATATATAAACCTATATATCTATATATAGTCGCTACTACTGTACATAAACAATTGCTTTAACGTTGAAATTAAAATTAACCATGATTATTTTTGGCCGCCATTTATATTATATTGCCCAAAGTGATTACATTGAAGTACCCGTCACACCATGACAGATTTTTAATTTCTGTATTTTAACATTTTTGAATCATTTTGGTTAACTCAACACTGCACAAGTCGCGCAAAAGAATGCGCTACTACTGTATATTTTGTATGTTTGTTTTCAATGTGTGATGGTGTTTCAATATTTCCACGTATTTATATTTTCTATTTTGTCTCCATCATTTTCCACAAAACAATGTGAGGTGGTGCTATCTCACATTGTTTCGTGAAAAATTAAAGCCATAGTTAAAGTAGAAGAATTCAAGTAGAGATATATTCAACCTTCGCGCACGCGGTAGGAAAGAAGTATTCAAGCTTCGAGTTGCCTAGTTAATAAATAATAAAAACGGCCACGTGCGGGTTACACTTATTTTCCGAGGGTTCCGTACCAAAACCAATAACTATAATGAGAATGTACCAAAATCATAGCTTTTTTTTTACTATACATTGATATACTTGTATAATAATATGTACTTTGATACTTAGGTATATTATAATCAAAACCCAAGTTCACGTGGATTAAAGTAATCAAATATATAAAAACATGGATTTTAAAAATAAACAAAGACTATGCGCACCTAATAGATACTGATAATAATTCTCATAAGCGAACAGCTTTCAATGAAAATGCCATGTTGAGGCATAGTGAGGGACAGATTTTCTGATGACGTAAGATTGGCAGGTAACCTACCTCTAGCGAGAGTTTGTCGCACACTTAAACACTTTTATAGAAATATTTTATAAAATTGTTATTGTCATTTATTGTTTTATTACTGTTTAAGGTACATAAATACAAACTAAAATATTTAATTACGAGATAGACCCCGTAAAGATGATCACTGAGCTCTGGATGATGACACAAAAAAGGATTTTTTGTGGTATCTTATCATATTATACAGGACTCATAAATATTTTTTTAATAGAATTTTTAATTCTAAATTTGGTATATACATTTTAGCTTTGTAACTCATTCCGTTTCAATGCTAGAGATGGCTGTGCTGTGACATACAGACCGACATATGCACGCAGAGAGGCAACAATAAGGCTCTATTTTGCTCAAGTGAACTTACTACATTATAATGAAAGGATGCACTGAAATAAGCTTTGCCTTGTGTGTTCGTGATGTGATGTTCGGGCACTCTATATTATTAATCGTGAAGAAATTAGCTGTGCGTGTTACAAATTGCAACGTCAGCCTGACTGAAAGCGTTTCCTTCCTCTGTGAACTTTGCAATGAGCGAAGTATCTATCTTAATATTTTACAACATAACTAGTGTTAACCGAAAATTCTGTTACAGTAACTTCTAAATACCATATTTCGGTATCTAGAAGCTCAAATGATTTAACTAACATGGTTGAATGAGGCTAAAGAAAATCGCGAAATTACAAAAACTATAGCATAAAATTGCACTTTAATATTTTGTTTGGAAATACTTATAAATAGAAGGCTGACAATGTAAACTCAGAAGTTGATTTCCATAGCTATATATGTAAGTTGATAAAGAATCTCTGGCGTGTCGATACTCATAGATATAATATTGCTCGGCGACCAACGGTTCAATTTGCGTGTATTTGCAGCCTACTTGGTTATTGTCTACGATAACGGCGCATTATTTGACTCAACTACACGACTGCAAATACAAATACAAATAATTTTTGGTAAAATAGATTTACATGTCATAAATACAAATAGCATAAACAAATTTATAAGTTACCGCGAGCGGTAAAGTCATCATTTAAAAATTCTCTGACGTCATAATAAGCTTTACTTATTAGTAGTATTTTTAGTTTTCGTTTATATATATTTGCGGAAGCTGCACTTTTTATATCTACAGGTAGGTGGTAGTATAAGTTCGGACCGCCTACATGCCGCCTTCATAATCTTGTGTTTAATGCATATGCTACAGGGTTGGCCGTAGTCCATTAGATTATTAGGTAACTTTAAATTTTAGAATTGAAGATAATATATCTGCTTAATTCAGAAAATACATGATTTCATGGGAATCTGGAAAATTTTGATATTAACAGATGTAAAGGAAGAAACAACACTCCGTTAAGCTATTCGAATAACTCTATTTGAGAGCCAGTAACTCTAATATAATATGAAAAGCATATTATTTAACCTAACCCGAAGATCCACACCAGGTGAGTTAGTATTTTTAATGTTACTATGCTACGAGACGGATAAACACAGATATATATATAAGGTAATACCAGCTCTATTTGGTGTCGAGGGATTACAATAGTGATGTGCTTCCACCAGTAGTTTGTACCTCCTCGGGATCGAGTGGCCCCCTCCCCCCCCCCACAATGTGTCAGTAATTGCGAGCGCTCAGTGAGCTCGTCGGACACTTTGATCAATCGACGGTGGATTAATTACAAGTCGCTATTTCAATTGCTCTAAATTGTTGTTAGGTATATGCTATTAAAATTATATGTTTATATAACTACAACCTAATTATCAACTTTTGGAACTCGTATGTGTGTTGAGCAAAAGTAATAGTTTATTAAAAAAAATATCAAAAAATGGAACCGACTTCAACACTCAAATGTCTGTAACTGCTTGATCCCACTTCTTTCGAAAAATAAAGATTTGATGAGATTGAAAAGAATTTAGCGTTTTTTCGTAGGTAGGCCAAAGGCATTCTAAAAGTCGCAATAAGACGTTGAATGCAATGCCAACGACAAAATACAATTCGTTACGTTATTCTAAAGGGTACCTTGTTTGCAGCATTGGGCATACTCCAGTTGGTGATGTAGCTCTACCTAATTTCCAAACGCGCTAGTGGTTTTTTTTTTCAGTATAACACAAGCAAGAAATATACACAGAGGATCACGTCCATAAATCCGGGTTTGATCCCTGAGTCGCCCTAATCGTAGTTGGTTTTTTTCGTACCATGAACTACATTTTTTACTAATTATGACTCAGCGGCAATGATTTTGAACTGACATGCAGGAGGTGCATCGCTTGAATTTTACTTGAACTGCACTGCAACATTGTAGGACATTTTGCAACTGAATAGCTTCCACCCTCAAATAGAATATCTGTATCCATACACGTAACGGTACCTTGCGTACCTGCAGCTGTCCTAAAGAACCAGTTCCAATTGTAGGTAGAGCCTGTTTATCTAAACCATCTTCAAATACATAATCACTTACCCCCAGAAGCTCAAACGCTAACTTTGTATCTGTATAAAACATCAATAGGACACCCAATTATTTGCTGTTAATCCGTACGTTGAATTATAAACTCATTGCAGAGAACAGACAAGGAGCGAGGTAGTGTCGAGTCGCGCCCGCCCGCCCGCGGCGGCGGCGCCCTAACGAGTGCTCTCTCTTGACAATGACAAATGCCGCGCGCCGTGAATGACTGCTCCCGATTTACATTCATAAATACCGTCTTGACCTACATTTTTGACCAAAACATAATTGGCACGTGTAGGTATCATAATAATTAAGTAAAACCAAATTCAAAAATAGGAGGTTATAAATTCGGATATATTAATTAAGAATTGCAATTATCACATTTAATTATCTGTTAGGGCTGTCAAACAATGATATGTGTTGGTATATATGTTTGTACTATGTATTTTTATGCACCAATTTTTCCATTTGTTCATTTCTAATCCAATGCATAGATCAGATTGTAGCCTATTTTATTCAAATGGCATAAATTTAGTTAAACATAAAAAGCAGTGCGCGTTTCAGAAAACGATTCAATAGTTTTTAAGAAATGAACTTAAGTTTGACGGTTTGCTTTATTGATACGAGCTACGGGCCAACACGGGGTGTCAAAAAGTAAACATCTGAAATTTTTGGTCAACTTGTGGTAAGAATAATCAAAATGGCCGAAACCAAACTAGCCTCAACGTAAAAATCAGTAGTGAGAAAATAACTAAACAACTCTATAATTGCTTAAGTTGATAGCTATATCTATGGCTAGAAGTTCTTAATATATATTAATTATTAAGTTTTGTAGTTAATTGTTAAAGTCAAGTCAAAGTCAAATTCATTTATTAAATTTAGGCATCTACGCTTTCATGAAGATCAGTTACAATTTTAACTTGTCGCAGTCACTTAAAGGCTGAAATGCTGTTGGTTGTGGGAACTCCCGTATTTCTTGCATGAATAGAAGCTTACAAAAATGTCGGTTCTATTTCATTCAGTTTACTACCATTAAGGTGAGAGTCTGACTACCAATTGACTGAGTTTTAATATTTTTTAGTTATAGTTAGGAGTTTTAAATTGAAATAAGTTAAAACAATAGTATAAAATGAATTGTTTTATACGTTTGTAAAATTTCTTTTTTTACGATAGAACAATAAAATTAAAAAATAGAAACATAATTTACACTAGCTACCCTAGTATGACATATCTACAACATAATGTTCATTGAGACCATTCTAATGAGCACTAACGCGTACCTCTACTTTAAGTTGAAGAGAAGAAAGATACCTCTAATAATTCAGGTCATACAGTATAATGGTTTAACTTACGGTTTTTTACCTCGAGAAGGCACCTCGACCAGTTTCGCAACTTTCAGAGGTTAGTTTTCATCAATTATTAACATAATGGTTTATATGTTCTTACAATATCAGGGTATCTAGTAGTTGCTCACTTCCCTTTATCAACTAGAAAAAGCTGATAACCTTCAAAAGTCTTAATAGATTTCTTAAATCATACCTAGGTACCATGAACAAAAAATGTATATCGATGTACTAGTTTTGTAGTTACTTAGCCAGGCACACACAGAGATACACACGTTAAGCTTATAATACCTCTGTGTGCGTCGTCCCGTCGGGGGTTAACAAAAACAAAAGCGTTCAAATAAAAATGTTTCTTTAATGTCGAACTTACTTCATACTGGCTTTATAATATTTACATGACGAGAATGTCTATCATATTGCAACCCACTCTGTGAAAATTTAGCCAAAAAATAAATTACGATAAAAAAATCAGCCCTTCAAAGTTGGGTCAGATGGACCTACGTATACCGCATATTATGTCCGGTGACGGATATAAGCTTAGTATTATAGTCGTATGAAAATAGTTACGTTTGAATATTTAAAATCACGTAATAATTCAATGTAAAACAGTTATTAAACTGATTATTTCACGCATCGTGTGATTCATTAGAACAACGACGTCTAATAACGAATGCCGCTTGCGTTCCCCCGCGACCTCTGCCATCGTTTCTCGCTAATTGGTATGTTTCGTTACAAGACCGATCCGGCTCCAGGTCAGGATGTAAACTCATTCCATTAGAGACTCGGATCAGAGCCAATTAACTTTTCAACAAAACGTACAAAAAGTTTCGTATCGATGTATCTGCGCTCATCTAATCAAACATTCTACTCTGTGGACGGAATTAATATAAATAATATTTTAGAACCATGTTTATATTGTAAACGGAGGAACAGTTTGTTGTGTACTGTTATCGTATCTACAGGCCCTGACTTAAAAGTCGGACGTTAAGGACGGCTAAGCAAACTTCGCTACGAGCGCTTCAATTGTCCACACAAATATTTGCCAATGTTTTTATACAAGTCAATGGTATTTGCTAACATGTCTGTACCTTGCATTATTGTAATACTTGCCGATGCGAAATTTTCAATTGTGGCTTATAATAGTTGCAAAATGTACGTAACCTGAAATGTTGTTTATAGTTTTTCAAGATGTATTTTCCTTACATTATCGTGTCGAGTCTGAAGGGTTTGCTATTAGCGAGGCAGACGCCAAGCTCCAAAATGGAAGTATTTTCCATATCTCCGACTGGTCTCCTTGGAAACTGCTTGCGATAACCAAAAGATTTTTTTTTTTTTAAGGGATAAAAGGGCAAACGAGCATTTGGCTCACCTACCTACCGGTGGTAAGTGATCACCGTCGCCCACGAACATCCGCAACACCAGAGGTATCGAGGATGCGTTGCCGGCCTTTAAAACTGACTACTGACTGCTAATGGGATCCCTTCATCAAAGTAATTTGAAACTTTGTAAAAAAAACAACTAAAAAGTAGGTAGTGCTACTTTTTTGAGTTTGTAGTAGATCTGTGCGAGTCACCGAACAATTTTGTATGTCAGCAATTTTATATGATTGTTGCGTGATTTGTAATTATAGTTAGTTCGCGCATGGACACTGTCCGCTAGGCATTAAATAAGTAGGACAGTGTCCATGCGCGAACGAACTATAATTACAAATCACGTAAACCACGATCATATAAAATTGCTGACATACAAAATTGTTCGGTGACTCTTACAAAATCTTCAATGGCAACTACTGCACCCAAGGTTCCTCTACTGCACTAAGATTCCTTGATATTGTGTTGAAGTTAAGAAATATTTTTTTAAGTGTTCGGTGTCTTTTTAAGAAAACCGGATCCCTTTTAATGAGACTTTACTGTCTGTCCGTTTGTCTACCACGGGTAGATACCCGTGATAGACAAACGGACAGAGCTCGTAAACGGAATGTGTCACAAACCTACAATTTTTTTATTTTGTGTAGAACGGTTACCCAAAGATGAAAATATGTTTAGAAATTCAATTAAAAATAATAAATTTTCAGATTGGCTCCATTACATGAGATGGAAGCCAAGAAATTTGGTTTTTTATCCTAGCATGCGAGGTGAATCATCATCTAGAACTCTTTGTGTAGAGCATATAAACATTTTGCATTTTAATTATAATCTATCAATATCTATCTATACTTATAATAAAACTGTAACGGATCAAATACTGCACATGGAAAATGTTGAGAAAAAAAAGTTGAGAGCGATCTGTAGGTGACACTGATGCCAAAACTTTATTTTTTTTCATTTTTGTCTGTCTTTCTGTCTGTCTGTCTGTATCCCAGCCGCGCATCACTCCATAACTACTGAATGGAATTCAATGAAACTTAACACTACACACTTCTAGGTTAGCCTGAACAACATCTTCGACCACATCATCACTTACCATCAGGTGAGATAGTGGTCAAAGGCTAACCTATCAGGCATAAAAAAAAACACGATTTAAGTTCATACTACGAAGAAGGTTATTGTATACTTTTTATCCCGAAATTCAGCACGGTTCCCTCAGCAAAGGGGATAAAAGTCAAAATGTAAACTTAGTTGTAATTTATTAACGCGTAGTCCGATTTCAATTATTCTTTTTTGTGGGAATAGTGACGAGAGAGCCTGATGACCTATGGGCTGCCCGGCACCCCACGGGTAGCCCGGCACCCCACGGGTAGCCCGGCACCCCACGGACAGCTCGGCATACCACGGGCAGCCCAGCACCCTTATTTAGTTATGCAAGCTTGCTAAGATAAAGTTCTTTAATCTGGAACATTCGCCACAATCAGTTTTTTTAATGGATTACATATAATGACCACCATCGAATGTTTTTTTTTTTATGCCTTATAAGATAGCCTTTGACCACAATCTCACCTGATGGTAAATGATGATGTGGTCGAAGATGTCGTTCAGGTTAACCTTGAATTACTGGCTCTCAATGACAGCTGCCGGAACACACCGTTAGGTGATTGGCGACAGGTTTTCTATTTGAGGGTGGTAGCAAGCCAGGCGGGCATTCGCAAAATGCCCTACCACCATGCTATAAGGACAGCCATCATAAGACGACAACCGGGACCGATGGCTTAACGTGCCCTCCGAGCACGGAAGCGCTCAGTAGTAATGTCACTAGCGGTCACCCATCCAACTCATAACCGCGGCGGACGTTGCTTAGCTTTGCTAATCGGTTAAGAACAGCTTAGCAAATTTCGCTACGAGCGCTTCAAAAAGTTCTTTTACCAAAAATTGTAATCGAACACCAAATGTAGTAAATGAGCACCAAATTTATGTAGTTGATGATCATTAAAGTTATATAATAAATAAGTAATGTAAAGTAATTCAGTGCTACGACGAGCAAAACGAGGAGGAGAGTTAGGTTACCTGTGACCACAACGCCTGAATAGTTATCGCAATACACAACATGTAAAAACTTTGGTTATAATTTTACATTAAAATGCTGTTTTAATTTTGATGAATATTTACTACTTTTGAGTTTACAATAATTTATTTGGAGTCATTTTACTTACATTAAAATGCGGGTTAAATTTTGGAGATCATTTACTATTTTGGTCTGTGATATGTTACTATATCTGGTGGTAAGTTAAACATAAGCCTTTTTTAACTGTCTATCTTTTGCCGGATACATTTGGAGACTGTGCAATGGAAGTGCACAATCTAATATTTATATAATATGTTCGTTCTACCGCCAAACAAGGAGAATCTCGGCAAAAAGACGCCGTTTTAAATTGAAATTACAAAGAAACACACAAAGTACTGTAACATTCACTGTGCGAACCGCGAAAGAACTCTCTTAGTTACTTAACTACTGTCTTCTGGAAAATACAACCTGGGAGTTTTCAAACCCAAAGTAAAGAGCTCCATTCTGAGCTATGCTTTACTACAAGTGCTTCATCGCAGACCACAGCGTTGCTTAATATGAGATAAACAGTGCTCAAATGAGAATAATTAGTCTGCAGGTACAGCAATCGCGAACGAAGTCGCAGGTACAGCTAGTATTATAATAAAATGGGATGCTGCCAAGTAATACATTTTAGACCATGACCATTGTTACGCGATCTATCTTACAACCTAAAATAACGGTTAATTCTGTACTTTATCTTCTAATTAACTAAAAAATAGTAAAAACGGCGATTTATAATATAGTTTTGAAACTTTGATGAAAACCAACAAACTCTTTATTCTTATACGAGCTGTTGAAGTTAAACCCTAAAAAGCGAGGTCTAACTTACGCTCGATCTGTTGTTTTATAATTTTAACTAAAAATAACTTATAACAGTTAAGTAAATATTAAAATTATTAAACTTAAAAATATAACATTTTGATTACTCGCCGCTATCATCAACGCTCCAGAACTTGGACAAAAGCTGCTTTTATTTTCACTTTGAAAGACTAACATAAAACAAAACCTTCTTAATCCGGTACAACACGTTGTCGATACCCCTACACTGAATAAAGCCTTCTATTATCATCTCAATATTCGGTAGAACGGAATAACGTAAAATTAAACTGAAATAACTGAATTTACTTGAATTATTTGAATAATACCGTTTAAAATCGATCGACCCACTTAAATTATTCAGATAGATTCGGAGTTGTACATATAAACTTCTGTTTGTACAATTTCGTGGGTGATGATTGCGATGCAAATGACCTCTTTAATAATCTATTTTATTGAAAATAATTCGACTACGGAGTCCTCTCTCGCGGTGGCGACTCTTATGCAAACTAAATTGAGCGGCGCTCTACATAATTCATGCATTGCTATTATTTGGGGCAAGTTTGACAACTCGCCGCCGCAGACAACATGTGGCAGGTTGTCGTGTATAGTATTTCATACAATCAAAACGTTAGCTTTATACAAACATTTTGAAGCTCTAGAAATAATATATTTTCCGAAATCAGTTAATAATAAATTAGAACAGCTTTTTTAAAGTGAAATACTTAGGTCATACTGAAAGTTTCTGGATTATGGTAAATTGACTTATGATAATTATAATTTTTAAAGTAGATTTATACGATTTTGCATTTGCTGAGACTATTGTAAAAATCAGTTGTAGCTTACTTTAGAGACCAATACAATAGCGTCGTAGAAAGCATTCACCGCTGATTTAGGTTTCGTTAAACGTGTGCCACTAGCTTTGTTTACAATTTTAAGATACAAAAATAAGTCAACTGGCTGTATGGGGGATGCGTCATCCATCAGTTCTACATTTGAAGTTTTCAAATATACGCTTCCGTTACGTTGGCGGAATGCGAGGACGCAGGATCATGCTGAAGGAAAATATTACTCAGGAGCTTTTCACGAACGTTTTCTAAGACTCTGGGCAAGCAAGTTGTGACGTACCAATCTGTGGTCATTGTCCTATGGTCTTCAAACGAAACTGTTGTGTAAGATCCTGATATTTTGAAAAAATAAATAAAACCATAGTTTATTCTAACTTATGTGTTTGTTTAAATCAGTTGTCGTATGGTATCAATATTGGATTCTGTAACCGCAGTCACCAGCTGATCTTCACGTCATCGTCACGGAGATGTTCTCCCCCACGTCTAAATTCTCGGAACCACAAATACACGGAGCTGCGATATGAGGCTTCATCACCAAATGTCAATTAAAATCTACAAAGCCACAGAAAAAAAAACATGAAGTAAAAATTATCACGAGTTAAGTTTATTGTGATCGCGACACACAATATTTTACAGGGCGACACAGTGAAAAAACGAATGTTAATAAAAGACAGTCTCCCAAAATAAAACATAAGTGACATGTTTATAGAGAGTTCCATTTTCGAATTCCATAACAGCTTTTTAATTTTATTTTAGGTAAATAAAATAAAAAAGCCGGTATTATACATATTCAAACACACCATATACATGATCCCGATTTTGACTTTCTCTGTTCTGTGGAACACGTAGATCAAAGAGGATTGTGTTATAAAAATGGTTGCTATAGACATTAGTAAAATGATTATGTCATCGAAGTTTAAATGTGTTAAGTCAAAGTCAAAATCATTTATTCAATTTAGTCCTCTACGACGCTCTTATGAAGGTCAATTACAAATTTTAGTATTGAAATATTCTACATTGTACTGCCACGTTCAGCAAATAAATTGTATAGAGCCACTGCGAGAAGAACGGGCAAGAAACTCGGGGCCATTCTTTTAAACATTTTTTAACAATGTGTTACATACTCACTATATAATAGAGTTGTTACAATATTTGTTTAAATTATGTAGGTGACAGGCAATAGCTTGGCGGAGGCGGAATTGTCCAGGCATTTTTGTCGTTTAAGTAATCACAAACTGTGTAGTAGGATTTTTTAATCAATATGTTTTTCACATGCAACTTGAATTTCCCTTCTGTGAGCGTTGTAATATGTTTAGGAACTTTATTATAAAACCGCACACAATTACCTAAGAAGGACCTTTTATTTGTCTTTGCTAATCTAAAACCTGGCACCGCTATTTTATCTTTATTCCTAGTATTGTAATCGTGATTGTCACTGTTTAATTTAAATTTACTCAAATTTTTACGAACAAACATTATATTTTCAAATATATACAGACTTGGTAGAGTTAAAATATCAATTTCTTTACAAAGATCCCTCAGAGATTCCCATTTTACCACCCACCCATTTTATATATGGCTCGAATTGCACACATTTGTATGATAAAGATTGTCTCTATCTCAGCAGTAGTTCCCCACAGCAATACACCATACGACATAATACTGTGGAAGTACGCGAAATAAACTAGGCGAGCAGCAGCTACGTCTGATAACTGTCTTATCCTAAGAACTGCATATGCAGCAGAACTAAGTCTTTCGGAGAGATCATGTAGTCGATATTAAGCAAATAATTTATTCCGTTAAAAACCGAATGTTTATTGTACCGCAACAAAACAGTATTATTTAGACAGGATATGATTTTAAGAATAAAGTGTCACGAAGAACAAATATCATATACCTACTTACTCTAGAGACATTAAAAAAATTGTAACAGAATATGTTGTGATATTTTATTTGCATTATATATCTACAACATCGGCTCAATCGATGTTCGTCATGATATATAAATTAATAATCACAATACATTTTGATTAATTTCAGCCATGGATTCAAAACTATTTTTGTTGATGGTTAAATTAGCAAAATGAATTAACGTATGCATCTCACAGTGGGCAATTATACCAAAAAACTTGAAAATAGGTACTGCGTATTCATATAAGTATAGAAATAGCAATAGACGAGTGTCTCAACAGCTTCAATTCTGCTCGGTGTCGTTACTTTCGTAACGATACCGCTTGCCGTCTTTATCGACGGAATTCTTGATGAATAGCGAAAATTTACTGCCTCTCACGTGTTCAAGATTACGGCCCTCTGTAGAATTTCGTGGAATTTGTTTCCGGTACTTCAAAATGCACCTGTTTTAGGAACAAAATAATTACTTTTCTCTAAACTTTCGTGAAATAAAATCATGTTTCTTAATCCTAAACGGGTCTATTCACGCACGAATTAAAATCAAAATAATAATAATAAATTAATCACGCCCATGACCTGTATGACCTTGAGCACATTCAAACAAAGTGGTCCCATGTTCAGGAAGTGCTAGTGCGCAACGGATATAAAGTGAATAAAAGCCGGCCCAGACGAGCATATCGGAAAAACACAATTTTTGATGTCAAAAGACAACCAGCGTTTTTGCCATACATCAAAGGGATAAAGGACAAAGTTGGAACGGCACTCAAAAACTATTCCATAAAGGCTGTATAAATATAGGTATAGACCGTTATCTCAACTTGACTGCAGCTGTGGTAGCTCTTATATTGGACAGACTAAACGCACTATCGCAAAAAGGGTCAAAGAGCATATCGCAGTTTTGGAGAATTGTGACATCTGAGCACTTGCTTGAGTCAGGACCTAACCACTGGATCGAGCTATATGACCCAATAATTCTCTTCACTGAACGGCATTATTACTCGAGAATTGTACGTGAAGCGGTTGAAATTAAGAAGTACAACAATTTCAATCGGGAGGATGGATTTAAATTGTCTACATAGTGGAATCCTGTCATAAAAAAGTGCTCGAGTCGTTCTTTGTCTCCGCGTGCAAGTTCCGATACCGTTAGTGTAATGTGTCGATGTGACAGTGATAAAGACAAAAACGAAAACCGAACGGGGCTAGAATTAAATCGCTCGTTAATCGAATAAGGTCAATGCAACTTGATCGAAACGTCGAGATTAGTCAAAATATTATTATTTTGTTGTTAACTCGTGCGTGGATAGACCCGTTTAGGATTTAGAAACATTTTTTTTTTAATATCATGAATTATTTTTATGTAATATTTCACAGTCATTTTAGTTTACAATATGTAGTAGTTAAGGAAAGTTTTCTAATCAATCTAAAGTTTATAGGTAAATTAATCCAATAACAACTTGAAGCACTTAAAATGCATAATATAGTTCTTGGCTTCACCTTTCTAGTGACGTTTAAAAATAAAGCTAAACCAAATTAGAGAGAAAATTAAGCATCAATTTTCCTGTCTCGATGGCCGAGTCGTTAAGTCGCGTAAAATTGGGAGACGCGGCTTATAGCACGAGATGAATATTTTGTGCTAGATTTTTTTTTGTAGACGTGACACTTGCTTAGCATGCGATAGTGCTTAAAATCATAATTAAATATAAATGACTATCAATAAACCTGTCCGATTGCTACCTTACCGTACCTGCTCGCTAACAGGACGAGTTGGTATATTAGTAATAGTTTCGATTATAATTATTATTATCGCAAGAAAACTTAAGACCCCAATTGTGACTCTGTAATTTTCAAATTTACAAAAATCAATAGTCGTGTTCTGAAAAGCCATTTTAGTCTTCATATTTGTGATATCAAATTAAAATACAAAATAATTCGTTTCCTGAAGTGGAAATAAGCTGAGTTGGTAATCGGTGGTCAGAGGGAGGACTGAGGGTCACGTGGATTTCCGAGACAACACACGATTTAAATGCACAAGAAATTCTGTTCGTCTCTCTAAAATCGATAAACACTATTATTGTTCGTCGATCTCGTGTGAGTGCGGTATATGTGTATGGATTGTTTCAGTTCGAGTACCACTCCAGGTGACGTTTTAATTCGAAATTAATTTTTCTTCAGCCTCTCGTGCGCTTAATGCCATAATGGAGCGATAAAAGCCGCGTTATCGTTACAATTCAACCGAAATTGAGTTTTGTAACGCCAACAGGCTCGTTCGCAAACAACTGTGCTCCACTCCAACATTACCTACTCTGATGGCTCTATTATATTAAAAAGCACCCACCATTACTTTTAACGTTCTCTCAAAGTGCGCTCAAATTGTTGGTACTGAATACAGGAAACAAAAATTTTAAAATAGACGCTGATAAAATTTTTCAATTTGGGAGACTAAAATACATACTCAGTAAAAAAAACCTTTGCAATCTTATAGAAAAAAACCTTGCAATTTTGTTTTTTTTTTCACATATCAAAGTTGACAAACGCAACGTAAATGGAATTAAGTCGAAACGATTTTAAAGCGATGTTTTTTTAGATTTTCAAAGTTCTCTCTCTCCGCAAGACTGTGCCGCTCGTCTTCAAAATGCTTTTGGGTTCCCTCCCACCCTCACCTTGTTTGAGCAATGTCAAAACACCTTGTTTGTGAGGCGATGGTTTGCGTAATTTGAGAGAGGACGGGTTTAGTGACGAATTTCGTGAAGGGCGGCCTTCAACTGTACAGGACAGTAGAATATCTACTACTGATAGGATATTTTTAAATTAATCATGACTTGCTGTTAGCCGAACTACAACGTCGCGGTACAAGCAGATCTCTATTAATGTAGCTAAATTTTAACTTACAGAATCGAAATCAATCTTAGCTGGTTGTGGTAAAGGGTTTTAAGTCCTTGGAAACAAATTGTGGGTACAAAACCATATATTGTTTTATGTCTTCAATTGTTTATTTATGACAAGTATAGAAATCTAGTATAGAATGCAACATAAAATGTTAAAATTATCGCGCAAAAATAAGGCGTGCCGTTTGAGCATTCCTCAATGCGTGCTTTGGGCGCTGATTTTAAGTTATAATTTATTACAATCTCTACTTCCAAAACCATGGTATATGGTACCATATACATATGGTATATGGTACCATATACATATGGTATATGGTACCATATACATATGGTATATGGTATTATACAAATACAAAAGCGTGTAAAATCAGTGATTTTAATCACATGCCGGTAAAAATTATTCGCAATTCTAGGCTTTCAATACTAGTTTCATTCGCACTTGTACGCAGAATCTTAGAATGCGTCGTATTTAGCAGAATCCTGTTTACTAAGTGCACACTAATAGCATAGAAAAAGTACAACTATAAAAATATATAACATGTAAAATATAAGGATAATTATTGCAATTCAATACATTGTCAAACACGGGGTTCTTTTAAATCTCTTGCTTTGTTTGTCCTGAGTATATGATAGAGAATTTAATACCTACAGTTTTCTCCATTCAAAATATGGTGGAAACCCCAGGCATCCGCCCTAAGATACAACTTTACCTGAATGCAAATGCCTGGGCTGTTCTGGAGGTGAATAACCATAGAGGTATTCTCAAGCTCTTACGCATCTGGTAAATCTCTGGAATAATATTTCTTGAAACTTTGATATGGTGGCATCTGCAACGTCCTCTGTGCGCTTGGACGAATTGAACAATTTAACATGATATTATGCAACTATTATGCATGCGAGCAAAGTCTCAGGTACCAGCTAGTCATTTTAATATATTATAATATCTAAAGTGCAATAACGCTTAAGTAATAACTCCTGAATAGGTTTGTAGGTATATTCACGACGCGGAGCTTAGTCCATCGGTTATCAGTCCTGTTCTGGCATTAGCATTCCGCAGTGTGGCGTTATCAGAGATTTATGCAGTGCCACTCCTCCCCGCATTAGCAACCTAGAGCCAAGAATAAATAGACACGCCGCCGCTTCGTGCTACCGAGCTCGTCCCTCATAAGCCGTTTCTATCAGGATTTATGTCATACTTAGAGCAATAAAACCACATTTTTTCAAAATGGCTTTCCATGTTTCTTGATTCGAGTTTTGGGGACTAATTTTACGAATAAAAGTTGTGAAAGACTGTCAAAACTTACTGTATTCTGCCATAAATTATGAAAATATCTAAAAATATATTGGCTGGTCTAGTGTCAAATTATTTAATGACCTCGTCTAGGATATTGGCTAATAAATATGAGTTTAGTTTGTTTTTGTAATATAACTCAATATGACTTTCTTGTTTTCAGTATTTTGAAACAATTTGTTATATTTCATCTAAGATAAGTAATCTTATATTTGTAGGCACTAAAATTATTATGCTAAAGATTATAATAAGACAACTAAAAGAGCCGAAAATAATAAGAGCACATGACAGTGCTGATACTATACTTAGTTTGTGATAAGAACAGGAAGAATAAGACTAACATTTATATGTCTTGTATTCATGCGAAGGTTGTTTTTTTTTCTTTTTGATTTATGCTATCGCGATGGAACAAGGTCGAAACCAGTTAAGCGGTAGCAGTTCGTCACAAATGGCGATCTCCAATGTGTCCATTATCCTGAGACTTAAATTAAATCTTGATGAAGTTGTTAAAATCTGTTGTTAAAGCCTTATGTGATTTGATGAAATATTGATAAAGTGATCAAGTCGCAGGTGCCTGTAATTTCAACCTTCAAACCTGAACACGGTAATGTGAACAATACTGATTGGCGGTATAAACAGGTGTGGTCGCAGTAATTCCCCGGACGACCAACTAGGTATTAAATTATTACAGATTTGCTACCTGACTCCAAAAATTATGTTCAATAACTGTAAAAAAAAATCAAAATAAATGATTTTTTTTGTTAATAATGCAATTATAATATATATGTCTCGTTACTCGATGAGACGGTCAAGTCATCCGCGTGTTGGTAAGCATGACGCGTATGCATTACATTCACTGTGAGACGCTAGTTCTTATGTCTCGTTTGCCCAGTAAATTTACTCGATACAAAGCGCTTCACACTTACTTACTCACTCACTCCACTGGCTCAGCGACCCGAAGTGAGTCTTGGCCTCCGATATGAGAGTGCGCCACTGGTTCCGGTTCTGTGCAGTCTCACGCCATCAAGATTCACACTAACCTACCTAAACACAAAAGTGTTTGCACACTATTACTTCAATGCAGAGTATGTGGTTTTTCAACCACGACGTACGCTTACTACTATTATGTAATTGATGTACTTAAATAGATTCGGCTCCTTATCGTCTATCACTGATGCGGCAAGAACAAGTGGAAAGTGCATATTTATTAAGAAAATACAAAAAAGGAAAAAGAAAAATAACCTGACACAACATTACAGGATACAAAAATGTTATCATATTAATTATAATAAAGATATTGGTACATTTTAAACATGATATATTAAATATGACTTTTGTACGCTTCCGAGCCAATTCAGGTAGTGGTTTGCCACAGGACTGCAATTCTTAAAATTATTAGATACAACCTTCGACTGCTCAATGCGAAAGATAAAAATGACATAAGCCAACTCATCACGCTCAGCTCAGCTTTGGTCCATGCTATGGCACAGCGCTGTGCAATCACTGGTGATAATCATATTTGGGCACTTCACTTTGGCGAGATATGGTTTTCACAGGGCATGATGCAAAAGTAATGAGCTTGGGGTTTGAGATTAGATATAATATCATATGCGATACACTTACGTGCGCTTCGAGTGAAAGGTTCCATTGAGACTGGCAGGCGAACCAATAACAGGCAATATAACTAACCTAGGTACCCTCGAAAGATGTCGATACCAGCTGTTCCTATATAATCATTGCGAGGCTTCAACAACTTCCATCTCAGCATCCGCTACGATTATAAAACTCATACTCATACCAGGGCGCTCAATTTAAGTCAAAAATTAAACCAAGGCTCAATCTACACCCTGCTACTCCGCAGGGGCAGGCAGCACAGAGAGATATAGGCAATATTACTCATAGGAGTTATATTGCCAAACAATTATTGACTTTGTCCCTATTAATACAACGCATATTGTAACTTTAAAAACACAATGACGGTGACGGGCGCGGGCCCCTGCGCGCCCGTCACCGTCAATTCTTTCATTACGGATTAAGAAATCCTACTACACAGTTTGTGATTACTTAAACGACAAACATGCTTTGACAATACCGCCTCTGCCGAGCTATCGCCTGTTATTTACGTAATTTAAACAATAATTGCAATAACTTTTTTATATAGTAAATATGTAACACGCTGTTAAAAGACGTTTAAAAAAATGCCCCGAATTTCTTCCCCGTTCTTCTCGCAGTGGCTCTATACTGTTATTGCTCAACGTGGCAGTACAATTTGAAAATATTTCAGTACTAAAATTTGTAATTAAACTTCATAAAATAATCGTAGACACTTAAATAGAATAAATTATTTTGACTTTGACTTTGATCCAATACTATACATTATACAGTAATGGTAACAAAGTAAAACATGGTTCTACAGTAAAACTGCCAGCCACTGCCACTTTCGGTGTGAATTGACGCAAGTTGGGCTTCGGTAAAGTTCGATTTAATACCCCGACTAAACTTATAAGGTTTAACCCACTGATAAATATTCCGGTATCTGATACTAATTATAGGAAAAATGCATACTTGTTAAGAGGGTCCAATAATTTCAATGTACTCAGTAAACGTCTGGATTTAGATATAGATCTATTCTGTACGAGCATCGGATCGTCTAGACAGTTGTTGGCCGGGGATTTTTTCGGCTAATTGTGTAATATTTAGAATTAACTATTAGGGCATAACATTTATAATGGCGAGTACATGGTAAAGCTCTAAGTATAGATCACACTATTGGTATTGTTTTATATAATTTGTTTTTATTCGTGAGGACCTATATTTGGCCCAGCAATGGCTTTATATACATACTTCTATTTGACATAATGGCTGTTTGTCTTCCAAGTAAATAAATAAAAATAAAATGTTTTCGAATATTACGGAAGTCATGATAATCCCCCAGATAAAAGCTGACAGATTTTGTTTTTGCGATCTCAGAAATCCTGAAATTAGTCTCGACTCATCGCCATATATCATCCGCGGCTAGTTTTTGTCCGCGAGATGAATGAGCCGCCGCCGACTATACACTACTTCCGGCCGCCCTTCTCCCTCGAGCCGAGAGACGTCTCATTTCGTTTGTGACTGATAAAATGTAACACCTAAAACTTCGCTTCACCTATTGTCTCGAATGGAAGATGTTAGAGTTTAGATAGTAGATTGTTATACCAGGGTCAAAACGAATCAATGCCCATACGAGGTATTTAGACGCCCGAGCGTAGCAATACTGGTTATAATCTGAGTAGGAATTGATGACTTTCACCCGTGTTAAGCACTCTACTTTTCATTTCGAATAAAAGGAAAGTAAAAAATAGTAGCTTTTCTAAATTATTCATTAATAACAATAACATGAATAGGCACCTATAAAAATTGTTTTTTTATAATATTTATTGATATTAAGAACATGAGTAGAAACTATTTAAAATTAATGCAGTTATTGTCCAAATAGGAGTTGATAACTTACATCCGTGTTAAACACTCTACATTTCAATAAGAATAAGAGAATAACATGAGTAGAAGAAACATATATAAAATTAATTGAGGGATTAGAACCCCTTATAATTTTACTCACTATCCTGCCAATTTATATATAAAGTTTCTTTTTAATTTTAATGGAACACAACGCGTCTTCCCCGAGAGCCATCCCACTTAAAAGGTATTTAAACTAAATGCGTCAAAAAAATTCTGTGGTGGATAGGTCCACCGTGGCGTTTGTGACCTCACGACGGCTTAGCAAGAAAATTAGGCGGTAGGGTAACAAGATACATAAAAAAAAAAAATCGCTAATAATATTAACTTTGTTGTTTAAAACCATAGCATACATTTTAATTATTTTTTATTTAACTCCTGAAATATTATATAGGACGTATTTAAATTAGTTGAGACTTATTTATACTAATGTTTGATTGAATAAACAGATTCTAATGTTCAGTTCAAAACGATATCTGTTCCATGTTCGAGGCATTGCATACCAGTTGCAACTTATATATAAACACTAGCTGACCCGGCAAACGTTGTTCTGCCATATATTTAAAAAATAAGGGTTGATCGTAGAAGGGTGAAAATTGAGGATTGTATGTATTTTTGTATGTTGTATCATAAAAAAATAGAAATTTAAAATTTTGTCTAAAAAAAAAAAATTTAGGGGTGGACTACCCCTAACATTAAGGGGGATGAAAAATAGATGTTGGCCGATTCTCATAGATACCGGATAAGCACAAAAAATTTCATCAAAATCGGTCAAGCCGTTTCAGAGGAGTATGGCAACGAAAACTGTGACACGAGAATTTTATATATAAGATAAATAAAATCGCTCGCGAGCGTCGCGCCTGTGGCGACTTAAAAGGTTTCGTTGCAAAAACGAGTTCAGCAAAAAATAAACGATTATGTGAGAGTAAATAACGACGACGGTTTTAAAAACACCGTTAACGTTGTAAAAACATTTGTGACGAGTGTCGAGTGTCGACCAGACCGCCGCCGCCGGGAGCTGACCGCGGGTACCTCTCCTACTCGTAAGGAATAACGCTATTGTATGGGACCAGATACAACAACTGTGGGAACATTAATGCGTACAAAAAGGTGTTAACTGGTGAGTGAGAAGATGCTTTAAAACATTTTTATTTCTTTACTACATCATACACGCAATTTTTCTTACGTGGACATCGGCTGTATTGCACTTCTTAGGCAACTTAGTTGGTTTCCGATGGAGCGTAGTAGAAGAAAACCAATTTAAATTAAAGTTATGATGTATATCAAAACTAAAATTATCATTTTACTGTAGATAATTATTAATTATAAAATCTAAAATTATTAATCAATTTGTGCCTCTCGATTTTATTTTTGTGCGATTTTAATGTTTGACTGGAATATTCCACCATAAAAAAAAAATTACCAAATGAGAAGTGATGAGTCTTGTACTTTTTTATGTCCAGACAGTATGTCACGTGCTCAACAAATGCAGGGAAATAATGCGGGGATAAAATTTAGAGTTTATGTCTTACAAGGCATAAACTCTATAAAAGTATGGGTAAACATTTATACGCGCGACATAAGCTAACATTTTGTTAAATTATCAGTCACATAACTAAGTAGTATGATTTAAAATTATTCTCAAATGCAAAAAAATGTGTATAAGTTAGCTTGTTACCTCTAAAACAGCTAAACGGTTTTATTTTACTGTATTTTTATATTATTCAACAAAATAACTTATTATTCAGAATATAAAATATTGTAATAATTATTTTATAAACCTTTCTTACGTTAACAAAATTTACAATAAATCATCATTAGAATTGAATTATTCGTTTTGAAAATTGAGTAAATTACTACTCTAACAGACTAAACAATTTCATTATTGGTTACGAAAAACAACGACACGAAGTTGATAAATATGACGGAGCTTACGCCCTCAACAAGTGATCTTGTTATTTGTATACTTCTTTGCTTAGTGTTTCACTCGAGCGCATTAATAATGTAGCTGAACCAACCGTCACCTCGTCACGTCACGTCACGTCACGTCACTGTCCCACACCTGCGCCGCGCCGTGTCACGTTGCGACAACCTCCCGGGGCCTGAGGAGATATAACTGACGCATCGTCTTACAAACAGTACATTGTTCGTCTCGTCTAACTTAATAATTTGTTTCTCACATCAATTTTATTTACTATCTAATAATAATAATGAACTTCCTCTATCCATACACATTATGTTCGGTGTTGAAAGAAAAAAAAACAATAAAGAACCAATGTAACACAGAAATTATGCCGATCTATAAGAAGGCATTTGTGGGGAAAAAAGGGACTTGAAATAAAATTCTACTTTCATGTAATTCGTACCCACTTCAACACGATAAAATTATACAATAAGCCATTTGTAGCATATCTATTGGGTTTCAATAGTAGAGAACTGATTATGATTCATGGCCCTCGGGGACGCACACGTCGCGGCGGCGGCGGCGGCGGCGGCGCGGGACGGGTCGGGGACGGGACGGTGCGTTCCTATCCATACGGTATATTTAACATCTCCTGCCTCCAAGACAGGATCTTTACAACTTGAAGTAGGTCATTGTTCTAAAAGCCTTTTGAAATTTCTCTTACTTTATTTATCCGCAATGTAAGTTACTTTGGTCGTTTGTTATTTATTTATTTTTGAAGCAGTGATGGCTCAGTGGCATTGGCTATGGACTGCCGCGCAGCAGGTCCATGGTTCAAATCCCACCCAGAGCTTGAGCTTCACCGCATGGTGGAAGGGCATTTTGCAAATGCCCGCCTGGCTAGCGACCACCCTCAAGTAGAAAGTCTGTCGCCAAGCACCGAAAGGTGTGTTCCGGCAGTAGTCCTTGAGAGCCAGTGAAATTACAGGCACAATGAGACTTAACAACTATGACTCAATGTGACGGGCGCAGTGCAATTCGTGAGTTGTCATGAATTGCAACTGTTATAGGCAGAGGTTAGTCCTATTAACATCAGGTGGGCATCGAGCTTGTTCCGTCATAATAACATTAAAAAAAAAAAAAATTTACAAAAGTATCTTATTACATTATACGTGGGTTCAATACATCTAAATAGCATATTACGTGGTTAGGTATCCAAATAAAAAATGTTTACGTTGAAAACTGTATCAAATATTTTTATTACAAAAATATTGTCATAATTCAGCACACAACGATCGCCAAAACAGCTGCCTACATAAACAATATAAACTCAAGGCGGTAAAAATATAAAGCGTAGATTATAAACTGAGCTAGAAGCTCGATAGATCAGTGTGGCGTGAATAAAGTCGACGAGTGCAGACCCCCCCCCCCCTCCACTGCCGCCCTCATCTCACTTTACTCCCCTCCGCTCTGCTCTACTCTGTTGACACTGTTGACACAGTCTGCTGACAAAATATATTGAACCTGTAATGGGTGAACAATTTTAGCAGATTGCAATATCAAGGATTTCATCCTATCACATGTGAGAAACTAAACATCTTCACAACTAAAACCTCTTCTAAAGTTTTAACTGTATCTCTTCTTTTTATTTATAAGTTTATTATTTTATTGTAAAACGAAAATCTAAATAATAAACTAATTTTAGAAGTTTTTAAGTTAACCGACATTAAAAAAGTACTATACACCAATAAATAATTTAATTTGTTTGATGAAAAAAATGTATACCCTGGATCAACGGTTATCGAAAGTGTGTTATATAGCGTCTTGTGGTTACCTGTTTATTAGACAGTTTGACTTCTCTGCAAACATACTACCTACTTATTAAGTACTAAATTAATTATGACTATTAAGCAACCCTTGACCCATTGAACTATATATACTAGACGTGACATCCCAAACGAGGATAGTTGACCAGTGCAGGTAAGCCGGCTGGCATACTCTCCCACACTGGCAGTTGGGCACTCGTAGTGAATGCACGCGCTTTACGTTCGAAAATTGTGTTGTGATAAAATAGATGTAAAAAAAAAAACGTGTAGCACTCGGAGACTGCCGCGGTAAAGCTATTGCATAGCATTTTTTATCAACTCATGCAATTATAATTATTTATGCCACCTAGAGGCGAGTTGCTGAACTAAAGAGACAAGCGTGATATTTCAAAATGTCATTAAAAGTTCTTCTATTCATCGATAGATGGCAAAACTAAAAAGTATCACCGCTGTGCCGGTCGGAGTGGGGGATGTTAGGTTATTTTCGTTACGGAATTTCTGGATTCGGTCTCCACGCTCAAGGCCCGCGATATAAGCTTTGCAATCTATACTTATAATAAAACTGTAACAGGTCCAATTCTGTACATAAGAGATATTTTGCAAAAAAAAAATTGAGAGAGCTCTGTAGCTGATACTGATTCCAAAACTGTATTTTTTTTTATTTTTGTCTGTCTGTCTGTCTGTCTGTATCCCGGCCGCGCATCACTCCAAAACTACTAAATGGAATTCAATGAAACTTAACACGATTTGAGTTCATACAACGAAGAACGTTATTGTATACTTTTTATCCCGAAATTCAGCACGGTTCCCTCGGGAAAGGGGATGAAAGTCAAAATGTACACTTAGTTATAATTTATTAACGCTTAGTCCGATTTCAATTATTCTTTTTCGTTACAATAATCATGAGTGAGCCCGGAACCCCATGGGCAGCCCGGCACCCGACGGGCAGCCCAACACTCCATGGGCTATTGAATGGAATTCAATGAAACTTAACACGATTTGAGTTCATACCACGAAGAACGTTATTGTATACTTTTTATCCCGAAATTTAGTACTGTTCCCTCGGGAAAGGGGATGAAAGTCAAAATGTTACTTAGTTGTACTTTAGTTAAAATTGGATTACACGTTCAGCGTAATCCAATTTTAACTATTATTTTTTTGTTAGAATAGTGATGAGCGAGCTCGGAACCCCACGGGCAGCCCGGCACCCCACGGGCATCCCGGCACCCCACGGGCAGCCCAGCACCCCATGGGCAGCTCGGCACCCCACGGGCATCTCGGCATCCTTATTTAGATTTGCCAGCTTGCTAAGATAAAACTCTAAAATCTGAAACATTCGCCACAATCTATTTTTTTAACTATCTATCTTTTGCCGGATACATTTTGGAGACTGCGCAATGGAAGTGTACAATCTAATATATTTTTGTTCTACCGCCAAACAAGGGGAACCTCGGCAAAAAGATATCGTTTTATAATCGAAATTCCAAAGAAACGCACAAAGTACCTACTTTGCTTCAACATTTATTGTGCGAACCGCGAAGGAACTCTCTGAGTTACTTAACTACTGTCTTCTGGAAAATACAACCTGGGAGTTATCAAACCCAAAGTAAAAAGCTCTTTTCTGAGCTATGCTTTACTAAGAGTGCTTCACCACAGACCACAACGTTGCTTAATATGAGATAAAGAGTGCTCAAATGTGAATAATTAGTTTGTGGGTACGGCAATCGCATACGAAGTCGCGGGTACAGCTAGTAGCTTAATAATCATATAAGTGAAATGGCTCAGGGTTACTATTAAACATCAGGCCTACGAATAATACATGATTTATTCGTAGCATCAGGCCAATGGAAAGAAAAACGAAACGAAAATGGGAAATTGACTGTGCAAAAACTGGTCTCAACCACATCGCAACAAGACATAGTCTGGTGCTGGACAGATCTTCAACAAGAGAGAGCAAGAGGAAACCATTTATCTATACTTAAAATAAAACTGTAACAGTTCCAATTCTGAACATAGATATTTTGAAAAAATAAATTTGAGAGCAATCTGTAGCTGACACAGACAACAAAACTGTATTTTTTAATTTTTGTCCGTCTGTCTGTCTGTATCCCGGCCGCGCATCACTCCAAAACTTTACTGAATGGAATTCAATGAAATTTAACACGATTTGAGTTCATACTATGAAACAGGTTACTGTATACTTTTTATCCCGAAATCCAGCACGGTTTCCTCGAGAAAGGGGATGAAAGTGAAATTGTACACTAATTTGTAATTTATTAATGCGTAGTCCGATTTCAATTATTCTTTTTTTGTTGGAATAGTGATGAGTAAGTTCGGCACCTCACGGGCATTCCGGCACCCCATGGGCATTCCGGTACCCCACAGGCAGCCCGGCATTCCACGGGCAGCCTGGCACACCACAGGCAGCCCGACACCCCACGGGCATCCCGGCATCCCACGGGCATCCCGGCACCCCACGGGCATCCCGGCACTCTTATTTAGTTTTGCAAGCTCGCTAAGATAAAACTCTAAAATCTGGAACATTCGCCACAATCAGTTTTTTTAACTATTTATCTTTTGCCGGATACATTTTGGAGACTGTGCAATGGAAGTGCACAATCTAATACTCATATATTCGTTCTACCGGCAAACAAGGAGAATCTCGGCAAAAAGACACCGTTTTTAAATCGAAATTACACATGGAACGCACAAAGTACTTTGCTTCAACATTTATTGTGCGAACCGCGAAGGAACTCTCTGAGTAAACGGAACCAGGAGTTTCAAAACCAAAGTAAAAAGCTCCTTTCTGAGCTATGCTTCTCTAAGAGTGCTCACCGCAGACTATATTGTTGCTTAATCACTACATCACTATCACTACATCACTACATAGTATAAAACAAAGTCGCTTTCTCTGTCCCTATATCCCTATGTATGCTTAAATCTTTTAAACTACGCAACGGATTTCGATGCGGGTTTTTTTAATAGATAGAGTAATTCAAGAGGAAGGTTTATATGTATAACAAAATCCATTAACAAGTGGAGAAATACTATTATTTTTGAGGTTTCTAATGTGATGTCGTCAATAATTAAATTTTTTCCGCTTACATTGATAACGCAGGCTGAACCCTATGAGATTTGTCAAAATAATGTACTAAGTATTGTACACATTGAAAAGGCCTACAGAAAACTCCGCTATGGTATATGTCTATCTCTTATGGATCCCACAATAACATTTTTTGTCATTTATTTTTTACGACAAATAATGGCTAATTTTCGAAGCGATTTTAACCAATACAGCATTAATCCTTATCTAATTAAATACCTTAAATACACTTTTGATTTAATATAGATCTATATGGCTCTTTACAGCAAATGATTTAAATTAATATTTTCGAAGATATTATAGATTTAAAAATTGCGGGACGTAGCGTTTGCGGCGGTTCCGGCCGGCGCGAGAAGATGTATTGATTCCCCGAATCCCTCTGATACCATCCTTCCAATTTAAACGTTTACAGTTTCCAGGCTTAGATTTGAGCGTTGATTGTTTTTCACATGGCCAATTGTATGCCGCTCTGTCAAGAGTAACCTCTCGAGAAAACATATTTTCTAACATGTTTTCTCTAGAGGACATTTACAGCAACGTTCACAGCTTACATTAGTTGTAAGCTGTGAACGTTGTATATAAAGACATTCTGTAGTATAATAATTGTTGTAAAAATAAAATAAATTGGTAAAAATGTTAAAAGTAAATAAGTAAAAATTTAGTGTATGAATTTAGATATAGCAGGTAATCTTCATAGTTTAGGGAAAGAAGAATTGTTTTACTCTAAATTTAACGCGGGACACGGGCAGTAATGAATAAATCAAAACTACTGGATCTATTTTAATCATTTCAGTGAATGACATAGGCTATATATTTCATACCCGTGCGAAGCTGGAGCGGGCCGCTAGTATGAGGTAAACTGTGCTCAAATGTGAATAATTGTAAAAATCTGCAAAAGGAAATCCATATTATATGGTAACACATATTGCTAAAATATTTTAAGAAAACATTAAACAAGTATTTTATTAAAACATAGACACACATAACAAATATATATATCTAGTGACAATTCCCCATAATTTTCCTGTCACAAACGCCGGGCAGCCGCTGTAGGCTTTTTAAAGATCAGCAACAATGTTACTAAAATATTTTTTATCTTAATATCTAACAAACGTGAAATCAGTGCGTAAAATCGGGACACTTGGATTCTATTCCAACTCCAGTTTAAACGTTTTGTACTCATTAATATTATGATATGATTTTCGCTTAAAAAGAGATACATAGACTTGTACCTAGTCTTATTTAGAAATACCATATTATGTACCAATACGTGAATACTACATACAGCAGCCCGCTTCGAAGTATATACATTTGTAGATACACTTGTAGGTTTGTAAAGAGAGTCGCACGGCCGCTGCGAGCCGGCCAGCTGCAATAATGAAGTTATTACTTTGCTAATGTGACCAAACAAAGCTCGTATCTGACTTGCACGCGTCGTACCCATCTTGTACAATGTTGTTTATGTTAGTTTCTGCCCACGAGTACAAGCAGGAGTTAGCCTTTCTGACCGAACTTATAGAAGGATTAATATTATTTCGAGATTTCCTGAAACAATCACAGAAAAGGTCTCGGCTCAAGACCCTAACCATTTTTTGTAGAAGATTTAAGCATCGACGACTCACTACTATATTTGAAGCACCAGGGTTGAGAGAAAAGCTTTTTTTATTGTCACTACGAAAAACTTTAACATAAAACAAAACCCTTTTAATCCAGTACAACACGTTACCGATACCCCTTTATTGAACAAAACCCGTTTTGTCGCTCAAATATTCGGTAGAATTGAACAACGCAAAATTAAACTGAAATAACTGAATTCAGCGGGATTATTTGAATATTTTTATTTTTTATTTTACATTTATTTGGGGGGCTTACAGCTATCATTACAAAAAGGTTTAATAACTTAATTAAAAAAAGCCATTAACAAGCCTCCACAGATATAAAAAGAAGTATTTTACACACACGTAATAAGATTATACAAAGCAATAGTGTTTTTTTTTCGTACGCAGCCACTTCTTTTCCAAATACTTGAAAATTTTACGAATTCAAAGTGACATAAGCAAGGTTAACATGAGACAATTTGCTAGAATAAAGGTCGATGGTGTGACCTTCGTGCTCGATAAACTCATTAAAAGCGGTTTGTGATCTTAATAAAAATGATTGTCTGCGATAGTTTGTACGTGCGGGTGGTACGTGAAGCAACCTTCTGGGTCTAGCGTGTCTAGGTGGAACATATAAACTTAATTTACCCACTAAATCAGAACAATCAATTTTGGATTGTGCAATCTTCATGAGCAGCCGTATGTCAGAAATATTACGACGAGTTGAAAGTGGTAACAGATGGAAACGAGCACAGCGAACTATATATTTAGAACGTGGAATTTTGAATTTATATCCTAAGTACCTAATAAATTTCTTTTGTATTCTTTCCAGCCTTTGAATATGTACGGCATAATTAGGATTCCAAACTTGACTTGCGTATTCAAGGTGACTGCGAACGTAAGCACAGTATAGGACTTTTAGAGTCTTCATGGTTTTAAAAATGCCCGCATTACGTATAATAAAACCTAATGCTGATGAGGCTTTCTTAGCTATCATATCGATGTGATTGACAAAAGTGAGCTTACTATCCAAATGGACCCCAAGGTCTCTAATGTCACTCACACGTAAAAGTGGTTGATTTTCAAGTGAGTACTTAAATTGTACAGTTTGTGTCTTACGACTGAAAGTAACCACTGAGCATTTTGATATATTCAAAATAAGGTTATTTGTCTTACAGTAGTTAGCCACTCTTTCTAGGTCTTCCTGCAGAAGTAACGCATTAGAGGGGTTGTCAATTGCCATAAACATCTTCATGTCATCTGCGAATAGTAGGAATTGGGAATGTTTAAAACAGTGTCCAATATCGTTGATGTAGATGACAAACAAAAGAGGTCCCAGCAATGATCCCTGAGGGACTCCAGATGGTATAGCAGTCCAGGAAGAAGTATAACCACTTAATACTACTGCCTGAGTTCTGTTGAAGACATAAGAAGAGAACCACCTGTAGAGATCACCACGAATACCTAGATTGAATAGTTTTCTCAGCAGAATAACATGATCGATTCGGTCAAAGGCCTTGCTAAAGTCGGTGTAGATAGCATCTACCTGTCCACTAGTGACCATTTGTCGAGTAACGTAATCAGTGAAAACAACAAGGTTTGACACCGTTGATCTTCCTTTTAAGAAACCATGCTGTTGTGGATTAAGGTCAGGGAGAATACTACTGTAAAGTTGATTATAAATTATACGTTCAAAAATTTTGGCTAGAAGACAAAGCTTAGATATTGGTCGGTAGTTTTCTACCACGTCTTTAGCACCATTTTTGTGAATAGGTGAGATGAACGCAGTCTTCCATATAGTAGGAACGACACCTTCAGAGAGTGATTTTGTAAATAGTAATGATACAGGATACGCTAACTCGTTAGCACACTTTACTAAAAATATGGCTGGAATAGCATCGGGACCGGCTGATTTATTTAAGTCAAGGGATTGAAGGTATTTCCGCACAATGTCAGGATTGATTTCAATAGAACTAATGTGGCAATTAGAATCGTCTCTAGACGCTGAATGGGTACAAGTGGTAGTAGAATCCAGGAACGTGGACTGAAAATAATTAGAGAAAAGTTCACATATTCCTTGGCCCGTATGGCTTTCATTGCCGTTATATGACATATTGGAAGGAAAATTGGTATGCGAACGTCTGCATTTTACATAAGACCAAAAATATTTTGGGTTCGAAGTGATAGCAGTCTCAATGTTAGCTATATATTTATGAAAACAAGTCTGCTCAACACTATTAGCTCTATCCCGCAGTATCTGAAAAGTGAGTAAATCGTGTTTGTTACCGTAAATTTTGAATTTAGTAAAATATTTGTGTTTTTCTTTAAGAATTTTAATGAGAGCAGAATTGTACCAACGGGGGTAATTATTATTTTTATGTAGTCGTTTTGGGATGTGATAATCTCTTAATTCAACTAATTTTGAGTAAAACTTACTCACAGCATCATTAGTGCTACACTCTGAAAATAAATCGTTCCATTGCGTGTCAGCCAGGGAAGACCGAATACGATCATAGTTACCTTTATTGTATTGGTACATCAGACGCTTCTGAGCTATTAGACATTGAGATTGTGAGACATCAAGTTGGACCAAAAGGGCGGGATGATGAGGGTCTTCCACAGTTAAAGGCTGTAAGCAGGCTGAGACGGAGATGTTTGTGTTTGACAGGACAAGATCAAGTATTCGGCCATGCTTATTTTGGACTAAGTTAAATTGTTTTAGACTGCAGAAATCAAGAGTATCAATGAAATGAGTAAACATATTGGCCGATAACGTGGTAGAAGAAGAAGCAGTAGACGGAGCTACAGCTCTAATACCGTCTTCAGACTCTGACCACGTTATGGCGCTCATATTAAAATCTCCCAGAATAATAAATTTATCAGATGGGCGTTCGATAAATAAGTCTGCAAGTTTGTCTAAGTATATGGTAAGTTGATTAGAGAAACTGTGTCCTTGATACTGTTCACATAGATATAGTGTACATATGTGTATTTTTTGCATACTTTTTCCAGGCCCATCTCTTAAATGAACCGATATCCAAATATCCTCAGCGCTGGACTGCCAGCCAACATTTTCAGTAGCTATGAGGTCCCGCCGTATTGCTACTAAGACGCCGCCACCACGTGACTGCCCAGTTGCACGATCACGACGCCAAATTAAGTAGTTATCATTAAACAATTCACTACTAGAAATGTCACTCACAAGCCAGGTTTCAGTTAACGATATAATGTGATAATAGTCATTTTTAGCCAAGTTCCTAAAAAAAGTTAATGTTTTTGTCCGTAAACCACGAACATTCTGGTGATAAATATTTAGTGTATACATTGTGGGTCAATCCAACAATAATAGAATAAACTCGAAATTATGTTAAGTAGTAACGAAATTAAGTCTGATATGCTTAACTGTTTCCATCCACTAACACCTTCGTAAAAACAAATTGGTAATAGTCGCAAAATTATTGGTATTACAAAAATGAACGTAACCATATAATATAAGATTAAATAATATTGTGAGAGCAACTCAGGAAGTACAATTAACTCAATACAAAAATATAACAATAATTTTTGTAACATAATTGTAGTGTAATATAACCTATAAGTGCAACCATTTAAAGGGTACCAAACACCGCTCCAACTAAGTTCTTCCAAGCACCAAGCGCACGGTACGAAACAAAGCTTAAAAAATAAACACACATTTATGTAAAAGTAGGTGGCATGACATTTATCATTACTCAAAATGAACGTAACCATGAAAAATGACATGAAATAATTTTGTAAAAGCAACTCAGAGTATAAAATATTTAACTCAATACAAAGATATAATAATAACTTTTTTATCGTAATTGTAATGTAATATACCCCATAAGTGCAACTATTAAAACGGTACCAAACACCGCTCACAATAAAATCATTCAAGCACCAAGCGCACGATACGAAACAAAGCTTAAAAAATAAACACACATCTATGTAAACGTAGGTGGCATGACATTTAGCATTACTAAAAATGAACGTAACCATAAAATATGAGAATAAATAAGTTTGTAAAAGCAACTCAGAATACACAATATTTAGCTCAGTACAAAAGTATATTAACAACTTTTTAATCGTAGTTGTAATGTAATATAACCCATAAGTGCTACCATTAAAACGGTGCAAAACACCGCTCCAAATGAGTTCTTCCAAGCACCAAGCGCACGGTACGAAACAAAGCTTAAAAAATAAACACACATTTATGTAAATGTAGGTGGCTTGACATTTATCATTACTCAAAATGAACGTAACCATAAAATATGACATGAAATAATTTTGTAAAAGCGACTCAGAATACATAATATTTAGCTCAGTACAAAGATATAATACGAGTAATAACTTTTTTATCGTAATTGTAATATAATATACCCCATAAGTGTGAGTATTAAAACGGTACCAAACACCGCTCCAAATGAGATCCTTTAAGCACCAAGCGCTTGATATGAAATAAAGCTTAAAAAATAAACACACATCTAAGAAAAAGTAGGTAGCATAACATTTAGTAATGTAACAATAATTGCAAGAACAACAATGTTCCGCTCGCACGACAGCATGACAAGACCGGTTCGTGCATTGTGCCTTACGTAGAAACTGGCCTGCGATAAGCGCAAGCACACTGCCAGGGGATTCCAACCTTTTGAAACGAACAAAATATTTTGAAGTGAGTGGTTGTTTAAATCTAAAAAATAACGCGTATAAAACTGTCTTCACACTAAGAGTCATACATGTAACTAGACAATTTTTTGTAGGTCTTGCCCTCTTGAGATATAACACCACTTAAAATCAATTGACCAAGTTAATTCAGGTGGAGTGACTCCTATATTATACTGTTTCCACATTTTTTGTGTACGCGATGCAATTGACCTGTTTAATTATCTATTTTCTTGAAAACAGTACAACTGTGGAGTCCTCTCTCGTGGCAGCGTCACTCGAGCCCATGGTCTCTTATGTAAATTATGTTGAGCTGCGCGCTACATAATTCATGCATTGCTATTATTTTGGGCAAGTTTAACAACAATGGTCCAGTCGCCGCCGGCACGCGGCACGTGGCCGTGTCTAGAGTTCTACTTTATACTTTCAGAACGCTAGCTTTATGCATAAAAGTAAAGCCATTTAATATATTCGTTAAATATACTCTTTTCTGTGATGCATTTTGTGTACTGAATCGAGCATGTAGTCCATACTCTTGTCATTCTTGCTTTTATCAGGTCATCACAGTATGTTTGCAAGGCACGTTTACAAATCTCAACTTTTCAATTCAATATTCTTATCAAATCTCAACAAACATTCGAAGCGCTCGTAGCGAATTTTGCTTAGCTGTAGTGTGTAACCGATCAGCATAGTTAAAAACGTCCGCCGCGGTCATGAATTGGATGGGTGACCACTAGAGACATTAATACTGAGCGCTTCCATGCTTCGGAGGGCACGTTAAGCCGTCGGTCCCGGTTGTTGTCTTAGGACGGCAGTCGTTATAGCATGGTGGTACTTAGGTCATTTTGCGAATGCCCGCCTGGCTAGCTACCACCCTCAAGTAGAAAATATGTCGCCAATCACTTAACGGTGTGTTCCGGCAGCTGTCCTTGAGAGCCAGTAATTCTAGGTTAGCCTGAACAATATCTTCGATCACGTCATCACTTACCATCAGGTGAGATACTGGACAAAGGCAAACTTATCAGGCATAAAAAAAACAAGTAGACTAAAAATTGTACTACAGAATATGATGAAATTCGAATCGTATAACCATCGATAAAAAGTATAGGGTCTTCCAATAGGCTCGTCCGAACTTTGACAGTTGGAAGTGGCCGTCTTGTTGAAGCTACATCTGTCAAATTGGTTGTCATTTATTCATTCTGTTTTGCCAAATCATCATGGATATAGGAAGCTATAGCATTCAACAAAACAACACGTGCAAATGATGAAATTGTTTTATCAAAATAAGTGTTCTATTCTGGCAACGCACCGCGCGCTTCGCCCATTTTACGGTCGCCATAATCGTCCTTTCCGACTATTCGTCGTGTGGTGGATAAATTTGAGTCCACTGGTTCGGTAAATGATCGATCAACACCCGTACGTCAAAGAAACGCAAGGTCTGCTGAAAACATTGCCGCTGTCCGTGAGAGTGTGCAGGAGAATCCGAGGCAGTCGATTTCGCGTCGCTCACAAGAACTCGGCCATTCACTGACCACAACTTGGTGAATACTGCATCGTGACTTAGGCCTGCACCCGTATAAAATTCAACTCACCCAGGAATTGAAGGTAAACGACCATAGACAACGACGTGTGTTCGCTAAATAGGCACTGGAGCAGTTAGCAACTGACCGTAATTTTCACAGAAAAATTACCGCCATCGACATCGTGTGACTTAACCCCGCTAGACTTTTTCTTGTGGGGTTTTCTTAAGTCGCAGGTCTATGCGGATAAACCACAAACCACAGCGGCCTTCAAAGCCAACATAACCTATGCCATAGGTCAAATTCAGCCTGATTTGTGCGCAAAAGTCATGGAAAATTGGATATCTCGCATGCGCTCCACCCAGAGAAGCCGTGGCGGACATTTGAATGATGTCATATTCCACACATGGTATCACTACATCTTTTAAATAAATAAATAATTTTGATAATATCTCACACACACTTTGTTTTATTTAAGTTTAAAGATGGGACACGCTTAATGAAAGACCCTTTATAACCCAACAAAAGAATCATCAAGATCGAATGTGTTACTAAAAGATATACTTATGTACTAAAAGAAAATCTTCCTCCGGTATATATATTATAATATTAATATAATGTTGTCAAGCTATTGTCTATGACAATGGACAAAGCATGCAGCTCGCAGGAAGATATTCTGTCGGTGTTATAATTATACTGTCTCTTGTCTACAATGCATGTAAGTATATATTTTTTTATAAATTATGTATGTCAGCTTTGAATACAATATTTTATTGATAGTTTAATTCAGCAATAAACTAGCTTTAAAACATAAATAAACGGACCATGATGTCTGATGATTACATACTGTGGTTTTATTAATATATATTACTAATGTTGTAAAATAAACTCGGCCGTTTTATTGTACAATTAACATCCGCCCGCGTGGATAACGTTCTTAAATATATTGCTCCTTCTCGGAAACTACTGAAGAAATCGTGATTAAGATATCCTTTGTGGAAGAACAGGACCTTAGAAAATTATTTGCACTGTCGTTTAACCCGCTCCACTGTAATGAAGTGGAGGGAACAAATTCACATTATCAATGCGTTGTATATGTTTATATGTGGGAGATAAAATACTATCTCATATTTTTTCGAATATGAATAATCTGTGGTTGTATTTTATAGTAAGTAATCTGTGGTCAGATTATTATCTATGATTAAGGTCTATGTTTAAAAGACGTGCAACTGACTAATCGTTGTATTCTCTCTGTTAATTTGTCTCAAAAGTTGTGCAGTTGACTTGTTGTTGACTACTGACGAGACCGGCTCTACTATAAATACGACCACACGAGCTATCGACAGATCAGAAGTTGTCCAGCCACGGGCACGGCACCACCAAGTGCTCTGAACTGTCTCTCTAAGCGTCAGGTATGATAAGTTCGATTACTTATTTTAATGGTATGGATATTATGGATTATTGTAGATATTCATTTATTGACTTGTTTAGATCTATGTTTATAAGATGTAAATAGTATATTTTGGATGTCTAACTATTATAATAAAATTGATTATGATAAAATATAATGAATTTCTGTTATTGATGACTCCTCTTCGAATATTTTAACATTAGCTCCCACATCAGAAGTGGGATCTGGTAAACAGAAGCTACGCCTACGAATCTTTATGATTTCAGGAGCCACAAGATGGATATTATTGAATCTGCTGCGTCAGAGGATGAGCTGTTGGAGGAAGAACCAGCAGCTACATCCGGGCTGGGACCAGCGCTGACCTTGCATCGCCAATCCTTGGGTCCGCGATAGGCGTTTCATCTTCAAGCGGCTTTTATGCTGCTCCCAGAAATGCAGCTACAGTGAATAACAGTTATTCAAGGGCAGTACACTTTCTTCTTGTAACTTTTTTGCAAAGTTTGATGCAATAAAATGATGACACAATTAATTCAAACTACCGCTAAAGGTTTTAATACACTTAAAAAGAAACTTACACAACGTATGCGGAGCCTTGAACAGATTTACGTACCAGCTTTCGACCCTGACTATTGAACTGATACCGTTAAAGTTTGGTGTCTAAATATTGATGAACTTAAAACTGAATACGAACTGATGGAGAAGTAAAGTGATCTAAATGTGTTTTGTTAATCCTGGAGTTTTTGTGCTGGTTTACTTCATACGGGTTGCGTATTTGGAATGATAAATAAGTTCTGTTCTTCAAACTGTATATTAATTGTCTTTGTACAGTCAGCTTATTATATTTTTTTATCATTAAATTGTTATAAACTTTGCGTGTCAAATTTGAATTTGAAGAAGAACTTGACCCGTAAGATGTTACGTGATCGTGTTGCCGAAAGGGCACGTCGAAATTACACAAATACACACAAGAATTGGCCCGAACTTAAAACGAGTCTTACCGAGACTTTCGCAGATGAACCACGCTACTACGAGGACTTTATGGAGTACTCAAGCGAGCAAGCTGGCAACTTAGCGGAAAACGCCACTAGAAAATGGGAGTTGGCGATAAAGGCGATTAGTGTGGAGATGACTCAGCAGCGCCTAGTGGAAGCAGTTGTTTTTGGTATGTCGGACTGATTTATGACGAATCACAGCCAAAAATTTGATACAGTTAATCCAAAGCTTCAATTCCAATAAACTTAATAGACCTGGCATAAATTCTGATCACAACGTTGCTCCTAGGAGATTTAAGGCATACTCATTAGACTACGAATCCAGACGCTGTCACAAGTCAGGTCATGTACGAAAGGTTTGCCTTTTTGAAGCGATTTACTCTTATGTCACCCAAAATTCCGTTTCCACTTCTAGAAATACGAAACTAGTAGTGCCAAAACCCGTTGTACGAACCTGCAGTTTCTGTAGTGAGATGGAACGTAGCTATGAAAATTGAATTCAAGAATTTGAGTAATAATAGCTCTGAAAATTAAGTCAAGATCTCGTCTTTGATCAAGACTAACCAGAATTCGAATACTATCCAAATTAATGACAGTAATTATTCATGTTTGTTTGATAGTGGTGCTAAAATGGTCTCTTATGCGCGAAAGCGTGGAAAATCCAGACAAAGGCAAAGTCACAATTGAGACTCCTTTTTGCAAAGGATTGGAGATAATTCATTACATTCTTCGCGATTAAATGATTTGAATGGTCTGTATCGATGACCTGAATATTAAACTGGTTTTAATCTGGTCCCTGTCAGATTTATACATTAAGGTAATGTTTTCAAAAGATGCTGCTAAAATATTTTGTAATATCTCAACACAAAATTCGTTATAAAAAGAAAACAAAAATAATTTTGTAAATATTACTCCTAAAGTTAGTAACTTATTTGAAACACAATGTGATGTGTTCACGTCAGGCAATGCAGTATCACAAGTGACAACAGACGAGGTTGTCAAGAGACGACCGTATCGTGGTAGCGCCAGCTGAACGTGCACATGGTTAAGAGCTGATTGGACAGACTTGAAAGACAATACCATCACACATGATAGCAATTCCATTTTAATCCAATCCTACTTATCAGAATAAAATGTCGGTGGCAGATTGTGCGTTGACAGAGAATTGAATAGCAACTCTGTACGTGATCGATTTTCTACTTCCCATAATCGATGACCATATCGGCAAGCTAAAAATGCTAAATGATTTATTTTATTGGATATGGTTGCACTTAAACCATTAATTGTCAAATTTGTCTAAATTTCTATAGACGATGAAGCTCTTTATTCTGGTTGATGATTTTCATTATGTTATTGTTTGATCTCACAAAATTTGTCAATGTTCACACAGACGCCAGTACTGTAGGTTAGGTTGAATTCTTATTTAAAAATATAATGGACAAATAAAATTGTGGTATGTTTGAGCATACGTACTACTGATAATGAGATACGTTAACACTTATGATTTGGAGACGTTAGTGGTAGTCCGATTAATTAAACATTTCCGTCACTATCTCTTTGGTAAATCATTTAGAGTTGTGTCAGACTGTAACTAGCTTATAACGCGTTGAATAAAAATAAAGTAAAATTACTTTATATAATATACTGATGATGGGCATTTTTACATTCGCTTGATTTTGAGATACGGTGTTCACGTAAGGGTAAACACGCCGAGCTGGTTTTTTATCTCGCAACCCGACAACTGTATAATTTTACTATACATATACAAATTTAAAGTGAATGGTTAGTGGAGTAGAAATTACTCACAGCTCTGAAATTTAAATCTTTATTAAATCTGGCAAAACTTCTTTTTTGACAAAGATTTGGCTACCAGTGAAATACGATACGGATTACTGTATCGTAAATTCGCCGCGAAAGACAACAACATTAAGAAGGGCCTTTTTTATTCCAAAAAGCTACCGATGGCACTTTTGTTTATCACGATTCACTGAAACGTTTCAGCTTGGAAAAACCCTTGAGAAAATCAGAAAACAGTTTTGGTTCTCCCTTATGTCAAAACGTTGAGGGATGCTTTACACGAAAAATCAATAGAGGTCAGTCCGGTACGCGATCATCCTCCATACAATATAGAAACCTCCAGTTCCTTTCCATAATTGCCAGGTAGACACTACTGGCAAATGATGTGGCAACAAACCTACCAAGCAAAGCAATATGCTGTTGTTTTAATATTGTTAGGTTTTGTAATATGCTGTTGTATTCATAATGCTTTTTAATAACCTGTTAACAATCTAATTGCAGGGGCTACTGTTAATTGCTTAACAGGATTGAGTTATACCTTTGGCACACTGAAACGTATTGTTTGTGATCAGGCTGTTTCATACACTGGGAAAGAATTTAGAAGTTTTACGATCTTTGGTCCACAGAATTGAATTTTATAGCAAGTGGCGTAAGTCGTGCTAGTGGTCAGGTGGAACGAATAGTGAAAGTTTTGAGAAACAGCTTGACTAAATTGTTGAAAAAAATAGCGAAATGAGTTGGATAGACGCTGTAGGTCAAGTGCTACTCGTACTTAAATTTAATAGTACTTTCAGTAAAAGCATTGGTCACACTCCTTCTCATAGGTTTCTTTCTATCTTTACAATTATCTTCCACTATATCTAATTTGCTAATTGATATTGAACATTTGGACCTCGATACTTATCCTCAAGAGTCCAAGGCAGGACGGACGAACGGTGACAAATGCAAAAGATTGATTTTGGTAAGACCAAAGCCATGATATTACCTTTTGCAGAAGTTCTCGCGTCATAAAATAACTCAAGTAAACGATAACGGTAGACACACTGTTAAAGTCTGTGAAATTGTAAATTATTTGTATGTGTCTGAATAACTTTCAAATTGTTACCCCAGGTTTGGGATGTCAATTGACTCTCGTTTTATAAAATTAGTGTGATATATTGTACAAATAATTAACAACATTTTGAGGCGATTGGTCTGGATGTAGTGTGCGTCTGGCCAACGAACACTAATATTCTTTAAGATCGCATTAAAATGTATTAAACAAAATCGGGATAAGATTGTCATGTGACTTGACATGCCATGTGATTTGGCAGGTATCTAATTGTCATGTGATTTGACAAACTGTCATGTGATTTGGCAGGTATCTAATTGTCATGTGATTTGACAAACTGTCATGTGCGTTGGCAGGTATCTAATTGTCATGTGATTTGACAATAGCCATGTGATTTGGCAGGAATCGAATTGTCATGTGATTTGACAACAGCCATGTGAATGGGCAGGTACAGTTTTGTCATGTGATTTGACAATAACCACATGATATGGCAGGATTTATATTGTCATGTGATTTGACAAGAGCCATGTGACTTGGCAAAATTAGCGATTTAATTGTCATGTGACTTGACAAAATTTGCAATTTAATTGTCATGTGACTTGACAATAGCCATGTGACTAGGCAAAATTTGCGATTTAATTGTCATGTGACTTGACAATAGCCATGTGATTTGACAAGTATCAAATTGTCATGTTATTTGACAGTAGCCATGTGATTTGGCCCGTATCTTGTTATTGTGTTTTTGCTAATGTTTTCAAAACCATGTTATAATTATATAAATGTTAAGGTCGTGCAATGTGTACCTTGGATATTATTTTCAATAATGTTAATGTTGTAATTTAACACGTGGAGGTCATGCAATTCGTAACTTGTTTATATTCAAGTGATGTGTAGAGTATCAAAAATAATTAATATTCTGTTTTTCGCGAGCCAGAGGCTGCTCGTCAGAATGGCCGTGTGGGAGATAAAATACTATCTCATATTTTTTCGAATATGAATAATCTGTGGTTGTATTTTATAGTAAGTAATCAGTGGTCAGATTATTATCTATGATTAAGGTCTATGTTTAAAAGACGTGCAACTGACTAATCGTTGTATTCTCTCTGTTAATTTGTCTCAAAAGTTGTGCAGTTGACTTGTTGTTGACTACTGACGAGACCGGCTCTACTATAAATACGGCCACACGAGCTATCGACAGATCAGAAGTTGTCCAGCCACGGGCACGGCACCACCAAGTGCTCTGAACTGTCTCTCTAAGCGTCAGGTATGATAAGTTCGATTACTTATTTTAATGTTATGGATATTATGGATTATTGTAGCTATTCATTTATTGACTTGTTTAGATCTATGTTTATAAGATGTAAATAGTATATTTTGGATGTCTAACTATTATAATAAAATTGATTATGATAAAATATAATGAATTTCTGTTATTGATGACTCCTCTTCGAATATTTTAACATTAGCTCCCACATATATTCACTAAAATATTGATATTCATACTTCATTCTACAGTTATTTTATTCAATTGTAAATCAAATCTATGTCACGCTCCAAAACAGCAAAACAGAAATAAGATTTAATCAAAATGTTGAACAATATCAATAGTTCCATAAAGATAACAAACCGTGTCACAAAACTTGGCGGCCGTTTTATGACATGTCGAAACGAGTTTAGTTCGGGACCCTTGCTTGATACAACTATAAAGTTTTGTCGTCCGCATCTGTCGCTCCGGTTTATAGTTCATCAATCAGATTAGTTGTAAAACGACGTCTCGATGGGTTTATGAGCCGCCTTCTGTTTCTAGCGCTCGTTCGTGAGAAGTGAACGCGCCTTTAGTCGCCTTCTAGCGGTCAATAACATATTATTTTTGCGACGTATATAATATATATACATCAACTATACTTTATAATTGTGTATATGTCACAGCCAAAGTAATAAATCTGGATATTATATATACTGTCTAGCCATTATATATAATGTCTACTCAATTTAGATAAAGTGATGATTGACACAAAATTGTTTTGGAAAATGTGAATAAACGATCGAAATGTATTACTTTTAGTAGTAATTATTAATAATTCACGACACATATTGGTAAAAGTTATATATAAAAGGGGTTAAATATCATTTAGTCTAGGGCAAAGTCATATTTAGGTGCGACGACGAGCGAAGCGAGGAGGAGCGTTAGGTTACTTGTGACTACAACACATAAATTACTACTATTCTTATATTTATTTTTAAGCTCTTTAACCATTCTGGTGCGCCCTCCGTGACCAATAGAAATATGAGTCTCATGAATAATATCAAAATTTTGTGTCAATTATCACTTTTATCTAAATTAAGTAGACATTATATATAATGGCTAGACAGTATGTATAATATCCAGATTTGTTACTTTGGCTGAAACATATATATATATATATATATATGCTGCAAAGAAATATTTCCGTTCCTCAGAGCCAATCATACTCGTACAAAAATATATTTTTCGTTTTGTAAGCAGTAATTTATTTGTTTATTCGCTTGGCAGGCGTGAATAAGAATAAAGTATTGCAGCTCCGCTAAAAAGTTATTAAATTGAATTTCTACTTCTATGTAAAAAGTATGAAATAACTTCCACAAGTTATTTCATACTTTTTAGTGTTGAAACTCCATTCCGAATTTGTTAATATTTATTTTCTCTTTTTAGTGTAAAACACTGCTCACGACTATTCACCCGCTTAAAAAGTTTTCATCGTCGACAACAGCAAATAGGCACCATTAAAACATCCAGGTAAGCAAATAAATATTTCAGTTCATTAACTATAACTTATAAACTACTCAACAGAATTTGATTAAATGTATATAGAAGAGATTTATATTTATAGCCGAGGTTATACCCTTTCCAATAAAAAAATAATTATCAATATTGGACTACTACTTAAAAAGGTATGCGTAGTCATTCATTTCTTTCTCTCTTACTCCTACTTTTTAGGAAGTCAGTTAAAAATAGATTATTAAGTTATAGTATTTTATATATTTAAAAAATAATGAATTAAATTACAATAAATAATGTCAAAAATAGTAAAAATGATTAAACATCAAAGTTTTAGCCATTTACTGTCAAAGTAGAAGGTTTGGTCAAGCCTTGTGGTTTAATGACTGTAAGACTTGTTGATTCTATATATTATAAAATTGTTCCATAACGTGTCTCAATTTCGTAAATTTGGTGAAGGAACAGCTCACAGTCGCCCGCTGACCTCTGCAGCGGGTTGGGTGCACAAATGTGTGTCAATCACTTTTGGATTTACACACGTACCCAATACCCGGGTAAATACTACTTAGTAAATTAAAATTATAGTATATTACAAGAGAGGGCAGTTTTAAGATCGTGACTTAACGTAAGGTCTAGATCGGCGTGGTGCCGATCTAGACCCCCTGGTGAGTCTGACGATAGCTTTTGCACGTTTTTGGTATTGAAAGACTTTCTCTGTCTGCGCCTCTGGACCACAGTTGGTATTGCATGAATGTATTGTTGCGCAGCAGCATCACCTTACCACGTCTGTGGGCAGCAAACGAGATAAACGACCAAGTGCAAAGCTCGCCCCTCCCAACTTACCACAAACTTTGTGCATATGCAGCTCCCAGGTAAGGTCACCGTCCACCTCAAAACCTATTAAAGTATTGATATCTGTTTGCTCAATTTTAGTACTGTCTGCGATAACATTTTGATGACGTACAAAGTGTTCAGATAAATTTATATAAATGAAGTGTGTTTTTATGCTACATTCAAAACTAAAACCGATATTCTGAAACCACACTGCAAGTTGAGTAGCAGTGTCATTCAAACTTGCTTCTGAAGAGTCCACTGATATCGCCGTATTGCAGTTATATCGTCTGCGTACATAAATTCGCACGTACAGGCATACAGATAGTGGAGTCTCAAGTTGTGCACTTCATGTACTAAACCCTAATAACTTAAAGTTCAATCCAAACTGTGATTCCTTTCAGTAATCTATCTTTTATTGTTAATTTGAGCTTATTAACAAATAAAATAGCTGTAACATTAGTTGACTAAAAACCCCGAGTTAATTTACGAACATGGACATTGGCACTGGGCTGTGTCACTAGAAATTCTTTTCCTAAAAACACGCGAGTTTATAACGTGCCGGAGACTATAATGTGCTAAATAGACAAGGAATATCCAAACGATATTTTGTATGCCATAAGATAAGTTCTCTAAGGCTATTTCTATTATTTTAAATGAATAACGTTATAAAACCTCGCCTTAAATTATTTTTATCAAAAGTAACTACTTGAAGGTTTGGCGAGAGTATTTGAACGTGTAATGTTGAACTTCACTTCACCATAGACGATGTATTGCCTTTTACACATTGAACCCTACAGAGTTCATACCGAAGGAGTATTTGTTATTTAGCCACGTTTTGTGACAGTTCGAAACATGCAGATAACGTGCCCTTAAAGTTGAAGTGGCATGCAGAATACCATTTCACAATCTTTCCACGAAGATAACGTAACGCATCGCGTAACGTTTTTAAATGCTCATAGAGAATAAAGGCCTTGGTAACGGCTCCGAGGAGATTGATAATAGATTGACCGTGTAACGACGCGCCATCTATCTGCAGCAACGTGTCGTACTATTTACCGACCAGGACCGCGAACACATCCTTCAAGTATTCCGTAACAGAAATCAAGATTTTGACACCAAGGGTTATTTTTTTTTGCCATCAACTGCAATGATCTCTATGTCCAAAAGTTTTGATTTAAATTGGACTGACTTGTGACACTGCGAAACGTGAAATAATTCGTTAAATTGTTAATGTGGACATTAAAATTACGAATATGTAACTGTTTTTTTTGTTACCTAAAATTGATTATTTTATAGGAGGGGACAGACTTGGAAAGTTTAATTGAAGAAATATTAGGAACTAGTTGTACCTGCGACTTCGTTCGCGATTGCAGTACCTGTAGACTAATTATTTACATTTGAGCACTGTTTATCTCATATTAGGCAACGCTGTGGTCTGCGGTGAAGCACTCTTAGGAAAGCATAGCTCAGAAAGGAGCTTTTTGCTTTGGCGTTGAAAACTCCCGGGTTGTATTTTCCAGGCCGGGCTTCCCCTGGGGGGCCGAGCTGCCCATGAAGTTCCAGGCTGCCATGGGGTGCCAAGCTGACCGTGGGGTATCGGGATGCCCGTGGGGTGCCGGAATGCCCGTGGGGTGTCGGAACGCCCGTGGGGTACTGGGCTGCCCGTGGGTGCCGGGTTCGTCGCTTTTTTAACTAAAAAGAATAATTGAAATTAGACTACGCGATAATAAATTACAACTAAGTGTACATTTTGACTTTCATCCCCTTTCCCGAGAGAACCATGCTGAATTTCGGGATAAAAAGTATACAGTATCCTTCTTCGTAGTATGAACTCAAATCGTGTTTAGTTTCATTGGATTCCATTCAGTAATTTTGGAGTCATGCGCGGCCGGGATACAGACAGAAAGACAGAGAGACAAAAAAATAAAAAAATACAGTTTTGGCATCAGTGTCAGCTACAGATTACTCTCATATTTTTTTTTTAAATATCTGCCATGTACAGACAGCGTTGGATCTGTTACAGTTTTATTATAAGTAAAGACAGATTTAGATAAATATTAAATTATATACGGTGAAAGTATGTTTATACTTAAAATATGATAAAGAAAATATAAAATAAAATTACAACACATTGATTTAAGAACTTGCTTTTAATCGCTATTCGGCTATATTTGAATAATTTACGAAACGTTGTACATATCAGCTGTACAGTTTGAGATTTTATGGAGTTAGATTTTAACCACGATTGCACACAATATTAATTTTAGTTTTAAAAACTTAATAGACTTCTCACATCAAAAACTTGAAAAGAAAAACTCATGTTGCGTATGTATGTAAGGATGTAAATAGAAACGAGCCTGTACGTTAGCAGCTTTACTTCTGTGTCGTTACTTTGCGCCGTCGGCTTTATCGACGGGGCTCTTGATGAATCGCGCACGTTTACTGTCTCTCACGTGTTCAAGATTCGGGCCGATTTGCACCGTACAGTGGAATTTGTTTCCGGTTAGATAAAATTAACCTTATAGGAAACAAAAGGCTCAAACATTTTATTTTGTTAAATATGCTATGAAGATTCCTATTATAATAGATTGCCGTGTAATTTAGTTCGAAAATAGTGTCTGTTCGACATGCGTCCTGATCAATCTCAGGTTTTGAGGTAAATCTATCTCTTTGAATTGTTCCAATAATACTTTACTTAGAATATAATTTTCTTAAGCTTCTTCCGAAAACGAAGGTGTCACCTGCCTACCTACTCAGGGTAGAAGGGAGCATAAAAGAAAGAAGAAGATATCAGAGCACAAGTATATTAGAGAGAAGGGTCGTGGATTTCAGACAGGTATGGCAATTTGGCAAGCTTCCTTGTTGTAGGACTTATCTCCGGTCCGCTAGTATGAGTCGATGCTCAGCAGCAGGTCTGCCGTGCAGTGGCTCAGCTCCACACTGCCGCGCCGGTAGAATGTCCCAGCAGACGCTGTAGAGGCGTTTGGCCGCGGTCAGTGCCGGAGGTCAGAGGACGGCCGGAGTTCAGAATGAGGTCAGGTACTGAATGTTAGCACTGATAGCCTCGTGCAGGAAGCCGTATATTGGAAGCCGTATACCAGATTTGGGGTTTTTCAGAAGATTAGGAGATTAAGTTTAATTCCGATTTTATTAACAACTTTTGATTTTGTAGATTTATGTAGTGCACGTTGGGTGGCTGGTCGCAAAGTGAGGCCAATTCTCTTTGAGGAAGGACATCCAAAATTTGCCGGAAATCTGAGGTCTATTTCATTGCCTTATAAGGTAATGCATAAAGCCGCAAAACCGTTAGTCATTTCTCCAATCACTACACTGAATTTAAAACGTTTTTGAAAATCAGACGTTCGTCTATCGGAAGTTCAAAAATCTATCGTGGTATTTTTTCTGACATCAGCTAGGTTGACAGTTGTGCAGAACTGTCAACGATCTGAGTAGAATAGACGAGTAAATACTATCAACTATTTTAGATTTTTGGAACTATATTTTTCTTATTATATAGTCCAAATACTGATTTAAATTTATTTTAAGGTTTAAATAATTATTTAGTAATACTGATATATTCTAAAAAGTTATAAGTACCACGGCGACATCTATTATCTTGTGTAGAAAGTTTCTTTTAATCTGAAGGGAACTAAAACTTTAGATTGTGATATGAGACCTCTATCGGTGTATGTGCTGAACTACCTCAGCTCGTAGCAAGGGTAGTTAGTTTTCAGTGATTTAATGGAAGCTTTAGATAGTCGATTGTGCGGTAACTGGGTAGATGGCGTTCATTTTATTTAAATTTTAATTACTAAGATAACCGTTTTTTAGAACGGTTACAAAGGAGGTTCTCAATTCGACGGTTCTTTTTTTGTACGTTTGTTACGCAATTTTTTCGTCAACTGTGAATAGGTTTTGACATATCCTTTTTTGAGTAGAATCTACCTCCATATTGGTACCATAAAAAAATAATCAAGATTGGTTGGGTAGATTCTAGCCCTGAGCAAGTAATATGGATTCTAGGCTATAATCAATTATCTGAAAAATGTGTTTGCGTATCTGGGTGATGTAATGTATAATGCAACTCTTGCCAAGTACGCATCACTAAAAGGAGTCAAAAATACGGAACTGACTTCCAATAACTGAAAGGTATGGAAATAACGAGTGGAAGTAAGAACATGATCTATCGATATAAATCAATCAAGAAACTATCTATACATCTATCCTCGAAGGTAAACTTGGGCCGCAAAGTTAAAATAGTGTCTAGATATTAATATTTATGTTCTCATTATCTTCGTGGAGATTTTAAATCGGAATATTAAATAAGTCATTGCCCCAATTAGAGATGAACTACGTTAGCATTCATGGACGGTAAACTAGCATAAACATTCTTTCTTACTCGTGCATCTCAGAGTGTGACGTACTAGTTGGATTTCTAAAATGACACATACAAGGATAGACTTATATTAAACCGGGCCGTGCCCGTGGCGTCCCGTGTACGTGGCCCGGACGGGGCACGGATTTAAAACGTTACATACATTTTGTATGAAGCAGTTTATATTGAACAGTGTCGTGTCCCATCCGGGCCTGTCTACTAGCGTACGATGCTCGTCTACACCACGGTTGTTGCACGGTCTCGCCCCGTCGTAATACGAACACTCTTCCGTGCTGTTTATTAATTATTCACATCACTACGCTATATGGAACCGACCGTGGCGGCTTATAAAACTCGTTAACGCTCGGTGTAGTATAATCATGCAGCACGGACGGCTCCACTCCGGCCCGCCCCGGCGTCGGCCCGGCCCGGACACGGCCCGGTTTAATATAAATCGTCCTTTAATGTAATGTATACAAGCAACTGTCATCCTTTTTGTCAAGCTTTTGTGAGTGCGATACATACAGTATGGACTGATTTGTGTGCTACTGAACTTCAGATGACGTTTTAATTCGAATGAGTTCATTTAATCATCAACATCCTGCATTAAACCAACCTCTCGCCTCACCTCGTTTGTGCGCTTCTTGCCATAATGGAGCGGTAACAGTCACGTTATCTTTACAGCTCAACCCATATTGAGTTTTGTAACGCAAACAAACTCATTTGCGAACAACTGAGTTCCACTCCAACGTTACCTACTATGATGGCTATATTATATTAAAAAGTACCCATCATTACTTTTAATATTAAATCTAAAATCGCTTGAATGGTTCGGGATACAGAAACTTTAAAATAAACACTGACAAAATTTTGTATTAACTAATGAAGTAAGTACTAAGTGAAAAGTACAATTTCATACTTTTCAGTGTTGAAATTAGGTTCAGTCGGTTATACGCGTAGAAAAACTAAGAAGAAAAACTAGGACGTGATATATTATATGCTCAGATATAAAGTTAATTATCAGAACACGGCGGAGATAGCAGATAATAATTCCTTAGATAAACGCTGACAAATTTTGTTTTTGCGTCGCAAAACTCTTGAAATTAGTCTCGACTCATCGCCATATATCATCCGCGGCTAGTTTTTGTCCGCGAGATGAATGAGCCGCCGCCGACTATACACTACTTCCGGCCGCCCTTCTCCCTCGAGCCGAGAGACGTCTCATTTCGTTCGCGACAGCTATAATGTAACTCCGACAAAAGCGACATATTCAATTTTAAAACGGAACACGTTAGTGTAAAACGTTGTCTGTTCCATGTTCGAGGCGGTTATAACCGAACGTCGCAACTCTCACAATAGTATAGTTTAACAAAATAAACCGGTAAAATGAAAGTAAATAACGACGAGCGTTCTAAAAACATCGTCGAGTGGACCGCTCGGCCGCCGACCGCGGGTAAAGAACAACGCAACTACCGGACACAACATGTGTGGCAATATTAAAAGGTATGCTTTACGCCCTATTTTTATTGAAATAATATCATGTAATTTGTTAAATTCTGTACTTGTTTCTACTCTTGCCTTCTCGCGCGTTAATGTCACCATTAATTTCTTAGCCAACCTAAAAGGTAGGCCATTTATATCCGCTCAAACAAACATCAGGGTAAAAATAAATAATCGCTACCATAAATGCCACAGCAGTCATGTATTCCTAGGAGCTAGCTTTGAATGCACGGTTAACGTTGTAAAAACGTTTTTGACTGTGGGTAAGGAATAACGTAATTACTGGCCACAACAGCCGTGGACACATTTACTGGTATGGTTTACGCGCTATTATTCGACTGCATTGCACTTCGTTCGACAACGTTCGCGGTGGCGTTCAAGGGGCTTTGATTTTTATTAATTTGAATTAGATTTTTTCTCCGTGTCATTAAGGTAGGCTCAAATAATAGGCATTAACATACTCTCATTTTTTACATTAACTCGAAAATATTAAAAATAAGCCGAAGAAAACAGAATGTTTCACCCGGCATGCAATATTTTAATTAGCGTAGCTCATTGAATACTCAATAAGCCTCACTTGTACAATACAATTGTACTAAGTATATTTTTGATATGTGTTCGCATTCAAATACTAAACTATTAGTTAAGACATTTCAATATATTACGTTAAATCCATATACCTGACTTAACCAAAATGTTTTTTATTACTTTAATTACTTTAATATAATTGTTTCATCATTATCAAAATCATCATCAGCCGGAAGACGTCTACTGTTGAACAAATGCCTCCCCCATAGAGCGCCACAAAGAACGACTATTAGCCGCTTGTAACAATTGGCTACCCGTGACTTTTATGATGTCAAGTGGAGGGCCTACCAACTCTACGTCTTCCGATGTAGTATGGTAACCATTCGAGATCCTTTCTTTCCCATCGGTTATCAGTTCTTCGAGGTCGCTGAGCATTGTACCGAGTTTCTCAAGCAACTCTGCCATTATGACTATGTCATCGGCAAAACGAAGGTGAGTGATGTATTCGCCATAGAGAAAGAGGGAGAGAGGAGAGGATAAATAGCGTATCCCTGTCTCACGCCTCGCTGCAGTTGGTTCCGTGCTCTTGTAGTCGAATCGACACGACGTACCTATAATCTATTTGGAATCGCTGAAGAGACTGTAGTTCGGCTCAGGTTTCGATTGAATCGAAAGCTTTTTCATAGTCCACAAACGCTAAACATAGTAACCTATTATACTCTTCAGTCTACTGTATAATCTGGCGGAGCATATGAATGTGGTTTATGGTGATAAAGCCTTTTCGGAACCCAGCTTGTTCGGGAGGCTGGAAGTCATCAAACCTATGAGCAAGACGATTCGTAATGAATCTCAAGAACAGCTTTTAAACATGGCTCAGAAGTGAAATGGGCCTGTAGTTCTTCAACAAGGTCTTGTCACCTTTATTGAACAACAGTACATTTCTGCTCTAAGTTTCTGGAGTTTTACCTTCAAGGATGACGGAATTAAATAACTTCTGGAGGACTGAGAGTACCGGTTTTCCACCCGTTCTCAGAAGTTTTGTCGTGATTCCTTCACCACCTGGCACCTTGTTGTTTTAAGCTGTGTAAGAGCCATTCTAATCTCGTATAGGCTGATGTCTGGGATGTCTTCGGTATAGTGTCGGGTCAGTTTAACTGTCTTGTTCTGAGCTGTATAGTTGTTAAGGAGTGATGTTTTTTTTTATTTCACGCCATGAGAAACTAACCCTATAAGAGCATAGCCCAACTCACACTTGGCCAGTTTTTAGGTCTTGTATACTATTATAAATATGTTTTATTTTTATTTTATTTATTTACGCATGTTAGGTTACCCTTTGACCACTATCTCACTTGATGGTAAGTGATGATGTGGTCGAAGATGTTGTTCAGGCTTACCTAGAAGAACTGGCTCTCAATGAAAGCTGCCGGAACACACCGTTAGGTGCTTGGCGACAGATTGAGAGTGGTAGCTAGTCAGGCGGGCATTCGCAAAATGCCCTACCACTATTCTATTACGACTGCCATCCTAAGACGACAACCGGGACCGACGGCTTAGTATGCCCTCCGAAGCACGTGCATGCTCAGTAGTAATGTCACTAGCGGTCACCCATCTAATCGATGACCGCGCGAGACGGTGCTTAACTTTGCTGATCGGTTGAGAACAGCAAAGTAAAATACGCTACGAGCGGATCAACAAAAAATATATATTGTCCTACTTTTTTCACTGTTCTGTCAGTTTTCAAATCAAATGTTTCTTGGCTGGTTTGACTTCGAGACAACCTCTCGAGGCTGATGGATAAAATAACGTATCATTTTACAAAGTGTAGATTTTTTATTTCGTATAACATATAAGTAATAATTGGTTTCTAATATCAATTTTATCTGTCACAGTTTGTTTCCTTCATCCTTTTTCTCTAATCCTGTATAACATAATATGTTAGACGTTGAAAGAAAATAAATTTGATACAAAAATTATGCCGATCGAATGTAGACTTACTACGTGAGAAGGAAATGTATAGTAACATATACCACTTTAGGTAATGCGTACCCTCTTCAAGCACAAACAAAGTATCCAAAAAGCTGTTTATAGCTATCTATCTGGTCTCGGCAGTAAAACTGATTATGATTCATGGCCCTCGGGGACGGACCTAACGTGGCGGCGGCGGGACGGGACGGGACGGGAACGGGACGGGACCTCGATATCAATACAGCCTATTTACCATTACCTGCCACTAATATGCGTGAATATGTCTAGCTATTAGTTGTTTTCAGAACATATACTACTATATGTATTGATCTGCATAGTTACTTATAGAAGTTAGGCTCGTTTTTATGTTTTTTATCTCTATTCCGAGTTATAAAGTCAAGTATTATACTTGAAATAGAGCTTCGATACTTTTAAACAGTTTATTAGGCATCGAAATAGTAGTTCTCTGATAGCGGATGTTAACGAAAAACTTACGTCGTATATTTTTATCACAAAAATATTCAAACTACAATGTTTGGCCCAAAGAACAGCCTACACAGTTTATAAATATAAAAACAAGATGGTAAACATGTAAAACTGACTGATAAGCTCGTTACATCGCATCGGTAGTAGAGTAGAAATAGTCTAATTCAGTCTAATTAATTCCAATAATAAAAACTATAATATGAGTACTTATTGTATGAATCATATATATAAGTTAAATACTTTCTTTATTATGTTTGTAAATACTGTTTTGACATGCAACAATATCGCTATGAAACATATGAATATGAATATTGTACTATTTATTTATAGTCGTATGTGTAAATATAATAATATAGTCTATCGTTAACCCGGAACAACTTTACCTACCTTGGTGTTGGGCCCTTGAACTATAGACTGCTGGCGCACTTTCAAATAATGTCTTCAGGCGAAGTTCTAGTGTGACACCATAACCATATTTTCATTTGCTTGAAGCTTTAGTCAATACGCTCTTAGAGTGTTTGTAGTCGACTCGCTCCCACATTACGGGTGGGAGTAACAGCACATAGGTAATAACGGGATTAAAGCAATGATGGCCGCGCGGTAATAGTTATGGACTCCCGTGCCGCAGGTCCATGGTTCGATCTCTACCGCTGGCTTGAGCTTCATCGCATGTTGGAAGGGCATTCTGCGAATGATCGCCTGGCTAACTACTACCCTTAAGTTGAAAATCTGTCGCCGAGAATTTAACAATGTGTTCTAGCAACAGTCCTTGAGAGCCAGTAAAATTACGCGGACATGAGACTTACCAACTGTATGTCTCAGTGTGACTCGCGCTTGTTCTGCCCCCATTAGGTACATAGAAATAATAATAGAATATAGGAACTGGTGTCTTGTTTACTAAAACACAAATGTTATCTGTAATGACATCCATCAGTAGCCTACGTAACATCCGTATATTGCGGATGCTCACTTTATTAGTTACCATTTTTAGTTTTCTATATATCGTTATTTCATTTTGTAGGAGTTTTCGTCTCTGTCGTAATTTGTAGAATAATTTTATAATTTAGTAAGTAATTATATCTCTAGTGGTAGTTGCGACTATGGTGCGCCTGACAGGTAGATGCGTTATTAAATTATCACAATAATTGTGCGCTACAGGATAACCCACAGTTTGATACTAATAGCCGAACGTCTAGGTAAGTAAATGACACTGTAATCAAAGTGTATACTAAAAATATTAACCTCGTTAGATTTTATTTCCTTTTCGGTTTTTTCTCAACTAACGTAGTCGAAACAGAATCATGAATGTTTCATTTTAAAGTATGTCTCCATAATTTGCAACACTGTATTGATGTCCGAACGGAGTGGACAGAGGTATTTAAGTACCCAGGTTTAGACGGTCATGTTTTGGCCCCGTAATATAAAGCGAGCCTATCGTTATCTTCCGGGCACATTTCTAAACTTCAGAATTCTTTGTAAATTTAAACTGACCGGAACAGGGATCGAATCCAGGGTGATGAGATTCTAAAGCGACTTATTTTTTCTCTCTAAGAAACAAGCGTCCTACCTGAAAAGTTAAGAAAATTGACCTTTAGTCAAATACTTTTAGAGATTATTCTGACTACATGCCAAGTAATGGGGTTTGGTAACAGAATGAATCAATAACATAAAAAGTTACTCGAAAGTTACGTGGGACTCCCCGGGCCATTATATCCCAAGTCCTCCGCCGATATGGGAAAGATCACGACAGCATTATCATCTTGCTCCGGCGAAAGGTTTGGATTTCACTAGGCTTCTGTGCCTGTGGAGGATAAACTTTGCACCTATATGTTTGGGGCCATGCGAGCTGATGAAAAATCTCCTGACTATCTACAAGTAACCCCACTACGGGAAATAGAGAGGACGGGTGAACCACTTCCACCCCGTTCATCTGCCCCGGAAAGGTCGGACATCGTCCTCCTTCTGCATTACCGCTTTTTTGTAGAATGAGACCAACGCACACTGAGAAAAATTGTAACCAGATTTCAAGTTAAAGGAACAAATATTCAGGTTAAAATAGGGCCTATATGCTGTAACATTGTAGCTATAAGGTAAATCTTGTTAAATCTGTCAAGTTGAAGCAATAAGCTCCTCATCATTTTATTTCAACATTCCGCTATGTTACGTGTTTAGCATGTCACTTTAACAGCCTGCACACCATTATTTTGACAAGCTCAGTTTGTTCATTCAAAGGTTTGCTTGTTATGATGTCTTATTAAATGTATATGAAGTACTTGTAGTATCTACAGTCACCTTGTTATGTTATCCCGTTGTTTTTTTATTTATTATGCAATTCTTTCAATCGATGTAACTTTGTTTTAATACGATATTATTTAAATATAAACACAGTATTGTCTCAACCCAATATACGATTGTGAAAATTACACCATTTAGTTAGCTGTACTTACTGTATCAGGCCGGATCGTCCACTGCTGAACACAGCCTCCCATATTTAGGGGGTATTTGCCATAATCCCCACGCTTGGCAAGCGGCCTGGGGATCGCAGTGTAAGATGACAGTTCTTTAGAAGGAGCTGCTGCCCACCTTCCAGTATTTTTCCCTTAGTCGCCTCACGACACCCACGGGATGATATGGGGAGGTGCAATTCTAACCCGGCACCTCACGGGGAAGCTGTACTTAATACTGACTAATTACTGTGACAACTTTATCGTTGTAACTTTATTTTAACAAGATATAATTTACAGTAAAACACAATGTTGTAGCAACCCAACATACGATTGTGGCAATTACACCACTTAGTTGACTGTACAAGATACTGTCAAAACTTTAACGTTGTAATTTTGTTTTAACAAGATATAATTTCTAGACTACCTCAATGTTGTTTCATCCCGATATACTATTGTGATTATCACACCATTTAGTTAGTTTTACAAGATAATAACTATTTCCTGCTACAAGTTTATCTTTTGATTGTAATTACTTGTCGATCATATTGAATTAATGTTAAGCATGTTGTTTTGAACATATGTTTGATTGTTTCAATCCTATATCTGTGAACAATTTTTTCCTTATTCCCTGTACAAAATCTACTTGTGAAAATAATATTTTATTGGTTTCTTATTACAAACATAATTTTATTTCAAACAGATAACCACTTAACATGTTGAACTTTTTAGAAATACAAAGCGGATTTCTCTCAGTGCATTCCTCGATATCTAACAACGTTTGGGAAATCTTCTTTTATGAAAACTGACATGTACACCTGTGGGCCGTTTTCTCTTGCATCCCACACTCGTGGCTAACTGAACTCGTCTCCCATCTCTTGATCAGGTTGCAACCCTAATTCACGAATAGGAAGCCAAACGCCCGAAACGCCGCCGCCGCCTCCAAAGAATCAGGAAACTGGCTTCCTACATCCACTGCCCGGAGATCGGTGAAGCCAGGTCTTAGCGCAACAAAGTTCAACAGTTTCTTTTATTTGCCTGAGAATTCACGACGCAATCAGATCAGCCATAATGAAATACCTTGAACACGAGGTGACACGCACGCATCGTGCACAGAACGGATAAAAAAGAGGTTAATTTGAGTCGTCACATGAAATTTAAATGTTGCAACGCTTAGATACGTTTTATGTATTTTTATTTAATTAGCGCTTTACGCCACTCGTCCAGGTAGTTTCCTGGGCTTATAGTTTAAAATGGTTGCATTCAATAGTCCGTTCGTTTAATATTAGTTTTGCCTGCGGCGCGGCCGCTCCGGTCCTGACAGACGGTACACGATAAATGCATTAGCGCCCGCGTCGTGTACTCACCGCCGACCCGCCGCCTGCCGACACGTCGCCGCTAGCAACACGCTGGGATATTTATATACAGTTATTTAGCTCCTCCAGTTAACATACATTGAATTATTTTACTTTTATACATGATTGACTTCCTTTGAAATGAAAACATCATCAACATTTATCAAAATTTAGCAGATAGCATATCCTGTACTGTACTGTATCAGCCGGAATGTCCACTGCTGAACACAGGCGCCCCCCTTTAAGGTGGGATGTGCAATGATTTTGATGTTTTTAGGTAAGTTTAAATTTTGATATTCTAGCCCAGCATTCTACGGGCTTTTTAGCCCGTAAATGAATACCGACTTCCAACACCGAAAAGTATGAAATAACTAATGGAAGTTCGTCCACAATAATGTGAGCAGCTACACACCCAGGTATCTGAGTGACGCGACACCACCACCACCAGCTGCCGAGCGCGATACGCTGTCTCGGACCTTAGTCACTCGCTCTTTCATCCGCACTAATATCATTGTTTTGAAAGTCAATCATCGCTCCATGTACGGTCAAGATGCAGGACCCAGTGTCAGAGCCGTATCCTTTACTGATTAAGAAAGCCTTTTTCTCTTTCGTCAGCACTATGAATAGAGTGTTCGGGACGTCAGATGGTATACTTGCACCTAGGTTTCCATTTCCAAGAAGTTAAAATTGGATTGAGAGGAATAGATGCCTGGTTACACTTCTTCCTTAGCCTACGTAGGTCACATCCATATGGATACGGTGCGTAAAGAAAAGCTCTTGGTTGTTGGATGGCAACATATTTGAATTACTATACATTATGTCAAAGTGATGCTCTCAAATCAAATCAATTATTAACACTGAACAATTATATATATTGACATAAGGCAATTGGTTGACATCTCCAATGATGACGACCTTCTCGACCTCCAATGACCGTGCTCCTATTATAACAGCCCCGCTGTGGTTCATGTGAGACTCGTCTAGGTAACAGCTATTAAGGTTGAACTGGCCGGTCACTTCTCCATACAAACGTCGTAGGGTGATCACTCCCTTATTTGAGATTTTAAGTCTAGACTTAAGCATAATACCGATTGATATCGTCATTATCTAGGCTTGTATGATGCCAAAATTTTAAAAAGATAATTACGTTGTAAGTTATGAACCTTTATACCGAAAACTTTATATGAAAATGTTTCGAGGCTCATAATTCTCAAGTTAATTATTTTATTAAAATTTTGGCATCATACAAGCCTAGATAATGACGATATCAATCGGTTTTATGCTTTACTTTGGACCTAAATCCTCAAATAAGGGAGTAATCACCCTACGACGTTTGTATGGAAAACGGGCCGGCCAGTTCACCCTTAAGCACGATACTGATAAAAAATATTGTCATTTATTTAGTATCTGTACTTATTTGTGTATTTTTCCGTTTTAATTTTTATATCCCGTTGCCCTGGTTGGTACTGTGATTTTCTGTTGTTCAGTGTTACCTTGATCTCCTCGAAGATCGTGCAGATCGTTCACAAAATTACGTTAAGTGCTAAAGAGTGTCTACATTCTGAGAGTGACGCCCGTGAACCTTGTCACATCCGTCATCTGTACTTAGAACGACTTGAGTGTGTGCCAACGTGAGAATAAAGAAGTTCAAAATATTAGATAACACTAAGAAATCAATGAAATGGAGTGCTTAATACAGTATTTGCACAGCTGGGTTTTGGGTAGAAGGGTAACATTACCTTTATAGATCATCGGATATGACATCTTTAGTAGTCTTGGGTAGTGAATTCAAAACAAAATAGCGCAGTACGTTTATGAGCAATAGTCAGCAGCTTCACATTTTGCAAATAGTTGAGATGTAGGACATTTTACAAACTTCTGCTGCCTACCACTTTCGACCGCTAGCTAGGTAAACGCTAGCCAAATGGAAATTGAATGAAAAAAATATTCTTATATATATTCAGTCGTTACTTTGTGGTCATCCATATATAAAAATAACAAATATTTTAAGTAAACATTATATTATCATTTAAGAAAATCATTTGATATATTATATATATATATATATATATATATATATATGTGTATATAGAATTTTAAACATATTCGAGAAATCCAGATAATTCTCGATCATACGCTCGAGGAGTCAAAATTTCTGATGATGGTTTGAGTGGAAGCGAAACGCGGCAAAAATTCTTTCACTTCGGCTACGTAGCTTTTATGACGTGATCTCGACTGCTAGAAAATTAGGTAGAATGGTCATAAGATGTAGTTTATTTATTTTCAAATGATTTTCCTCTATATATATATATGACGGAGTGAGCCGAAAAGGGGCGGTATGTCGTCCATGGAGACGGATCCGTTATCTACTTAGGTTGGTCGTCCATTATGGGCGTGCACGTGCAGATTTTCACAAAATAACACCCAGATAATATCATATGATCACAATTGTAATTCACAAGAAACTTATTACAGCAAAACTACATAGTATCACGTGGATTAAAATGGATTAAGAGCCAATGGGTTTGCACGCGTCCATCACGTTCGGTTGTCCGTCAAGAAGTGCGCACACTTCAAAAATCAGAGAGGAAGTGAACGAATTCGACAGTCATCCGGCATCCGGCCGCCATGACACCTACAACTCCATTCGGTGTTACCCGCTCTAAAAATGAATAATCGAATACAAAGCAATATCGATTATAGTACTGAACATAATAGCGATCTAATTAATCATAACGTTTAATTTTTAATCTTAGTAACTCCATTAAATTGTTCACGCGCCGTTATATATATAAATATTATAAGCTCTGAGAGATTTTTAATTTATTAGATAATTCAATCTGAAGCGGCTCTAAAGAGAAACTTTACCTTAGCTGATATGTGGATGATATACAGCAAGTTTATATAATTTTAATAACATCCATTTTCCGCGAAGACTTAATAAACTATATTTAGTACATTTTATCGCTTTTATCACATTTAATTGTTTAGAAGTTGTACGAGTGGGGAAGTATCCTGTGATTTCCTCCCTAACTTTTATGTAAACGCAGTTTCATCCGCGAAGATAATCATGAAATTTTAGCGTGAGAGTAATACACAACATATATTTTCATATATAATATTAGTTCGATTAACAATGAATATACTTTATCAAGGACCATCCAGTTGCGGTGTAGGAGTGACAACAAAAGCATAGATAATGGAAAATGATTTCTTTGATGATATAGGTTTATATGAATTCTTCGTTTGTTTTGTATTCGTGCATAATCATGTATTAAAATTGCCAACTTATGTCGGACGTACATACATGTGTATGTCTTCTCTAATAATACAAAGAAAATGAATGTTAAAGCTTTGGCCTATGATTCAATCCGGTATTATGACCAGACGCCTGTCTAACCCTTGTTTTTAATGTCAAAGTCCTGTTGTGTACACTCATATTGAATTCAATCATGGTGGCATACGCTTATTAGGCGCGTTTTTCCTATCAGTCACGTTTCACCTTATTCAGATGGAGGATTCGGAACAACCCTTATATTTTTCACCGGAGAACCAATCAATATAGAAATATTCAACAGAATGATATCAAAATTAAGACTTAGCTTAGACTTAGCTCGTAGTAGAGATTTAGCCGGCTTAACTGAAATTGTCCGTTAGGGCTTCTCGAGGTGGTCTCTAACGACTGATGGCGCGCGTTGTGAATATAAATGTGCACGTTAATTAACGCGGGTAGTTGGCATGCAGCGGCGACGCCTCCGCGGCGTTACACAAGGAACCAATCAAGTCCCTGCCAGCATCTCGCAGAGCGAGGGATCGCCATAACTCAGTTATAAGCCGCGACAATCTACCGCTTTGTTCCGCGACCACGTGCCGTGGAAGCGATCGCGCCCTATTCAACCACATCTTTACAATTAAGGCACCCTTTCAGTTTTTTAATGAACCGCTCAGATTCCCGTAGCTCAAATATTGCCTTAGTTTCAAATATATGGTAAGATTTTACGTGTATGACGCTCAAAGTTAAGGGAAAAAAATAAAAGTATGTTTTCGAGTGTCCGAAGTAAATTATGTTAGTCGTAACTAGGTCGTAACCCAAATTTTTTTACAGAATGCGAACTGCTACACTAATACCTAGTCTGGTTCTGTTACAAATGAATTTGAAACGCGTTTATAAGTTTAAAAACTTCCATTTCACATATTTGTTCGTGTTCATTATCAAATTACAATATGGGATGGGACTGGATTGCATTGATCGCTTTGCACAATGTGGGTATTCTTAATTTACAAGCGAAACACGTCGAAAATTCTTCCGGTTTGGCTGCGTGGCGTTTGTGACGTCACGTCGGCTTAACAGGAAAATTAGGCGGAATTGTCACTAGACATATAATATATATTTTTGTGTTTTTTAAGTGTTATATTAAAATATTACTTTGATGTTTTCATAAAATATTTTTAAAATATTTGTAATTATTACCGAGCTTCAGGTATAATTCCTCGAGCAAGATTACAGAATTAAGCGAGCATTCCTGTAGACAGAGTACAGGTAGACAGAGACCATATATTAGTGAAGAACCACAGACACACAAATTAAAGTGAGTTTTACACAACACATAGCGTCAATGGAGTAAGTATAAAAACATGCTCTCGGATATTATATGACTGTTGTCTATATAATTTAACTAAGGACAACGCGTAATAAAAAAAAGTCGACTGCCCTGCCAATTCTAACGATATTCCAAACGTCTACCTTTTGAAGAATTTAAAAGTTATCTTAGAGTTAATCTTACATGCCCATTTACATCGAAGTATTGTAAAACAAGACCTAAAGCTATAAGCACCGAGCTTAAGGTCTTGTTTTACAATACGCGTCGATATATAGAGCATACCCTGAATCAATCTCTACAATTAGGAGATTGGATCGATCAAAACGCCTTCTGTCGCGATACGTAGGGGAAGGACATAGAAATATCTTCTATGCCGATGAAAAACAAAAACACGATTGAAGAGCAATACAATAATTAAAAAGATGAAAGTAAGAATATTTGTGGCCAGAATAGTTATATACACTGTATCTACTATACTATTACTACCTGCAAATGAATCGAATGACGCCCGAGAGTAACCTTTGTAGAAATAGGAAAGGAATACCTAGATATTGGGTGCCAAGCTAGAATGTCATCCTCAAGTCGAATCCCGTGGGTGTCGACTAAGAAATAATACCGGGCAGCAGCTTTCTAAATAACTGATATCTTACATACCTTAGACACCTGACAAAAGTGAGGATTATGGCAAAAACTTCTTCGGTATGGCCTTCGATATGTGATGTTTATGTGAGAGGTAAGATACGTAGTTACTCTATAGTAAAATGAAGGAACACAAGAAACATACAAATACTCACGCCAAACCTTCAAGTATTTACTTTTGGGATGATACATTTGAAAGTAGCAAATGTATCATCGTAAATGTAAATTCTCGATCGAACGTCACTCGTGAAAACTTTTAAGAATAAGCCATTGACAACTTAATTTGTAGCATACAGAGAGATACCGTTTGGAGACTTCTTCTCTATTTTTTTTTTAGTTTACCGTATAGTTTTGTTTAGCTTTCAATTGCTGTTACAGCAAGATGGCATAAGTGAGATTGTTGTCCTAGGCTAATATCACACAAACAAAAATATTTGCCCTTATAAAAGTTACAAAACTTTCGTTGTAACATTTTAGACGACCTTCCCAAAGGAGTGTAAAATATTAAGGGTTCATGTATGATTATTTATATTATGTGGGCATATAAGATTATTTATTCTAAGATAACTTTTAAATTCCTCAAAAGGTAAAGACGTTTGGAATATTGTAAGAATTGGCAGGGCAGTCGGAATTTTTATTTTTATTATGTGTTGTCTTTAGTTAAAGTATCTATACAACAGTCATAAAAGATCCAAGAGCATGTTTTTATACTTATTCCATTGACGCTATGTGTTGTGTAAAACTCACTTTAGTTTGTGTGTCTGTGGTTCTTCACTAATATATGGTCACATATACTTCCTCTGTCTACGCTGTACTGAAATCTTGCTCGAGGAATTATATTAAACTTAAAACGAAATATTTATTGTTTAATTCAAACTCTCAGTTGGAGCAATTACAAACTAGTAACTGTCTGAATCGAGCAGTGCCGCCAACCTAAGCAATACTGTACTGTTACAGCCGGATTGTTCACTGCTGATCACAGTCTCCCCACTAAGGGAGTTTGCAATAAACCCTACTCCTAGCACGCATCTTGGAAATCACAGTTTAAGGTTGAACTGGCCGGTCACTTCTCCATACAAACGTCGTAGGATGATCACTCCCTTATTTGAGATTTTAAGTCCAGACTTAAGCATAATACCGATTGATATCGTCATTATCTAGGCTTGTATGATGCCAAAATTTTAAAAAGATAATTAAGGGACAAAATAGGGATTGTATTATTGTGAAGCCTTTATAAATATCTCTTCATGTGTGGTTATTGCCATAGCATGGGTAATGTAACATATCTACGAGCTAATCATGAATAGAGCTGCGCTTTTCGTTTATTTGTGTGATACAGACGAAATGAGGAACTTCTTCGAAAAACCAGCATATATTTCAGAATTTCCAAATTATTTTAGCAGCCCAAGGCAGTTATTTGAGTAATCCCCATGTACCCCTTCGGGTGCCGGCCTATGATTGCATCCCCCATATCTTCCCGTGCGAGTAATAAGAGACGACGAGTGGAATAATATCTGGAGATAGGTAGTTGTGCCTTTTCGGGAACTATTGCACTTATCTTACACTGCAAACCCTAAAACGCTTGACAAGCATGGGTATTATGGCAAATTCCCTCTTAATGGGGGTGTTTTTATGGCATTTTGACGAAACACTCACAAAAAGTGCATTGACGAACTGCACTGCGCCCTGAGTTGTTGAGTATCACTACCTCTTTATTCTTAATTTCCTGCTCTGGTCTGTCTCAAGGTCTGTATTTTTATATACTCAGATATAATGTTAATTATCAGAACACGGCGGAGGTAGCAGATAATAATTCCTTAGATAAACGCTGACAGATTTTGTTTTTGCGTCGCAAAACTCTTGAACTTAGTCTCCACTCATCGCCATATATCATCCGCAGCTCTCATAACAATCCCATAACAACAAGTGTGGCAATATTAAAAGGTATGTTTAGTGCACTATTTTTACTTAATGTCACGTTATTAAAGCCAACCATATTGGTAGTCTTGGTTTCCTACTGAAACAAACTGATCTGCATACAAATTAGCATGTATATATGTTATGCCAGGACCAGAATAATCTATATACCACGACAAACACCGTTCAATTTCTGTAAAAATTAATGAAGACACTACCAATAATACAACATTTTTTTAACTTTTTTAATATGAGTATATTTGTGGTATATTATTAATATCTAATTAATTGTCTGTCTAATATTATAAACTTTACTCATATTGCAAATGCGAAAGTTTAGGTATAAGTCAGTATGTTACCACTTACCTCTATGTCACCTACCACTTATTTTTAAAACACTCGTAGCGTAGTTTGCGTAACCGATCAGCTAAGTTAAGCAACGTTCGCCGCGGTCGTGACTTGGATGTTGTTGTGTTATGATGGCAGTCGTTATAGCATGTTGGTAGGGCATTTTGCGAATGCCCTCCTGGCCAGCTACCACCCTCAAGTAGAAGCGGAAGCTGTACTTGAGAACCAGTCATTTTAGGTTAGCCTGGACAACATTTTAGACCACATAACCTACCATCAGTTCAGATAGTGTTGGAAGGCTAATACCTACCTTCTTTTTAAAAGCTACTAGGTATATAAAAAATCACCTACGAAATATCTGAATGGTTTGATAAAACTTATACATTTCACAACTATATTTTATAGTTCTGTACTCAAAGGGCAAAACGGTGCACTAATAATTTGACTCTGGTGTCTGTTTGTCCGTACGTACGTCACGGGTCCATAGATCGTATATAAACAGAATAAGTGACAAACCTGAAAATTAGATATTTGGTGTAAAATGTTGATCCATCAACAATCAACACTATAAATTCTATAAAATTATTTTTCCCAGAAGCTACAGGAATAAGAAACTTGTTTTCAGCCTCTCATTTACTAAAGTACAATGAGTAGAGTACAAGTGTATACTTTTCACTTAAAGAATAATAAATACAGCGCCGACAGATTCCTGACTATTTAGTAACGGGGTAACCCCTAACAACCAACAAAAACTGAAAACACCGATGGAGTGTAAACTGTGATCAAAACCACTGTGAACAAATGTTTCCTTCATGGGTAAGTCCTGTCAACCTGTGGTACACAGCCGTCTGTCAACCTGTGGTACACAGCCGTCTGTCAACCTGTGGTACACAGCCGTATCCTTTATTAAATTAAAGTATTTTTTTTTATTGTTCTACAAAGTTTTTAACATTGATTCGTAGCTGGCAAAACAAGGAGTTATTAAATTTCAATAAGGGCCAACTTAACCAATCTAAAGTCAAAGTCTGAGTTTTAACTATGCGTGGATTACTTTTTACTATAGACTTTTGAAATGTGATAGTTTTTTCTATCATACAATATAAAAGCTAGTGTTTGTGAGTGAAGTGATTTATTTTTAATGAGGATTAAAAATAAACCACTTTCATTACTGGTTACAAAAACAGTTGACTAATGGATGAAAACGAATTTATGACGGAGCTTACGCCCTCAAGAAGTGATCTTGTTATTTGTATACTTCTTTGCTTAGTGTTTCACTCGAGCGCATTAATAATGTAGCTGAACCAACCGTCACCTCGTCACGTCACGACACGTCACGTCACGTCACGTCACGTCACGTCACTCTCCCACACCTGCGCCGCGCCGTGTCACGTTGCGACAACCTCCCGGGGCCTGAGGAGATATAACTGACGCATCGTCTTACAAACAGTACATTGTTCGTCTCGTCTAACTTAATAATATGTTTCTCTTATTATTTTTAACCGCATACAAACAATTTGTTTCCTTCATCGTGTTTATTTAATTTTTGAAATAAACTATTTGTAATTGTAAAAATGTACATATGCAATACATTGAGAGGAGAAAAACACGAAAAATTAATCGATTCAGAAATTATCTCGATTTAAATGTAAGCTTATTACTTGAAAATACGGGCAGTAACATATAACACTTTAGGTAATGCGTACCCACTTCCAGCACAAACAAAGTATCCAAAAAGCTGTTTATAGCTTTCTATCTGGTCTCGGCAGTAAAACTGATTATGATTCATGGCCCTCGGGGACAGGCCTAACGTGGCGGCGGCGGGACGGGACGGGACGGGAACGGGACGGGACCTCGATATCAATACGGCCTATTTACCATTACCTGTCGCTGAGATACATGTATATCCAGCGAACCGAACAAATATTGTTATCGTTATTGTCACTGTTTAATTTAAATTTACTCAAATTTTTACGAACACACACAATATTTTCAAATATATACAGACTTGGTAAAGTTAAAATATCAATTTCTGTAAATAGATCCGTCAGTGATTTCCTAGAATCCTTCTATCTTCTATATATATAACAATCAAAGTCCTGACTCACTGACTGACAGACAAGGCACAGCCTATACCGCTGGTCCCAGAAACTTGAAACTTGGAGGGTTTATTAGTCTTGATGCGTAGGGGTGTACTAAGAAAGATTTTTTTTTAATTCAACCCCTAAGGGGGTAAAAATGGGTGAAAACGTTTGTATGAAAGTCCTTTATTTTTTAAATTGCAGTTCTGAATATTTGTATTCGGATAGATCATTCAAAATAAAAAATGACATGTTCAAAAATGTTTTGACAGGGATGGCTTGAGGCTGTGAAATCGGGGCTGAAACTTTGTATGGAAAGGACATTATTTTTTAAGTGATAGTGATGTTAATTGGTATCTGGATGGACTTTTTAAACCAACAACATGCTACAATAATATTTTTTGCTAGGGTTGATTAGTAGAAGTGAAGATGGGGAGTAAAGTTTGTCACCTGCACCTAAGCCGCTGGCGCTCGGCCTGTTCGTCCATCTGTCATATTAATGCATCTTACGAAACGATAGATGCATCAATATCAATAGGCAGACACTAGAAAATAAAAAGTAATTAATTTATCAAATTATTAATATGATGTTTTGAAATTTGAATAAATATTTTGAATTCAGTTAAATATTAAACTTAACGGAACTCGGATGAGACGTCCGTCACGCGTCGAGTATGACCGGCAACTCGAGTATAGTATTGCGATCCATCACGTGGTGCCTCACCACTGAGCTCGCACCGAGGTTACTTAAGTGATGAGCGCAGCAACTTTCAATACCTGTCCTATTTATCTATGAGACTAAGGAAAGGGCAATGGATGTCCGTAAAGAGATCGTCAGCCATGTAGTGGCTAATTGGCAAGAATTTGCTGTATTGTCTTATGATGCTAAGGACCTGTTTCAAAATGTTTGAGGAAGTTCCGGTTATAATACCCAGAACATAAAATAACTGAATGATAAACATGACAGTTAACATGCAGCGCGTTCAAGCTTTAACCAATGGATAGGCTAAATCGATGATTGTGAAACGCAAAGATAGTGTTTTATTTATTATATATGTTCTGGGTAGTATAACCGGAACTTACTCAAAATTCTGAAACAGGCCCTAAGTGTAACGGAGACAATTTCACCACTACGGCTGATTACTCTAGCAATATGCTACAAAACTCGACAGGGGACGACGTTTGAACTGGTAGCAGCGGGGCAAGTATATAACTATGTTCTCGAAGTGTACCAGAATTGAAATCTTTTTACTACTGAAGGTCGAAGGTTACATTTGGGACTGAAGGTCGATCTATAAAATGATTACGGTAGACGGGGCCAATTAAAAAATATTAAAAAGTAACCTATTTATATGACACGTTTTACACGGCTCCTAAAAACCGTTAACGGTTCCTGAGGGATTGTAAACGCGGGTGAAGCCGCGGGTAAAAGCTAGTTTCATATATGGCTCGAATTGCTGCAGCTCCCCACAGCAATACACCATAGGACATAATACTGTGGAAGTACGCGAAATAAACTAGGCGAGCAGTACGCTACGTCTGTTAACTGTCTTATCTTACGAACTGCATATGCAGCATAACTAAGTTTTCTGGATAGTTCGTGTACCTATATGTGGATCCCACTGTAAAGTGGAATCCATTTTGATTCCCAGGAAGATTGTCGCATTGTCAATAAAGGATTTATCTGGGCCAAACTTAATGTTTGGTTCAACAGAAGTAACATTTGGTAAAGAAAACTTTAAACACACGTTTTTTAATTCAGAAGAAGATTATTAGCGGCGAAGCTTTTACAGATCATAGACATTAGTTCTTGTTTATTTTCATTTGTTATTTTCATTCAAAAAGAAAAATATTAGACTCGGATTAAAACTTCGAGACTAAAGACTTTCTTATGTATCAAAATTGTCATTATCTGATTACGAATGATCACGGATAAACCCACAACGAATATTAGTATAATACAAATACTATAATGTTTCACCAAACTACGATTCCCGTTAACAACTTTCTTCATAAAACATAATATATTAATAATGATCATACAAGATGGCACCACACAAATAAGAAATGTTTACATTTGAAACTGAGCAACAAGGTCGATACATCGGTGGCGCGAACGAAGTCGGCAGGCCTGCTTGCGCCCCACCACCTCATATGTCTACGATCTGCTCTGCCGGAGCAGATGTGTTATGTTGATAGGCTTAAAAAATACATTACATTGAATCTAAAATATATTATATTGAATCTAGAACGGGAGAGCAGTTTTGGCATCATCGAATATAATGACCACTATCCTTCATTGTTTTTTTGCTGATGGGTTAGCCATGAGAGTATTTACCAAAAAAAATAAACAAAACAAAAATCGTTTTCAAAGTAAGTTCCGCACAAATTGATTAACAAAAATAAAGATACAGTCAAACTTAATAAAACTACCTAATAAAACTTATTTTTATAAAGAGATATGACTTAAGATATATATTAGCAAGTTGTTAACGTGCATCTTTAACATTAATCTCTTAGTTCATTAAATTTAAGTTGTTCTTATGATGGCAATCGTTCTAGCATGGTGGTAGAGTATTTAGCGAATGTCTAGCCCAGTAGACCTACCACTCTCACATAGAAAATCTGCCTCCAAGCACCAAACAGTGTATTCGGAAGATGTCCTTGAGAGCCACTTAACCTGAACAACAAATTTGACCGCATCGTCTCTTACCATCAAGTGAAATAGTAGTCAAGGACAAGCCTAAAAAGGATTTTTACGTTTATAATCTCAGATCCAGCTGCAAATTAGTGCTCTCATCAGGGTTTTAAAACAAAAAAAACATTTTTTTATGTATATATATGATTAGGAGAATATATTATCTAGTCAAATCTTGGGAATAGGTAAAACCCTTTTTAAAAACTAATATAATTAAAACTTTAATAAAATGTGTTACCGTTTCGGAGGCTGACTGTATAATGAATTATTATTCTAACAAAGAAGCTTACAAAGTATCTTAACCTACCAGGGGACCACCGAGAAGCCTTGGTCAGCATTACAGGAAACTGCAAGAGTATCCGTTGATCACGCCCCTTTTAGTTTAGAGCGGATGGGTGAGGGGAATCCATAACTCCTCCCGAGAGTTCCCGCCTTGTCGTGGCGGTGGGGCTCAGTAACCGTGGCTTCTTCACCCACGGTGAAGCGAAGAGGAACCAAGGGCCGCGCCGGCGTTGGCAGTCGGCCAGCCTCAGAGGGGCCGCACCACTGGGCTTTGCCTCTAAGTCCAGTATGGAGGCAATGGGTAGGTTGCGGGGCTGTATGGGCAGCACCGCATCTGAGGCGGGCTGTGGTGTTGTATGGGCGACACCACAGCTGACGGTGAGGGGCCACGGCGGGAGAGGAGTGCCGGTATCACGGTGCGCCGCTCTCCCTACCTCCCGTAGCCACGGCGCGGGCGGGGTCGCCACCTTTGGATGGCCGACGCGGAGGGGCCGCAGGGGAGGAGGAGTGTCAGTATAGCCAGGCGCCGCTCTCTCTATCCTCTGAAATGAAATGAAAATATTTATTCAACACATAATTAAAGATCAAATATTAACGTGTACGCAGTACAAAATAACATTTAGAGATTTTCCTAAATAAATCGTACATAGAAATGGTGTTGAAAGGGCTTCAGCTCAGCATTGTGCCAATTGGGTAACCAATCAGCGCTGGTTTTCAGCCGAGACTCGAAAGGTGAAAGGACACCCAAAAAACAATGGGTATTTTTTTATAAGTAACTTTAGGCAAAGAGATATATGTTTACATTTTAGAAAGTAAAAAAAAAAGAAAACAACTTGTAATTGTATACTTGCTTAAACTCGTAACATCGCTATTTAAACATTTTTGAGTGACCAATCGTAAGCCCGTCATGTCGCTCCGATCCATAAACGTGACACGTTTTACGTTAAAACGTTTGGACGTTTTCATTTTATTAAAGCACGCTAAGAGGTCCGTCTCGTCATATTTCACCCCGACGTGCGAGCATAAAGGAACGGTTTAGTGGGGCCGTTAGGGTTGACGATAATTGAGCGTTTTTATAAGCGTTCACTAATAACAAGTGATTAGTGCGGTTATTAGGTTGATGAGTTGGCGTGTGAACAAGCTTTTAGCATTGTAAAGAACACCCACTTGCGCAGGTGATCACGTATAGGGAGTAGCGCAACGTATGTTGACGAACACTAGTAGAGCTGCATACATTTTATTAAACTTTAAAAAAAGAAGGAATGGTTTGACTCGACATTTAACTGAATTATCCGATCCCGGTGGTGACTCAGTACATACGATCCCGGTGGTGACTTAGTGCATTTTTAGATAGAGATTTAGTAAGAGTATAACTGAAAGTGAGTTTCATTGCCGTGCAGCAGGTCCATCGCAACTGTCGGCATAAGCTTCACCGCATGATGCAAGGGTATTTTGCAATTGCTCTCTTGGCTAGCTACCACCCTCAAGTAGACAATCTGTCGCCAAGCACCTAACAGTGTGTTCCGGCAGCTGTCCTTGAGAGCCAGTAATTATAGGTTAGCCTGAAAAACATCTTCGACCACGTTATCACTTACCATTAGGTGAGATTGTGGTTAAAGGCTAAACTTTCAGGCATAAATAAAAAAAATATAAAAGTCAATCCGCTTAACGTCAGGTGGGCATCGTGTTTGTTCCATCACAATAACTAAAAAAAATCAGCAAAAAAAAATTATGATGTCATAATTAACGGTAACCTAATAATCGCATTTTTGCGAATAAGTATAACTTTTATACGCATATTGTAATATACGTATAAAAATATACTAATAATCGATGATTAATTATATTTCCATAAAACACAATTTATCTTTATATTAGTAGAATGTTCATATTTGAGTGTAATTTTATAAAAAGATTAATTTTTAAGATTACTTACTCACATTTTCTAGTTACATATTTTGCATGCTGTCTTCACCTATAATTACTGTGACACTTTGCTAAATTCTACAATGTTTGTTATGATTTCAATGTATTGGTGTACACTGTGTTGGTGATCTTTTAAATATATAAATTAATTAAATAAATAAATAAAATTAAAAACGATATGAGAAACTATAAAAATATAGAGCGGAACAGTTGTCTTACTAAAAAAAACCGGCCAAGTGCGAGTGGGACTCGCGCACGAAGGATTCCCTACCACTATCTCGTTTTCATTATTATTATTTTTAGATAATAAAATGCGAATACCTAGTCAAATCTGGGGATTAGGGAAAACCCTTTTTAAAAACTAAAATAATTAAAACAAAAATTAAAATATATTGCCGATTCGGAGGCTAACTATGTAATGAATCAAATGTTCTCACAAAGGAGCTTACCAACTAACTTAACCTACCACGAGACCACCGAGAAGCCTTGGTCAGCATTACAGGGAACTGTAAGACTTTCCGCTGATCAAGCCCCCTCTAGTCTAGAGCGGATGGGCGAGGGGGATCCATAACTCCTCCCTCCCCAAGAGAAAAATTATCGGAACGCTCGAATTTAGAGCTTTTTCGATAATTTTGCATACATGGAACAGTTTCTATAAACTTACTGCGAAACACATATAATAAAAACAATACAAGACTTAAAATTACAAAACCTAAAGCGGTACTAGCTAAAACACTGTTTGTAGAGTCCGTTTCTCTATACGTCGCACTTTCTAACACTTCACTATTTTTTAACGCGTACAACATGTACTTCATATCGTCCAAATTCACTTCATGCATGTTCAGTGCAGGTGCACTTGATAAACTCTCGTTCAGGTGTAGCGGTGGTAAATTGATGACCGGAAGGGGCGTCGCTACTTCCGTGTCTGTAAAAACACTGTGGTGACGAATACGGATTCCGTTTATTTCAAAGTCACAGGGCTTATCTATTGTCATCAGGTATGTCCCAAATACAGGGTATGCAGTAATTTCTTCAAGGCATTGTTCTGTAAGTGTTGTCCTCTTATTTGTGTAGAGTATCCAGTTATCAGGGTTTACCTTTTGCACCTTCACATCTTCCAATTCGATAGCATATTGTTTGCAGCAGGTAAGGTTATTGTCATACTTCATTAGTTGTTTTTCACATGTTAGCCCGGTGTACAAAGCTCTGTTGCTATCGGTGCAGAGATAAGAGTCTCCAGCAGCGAGAGCGCGGCAAGGGTGCACAATTGGTAAGTACGTTAGTCCTTTCGCCAAAAGGTAAGGGTATTTAGGTATTATGATAAGGGTTTTATTTTCAGGTTCGTGGAACACAGGTAAGGGGTACATCTTAAAGTAGTTATAAGTGCAATTATCAATAAGTGGAATTTCTAAAACAAACGTTATCTGGTTCTTCTTTATAAATGATTTTACACATATTGTTTCCTCAATTTTTACTAAATTTACTTCATTGGGTTCATACACCAAGTGTCCTAGGTATGAAATAATCCTTAAATGATCTAATAGTTCTGTGGAATTAACAATACACTGATGTAATATAGATAGTTTACTTAATGCTAATGCAGTCTCAATTTCACTCAACCTTATATATATGGTTCGGAAGTTACTAATGAAAAGGCTATACAAACCTAATATGTATGAGGATAGAACGAAATTATTATCGTTGTTTGCCAATTCTTTAACGACTGTTTCAAGTTTTTTTAGACGAGTATCTAGAACCATCGAATTTTCATTAATTACTTGTGTAGCATTTATTAGGCTGTCTAACATTTTAGTGACAATAGTAACCTTTTTTGAGGTGAGTACTTGATCATGGCTTATTTCAGAAATTAATTTGTCATATCTCACGGCGTCGTCGTAATCTAAATTTCCTGTTATTATTTTGACTATAGATCCCAATGGATTAAGGATGCCTCTTTTGAAGCGTTGTGGAACTAATTAACTTGTTGGTGGAATTGTGGAACTATATTTGTCGATTTTTATATTACGTAGGTGCTCTACGTGCATTAGCATGTTCACAAATTCATGAGGAAATTAAGGTTATTAATTTGTTTAACTCAGTAAATTTCCATGTAATGAATTGTAGATCATCGTAGATTCTATCTAAGTTAAGGGTTTTGATAATGGTCCAATTATCTACTTGCAGGTATGCTAGGCCTTCTTTTACCGGCAGGAGTCCCGGGTTTTCCTTAAGTGGCTGCAGATGGAGGGCGACTGCTGACATCGCTAGAGTCAGAATGCACCTGCGGAGGGCGTTTTATGTTTTTAATCGGTGCTTTTGTGTTCTTTCGCTCTGATTCTACTTTTATAGGGATAACATTCCTTTCAACTATATCTATCACATTCGCTTTCTTATACCTGGCTTTATCCTTGCTTTTTTTTTATTAATATCTTTTACGTAGATGGTTTTGCCTTGCGGAAGTTCTATATCGCTTTCACCACCTCTCTTGTCCCTAATTTTCTCCTTATTTGTTGCTATCTTTTCTCTCAATTGCTTGTACAAAAATCTAGTACGCTTTTCGTGGTCTTTAACTAATTGCTGTGTGTACGTTTTTTCAAATTCTACATTAAAAGGTGTGTCTGTGTCTGTGTGTCCGAAAACTACCTCAAATGGAGTGAGACCGGTTGTTGAGTGAATAGTGTGGTTGTACGCTAAAACTGAGTACATTATGATTGATGCTGCATCGGTACACTTTTCTTCGTATTTTGCTAGTCTGTATATTTCAATTAAAGTCGAATGAAAACGTTCAATTAAACCCATAGAGTTGGGGTTATTGATTGTTCCTACGTGACGTTCTATTTTATGCAAGCTTAGGAATTCTTTCATTAGTTCATTATTGAATTCCATACCTGGGTCTGAACTAATTTTCTTAGGGATACCGTAAAACGAAAAATATTTCATTAGAGCTCTCACGACTTCGGGCGTTGATTTGTTAGGGATTTCAATGGCTTGGCCAAGTTTACTAAATGCGTCTATAAGTGTTAAATAATACTTGCTCTCTACAGAAAAGAGGTCAATAAAAATCTCTTGGAAGGGGGCATCTTGCGTCTGTGTTAATTGAAGTACTGGTTTGATGGGTTTTCGGTCATACTTCATTTTACTGCAAGTTTCACAGGCGTTTATTATGGCTGAAACGGTTTCTTCCATTTTAGACCAACAATAGTTTCTACGAAGCCTAACTAGCGTTTCTTTAATACCGCGATGACACGTCTTTCCTTGGTGGTATTTCAAAATTATCGCCTTTTGTTCACTCTCGTCCGCGACATATACTACTCGTTCAGTGCATTCATACAACCTAATCATATCTCTTTTAAACAATGTAGTTACAATGCTGCTAAACTGTTTACGGTGTTCTTCCTCTTCGAAATAGACAAAATATTTAATTTTGGGCCTAACATACTCTTTTAAAAAGTTTTTTATTAGTTCCGGGTTATTTTTAGGAGGGAATACTTCCAGGATTCTATGTTTTGCTCGAGAAATATCTTTGACATGTGTCTCATTTTTAAACCAAGAAAACACTAGAATTTGGTTGGGTTTATTATCGACAGCTTCGTGTAAAATTGGTATACCTGTAGACTCTAAATCAGCAGCTGAGTGAATCGTTTGTGATGTACAGTTGCTATCGTGTTCGGAAGGTGATAAGTACACCGGTTTTTCCTTATCTGTTAATGAAACGGTTTCAGTAGTTTCTGAAGATGATATACTTGCAGGGCTTGGTGTGATTGTCCTGCTTGAGTCTGATACAGTAATTGTGGATGAGTCATGTCGTGACGGCTTGTCGCGCGACAACCGAACAATGTTTTTAACTACTTCATTCATTTCTTTCTGTAACTGACGTTCTTTTCTATCTACGTTCACTACCATTGAGTTTCTTTCACTATCTGAATCTAATGCATGCACTTTAATTCTACTGAGCGCATCAGCGTTGGTATTTTGTTTTCCTTTCTTATAGATAATTTCGAAGTCAAAGTCTTGAAGACGTAGCCTCCAGCGGGTAAGCTTGCTGTTTGGGTCCTTCAATGAATTGAGCCACGCAAGGGGTCTATGATCAGTGTACATATAAAATTTTCGACCATACAAGTAAGGTCGAAAATGTTTTGTTGCCCAGATTATTGCAAGTAATTCACGTTCAATGGTACTATAGCGAGACTCAGTATCACTTAATGTACGACTCGCGTACGCAACGGGTTTGTCGGAGCCTACTTGTCCTTGGGACAACACCGCGCCTATCGCTACGTTTGAAGCATCAGTTGTCAAAATGAAGGGCTTGTCGTAGTCAGGGTATTGTAGGAGTGGTGCGTGAGTCAGGAGTTCTTTGCATTTGTCAAACGCGTTTATGTAACTGTCGTCTATAACAATTTTGTTTCTCTTCTTCAAGCAGGAAGTGAGTGGTTGTGTGATTTTGGCAAAATCAGGTATAAAGCGTCGGTAATATCCCACAAGTCCAAGGAAACTTTTAATTTCGGTCGTAGTCTTAGGGAGAGGAAAGTTCATCACAGCTTTTATCTTGTCATCGTTGGGTTTTAACCCATCTTTTGTGATAGTATGACCAAGATAGAGTACTTCTCTACGTAAAAAATCAGTTTTGTCTAATTGTACCTTCAAGTTTGTCTGTCTTAGTCTATCAAATACTAGTCGTAGTTTATGTAGGTGGTCCTGGAGGCTGGACGAAAAAATGATGACGTCATCAAGGTACACCATGCAGTGTAGCCCCTGCAGCCCTCTTAAAACATTGTCCATAGTACGTTGAAACGTTGCGGGCGCGGTTTTTAATCCAAACGGTAATCTTAAAAAGTGAAAATGACCATTTTGTGAACTAAAAGCCGTTTTCTGCCTATCCTCTTTTTCCAATTCAATTTGGTGGTACCCACTAGCCAAATCTATTGTACTAAAGTAGACACTTTTACCTAACTTGTCAAACAAGTCGTTGATATTCGGTAGAGGGTACTTGTCATCGATAGTAATGTCGTTGAGTCGTCGGTAGTCAATTACCATGCGGAACTTTTGCTCACCGGAAGCATCCATTTTCTTAGGCACTAAGTGCACTGGAGCATTCCACGGGGAATGTGATTCTTCAATTACATTATCAGTCAGTAACTTATCAACTTGTCTGTTTATTTCTTCCGTCTGAGTTGGTGCTAATCTATAAGGTTTAACGTATATGGGGTCTTCATTTTTGGTACGGATTTTATGTTTTACTTGGTTGGTAAAAGTCAAGGGTAATTGGTCACAGTGAAAAATATCTTTATATTCCATGCAAAGATTATAAATTTGCTTACGTTCTTCGTCATTTGTGTGATCAAGTCTAAGTTTATTCAGATTTTCTTTTAGTAAATTATCAGTCTCAATATCTGTCATGTGTTTAGTAAAATTTAGGTTACATTTAGTATCTTCAAATGGTACAACTGTAAATGGTTGTCCTATGGTCAATGTCATTGGTCTGTCTAATGTATTTTGTATAATAGTCGATGCATATCCATTTACACAGTTAACTATAGCACTGGGCATTCGCAACCCTTCAGTAAACTCCTTAAAGTCAAGGATGGCGTCGCCTGAATATTGGTCTATAGGTAATTTAACTCTACGTTCTGATCGCGGTGGCAATTGAACGACATAATCCAAATTGTTGTTGATTATAGGAATACGAGCCGTTTGAGTTGTTAACAGCTGATTCTTAAGGTCGATCAGTGCGCCTAGTTGTTGTAACAGGTCATTACCAATCAGTCCGTCATAACGTGAGTCAACGTTAAATATGTAAAATTTGTGCCAATCGTTACTATTGAATGTAGGCATTAAAGGTATCGTAATAACCTCGTCGTGGTTACTCGAGGCATGTGTGCTTACAACTTGAAATGGTTTCTTTTGAACGAACTCACTAAAATATTCGTAGGCCTTTTTGGGACTTACAAACGACCTCATACTTCCGGTGTCGATCATCATCTTAGCATCAATTTCCTTTAAATAAACGTAAGGAAGTTTTAAGTTAGGATCACAATTTATTTTTATGATTTCTTGTCGGTCGAGGCTGTTTCGCAAAAATCCGCATTATTGGGTACGTCGGTATGTTCTGTTTCGTCACTACGTTCATCTGAGTTTATTTCGTCACCGTAGTAGTAATTCATGTCGTCATTATAATTAAAGTCGTCATGATAATAATAGTCATCATAATACTGCCCTTCATTATTGTCTAAAGTCAGTTCATTTAATTTGAAACCTTGTTGCGGCCTAAGAGGCGCTGTCCTCATGGATACATCACTAACTTGAAGCTGGGGCTTCTGTACCTGTGGTGGAGTATAACCAAACTGTTGTGGGGGTTTGTAACCAAATTGTTGCGGAGGCCTATATCCAAACTGTTGGGGCGGCCTATAACCAAACTGTTGAGGTGGTCTATATCCAAACTGCTGGGGTGGCCTATAACCAAATTGTTGTGGCTGATGACCAAACTGTGGTTTATAACCAAATTGAGGTTGTGGTCGGCCTTGGCCTTAAACTTGCCCGTTTGAGGGAATGCCAAAATTAAACCTAGGCGTGCTACCAGGCATCATAGGTCTGAACCCAATCGGCTGAGGACCACTACCGAACCTGAACCCTGGTGCACTTGGTGCATTAGTCAACAACGGCTTAGACATTTGGCCACTAACCTGAAGCTTGTTACGTGCGTTGTACTGTTCAAGGAAATTAACCTCCTCAAGCACCACACTTAAAGCTGCTTCTAATGTGTCGGGCGATTTTAATCTCACTATCCGAACCATATTTTCCGGGAGGTTGTATAAAAATACATTTAGAGCAGTGTTATTGTAAATGGACATTTTTACACGTTTCATTTCTTCATCTTGAGATACATTGACCTTTGAAAACAAAACGGACCGAACACTTTGAATCCTACTGCAAAAATCCAAGTAAGATTCACCACCTTTGATTTTCAAAGATTCCAACTCTATACTTATGCAAGTTTCGCTACGCGGGTCTCCAAAGTGCTGCTGTAGCAATTCTTTTAACGAAGACCAATTAACAATATCCTCGCGTTCAGATAATAACGCGGCTGCATTATCTGTAAGCCTACTAGTAATCGTGTGGAACACGTATAAATTCTGCTCCTCATTATTTCTTCTACTAAAGCGTTCTATGACGTATTCACATTTTTTAATGTAGAGATTCAATTGCTTTTTATCGCCATCAAAAAGTGGAATTATTCGAATAACTTCGGTTGGTATTGAAATTATATTTACATTTTCGACAGACATGATGCAGCAGATTAAATCACAGAAAACACAACAAAATTCACTTATTCACAATTCTAAGGATAACACACACAAAATTAATACAATATAAAACCATAAAATACACAAAATTAGATCAATTACACAGTTAATACATTTTTTTGTAAAAGTTATAAAAGAGAAACTTCTTTCTTAGCAAAATATATTGTTTAGCCTATACACAAATTATAACTAGCCAGTAAAGATCAATTAAGAGAACTGTTACTTTTAATTAAATGAATTTAAGAACACACATAACTTAATTGATTCAGTTATGTTCTGTATACATTTACATCGCTCTACGCTATCATGTTCTTATCAACTAAGCTGAGGCACTTCGTAGAATTTAATACAAATGAACCAGATACGTTATAGTGAGCAAAGTCTTATCTCAAATATAAGTATGATTTAAATTAGGCTACAGGAGGAATTAGGGAAGGAATTGGCGAAAATTTGACTCACCAGACACCCGCCGCTACTCTCATGGTCACCTTTTATTTTACCCGTTTGACAAATTTATTTGGTTCGTGGATCGATTCACAGCCACTTCGCGCCGCACTCGCTATACTTAGGTGAATTTGGACACCCGAAATACTAACACGAGACGGTACAGCCTTAACGAATCAATCCTACCGGCTGCGCCAGTCAAATCTGGGGATTAAGGAAAACTCTTTTTAAAAACTAAAATAATTAAAACAAAAATTAAAATATGTTGCCGATTCGGAGGCTAACTATGTAATGAATCAAATGTTCTCACAAAGGAGCTTACCAACTAACTTAACCTACCACGAGACCACCGAGAAGCCTTGGTCAGCATTACAGGGAACTGTAAGACTTTCCGCTGATCAAGCCCCCTCTAGTCTAGAGCGGATGGGCGAGGGGGATCCATAACTACCTCTTTTACTGTATGGGAGCCCTCTTGATTATTTATTTTATTATATTTTAATTAATTGTATTTAAAGAGAACATAAAACTAAATATTCTGTAAATAGCTCAAGCGTTTACCTGTCACCCTTACTAGGATCGAGCAAGAAACGGTAAAAAAATCAAGTTTGTTGTATTGGAGCCCCCCGTAAATATAAATTTTATTTTATTTTCAGTTAAAGCGGCAATAGAAATACATCACCTGTGAAAATTTCAACTGTCTAGCTATCCCCGTTCTTGAGATACAGCCTGGTGACCGACGGACGGACACCGAAGTCTCAGTAATAGGGACCCGTTTTTACCCTTTGGGCACGGAACCCTAAAAAATCTTTCACTGAAGATATAAAATTACATGTGGTAGTCGGGAACGTGAAAGTGTGCGTTCAGAGTGTAAGAACCTGCAATGTCTGGTATCTATAAAATATTTAATTATATATTTCTACAACATGGATTAGTTACAACACGACCGTACCGGTATTAGACATTGAGCAAGCAACTTCATGTTTTATACATGAACTTTTAAAAAAAATTGACATTAATTTAGTATCAGTACTTTATTGTGTATTTAACTGTATTAATGTTTATTGTCCTTGCCCTGGTTGGTGCCGTGATATTCAGTTGTTCAGTGTAACCTTGATCTGCTCGATGATCGTACAGATCGTTCACAAAATTACGTAAAGGGCGTCTACATTCTGCGAGTAACACCCGTGAACCTTGTCACATCCGTCATCTGTTACTGAGAACAACTTGAGTGTGTGCCATCGTGTGAAGAAAGAAGTTCAAAATATAAGATACACTGAGAAATCAATGACTATGATGTGTATATATATCATGCTGCACACTGGTAGTGGGCTAGAGCATTTGGACTGCCTATGAGTCCAAATACTTATATTGTAGTAGCTGTAGTGTTGTATATAGTTCGTAGTATTTTATGACTATGATATATTATGATAGACCATGAGGAGATGTATGTACTACTCTATCTCGGGTATATATAATTAGTGTCGTGCAGAAATTGTATTGTTTGGAGTCCCTAGCGCCACATTGCACAGGCTTCTTGCTAGTTTCACTACATTTAAAAACAAGATAAATGTGCAGCAGCACTACACTCATATTGACGTCATTGGACGTCGCTGCTTATGGGCTGCACTTTTTCCCTAAGCCTCCTTTTACGATATCCAGCACGAGGATTTGGAACAGTTCTTATATTTTTGACCAGAGAATTATTGTACATCATTCAAATATTCAAAAGAATGACATCATTAATTAAGGCTTTAGCTCGTAGTAGAGATTTAGCCGGCTTTACTGAAATTGTCCGTTAGTGCTTCTCGAGGTGGTCTCTAACGACTGATGGCGCGCGCTGGGAATATAAATGTGCGCGTTAATTAACGCGGGTAGTTGGCATGCAGCGGCGACGCCTCCGCGGCGTTACACAAGGAACCAATCAAGTCCCTGCCAGCATCTCGCAGAGCGAGGGATCGCCATAACTCAGTTATAAGCCGCGACAATACCGCGTGTCAGCGGCACGTGGTCATGCCGCGGGAGCGATCGCGCCAAATTCAACCGTCTTTACAACTAAGCCACCCCTTGAATTTATATAAAGTACCGCTCAATAGATTCGGCAATCTGTTCTATAACCAAATTTTAGGCTAAGATGTTTTTTAGACGCATGCAATATAATTGCCGTCGTCGCTACCAGTCTTGCACTTCCGAGCGGCCGGTAAATGCGTTGTTTTTAGGAAAAAGTTGTGGACAATATGCCTTCCTGCATCTTTAGACACTACACTAATAATACAGGCACTGTGAGAGATAAGAAAAATGTTTTATTTCAAGCGTTATTGCTATCATTATTGAAATAGAAAATATCGTCAATATGTTTTATCTTAGGCGGTTGTGTCACAATTTTATTTATTTCTTTATTTTTTTTATTAATATAAGCACGGCAGTTATCACTTACACTTATTATCATAATTTATACATTGTTATAAGTATACAGCACACATATCATTGACTCAATTCATTTAACTTGATACATATATAATAATATCATTAATAAACAACGTACCTACCTAATTAAATAAATTTACTACAAACATTTTTAATGAAAAATTATGAAAATGCATTTTAAATCAAAAGTTATTAAAATTAAATTATATAGATGTCAAGTAATAATATTAAAAATAATTATAAAGTATCACATTTTTCACAAAATGTCTGTAGCAATTTATGAATATAATGCCATTTATCACAAAACATGTCACATTCGGTGTTAGCGTCAAGGAATGCGTTGAGACCAGTAAGGGAACGACACAAGGGGGACTGAGCTCGGGCAACGGTGTGACTACTGGGAGTAGCGAACAGCGCGTGTCTACGGCTCGCGGCTCGCTCTGTCACTGATATATCTATCAGGAACATACAGTGCGCATAGGAGGTTGTGCAGGTGAGGGCAGTCGATGTTGCCTCTTAGAATTTTGCAGCAGGTAGAAAGCTGTTCCAGGAAATTCACGTTCCCGAGGGGTTCCACAATGAAATGGATGAGCGAGATGTGTGGATCATTTTGTGTGAGAGAAAGAAAGAAATCACAGCGTAATGGCGACTGGCACGTCTCGTTGCAGTGGTAACACAAATTGCTTATTATTTCCTTGCTATTAAAAACTGCATACATACATGTGCATAGGTATGTAGATAAGTAAATTCTAGTTATTAGGTTTTTGGGATTATTACACATAGTAATTAAACAACTTTAAACGGTTTAAATCGCATATATTTATAATTGTGATCGTGGTCACGGGGTGCAAAGTGTCTGAAACGTCGGAACAAAAATAATGATAAATACACACGATTTAAACCGTTTAGAGATGTTTGTATACTAAATTCTAGTTAGTTTATGAGGCAGCGGTGTTCGGAAATAACTGCTCTATGTATTTCTACTCTCTGATATTAGGAAATATTTGAGTTACTTAAAGACATCCTAAGTGTATGGCCTTGAACATTTTAAACTATGCTTAAATCAATTCAGTTATAACCAAGAATTTCCCACAGTAGCCGATCTGCTGAGCAAAATATATAGGTACACTGTTTCTCTACAATTATGCCTCAAAATTAGTCCAAGAATACCCGATTGTGAATGAATGAATCTTTATTTGCATGAGTACATAATTGCAAAGTTAAAATAGCATAAAAATACAGTTCCAACAAAACCCTGCCTAATTGGGGTGCAACTAAATATTTTTAACATGCTTAATTTACAATTATAAAATTTTATGAATTTCAACTCATTTACAAAATAATTAAATAATATAAAATAAATGTCCACGTCATTAATTAATAAAGTTCAATGTCATAACTACATTTTAATTTATACAATTATATTATAACAAATAAGATGTTTCATTTCTAGTACACAGTTAATTATTCTATTCTCACACCGTTAATGTTTTATCATTAATAAAGTCTTTTATCGAGTAATAACATTTTTCCAATAAAAAATTGAATATTTTTTTTTACTAATAAATAAATACATTTAAGCCATCTCCTTTGATTTTGTAAGGTAAAGTATTATAAACTCGAATTGCTATACAATTTGCATTTTGCGTGGTAAGCACTAGTCGTTGATGTGGCACATATAATTTATGAGGATATCTATTCGAACAAGATCTTTTTATTACATTACAATGTTTTTGGTATAGATAGGGAATTTTCTTTACAAATACACATATCTCTTTTTTTTTCTTTTTTTTTTCTTTATTTTTAAGGACCAACAAACAGTTTCACAATATTTCTTAATATAGAAGTATTCTTATTTAAAGTAGTAATTGTGAGACCAACATCGTTGACCACAAATTTAGTAAACATTTGTAGTGAGTTAGACATGTACGAATATAATGTACAAAAGTTATTTAACCTTTCAAATATTTGAATATATAATAAGAAATTAATAAGAATTATATAATAAGAAAATAAAAATATGTACTGATAAATGTAAGTAAACTTATAAAAGGGGTATCATACTATATAGATCAACAGTAATACATATTATATGGCTTCCAGTCTTAGTATTTAAATGAATAGGGTATGGCTGAGTTGATTTACTAAAGCACAACAAGGGATGATCATCACGAGTGATCATTGACGCCACCTTGAAGCAGATCCAACAAAGACCTCCTAAAACAACTCACCCGTTCGTGAAATATGTCTATACAATTAAAAAGAGTATTATAGGACTCTGTCATACGACACAGTGGTGATCGATGACCAGCCTTGGTACGACACGTGGGAACGGCAAACACTTCTTGTGTACGGCGAGGATGAGGTCTAAAAGGTACCTTATAACGAAGCTCATCGATCAACTCTGTACAGTCATATTTGTTATGACATAGGTCATACAGAAGCATAGCATCTAATTGTTGTCTTCTTGAGTTTAAATCCAACAATTTATATTTGCTTAGCAGCTCTTCATGTGATATAATTTTATGAAATAATTTGTAATACATACAGCGTAAGAATTTCTTTTGAATTCTTTCAATATCATTAGTATAACATTTGTAAACTGGGTTCCACACTGCCACAGCGTACTCCATCTGAGATCGAACTAGTGACTTATATAACAATAAATACGTTAATTCGTTTTTAAAATTACTAGAGGACCTTATTACAAAGTTAAACATTTTAAAGCCACGAGCAATTATATTTTGAATATGAATATCAAGTGTTACTTTACTATCTAATGTTATTCCTAAATCCTTTATGACTTGAACTTTATCAAGATTAGAATCACATAACACATAATTAAAGTTACTTATTTTTATCTTACGAGTAAAAGTAATAGATTTGCATTTATTTACACTTAACGTTAAGTTATTTTTAACACAATACGCTGAAACTCTGTCAAGATCCTGTTGGAATTTTAAGTGGTCTTGATAAGTATTTATCGAATGATATATTTTCAGGTCATCAGCATATAATAGAAAATTACAAAACTTAAAACATTTTTCAATATCATTTATGTACAAGATAAAGAGTAATGGGCCTAATATAGACCCTTGGGGGACCCCAGAACTAATTGGAACCATATTGGACTCATAACCATTGATTACCACTTTCTGGCAACGGTTAGTGATATATGACTTGAACCAGCGCCATAAATTACCTCGGATACCGTTATAAGCTATTTTATCTAGTAAAATCTTGTGATCCACTCTATCGAACGCTTTACGGAAATCGGTATAAACACTGTCTGTTTGAGTGTTATTGTCTATGTTTTTAAATATTTCAGTAGTATAAACTAATAAGTTTGTAACGGTAGATCGACGTCGAACAAATCCGTGTTGCTGGGGAATAATGATGTTATGTAAGCTAGGATAAATATAATTATGTATGAGCCTTTCGAAAAGCTTAGATAAGGCGGGCAAAATTGAGATTGGGCGATAGTTTTCTACATCTTTCTTTAATCCTTCTTTATGTACAGGTACTATGCGGGCAATTTTCCAAACACTAGGACAAACACCTTCTTGAAGGCATAGGTTGAATATATGGTGGACAGGATAACAAATGGTGTCAGCGGTGTATTTTAGGAATAATGGTGAAACATTATCAGTTCCAGCACCCTTAGTTGGATCAAGCCTACGCAGTTCTAATTTGATATTATCTATAGAAAACCGAATATCACTCATAATTAAATCTGACGTGTGGTTATCTGCAGAAAAATAAAAATCTCTTAGATCTCTTAGATGTATAGTGAGAGTACAGGAAGGATCTTAAGTTGTTTAAAGAATGGTACACGGCTATCCATAAATCCTGCCCCACTTAGAGACCGCACGTATTTTTTTGTGTAATGAACACCTTATCAGCCGCAACAGAAAATCACCACAAAATAATGCCATATCGCAAACTCGAAGATACATATCTAAAGCTGCTTCCATGGTTGTAATTTTTCTAAGCCGGTACTTTACATAAACAAATCTATCTTATTTAGAACATAAACCATTATTATGTGATTTCCAATTACAATGTTTATCAAATGTAATGCTAAGGCACAGAGTTTCATCCACTTTATTTATTATGTTACTTTCATAAGTAACATTTACATTATATGGTATGCTATTATAAGTTTGAAATTCAATAAATTTAGTCTTGTTTAGGTTTACATACAAATTATTATTATGGAGCCAACTGAGAACATCTCGAATCGCTTTGTTAGCTTCATCTTCTAGAGCATCCTTATTTTTGAATTTAACAACGATCGTTGTATCTTCCGCTAACAGAAGACATTGATGTCGCGTGGCTTCGGAAAGATCATTGATATTTAGTAGGAACACTAAAGGTCCCAAGACGCTTCCCTGTGAGACGTCGTATCTATTTACAGAAAATGGCGAATGAAAAACTCTTTTTGTGCGTCTAATAATCTTACTTGTCTCAACACATTGATACCTACACGACAGGTAACTTTGTAACCATTCCTGAGCCTTGCCTCTAATTCAGTACTTATCTAGTTTTTGGAGCGAGGTTTTATGACATATAAAATACACATACAATACACATAGTGAAAACCGATAGAGGAATAGGGTAGGAATATAATGTATTACTATATTCATATCTTGTTTCCGGGTCATGGATTTACAGTTACGAATAGTTTCTTTATTTTATTCAACTTAATCCAAGTGTTTGCAAGTATAATGTAAACTATTAATATTTCATGATTTATCATAATAATTATATTATGTTGTGTTGTTTAAACATGCTTAGCCAGATTGATATTACTAAATTTGGCTTCGGAGGATTTTCATATTCTATGTTCTAGCAACGGAATCGTAGATGTGCTACGGAGCATACGTAGATATGCTCCGTAGCACATCTACGTAATCATCGTAGCAATTTTGTCCAGTTGATGTAACATTAGAAATTATGAATAATAATATATTTTCTCGTTTTCTCATTCTATTCTCTGTGATTATTGTTATTTCCACGATATCGACGGTGTTTCTGTTTACGTTGTTAATACAACAACAGTGTTAGAGAGGCGTTTACTGGGATCAATTAGCTGCGGGCTATTGCTCGATGCAGCTTCTATACATATTAGTATTTATAGTTGTCAAATCAATCATAAGACACGAGACTCTCAAAAGGAAATAGTCAAAATCGAAATAAATAAAAAAATATTTCGATCAGAAGGTAGGCCTCTTAAGCAACAGTGCGTTTTGGTAGGTATATGTCAGCGAGCTGTCAGATATTCTTCTTAGATTCGAAACGTAATGTAGCAAGTGACAGAGTTGTTTCATATAAACAAATTTACAACTACTAACGTTATACAGTAGAAATTTTATAGTATGTTATTTAAATACGATAGAATACGTATAAGCAAGTCTCTCTTTTACTTTACAAACTCTACGAAATTAGTGAGCTTGGAATGAAAATATATGTTTTTTATTATACTAGTAAAAGTTAAATTAATTTTCGATCAAGCAAAAACTTATCTATGTACCTGTCCCAAGTTTTTTTTTCATAACCATCATATTTGCCGTTAAATGATTATTATTTATTGTAGTTGTCTTTCAAATCGCTAACAATGTCAAAACGTACTTTAAAGTCTTTAAACGTTAGACTATAATCACTACAGTCTAACGTTTATAAAGGCAACTAAGTTTTATAAAGGCAGGGGAGGCTCACCTTCAGACTTACGCAGATTCTCACGGGACATGGTTCTTTCAGTAGATTAACGTCGTACAAAGGGAGTAGGCACCAGTGCGGCTACGTGGAGGACACAACCCAGCACGTACTGCCCAGGAGGAGCAAAATTGTTGCGAACCGTAATTGCGGTTGTGGCGTCCGACCTCTCCTTGCTGGCTGTCATCGTTACGATGGTCGGCGACCAGAGGTCGTGGGAGGCGGTAGCTTCATGGCCGTTGGCCACATGGAGCAGGAGAGAGAGAGAGAAAACCTCTCTCTCAGTGACGTCGGTGGGGCTGAACGAGCTAGTAGTCCCGTGCCCCCCATCAACAGTGGAGTTTTAAGTCGGTAGTGGCCCTAAGCGCCACATAATCTTCCCTCATAAGATCACATAAGATCTTCAGCAGTGCTTTGAAATAAGGTATTAGCGATTATCCTTATGTGAAACTCACGTCACAAGTATTCAATTATGTAAACTTAGTAACATCGAGATTCGGAACAAACAAGTCTTAGCACTTCAAAGTTGAATTGTTCCGAAGTTCATTTGATTACAAACAAGTTTTTCGCAAAGTTAATGTCACTTGCTATTTGGGATTAGTAAGTAGTACACTTTTTGGAATTGCGACGATAAAACAAATTTAAAAATAAATAATCATTGATATAAACAAAAAAGGAATATTGAGTAAGCTCTAAGGTGAAATATACTTTCATCACTCTAACGTATACGGTACCTAAACACAGAGGTTAGGTTGGCCGTAATGCCCTCAAGCTTGCTTTTTGTCATGAAACTCAAGGTCGGTAAGTATTTTTTTTTTATTTATAGCATATCACACACGTCATGCAAGTTCAAGCAACGAGTATACACGCAATTGAAATATTGTCTTAAAGTGTTATCTACACAGAAGTTTCATTGCAATCTCGCTACATATTACTTAAACACTGAACCAATGTTCTTAATAATCGATTTCAATAGTTTTTTGTATCAAAACGTGGCATTTATTTTATTTTTCTTACACTCCGCCATGGCTATATACCTACGAATGTGGCAAATACATTCGTAGGTATACAGCCATGGCGGAGAATCATTGCGATTGCTTAAAGTTCCTGAATCTGAAATGAAACATTAACAAAACACATGTATAATATGTGGTGTGGGCAAAAAGCCCGTCGTTCACACTATGGTATTCGTGGAATAGCTCTGGATCTTACAGAGTCATATCTGTTAGACAGGCTACAGAAAGTTGAAATAAATAGCAATACTTCTTCCGGGTCATTGGCAAAAATGGGAGTACCGCAAGGATCAATTTTGGGACCTTTTCTGTTTCTAACGTATAGGTATTAATGGTTTGCCTTGTATGGTCAAATATTTCTGCGATATTGTTTTATTAGCAGATGATACGTCTCTTATCTTTAAAGTAGATAGGAAAGACAGCGAACTCATTCATTTAAATAATGTGTTATCTGTGATCTGTAAATGGTTCGCCAATAATATTCTTCTCTTAAATTCAAAAACTACGAAATATTTCAAGGTTTTTTTTAGGAAATGTTACTTAAGTTAAACAAAACATAAAGCTTGGCCTAAATAAATATTAACATAGCGACAGCCTTCCTGGGAATCTAAATGGATTCAACTTTACAGTGGGATTCACATATACATGATCTCTCCGGAAGACTTAGTTCTGCTGCATATGCAGGATAAGACAGTTAACAGACGTAGCTACTGCTCGCCTAGTTTATTTCGCGTAATATACATAAAATGTTGTGTAGGACGTTGACCCAAAGTTGATTATCGGACTGAAAATTTAATTAATGGATTATCGGAGGGGTTCCCAATACATGAGAAGCTGACAAAAAAAACTATTTTGCATCCTAGCATGCAGGTGTCATCGTCTAGAGCTCATTGAGTAATGTATCATATATTAATATACCGAATCAATAAAAAAAAAATGATACTGAGTTCATTATTGGTAAGGGGGCTTACTAGTAAGTAAGGAAGCTAAAATTTCAGTATATCGTGTACTGTATCTTCTCTATAACCAAAAAATACTGGACAACAGTGATTTATAAGAAATTTAACCTGTGATCAAAACCAACTCAAAATAATCGTCCTTTAACGGGCTGTTGCTAAGTGGAACTCTTAGTCTGACAATTTAATTTTCATTTTACGCATACAGCTTATTTTACAGTGATGCATTCGTTATGGCAACAATATAAAAGCATATGACAGTCAAAAATTACAGGTTTCTTGTTTGGAGATCGCACTTCATTAGGTATTGTTTTTATTATTATCTGTTACAATATACTCGCCAAAATAACAAATCCTATAAAAATATTTTTCAGCTGCCTATACCGGTCCAAATTTTATTTAACAAACAGAGAAGCGACGCTGTGTATGTCGGCTCTAACCGTAAAGTTATCAATAGGTTCTTACGTACTGTACCCTAAGCACCATTGCCTGTAAATTTATAAATCAGTTATTATACAGCTAATTTTGACAATTGAAACATATTAAATGATCATACATTGGGATAACCATTTAGGGCGACGTCTAATAACGAATGCTGCTTGCGTTCCCCCGCGACCTCTGCCATCGCTTTTCGCTAATTGGTATGTTTCGTTACAAGACCGATCTGGGCCCAGGATGTAAACTCATTCCATAAAGAGATTTGGATCGGAGCCAATTAGCTTTTCAACTAAACGTACAAAAAATTTTGTGTCGATGTATCTGCGCTCGAACATAATCTTCTCAGTGGAAGAGAAAATCCTGAGATAATAATAAAAATTGAGAACCATTGAGATTTATGTTTTATGATGGCAGTAATAATTTAATATCTGTGGCATCTAAAGATCACATTCTCTGTTTGAGCTAGATTTTGGTTTTGTAGTACAGTAGCCTAGAGGCTGGTGACAAGTCCCTGGCCAAAACATTCTCTTTGTCGATGTTCCTGAAACTGAATTAAAGAAAATAATATAGTGCTGGCATTATGAAATTTTCCACTCACCAGCACGGCACAGGCACGGAGTCAGCACCGCTACCATCACGGCAGATAAGAAAACAAAATTAAATATATGACGTTTTTCCAAAAAACAGCTACACGGTTTCATGTAATTTTGCTTCCCCGGCTGCCGGGCCGTTTGTATAATATAAACATATTATTAACCGATTGGCTTGAGCTTCACCGCATGGAGGAAAGGCATTTTTCGAATGCTCGTCTGGCTAAGTACCATCATCAAGTAGAAAATGTTTCGCCAAGCACCTAACAGTGTGTTCCGGCAGCAGTCCATGATATGCAGTAAAATTACAGTCCCATGAGATTTAACAACTGTATTTCTCAAGGTGACGGGCGCCATGCAGTTCCTCACTGCAAAATGCATATGTTAGAGGTTATCGCTTAACTGGCCCACGTATATATTCCGTCAGAATTTCACAAAAAAAAGTAGGTATACTTTCAACAGGAATCCCAAAGGTTCCATTCAGGTATCCTACAGGCGGCCGGCCACTGAACTGATATAAAAGCATTTTTATGTAAGTGTACATTTTAGTGTAATATTAATAAAAATTTCATCACTAGTACGAAAAAATGAATAATTAAAATTATAGTTAAAACAGTTATGTAGCATTAATATTTATTATATTAGTCTTCAACTCAAGAGCCAAGTCTTTCAATGCAAAATACAAAATCACGCTCGGTGCGCTGCCACAGAATATATATTAGAACTCATTTCTAAGCGCGATACTCGACATCTAACACGAAATGAAATGAATAAAAAGTTACTCGACTTTTTTATTAATTGATAACACTGATATTATTTAATAATAACAAATATTTTAAAATATTTTATGAAAACATCAAATTAATATTTTAATATCGAGAATTCTCGATCGTGAATTCTCGATTGTGCGCTCGTAGAGTCAAGACCTCCTGAGAATGATTCGTGTAGAATCGAAACGCGTCGAAAATTCTTCCGGTTTGGCTGCGTGGCGTTTGTGACGTCACGTCGGCTTAACAGGAAAATTAGGCGGAAATGTCACTAGATATATTTTGGTATTTTTTAAGTGTTTTATTAAAATATTAATTTGACGTTTTCATAAAATATTTTTAAAATATTTGATATTATTAGATATGGATTTCCGCAAAGTAACGCCGGAATCTATTTATTACTGATATTATTATTAGATATTGATGGCTAGAGATTGCCTAATTAGAAAATAACTTTGCTAGCAAATAAATTAAATAGGTTTCGTTCGATGCTTTTAAATTATATTTTTATATAAGTTTTGTAAGATTTCTATAAAATACTTTTTTAACACTTTGTGATTGTGACGAAGTCATCCTCTTTCATCACATTTCATAATTTGCTACTGTCCCTATATATTTTTCATACTCCGATTCTTATTCAATTCAAATAAAAACAATCGCCACAACTCACACTTGCCTAATTTGACGCATTAAACCGGAGCTCTCATTGCGAGCAGTATTGATTACTTACCTAGTCTTCATATATTTAGGAACCTACTTAAATCTACTTAAAATCTAAAAGAAAGTGAAGCTTATTTGTAAAAATTTATCAGTAATAACAATATATTAAAGTTCTTTTCATTGTATCATCGTGTTCCTGAATTTGCTGTTCCTGGTTAACCATATTCCTCATTCGTACTATTCCTGCATCGTCAAACCATCTGTGAAAACGAGCATTTCCTTTTAGACAAATCATTTATTTATGGAATAGGAGGCCAAACTATTATTTGTCTCACCTGGTGGTAAGTGATCACCGCCGCCCACGAACATACGAAATACCAGATGTTTCGAGGATGCGTTCCAAAGGAGCAAATTTTAGAAGCGAATAGAATATATCTCTTAACTGACCATTTGTTGTGTTTTTGGAATAACAAAGATCAATCGTTCAATATACATTGCATTTTTGCTTCTTATTAGTATGTGTAGATTAACACAACGCTTTAAACTAAATACATAGTGGTTGGAATAAATTAAAATATTTTTTACAGAAAAAATACTTCTCAGAGGCCGGATAGGATGAGTGTGAAATAAGGGTGAGAGCAGAACAAAATGCTGCAGCCACGAAAAACGGTAAAGTTAAGCGTATAACCGGCATTGTACTCTAGATCCGGCGACGGTCCGATTATCCGAGAATAGTGTTAAAAAACACTGAGTAGAAGTACAGGTGTGAGGTCAGCAGAAAGTCCAATCAAAATCCCCCCTTATATAATGCATACATATGGCGGGTTTTTGATTGGTATTGAGTGCTCAAGGCGAGAATTAATTGACTCAGGAAGCAGACAATTCATACAAAATTTAGATAACGAGTAAAAAAAACATATACATTTCACGCAGAACTTAGGATCTCTCTGTAAGTATTCGGTTTAAATGGAACGATTTTGTCCAGTCTATACGGCAAATGAGCATGCGTCCATTTCCGTAACGTTCAATTGACACTAAATTTAAAAATAATAATCATGGTATTTTTCAACCGAAAATATCTTCTTTTTAAGATTGTATTTTCAAAATATTATTTGCTTCGCTTTTATAGCATTTCTGGGATCCATATTTTTAGCCTTAATTGGACATTTAGTTTCTTTCGTTGTCGTCGTATATGCCATCAGGAGAAGCTCCTAAATATTGTAGTTTTTCTATGAATGCTTAAGCCGCATCTGGTGATTGTCATGTTTTCCTGCAGAGCCAAGTAAGTCAATGCATATTGTTCATTATACCTACCATATGATATGGATGGAACGTTTGGTATTTTTGGGGATACACTAAATGATACCGCAACAAACAGGATCACAATCGAAATAATGTAGAAGAGGTAGTATTTTTTGATCTGACAGATTTATATTCGTAACATCTGACAATGGTTGACAGAAACTAGTAGCGGAACCGGCACTAAAAAACGGAACACATATTTTATACATTCAGTCTTTCGAAGTAAGTATCTAAAAAAGTAGTATAGTAACCCATTGTAGAAACTAAACCAGTTTTAATATTTTACTCTATTAAATATAATTTAAACAATTCATTAAAATTAAAGTCTGAATATATTACGAGTAAACAAGCAAAAGTATGGGTCCTTTGTATCTTATCAGGAAGGAATAATTTGATCTTCTGACAGATTGCTATATATATTATATCTGACAGTGCATGAGAACCAACTGCATATTTAAATATTATAAATTAAACCGGCAAAAAACAGTCACGTTGAGGATCGAATACCTACGTCTCGCGGGTTTCGAGCATATCAGATGCTCATCATCAGGGCGAGTGCGCAGCTGCGTCTGCGAGCTCCCGGCGGGCACTGACTGGCTCTCAGACGCAGCTGCGCACTCGCCCTGATGATGAGCATCTGATATGCTCGAAACCCGCGAGACGTATTCGATCCTCAACGTGAGTGTTTTTTGCCGGTTTAATTTATAATATTTAAATATGTGTGAAACTCACGAGAATTTCAATTCAACCAACTGCATGCCTATAAATAAAAGACTAGTTTTTTTTAATTACAATTGTCACATTTATAATATTTGTATAATTAAAATAAACCAAAAAATTTTATTAATAAATTATATCAGAGCGCTTGGTCGATGCGATGCGTGATCAAAATGCTGGCACCTATTTGGCTCAAAGAATAAGCATTGCAATTCAACGGGGCAATGCTGCCAGCATGCTGGGCACGCTGCCAACTGATAGTGGGCTAGAGCATTTGGACTGCCTATGAGTCCAAATGCTTTTATTGTAGTAGCTGTAGTATTGTAGTAGCTGTAGTGTTGTAAATAGTTTGTAGTATTTGTTTAATAAAGGCATACCGCCGATTAAAATAAACTAGCTAGAGACATAAACACATATATTTACATATATTCACTGAATGCGCGCACTTGATGTCAAAACAGAACAAGAAAACATTTTGTTTGCGGTATCACCCACCTATGAATTCTATGATTCTTCATCACTCCTACAAGAGAAGAAAAACTGAAGTCAAACACTTCAGTTTTTCTTTTCTTATACACAGAGATTTTTTGTGTTTACGATCCATATTGTAAACAAATACCTATCTATATAAAACAAATATATAATACAAAAAAAAGCGGCGAGAGGTAAGTCTACATATTTTCGCCGACCACTGTTCTATGAGACGGCTCGGCCGTCACTGAGCGTTTTTCTAACGAGATTCATGTATAAAAACCCATTTTTCTTAGTTTTCTTTATAAAATGATTATAATTTTGGTTGTTTTATTGAGATGATAATTTTTATGTCTATCTTTTAACTAAACAATAGCCATTGTAAAAAAGTAATTACTACGTTAATACTCTTTATACTCACTTTATAATATGCAGAAAGCAGTTTAATAAGCAATAAAAACAAATAAGGGTGACAATATTCTCACTTCTGATTTTAGATAACTAGTTATGCATCCCCCTCGCCCTTCAGCCTTAGACTAGAGGGGGCTTATTCAGCAAACAACGATGTATTTCTTGCGAATGCTGAGTAAGACTTCTGCTAGGACCACCATGTCTACCTAAGTTAACATTAAGCCTTTTGTTCATTTTATTAATTCATTATTATTAAAGCCTCAGTATCGGCAACACGTATTTTAATATTAGTTTTTAAAAAACCTTTTGAGTGCTCCCCAAATTTGACTAGCGCAGCCGGTAGGATTTGCTCGTTTATAGCGGTGCTAGTTTTCGCGAGTTTCGGGTATCCAAATTTACTTGTTCGCGAATACGCTGCACAGATCCAGAGTGAATCCTCGAACCAAACAAATTCGTCAACTACGGGACACGCAGTATGGGAGCGGTCGGTTGGTGAGTCAAACTTTTCGCCATCCTTTCCAAAAACCTTCCCTACTTTTTATTTGTTATGTTTGAGATAAGACCTTGCTCATTATAACGTATCTGGTGACTCAATATAAAATTCTATTAAGTGTGCCATTATAAGCGATAAGAATAAAACATAGAGTTAAGAACGGTAGAGACAGTTTATACGATTAAATATTTAAATTAAATAAAACAAAGATTCAAGTAGAATCATAATTGCCGGTCTCTAAATTGATCAGGTATTGTAATTAAGTAATATAAACGTAATTTAAGCAATTAAAAATATTTCAAGTTTTCATACATTTTTACAACTTTTACAAATTTTCTTAAAAGTGTTTTTTTTCGATTGACTGATTTTATGTGTGCTTGTTCTATTGTTTTACTGTGTATTTTGTGTGTTAAATATTTTTGTGTTATTTTAATTGTGTGTACTATCTGACCTGCTCATAACTCTATTCGCAAAGATGTCTCAAGACGAAACTATTGTGCCGATCCCTCGCGAGATGTTAAACCTTATTCCCATTTATGGAGGGGACAAGGGACAATTAAATCTTTTTATTAGAAAATGTGAATATGTAATAAGCAGGTATAGAGGTAATGATGCTCAGGATTTATATGTGTACCAATCTGTAACAAGTCGCCTTAGTGATAAAGCTGCCTGTTTATTATCGGAACGTGAGGATGTTATGACTTGGAGTGCCTTAAAGGTGTTATTAAAACAACATTTTGGAGATCCGCGTAGTGAACAATGTATAAGTATAGAACTAGAATCCATGAAAATTAAATCCGGTGAAAATTATTTAGACTTTTGTAACCGCATACAAAGTGTTCGGTCATTATTAATTTCGAAAGTTAATATGTTAGAAGATGATGATTTGAAGCTCGCGAAAGCTTCCATATATAATAATACGTCTCTAAACGTGTTCTTATATAATTTACCTGAAGATATGGTGCGCATAGTGCGACTAAAATCGCCTGCCACTTTGGAAGCTGCTCTTAGTGTTGTTCTTGAGGAAGTAAACTTCCATGACCAATATAACATGAGGAAACGTATGCACTCTAGTAATAGTAGCAGTTTTGTACCAAAACCGTTTTCAACACAAAATCCCGGCATTGGTTTCAAATTCGGTGTGAATTCGCAACCGACTGGCTTTAAGTATCCGGCCTCGTTTCCGAACAATGAAATGCAGAAATTTAATTTCGGCAATCAACCTGCACAATTAAATATGCCTCAAGGCCAGCCGCAATATTTCGGCAACTGCCCTCAGCTCGGGTACCGTCCGCCGCAGTTCGGTTACCGCCCACCTCAGTTCGGTTACCGACCACCTCAATTCGTATATCGTCCACCACTATTAGGATACAGACCACAGTTAGGTTATCGCCCGCAGTTCTGTAATAATCAACCACAGCAATCAGGTTTTAAACCAAATCTTAATGCAGGGATGACACCCCAACAATTCGGGTACAAACCGCCCCAAGTTCAACCGCCACGTTTTCAAGCTTCCGACGTGACTATGAGAACGATCCCTCAAACGCCACGCGAAGGTTTTAAGCTAAACGAGCTGATTGAACATGACGACGAACAGTACTACGACAACTATGACCATGACAACTATGACCGTGACTTAGAGTATGACACGTACGGACAATATAGTTACACTGACGTCATTGACTATGAACAGTATAACAACGAAACGTCGTATGAGCCCTCACAGACCCACTGTATACCTCAGGAACAGTCGGCTGAAAATTTTCCCATACCGGCCTCTATAAAAGACAAGAAACTATAGAGTTGAATTGTGATCCCACACTTAAATTACCTCACATTTACATACCGGAAATTGATGCGAAAATGATGATTGACACAGGCAGCACTAGGTCGTTCCTAAGCCCTCAAAAGGCATACCGATTCTTTTGTAACAACATTAAACATGAACCCTTTCAAGTAGTCAGCACCCACGCATCTAGTAGACATAGTGAAGTTATTGAAATTCCTCTTCTACCAATATTCCAAAGTAACGATTACCACAAATTTTATTTGTATAACGTTGACTCTCGCTATGACGGTTTAATTGGAAACGATTTGTTAAAGCAATTGGAAGCCGTAATCGATCTTAAACACTTGGTCTTAAAACCAAAACCTCATGCATTCCAATTATAAACAAAAATTTGGACTATAAAATTGAACTTGAACCGAGAACTGAACACCGCGTTAGACTACCTACAGACCAACATTCAGGAATTGACTATAGAGAATTCGGCCCCGGTGTACGGATGCCAAGTGCACTCGTAAACTGTAATAATGGATATGCTACTACAGTCATTCAAAACGCTTCTGAGGAACGAGTTACCCTCTCAGTAAAGCAACCATTACAAGTGACAAATCATTCAAGTACCGAATGCGACCTTAATTTTAACACAAATATGACAGACATACAGAATGACAGATTACTGGTTGAATATTTAAATAAACTCAGATTAGACCATACTAATGACGAAGAACGCGAAAAAATTTATAGGTTATGTAGAGAATACAAAGACATATTTTATTGCGACCAGACACCTTTAACATTTACCAACCAGGTTAAACATAGAATACGAACTAAAAATGAAGACCCAATTTATGTGAAACCTTACCGACAGGCTCCTACACAAGCAGACGAAATAAATAGACAAGTACAGAAAATGTTACAAGACAATATAGTACAGGAATCCCATTCTCCGTGGAATGCTCCAGTGCACCTAGTACCAAAAAAAACTGATGCCTCTGGGGAACAAAAGTTCCGAATGGTTATTGACTATAGACGCCTGAACGATATAACAGTTGACGACAAGTATCCCTTACCAAATATAAATGACCTGTTCGACAAGCTAGGCAAAAGCGTATATTTTAGTACCATTGACCTTGCTAGTGGGTACCACCAAATAGAGGTAGAGGAACAGGACAAACAGAAAACAGCTTTTAGCGCTAATGGACATTTTGAGTTTTTAAGGATGCCTTTTGGTCTAAAAACGGCTCCAGCTACCTTCCAGCGTACCATGGACAATGTTCTTCGAGGCCGACGAGACAAGGGTCTCCACTGCATGGTATACCTTGATGACGTAATCATTTTCTCGTCCAGCCTTGATGAGCACATCCAAAAACTACGACTAGTTTTTGACCGACTCAGACAAACAAACCTTAATGTACAGTTAGTTAGTTATTCTGACAAATCAGAATTCCTACAAAAAGAAGTATTATATCTTGGACACATCATAACGAAAGACGGACTAAAACCTAATGACGACAAAATTAAAGCCGTAATGAACTTTCCCCTACCGAAAACCACGACTGAAATTAAAAGCTTTTTAGGACTCGTTGGCTATTACAGACGCTTCTTACCTGACTTTGCAAAACTGACGCAACCATTGACCGCATGCTTGAAAAAACGCAACAAAATTATAATCGACCAAAATTATATTGACGCATTCAACAAGTGTAAAGAGCTCTTGACTCATGCACCACTTTTACAGTATCCTGACTATGATAAACCGTTTATTCTGACAACAGACGCATCAAATGTAGCATTGGGAGCGGTCCTCTCTCAAGGACAGGTTGATAGTGATAAGCCGGTTGCTTACGCGAGTCGTACCTTGAGTGATACAGAGACACGGTATAGCACTATAGAACGAGAGCTTCTCGCTATTATCTGGGCTACAAAACATTTTCGCCCATACCTATATGGCCGAAAGTTCTATATATATACCGATCACCGTCCTTTAGCTTGGCTAAATTCTCTTAAAGACCCGAACAGTAAACTCACGCGTTGGCGACTACGACTACAAGACTTCGACTTTGAGATCATTTACAAGAACGGCAAACAGAACACTAACGCTGACGCCCTTAGTAGAATTAAGATTAACGCCTTAGACTCTGACGATGACGGGAATTCAATGGCGGTAAACTTAGACAAAAAGGAACGTAAATTACAGTCCGAAATGGATGACGTTGTTCAACAAATCGTAAGATTATCAACTGACAAACCTGAACGTCGCGACTCATCGACTATTACTATATCAGATTCAGAGAGGACACTGTCCGCTAGCCCAATCAGTTTATCAGATTCATCAGATGCTACTGTAACTCTTGCTGAACTTGTAACAAAACGACCACTCCGACAATTAGAATTACCGGTAATCCCATCACCTCCTGAAAGTAGCCAATCACAAACCGTTCATTCTGCCGCTGATCTAGAATCAAGAGGAATACCCATTTTACACGAGGCTATTGACAACAAACCAAACCAAATTTTAGTATTCTCATTCACATTCTCATCATTAAAAAATGAACTACATGTTAAGGATCTTTCGCACGAAAAGCACAAAATTTTAGAAGTTTTCTTACCAACAAATAACCCAGAACTAGTCAAAAACATTCTCAAGGAATACATCAGGCCCAAAATAAAATATTTTATTTATTTCGAGGAAGACGAACACCGCCGTCAGTTTAGTAACATAGTTATAGGCTTATTTAAGAGAGATATGATCAATCTTCATGGTGTACAGAACGAGTAGTGTATGTTGGGGAAGAAGCAGAACAGAAAGCAATTGTTTTAAAATATCACGATGGCAAGACATGCCATCGTGGCATCAAAGAAACATTAGTCAGGCTCAGAAGGAATTACTGCTGGAACAAAATGGAAGAGATGGTTACAGCAATAATTAATTCTTGTGTAGCTTGCAGCAAAATGAAATACGACAGAAAACCTCTAAAACCGGTCATGCAATTAACGCAAACACAGGACGCTCCATTTCAGGAATTGTTCATTGATCTGTTTTCAATAGAAGGGAAATACTACTTAACTCTTATTGACGCATTCAGTAAGTTAGGCCAAGCTATTGAAATACCTAACAAGTCGACACCAGAAGTAGTAAGAGCCCTGGTGAAGTATTTTTCTTTTTATGGAATCCCTAAAAAGATAAGTTCGGATCCGGGAATGGAATTCAATAACGAATTAATGAAGGAATTCCTTAGCCTCCACAAAGTAGAACGCCACATAGGTACAATAAATAACCCTAACTCCATGGGGCTTATAGAGCGTTTTCACTCTACAATTATAGAAATATACAGACTAGCCAAATATCAACAAAAGTGCACAGATGCCGCTTCAATCATGACTTACTCAGTCATGGCATATAACCATACTATACACTCCACCACAGGACTCACCCCGTTCGAAGTAGTTTTCGGTCATACAGATACAGATAATCCGTTCAACGTAGAGTTCGAAAAGTCATATATACAACAACTAGTTAGAGATCATGAGAAACGAACTAAGTTTTTGTATACACATCTGGCAGAAAGGTTAGCAGCTAGCAAATAAAAGATAAGGCAGAAACAAGGTGGTGAGACTGATATTGAACTTTTACCGGGAAAGACCGTCTTCGTAAAAGACATTAACAAGCGAAAGAGTAAGGACAAGGCTAGATATAAGAAAGCTAAAGTTGTTAATGTAGTTGAAAGGAATGTAGTCCCCATTAAGGTAGAAACTGAGAAAAGAGATACTAAGGCTCCTATTAAAAATATAAAACGCCCTCCACAGGTGGTGTACTCTGACGCTGGTGACGTCGACAGTCGCCCTTCATCTTCAATTACTTGAGAGTAATCCGGGAGTACTGCCGGTAAAAGAAGGACAAGCATATGTTCAAATAGATAATTGGACAATTATTAAAACTATTAATTTAGATAACATATACATAGATTTACATTTTGTCATATCGCAATTTACAGAGTTTAAAAATTTGATAGCTTTAAACAAAACGTTCCCTCATGCATTTATTGGAATATTATTGCACGCAGAGCATCTACGCGACATAACTATAGATAAATACCACCAATTAATTCCACAGCGATTTAAGAGAGGTATTCTTAACCCATTAGGCTCTCTTATAAAAATTGTGACGGGAAATCTCGATCACGATGACGCTCTTAAATATGATAAAATAACTTCCGAAATAATTCATGACCAAGTTTTTGTTTCAAAGAAAGTAACAGTAGTCTCCAAAATGTTAGACAGCTTTATAAACACTACTGAGTTAATGTATCAGAATTCACTTATTCTTGATAAACGCATTAAGAAGTTGGAAACATCATTGCAAGAGACAATAGCTAAAGAAAATAATGTAGCCGTGTCTTCTTATATTCTAGGATTGTATAGTTTATTTATAAGTAACTTTCGTACAATATTTACTAAGTTAAGCGAAGTAGAGACTGCATTAGCACTAAGCAAAAGTTCTATTTTACACCAATCTATTGTAAACTCTACTGAATTATTAAACCATTTAAAATTGATACACACCGTTGGCAATTTGGTATATGAACCTAATGAGTCTAATTTAGTCAGAATTGAAGAAACTATTTCTGTAAAGTCATACATTAAGAAAAACCAGATTACGTTTATAATGGAGGTTCCATTAACTGATAATTGTACTTACAACTATTATAAAATGTATTCCTTACCTGTTTTCCATGAACCTGTAAACCAAACCTTAGCTATATTTCCTAAATATCCTTACCTATTGGCGAAAGGAACGACGTACTTGCCTATCGCAACCCCGTGCCGCCCGCTCGCCGCTGGAGACCAATTTCTATGCAATGACGACAACAAAGCCCTAAGTACCGGGCCTACTTGCGAAGAACAACTCTTGAAATTTGAAAGTAACCTTACAGCCTGCAGACAATATCCTATTTATATAGAAGACATAAAAGTTCAGAAAATTAACGATGTAAATTGGATACTATTCACAAAATTGAAAACGACGCTTACCAAACGGTGTGCCGACGAAATATTTAAATACCCCGTTTATGGAACATACGTCATAACCCTTGACGAGCCCTGTGACATCGAGATTAATGGCCTTAAAATACGTCATCATCATGTCTATACGGAAATGGATGTTTCGACGCCGCTGCCCATAGTCAACTTACCACCGCTTCCTACGAACGCGAGTTTATCCAGTGCACGCGCACTTAATATGCACGAGATCAATTTAGATGAAGTGAAATACTTGTCCTTTGTGTTAAAAAACAGTGAACTATTCGATAGTGCTAAAAACAAAGAAACATACTCTAGCATCAGTGCTCTAGTTTACGTCGCGCTAGGCCTCACAATATTGAGTTTTTGTATAATTGTTGTGTATGCTTTTCATTTGAAAATAATTAAATTTTTACGAAATTATCGGAAAAGTCCTAAAATCGAACATTCCGATAATTTCTCTCTTGGGGAGGGGGAAGTTATGCATCCCCCTCGCCCTTCAGCCTTAGACTAGAGGGGGCTTATTCAGCAAACAACGATGTATTTCTTGCGAATGCTGAGTAAGACTTCTGCTAGGACCACCATGTCTACCTAAGTTAACATTAAGCCTTTTGTTCATTTTATTAATTCATTATTATTAAAGCCTCAGTATCGGCAACACGTATTTTTAATATTAGTTTTTAAAAAACCTTTTGAGTGCTCCCCAAATTTGACTAACTATATACATCTAGAAAAAATAATTAGTTCATTTTGGAGACGAAGATAGGGTCCTATTTATGTGCTGAGCAGTTTTGCTGTTTTCTTTCATATTACTTTGTAGCAGATACTCAAACCTAACCCGAAATATGGCCGGGCACGACAACGCCGTGTTTATTGTTTTATTTACTAATCACACTGCTTCTTTTTGAAACTTAAAAAAATATGTAGCGATAGTTATGTCATGATTTTTTATGTGTAGCAATTTTTAAATTACTAAATAAGTTTGCTTTAAAAATATATCAATGTTTCGCAAATTAGATGCTTCGCGTCAACTTTGTAAGACTGCAGCAACAAGCAATGTTTCAATACACGCAAATCTTGTTTTTTAAAGTAAGAGGTAATAAAGGGTTTTAAAGTTTCGCACAATCTGAAAACAAATATGAACGGATAGAGTATCAGCATCATCATCAGCCTGAAGACGTCCGCTGATGAACACATTCCTCCTCCATAGAACGCCACAAAGAACGGCTCTGCCACTTGTAACCATTGGCTTCCCGCAACTTTTACGATTTCTTCAGCTGGATTCGATATGTATATGTAATGAAGTAAACCTTAATTTCACCATATATTTGAGTATTTCTTAAAAAATATTACAATATTTTTTGGTTTGACTTTGATATCCGTTGATTTGCTTAAAATATCGCTTAATTCAAGCAGCAAGAGCACATAATACATATTAATTAACCTTTAATTATATTCTGCAGAACTCTTTGAATGTAAATTAACTATCTCCCACCGCACAGGTGCAATATGATATATTTATTTATTAGCAATCTCATTACGCGGTTCTACTATGAACGTATTGATAAGATAAAATAGCGGTGCCAGGTTATAGCAAAGACAAATAAAAAGTCCTTCTTAGGTAACTGTGTATGGTTTTACAATAAAGTTCCCAAACATAATATAACAACGCTCACAGAAGGGACATTCAAGTTGCACGTGAAAAACATATTGATTAAAAAATCCTACTACACAGTTTCTGATTACTTAAACGACAAAAATTCCTGGACAATTCCGCCTCCGCCAAGCTATTGCCTGTCACCTTCATAATTTAAACAAATATTGTAATAATTTTATTATATAGTAAGTATGTAACACATTGTTAAGAGGTGTTTAAAATAATGGCCCCGAGCTTCTTGCCCGTTCTTCTCGCAGTGGCTCTATACAATTTATTTGCTGAACGTGGCAGTACAATGTATAATATTTCAATACTAAAATTTGTAATTGACTTTCATAAGAGCGTCGTAGACGCCTAAATTGAATAAATAATTTTGACTTTGATGCGGGTTCAGAAATCATTCGACAACCCTTTTATTCGAGTATATGTATATATAGGATTATTTCTTATTTTTATACCTACTCCATGTTTATTAAGTAAAGCAAACAAAATTCAAATTTTTTTCAAAATGCAATACAGTGTTACAAAAAATATCTCATAACATTAAAAAAACATTAAAAATTAAAACATTAACACATATTGAACAGACTTATATGCTTTTCAAGGCCGCTGGAAAGGGGCCCCAAAACGTGCCTAGAATGTGTCTTTATGGCGAAGCATTAACGCGGGTTAGACAATTTAAGTATTTGGGGCACCTTGTCACCGAGGAACTTGATGACAGAGCAGATATGGAGAGGGAACGCAGGGCACTGACAGTTAGATGCAATATGCTGGCTCGCAGATTTGCTCGTTGTAGTGAGCAGGTTAAAGTAACACTATTTAAAGCTTACTGCCAAACTTTCTACACGTGCAGTCTGTGGACCAGCTATACGCAGAAAGCTCTCAGTGCCTTGCGCGTCCACTGTTACAATGGGTTCCGTATTTTAATGGGCCTGCCTAGATTCTGCTGCTTTCATGCTATCTTGCGGAAAAGGACAGCCTCAATAGTTAATAGGTTGGGGAGAAGCACGAACAGTATTTTGCAGATGGTATCGGAGTGTCTCAACTCCTCGATAAATAGGCATTTCGTCTATGTATTAAACAGATGAGGTACATATAGATATTCTGCAAAATATTAGTAGTAGGAAATAGTATTTGTTATATACTGTCCAAATCTATATTTATTGTAGCTAACATAATTTTAGGTTTTCATTTTTGTTTCATTGTGTGATTACTAACAACTGGGTTTTGTTACCTGTTTAAATAATTTTATTATTATTATTATAAAGACACAAAAATATTGTCATATTTATTTTTTATTTACACAAGTTTAAAAAGAAAGCCGTCCAAAAATTCAAAATATAACTCCTTAAAAACAATTTGTGTAATATTTTATCGTATATTGTTTTTATACTTATTAAATATAAAGGGGTTTTCAACAAAAACTTTGTTTTATAAAACAAAATAAAACAAAGAATTTACATGAAGATGATTTGGCAATTATGATTGAAAAATGATGTGTCCACCACGAGCACGCTGACAGATGTCGATTATTTCATCAAAGTTTTTAATAACTTTTTGGCAAAATGTCGGGTCTATTTCGTTAATCACATGACGGATTATGAATTTTAAGGCTGCAATCGATTCGATTGGCTCCGTATCCTTAACATAGCCCCACAAAAAATAATTCAGTGGTGTTAAATCACAAGATCTGGCATGTGATTGGGAAATTTCGTTTGCACGGTTGATAGTTAGTGATGATGTGGTTAAGCATGTTTTTCAAGGTCACATAGAGTTACAGGCTTTTAAGGACACCTGTCTCCGGAACATACGGTTAGATGCTAGGCGAAAATATTCTACTGGATACCGGTATTGTCACCTGCTTTCAGCATTGCATATCAGCCTTGCAATGGCAAAATATCCTACTGAATACGCTACGCTATAACGAATAGACTAACTAGATATGTGGGGCTGGGGGCATGGGGGCAGGAAAACGTGAAATTAGTCTCAAAAAGGTTAATTACGAAATACGGTTTAAAGATATTAATAAAATATATAATATTCTAGAGGATATGACAAATACTATACTTGAAAATACGATTCGGTATTTTTGTCTTAATAGAAAAAAAAAGAATACAGGTTTAAAATTTCGCTTAATTAGTACAAATTTGATTTCTAATTGTATAGCAACCATGTCATAACGTAACTGTTTTGTTTATTTTTAAAAAGCTCACTTTTATTAGTATTTATTTTAAAACCTCCCACTATTCATATATCGGGTAGTTTTGTTTTGCTCACTCACGTACAAAACGAGGTCTCTCCGTCTTACGCCCTTAGTCTGTCATAGACCACTTCGTCTTAAGCCATCGACGTCCTTCCTAAACACGTAAGCGCTCAGTAGGTAACGCGACTCCCGGTCACTTGTCAATTATTGATGACCGCTACGGACGTTGCTTAACCTATTCGACACCTATTCGAGGTGGAGACTGACTTGTAACGGCAAGCTCCTCTATGAGAGGTTTAAAAGATGCGCTATTTCAATATACGTAATTTTTTCATTATCTATACTTATAATAAAACTGTAACAGGTCCAATTCTGTACACAAGAGATATTTTGCAAAAAAAAATTTGTGAGCACTCTGTAGCTGATACTGATGCCAAAACTGTATTTTATTTTATTTTTGTCTGTCTGTCTGTCTGTCTGTCTGTATCCCGGCCGCGCATCACTCCAAAACTACTGAATGGAATTCAATGAAACTTAACACGATTTGAGTTCATACTACGAAGAAGGTTATTGTATTATTCTTATCCCGAAATTCAGCACGGTTCCCTCGGGAAAGGGGATGAAAGTCAAAATGTTACTTAGTTGTAATTAATGAACGCGTAGTCCGATTTCAATTATTCTTTTTTGTTAGAATAGTGATGAGTGAGCCCGGAACCCCATGGGAAGCCCGGCACCCCACGGGCAGCCCAGCACCCCAAGGGCAGCCCGGCACTCACGGGCATCCCGACACCCCACGGGCATCCCGGCACCCCACGGGCAGCCCAGCACCCCATGGGCAGCTCGGCACCCCACGGGCATCTCGGCATCCTTATTTAGATTTGCCAGCTTGCTAAGATAAAACTCTAAAATCTGGAACATTCGCCACAATCAATTTTGTTAACTATCTATCTTTTGCCGGATACATTTTGGAGACTGCGCAATGGAAGTGTACAATCTAATATATTTTTGTTCTACCGCCAAACAAGGAGAACCTCGGCAAAAAGATATCGTTTTATAATCGAAATTCCAAAGAAACGCACAAAGTACCTACTTTGCTTCAACATTTATTGTGCGAACCGCGAAGGAACTCTCTGAGTTACTTAACTACGGTCTTCTGGAAAAACAAGCTGGGAGTTATTAAACCCAAAGTAAAAAGCTCCTTTCTGAGCTATGCTTTACTAAGAGTGCTTCACCACAGACGACAGCGTTGCTTAATATGAGATAAACAGTGCTCAAATGTCAGTAATTAGTTTGCAGGTACGGCAATCGCGTACGAAGTCGCGGGTACAGCTAGTGAGGAATATTATTATAAGATGGTGATGGACCTTAGAAGCAACAATAACACAAGATCATATTAGCACTTTGAAAAATGATAACCTGTCTAGGTTAAGCCTGTTAACATCTTCGACCCCATCATCATTTACCATCAGGTGAGATTGTGGTCAAAGGCTTACCGGAAACAAAATAAAAAAAACTGTCTAGACACATGTAGGTGTTAGTAAAATGTAAAGGCAGTCGTTCACTCTGCCCATCGCTGCAAGCTGCCCGGATGCAATTATGAAAATAACATAGGCTTAGGATGAACGAAAAAATCCTACGTCTATGGAAAATAATTACTTTGCTCATTAATAAAAACACGAATCAGTTACATATTCCGAGCGACATGAGAATTATTCTGTATCCTGATTTGGGAAAATATTGATGTTGTATTAGAATTGGGCGTCGAAGACTTCCACCTTCCTCAGCACTCTGGGATTCACACAAAAGCTGGTTTTATCTTCACTACAAAAGCTTACATCAAACAAAACCCTCTTAATCTGGTACAATTACGTTACTGATACCCCGATATAGAACAAAGCCTTATTTCGTCGCCCAAATACTCGGTAAAGTTGAACAATGGTAAGCTTAATTGAAAAAACTGAATCCATTCGAATACAATTCAATCGGCCAAATTAAATTATTCAGATTCTGAGTCTTCTATATATTTATGTTTGCAAAATTTCGTGGGTGATGATTGCGATGCAAATGACTAACCTGTATTATTCTAAGACTAATTTATATTCTTAAAAACAATTTGACTGCAGTTCTATGCAAACTAAATTGAACAGCGCTGTACATATCACATGCATTGCTATTATTTTGGACAAGTTTGAAAACAGTTAGCCATTCTTTTTTTGATTGATTTTGTCTGCTATATTGCAATACCATAAGCAATAACAATTTTTTGCATGGTGGCAGGGCATTTTGCGAATGCCCGCCTGGCTAGCTACCACCCTTAAGTAGAAAATCTGTCGCCAAGCACCTAACGGTGTGTTCCGGCAGCTGTCCTTGAGAGCCAGTACTTCTAGGTTAACCTGAACAACATCTTTGACCACATCGTCACTTACCATCAGGTGAGATAGTGGTTAATGGCTAACCTATAAGGCATGAAAAAAAAAAAATAACAGCGGCACCTTTTAGGACTGTATTTTTCACACCCTATGGGGTGTCATATAAGAATGTCACATTTCTTCCCATGGGTGCCGTACGAGGCGACTAAGGGGAAAATACTGGAAGGTGAGTAGCGGCGCCTTCTGAAGAACTGGCAAGGGGATTATGGCAAATCGCTCCAATGGAGACCTTGTTCAACGGTGGACTTTCCAGTTAATAAAATATTCAGTGATAGACGACAGCTCCATGTGATTTAAAGAGTTGATTGCACTTATTTACTCTATTTAGTGATGCGTACTGCGTGCCTCGTTCGTTCATGCCAGCCATAACTACTATATAATAATCACTATCGGAAATACTTGCAATTATCAGGTCATGCAGGTCTAACAAACACTTTGTAATCAATAATCTCTCTCTCTAATCTCTAATAATTAAAGCGTAATTGCAAAATTACATTCATGATATTCATATGGGACTAACATAAAGATTAACCCAAAATAACATCACGATTAAATTAACTGCGTAAACAATTTAGAATAAATATTTACTTCATTAAGTTATAAAACTTTGCAATTATGAAACAATATTTTTATCCTATATAGTGTAAATATTCTGATGTCAATATCATAATATGGTCTATTGTCATAGATGACAATGGTCAATAACAAAACACGGAGACGTAGCCGACCCGCAGTCTTGGGATCGTTATGGAAACCTCTATAATCACGTTTGAGATTTTAAAATGAAACTGGGATATTTACTTTAAACCTACAAAGAGCTAAATCTTACTTGCATCAAAAATCTGCTGTCGCATTCTTGCTCCAAATTTCATAACTTGGAGACGTTATTGGCAATCATCGACACGCGTTGCCATTCAGCACGCAGCTAGCAACGAGCCATTGTCTCAGTAATAATACTATTATGTTGTATTGTTTTTAATAAATTTATTATATGTAACGCGTTTTGCATGGAAGTAGAGCATTTTGCCTAAGATATCGTGCCTACAAGTCTGTCAAAAAAAAATGTTTCGGTAGCCGTCCTTGAGGATTAAACAAGTGAAATAATGCACAGCTTTATGGTTGTTTTAAGTATTTCTTTAAGCTAAACAAACTTTCAAAATAATTTATTTAATTTAGTCGTCTACAACGCTCCAATGAAATTTTAAAATTATAGGGATTATAAAATGTAGTATTGAATGTTAAAGAATGAATCAACCTGTACGCGGCGGCAATGGATTATATAATTAAATGATAACTTTGAAGCGCTCGTAGCGAAGTTTACTGAGCTGTTCTTAACCGATCAGGAAAGTTAAGCAACGTCACCCGCTCTGCTAGCTGGTGCTCGCCAGCTGCTCGTGGTAACAGCAGACAAAGATGGTCGCTCAGGTTCGGTAACTGGATCTGACGGTGAGACTTGCAAACATATAAAAAACACACGCATTGCTCTTCTAAAAACTCAAATCTCAACCTTTGATGGCAGCTATCAAAACTGGCTCGAGTTTTGAGACACATTTCGTTCATTCATACATTTAAACAGGGATCCGATGACGTAAGCAAGTTCCATTATCTTCGATCGGCTTTGGTGGAAAGTGCTGCTGTAGTTGTAGCCAATATCGATTTTACAGCTGGTAACTATGTTACTGAATTTAATTCATTAATGGATAGGTATGATATCCCACGATTACTGGTCAATAACCACGTTCAAACATTATTTAATGTCGAAACTATTTTAAAAGAGTCCAACAAAGCAATACGCACACTTCTATACACAACTAACAAAAACATTAGGGCTCTTACAGTCCTAAAACAACCAACCCAACACTGGGACACGATCATCATCCACATGATGGCTTCAAAATTGGACTCTGTTACCTTCCGACACTGGAAGGAAGAACACAATAAATTGACTGAAGCCCCTGCTTTCAAAGGCTAGCCTATCAGCTACAAAAAACTTGCTTCAGCCTGAATAAATGACTAAGGTTCAAAATTGTTCCTCGACATTTAGACGTTTCATTTTAAAATAGAATCCACCCACAGCTTCAACTGCGTGGAAATAGTTAACCAATATCACTTTACCTTAAATAAGCAAATATAAATACAAACTATATCTTTTGTTAGTCCAGGACTATAAATAATCTACGTACCGCAAAAAGATGCACTTGCTACAAACTCAGAAATCACTACTGGCGTTGATCACACAAAAATTGCTTACCTACACAAATATTTAATCGTATATATAAAATCTGGGTCGAGCTTCCAAACTTCAAAACAGAAACAAGATTTAATCAAAATGTTGAACAATATCAATAGTTCCATAAAGATAACAAACCGTGTCACAAAACTTGGCGGCCGTTTTATGACATGTCGAAACGAGTTTAGTTCGGGACCCTTGCTTGATACAACTATAAAGTTTTGTCGTCCGCATCTGTCGCTCCGGTTTATAGTTCATCAATCAGATTAGTTGTAAAGCGACGTCTCGATGGGTTTATGAGCCGCCTTCTGTTTCTAGCGCTCGTTCGTGAGAAGTGAACGCGCCTTTAGTCGCCTCCTAGCGGTCAATTACATATTGGGATGACTAAAACTGCTGCCAAATCAGAATGAAATAACTGTGCCTCGCGCATTCGCCTACAGATGTCCGTCCGCCCTTTTAATACGTTTAAGTTATAATAATAAAATCCGGCCAAGTGGGAGCGCAGTGTCAGATTGAGCTGGGTAGGTACGGCAAAAACCCCTTTTATTATATGGGAGCCCCTTAAATATTTATTTTATATTAATTAATTATTTTTAAAGAGAACATAAAACTAAATATTATGTGAATAGTTAAAGCGTCTACCTGTCACGGTTGTTAGTATCGAGAAAGAAACGGAAAAAAATCGAGTTTGCTCTATGGGAGTCCCCCTTAAATATTTTCTTTATTTTATTTTTAGTATTTGTTTTTATAGCAGCAATAAAAATACATCATCTGTGAAGCAGTGATGGCTCAGTGGCATTGGCTATGGACTGCCGTGCAGCAGGTCCATGGTTCGAATCCCGCCGTGGGCTTGAGCTTCACATTCGTCGACTGAAAAAGCTTTCGAGTTCGTTTACAGCCCGTACCCGCCCGCCCAGGTGGGCTCGGGCTCGGGCTCGGGCTCGGGCTCGGGTGACGGCTCCGATGAGGTAGATAGTAGATTGACCGTGTAACGACGCGCTATCTGTCCGCACCAACGTGTCGCACGATTCACAGACCAAGTTCGCACGCCACCGGACTTCAGCTATTTTGTTAGAGAAATCAAGCTTTAGCAATTTATTATATCTGATTTAGTCGCAGGTTGTAAGATTTTTGTAACTGAACAACTTTGGTGCAAAAAGCAAAATATGAAACCTGTATAAGTCAGCGCCATGAGTTAATTGAATAGAACTCTAAGCTCTACCCAATAAAAAAAATGGAAACCAAATCATACCTTAACCATTTTAGACTCGATTTAGTCAATATTACGGGATAACTTGCATAGCAGTGTCTGAGTAGACGGAATACCAAATGAGCCTCTTACGATCCTGGACTCTTGATAGGAGGAGAATGTGTTTCCACAATTGCTGAAGCTGTGCCATTTAAATTTCTTGGTAGAAAGATAGATTACAAAGGACGTGCACCATCCTATACGCAGTTGTCGATAGCTTTCTTAAAGATCTTAGTAGGGTAGACCAACAATCAATAAGCAAAATAAAAAAAGCTTGGATATACGACAACTACTTAACATCACGTCTGACTTGGGCTTTTCTAGTATACGACATTAGGTACTAAAACCTTTTTAACAAAGCTGGATGTAAACGTCATTAGGTATCTGTCTGGCGTTAAAGTGGCGCACCTTGATATACGATTGGTCACCTGCCTTATTAAAATTCTGTCTTAACCCTCACACAGATGACCCTCCCAGACCAAAGTAATTTAGTAAGATGGGGGAAAGCCACCGAAAAGTCTTGCGGTGTTTGTCGGGAGGCTATAGGTACAGTAAGGTACCTATTGGTAGGATGCAAGGTGCTCCTTGATAGGGGTCATTATTCACGTCGCCACGATAGAGTCCTGCAAATCATACGAGAAGCTGCGAGTCTCTCGGTAGCTAGCGCAATAAAAGGTTTGACCACGAACTAACGACATGTTGCTTTTATAAAAGAAGCTTCATCTACAATATCTAAATCCAAGCCTTACTCCATCTTAGGCGCAGCTCCTGATTGGACTCTTTTGATGGACACGTATGAAAAATACTACAAAATTCGTAAGGATGTTGTGTTTCGTCATCCAGACCAGATATAGACTATACTCAAAAAATCTAAAACGCTTAATACCATAGGCCTCTTCTTCTGCAACGCTATGGACCCGGCACCCGCACGGTGAATCCATGAAATGCTAAGTAATAAATATATTCAGCCGTTACTTTGCGGAAATCCATATTTAATAATGACAAATACTTTTTAAAATATTTTATGAAAACATCAAATTAATATTTTAATAAAACACTTAAAAAATACAAAATATATCTAGTGACAATTCCGCCTAATTTCCTGTTAAGCCGACGTGACGTCACAAACGCCACGCAGCCAAACTGGAAGAATTTTCGACGCGTGTCGCTTCTACTTGAAGCATCCTCAGGAGGTCTTGACTCTACGAGCGCACGATCAAGAAATTTTTCGATATTCATGTTTTCATAAAATATATTAAAAATATTTGTTATTATTAAATGCTAAGTAATTCGTCTCATCGAAGCGATACTCAAACACGGACGTCCCGAGTTCATCTTGAAAAAGACCACCGGATGTGATTGAAACTGTAGTCGGAGCTAAATATATATGAAAACTTTAAGTTTAAATTAAAATATTTTAATCACAACTTTACAACTATTTTGGAGCAAAATAATTAATACCCACGCCTTACAATGTGCATTAGTCTCTAACACTCTAAAAGAAAAAACGAGTGCTCCGTACATTATGTAAGCAAAATAAATAGAAATAGCTTGGCCCGAAACTCAGCAGCTTGACTACTGGTTGCTATCGTAACTTTGCGCCGTCGCGTCGGCTTTATCGACGGGATTCTTGATGAATTGCGCACATTTACTGTCCCACACGTGTTCAAGATTACGGTCCTATGTAGCGTACAGTGGAATTTGTTTCCGGTACGACAAAATCAACCTTTTTATAGGAACAGAAGGTTTGCTGAATTATTTTCGTTACTTGTATTCAATAAATTAATTAATTTTCATGTACTATAATTTAGTTTTACAATTTACACACGCTTACTCGTAACGGGCCTTTAAATGCGTTTTTTTTTTCACTTGTGTTTTATATAGGCAAAAAAAAAACTTTTCCATTCTTCTCACCAAGGAGATTGCAGTTTGTTTCATTAGTTTTTCATATAAATACAAGCCAAAGAGCTTTTTACCTACCGAAGTATAACTTTAGAATATTTATACACTTTCTTAATCAGATTATTATTGCTATCATAAAGCTAAATTTTATTCCGATTCCTGAACTTAGATTTGAATTTGTCTGATTTAAATTAATCCGGTCACAACTCAATTACAGAATCTGAACAGCTAGGCAAATTATATGATGCCTACAAAAGAACCAAACACAGGCCTTGAAAGTTATATCGAATATAGAATAGTAATATTGTTGCAATTACCATTGTATTAGAATATGTTAACTTTTTATATTCAATAATCTACTTAGAGAGATTTTTTTTTCATAATTTCAATTGCAGTATTTGAAATCCAGCAACGCATCTCCGAGGCCTCTAAAGTGATGGTAATCACTTACCAACTGAAGGGCCACCTGTTTTTTTGCCGTCCTGTACCAAGAAAACATTCATTCTGAGATCATTTTATCACAAATTACATAGCTACATATACAGCCGGTTTCTAAAACGCAAATTAGTGATAAATTACCTTAAATGCTTGTTAATCCATTGTCAAATGCAAATTGGGTTGCTGAAAACTTCATGTGACTGTTTGTCAACACTGATGTCAAATCTCCGATTAAACGCCAATTAATTCAATTTTGGGTTTCCGAAAAGCCATTTTTGTATGTTAACGGTTTGTCAAAGTGAATTGTGCTAATTTCCCAAAATCGACCAATTATTCTAAGATTAACGTCTTGAAATCGTAAAGATATATAAAATATGGCTTTTAAAATGGTTTTAGGAGTAGCTACCTAAATATTTCCCCTAATAACTGAAAATGATAGTACAAGTACATAATTATACCAAATATGACTACACATATTACTACTACGTAAATATGGTACTAAAGTCGACGTGATTTTTTAGTGTTGCTGCTCATTAGGTTTATCATCATCACCACATCAACCGGAAAGTACAACATTGAACAAGGACATTAGGGGATTTGCAATCCCCACGCTTGGCAGAAGTCTCTTGGGGATCTCAGTAGAAGTCGTCAGCTCTATAGAAGGCGATGCTGGTATTTTTCCCTTAGTCGCCTCTTACGATATCCACGGGAAAAATGTTGGGGTTAACATTCTAACCCTGCACCCCACAGGACTGCTCAATACGGTGCTATAACCTCCGGACGGCCTTATTATACAAACCGCAGCTGTATATACTAAAGAATTCGCATGAAAGGTTACGGATGACCGCCTTCCAGACCTCAATAAGCTTTGTAGAAGCACCTTTCGGTTAAGAAGGGCGTTAAGATATGGTTTAAAATTTTGTTGTGCGTCTGATATGCAGCAATAACCGGATGTGAGCAGTGTATTCTTTTGTATTGCTGCGCTGGAGATCCATGGTTAGAATCTCAAACCACATCACAAAAGAATGGACTTACATTTCGCCGCATGGTGCAGGTGCATGGCGGGAGTAGAATGCGTTATTTGTTGGCCCTTATACAGAAAATCTATCACCAAACATCTAATGGTGTGTTACGAAGGCTGTTCTTGATGAAAAGCCTATTCTAGGTTAAATCTGTTTAGATTTTTCGAGTACATCATCATAAGACATCAATCACTTACCATCAGTTAAGATATTTTTTTTAAGCCTGTTAGTTTAGCCTTTGACCACTATCACTATCACCTGATGGTAAGTGATGATGGGGTCGAAGACGTTAGGCTAACTTAGAATTACTGGCTCTCAAAGACAGCTGCCGGAACACACCTTTATGAGATTGGCGAGTTTCTACCTGAGGGTGGTAGCTAGTCAGGCGGGCATTTGCAAAATGACCTACTACCATGAAAAACAAAGCCTACAACAAAAAAATGCTGCTGTTTCACTTTTACCTAAATCGACTTTTATTATCATCCAACCAAAAACCAAATCGTAGTGATTACATACTCATTGCATTCGACGAGACGGTGGAACATTTCCTAGATTAATAAGCTGGTAACCATAGTAACGGCGGCGAAGCACAAAAATGATTTGGCATTTATTTCATGTCAAAACAAAAGAGACAACGTTATGCGTTAAATAAAGACAAAATACTACAGAATGAATGAATATGAACGACTTTTTCAATTTTCATGTTATCATAGATAAACAAGCATGTGTTATGTAATTTTAAGTTAATATGCGTTCCAGAAACCCGTTGAAAGTTAGCAGATTGTTAAATGTGACGGCTTGTTAGATGAATCGAGTTTTGACACGCGTACGGGAAACCGGCGGTAATCTATTAAGTAATAATAATCTTACTAAGATTAGATTAACGAGGTTTTGATATTCTATTCCGTAGCATATTATTATTGATGTACTACGGAACATGTCTACGTCTGTAGCACGTTTACGGAATTATGGTTGAAACGGTGGAAAATACAGTATCTTCACGTTTTCTCAATTTATTTCCTGTGTTTATTGTTACGTCTAAGATATAGAGGGTGTTTATGTTTACGTTGTTAATACAACAGGGTTTGAGAGGCGTTAACTGGGAGCTACGGGCTATTTAAAGCCGTAATCAACGATACAACTATACTTGTGAATAGTAGTTTTATCGCAATAAGTTTTTTTGTCGGTGAAATCTGTCTTAAAGGGTATATATATTCTGCTTCAAAGCAGTACTTAATGTACAAAATATAACTCTGTATAAGTTTTAGAAGCACTATTAAGACTTTTCCGCTCCTATACTTTGTTTGTGTAATTGCAACTGCAAGTAGCTACCTACCCGAGTGATGATATCTTACATTGTATTGTATGTACCATTAGCATTTACACCCACACTAAGGCGTCATGTACAAACGAGGCCTACATCTACAAATGCACATCAATAGTTTACTGTGGAGGGGCACACCTTCGTGTGTGAACAGGTCTTTTTTTATGTTATTGTGACGGAACAAGCTCGAGGCCCACCTGATGTTAAGCAGACTAACCTCTGCCTATAAGAGATGCATTTCATCACAAGTCACGAATTACACTGCGCCCATCAACTTGAGACATAGTTATTAAGTCTCATGTGTCTGTAATTTCATTGGCTCTCAAGGACTGCTGCCAGAACACACCGTTAGGTGCTAGGCGACAGATTTTCTACTTGAGGGTGGTCGCTAGCCAGGCGGGCATTCGCAAAATGCCCTTCCACTATGGCGGATTCGGACCATGGACCCTCTGCGCGTTGGTCCTTAGCTAATGCCATAGAACATATAATAATACTACCTAATGCCACTGAGCCATCACTGCTTCAACTGATAAGTTACGTCGTGGAGTATAACGGTGTCACAGCAATTACTGTAATAGGAACTCTTGAAGCTTACCATCAGGTGGGTGACTTGATCGTTGTTGTGTGTTGCAAATATATTTGCATGACACTACATCGATACTGGTCGCGCAGTAGAGATGCTTATTTAAGAAGCGCTCGTAGCGAATTTTGCTCAACCGTTCTTAAGCTCTTCAGCAAAGTTAACCAACGTCCACCGCGGTCAGGACTTGGATAGGTGACGGCTTCTGACATTACTACTGAGCGCTTCCGTGCTAAGCCATCTACAACCGAAACCGACGGCTTAACGTGCCCTCCTTGTGGCTTAAGCCGTCGGTCCAGGTTGTTGTCTTACGATGGCAGTCGTTACAGCTAATCTCGTCGTCGTCTTTGGGGATCCCAAAGGCACGCTCTTATAGCTGAGGTTGGGAGTGACCTTTCACTGTTAAGCCTGGATGATGCCATGCTTGGCAGTGAGCGGTGCTGGTTAGTAATGGCCTCCTTTTGTTAAAAGATCATATCACAAAAGGAGGCAGCGGAGCGGGTCAGGGAGGAAAGTGAACTCGGTGACCCGATCCGAAGGAGGAGACCACGGCGGAAGGCGCCGATATGCAGACCTACTTCCGCCCCCTTACAGGAAATGCCCTCCTGGTAGATTGGGGGACCTATCACTAATGAAGGGCAAGCATTAAGAATGCCCCCAGAGAGGGGTGCCAAAGGCAGGAGGCTCCAGGGAGCCTAGCGTCGAGGTGATTGAGGTAGAATGCGCAAGCGAACCCGCTTCACCCCACATAAGACGTAGAGGCCCACCGCTGGGATTTGAGTGAGTATACCGGGCACTCTGCCCGGGGAGTCCCACATAACCACGTGGCTTCCCCCCAGAACTGCGTGGTACGCGTAAGGCGTTTTCCCAGCGAAAAAAGAATTAAAAAAAGTGGTAGGGCATTTTATGAATGCCCGCCTGGCTAGGTACCACCCTCAAGTAGTAAATTTGTCGCCAAGGACCTAACGGTGATTTCCGGTAGCTGTCTTTGAGAGCCAGTAGTTTTAGAATAGCCTGAACAGCATCTACGACCACATTTTCACTAATGACTTGATGATAGTACTTAAGATAATTTTATATTCCTATTGTGAAAAACAACCAGCTTTGTTAGTGCTTGGCGTTGAAGTTTACCTTAGAAGAAATAAGATCGCTAGTTGCAGTAGTTTTGCAACATGACGAAGTCATTCAGTCCGAGATAGTCTAAGTAGGTAGTGTAGGTAGGTACTCGCATGCTATGGGCGTGTGAGTGCGTGCCGTAGCGTGTTGCCGTGTAACCGCTACGAGGCTCTCCGTTAATCGCTACGAGCGCTCGTTACGCCCCGCTACAATTAATTATAACGATTCCTCCTCATGCACGGTAATTGTGTTAAATCTCTCGGGGGCAATTGTGTACAAATTACCTGCTTATAACAATTTTAAACACGACCACGAGGTGTATTTACAACGTGTGAGCTCGAGTGTACATCATCCAGGTATATTCAGTTACAAAACATTTAGAGGGTGTCTGACTGTTTCTATTCGAAAACGAATAGAAACAGTACAAATATCAAGCATACACCGAGATCTATTATAAAAATAATAGATCTCGGTGTATGCTTGATATTTGTAACAGGTCTAATAATCTGCTACTATCGCCAAGTAATTATTATTTCATAACATATATATAATATGTGAAATGTTAGATGTCTTGATATAATATTATGTCAAAATTTACTTTGTTATTTACCAACCTTTTGTTTTTAATACTAGTCTGGTACCTATTTTACTATATTTCATTCAAATTGGGTATATTCGGTAATAACATTCAAAAAAAGGCACTATTGAAAATGGTTTTTGATATTTATATAGCTGAAAAGAAATTAACACAGTATTAAGTCTCAAATTATATGTTAGCTAATAAGGCACAAGTTTAATAAATGACACCAAGTGACAAAACGGTTATTTGAACTATTGTGTTGTACAAGGTAAGATAATGCTATCATCAAAGTGTGATTGTTTCCAATTTTTAATTTAGTTTTATCTAGTGTTACATACCCTAATTTTTTATACATATCCAATTGTATGTTAGAACATGGAGTAAACAACATTTAGATAATTATAAAACAAATTTTTAAGGAAAACATTAAAATACTGTTTAGAAAACCACTTCAAATTCCGTGTGAACTTTTGTGTAGATTCGAAACGCGTCAAAAGCTCTTCCGGTTAAGTTGCGTGACGTTTATGAAGCCACGGCATAGCAGAAAAATTTGGCAGGATTGTCACTATATAGTATATTTATAATGTTATTTTTCTGAAATATAAACATATATTATTACTATTTAAATATTATACATTAAACCGGCAAAAAACACTCACGTCGAGGATCGAATACGTCTCGCGGGTTTCGAGCATATCAGATGCTCATCATCAGCGCGAGTGCTGCTGTGCCCCTGCGAGCTCCCGACGGGCACTGCGGCTCCGCGCGACACCGGCGCCGGCGGCGGCAGCGGAGAGCTGGGTGGGGGTGGAGCGAGCCCCGCGCTGCTGGTGCTAGGTGACGAGGTCCTAGCGTGCCCGGCTGAAGACGGTGGGCCTACTTCGTCGTCTGTGTGAGCATCATCATCATCAGCACACGTACCGTGACATACAAAACTGACTGTGTCGCTATCTAGACTGCCCGACAACTTCTGCGTCGAGGTGACATTAAGGGTAGGGATCCAGGCAGGTGGTAGCGTCCAGCCCCCATCTCTGTTAAAATTGGGATGTCGGTTGATTTCTATAGCCTCACGTATTTTGCGAGGCACATAAAACTTTTCTCTGGGAACGTGGGAAGTATTGGATGCGATGTCATACAGTAGATCAAATATTACCGGATTGAACATTAACGAGAGGCATAACACAAAATTATCGTATCTCAAGCGGCAACAGAGCGGCGACGGTTCTTGCGCCTACCCTCGAAATATAAACAAAAATTATGATGGGTCGTACGCGAAGAATGAGACCGTTGTTAATTTGTCATCATGCCGCTTAGATGATAATGCACGTAATGTTCTTTCCCGAGGACTTAACTACGCACCAGCACCTAAGAAGATTCCTGTGGAGAACTATATTGCTAGTATTGAGGACACTATCGTACTTAATAAAATCCCATACAATGATCGGCATCCTTATTTAGATTTTGCTTAGATAAAACTCTAAAATCTGGAACATTCGCCACAATCAGTTTTTTTAACTATCTATCTTTTGCCGGATACATTTAGGAGTGGAAGTGCGCAAGCCTGTCACCCCACGGTGAAAGGCTTCCCGTGGGGTGCCGGGCTGCCCTTTGGGTGCCGGGTGGCCCGTGGGGTGCTGGGCTGCCCATGGGGTTCAGAGGTCACTCGTCACTATTTTAACATAAAAGAAATAATTGATATTGGACTACGTGTTCATAAATTACAACTAAGTAACATTTTGACTTTCATCCCCTTTCCCGAGGGAACCGTGCTGAATTTTCGGATAAACATTATATAATAACCTTCTTCTTAGTATGAACTCAAATCTTGTTAAGTGTCATTGAATTCCATTCAGTAGCCCATGGGGTGCTGGGCTGCCCGTGGGGTGCCGGGCTGCTCGTGGGGTTCCGAGCTCACTCGTCACTATTCTAACAAAAAAAGAATAATTGAAATCGGACTACGCGTTAATAAATTACAAATAAGTGTACATTTTGACTTTCATCCCCTTTCCTGAGGGAACCAAGCTGAATTTCGGGATAAAAATTATACAATAACCTTCTCCGTAGTATGAACTCAATTCGTGTTAAGTTTCATTGAATTCCATTCAGTAGTTTTGGAGTGATGCGCGGCCGAGATACGGACAGACAGACAGACAGACAAAAATAAATAAAAAATACAGTTTTGGCATCAGTGTCATCAACAGAGTGCACACAAATATTATTTTATTCAAAATATCTGCCATGTACAGAAATGGATTTGTTACAGTTTTATTATAAGTATAGATTAGCATTACAATACAACGAGACAATGCTGCCAGCATGCTGGGCACGCAGCCTGCTAGTAGTGGGCTGTGGCATTTGGATTGTCAGTGAGTCTGCAATGCTTGTAGTAGCTGAAGTGTTGTAAATAGTTCTGTATAATCCCCACGCTTGGCAGGCAGCTTGAGGATCGCAGTGTGAAATGTCAGTTCCTCAGAAAGTGTTGCCCACCTTCTGGTGCGTCACACTTAGTCGCCTCTTACGACCCCCACGGGTTGAGATGGGGAGTGGCATTCTAGCCCGACACCATGGTGGTAGGGCATTATGCTTATGCTTGCTTGGTTAGCTACCACCCTCTAGTAGAATATCCATCGCCAAACTCCTAACGGTGTCTTCCGGCAGCTGTCCTTGAGAGCCAGTAATTTTAGGTAATCCTGAACAACATCTTCGACCACATAATCACTTACAATCAGGTGAGATATAAAGAAAGTGAGTAAGAAGACAGTTGTGGTCAAAAGCCAACCTATAAGACATAGAAAAAATATAAAAATAATATAAGTATAGATGAAATAATAGTATTTTGTTAATAAATGTGTACCATCGGTTTAAAAATTTGGATAATTAAATAAATATAATGTTTTCTTCAAATATTTGTTATTATTAAAAACTTTACCTGACCTTAGACACCACTCTCACAGTTTTGGAGTAGCAAACAGAACACTTTTACTGCCTCTCTCTCCATCTGTCAATCCGTCCTATAAGTAAAGGGCTGTATATTTGCAAACATAAGAGATGCCCAGTTAAGATCTTCACAGAACATCTATAAGTATTGCAGGCGAATATGTTGCTAACAAATAAAATAATAACGTAAGAAAAACGGGTTCACAGGTTCGGGAATACGGGAAGCATGTTTGTTTTAATGTTTTTTTATGTATCTAAAACAAACATCAAACTTGGTGTGACATTTTATTGCTCAGATAACGCTCCCCGGTGAAGTGAACTTTTTAAGTACAAGTTTAGGTACAATTTATTTGACTAAACATTTTATTCATTAATACACAAATAAGTAAAGCGAAAAGTACTCTTTTTGAACACTGGAAAGTGGGGTGCCGTCTTGCAGTGCACATCGTGTTGAGTGCATATATTAAACATATTGTTATTTATAAAAAAAAAAAACAATCGAACCGGGACCACGATGGTTCAAATGTACATTTGAACCATATATATCACAATATTAAATTTTTTGGTAAAAAAAATCAAAAAACTTTTTATGTGACCCTGGCTACTTATGGAATTGATTGTCATTCACTGTTAATTACTATATCATCAAGATAGGAAAATACTTTTCAGTTATTGGAGTGCAACTCAAAAACGGCTTGACCGATTTTCATGATATTTAAACGGGACCACATGGCAAGCATCAGCTTTCAAATAAAAAAGGATCATCAAAATCGGTTCACCCAGGTAAAAGTTCTGAGGTAACAAATATAAAAAACAAAAAAATACAGCTGAGTTAGGTACCACCTTTTTTTTTTGAAGTCGGTAAAAATCGTCGAATCTGTAAACTTTAGAACAATTTTTTTTGTTAGCATTACGTGTTAAACATAGATCCAGTGGTTTTAAAGGTTTCTTTATATTCAGTGCATCTAAGATATGGAACGACCCACCTCCTTTAAGAGCAAAAACAAGCTGCCATATTTTCAAAATAAAACAAATACGAATTCTTTTGGACCGTCGAAATCGTAACTTTATAGCAACTTTTATAACACACAGAAATGTCAAACACACCTCAAAAATCCCTTTCACAGAAACATGACCTCTAAGACACAAGACATACCGCCGCGAACACACACACACAAACACCTTCATGCACACACAATAAAAAGATATTCAACTAACAACTTATTAGGTATTTTGAAATGTACTGTATTCACACCTATCTGTAAAGTAAAGTAATATTTATTGCAAAACTGTCAGTACAATACTTAAAGATAAACAACATAAGTTGAAATCGAGCTAGTAACAGTTTACTCATATGGAGCATGCAATATTAAGCTCTAGACACATAATGAAAATGATGCAATTGATATTATATAAATCTAGACAACAAATTAATTGGATTGAATTCATAATGCCGGTTTATGTTTTAAAATTTAAAAACTCCTTAACATCATAAAACACATGCTCAAGAAGCCACGATTTTAACTTTTTCTTAAACTGTAAACTCTATCTATTTAATTGTTTTTCATAATACCCTACAACTGCAAGCTGTTTCCTTATGTTTATTTTAATTGTGATCCGCTTTACTATCTATGTCCCTCCGCAAACATCCAAACCGAGCAAGTACACGCTGAAACATAGCGCAGCGCACGTTAGTACTTAACGTGTGCGCTGCACAATGCTGAGCATACTCCTTTTGTCTTTTGTTTCAATTTTTTTTATTGTTTGTCAATTCTCCTATGTTGTCATTTTTTTTCTGTGTATGAAGGCAATAAATGGTTATTTTATTTATTTATTTCATTTACGTGTTAAACGAGGTAGGAATTTTATTGTTCAGTACCTTTACCTATCATTATATTATTAAATCTATTATTTAATAAGATGTACTGAAACCGTTGACTTGTTTGTTACTTTTGAAGCTGTAACCAAAACCAAAAAATATTTAGGTTACGTGCTGTAGGAACGCGGAACCCAAAAGGAGCGGGAGCGGAAACTGGGCACTTTTATGACCGACTCAAAAAGGTGGATGTCCTCAATTAGTATATTTTTTTTATGTCCTCAGAACTTTTGATACGGTGAACCGATTTTAATGATTCTTTTTTTATTTGAAAGCTGATGCGTGGCGCTGATGGTTCCTTTTAAATTTTATTAAAATCGGTCCAGCCGTTTCAGAGTTACACTGCAAGTGATTTTTTTTTTACTAATAAATAGAACCAACTTCGACACTCAAATGTGTGAAATAACTTGTTGAAGTCGGTGCCATGTGCACAATATTGTGATAATAAGTACTTTTGAACCATCATGGTACTGACTTCAACAAGTTGTTTAAAAAAAAGACGCGTTTTATTTATTGCAGTTGCTGCTAAAGTAGTAAAATAAAAATAGTAGTTCGAGATAAATAAACGCTAAAAAAGTAAAAGTAGAAACTTTTATACTTGACACAAAGAGCAGTCGTGCGTTGTAGCAGCTGTAAAACGATGGATTTATGATAATCGCGAACAAGCCGAGTATTCAGCACGTGCGGGCCGATAACAAAACTATATTCGTGAACGGCAACCCATTCTCGACCACTCGCCCGGTCCGGTTCGGTCCGGATATTTGATTACCCTCGCTAACCCGCTTTATTCCGGCAATAACGATAAAACCCGCTGTTTACACCGTCCGCTTCATGAAATATGGACTGCTAAAATGATTCTCAATTTAAAATTGCTGTTGCTCTTTGATATTATAAATAATGAATGAGTGTCGCTCGGAGCGGTTACAACCCCCCCCCCCCCTCCCCTCCCTGTGGCCGCGCGGGGTTCAGCGCACGATACGAACAACGTCGGTTAAGTCATTAAATTGAATATAAATGCTCTTTGCTACTTCTTCACAGGCAAGGCAAGATATTATAATGACAGTTCCATAGATTCCTAATAGTTGTTATAAAAGAGGTGATTTCTTAACTTATGAAAAAAATGCCTAATGATCTGTATGCCATTACACACGTCCACGTTAATGCAGTGTTTGTTGCTGCGCTTTGATCACACAATACCATCTTAATGCCCCGATTATACAAATAGTAGCGCTTACCAACGAGAGCGTCCCCAAGGAGTGTTTGACTCAGGCAGGCAGCCGGCCGGAAAATCGAAGCTTACACTCATCTTCTTGTATTGTCCAATGTATTGTTGGAGCGTTATACATGTGCCCAACTGAGTTGGATGACGGGTAGGAAGGCGATATTGCTGCTACTACTTTATAAAATCATATAGCGTTTCCTAACCGGTGTCCTATAGTATGAAGCGGCCCGGTTGCTGTACGAGTCTCCTGCGGACGTTTAGTGCAGTTCGCGACTCGTCAACACGAAAACAACATTAAAGAAGAGAAACGGCGCGCGTCTATTGAACCGCGACGCTGTCTAATCTATGGTGTTCTCGAATTTTATAAGCGCGAGTTTAGGACGGTGATTTATGTGCCGATACCGGCGCGAGGTGGTTCCTGCATGCATAAAAAGGTACTTTATCGGCGATACCTCCCCCGCCCGCGCCCCGCCCTCCCCGGGGGCCCGAGACGTTTATATTCCTTGATAATTCTCTCCGAACGCTGTGTGTCATAGATCAGCAGGATTTATACTTTTTTGTGGATCGTATGATGTCTGGTGATATGAATTAAGGCGTCAGTGAATGATAAGAACGATTTGTGGCGCTTAATGTGGATGGAATGTTTAATTTTAGATAACGCGGTCGTTCAGGTTTCTTTTATATGTGATAACACTGAAGCTGTTTTTTTTACTGCTGAACGACTTCAATAGATAATAAATTACATCTTATAAACGCAACAAAACGATCGATCTTATCATTCACTAACTAATAAGCCAAAACTCTAACAATGTAGAAACTGGTCTAAAGATATAAGTACTGTGCCATATCGTCCCGATGGATGTCGACTAAAGGGAAGAACGTGATGTCGAAGTTAGGATGTTGCTACACATTGGGCGCACATCAAGACTCCTCAACATCTCAATGCCCTCAACTTCCAACGAGAGAATTCATAAGGAGAGTTGGCGGCAGGAAGGCAGCGCCCATAAAACGAAATCCATAAATTGTTTACATCAAGCCCTTGTATAGGGTTCCGTTCTAGAAATACGACCTTGTTTGTTGTCTGTCCGTCTACATATCCGTCAGTGCACGCAACCTTCACACGACTGTATTTTTATAACCGTAATATAGACATTTTCACAGATAGATGTATGACTTTTTGTTTAAGATTTTAAACCCCATAATCTCCTGTCATTTTAAAGAATTTCTAATATCTGAATCGACAAAAAATGCTATGGAATTATCGCACCAATTTTTAAAATTTCACGAGTATCGGTTGAAAATGCGACCTGTAGAGAAGAACAACCGGACATACGAAAGCATTTTTGTATAAGCTGAAGCAGTGACCCTTCGCTCGAACTTCTTTCTCGCTCGGTCAACAAGCGTCAAACTTTGGTATGATTATAGTCCAATACAATAAGAAATAATATAAACTTGCCTAGTGCGGGTCGGACTAAAAATGTTGGTTCTCAAACTGAATGACAAAAATGTTTTTGAATACTCGTGTTGACAAAGCACCCTCGATGTTCAACACGCATTTGACCGGTTTTTTTATATTTTAGATGAGACATGTTGAACCGACTTCCTATGAGTGGCTTAGGAATAGGAAAATTAATATAACCACACATGAAAGTAATCTCTTGTTTATATGTATAGTTTGCCAGTTTTCCTATAAAATATGTATTTTCATAATTATACGAAAAACATTTCAATTTGAAGTTTTAACTTTCACAATTGTAGATAAAATAAAATATATAGTAAAAAACTCGTAAACCATAAAATAATAACAAATTTTAAAAAGAGTAAACGATCGGTTTTATTTCTTTGTTTACTTTTTAATGTGATCGTGACGGAACCTCTGACAAATGGCTCTGAGGACGGAGCGTGCACGAGGCCCACCTGGTGTTAAGTGGTAACCTCCCCGGAAAACTTCTACACAAAGGGTTCACAACTGCTACTGAAGAATTAACTACACAACAACGTTTGTCGCAAACACTATCCGGAAACTTTTATGTCGATATTGTGTTAATCTGAAATAACGCTTATTGCCACGCCTCGACAGTAATCCAAATTCAATCGGATCTTATTTATATCGATAAAGCAAGCTAACGACGTCTCTGAATCTGAACTGGTATCGTTGATAGCTAATATCCGGAGTTAGACGGAGGAGAAACGACGACGGGAGGCGACCGACGCGACGACGATGTGGCTGCGACCCGCCGCTGCGGTTCAGCTGCGACAGGAAGCGACATGTCGCTGCGGTTGATTTAATTACGATAACGTCGCGTTATCAAACACCCCTGCACCTCCCTCCCCAAACCGTGCATCCCGCGCATACGCTCGCTACTAGTTACTTATCAATAACTCCATTAAACTAGAGCACCCAGTTTATCACGACAGGTTCGTTCAGAGAGTTTGCCAATCAAGGACAATTACATTCGACTGCAATTTAAATCAGATTTCTTTATAAGAAAGCATTTAACAATTCATCGTTAACCAATCTACTAATATATAGTGAAAGTATCTAGCTTTTTAATTTTGTGAATTTATAGTAGCTTATGCAACTGTCATATAATAGAAGGTATTAAAACATGTGCGTAGTTTCAAAATAAGATTACACGAGTGTTTTAATACCTAATTATATGCAGTTGCATACACTACTTTATTTAATCTCATGGCTATAGGCATTAAATACAATTTTTATCCAACAAAATATTACTCAAATTCGTATGTACGAAATAGCGCCAAAATGGGAAAAGTCTGTTATTGGTCTATGGCTCGGAACCAGCGCTCACCACAGATAATGTGTACTTAAATTGAATTGAAACCTCCTTGGTCGGGACACATTGTACTTTTATAATTAAAAATTGTTTTAAATCATTGTTTTGTTAGGAGAATAATGCTTTAATTTAACTTTTTAATTTTCTTAAAGAAGTATGTAAATAAAATATGCCAATAAAAGTCTGTATTTAATTTCTTAATTAGAATATTACCGAATGAGATTATAATAATAATAATATTTATTTTTCAGATAACATTATATAAAGATTATTTTGTTTAGGAGTCATCTCAAAAACTAACACTATTCACATTTATTTCATATGATCAGTCCATGGAGTGTAAGTAATACAAACAGGATAATAATGTTGTCTTAGGTTTTCGCGATTATTACACATAGTAATTAAACAACTTTAAATGGTTTAAATCGCGTATTGGCAGTGTTTGGCGGGGTGGCAGTCACCCCGTGACCACGATCACTGCCAAGTGTTTGAAACGTCGGGATAAAAATAATGATAAATAAACAGGATAATGTTAGTTTTATACCTAATAGATCTAAATTACTATTTCAACCCAAAAAAACAAACATCAAATCTATTGGTGCATTTATTTCATTCCAATGGCGCACGATTGAACAGTCAGATCTCCACATTTTTGGTATTATCTGTCACGCGATGCATCAGTGAGGCCGTACGTTTACGCAGTATCAGTACGAGCCCGGGAGAACATGGCTGCTGCACTGCAGAATTAAGACAATTTCAAAAACATTCTAAATCCATAGTATGTAGCTTACTGTAGAAGATCGCAAAATTTGGATCTGTCCAGAATGCTCATGTGCTTCAAAAAAAGGTGGTGACAATAGCCTGACCCCAGTGGGTTCTTGCAAGAGGACTCGAGATGCAAATGTGACCCATAGGAAGAAGCTGGGTACTACGGATGCTAGGAATTTCTGTGCAGATGATAATGAGCATGAACTGGCGGTGGAGATACGAGGCCTGCGTCTGGATATTGACGTCATGAAGAATCATCTTAGTCGGACCTTAACTGCCATAACCTATTATGAAGAGAAGCTGGGTTCTTACGATGCTAAACTAGCAAGTCATTCATCATTATTAAGTACCTATGAAACCAAAATTGAGAGTTATGCTTATGAGGTAAAAACTTTGTATGCTAAACTGGAGCAACAAACTACTATAGCTATGAATCCACCAAAACCCAAACCTTCAGAAACGGTAGTAGCCGAGCTTCCGCCTTCAAACAAAACTCTTCTGTCCAAAGTAGCCCAAAACGCAACAAGCACCCATGCTCATCTTCCGCCGGCTAATTCTGGTCTCAAGTTGGATCCAAGGAAGGCCTCGCGATCAGCACCTACACAGCCTAAGCAGCTTGTGCTTGCTCAACCTAAACAGCCTGCAACTAATATACTAAAATCTCATGTGCTGGCGTCTCATGAACCGCAGAAGGAAAAACCACAAATGAAAGTCAAGGAACATAGTGAAAGTCTAAATGATGTTATTACAGTCAACGACACCAGTAGTGTTCAACCATCAGAAGAAAATGACACTCTTACTGACTGGATTAAAGTAACTAAAAAGAGACGGCCACAGTTATCGAGGCGTGGTACTGCTGATTCCACTGTGACTGCACTTAAAGCCGTTGAGGAAAGAAAATATATCCATTTATGGAATATGCAATCGGGAGTTGAGGAGGTACGTACATACCTTCAATTGCTATGCTCTTCAGAAGTATGCACAGTAGACGAGCTCACACCAAAAGGGAAATATAAATCTTTTAAGCTCGGAATTCCTATTGCGTACTACGAAAAATGTCTATCAGCTGATGTTTGGCCTATAAACGCAAGGATAAAGACCTGGGTCAATCTAAGGCGCCCAAAAAACACTAACCACCCACAAGTCCCTGCTAATGAGGCAGCCTCGTTCCGGCAACTCTATGAGACAACGAACTCAGAGGCCCGGGAATCTGTAAATCTGCAGCCCTTTCGTGCACAGAAAGCCACACGAACTACCCGAAAGGTCTCAGCAAGCACTTGGCAGAAAAATCGAATCTCTTAATATATTATATCAAAACGTGCGAGGTTTAAAGACTAAGCTTAAGACTTGGAGAAATAGTTTAGCTCTATCAGAGCATCATATCGCTGCAGCTACAGAGACTTTCCTTGATGGTTCTGTAGAGGATGCAGAGCTTATCAGCGAGGAGTGGAGTATAATACGCAGAGACAGAAAAACTCCTTGTGGTGGAGTCTTACTTGCCGCTTGCGCGCCTATCGTTCTGTATCGACTTACTGCCCTGGAGACCGATAGTGGGGAAGACCTGTGGGCGAAATTTTTATGGCATGGCCGGAGTATTCATGTGTGTGTTGTATACATTCACCCCCGCGCCAAGGATAGTGACTACATGGATTGGTTCTGTAAGGTTGAGAGTTTCATCAATAGAATTAAGGGTACTGTTATTATTTTAGGTGACCTTAACCTCAATAGTGCATCTGTTACTATACGTAATTATTTCTGTTATTTTAAGTCTTTTTGTAACATATCTGATAAGAATGATGTGGTGAATACGTACGGAGGAGTGTTAGATGTCGTCTTGATTCGAGAGGCAACTGAAGTGCGTGAGGTGACCGTTCAATGTTTCGATGGATTCGTGAAGGCTGACCGGTATCACCCTCCTCTTGATGTTGCTATGTTGATAGATGGGGATCGTAGTACTCATAATATTGAGCTTAGCAATATCGATTCTAGTAAAGACTGGAATTTCAATAAAGGGGACTTAAATTTCCTCTTTGACTTACTCTCAGAAACTTCTTGGGATGATGTACTTTCTTGTAACGACGTGCAATTGTGCACAGATAAATTTTATGGTATTATTTATAATTTATTTAACACTTGTATTCCCAAAAAGCATCGTAAAAAGACAAGCAAGCGATATCCTGTGTGGTTTACAAACGAAATAATCCGGGACTCAATGCGTAAATTGGCCTTGCATCGTCAGTGGAAGTGCAGCGGAACACCAGAATCTTATGAACACTTTTCTAATCTTAGAGCTTCATTAAAAACGCGTATAGCTTCTGCCCATGAATCCTACCTCGAAAATATTGAAAATAATTTATCAGCGAATCCCAAGGGTTTTTGGCAACATGTCTCGAGGCTACGATCTAGGGGGGGTTTCGAACCCTGCGTTAATCATGATGGCGTAACGGTTAGCGGAGTTAAAGCCTCAGAAGCTTTTGCTAAGTACTTTGCAAGTGTTTTCTTACCTAACACGCCAAAATTAGAGACCGATCACTTAAGCAAGGCTGACGGGGCACTAAGTAGTAACTATGTCAACATCTTTGAAATAGTACCCAGGGATGTGGCGTCTAGTATAAGATGCTTAAAGTCTTGTAGCTCGATTGGACCTGATTCAATACCACCTTGGTTCTTGAAACGTGGCTTGAAATTTTTGGTTCAGCCGCTGTGTCATATTTTTAACCTAGCCCTAACTAGTGCAATCTATCCGGAACAATGGAAACTATCTAGAGTCACACCTATCCCTAAAAGCGCCAATAAGCTATCTGTAGAGGACTATAGGCCCATCGCAATTTTATCTACACCGGCAAAAGTCCTTGAAAGGATTATACACAAGGAAGTTTATAGGCAGGTGGAGCAATATTTATCCAACGAACAACACGGTTTTAGAAAGAGAAGGTCGGTTGACACAAACTTGCTGGAGGCAACCGATTTTATTGCGGGCTGCCTAGACCGAGGCAACCAAGCCGATGTACTCTATTTTGATTTTCGCAAAGCTTTTGATAGAGTTAATAATGACGTCTTGCTTGCGAAATTAAGTGCTTTGGGTTTCACGCCGGGACTCCTCAAGTTTGTTGCCAACTATCTAAAAGATCGTAGACAATTCGTTCGGTTGGGTATCTACGAATCACATCCTTACCATACGCGATCAGGGGTCAGTCAGGGATCCATCTTCGGGCCTCTTCTTTTCGTATTGCTGATTAATGATCTCCCTTCTGTCATTAAGCACTCGAAATGCTTACTATATGCTGATGACTTAAAACTAGCGATTGAAATAAAGTCCAAGGAGGACTGTCTGCGCCTTCAGGAGGACGTGGATGCGGTTCATGAATGGAGCGTCAGAAATGAAATTCAATTTAATCCACAGAAGTGTCATGCTATGACGTACACTCGAAGGCGGCACCCAATCGAATATAAATACCGCTTAGAATCACACGATATCAGTAGGACAACAAGCATAAAAGATTTGGGTGTCACCTTCGACTGTAAGTTGACTTTCAATGATCATATAGCCATAGTTGCGAAAGAATCATACAAAAGATTGGGATTCGTGATGAGGAATTCTAAAGATTTTAAAGGTACCTATGTGACTAGATTACTCTTTGAAGCACTTGTCCGCAGTAAACTCGAAGCTAGCTCATGCGTGTGGAATCCGCATGAGGGAACATACACAAACCTGATAGAAAAGGTTCAAAAAGCATTTCTCCGCTCTCTTTATAAGCGGAGATTTGGCTATTACCCTTACATGTACCCAACGAGTTTTCTCCTAGGCTGCTTGGGATATAACTCTTTGGAGGTCCGGCGTCATTATCACCAAATGGTTACAATGAGCAAGGTACTTCGTGGCAGGATCGATGCGCCGAACTTGCTGAATAAGTTATCGCGACTTTTTGTCCCCGATCCCGGTAGTTGCACTCGTCGCGGGCGTCATCAACTATTTTCAGTCCCCTTGGGAAGAACGACGTCGCACAGTCATTCCCCTATCCAGCACACTCTTAGCCACTTCAATCGTCTCTTGACCAAGATGCCTGAATGTGATATGTTTGCGGATGAATGGAAGGATATTCTGTCGGAGTTCTTGGAGTACTGTGAGATGAATGCACGAAAGACGAATGAGGATGATGAATTTTATTTTCATCTTTTGACATAATAAGTATTTTGTTCAAAATGAATAATTATTTTTCAGTTCTTTTAAATATGATTTTAATATTATGTTATTTTTATATTTAAGCTTTGACATTATGCTGTATATTTTTATCTAATTTATTTTGACATTATTTTGACATTTTATGATGCTACATGATAGTAGTGAAATCTATTTGTATGATAATCAACTATTGTAATTGGTTTCATGTAAATCGTTTTAGTTGTTAATAAATAAATAAATAAATAGTAATACCGTATTCGTAAGGCGTTGAAAGTCTTCTGCTTATAATTGGTCCACTGACTGCAGCTGTACATATAGTTGTAGCAACATGCCTTAAAAAGGGCTATTTTAACATCATCAGTACACCAGCTTGGAAAATAAGCAGTTACCAGGAGAGCCCTGACTGATGGAGTCAAAAAAAAACATATCATCAGTATTACTAATTATTTTTTGCTGATCGGTAAACTTTTGACTACAATCTCACCTGATGGTAAGTGATGATGTGATCGAAGGTGTTAAACAGGATTAACCTAGAATTACAGGCTCTCAAGGACAACTTCCCGAACACAACGTTAAGTACTTGGCGCGGATTTTCTACTTGAGGGTGGTCGCTAGCCAGGCGGGCATTCGCAAAATGCCCTTCCACCATGCGGTGAAGCTCAAGCCCGCGGCGGGATTCGAACCATGGACCTGCTGCGTGGCAGTCTGAGCAATGAGCCATCACTGCTTCTGTCGTGTAGTACTGAAGAGTATGCTTGAGCCTCTATATTGCAGTTTCTGTGAACTATCTCGCCTGATAGTAAGCGATGATGTGGTCGAATAGGTTGTTCCGGCTAATCTAGAATTACTGGCTCTCAAAGGAAGCTGCTCAAAGGAACACACAGTCCGGTATTATAGTCTCACTTTTTCATGTGTTGTTCATCACGGTATTTTTTCCTCACTTACGTTAATGTAGCTAATGTTCGTTTTTAAACTGTTTCAAAAAAAAAGGTTCTCCATCAAAATGTATACTTTTTGTGTAGTTTACCCCATAACTCTTTACAAGGTGTACCGATTTTGATGATTTTATTTTACATTCGAAAGCTGGTGCCTGTCATGTTGTGTCATTTAAATTTGATAAAGGTTTTGAGTAGATGTTCCGATGGGAAGCCTTATTCAAGCGAGGCTCTACTCGCACCTGGACATTATTACACGTCTGCCCAAATATACTGTTTTCAGGGTTCATGTATGTATGTATGTTTGTGAGTTTCTTTATTCCACCAGAACTTCTAAACGGTCTAACCGATTTCAATGTAAGATATATAGTCAGTACGATTTAAAGAGACGTAGGTACCTTAAAATAAATTAAAAAAAATAACTGGTGGATATTAGACGCCATATTGAGAGATAGCATTTTTTTTCTTCCATACCTGTCGAATGGGTATCAAAATGAAGGGCTTTACAACACGATTTCATAAATATATATAACTTCCAGGTTTATGTTCAATGTAACGATAAAACGCTTAAAGAAATTAAATAATTTGCAGTCGCGGTTTTTACCGCGACTGCAAATTATTTAATTTCTTTAATTTTTTTTATCAAGTATACATTTTGTATTATATCATCAAAGGCCTCCTACAAAGAGGACCTTTTATTTGTCTTTGCTAATCTAAAACCTGGCACCGCTATTTTATCTTTATTACTAGTATTGTAATCGTGATTGTCACTGTTTAATTTAAATTTACATAAATTTTTACGAACATACATAATATTTTCAAATATATACAGATTTGGTAAAGTTAAAATATCAATTTCTTTAAAAAGATCCCTCACAGATTCCCTAGGACCCATTTTATATATGGCTCGAATTGAACGCTTTTGTATGATAAAGACTGTCTCTATCTCAGCAGCAGTTCCCCACAGCAATACACAATACGACATAATACTGTGGAAGTACGCGAAATAAACTAGGCTAGCAGTAGCTACGTCTGTTAACTGTCTTATCCTAAGAACTGCATATGCAGCAGAACTAAGTCTTCCGGGAGATCATGTATATGTGGATCCCATTGTAAAGTGGAATTAATTTTGATTCCCAGGAAGACTGTCGCTTTGTCAAAAGGGAGTTTATCTGGGCCAAGCTTTATGTTTGGTTCAACATTTCCAACAAGTTCCAATAGGTACATTCATTTAGCCACGTTAATTGGATACGAACATTCTTGAGGTAGGAAAAAGTTAAAGTGTGAGCATTGGCTCGCGGCCAGCTGCGCCGCCTGCTCGCTGCGGGACCGCCTCCTCCACGCGAGCGTTACATTTGATTACGGCACGATCGGATTCTACCGAGGTGCGCTTTCAACTGTTTTAATTGATTAGCGAGTGGAGGAATGTTGCACTCGACATGTGGGTATTGTTTAGCTCACACGTTAGTTTTTAATCACTATCTCATCGGTTGGTAATAGATGATGTAGTCGAGGATGGTGTTATCAATTATTTTACCAAAGCAGCTGCTGGAACACATTGTTAGGTCCTTGATGGCAGATTTTCTATTTTCCGCAATGCATGCATGTCTTTTGGGTTTTGCAAAAACTGCCGCAATTGACCGGGTGGGCGATAATATGTCCGTGTATAGAACTTGCAATTTGTGAAAGATGTGATTGATAAAACTGGTGCCCTTTTACAACGGAAGTACCGTTGTAAAAGGGCACCAGTTTTATCGATCACATCTTTCACAAATTGCAAGTTTATCGGAAGACGGTTAACTTAAGACGAGAAGCCACTAAAAGTGCCAGGAGAGTACAAAATACCCAGTAAAGTGCGGTAAAAGTTAAAAAGGCGACACTCGACGTAACATTGCAACAAGATTAACGGAGCAAATAAAGAGTGTTAAGAATGTGAACAGCAGTAGATCCGCGGTTGTGGAACATGCTCAATAGGCGAAACATTTTTTTAGGTTCAGCAGTCGGTTTCTAAATTGTTTAATTTTTTTATCATATCACATGCATGTGTATGTATGTGTTTCTATGAATTTTATGATTTCTAACTTAATTGTAGCCTACTTAAAAAACGTAAACTGTATTAATAATAATAATAATAAATAATAATAAATCTTTATTTCGGGTAAGTTAAAAATAACAATATTAAATAAATAAAGTTATCCAATGAATCATATAAAAAAAAATACATATTTAGTAAACACTAAAATATAAAATCACTACATCACAACCCCTGTTAAGTAAAGCTACATGGTCCAGGTTGTCTGTACTGAATCCTATCCCCGAGTGGTCGGTACAGTACGCCGCGCGCCGACACTCCGGCGCCGGCGGCGAGAACAGCTGGCACCTGTAGCCCAAGCACAAACATTTCGATGGTCCGTAACGTTATCGTATCGAGTTCACCGCCCGTTTACGCAGGAGGCAATGGTTGACAGTACGCCGCATCGTTTGCTGGCTAACGTGAACTCGATAGGATTACAAAAGTGACGTCATCCAGCGTAAATCACAACAATCATACCTTTTTTCTAAGACCTAACAACTCATTCGAAAAGAGGTTTTAAGTCTTATTTTGCCTATAAAAGTTCCTCTCACTGAGCAAGTAATATTAAGAGTTGGCACGGACCTTGTTGCTTTGAAACTCAGATTTGAAGTTATTTTATACCAACCATTACAAATGAAAACTATATTTCCAACACAATAATAGTGACATTTGTGAGTGTTGTACTACTGATTCCCTAAAATCGATTAGTTACAATGAAATCGAGTCCATTATAATCGATATAGAAAAAAATTGCAGGTAAGTTAGGTTTATAAAATATATGTTAACGAAATATAAAAAAAAAACAAATATTTCACACAGATGTATTAATAAAAATCATCAAAATATTTTATCGTGCGATATATCTTCGCTAGTATCGAAAACCGTATTATTGAGGTCTGTATACGTAGTTCCAAAGTAATTTGTGTACTAGAACATCTTTACAATATATTTTTTTTTAATTTACATTGTACATAACAGTTTTCAATATATAATACTTATTTTCTAATTGTCGTATATGTAAAAGTAAAAAATACTACACGTAAGTTGCACTAGTAAACTTGTCATCAACTGTTAACAATTATTATTATTTGTAGTTCAATCATAAAATGTAGTATTTTTGACGCACCTTTTTTAATTATATATAGACTGTAGACTTTTAAAAACTTTTTTGGTGTAAGTAGTTGAATTATTTAGATATTTAATTTCATCTTGCAGCTGATCTATTTCATTTGTATTGCAAGAAGCTTCTTCTGCACTGTTTTGTTTTATTTATTGATTCAATTAATATTTTCTGTGTAACATATGCATATCTGAAATCACAAAAAAAAGTTTATTTAACTGCCTCGAAAGTTGGTTAATTTTAAAATCAAACAATTTAGAGTATAGTATTATAAGTATTTAAATAATTGGGATTGTATGTTGATACACATGTTGATTTTATATAGTATTGAGGTGACATAGTACCTTAAATTCCATGCCATAGCTTTATTGATTCAGCATTTACTTTGAAAGTTTATAAGTTTTGTTTAAATGAACTGAAAAAAAAAATAACTCAGATTATTATCACAAGCATAGATATGACGTTATTTACACTTTTTATTATTAATTGTATAATAGTTAGGTCGATTTACATATGTTAGATAATAAATATTGCTCTAGCCGTTCAGTTAGCAAGTAGTGTTCCAGTTATGTAGAGAAAAATTGATAATACCTGGTGTTTCAAAATGCTTTTGAGCTGAAGATGTAAATAACAGTCCCTAAAATACACATGTTAAGTTTCGTGGCATAATAAAACATTCCGCATGATGGTTTATGATCACCAGCATCGAATATGATATTTCCTAATTTATTGACACTATTAAGAAGTATATGTACCCATACCACTGACATTATAAAAAAATCGATACTACAAAGGTATGTAAAGGTAAAATACTTTCCTTGAGCAACACTAAACTTACTTTACGTTACGTAAATATTTGTAATCTATATACAAATATATGTAATTACAGCAATTCGCATGATAACACATACCTACTTAAATTACAATAAAAACCAAGCGATCATTAGTTCTGAAACAATAATGTAATTTCAATGACATATTTTCATCAACTCACCAAAAATCACTCACCAGGAAATCTATTGTTTAAAGATTTTTATTTGTGTTTCGACACCACAGACTTCGCATTTTCTTTGCAATTTCCGTATTGCATTGATGTTCACAATGAAATATTAACATTTTTGAATAAAATGTATCTGAGGTGATACAAAGTGCCATGACATACATTATGACATAGAGAAATGTAATATACCGGAAAAAATATGATTAGTCTATAGCCATCACAGTCCAGTTGAGTTGTCAAGGTGACAATGACATCGTATTTGGTAATTTTGGACAGAAATCGCTGCACCTGCAACACTATACCATATTTTAAGGTTGGTGACGCTGGACTGGTTCCTCTATGATTGATATTCGTCAAAGTTACCTTTTTATTTGGTGAAAACCAAACATATTTTTTTCCGGTATATTACTTTTCTCTATGCGTTACTAGCTCAGTGAACCAAATTTTATTGTTACATCATTAGAGGTATTAAAATAAAACGTTATATATAAATTATGAGCTATAAATTCTCAAGCCAAGAATCTACGCCACTGATAATTAACTAGTATATGAATTACAAACAGCTACTATCAGAATTTACACCTTTAAACAGAGGGAGGAGTCTCAAGAAACCCTGAAGGGCCGCCAGCCGGCGTGAAGTGTATTTTGCGCAAAATTGTATGGTGTTTCAGCAGAACAACAGGCTATTGAGTTCAAGCAGTGTACATATTCCATAAGTTCTAATTGTTCACTAAAGGTGATTCCCGACAGAACTTTCGTCTCCAGCGGTATTTTACCGTCTGTTCTGGGAAAGAAGAATGCTGTGAAAACCTGGAGCGCGTAGTAATGTACCTACCTAACAGTTTTGCAAAGACAAACCACGTAGCCTTTCATGAATGCGCCGTTACTACAAATAGGGAGTGCTGTGACTTGTAACCATCTAGGCTTGGTGTTGTTTTAAGTTCATATTAATTTTAGGATAATTATAAAGTGTTTATTTTGTATTAGTCAGCTTATGGGTGGTTTTTTTTTTGGATTATAATTGTGTATGTTATTACATTACCAAAAATAAAGAAATTACTTAACTGTTGGTGTAGTTTTATATTTTTATTCATCTACTTTCCTTTATTTTTAAGGAATAGTGTGGCAAAAGAGCATGATATCGAACTTACCTAGCCTATAAGATCAGAGGGGGAAGAAAAATGCTTCTCACGGCAATGCTATGAGTTCGCCACCCAATAGTCTTTTATGCGCCAAAAGGAGCACACACTGATCCATCTCATCATCACTGTTGTATGCTCAATGCGTGGCAACTCTCACACCGACTTAAGTAGTGGCATGCTGCCACTCATTTGTCTTAGTCGCAATTCACGACATCCAACAAAAGATCCTATTATCCCTAAGCCACGAACTGTTCGGTATATACCTACCAATAAATGAAACGCACAATTGCACTTCGTTTTTTTTTATTAAGAACCAAAAGTCCAATAACACAGCTTCTACGTTTCACATTAAAATCTTCTTCTTCGTAGTGGTTAGAATGTTGGCGTGAGCATGGTCATCACCTATGAGTTCGTAGGTAGTTAGTCTGACAATCCGTTGGTATTCGGTTGGTATTCGGATATATAAAGGAATCACCAGGTCATCACCTGGTTCCTCTGGTGCATTTGTTGACGGCTTTGGTTGATCTTGAATGGATAGGTGATCTTCTTTGAGCCTTATTGTTTTTAATTTGACCATGCACAATGAAGAATTTCATAGCAACATTATTGCGCCGCAAGACATATCCAACGAGCGAAATTGGTGTAAATGTGGACTGGAACGGTGGAATATAGACGCTGTTTGATGCAGAGTTTTATAAAATGTCCTGAATTGGGTTCATCGTACATTAGCATCACTTCCCTCCAATGCCATAAATTAATAAATATCTACTTTGCGCCTGGTAAACGAAATGGCACATTACTATTTCTAATCTTGCTGCCATGTTTGTAACTCTTTTCATAGGTAAATTATGAATGAACAAACACTTAAATAACATGAATTTTCGAAGTTTTATCCAAAGTTACTTTATGGTTTTATCACAATTGAATACGTTACGTCAGCCATCTGACTGAAAATTTCTCAGTGACATGACATTCGTAGATTTTTGACACACCCTCGATAGCCAGCCTTCGAGCTTACGTTAGTATTAGGTTCGTGCTCGCGATTTCATACAAAACTTTTTACGTGACAGAACGTTCACGTTAAAATCTCGACACGTTAGTTGTCAAAACCTTTTTTTCTGTCAGAATTTAGTTCCTTTTACGCACTGTAGAGGCGCTGATCAAATCCTATACAAAATAGTGACATTTCGATACTTTTACGAAACGGTTACGATTTCGCAAGTTATTCGTGCTTGGGCTACTGGAGTGCATGCGACAACTCGATAGCCTTACTCCGCACCAACCGCATCAGATTCAACATACAATTAACAACTAAATCAGATCTTGGACTTCATTGAAAACCTAAATATTCTACAGCAGAATAACAAGTTATCGTTATACTTAGCATCATACTAAAATATTCCAGAACGGCAACTAGACCAAACAATAGGCAATGGGCCGTTATCGTTTAAGGAAAACGCTTTGAATCTGGTACAGTTTTGTACAGTTTGTTAAATGTAATAAAACCTTTATACCTATATTTGTACTATTTATATTCTTAGATTTACCCGTCGAGTGCCGAGATAGAATGTCACCTCCCCATTTCTTCCCGTGGGTGCTGTAACTCGTAAGAGGCAACTAAAGGAAAAGTGCGCCAAATGAGTAGCATGCCACTTCTAACTTGGATGTGAGTAGGGTTATGTGTGCACTAGACGCACAATAGGGCTGTTTAAACCATCTTAGTGCCCTGGGCTTTATACAATATATTCTTGTGTTCCTGTCTTAGATGTTGTTAGAGTAAAAATATTATTCGTTATACGTTCTTGTGTTTCGTCTATTGTGTTAGAGAAAACATTTTGTGTGACCCTTAAACTGTGCCCGTGAACAGCAATAGGCTCGCCCCCTATTACAAGGAACCAAAACCCAATTAGCGAAACGTGGGTGTTTATACACCCCTGCCTACCCCTTCGGGGAATACAGGCGTGATTATATGTATGTATGCATGTTTTGATTTTTGCAATTATTACACCAGCCAATCATATTTTTTACATATCTCTTGCTCTGTAAGTACACCCTTACACCCCTGAATGCCGGGGTGTATGACTATCATTACAGCATAGGTTTTGGAATTTGAAAAAAGAACTGTCATACTCATACTGCACGAAGAATATTTTTAAAAAGTTAATTTATTTTTCTCGGTATCGATTAATTACTCGAATCGGAATCTAGACAATTTATTTTATAAAGATTTTATTTTAAATATGGAACTATTTGTTTCCACATCGTATGTTAGATGGAATCGATTTAAAAATCAAACTGGCCAGCAAGATTTGACGCGCTTGCGTGCGTGAAAAAAAAAAAAGGCAGTCTACTAGTAGGCGCGAAAGCATCGCGAAAATAATTAATTTTCTTGTTTGAGTTCTTTTTCAAAAGTTTTAAACATGTCTAGTGACGAAGACATAGATTTAACGCCCGATTTTATTAAAGAAAGGGCAAAAACAGTTGTCGAAAATATATTACCGCCGAACTCGAAAAAAAGATATGTAAAGGCATACGACGAATTTATGAAATGGCGGTCAGAAAAAAAAGTTAAATCTCTTTCTGAAAGTGTTTTTATATCATATTTTGATGAATTATCTAAGAGGCTACAACCTTCCAGTTTATGGTGCTTTTATTCCATGCTAAAATCTACAATGATGACAAAACATGACGTGAATTTGAAAGATTTTTCTAAACTTACTGCTTTCTTGAAAAGGCAGTCTGAGTGATTAAAAAGCAAGAAATCGAAGGTATTTACTGCAGAAGAAGTACAGAAATTCTTAAATGAAGCTCCGGATGAAATTTATTTAGCAATAAAGGTACCTACGTATTTACTTGCCCTTTTTAATAAGTTACCAAAATATTTCACAAAAATACTATGCGAATTTGGTGCCTTTAATACAACTTATGTCTTTTTTACAGGTTGTTCTAATTTTTGGGATATCGGGAGCCTGCAGAACCGTGGAATTGACAAACTTGACAATAGAAAATGTAGAAAAACATAACAAATTACTACTCATAAAACTGCCTAACACGAAAACTAAAATTGACCGGTCATTTGTTGTGCATGAAGAATTTGCAAATTATGTTGAAAAATATCAAGCTCTTCGGCCTGAAAACGTGGATACAAATCGTTTTTTTCTTAATTACAGTAAAGGAAAATGCCACAGACAAGTAATAGGAAAAAACAAATTTACAGGCATGCCAAAGCAAATAGCCACATATTTAAAACTGAGTAACGTAGAGTTATACACCGGGCATTGCTTTCGCAGAGCATCAGCGACTTTATTGGCTGATTCGGGAGCCAACCTCACTCTGTTAAAAAGGCACGGCGGCTGGAAGTCCAGCAAAGTGGCCGAAGGTTATATCGAAGATTCGATGGCAAACAAAAGCAAAATTACTTCTTAAATAACAGAAAATATAAACTTGAAATCACCACGTCAAAGCACATCATCTGAGCCATTTTTTAATGAAGAAAATAGTATCAGTCAACTGTCGCCATTTACGATGCAAGAACCTCAAGTCACTCAAACTCAAGTCTTATCATCACAAACTCATATTCAAACTATAAATATTCCTAAAAAGAACGTGACCATATCTCTTACAAATTGTAATAATTTTACTATTAATTTTAATTAAATACACATTTTTTTTTTCTTAATAAATGTTCATTGAAACCTGCTGTCTTGTTGTTTACTAACCTCACAATCGATATGTAAAGCAGAGTATTTATCTCGGGCGTAAGCATCAATTGCATACTCGGGTTAATTAGCGCCTTCGCTTTGCTCAGGCGCCAAAAACCTCGTATGCAATTGATGTCATACAGCCCTTGGTTAATAATCTACTATTAATCAAATTATCATATTTTTTAACCTGGTTTTATGTGTTACGTAAAAAATAACCCTGTGATTGTAACTACTGGAAAGTGTTTTAAACGTTGGCATGAAAATAGTATTAAACTTACGCGGTTTAATGTTGTTATAATCACTGTTATAAAATATATAGTTATACTGAAAATGAATTGTGAATAAGTTATAACTCCCACGATATGTAACTGCAGCTGAATCAGTTATAGCCGAGCGGTAATAGCTCCGGATTCCTGTGCCGCAGGTTCGATCGCCGCCGGCTTCAGCTGCACCGCTTGCTGTAAAGACATTTAGCGAATGCTCGCCTGGCTACCTACCAAGTAGGAAATATGACACAAAGCACCTAACAGTGTGTTTCGACAGTAGTCATTGACACCCAGTATTTTAGGTCCAGTCTATATACCATCCTTGATAACATCATCACTTACCAACAGGTGAGTCGTAAGGACTAACCTACAGAAGCAAAAAATAAAATTTGTGGCATGTTTCATAATCAGGTGTGAAAAAATTTAAGACGACGACTGTAATGCTCCATCCTCAGCCACAAGTACCATCGCTTACCTAAAGGCTAGTTGGTATGGACTACTATACAGACCATAAAACCCTAAGAAACCTCCTTTATTTTGGTGAGTTTTATTAGGTTTTGGAGGATGATTTATAATGAAGAACGCAGTCCCTGCCGCCGTTAAAAGTGTAAAACGAGGTCTTAATTAACAACCCTTAAAGATAAACTGTGTCGCGAGGTCGTTAGTTCTGCCTCGATGGTCGTAAAGGGAGTTGTGTCAATTAAACAGATTAAAGTGGCATCGTCTCACCTGCGGGAGGGGTCGGTCGGGCCGCAGCGGGGTTGTCGCGGGAGGTTCCACGGACGTCAGAATTAAGGTGTAAAAGGAGCTTAATGATTTAAACTCATGAATGAAGTAGGTACATACAATATTAGAAAATTAATAGAATAGATCAATTAATAAAAAAAAATAAGTCATTTTTTTTAACATCAAGGTTGATCGACATTTACTCTGAAATAGTGGCCAAGTGCGAGTAGGACACACACACTCTATGTGTTTAGTAAACCCTCGGGTTCCGTACCAATACGGAATGTACCCACCATTAAATTGATATTTCTTTAATACATTTCGATATTTTCAGCGGGAGTCCACACTTGGGCGGTTTTTATTATTTGTTGGTATATTAGACTAAAACTTACCAAGTTTAACGCTACTGTGACTAATAGATACAAGTATTGCCGTTTCAACGTTCGAGCAGAGCAGCTCCTCTGTCCTGGAGTATTTCAGATGTATTAGTAAGTCGGGCCGTTGTTGTGAGCGACTGAGACTATGCATGCTCCGTCCACTGCGCATACAAATGAAACGTTTCTATATCCCCAGATAAGTAGACATGAGTGCATAGAAGGCACTTTTGTATGATAATGCCTTTTAATTCATCCTAATTTTATGATGTTAAAGTTTGTTATGTTTTTTCTGATGTCAACAAACAATATTGAAATAGTTTTTTTTTATGATATTGTGATGGATCAATCGCGAGGCCCACCTGATGTTAACGGTATCCTCTGCCTATAACAGATGCATTTCATCACAAGTGACGAACTGCACTGCGCCCATCACCTTGAGACATACCTGTTAAGTCTCATTTTGCCTGTTATTTCACTGGCTCTCAAGGACTACTGCCGGAACACACCGTTAGGTGCTTGGCGACAGATTTTCTACTTGAGGGTGGTCGCTAGCCAGGCGGGCATTCCCAAAATGCCCTTCCACCATGCGGTGAAGCTCAAGCTCTGAGCGGGATTCGAACCATGGACCTGCTGCGCGGCAGTCCATAGCCAATGCCACTGAGCCATCACTGCTTCAAACGAATTCAAACGAGAACGAAAAAAAAGAATTGAAGATTATTTAGAAATATACCATTGGTATTATATAAATAAGTAATCTGATGACTTTTTGTGAAAACAATGCACTTAACTATACTAACTGTAACTATTTATTTAACCTTAACTCAGATAAGTTCGGATTCCTTTAAAGAGATCAGTTAAATAAAAAGTATTGCATATTTGCCATCAGCCCCCAGTAAAACTGCCCCCTCTATATATGAGAGACTACTTATATGAGAGTCGTAAGAGGCAACGACGGGGAAAATACCGGAAGGTGGGCAGTAGCGCCTCCTGTAGAACACTTATCTTACACTGTTATCCTCAAAATACTTAAAAAGCACCTGATTGATGAAATATCAACGGCATATAGATGTAATAGCTGTTTATGTCAAAAACAAGCCAGAACTACTATAATAATATAATTATTAATTAGTGTATACGGTTGTATAATTTAGTAAAACTGTACCATTATTGGAGATAATTTGAGATGAAGCAGCTTACAGAAACCCCTGATCTCTTAATGTGACATATACAATTATTGACCCTATTACTACATCTTATAGATGTCGTATAAGTTTGAATTTATTTTAATGTTTAACGTAAATAAATAATTCGCGGTCGGGTTTTCACTCACGTTTGCATCACTCAGACTTCATCTATTTGTTTTTTTAAATTATATATTCAAACACAGTGCCTTTTGTAATGCTAGACGGCCACGTTGATGTCTCGGGATGTCAGTGCGGGCGCACCGAGCTCTCCTTGGGAAGACCGCCGGATGTGGTCGAAACTATAGTTGCAGCTATCTGACTTATTCACACGAGACTAATCCTGCATTATTTACTAAAATGAGTGAAAACCACGTTTGTTGTTGTAATAAAAAAGCTTAGTTATATTGGCAAATACTTATTTTTGGTTAATGAACCGCAAGTGTAACAGTATATTTACTTGAGCGCAGTCGATTCATTTTAAATGCTAACAACTCGGAGTCTCTACACATCCTCTTATGTATACATATTAAAGGATGTGTATACATATGTATATATGTATAAGTTGGTAATAACAGTTGTTAGTGACGGCGTTGGATCAATGTTCAGCTTCCTACCCTGCTGATATTTTTGAAGCGCTCGTAGCGAAGTTTACTAAGCTGTTATCAACCGATCAGCAAAGTTAAGCAACGTCGCCCGCGGTCATGAGTTGGATGGGTGACCGCTAGTGACATTACTACTGAGCGCTTCCGTGCTTAGGAGGACACGTAAAGCCGTCGGTCCCGGTTGTTGTCATAGGATGACAGTCTTTATAGCATGGTGGTAGGGTATTTTGCGAATACCCACCTGGCTAGCTACCACCTTCAAGTAGAAAATCTATTGCCAAGCACCTAACGGTGTGTACGGCAGTTGTCCTTTAGAGCCAGTAATTCTAGGTTAGCCTGAACAACATCTTCGACCACATCATCATTTACCATCAGGTGAGATAGTGGTCAAAGGCTAACCCGTCAGGCATAAAAAATAATAATAATAATAATAGTTAATGGCTTAGTTAGAAATAATATGTACCGCGCGCGACTCGTCGAGGAGCCGTCGCTGAACTGTGCTCGACATTTGGATGAGTTCTATTGACCTAATTACATTCGGGGGGTCGTTCGATACGCACCTGTTTGACCCGACGGGATGCAGTTTGGTGGGAAGTTTGGTGCGCCACTTCAGTCGTTACGCCGCACCATGAAGCCCAAAGTCTAGAACATTCGGATTTTATCCAATTCCAGTATCACCTGTATTTGCCTCAAATGAGTGCATTTTGTATGAAACGGCGTTTTTGTATATTTTTACATGATATTTAATCAGTTATATGATGTAAGTAAGACCAGGGGGTAGTAATAAAGACTCAGGCATATACTCGTATTTGGTCTAGGTCCTTATTAACTCGTGATCAATGGTTTTATTGTTATTGAACGACGCAGGCAAACTTATCCTCCATGAAATGTATTACAAACAGGATTTCTTTGAACAAATTTAAATAAAATAATATTTTTTAAAAAGCAGACTGTTTGTTATATACTGAGGTATAAAAAGCCATTTTATTCTGCTAACGCCACAGTGCAGTAGCGTGGCAGGCCCATCAGCACCAATAACCTATAAGAGATCACTGTATGCCAGCTTTTTAGGGTTCCGTACTCAAAGGGTAAAAACGGGGCCATATTACTGAGACTTAGCTATCCGTCCGTCCGTCACCAGGCTGTATCTCAAGAACGATGAAATAGACAGTTGAAATTTTCACAGATGATGTAATTCATTGCCGCTATAACAACAAATACTAAAAATAAAATAGATATTTAAGGGGGGGCTCCCATACAACCAACTTGATTTTTTTACCGTTTCTTGCTCGATACTAATAACGGTGACAGGTAGACGCTTTAACTATTCACAGAATATTTAGTTTTATGTTCTTTTTATATATAAGTATTTAAAATAAATAATGAAGGGGGCTCCCATACAATAAAAGAAGTCATCGCCGTTTATTTTCTAATAATAATAATAATGACAATGAGATAATGGTATGGAACCCTTTGTGCGCGAGTCCCACTCGCACTTGGCCGGTTTTTTGTAGTCAACCTAATGGCTGCACGTGTAAAGCGTTGGGCAGTGTGTTGTAAACAGCATCATTTTCACGTCTGGCGGACATCGTGCAAACCTTCGGGCAAACATAGTACTACGGACAGCGAATGACCTCCGTTCCCTCTCGATATCAATATCGTCCCTCTGCCCTCGGTCACCCAGTGCCCCAAATACTTAGGTAAACTGTGTTTGTTGTTACTACATTTAGCAACTAAACTAAAGTAACCTTCTATAATGAGTAGGACTTTACTACAATTTTAAATATCATTTTTTCTTACTTCCATACATATGTTTCGCAAATTGATGTCATATTATGTAAGAATGAGCATGACATAAAAAATTATAATAAATCATTATTATTTGTTACTAGGTTATAATTAATTTTTCAACACCCTTGCTCGTAAAGTGAGCTTTATTATATAGTTCTTAGGACCATAAACCGAACTATAACACCCTCGTGCATAATAATATTATACACTAGTGCGTAATAGAATTATCCCTACAAAGTTAAGTTAGTACCTAACTGCAAATTATATGCGAGTAAACAGAGCACTTTCAATTTAACCGGGTAATACAGATTTGTAACATCAAAGAGGTTTATATGTAATCAACCATCAAACATTTTGAAGCGCTCGTAGCGAAGTTTATTAAGCTGTTCTCAACCGATCAGCAAAGTTAAGCAACGTCGCCCGCAGTCATGAGTTGGATGGGTGACCGCTAGTGACATTACTACTGAGCGTTTCCGTGCTTCGGAGGGCACGTTAAGCCGTCGGTCCCGGTTGTTGTCTTAGGATGGCAGTCGTTATAGCATGGTGGTAGGGTATTTTGCGAATGCCCGCCTGGCTAGCTACCACCCTCAAGTAGAAAATCTGTCGCCAAGCACCTAACGGTGTGTTCCGGCAGCTGTCCTTGAGAGCCAGTACTTCTAGGTTAGCCTGTACAACATCTTCGACCACATCATCACTTACCATCAGTTGAGATGGTGGTCAAAGACGAACCTATCAGGCTTAAAAAAAAAAAAAAATTTGCCGCGCGCAAAAAAAAAAAACTTGCACGCTATTTTCCATAATTTTCGTATGTTGTTTGTATCGTATTTGTGCAATATATATATATATATATATATATATGTTTTCCTCGCAAGGGTGTTGAAAAAATGCGTATGAAACTCGTGAGCTACTTGCTCATTATACACTCGGCTGATTTACGCCCTCGCCTACGGCTCGGGCTGCAACATACAGCCTCGTGTATAATGAGCAACTTAGCTCACTTGTATCATATTCTACTAATGTTTTCGTAGTTTAATCTTTTGAAAGATTTTTCAGGTTTTGTTTTATTAAATCCTTGTTATTTTCGGTTGTTCTCAACAACCGAAAAACTGCCACTGTTGTTGATAAAATTGAAATGAGACCAATTTATAGAACAACAACTATATAACTAAATAAAGCCATATTGTCATGGTGTATACTTGAGTATATATAACAACATCCACCACTCACAGTGCAAAAAAAATATTACAGAACCTTATTTTTGCCATGGTCGGCAAAAATGCAAATAAGTTCCAGCATTCACGTATTTAAAGCAACGGGCGCAAAGCCGCAGACGAAAAGTATGTTAAAAACAGAACTCGAAAGCCCATTAAAGAAGGCAGCAGCTGCACCAAACTAATTAATTGAAGTGCACATTAGTGAAACAGCGGCCGCGCTCTAATGCGAACCTGCCGCGACCTAGCACGACCGTACAACAGTTACCGTTATAAACCAGCAAATGAATCAGCTGACCAGAACTCGTGTACCTACTAAAAAAAATTGGGGTGATAGACCCTTAAAAGAAAGGCGCGTTTCATCGTAATCCTTAAATGTTATATTCTCTGCATATAGTAAAATAAGTATCTATTTTTTTTTATTGCAGTAACGCAAGGTCTGTGGAATAAATTACAAAGTTATATCATAAATATTTGTTCTTAGAAAAATAACGGCATTGTTTATTATTCTTGAGAGTTACGTTCATTCGTAATTTCTTCGTGTTTATGAACGTTCGTAATTAAAAACTTAATCTTGGTCATTTTGGACATCTTCTATATTAAGAATCAAAGTGCTGGCTCACTGACTGACAGACAACGCACAGCCTAAACCGCTGGTTGCAGAGACTTCAAATTTGGAGGGTGTATTTGTCTGTATGCGTAGGGATATACTAAAAAAGGATTTTTTGTATGTCAACCCCTAAGGCGCTTAAAATGGGTTAAAACGTTTGTATGAACGTCCTTTGTTTTTTAACTTATATTTCTGAAAATCAGTATTCGGATAAATCGTTTAAAATAAAAATTATTACAAACATAACGACGTAGCGTGTTTCATAATAAATGAATACTTACGTGTGTCAATTTTATTATTGTGCAGATCCGGTGCGTTATTTTGTTAGTTGTTAAATCATTTAGGTTTTATTATTGTACAATGAATCACAATATATTATATTTGTTTATCAAACTATAAGGTACGTTACACAAATAAGACCTGCCTTATTTCCAATCTTTGTATATACTTTGAACGTCTAAATAATTATCTCGTTACATCTTGCAGATGTGTTGCTGCCTACAAATTGTATCTAGACAGATACTACAAATCTATACTCATAATAAAACTGTAACAGATCCAATTCTGTACACAGCATATATTATGAAAAAAATAAATTTGAGAGCTCTCTGTAGCTGACACTGATACCAAAACTGTATTTTTTTTTGTCTGTCTGTCTGTATCCCAGCCGCAGATCACGACAAAACTACTGAATGAATTTCAATGAAACTTAACATGATTGCAGTTCATACTACAAGGTAGGACATTATATACTCTTTATTCAGCAATTCAACACCGTTTCAGTTTCTAGGGAGAGGGGATGAAATTCAAAAAGTACACGTAATTAAAATTAATTAACGCGAAGTCCGATTTCATACATTCTTTTTTTGGGAATAGTGGTACTTAAAGATTGTCCCGTAGACATTTCAGTCTATTTTTTTTATTTGTTATTGCTGATAAGTAAACTTTTGACAACAATCTCAGCTATGGTGGTAAATGACGATGTGGTCGAAGGTGTTAACTGGCAATAACCTAGAATTACTGGCACCCAAGGACAGCTGCCCGAGCACACCGTTAAGTGCTTGGCGACTGATTTTCTACTTGAGGGTGGTCGCTAGCCAGGCGGGTGTTTGCCAAATGCCCTTGCACCATGCAGCGAAGCTCAGGCCCGTGGCGGGATTTGAATTATGGACCTGCTGCGTCACAGTCCATAGCCAATGCCATTGAGCCATCACTGCTTCAAAGTCTTTTAAGTCATCAGTTTTGTGGTTCAGAAATCACAAACTAAATATTTCGTTCCATATATAACTTGAAACCCGGAATGTACAGGAACCTCTTAACGTACGGCTCATCTTAAGCTGGCGCTGCACTTTATCGTAGAGGCATAACAGATAGGTCTATTCTAAAAGTCGGACCACTCCAAAAGCTGTAAATATAAGTAACAGCGCCACAGTATACGGACACATTAAGTACTGAATTTGCAAACTTATACAGGTTTATTAAGATCAGGAATATGAACAACCTTAACCTTGAGGGTAATCTCAAAATCATGAAAAAAACAGCTTTCCTATACAAAGAGTCCATTTAGGCGCAGCTAAGGTAGGAAACAACTGTGTTTTTTGTTTACTCTCATTCGGCTTAGCTTCCTGATATCTCTTTATCGACATTTTGTTGCAATCTTAGTACTTATTATTATTTATGGTGATTATTACTCAAGCAAAATTTTGTATTAATGGGCATGTATGAAAATACCATTGTATTATTGATTGTATTAGTCTGTCTGAAAATGATTCATCAATCTCAAAATTCTCCAATATTACAATCAAAATGCTAAAAATCAGCTGAGAGACTATTGCCTTAACTGAGAGGCAACGAGGCAAGAAGGCCAAGCTTGCCTTACTGTATCAGGCAGATTGTCCACTGCTAAGCCTCCCCCACTATATGTGGTATACTAAGCGTAGGGATTATGGTACAGTTTGCCATACCCCACGCTTGGCAAGCGTCTTGGAGATCACAGTGTGAGATATAAGTTCCTCAGAAAGCGCTGATGCCCACACACTTAGTCACCTCCTTCGACACCCACTGGTAGAGATGGGGGGGTGACATTCTAGCCCAGTACCCCACGGATTGCCCTGCACCCCACAGGCAGACCGGAACCCCACAGGCACCCCGGAACCCCACGGGGAGCCCGGCACCCTTATTTAGTTTTGCAAGCTCGCTAAGATAAAACTCTAAAATCTGGAACATTCGCCACAATCAGTTCTTTTAACTACCTTTTTTTTGCCAGATATATTTTGGAGACTGCGCAATGAAAGTGCACTATCTAATATATTTTCTGGAGACTATGGGAAAAATACTGGAAGGTGGGAAGCAGTGCCTTCTAAAGAACTGCCATCTTACACTGCGATCCCCAAAATGCCTGCCAAGCGTGGGGATTATGGCTAATACCCCCTAAGTAGGGGAGGCTGTGTTGAGCAGTTGACTATCCGGCTGACGCAGTAATGTCATCCGTATAGCAGGCGTTATTGCAAACATAACAAGATTAAAAATGTTGTACTAAATTTCATAAAACAGCTTCTTTTTCAATAAAAGAACATTGTCAGGCGCCTTTACGCGCCTTTAACGTACCTAGTACGCTCCGTAACTCTGTAACAGAACGTACTAGGCACTCTGTAACTCTGATATAGACTGTTTTATTTACCAAGTTCCTGAAAACTTGTGTGTAATATCTGAATAGGGAAAGATATTTTTAATATTTTAAAAATGAATTAGCATGAATTCATATTTATTTTATATATTAAGTTTATAAGTTAATTTTAATAAATACATTTTGATTATTTTAGTTTCAACTCTCACGCCGCGCCGCAGAACGATCAGTTGCCCGGAGTCGTCGTCGCCGCGATTTAGAAACGTCACCTGACGAATAGCTTCGAATTTTTAACCTAGGTTGACAATCTCGAACAATACGCGTGATTACACTATAACTATAATACTATAACAGGTTATATTTACAAATTATTATGGCACATTTTTTTGTAATTTTGGTCCCATCTGTATATCAAACCCGCGTCCTCCTATTTCGCTCCAGATGCCTACTACATTCAGGCATTACTTTGCGGAAATCCATATTAAATAATAACAAATATTATAAGAAAACACTTAATTATTCTCGATCGTGCGCTCGAAGAATCAAGACCTCTTGAGGATTCTTCAAGTGGAAAATCTGTCGCCAAACAACTAACAGTGTGTTCCAGCAACAGTCCTTGAGAGCTAATAAAATACAGGCACATTAAACAACTGTAAGTTTCAGTGTGCTGGGCGAAATACCATACGGCAGTTGTGACGAAATGCATCTGTTATAGGCAGAGGTTAGAAATCTTATCTTGTTCCGTCACAATCCCATAAAAAAATCGCCCGCTCATTGAAATAATATCGTTAGAACACAAAATTCGTATCAAATTGACCAGTCTCGATGGCCAAGCGGCTGAGACACTCGTAAAATGTTTAGTCGCAGTAGAACTCTGTGCGAGTTTGTCCTGCGGTACTTCCCCTTACAATGGTGGTAGTACTCTGCCACCTGACCTATTTGTACCGCCCAGCAGTAATGGTCCCGTTACTGTGTTTGAATGGTATCAGTGCAGGTGAAATTACAGGCTCATGAGACTTAACTACTGTATGTATGAAGGGGTCGTGAGGTTCCATACTTGTGACGAACTGTATAACATATAGGTTACCGTGGGCCTCGTGCTTGTTCCACGATACCATAAAAAAACCTGAAAAAAGCGGGTTCAAATCCTAATGGGGAAGGAAATCTTAAATCTAGTAAGTTAATATATCTGTGATAACAAAAACACGGCAAATCCAGAGCTTTAGGCGCCATTTTTAATAAACAACATACTTTTTATGTACAAAACGTGATCATAAAGGTTTAGATGAGCTTGTCAGATTAATATAAAACAACAAAGTCAAAGTCAAAACCATTTATTCAGTTTAGGCGTCTACGACGCTCCTATGAAGTTTTGATATTGAAATATTCTACATTTTACTGCCACGTTCAGCAAACAAAATTGTATAGAGCCACTGCGAGAAGAACGGGCAAGAAACTCGGGGCCATTTCTTTTAAACGTCTTTTAACAATGTGTTACATATTTACTATATAAGTACACTTTATTTACACTTTCACTGGTTAACAACTATTAATTAACATATAAAGTTATGCTTTACCTAAACAGATATTTTATTCAATATATAATTGTCAAAAACCTTTATAACAAACCATTTTAAGAACCATTACATTTAAACGAGATTTGTCGTTACGTTATATCAGAAAAGAGAATAATAAATTACTTAACTTCCCAACATCTTGATCGGGCAGCACTTCGTCGTTTAGAGACTATTTTGACACCACCGGAGGTCTGCTCGGCACGGCGGTCCGACAGAAAGTGAATCAAGCAGCACTTCGTCGTCAAACACTATTTCAACACCACTGGAGGTCTGCACGGCACGGCAGTTCGACAGAAAGTGAATGTACTCTCCTTACACTACCCCTTTTCATAGGAAAGAACAAACAAGGTGACGAAACGACTACCGTCACAAACACAGTACTCTTTAACATTGACAATTGTCTGATTTAAGCTTTATACATATGGCTATAATAAAATTATAATAATAATACTAATAACTATAATTAAATCATCAATGTTTTTACACGTAGAAATAAAGTACATAATATAAACTATTTTAAATAAGTATCTTTACAACTGTCACATTCCGTTACACTACTTATAAAATATACTTATAGTGAAAATATCATCAAATAATGATTCCAGTGAACAGGATAATCCATATAATATGGATTATCATGTTTATATGGATTATTAATCACAGTCTCATTAGGTACAGTACTAATTTCACACCACAGATAAAATATACACATAGATAATTAGACCAATACTTATTTTCATCTTTAAAACCACAGAGTATTACTAAAACTAAATTAGAATGTCATATTATACCAGTTGTTTAAATCTTAAGCTTAAAGCCAATCAAGTGAATATGAACAAATATTTCAATAAATAGTGAGCCAATTTTCTAATAATCTAACAAGCTCTCATAAATATATAATATGTTTTTTTTTTTTTTATGCGAGATAGGTTATCCTTTGACCACCATCTCACCTGATGGTAAGTGATGATGTGGTCGAAGATGTTGTTCAGGCTAACCTAGAACGTTCAGGCTAACCTACAAAGTATAGATGGTTCCTTCGTTAACTGTATATCGTTCACATATATGTAATAGTATAAGTTACTTCGTGTCGCGTATATCTAATAAGGAAAACAAAGTAAGTGTTCACCTTGCAGCTACCAGCGACAGTCTAACTTGTTCCTACAGCTTGTTGTTAACTTTAACGAATGCTGGAACTACAATATTCATAAAACGAACTTACTCGCTTGAAATTCAAGTGAAAAGTGTACAAGCGTTAACTTTGTACCTCATTAAATTTTAAACAAAGTTCGTGTTTGTTGCCCCCCCCCCTTCCCACCGCCACTCCCCGCCCGCTACAATCTCAATGAGATCTCACGAAACAACATATTTACACTTTACTGAACATAACTTGTCTACACTGCACCGGTGAGTTCCTCGCTAACTATTATGTAAACAAACCTTCGACGACCGTCGTCATTAATAACAGAACGTCGTGATTGGTTCGGGTTCCAATGTTGTAGATTCACTTCGGAATTCGTAGCGAGTTTACAATTCATATTCTGTAAGTGTCGGAGTGGAGCCGGCCGCTCGGCATTCAGCAAACACGACTACATTCAAATTGAGTTTAAAGTGAGAGTGATTTTAAAATCAATTGGGAATTGTTTGCTTTCTACGACGTAGCGTCCTCTATGTTTTATGTTCCGCTACAGTATAAAGTACTGAGCTACAAAAGGACTGAAGTACTGAGTACTTTTGGGTTCCATTTGCAGTAAAGATATATTGTTGTTATTATAGAGAAGAAAAAACTGTAAACAACAAAATAGAGCGTGTGGTGTGCGGGGCGGCTGCAGGTGAGCGCATTCCGCTTTCGCTACAATATTTCACATAGAATTCTCCTTATCTCGAGCCCGTTCGGATAACATTCAACAAAATTTAAAACATTCACATTTCAGCGACATTGCACAAAATTAAACTTTAAATTTGATACTACGACACGTTTTGTGAAGAGCGTCGCTTTTTAACTTGCGGGAAAATATTATTCATGCGCTCTCGTCGCTTCAAACATTTTGCGTATACAATTTCTTTATAAAATATAAACTTTGTGGCTAAAGAAATGTTTACCTTCGTTGAGCTCTTTCCTGGAACGATTGCATTGGTGACTCTACATGAAATAACAAATTATTAAATAAGATGCCTTTTTAACCGTCTCACAAAAAAGTAGGAGCTACGCTCTGTTTGTTACGTGATTACTCCAACAATTATGAATTGATGTTGATACTTTTTTTTTACTTTAAAAATTTTAAAATCTAACCTTGATAATGTGCGGTCATTTTTCTGAATGAGCATGGTACCAACTTCTACAAATTATGCCATACTTTTCAGTGTAGAAACTCAGTTCCACTTTAGAAGAATATTTTTGACTTTAAAGATTTTGAAGCATCCAGGATATATACATGAATAGAAACCAGTTTTAGTTGTTTGTAATAAACCAATAATTGACGTGATTACATACTCTAAGTTTGAAACCAAGCTGTTTTCGAAAGTGAATAAATAAAATATACGGTGACGTGTGCGGTGGTGCCAGCTGCAGGTGAACCGCACCGAAATTAAAACAATACAATTGCACGAGACCGCAGCAGGGAGCCGCGGCAGTGCGGGGGGAGTGGGGAGTGGGGGGGGAGGGGAGGGGAGCAAACCGACGTTACAATAACATTCCTGTCCCGTGCACTGCGCGCACCGCGATTGTTAAGAAATAAACTAAATATTAAAGGATCAAGAGCTTAATTTATTATATTGACGTTATCGTGAAATAAAACCGTCAAATTTAAACGTTACATTATACGTAGGTACAGGGAACACCTCCATGGGGTGCCGGGTTAGAATTTCACCCCCCCCCCCCCCCCTATTTTTACCTGTGGGTGTCGTAAATACTGGGAGATGGGCAGCAGCGCTTTCTAAGGAACTGATATATTAAACTGCGATCCCCAAGACGCCTGCCAAGCGTGGGGATAATGGCATTCCTCCCTAAATGGGGTAGGCTGTGTTTAGCAGTGGACAATCCAGCTGATACGGTACAGTACCGTACAATACAGGGAATATAGCATATGCCTGCGGGGCTTTAGTTATCAAAACGTACCTACGTGTAGGTATGTTGTCGCCCGTGGGGTGCCGGGGTAGAATGTCACCCCTCATCTCTACCCGTGGGTGTCTTAAGAGGCGACTAAGGATAACACACCAAAAGGTAGGCAGCAGCACTTTCTGAGAAACTGATATCTCACACTGCAATCCCCAAGCCACCCGCCAAGCGTGGAGATTATAAGCTAACTTATTAGCAATAAAAAACCACCTCGAACCCTGCAGCTCATATTTGGAATTGTGTAACTGTAGTATTCATCAAAGAGTGCGGCTACAGTTAATGTAGGGTTCTATTTGTGTAAGAATTATTCAAATTGGTTCGGTAGTTTTTAAGTTTATTCATTGCATTCAAAAATACAAATCTTTCCTCTTTATAATATTAAGTAAAGATATATAATTTAAAAAAAAAATGCATTTTACTATTAACTATTTTATGTCGTCCAGACACATACAAATCCGTTACAGAAGAAAACAGCCAGCGCGCAACGAACATTTGTCGCCGCAAAGCATGGAACTATGTCGTTGAGTTGAGGGCACAGTGTCGCGGAAACTTACCGACCTGCGCTACAACGACAAACGTCCCCCGCCACCGCGGCGCACACACACCGCCGCGCGCCCCCCGCCACCGCGGCGCACACACCGCCGCGCGCCCCCCGCCACCGCGGCGCACACACCGCCGCGCGCCCCCCGCCACCGCGGCGCACACACCGCCGCGCGCCCCCCGCCACCGCGGCGCACACACCGCCGCGCGCCCCCCGCCACCGCGGCGCACACACCGCCGCGCGCCCCCCGCCACCGCGGCGCACACACCGCCGCGCGCCCCCCGCCACCGCGGCGCACACACCGCCGCGCGCCCCCCGCCACCGCGGCGCACACACCGCCGCGCGCCCCCCGCCACCGCGGCGCACACACCGCCGCGCGCCCCCCGCCACCGCGGCGCACACACCGCCGCGCGCCCCCCGCCACCGCGGCGCACACACCGCCGCGCGCCCCCCGCCACCGCGGCGCACACACCGCCGCGCGCCCCCCGCCACCGCGGCGCACACACCGCCGCGCGCCCCCCGCCACCGCGGCGCACACACACCGCCGCGCGCCCCCCGCCACCGCGGCGCACACACCGCCGCGCGCCCCGCACAGACACATGAGACTTAACAACTATGTCTCAAGGTGACGGGCGCAGTGCAATTCGTGACTTGTGACGAAATGCATCTGTTATAGGCAGAGGCTACGAATAAGTATGAAGCGGACTAACCTCTGTACTTTATTTATTCGTAGGGCAGAGGTTAGTCCGCTTAACATCAGGTGGGACTCGTGTTTAATCCGCCACAATAACAAAAAAAAATACAGTTATCCTTCAATTATCCTTGATGAACATAGGCTATAGAATAATAAAAAAAAAGTTTTATGTTTCAAATTTTTATTAAATATCCGGGCGACGCCGGGGCGGGCTGCTAATGTATAATATAATTGTGTTATGCTGTGACAAATGATTTCTATAATTAAATAATTTTAATGTGTTACATATTTAAACATACGGGCTTTTACCCGCGGCTTCGCCCGCGTGTTCTTCATCCCCAGGAACCATTACTGGTTTTTGGGAGCCGTGTAAAACGGGTCATTTATAAATAGGATTAGAACGGGTCACTGATAAATAGGAATCCTTTTTAATCTTTTTAAATTTGCCCCGTAAATCGTTATCCTTTTATAGGTTGACCTATAAAAGGATAACGATTAATATAAATCCGTCATTGGATGTAAGAAATATCACTATATGATTATGTTAATTTTGTTTAGATAGATAGATCTGTGGATTTTGTGAATTAAATAAATAAATAAATAAGATACTGAAGTACTACTAAGTACTACTAAGTATTAGTACTGAAGTACTAAATTTTCCATAAAGTTTTCCATTCTGGCACACTTTGAAATCATAGTCAATAACTTGCCCCGCAGCTACCAGTTCAAACTTAGCGGCCCAAGTTGAGAGTGTTGTAACATAATGTTGTCTTAGGTTATTACGATTTCGGAGGTGGGTAAAGCGGCCGTTCGGGTCGCTGACCTTCAGATTGGTGCAGGTGCTTTCTGGACACGGTTGTTTCGGAAAGTACCTGCACCAGATCGCAAGACGGGAGGCGACCCCAGCCTGCCACGAGTGTGGGGCGCCGGAGGATACGGCGCTCCATACGCTGGAGGTGTGTGCCGCATGGGGCCCGCAGCGGCACACTCTTTCAGCCCTCATAGGAGGGGATCTCTCTCTGCCGAGCGTTGTTAACGCCATGCTCGGGGGAGAGAGATCGTGGCGGGCGGTGGTCTCCTTCTGCGAAGCGGTAATGGCGCAGAAGGAAGCCGCGGAGCGGGTCAGGGAGGACGATGTCCATGCTGCCCCGCTCCGGCGCAGACGAACGGGGACGAGGAGGCGGCAGTTTGCCCGCCTCCTCCCTTCTCCGTAGTGGGGCTACTGGTGGAAAGTCGGGGGATTCTCCACCAGCTTTCACAGCCCCACACGTTTGGGGGGTGGCCTTGGTGAGCAAGGCCACCCCTCCACAGGCGCAGAGGCCCGACTGAGTTCGGGCCTACCGCCGGGGCAAGATGGCGAATGCTAACGCGACCCTATCTTGCCCCACCCTGGCGGAGGACTGCTCACGGGGGGGTTTTAGTGGGTGCAAGTCCCACACATCCCCTTCCACCACCCCCGTGGTGGAGGGGCAGTGCGAAGGCATTTCCCCTTCTCAAAAAAAAAAAAAAAGGTTATTACGATTATTACAACTTAGTAATAAAACCACTTTAAACGGCATAAATTGCGTATATTTATCATAGTTTTTGTCCCGACGCGACGCGACGTTTCAAACACTTTGCAGTGATCGTGGTCACGGGGTGACTGTCGCCCGTTTAAAGTTGTTTAATTACTTAGTGTTGTAACATATCGATTGGGTACTTTTAGGTTCAGATCAAACAAACTTTGATTTAAAAAGACAAATTTTCACTCCTTCTTATCAACCGTAGCAAAAAATATTAATGTGGCATGTATTTGTTTTAAATGGCTATCCGGATACTAAATTTCATCACTATCACTTCAAAAACAAAGACTTTCCCTTTGTATGGAAAGTTTCTTCCCCAATTTCACCCCCTTACGTTACGCCTGTGAAAAACAAAATGAGTTCAAAATAAAATGACTGTTGAACACGTCATTTTATTTTGAATGTTCTATCTGAATACAAATTAACAAAACTGTAAGTAAAAAAACAAATCACTTTCATACAACCTTTATCACCCATTTATACCCTTAGGGGTTGAATTTCAAAAAATCCTTTCTTAGTACACCTCTACGCATCAAGACAAATATACCATTCAAATTTCAATCTCTGCAACCAGCGCTTTAGGCTGTGCGTTTTCTGTCAGTCTGTACTCAGGACTTGGCGCTCGTAGCGAAGTTTGCTTAGCCGTTCTTAATCGATCAGCTAAGTTAAGCAACGTCCGCCGCGGTCAGGAGTTGGATGGGTGACCGCGAGTGACATTACTACTGAGCGCTTCCGTGCTTCGGAGGGCACGTTAAGCCGTCGGTCCCGGTTGTTGTCTTACGATGGCACGATACAGCATGGTGTTAGGGCATTTTGCGAATGCCCGCCTGGCTTGCTACCGCCCTCAAGTAGAAAATCTGTCGGCAAGCACCTAACGGTGTGTTCCGGCAGCTGTCCGGAAGAGCCAGTAATTCTCTAGGCTAGCCTGAACAACATCTTCGACCACATCATCACTTACCATCAGGTGAGATAGTGGTCAAAGGCTAGACTATCAGCAATAAAAAAAAACACACTTTTGAAATATTTCTTCCCCCGCAGACACAAACATATTATCTCTAAAGACGATTGTATAATATACATAATTATAATGAGGTTGCATACAAACGCCTAGATATTTAGAGTGTGTCGTAATGAACGCCCGCCGCGTGTACCACAAACTTAATTTGCAAGTGAGGCGATAACGGCGGAGCTTTGAATTGTTGTTTGTATAATAATCGTGATTATCAGAGATTGTTTTGTTACGATACGTAATTACGTTCTCAGTATGTTCAATTTGTTTGTTAACTTGTTATTATAAGGAACGGAAAGAGTAGGTACGTAGAAAATACTCGAAATTTATTACATCTCGCTTGCGTGATGAGTCCGCTTCCACTCGTGATAATTGTATTTTTGATATTTTAATAATCGCTACGAAGACCTCGTTTTTGAGAATTGTGATGCGTTGTTATATAATCTCAATGTCCTGCGTTCTGAAGTTCCTACATAATTATATTGGGTTTTACAAGGTATCAATTATTTTTTGTTTAAACGCTGAAGGTACCACGTCGAAGGTCTACGGTCGATATTTTTTTTGTTTCTATGTCGTCTGTTGACTTGATCATGAAATACGCGACATCCTGACATTATTTTTACGACATTTATTGTATTTTGTATAATTATGGAATTGATTGCATATAATTACGACGGTATAATATGTATTTAGGGGTATGTAATCAAGTAAATTGGTGTGCAATCAATCAATCAATCAATCGCAAATACCATGATGATGTAGAATATTTACAAAACCTAACAACAGGCCCAATAAAACTGTTTAAATTTTGGATTTCCCGCCGCTATTTCCACCTAGAGTTCTGCATTAAGATTCCATGCCCTATATAAATGACAGTAAGTTCCCCAATTCTATCTACCTAAAAACTTATTCATATTCATTTATTCGTTCATAAGTTTCAGGTACAATTTAGAAATTATAATTAAAAGAATGTAGTTCCGCTAAAACTTGTCTTTACAGACGTTTGAATACAATTTCAAATAAATAAATAAATAAATAATTTATGTCTAGTTAAAATGTCAAGAAAATTCAATACAAATTATTGTTAGAAACTATACGTATTAAGGTGTAAATTATACCACATTGGGGTCTTATAGTGTTCAAATTAGAACTACATGGGTTTTCAAAAAATACCAGTTTGTACTTACGTGAATATCACAATATAATAGTTCACTCACAAAATATTTACTTCAAAGATAAAGCTTTTTGCAATGGTACGCTACTGCTTATTGGAGAACCTTCCCACTCGACTGCAAGGCAAAGACTGCCCATGTTGTCGACGCCCGATAACAAGTTGTATCGTTTTTACGTGTACCCTCACTTTTCTACAGCACAACCGGGCGGCGAACACGCGCATTAGTATAAAAATCCAATGATGGACAGTCTTTGGTGCATAATTATGGAATATTCTATAATAAGGACCTTATATTTCACATGATAGATACTTGCTACTATTTCTTTTAAAACTATATCCTTTTGTTTATAAAAAAATGAAACAAAGAAAAGTATCTAATAGAAGAAAAGCTGCCATAGCAGCATTCATAATATCATCACCATACAAGAATGATTTAGTAGATAACAATATTTCGAGACAAGAAAAAGAAAGTAGAAGTATCGATTATAATGTTATTTGTAGCAGTTAACAACCACGTCTCGAATGTCCGGTACGCGTGGGGATGATATCTAATTATAGAAAAATCTAAAAAAAAAAACATTTAATTAATATTTTACAAAAATATTCACCTAATATGGGAACAAAGGAACAATACCGCCTAGTTTACCGCAAAATTTATATTTTCATAAGATATTTGAAGCAATGATGGCAGAGCGGTAATAGCTATGGACTGCCGTGCCGCAGTACCCTGGTTCGATCCCCACCGCCGGCTTGAGCTTCACCGCATGGTGGAAGGACATTTTGCGATTGCCCGCCTTGCTAGCTACCACCCTCAAGTAGAAAAACTGTCGCCAAGCACCTAACGGTGTGTTCCGGCAGCAAACCTTGAGAGCCAGTGAAATTACACATGAGACGTAACAACTATGTCTCAAAGTGACGGGCGCAGTGCAATTCGTGACTTGTGATGCAATGCATCTGTTATATGCAGAGTTTAGTCCACTTAACATCAGGTGGGCCTCGAGCTTGTTCCGTCACAATAACATAAAAACTCAAAATATGCCATCAGGGCAGTTACGTCTCCTTTTAGTATACAAAAATGTGCAGCATTTTTGTATACCTCTGCCATTACAATAATCAACCTAAAAATGTTATGTAACGTCATGCTGTATTTCCAGAAGGGGAGGGGCTGAGGTGACTAAGTATCCCTTTTGCCTTATCCTAAGCATATGTATAAACCTAAATCTCATCAAATAGACGGAATTTTGCTCACGAAACCCGAAAATATGGTCAGTTGAAAAATGTGAATTAGTGCATACAACATTCACCTCGCGGATACTTTTCATAGTGATCCCTCAGTGGGTTAAAACAATATCGATTGAGCAGATATCATTTTATAGTTCAGTATGTAACGAAATTATTTTATAACTAGCTGTACCTGCGACTTCGTTCGGGATTGCCGTACCTGCCGATTAATTATTCACATTTGAGCACTGTTTATCTCATATTAAGCAACGCTGTGGTCTGTGGTGAAGCACTCTTAGTAAAGCATAGCTCAGAAAGGAGATTTTTACTTTGGGTTTGAAAACTCCCGAGTTGTATTATCCAGAAGACAGTGGTTAAGTAACTCAGGGAGTTTCTTCGCGGTTCGCACAATAAATGTTGAAATAAAGTATTTTATGCGCTTCTTTGGAAGTGCGATTTTAAAACTACGTATTTTTGCCGAGGTTTTCCTTGTTTAGCGGTAGAACGAAAATATATTATATCGTGCACTTCCATTGCGCAGTCTCAAAATATATCCGACAAAAGATAGATAAGTAAAAAAAACGGCCAAGTGCGAGAGGGACTCGCGCACGAAGGGTTCCGTAACTAAATATTCTGTGAATAGTTATAGCGTCTACCTGTCACCGTTATTAGCATCAAACGGTAAAAAGATCAAGTTTGTTATATGGGAGCCCCCCTTAAATATTTATTTTATTTCATTTTTAGTATTTGTTATTACAGCGGAAAAAGAAATACATCATCTGTGAAAATTTCAATTGTCTAGCTATCACCGTTCTTGAGATACAGCCTAGCGACAGACGGACGGACGGACTGACGGACGGATGGACAGCGAAGCCTCAGTAATAGGGTCTTGTTTTTACCCTTTGGGTACGGAACCCTAAAAGCTGATTGTGGCGAATGTTCCAGATTTTAAAGTTTTATCTTAGCAAGCTTGCAAAACTAATTAAGGGTGCCGGGTTGCCCTTGGGGTGCCTAGCTGGCGGTGGGGTGCCAGGCTGCCCGTGGGGTACCGGGCTGCCCGTGGGGTGCCGGGCTACCCGTGAGTTGCCGGGCTGCTTGTGGGGTACTGGGGTGCCCGTGGGGTACCGGGCTGTCCGTAGGGTGCCGGCCTGTCCGTGAGGTTAGAACTATTAAAAAAAAAAAAATTAAGTTGGACTGCGCGTTAATAAATTACAACTACGCGTACATTTTGACTTTCATCCCCTTTCCCGAGGGAACCGTGCTGAATTTCGGGATAAAAGTATACAATAACCTTCTTCGTAGTATGAACTCAAATCGTGTTAAGTTTCATTGAATTCCATTCAGTAGTTTTGGAGTGATGCGAGGCCGGGATACAGACAGACAAAAATAATAAAGAATATAGTTTTGGTATCAGTGTCAGCTACAGAGTGCTCTCAAATATATTTTTTTAAACTATATGCCATGTACAGATATGGATCTGTTACAGTTTTATTATAAGTATAGATAGATAACTGAAAATGAGTTCCGATTACATCCGGTAAAAACAACAGAGAAGCGAACTTCGTACAAGTCTCAGTAGGTAATGATCATTAAATAATACATTCATACATATAATCATGCCTGTACTCCCCGAAGGGGTACGCAGAGGTGTGTAAACACCCACGTTTCGCCAATTGAGTGGTCCCATGTAATATGGGGCGAGCATATTGTCATTCACCGGGCACAGTTTACGTTCATACAAAATGTTTTCTCTAACACACTGGATGAAACACAAGAACTAAGAATAATAGGTAATAATATATTTACGCTAACAACATGTAAGACAGGAATACAAGAACATACTGAATGAAACCCTGGCAGGGTAAGTACTAAGATGGTATACAGCTCTGTTATGCGTATAATGCACGCAACACCCTACTCACACTCACGTGAGAAGTGGCATGCTGCTCATTTGGCGTACTTTTACCTTAGTCGCCTCTTACGACATGGGAAGAAATGGGAAGGTGACATTCTAGCACACGGGCATATTTAAATAATACACATCACATCATTAAATAATATGTACGTATCACACTACGTTTGTTTCCACTTAAGTAGCCCTTGTTTATTTAATGAAGCGATATTCCGGTATGTACGCTGCGTCCCGCCCGCCGCGTCCCGCCCGCCGCGTGCCGCCCGCCGCGTGCCGCCCGCCGCGTAAGTCATGTGCGGGATTCGAACCCGCGTCCATCCACCCCTTGAGCCGGGGTATGCTAACATGACATGACGTCATAACTCAAATCTTTCCTATCGTTCTTTAACCATAATATTGGGATGGAGCGATACTCTTAATTATTTTTAAATTACTTTAAGTTTACTATTTATTTAATAATTGAAATAATAGTAATGTAATTGAATTGTATTATGATTGTTTTTCTTCATTGTGTTATATTAGATTTCTAATTATTTCTGGCAGTCTGCTTGGTACGTTCTCATTGTAATGACGAGAACCTCCGCGCGTATCTGTTGCCCTCGTCGCCCTGGGTCGGTGACGCTATACTCTGCCCCACGCTGTCTTCCAGTGCATGCCAGTAAACACAGCGACCTTATATCTATAGGTATGCCTTCTTATTCGTAGGCCACCCTCCCTATATAAGTTAGTGGAAACAAAAGTATACGGAGAAGATCTTAGGGGAGCAGCTCGCTGTTGACAAAGGACTTGCTTGAAACAATAACGATATTTTGAAGGCTCTAAAAGAGAAGCACCCAGCCTCTTCTCGACCTTCAAACACTTCTCTAACGCTTGACCGAGACAGCCGGACCGTGGAACAGTGATACCAAAAAACTCATTCATGCCATAGGGTCTCGTCTGATGGAAAAGGGCTGTGACCCTCAGTCTGACTATTTTTTAAGCCAGCACATATCTCTTGCCATACAATGCGGAGAGCATAATGGGTACATTTGGCTAAACGCCGTTGTGCGGGGTTTATTTGATTTAGTTTTTTTTTTTTTTATGTTATTGTGACGGATCAAGCACAAGGCCCACCTGATGTTAAGCGGACTAACCTCTGCCTATAACAGATGCAATTCGTCACAAGTCACGAATTACACTGCGCCCGTCACCTTGAGACATATTTGTTAAGTCTCATGTGCCATAATTTCACTGGCTCTCAAGGACTGCTGCCGGAACACACCGTTAAGTGCTTGGCGACAGATTTTCTACTTGAGGGTGGTCACTAGCCAGGCGGGTATTTGCAAAATGCCGTTCCACCATGCGGTGAAGCTCAAGCCCGCGGCGGGATTTGAACCATGGACCTGTGCCACGGCAGTCCATAGCCAATACCACTGAGCCATCACTGCTTTTGAAGCACTGCTTTTGATGGACTGCTGTAATAAAAAAACTTAAAGAAGCTCAAGCCCGCGGTGGGATTTGAACCATGGACCTGTGGCACGGCAGTCCATAGCCAAGTCCAATAAGTTTTTTTATTACTTTATTGAAATTTACATTTTATTATAATAAAATAGCATAAAAATATGTAACGCTGTATATATTAGAAATGGCACTACTAACTAGGAAAAATATTAATAACTATGAAACTTTGAACAGCCAGAGACATAATCACATTATAAGATCAGCCCATCATACCACTGCTGTGTTTGGAAAAAGCTTGTTGCACATGGCACCTAAAATATATAACAAAGTTCCAGGAAGCTTTAAAGAAATAAACAGTTTCAGTGTATTTAAAACCAAGTGTAAAAACTAAGGCTTATTATTCCATTAAAGAATTTTTGACAATAAAATTTGAATTTATGAATTGTAATATATTACAATATAATTGACATGACTGTAATATTGACGATGTGCATAGAAATGTATTTGTAATATAAATGTTTTGTGTATGTTCTGTTAAGTTATTGTTTATTTAATTTAATCACACAACTATTGTCTGACTTGTATTGGAATGAATCATTAATCAAAATTTGCAAATAGTCTATGTCATCTTAAACATTAATAAAAATTTGCTAAATATAGTCTAAGCATGGCTGATAATTTATATTACTTGCTTAATTAAATAGGTGCATGTGTTTTTATACAATAATGTTGCATACCTCAAACAGGTTAAAACATGGCGAACGAAACATTGTTAACAATAACATCTGTAATTTAATTTTACCCATGTATAAGTAAATAAATAATTTGAATTTGAATAAAAAAAACTATGCATAGTATAGTATAATATTATATATTATATATAATATTATTATATATAATATTATACGGTATAGTAGCAGAGGAAAAGTTTGTATTTTGGTATGCAGGGAATAAATTAAAAAACTAATGGGTCGATTTAGTTTGGTATGCAAATAGTTTGAGACCCGGGAATGACATAGGATAATTTTATCCGGCTGCGCAAAAACAGTTAATGGTTTTGCGCGATGACCAACATACACGCGGGCGGTCCGCGGCCGGAAAACTATTGCTATATAAAACTTGTACTTGATAAGGCGATACAGCTTCGATTCATGAATTTTGACACAGCTAGCCAAACTTATCGTACCTGGGCAAGGCCTATTTTAAAGACATTAAAGTGACGGGGGACGCTTCATTTAACAAGATGAATTATATAAGGAATTACACACGAAGATGATTTCTGGAGATTTGTGGAGATGACGACAGTTATGCAGGAACAGTATAAATTAACGGCTGATTAATCTGGATAGTGACTTTTATTTTAACAGTTATAAACATAAGAACAAGATACGTTCTAATTCTAAAGAGAAGAGAAGAACTCCATGTGTTACAGGTTGGTAATCATTTAAAAGGATTGGGTTAGTAACATGTAAGGAATTCTGCTTAAGAAGAAAGTGAGAATGGAATACTTCAAAATAGTCCAGTGCAAATTGTGGTGATTTTATTTTGAATTTGAATTTAAATTTGTGGACGGTACCGAATTATGAAATGTTAGTGAAAGAGAATGAGTCCTTCAGTTAATTCCAAACTTCTTCTAAAAAATACTTTCGTTTTAAAACCCCAAAAACTGTGAACTGTAACCGAGCATCGTGATATTACAAAGCGACGCTATTTACCTCTTAGCCAATCAGACTGTCTGAAACATGCTCAGTCTAGCACGGTGCACTACGAGCTGATATCTAATTATAAAGTTATATTGTGGCTAATATTAAACTTTTAAAGATATATGAAGAAATAATGTAACGACGGGACGGCTGCCGTGACGGGTCGGGTCCGTGACGGGACGGGTGCCGTGATGGGTCGGGTCCGTGACGGGACGGGTGCCGTGATGGGTCGGGTCCGTGATGGGTCGGAAGGCGACAATCAAATCACACAATGATAAATGTCGGCATTGTCCTTTACACTAGTCATGTATTGTGGACACGCCACGTCCGGCGGCGCCGTAAGTGCCCGGCGACGGAGGGACTCTTTGACCTATTTAGAGGTCAACTCATTTAACTGTCCCCTGGCGTTCATCGCATTGATTCTATGATATGTGATTTAAATTATAATAAATAAAGGAGAGTTAAAATAACTAAAAAATAATACAAAGAAATTGGAACTGTTTTAAATTAGCATGGTTACAATATCAATAAATTATTTAATTTTATTATTTTAGTATTATTTATTTATTATTTTATTGTAATATTCTTATAAATTAAGATTTTCCATTGTTGGAAGTTTGTTTTAAATGAAATGAAATGAAAATGAAAATTATTATGGTTTGCCAGTTCTACATTTTATTGTTTACATCTCTAAATCTAGAAATAAGAAATCACACACAAAACATTTTTTCCAAATAGTTATGTAAAGACACGTTTTTACGGAAATCTGACACAACAGCACAATAGAGTTTACACTCAAAGACAAGGAAGCTAGTTAAATAGACATGTTACAATTTATTTCTATCTGTGGTATTCCGGAAAAGATTGCTATATTATGAGCTAACAAATATATTAATTTTGCATACATATTATAAGTTTTTTATTCAATCACACGCTGATGGTAGATGGAGGTAGAGACAAAACGCAGCTCACACTATAAGTTTTTAGCATATTCAAAAAGACACAAAATAAGTATTATATTTACAATATAGTATATTTTTATTTATAACTTACAGAACCTAGAAACCTGCAACGTGAAAAGTTTTGAAAGATGGAACAACTGGAGATAAAATCTACCAATACTACAGCGTCTTGAAATCCTGTCTATTTTGTTTGTAAGATGCACGGCGCAAGGTTAGGGTGGCGCATGGCGTGCCGAATGATCTTACAATTTAACTCCTCATTTATGACTAATTAAGTAATCCCAATACTTTATTAAAACTTTCGTAAGTAATACAGATATTTCGTAGAGATCGTAGTTTCGATTGCTATTGGGATTATTTAAACAATTTTAAAACCGATTTCACTTTCGTTAAAACAGCCGAGTAGTTCAATCTCGACTGGTTTCGCGACTTTCAGACTCGCTTCATCATGCAGTGCGTACGTTCCCGACCGCGTCCGCGCAAGCTTGATCTTGCGTTGTTTTAACGTAAGTGAAATCGGTTTTAAAATTGTTGAAATAAACCCAATACCTCCAACCCAGCAATCGAAACGCCACCATTCGACCAACGCAGTCTGTTAAAATCTATTAGTTGTTTAAAATGAGTATAAAACTTCGCAGTGTGTAATTTGTTTGTGACAGTGTGGTGAAGGCTACTTAGTTCCGAAGTTCGCAGTTCCGTCCATGCGGGCACCACGCGTGCAGCGGAGTGACGTCACCAACTACAACTAACTCGATTACAAGTTCAACGTCAAACTTTGCAGTTTCATTATGTTGCCGAGAACATCACCACAAGTACTCACTTTGTCTATGTCGAGATGAAGTCTGCTTTTTTGTATACCTTTGTGGCCTATATAGCCGTCGCCTGCAATCTTACCTGATAGTAAGTGAACGGTAAGAAATATATTTTGGTCACTAATTTATATAGGTATATTTTTTGTTTTATTTCTAAAGTCTCGGTAGGACCGAGCGGTACTATTATAGTAAACAGACACATAATATATCGGTTTATGAACGAATTTCGGTTGTTCTCGTTATCTATGATATAGAAAGATTAGAGGATGCAATGATTTTACATACTGTACAATCATCATTTTTGTAAGGATGTTGCTGCTGTCAATGTCTTCTTTATTTTATTATCAGGACACTAATGATATGAAGTGGGTGTAGGGTGTTTATCTGTCACTAATAAGTTCATATGTTATAAATGACTTAGATAATTTTAGGTATACATTATAAAATCATATACTATATACTCGCAGTAGGTAATTTACATTGGTGCGTGTTTTTTAAACATTTTTGTCGAGTCACTACTTACATGTAGCAATCCGAGCTCGATTTAACGAAGCATCCTGTTTTGCTCCAACTGCGCTTGTTTTTTCGCTGAAGGTTACTCTCTTTGCCAGCGGGATACGTGTGGTTTCAAACAAAAGAATACAAACGCTACGCTAAAAAAACGCAGCATTTTCCATAAACTTTAATTTGAGACATCATTGTAAGTAAGTAAGTATGTAGGAAAAGGTACCTTTAGATGTATTCCTCTAAAGGTACCTTTTCCTACATACTTACTTACGTATCGGATACAGACACCCAAAAGGAGATTTAGGCTTCGACACAAGAAGACTTTTAAAGCAGTACAAAATCCTTTAACATAGTTTGTTGAGTCCAGGTCCAAAGAGTGTCATCGGAAATGTTGAATTGGTCTTTCTATCAGATGGCAGAAATGTATAGGACATAGAGGGTAAATACTTTGTACACCTTGTACTACACCTTGTATAAATATTTATAATAATAACAAATATTTTTGTAAAACTTTGAATTAATGCAAGAAAAACATGAAAAAAATACAAAAATGTATCAAGTTCACCTAATTTTCCTGCTAAGCCGTTTTAACCTGGAATTGACACAGGAATCTTTTAAGTATCTTTAATAAACATATTCCATTCTACTAACTTACCTTAATATTTTAATGATGCTTTACGCTCCCAGGTTGGGAGAAAGAGGAACTAATTTGAAAATATGGTACTGTCCAAATAAGTGGACAATGAATAGTCAAAGTTACTATTATTGGCTATTATACGTTATATTACGTTCTGAAAGATCTGGATTTAATAGCAATAAAATACCGCGGAGTTAAAACAAGATAAAAGTAAACATCTGTAACATTAACATGGTGTCAGTCGAAAGGAGTTCTCACTGCACGCTTCTCTCAACGTCTTTGGAATGCGCAGTCTGAAATTACGCGCCTTTATACCGGGAGTTTAGGAGAGTTCTCGCGCGCCGCCCGCATACTAATCGCACCGCACTCAAAAACCCACGGATGAGGAGCTTCACGACGCGTATTGTGCCCCCATTGTATATTTTAAAGCTCGAATATGGCAAGATGGGGTCGTGCCTTTATATTTCACGAGTTTTATATCTCGCAGATGTGTGGGCGGCATTGCGTGTTACTTTATAGTCATCGGGGATACAACGTGCGAGTGTTCATGTTATAATAGGTTTATAATTGGTGCGCACTCGTCAGTACATCACTGTAGCGTTGCTCCACGTCAGAGTAATGCCGACTAATTACCGACGCGGGACCACTCCCGTTTAATAAGGAATAACGCCGCTTCGTCTACTCGATCCCACTTTATGTACAAACAAGCTATTTGTCACTTTACGACAGATTGCATATTGGATGTACGGCTGTTTGTGTTTTATGACTTTAATAGACGTTTTATATCCGCTTTAGTTCGATATTTATTGCGCCAGTTCTCGCGACAATAGCATTTTTCATAGCTTTGTATAAAAGTCTAAATGCTGACAACACGCGAGTTTCGAACGCCCGATGACAAATAGTCAACTGTTACGAGTATTTATTTATCTGTACAATCTGTATTTTAGACGTACCGTCACTTACCTGTAAGGTACTTAGCAAATATAAATTCTGTGTTTGCTGGACAACTTCTTATTGCTGAGCATTTTGCACGAGGCATATTAAAATATGAGGTTTTATTCAACGCTGAGATGGTATCGATGGAGCTCAATGTTAATGAGCTCCGCCAATAATGAAATAATGGTTACAGGTTTTTTTATTAGTAGGTCATACTTCAGAGATATTCTCACAATTTATTGAAGTCTTAATCTTATTTTTTTTGTCAAAATATCTCGTTTGTTTTTTAAATCAAAATAACTGGGTATAATCGAAAAACATGCCAAAGCACACGAGCATAGACTACACCACGACGTGAACGTTGAAGCAATCCAGCTCCATGAGAATACAGACATAGTGAGAAGTCAAAAAGGAGAAAGAAAATAAGAATAAGTCAATATATTTATTTGACACAAATAGCTTAAAATATTTACAGTTTTTTTTAAATGTTTTTGTGACGGAACAAGGTCGAGGCCCACCTGATGTTAAGCGGACTAACCTCTGCCTATAACAGATGCATGTCGTCAGAAGTCACGAATGGCACTGCGCCCGTCACCTTGAGACATAGTTATTAAGTCTCATGTGCCTGTAATTTCACGGCTCTCAAGGACTGCTGCCGGAACACACCGTTAGGTGCTTGGCAACAGATTTTCTACTTGAGAGTGGTCGCTAGCCAGGCGGGCATTCACAAAATTCCCTTCCACCATGCGGTGAAGCTCGAGCCCGCGGTGGGATTCGAACCATGGACCTGCTAGGCGGCAGTCCATAGCCAATGCCACTGAGCCATCACTGCTTCAAAATGTAAGTACGTACAATGCAGTATGTAAGTACGTACAATGCAGTATGTAAGTACGTACAATGCAGTTATAAGGTTAGGAGTGAGCAACATACATAGATATTCAATATTTATGCGTGTCAAATGGGATCCATCTCAGCATAATGCCAAGTGCACTTAGCATGCGCTGCTGGTTTTAGATGAACCCCTGACGCGGTCGACATTAAGAAGTCCTTACACTCTATTTTTACAATATTTAATTACACATTAATACTTCGGATTCAGAAGGAGAATCAATATTAAATAAAAAAATATACAGATATGGTATAAATATCCCATATCTGTATATGTAAATTAGCCCTTAACGTATTTATTCTATTAAAATGTCTGATAAGCGGTGGTATATTGTTCCAAAATTTGGTGGCTGCATAACGAAACCCTCCTCTGAAGGCCGTTGTGCGGTACAGAGGAATGAATAACTGCTTGGAACAATTTCTAGTCGAGCATTGCCAACTGCCAGTAAACCATTCGAGTTTGTCATACAAATAGGATGGATTTATATAATTAATTACACCAAATAACAGGCACGCAAGATGGTGCTTACGCTGCGATTTTATTCTTAGAGCAAAGTGCTTATTTAAAAATGGCGTAACTTCTAGGAGGGATAATAAAACAAAATCTGGCACATGCATTTTGAACCCGTTGTATTAAGCGCTGGGTCCGTGATAGCAATCTAGGTGCCTATACAGTGTCAGCGTAGTTTAACTTAGACAGTACGAGTTATTCTACCAGTCGGATACGTAGCATTTTACTAAGATTTTTGAAGCAATGATGGCCGAGCGGTAATAGCTATGGACTTGCATGCCGCAGTACTCTGGTTCGATCCCCACCGCCGGCTTGAGCTTCACCGCATGGCGGAAAGGCATTTTGCGATTGCCCGCCTGGCTAGCTACAACCCTCAAGTAGAAAGTCTGTCGCCAAGCACCAACAGGTGTGTTCCGGCAGTAGTCTTTAAGAGCCAGTGAAATGACAGGCACAATGAGACTTAACAACTATGTCTCAATGTGACGGGCTCAGTGCAATTCGTGACTTATGATAAAATTGCAACTGTTATAGGCAGAGGTTAGTCCACTTTACATCAGGTGGCTCTCGAGCTTGTTCCGTCACAATAACATAAAAAAAAGATATGGTCTTAGACCATGTAATATTTTGAGTCTGTAAAAACAATTGCGGACAGAATCTGCAATGTGTTTTTCGTATCTTAACTCTGAGTCTATATTTAAACCTAGGTTACGTGCCTCGTATACTCTTTGTAGGTTTTTTGTATTGAAAGTCAAATAAATAAATAAAAATAAAGCTTAAAATAGGAACCATTTCATTTAAATCATTTAAATCTATGATAGACTCCCAGCAAAATGAATTAATTTCACTCTCGAAAGAGTCTACACCAATATTTTTTAATGGCCTGTAGGTAATACTGTATGGCATTGGCTTATCCTTTTTGATATTAAAATCGTTAGGTGCGAGTGCCGAAAATTTGCGGCGTAAACGGCTGTATTTTGTATTTTTATTATTGCTTTTGATTTCGTTGGCTTAGAAGTTTAATTTTATCACAGATTCAAGGGACAGTAAACTTAAATATTTGATATCAATTTTAGCTTGATACCTGTACGCGTTCCTGAGACGAGTGTGCTGACAGACAGACAGATGGACAACAAGTGATCCTATAAGATTCCGTTTTTTCCTTTTGAGGTACGGAGCCCTAAAACATAGTGTCTTCTCGTTATTATAAGCAATGAGATAGATGTTAATGGACATGTTCTCAATTAACTTATACTTCTAAATAAGTAGTTTAAGTTAAACTATTGTTTTTAGTCTGCTAGCTAGATTGTAATGCAAAGTATTATTACATAAAAGTATTTCATAAGAAACAATAACTGAAAGTTCGTCCAGGTAAATAAAACTAAATTGTGTTGCATAGGTACTTTTCAGTTGTGAAAGTTTTATTTTAAAGTTATTACTCAGTGAAACGAAGTCGCTCGCTGAACACTTACTAATATGAGGCCAGTTGAGGATTTTAATAAGGCTTGGCTTAGAGTGGGAACTAACCTTCAGGGTCTCCTGCTGGAACACACACCATTGGGTCCCTCAACTCGTCTTCAACTGTCAACCAGCCAGGCCATCGTTTAACTCCACGCGTCGTAGCCATGAATCTCTGGTTAATGGTAAAGTTGAATCCCGTTGCGGGATTTAAACCATAAACCCCTTGCGTTGCTGTCCATAGTACGTAGCTAATACGGAACTCCTCCTATGGACGGCCAGTGGCAGTATGCTAGTACATCACTGCTTCTTCCATTTGATTTTTGTCATGTCCGCAAGTAACTTACGAACAGATAAGAGAGAGTGGTTTGAGTTTTACATCAGGTCAGATCGCAAAATAAATAAATTATTCAACAACGGGAGAACTTTGTAAGTATACTGTAAGTTTGTAGTTTGTGTACGGATCGGATCTGCGAAGTTTGTAACAAGCCTTTAATGTTGCGGCATGATATTGATGAAAGTTTAACTAGTTGAGCTGACGACGCCACCTTCAGCCCGAGCCGCTCCCCTGCACGGGACGCAGCGACCACTCACAATGTCTGTGCATAGCGCTGTCTCACGCCTTATTAACATTTGAACGTTGTTACGTCAGATCATCTCGGCAGCCATTTTTCTTTCATGAATTTGTTCTTATATAAACAAACTTAAATCTAGCAGAGTCAAGTTTTCATTACTCATCTCTGAGTGATATGTGACACAAGTCCACAAATCAATGGTAAGTGAAACAATTGAGATGAGAGATGTCGATAGAGTCCGAATGCTCTCGAAACAGTCCAGAGTGGAGTTGAGAGCCTGTCGGCGTTTAGAGATGCAGGATTGTATCGAGTAGCTTTGGTGCTGGGAGCCACTGTAGTTAACTGCAGTGATTGGAAGTGTGGCCGCGCCCAGAGGAGAGGGGGGGACCACTGAACGTTGCCATTATTCAAATCGTAATTGAATGTTACAGACGAACTTTTTGTATAGGCGAAATCGAAATAAAATTATTTTATTACCTTTCAGCCTACGTCCCATTTATATTCAGCTGAAATAAAATGTTTTTCGTAGGCGTCTTATTTTACCAATTATTGATGTCGAGTATACAGCGCAATATTGAATGGATTGATTCAGGCGTTACTTTGCAGAAATCTATATTTAATAATCTATACTACTTATATGATATTAGTATAGATTATAATATAGATTTCTGGACAGGACAGGAGGAAATATTTATATTTTTGTATGCAACGAATAAACTTAAAAACTACGGGACCGATTTGGATGAAATTTAGTATGATACCCGGGTAAGGACATAGTATATATAGTTTTTATCCAACTGCACAAAAAGAAGTTAATGGTTTTGCGCAATAACAGATATACGCGCGGGCGGAGCCGCGGCCGAAAAGCCAGTAACAAATACTTTATTAAAACATTTATTCTTATTTTACGTACCAAAATACAATAAAGGTATATTTTTTTTAGTATTTTGGTATATTTAATAACAATGAATTCCATGTTATGCCTCTTTTAATTTTATTTTTATTGGTGGTTAAGCTTTACTAACAAAGCACTACAAACTATATACAACCTTAAGGCCATTGCAGGCCCACAGGCAGTCCAATGATCCAACCCACTGGCCCCAGTTGGCAGCGTGTCCAGCATGCTGGCAGCATTGCCCCGTTGGATTGCAATGCTTATTCGTTGAGTCAAATAGGTGAACATTTTGAACACGCGTCGCATCAACCAATAGCTCTGCTATAATAAGTTTTGAAAATAAGATGACCTCCTATTAGAAAATCTTATATATATATTATATGCATACAGACGACACTAATATTATGTTATTTAAGTGGCTCGCTTATAACTAGATGCACATGTCATGTATGTACAAAAATATCTTTTATAATAACGTAATCGACTTTCTACATTAAAAGTATGTAATAAGGTATTGACGTCGGTACCATAACGATTCAGAACACTGTCCTGACATTACCGTGGCCCGACTTCCAGAACTTGTTACTCACTTTTTTATTGTGTAAGTTTGTTGTTATTTTATTTTTATCGTGTCGTTTTTGTCGTGTAGCTTGTTATATATACAACTCGAGAACAGAAATAGAACTTTCTCCCGAGTGATACATAGTGCTTTACTATGTATCACTTGGGAGAAATTAAATTTATATTCTTTATGACTTCTTGAGCTGCATTTCTTATTTTTAGTGGCGTCATCATTATAAAATTGTCACTTTCACTATCAGATGACATTTTGGAAAATTATTTAGAATAATTAGAAGCGTACTGTTAAAATATCAATTTAATAAAAAACAAAATTTAACCAAACATAACAAATTGCCGCGCTTTTTTTTTCGTAGTGCAAAATAAGGTTGCCAACCTCCTTTTATTGAAAATCGAGTACAAATAAAAATCACACCTCTTTCTCCTTTTTGAGATGATTTTTTTTCATGTAAGCAGCTAAAAACAAAAGAACGCTACTAGGGCAGGTATGGATTTTCACACAACATTCCTTCACTGCTACGGAGTGAATATCAATTTAATAAAAAACAAAATTTAACCAAACATAACAAATTTATCAATTTAATAAAAAACAAAATTTAACCAAACATAACAAATTGCCGCGCTTTTATTTTCGTAGTGCAAAATAAGTTTTCCAACCTCCTTTTATTGAAAATCGAGTACAAATAAAAATCACACCTCTTTCTTCTTTTTGAGATGATTTTTTTTCATGTAAGCAGCTAAAAACAAAAGAACGCTACTAGGGCAGGTATGGATTTTCATACAACATTCCTTCACTGCTACGGAGTGAAGGAATGAAAATACATATAACTTTCCACGCCCTACATTTATAAGGGAGAAATGACGATTTTTACAACAGGTTTTTGAACTAGTAATGTTTTCTGAGTGGGTGTGGTATAATAGTACATTGTACATCGAGGGGAGAAAACGATCTATTTCTCGAGTTGCCTTTAAGCCCTCCGCTACGCGTCGCGCTCAAAGAAACTCTCGAACAGAAATATAACTTTCTCCCGAGTGATACATAGTGCTTTATACTACACCTACGAGGAAAATAAAATCATTATACGTTTTCTCGTACTTACCTCGAGACTTCTAAGGCAGTAAGTTCTTTATGACTTCTTGAGCTGCATTTCTTATTTCTGGTGGCGTCATCATTATAAAATCGTCACTTTCACTATCAGATGACATTTTGGAAAATTACTTAGAATAATTAAAAGCGTACTGTTAAAATATCAATTTAATAAAAAACAAAATTTAACCAAACATAACAAATTGCCGCGCTTTTTTTCTCGTATTGCAAAAAAAGGGTTACCAACCTCCTTTTATTGAAAATTGAGTACAAATAAGAATCACACCTCTTTTTTCTAATTATTTGACATAAAACCTTTTTGAGATTGAATTTTTTATGTAAGCAGCTAAAAACAAAAGAACGCTACCAGGGCAGGTATGGATTTTCATACAACATTCCTTCACTGCTACGGAGTGAAGGAATGAAAATCCATATAACTTTCCACGCCGCACATTTATAAGGGAGAAATGACGAACTTTATAACATGTTTTTGAACGAGTAAGTAGACCTTTTCTGAGTGGGTGTGGTATAAAATTTTATTTTACCTCTCAGTATTTATAGGTAAATAGATGTTGTAGATATCAGTATGTTATGTACATGTAGTTTTTGAGATACACGCCGTAATTAAACAACCAAATTGTGCCAACCTTGACGAATTTCTATGTATTTATTTACTTATATAATTTTATATAAAAAAAACTACCCTCTCATGTATTGGCGCATAATTAAAGCCCTCCTAAAACTATTTTTAGTAAATTTTGCAATATTTAAAAATTAATATTTAGGTAAATATTTCGTTAACACAAAATTTTGGGTGTAAATACTACGTACTCTGTTTACTGGCTAATATACTTATATCCGTAAGATACGGCCTGATAGATGGACAGACAGCGGACTCCCACGTTCATGATCGCTGACATTCAGTACAAAAGCAATGACGGCCGAGCGGCCGCGGCCATGGACTGCGGTGCTGCAGGTCCATGGCGCGATCCTTACCTCCGACTTGAGTTTCACCGCATGGTCAGTGTATTTTTAGAATGCTTGCATGACTTACCACCACCCTGAAATAGAAAATCTGTCGCCAAGCACCTAACAGTGTGGTCCGACAGCAGCAGTAGTCCATGAAAGCCAGTAAAATTACAGGCACAGGGTGTTGTGAGAAAATGTACCTGTTATAGGCAGAGGCCCGTTTAACATCAGGTGGGCCTCGTGCTTGTTCAGTCACAATCTCATAAAAAATAAACTGCGCGGATCATATTAATGACGGTTGATCAGATTTTCGTCAAACATGGCTAACAACAACAATTATATAATAAGATTGAAATCGTTTGAGCCGTTTGTAAGCTACTTTACCACGAGACAGAATGTATATACAATATCCATCCAAAAGAATATTCTCTAAAGCATATAAGACGCCACTTTTACCATCGAGGGTAAAATATTACCGCCATTGCATCTATTGGGTGATTCCATTTAGCACTTAAGACAAAGGTTGTCCGTCCCAGCGGAGAGTTCGTTAAACAATAATAATCAGAGACGCTACTAAACAGCCATTTGTCTCGATTTGTGTGACAGCGGCAATGGAGGGCCCCAGCCCCGGCCCCAGTCCCGGCTACCGGCTACCGGCGATGTGCTATATCCTCGGGAACTACATTAACGAGAGTAGGGACACGCAGGGTCGCCTCTTCCCCTCTCCCGCACCCCCACCCCCGCAGACAACGCATTTGCTCTCATTAGCGGATGGGTCAGATTTACGTTCTCAGCGGGGCGGCTGGTATGCTGAGCGGTCTTAAGATTAGAAACAACAACACCTTAATGACAGAACTATATTAGTTCATTATCAACGAGCCTCTATAACTGCCTCTAGCGCAGCCGAGCGTTCTTAATCAGCAAGAGATAACAATACGCTATAACGTTCACCAAAAGTCTTACATTAATATACGGCAAGTAGGCTCGTAGCAATCGTAGCGTAGTTTTTGAAGCGCTCGTAGCATAGTTGGCTTAGTCGTACTTAATCGATTAAATAAGTTAAGCAACGTCCGGTGCGGTATTGACTTGAATGAGTGACCGCTAGTGGCATTACTACTGAGCGTGTCACGTGCTACGGAGGGCGCGATCCCGGTTGTGGTCTAAGGGTGGCAATCGTTAAAGCATGGTGAGAGTGGTTACTTAAAAATAAAAAAACATAGGTATATAATCTACAAATAGAGTACGTATATGGTACATTTAGTTATTTTAGATTCTTTGTGAGTGTAGTTTTTGAGTTAATCCCGTAATTCAAATATTAATAACTTAGAATTTTCGATCGTCCAACATTTCCTTTTTTAATGATAAAATATAATAGAATATATTATTATGAACTCTACTTAACAACCTCTGGGCGAGGACATGTTAAGATACGGACAGTGAAAAAAATGTTTTTAATTACATATTTTTATGTATATTATGTGTACGTAGGTACTACTTCACGTTTTGTTTTAGGACAATATAGTATTATATAAATAATATAAAATATTGTCTATATTAAATTTTAATATACACAATATATTCAAATTTATGATTAGTTTCTCATTTTGTTGACGGGCTAGAGAGTCATGACATGCGGACGGATAGAATGACGTCAGATTGAATAGATCTTCGTTTTGCCATTTGGCAACATAATGCTATACAGTATAACGGAACAGTAGGTTAAAAAGATATACAGGCTTCTTATAAATTTTTTTTTAGGAGTTCATTCTCTAAGGATAATAATATGGAGCATCATTAAAGAGTGTTCGCTGTCTATCTGTCCGTCCATTGGTCCATATACATGTATGTAGCTCGTAAGTGGAATGAGTTTCGTGCTCCTTGGAATTTAGATATATACACCGTGTCCCAAAATTCAACGATAAGCCGGCATCGGTGCATGGACCTACTCATGACTCCTCGGAAAAAAATAAAAATATATTATTATAACTGTTTTTTTTTATTAATTACAGATACTTTTATAAATTTCATCGATATTCGATACCCATTATGCTATTTTCAACTACCATGACCACAATTTTTGACATATTTTTGATATTTTTTGTGCATTAGCAACCTAAGAAGGACGGCTATCTACCACAATCCTTTAAAATTACAGAAAGACTGTATGTATTTTACAACAATCAGTAAAAAAAAAAATTTTTCTTATAATTTTCATAGATTTTAACATTCTATGCACTTTCTATAGTCTGGGTTAAAAAAAAAAGTATGGACACTACCATGGCAACTTTTATTAAAAGTTGGCGCAACTTTATAAAAGTCTCTGTAATTAAAAAAAAAAAGTTATAATTTTTTTTTTTTTTCCCGAGTAGTCATGAGTAGGTCCATGCACCGATGCCGGCTTATCGTTGAATTTTGGGACACGGTGTATATTTATTTTTATAATATATAAAGCTCGATTACCACTGACTGACTCACTGACTGACTGACTGACATAAATGTTCTCCTAGAAGGAGTAGAGTAGGGTTAAAATGATGTAGGACAAAAATGTTCGGGGGGTTTTGGTGAGTATGAGAAAAATCGAAAATCATTAAAAAGACGCCTGCCAAGTAAAGATGGATGACATATCTCAAAAACGGTAAGAGATAGGTAGGGGGTGTTTGAACAAATGTCATAGGGAATCTGGAGAGCAGTCGAATGACACCTGTCAAAAATCCAAAATGGCGGATTTCAAGATGGCCGCCATACAAATTGATCCGAGCCTGCTGAAGCGAGGCCGTTAGGCCGAGGTTCAGTAGGGGCGGAGCAGTTTGTATGATGGCCTTCTTGAAATCCGCCATTTTGGATTTGTCCCAGGTGCTCCTATCATTCTTTATACTGCATTTGGAGTGTATTACCTTATATTTTCGACTGTATTAGGAGTTTTTGTGGGATTTTTGACTGAATTTGGAGTTACTGTCCTACATAAGTGTAGTAGCGAGCCCGAAGGGCGAGCTCCTGGTGAGGCCGAAGGCCGAACTTTCAGTCCGCGAGGCCGAAGGCCGAGCGTATGACGCGCGAGCCCGAAGGGCGAGCTCTTGGCGAGGCCGCAGGCCGAGCCATGTTGGTAACTTGCGAGGCCGAAGGCCGAGCTCCGACTTGAGAGTTTTTTCCACGTCTCCGACTGGTCTCCATGGCAACTGCCCGCGGTAAGCGAAGCACCTACGAGTGGGGTTCCTTAACAAAAGTGACTCAGAACCTTGGTACCTTTCTGCCCGTACCACCTTTTTATGGCAGTAGGGTGAATCTGTTTTAGTGGCTACAGTATTGTTCTTTATTGTATTGAGTATTAATATGGGATTTCATACTTCTAATGGAGTTTTGAACATACTTTTTTTAATGTATAAGGTGTTTTGATATTGTTCAAACTTGCACAACGATAAATGCGGGCCGCATGCGGCCCGCACACTGCCCGAAAAACTAGTTTATAATATATAAGGCTCGATTACCACTGACTGACTCACTGACTCACTGACATAAATGTTCTCCTAGAAGGAGCAGAGTAGGGTAAAAATGAAGTATGGCAAAAATGTTCGGCGGGTTTAGGTGAGTATGAGAAAAATCGAAAATCATTAAAAAGACGCCTGCCAAGTAAAGATGAATGACATATCTCAAAAACGGTACAAGATAGGTAGAGGGTGTTTGAACAAATGTCATAGGGAATTGGGAGAGCAGTCGGATGACATCTGTCAAAAATCCAAAATGGTGGATTTCAAGATGGCCGCCATACAAAGTGATCCGAGCCTGCTGAAGCGAGGCCGTTAGGCCGAGCTTCAGTAGAGGCGGAGCAGTTTGTATGGTGGCTGTCTTGAAATCCGACATTTTGGATGTGACCCACGTGCTCCTATCATTCTTTATACTGCATTTGGAGTGTTTTACCTAATATTTTCGACTGTATTAGGAGTTTTTGTGGGATTTTTGACTAAATTTGGAGTTACTGTCCTACATAAGTGAAGTAGCGAGCCCGAAGGGCGAGCTTCTGGTGAGGCCGAAGGCCGAACTTTCGGTCCGCGAGGCCGAAGGCCGAGCGTATGATGCGTGAGCCCGAAGGGCGAGCGCCTGGCGAGGCCGTAGGCCGAGCCGTATTAGTAACTTGCGAGGCCGAAGGCCGAGCTCCGACTTGAGAGTATTTTCCACATCTCCGACTGGTCTCCATGGCAACTGCCTGCGGTAACCGCAGCAACTACGAGTGGGGTTCCTTAACAAAAGTGACCCAGAACCTTGGTACCATTCTGCCCGTACCACCTTTTTATGGCAGTAGGGTGAATCTGCTTTAGTGGCTACAGTATGGTTCTTTATTGTATTGAGAGTTTATATGGGATTTCATACTTCTATTGGAGTTTTGAACATACTTTTTTCCAACGTATCAGGAGTTTTGATATAGTTTAGTACTGCATAACGATAAATGCGGGCCGCATGCGGCCCGCACACTGCCCGAAAAACTAGTTTATAATATATAAAGCTCGATTACCACTGACTGACTCACTGACTGACTGACTGACATAAATGTTCTCCTAGAAGGAGTAGAGTAGGGTTAAAATGATGTAGGACAAAAATGTTCGGGGGGTTTTGGTGAGTATGAGAAAAATCGAAAATCATTAAAAAGACGCCTGCCAAGTAAAGATGGATGACATATCTCAAAAACGGTAGGAGATAGGTAGGGGGTGTTTGAACAAATGTCATAGGGAATCTGGAGAGCAGTCGAATGACACCTGTCAAAAATCCAAAATGGCGGATTTCAAGATGGCCGCCATACAAATTGATCCGAGCCTGCTGAAGCGAGGCCGTTAGGCCGAGGTTCAGTAGGGGCGGAGCAGTTTGTATGATGGCCTTCTTGAAATCCGCCATTTTGGATTTGTCCCAGGTGCTCCTATCATTCTTTATACTGCATTTGGAGTGTATTACCTTATATTTTCGACTGTATTAGGAGTTTTTGTGGGATTTTTGACTGAATTTGGAGTTACTGTCCTACATAAGTGTAGTAGCGAGCCCGAAGGGCGAGCTCCTGGTGAGGCCGAAGGCCGAACTTTCAGTCCGCGAGGCCGAAGGCCGAGCGTATGACGCGCGAGCCCGAAGGGCGAGCTCTTGGCGAGGCCGCAGGCCGAGCCATGTTGGTAACTTGCGAGGCCGAAGGCCGAGCTCCGACTTGAGAGTTTTTTCCACGTCTCCGACTGGTCTCCATGGCAACTGCCCGCGGTAAGCGAAGCACCTACGAGTGGGGTTCCTTAACAAAAGTGACTCAGAACCTTGGTACCTTTCTGCCCGTACCACCTTTTTATGGCAGTAGGGTGAATCTGTTTTAGTGGCTACAGTATTGTTCTTTATTGTAATGAGTATTAATATGGGATTTCATACTTCTAATGGAGTTTTGAACATACTTTTTTTAATGTATAAGGTGTTTTGATATTGTTCAAACTTGCACAACGATAAATGCGGGCCGCATGCGGCCCGCACACTGCCCGAAAAACTAGTTTATTTATAATATATAAAGCTCGATTACCACTGACTGACTCACTGACTGACTGACTGACATAAATGTTCGCCTAGAAGGAGTAGAGTAGGGTTAAAATGATGTATGGCAAAAATGTTCGGGGGGTTTTGGTGAGTATGAGAAAAATCGAAAATCATAAAAAGACGCCTGCCAAGTAAAGATGGATGACATATCTCAAAAACGGTAAGAGATAGGTAGGGGGTGTTTGAACAAATGTCATAGGGAATCGGGAGAGCAGTCGAATGACACCTGTCAAAAATCCAAAATGGCGGATTTCAAGATGGCCGCCATACAAAGTGATCCGAGCCTGCTGAAGCGAGGCCGTTAGGCCGAGCTTCAGTAGGGGCGGAGCAGTTTGTATGGTGGCCGTCTTGAAATCCGACATTTTGGATGTGTCTTACGTGCTCCTATCATTCTTTATACTGCATTTGGAGTTTTTTATCTTTATTTTCGACTGTATTAGGAGTTTTTGTGGGATTTTTGACTGAATTTGGAGTAACTGTCCTACATTAGTGTAGTAGCGAGCCCGAAGGGCGAGCTTCTGGTGAGGCCGAAGGCCGAACTTTCGGCCCGCGAGGCCGAAGGCCGAGCGTATGGGGCGTGAGCCCGAAGGGCGAGCGCATGGCGAGGCCAGAGGCCGAGCCGTGTTAGTAACTTGCGAGGCCGAAGGCCGAGCTCCGACTTGAGAGTATTTTCCACGTCTCCGAATGGTCTCCATGGCAACTGCCCGTGGTAAGCGAAGCTCCTACGAGTGGGGTTCTTTAACAAAAGTTACTCAGAATCTTGGTACCATTCTGCCCGTACCACTTTTTTTATGGCAGTAGGGTGAATCTGGTTTGGTGGCTATAGTTTGGTTCTCTACTGTATAAGGAGTTTATATGGGATTTCATACTGTTATAGAATATTGTTTTTTTTTTTAAATGTATAAGGTGTTTTGATATTGTTTCAAATTGCATAACGATAAATGCGGGCCGCATGCGGCCCGCACACTGCCCGAAAAACTAGTTATTAATAATATATAAAGCTCGATTACCACTCACTGACTGACTCACTGACTGACATAAATGTTCTCCTAGAAGGAGCAGAGTAGGGTAAAAATGAAGTATGGCAAAAATGTTCGGGGGGTTTTGGTGAGTATGAGAAAAATCGAAAATCATAAAAATGACGCCTGCCAAGTGAAGATGGATGACGTACCTCGAAAACGGTAAGAGATAGGTAAGGGGTGTTTGAAAAAATGTCATAGGGAATCGAGAGAGCAGTCTAATGACACCTGTCAAAAATCCAAAATGGCGGATTTCAAGATGGCCGCCATACAAAATGATCCGAGCCTGCTGAAGCGAGGCCTTTAGGCCGAGCTTCAGTAGGGGCGGGGCAGTTTGTATGGTGGCCGTCTTGAAATCAGACATTTTGGATGTGACCCACGTATTCCTATCATTCTTTATACTGCATTTGGAGTGTTTTACCTTATATTTTCGACTGTATTAGGAGTTTTTGTGGGATTTTTGACTAAATTTGGAGTTACTGTCCTACATAAGTGAAGTAGCGAGCCCGAAGGGCGAGCTCCTCGTGAGGCCGAAGGCCGAACTATCGGTCCGCGAGGCCGAAGGCCGAGCGTATGGTGCGTGAGCCCGAAGGGCGAGCGCTTGGCGAGGCCGCAGGCCGAGCCGTGTTGGTAACTTGCGAGGCCGAAGGCCGAGCTCCGCCTTGAGAGTTTTTTCCACGTCTTCGACTGGTTTCCATGGCAACTGCCCGCGGTAAGCGAAGCACCTACGAGTGGGGTTCCATACTAAAAGTGACTCGGAACCCTGGTCCCATTCTGCCCGTACCACCTTTTTATGTCAGTAGGGTGAATCTGGTTTGGTGGCTACAGTTTGGTTCTTTATTGTATTAAGAGTTTGTATGGGATTTCACACTTCTATTGGAGTTTTAAACATACTTTTTTTTAACGTATCTGTTGTGTTTTTGACAGTCCCAACTGACTCAAGATAGATGCGGGCCGCATGCGGCCCGCACACTGCCCGAAAAACTAGTTATAATATATAAAGCTGGATTACCGTACACTGACTGACTGACTGACTGACTGACTGACTGACATCATTGTTCTCCCAGAAGGAGTCGAGTAGGAAGAATGTGATGTATGGGAAAAGTGTAGAGGGGGTTTGTGTGAGTATGGGAAAAATCCGAAAACTCAAAGATGACGTCTGCCAAGTAAAATTGGATGGCGTATCTCTGAAACGGTAAGAGATAGGTAGGGGGTGATTGACCAAATGTCATAGGGAATCGGGAGAGCAGTCGGATGACATTTGTCAAAAATTCAAAATGGCGGATTTCAAAATGGCCGCCATACAAAATCCTTCGATCCCTCAAAAAAGTAGCGGGTTCTACCAGAAAGAGTTGAGTACGGTTATAGTAATGTATTACGAAAATGACTAAGGCGTTTCGCTGAGTAGGGGAATAATTAAAAACCCTAGAAATGACGCCTGCCAAGTAAAGCTGGACTACGTATCTCGAAAACGGTAAGAGATAGGTTGGGGGTATTTAAACAAATGTCATAGGGAATCGGGAGAGCAGTCGAATGACACCTGTCAAATGTGCTACTCTCATTCTTCATACATTATTTGGAGTATTTAACCTTACAATGTCGACTGTATTAGGTGTGTTTGTGGGAATTTTAACTAAATTTAGAGTAATTGTCCTACTGGCCGTGTAGCGAGCCCGAAGGGCGAGCTTCTGGTGAGGCCGAAGGCCGAACTTTAAGGCCGCGAGGCCGTAGGCCGAGCGGATGGTGCGCGAGCCTGTAGGGCGAGCGCTAGGCGAGGCCGCAGGCCGAGCCATGTTAGTAACTTGCGAGGCCGAAGGCCGAGGTCAGACTTGCACCAATTCGGCTGAAAATCGATATATAGGTTGTTCTCGTCATCCTTATTCCAAATATGAAATTTTTATTTCGATGACGTCTGCCAAGTAAAAAAAGTTACTCCGATTTGGCTGAAACTCGATATTTATGTGGTTCTGGACGTCCTTATTCTTAATCAAAAATTTTTGTTTCGATGACGTCTGCCAAGTAAAAAAAGTTACTCCGATTTGGCTGAAACTCGATATTTAGGTGGTTCTGGGTGTCCTTATTCCAAAACAATTTTTTTTTTCCGATGACGTCTGCCAAGTAAAAAAAAGTACTCCGATTTGGCTGAAACTCTAAATTTAGGTGGTTCTTAGCGTCCTTATTCTAAATATCAAATTTTTTTTCGATGACGTCTGCCAAGTGCAGATAAATCACGTATCTCGAAAACGGTAATAGATAGGTAGGGGGTTTTTGAAAATATGTCATAGGGAATAAGGAGAGCAGTCGAATGACATTTTGGATGTGTCTTACGTGCTCCTATCATTCTTTATACTGCATTTGGAGTGTTTTTCCTTAATTTTCGACTGTATTAGGAGTTTTTGTGGGATTTTTGACTGAATTTGGAGTTACAGTCCTACATAAGTGGAGTAGCGAGCCCGAAGGGCGAGCTCCTGGTGAGGCCGAAGGCCGAACTTTCGGTCCGCGAGGCCGAAGGCCGAGCGTAAGATGCGCGAGCCCGAAGGGCGAGCGCTTGGCGAGGCCGTAGGCCGAGCTGTATTAGTAACTTGCGAGGCCGAAGGCCGAGCTCCGACTTGAGAGTATTTTCCACGTCACCGACTGGTCTCCATGGCAACTGCCTGCGGTAACCGAAGCACCTACGAGTGGGTTTCCTTAACAAAAGTGACTCAGAACCTTGGTACCATTCTGCCCGTACCACCTTTTTATGGCAGTAGGGTGAATCTGGTTTGGTGGCTACAGTTTGGTTCTCTACTGTATAAGAAGTTTATATGGGATTTCATACTGTTATGGAATTTTGTTTTTTTTTTAATGTATAAGGTGTTTTGATATTGTTTCCAATTGCATAACGAAAAATGCGGGCCGCATGCGGCCCGCACACTGCCCGAAAAACTAGTTTATAATATATAAAGCTCGATTACCACTCACTGACTGACTGACTGATTGACATAAATGTTCTCCTAGAAGGAGCAGAGTAGGGCTAAAATGATGTATGGCAAAAATGTTTGGGGGGTTTTGGTGAGTATGAGAAAAATCGAAAATCATTAAAAAGACGCCTGCCAAGTGATGATGGATGACGTATCTCGAAAACGGTAAGAGATAGGTAGGGGGTGTTTGAACAAATGTCATAGAGAATCGGGAGAGCAGTCGAATGACACCTGTCAAAAATCCAAAATGGCGGATTTCAAGATGGCCGCCATACAAAATGCTCCGAGCCTGCTGAAGCGAGGCCTTTAGGCCGAGCTTCAGTAGGGGCGGAGCAGTTTGTATGGTGGCCTTCTTGAAATCCGCCATTTTGGATTTGTCCCAGGTGCTCCTCTCATTCTTCATACTGCATTTGGAGTGTTTTACCTTATATTTTCGACTGTATTAGGAGTTTTTGTGGGTTTTTTGACTGAATTTGGAGTAACTGTTCTACATTAGTGTATAGCGAGCCCAAAGGGCAACCACCTGGTGAGGCCGAAGGCCGAACTTTCGGTCCGCGAGGCCGAAGGCCGAGCGTACGGTGCGTGAGCCCGAAGGGCGAGCGCTTTGCGAGGCCGCAGGCCGAGCCGTGTTAGTAACTTGCGAGCCCGAAGGGCGAGCTCCTGGTGAGGCCGAAGGCCGATCTTTCGGTCCGCGAGGCCGAAGGCCGAGCGTATGGTGCGTGAGCCCGAAGGGCGAGCGCTTGGCGAGGCCGCAGGCCGAGCGGTATTAGTAACTTGCGAGGCCGAAGGCCGAGCTCCGACTTGAGAGTATTTTCCACATCTCTGACTGGTCTCCATGGCAACTGCCCGAGGTAACCGAAACACCTACGAGTGGGGTTCCTTTACAAAAGTGACTCAGAAACTTAGTCTGATTTTGCCCGTACTACCTTTTTATGGCAGTAGGGTGAATCTGCTTTAGTGGCTACAGTATGGTTCTATATTGTATTGAGAGTTTATATGGGATTTCATACTTCTATTGGAGTTTCGGACATTACTTTTTTTTAATGTATAACGTGCTTTTATGACAGTCACAACTGACTCAAGATAGATGCGGGCCGCATGCGGCCCGCACACTGCCGAATATTAATATTAATAATATTAATATTTATCAGGTGTTTTTTTGACAGTTCCTACTGACTCAAGATAGATGCGGGCCGCATGCGGCCCGCACACTGCCCGAAAAACTAGTTATTAATAATATATAAAGCTCGATTACCACTCACTGACTGACTGACTGACTGATTGACATAAATGTTCTCCTAGAAGAAGCAGAGTTGGGCTAAAATAATGTATGGCAAAAATGTTCGGGGGGTTTTGGTGAGTATGAGAAAAATCGAAAATCATTAAAAAGACGCCTGCCAAGTGTAGATGGATGACATATCTCAAAAACGGTACAAGATAGGTAGAGGGTGTTTGAACAAATGTCATAGGGAATCGGGAGAGCAGTCGGATGACATCTGTCAAAAATCCAAAAAGGCGGATTTCAAGATGGCCGCCATACAAAGTGATCCGAGCCTGCTGAAGCGAGGCCTTTAGGCCGAGCTTCAGTAGGGGCGGAGCAGTTTGTATGGTGGCCGTCTTGAAATCCGACATTTTGGATGTGACCCACGTGCTCCTATCATTCTTTATACTGCATTTGGATTGTTTTTGCCTTATATTTTCGACTGTATTAGGAGTTTTTGTGGGATTTTCGACTGAATTTGGAGTTACTGTCCTACATTGGTGTATAGCGAGCCCGAAGGGCGAGCTCCTGGTGAGGCCGAAGGCCGAACATTCGGCCCGCGAGGCCGAAGGCCGAGCGTATGGTGCGTGAGCCCGTAGGGCGAGCGCTTGGCGAGGCCGCAGGCCGAGCCGTATTAGTAACTTGCGAGGCCGAAGGCCGAGCTCCGACTTGAGAGTATTTTCCACGTCTCCGACTGGTCTCCATGGCAACTGCCCGCGGTAACCGAAGCACCTACGAGTGGGGTGTCTTAACAAAAGTGACTCAGAACCTTGGTACCATTCTGCCCGTACTTCCTTTTTATGGCAGTAGGGTGAATGTGCTTCAGTGGCTATAGTATGGTTATTTATTGTATTGAGAGTTTATATGGGATTCCATACTTCTATTGTAGTTTTGAACACACTTTTTTTAACGAATTAGGTGTTTCTGTGAAATTTTCAAATGACTAAAGATAGATGCGGGCCGCATGCGGCCCGCACACTGCCCGAAAAACTAGTTTATAATATATAAAGCTGGATTACCGTACACTGACTCACTGACTGATTCACTGACTGACATCATTGTTCTCCCAGAAGGAGTCGAGAAGGAAGAAAGTGATGTATGGGAAAAGTGTAGAGAGGGTTTGGGGGAGTATGGGAAAAATCCGAAAACTCAAAGATGTCGTCTGCCAAGTAAAGTTGGTTAGCGTATCTCGGAAACGGTAAGAGATAGGTAGGGGGTGCTTGACCAAATGTCATAGGGAATTGGGAGAGCAGTCGAATGACATCTGTCAAAAATCCAAAATGGCGGATTTCAAAATGGCCGCCATACAAAATCCTTCGATCCCTCAAAAAAGTAGCTGGTTCTACCAGAAAGAGTTGAGTACGGTTATAGTAATGTATTACGAAAATGACTAAGGGGTTTAGCTGAGTAGGGGAAAAATTAAAAACCCTAGAAATGACGCCTGCCAAGTAAAGCTGGACTACGTATCTCGAAAACGGTAAGAGATAGGTTGGGGGTGTTTGAACAAATGTCATAGGGAATCGGGAGAGCAGTCAAATGACACCTGTCAAATGTGCTACTCTCATTCTTCATACATTATTTGGAGTATTTAACCTAACAATGTCGACTGTATTAGGAGTGTTTGTGGGAATTTCAACTCAATTTAGAGTAATTGTCCTACTGTCAGTGTGGCGAGCCCGAAGGGCGAGCTTTTGGTGAGGCCGAAGGCCGAACTTTCGGGCCGCGAGGCCGTAGGCCGAGCGGATGGTGCGCGAGGCCGCAGGCCAAGCCGTGTTAGTAACTTGCGAGGCCGAAGGCCGAGCTCAGACTTGCACCGATTTGGCTGAAAATCGATATATAGGTTGTTCTTGTCATCCTTATTCCAAATATGAAATTTTTATTTCGATGACGTCTGCCAATTAAAAAAAGTTACTCCGATTTGGCTGAAACTCGATATTTAGGTGGTTCTGGGTGTCCTTATTCCAAATCTAAAATTTTTTTTTCGATGACGTCTGCCAAGTAAAACAAGTTACTCCGATTTGGCTGAAACTCGATATTTAGGTGGTTCTGGGTGTCCTTATTCCAAATCAAAAATTATTTTTTCGATGACGTCTGCCAAGTAAAAAAAAATTCTCCGATTTGGCTTAAATTTTATATCTAGGTTGTTCTGGACGTCCTTATTCCAAATATGATTTTTTTTTTTCGATGACGTCTGCCAAGTGCAGATAAATCACGTATCTCGAAAACGGTAATAGATAGGTAGAGGGTTTTTGAAAAAATGTCATAGGGAATAAGGAGAGCAGTCGAATGACATTTTGGATGTGTCTTACGTGTTCCTATCATTCTTTATACTGCATTTGGAGTGTTTTTCCTTAATTTTCAAATGTATTAGGAGTTTTTGTGGGATTTTTGACTGAATTTGGAGTTACTGTCCAACTTTTGTGTATAGCGAGCCCGAAGGGCGAGCTCCTGGTGAGGCCGAAGGCCGAACTTTCAGTCCGCGAGGCCGAAGGCCGAGCGTGTGATGCGCGAGCCCGAAGGGCGAGCGCCTGGCGAGGCCGTAGGCCGAGCCGTATTAGTAACTTGCGAGGCCGAAGGCCGAGCTCCGACTTGAGAGTATTTTCCACATATCCGACTTGTCTCCATGGCAACTGCCTGCGGTAACCGCAGCACCTACGAGTGGGGTTCCTTAACAAAAGTGACTCAGAACCTTGGTCCCATTCTGCCCGTACCACCTTTTTATGGCAGTAGGGTGAATCTGTTTTAGTGGCTACAGTATTGTTCTTTATTGTATTGAGAGTTAATATGGGATTTCATACTGTTATGGAGTTTTGTTTTTTTTTTTAAATGTATAAGGAGTTACGGTATTATTTAGTACTGCATAACGATAAATGCGGGCCGCATGCGGCCCGCACACTGCCCGAAATACTAGTTATAATATATAAAGCTCGATTACCATTGACTCACTGACTGACATAAATGTTCTCCTAGAAGGAGCAGAGTAGGGTAAAAATGAAGTATGGCAAAAATGTTCGGGTGGTTTTGGTGAGTATGAGAAAAATCGAAAATCATTAAAAAGACGCCTGCCAAGTGATGATGGATGACGTATCTCAAAAACGGTAAGAGATAGGTAGGGGGTGTTTGAACAAATGTCATAGGGAATCGGGAGAGCAGCCGGATGACATCTGTCAAAAATCCAAAATGGCGGATTTCAAGATGGCCGCCATACAAATTGATCCGAGCCTGCTGAAGCGAGGCCGTTAGGCCGAGGTTCAGTAGGGGCGGAGCAGTTTGTATGGGGGCCTTCTTAAAATCCGCCATTTTGGATTTGTCCCAGGTGCTCCTATCATTCTTTATACTGCATTTGGAGTGTATTACCTTATATTTTCGACTGTATTAGGAGTTTTTGTTGGATTTTTGACTGAATTTGGAGTTACTGTCCTACATAAGTGTAGTAGCGAGCCCGAAGGGCGAGCTCCTGGTGAGGCCGAAGGCCGAACTTTCGGTCCGCGAGGCCGAAGGCCGAGCGTATGATGCGCGAGCCCGAAGGGCGAGCGCTTGGCGAGGCCGCAGGCCGAGCCGTGTTGGTAACTTGCGAGGCCGTAGGCCGAGCTCCGACTTGAGAGTTTTTTCCACGTCTCCGAATGGTCTCCATGGCAACTGCCCGCGGTAAGCGAAGCACCTACGAGTGGGGTTCCTTAACAAAAGTGACTCAGAACCTTGGTCCCATTCTGCCCGTACCACCTTTTTATGGCAGTAGGGTGAATCTGTTTTAGTGGCTACAGTATTGTTCTTTATTGTATTGAGAGTTAATATGGGATTTCATACTTCTAATGGAGTTTTGAACATACTTTTTTTAATGTATAAGGTGTTTTGATATTGTTTCAAATTGCATAACGATAAATGCGGGCCGCATGCGGCCCGCACACTGCCCGAAATACTAGTTATTATAATATATAAAGCTCGATTACCATTGACTCACTGACTGACATAAATGTTCTCCTAGAAGGAGACGAGTAGGAGCAACGTGATGTATAGCAAAAATGTTCGGGGGGTTTTGGTGAGTATGAGAAAAATCGAAAATCATTAAAAAGACGCCTGCCAACTGAAGATGGATGACGTATCTCAAAAACGGTAAGAGATAGGTAGGGGGTGTTTGAACAAATGTCATAGGGAATTGGGAAAGCAGTCGAATGACACCTGTCAAAAATCCAAAATGGCGGATTTCAAGATGGCCGCCATACAAATTGATCCGAGCCTGCTGAAGCGAGGCCTTTAGGCCGAGCTTCAGTAGGGGCGGAGCAGTTTGTATGGTGGCCATCTTGAAATCCGACATTTTGGATGTGTCCCACGTGCTCCTATCATTCTTTATACTGCATTTGGAGCGTTTTACCTTTATATTAGACTGTATTAGGAGTTTTTGTGGGATTTTTGACTGAATTTGGAGTAACTGTCCTACATTAGTGCAGTTGCGAGCCCGAAGGGCGAGCTCCTGGTGAGGCCGAAGGCCGAACTTTCGGTCCGCGAGGCCGAAGGCCGAGCGTATGATGCGCGAGCCCGAAGGGCGAGCGCTTGGCGAGGCCGCAGGCCGAGCCGTGTTAGTAACTTGCGAGGCTGAAGGCCGAGCTCCGACTTTAGAATATTTTCTACATCTTCGACTGGTCTCCATGGCAACTGACCGAGGTAACCGAAGCACCTACGAGTGGGGTTCCTTAACAAAAGTGACTCAGAACCTTGGTACCATTCTGCCCGTACCACCTTTTTATGGCAGTAGGGTGAATTTGGTTTGGTGGCTACAGTTTGTTTCTTTATTGTATTGAGAGTTTATATGGGATTTCATACTTCTATTGGAGTTTTGAACACACTTTTTTTTACGTATTAGGTGTCTTGATATAAGTTAAAATTGCACAACGATAAATGCGGGCCGCATGCGGCCCGCACACTGCCCGAAATACTAGTTTATAATATATAAAGCTCGATTACCACTGACTGACTGACATAAATGTTCTCCTAGAAGGAGACGAGTAGGAGCAACGTGATGTATGGCAAAAATGTTCGGGGGGTTTTGGTGAGTATGAGAAAAATCGAAAATCATAAAAATGACGTCTGCCAAGTAAAGACGGATGACGTATCTCGAAAACGGTAAGAGATAGGTAGGGGGTGTTTGAACAAATGTCATGGGGAATTGGGAGAGCAGTCGAATGACATCTGTCAAAAATCCAAAATGGCGGATTTCAAGATGGCCGCCATACAAAGTGGTCCGATCCTGCTGAAGCGAGGCCTTTAGGCCGAGCTTCAGTAGGGGCGGAGCAGTTTGTATGGTGGCCGTCTTGAAATCCGACATTTTGGATGTGACCCACATGCTCCTATCATTCTTTATACTGCATTTGGAGTGTTTTACCTTATATTTTCGACTGTATTAGGAGTTTTTGTGGGATTTTTGACTGAATTTGGAGTAACTGTCCTACATAAGTGTAGTAGCGAGCCCGAAGGGCGAGCTCCTGGTGAGGCCGGAGGCCGAACTTTCGGTCCGCGAGGCCGAAGGCCGAGCGTATGATGCGCGAGCCCGTAGGGCGAGCGCTTGGCGAGGCCGCAGGCCGAGCCGTGTTGGTAACTTGCGAGGCCGAAGGCCGAGCTCCGACTTGAGAGTTTTTTCCAAGTCTCCGACTGGTCTCCATGGCAATGCGGCCCGCACACTGCCCGAAAAACTAGTTTATATATATAGATTGCTAACCCAAAGATATATACAGATATACTATAAGTTCAACATCACCAGGCATCAGAGGTTTCAAATCGGTCCAGTAGTTTTTAAATTTATTCGGTACCTACATACAATGATATAAAAATACAAATATTTCCTCTTGATAATTTTTGTACAGATATAGATTGCTGTTATTAAGGCTGACCTTACCACCTACTAAATAATAATAAAAACACCAAAAAAAAACAATAATCGTGTTCTTCCTAAAGGAAAAATGGTATTATACACAAACAGTAAATTTGATTTAGTTCTAGTATGAGTTGGGCGCCGAGTTAGAGTAAAAGAAACCTCTTCGGGTCTCAAGGATGAATTGCCAGCCCCTGAGGAGGAAATATGCTGGTGATAAAAAAAAATATTTCTATATAATATTTGAGAATAATACCTAAAATATAGTAATAGATTTATTTAGTGACAATTCCGCCTAACTTTTCTGTTATGCCGACGTGACGTCACAAGCGCCACGCAGCCACACCGGAAGACCTTTCGACGTGTTTCGCTTTTACACGATCGATCGTGCGTTCGAAGAGACCTCCTGCCTCCTGCGGATGATTCGTGTAGTATCAAAACGCGTCAAAAATTCTTCCGGTTTCTTCTCTTCTATTCTTATTGGCGCTTGTGGACGTCACGTTGGCTTAACAGGAAAATTAGGCATAATTGTCACCAATTATTTTTTATTTTAAAATATATTTTTAATACATTAATTTAACGTTTTCTTATAACGTTTTTGAAACATTTGTTATTATTAAATATGGATTTCCGCAAGAAACGCCTGAATCTATTCAGGGAATATGCATGAGGGTTAGATGCAAAAGATCGTACGTGAGATGACAGCCTACGGCACGGGGACGGGGACTAGACGTGTTGTGTGTTGGAGCTGTGCTGTCTTGTGCATCTGCCACCTTTCCGAGAAACTTAACTTGCTTTGTGTGCTCAAATGTATATTATATATAAGTATCTTGTATGATTTAATACAACTATTCAATACCCACGCGATAGAAGCCGCGGGTAACAGATAGTAATTCATAAAATTATAAATTTATATTATATTCAACTGAAAACAACATTTTACAGTGTCATTTTGAAGCTGTAAGTAAAACCATTAAACATTTACTCTTGTACGGACCATTACAATGCCGATCACTAAAAAAGCAAGTTCCAACTTGCTCTTGGCCAGTTTTTAAACGTCACAAAGTATAGATCTTAGGTTGCGGCTTGTTTCTTTCAAACAAGTAAAGGCTTAACGCGAAGATTGGTTACCCTTGCGGTGAGCTGTTCTCAAGCCACGCGCCACGCCGCGGCAGATAAGCAGAGGAGAGGCTAGAGTAAGAGCTAACGACTGAGTGGAAGCCGCTCGCCGCAATTAGCGGCAGTGAATGCGAGCAGTTAGTCGACGGCCGCCGCCACCTCATTAGCGCGTCTCCTCTCCACTCCACTCCAATCGTGTGAATGCGCACAAATCGCTCAAACATCCCCACTCCCTTTGACCGCGTGCCAAACAACTACTGATCGCAAATAAAAGGAGAATTTATTACATACCGCTGAATTATGTATGAAAGGAATTATAGAAAGTCATCGTAGTTCGTAACAGACGATATGGAATTGTTTGATAGCCGAGGGGACGGCGAACAATATTGGACAGAGTTTCCTTGTTGGCATTGCGCCGTTTCTCAGAATAGTTAGGTATAATAAAATAATGGCTGCTGGAATGTTGTTTGATGCGGCTGGTAGAATTCGATTGCGCGCTTCAGGCCGCGCCACCCGCCGCCCGGCTTTAGATACCTACGAGCTGGATTTAATTTATCAATCAGGCTGCTTCTCAGCTCTAATCCAGTGGCATCGTTCTTAGCTATTTGTAGAAAATAGTTAAACAAAGAAGGTAAATTATCAACTCTTACATTGCAATACTTGCTTCACGCTTGCTAAGTGAAAAAGATTATAAAATAACAAAGAAAGAAAAATCCCGCTAAGGGTTAAAATTTCCAAAACATATATTTTGTATATAAAACTTAGCTTCAAACACATAAGCGACCACTGTGACTCGATGACAAAAACAACCCCAACGAGTCACACCATATTTTGTCACGGTGTGACTCGTTGGGATTTTTTTGTCATCGCTAATGGTAACTCACCGAGCGTCTCTAGCTACGCATGCTAGTTTGTTTATAATACGTGTTCTAAACGCTATTTACGCGTTATGCTCAGAGTATAAATAATAGATAAATATCTGAATGGAACAGACTAAGTGCTTTTATCACTGAGGTTTGAGGAAATAACCTGACCATAAACTGCAATATAGCTTTTACGGACGATAAACTTAAAACTTTTTTTTGGTTTATTGTTGAACTCGCTCTGGATACTTTCCATTCGTTGAGTTATCAGCAAGGTAATATAAAATAAAGTTGATCAAAACATTGTTTTAGGCAAGTTGTAAATAAAACAATGTTTTGATCAACTGTTATATATTTCTTATATAACATATCTTAAGTATATATATATTTAAATGCCCCGTGGGGTGCCGGGCTAGAATGTCACCCCCCCCCCCCCCATTGCTACCTGTAGGTGTCGTAAGAGGCGACTACAGGTAAAATACCGGAAGATGGGCAGCAGCACCTTCTGAGGAATTGATAGCTTATACTGCGATCCCCAAGGAGCCTGCCAAGCGTGGCTCTGTTCAGCAGTGGACAATCTGGCTGATACAGCATATATTTATACAACTACAATCACTACGCCAAGAAACTGTTTACAAATTTACTTCTCTCCCTAGGGCAGTTTGAACCTTCCTAGGGCAGTAAATTAATTATTCTCATAAAATTTCAGTTCTATACGACATGTTCTCGGAGCATGGATTTATAAAATGTTATATAAGACCCACAAAGTAATTTCTACGAAACAGTTTCAATTCCAATAATTTTATAAAGGTCATAAATGTTTGTTTTCGAAATGTAATTTATTGCAATTTACCCTTGAGTACTACGAAACCTGTGAAACCTACAGAGAAATGTCGTAGTAACTGGATTAAACTATAGATTTTCGTAGTTACAACTAGTTTTGTTTATAGCCCGAGTTGGTCGCTCACTAATATAACTTGTTCCTATCCTCGAGTATTATAATTGTAGGCATTTGTTCAGAAACTAGTTCATAATTTTATCATTGTAAACACTACGTCTACACTTGAGTAACGAAAGTTATGTAAATGGGCAAAGAGAAGCATCCTTATGCATAGGTACTTCATATCTGAACCATTTATGTAAATCAAATATAAATAAAATATTCTTTGTCTGCAAGTTTTTATATACAATGGATGTAAATTAATTAGCAATCTTCTTATGTGAAGCATTGCGCTTACTGCTGAAACATTTTCTTTTGTGGTTTGTTTTTAGTTCGCCTGAAGCAAAACGGATTTACGGTAATTTGTCCGTATTGCATTTCGTACATTACGAAGTGGTCTAATTCCCACAGTTCGTCTAAATCTTAGTTCGTTCAAAGCGCAGTTTGACCAGAGCGCTATTTGTCTATTTTGCCCAAACAAGAATATAACCCCGATTACACAGCGTGTACTATTTAGAAGAGACTAGAGTAGGCATTTAAATTTTTATTTATTTTAACTGTACTATCCGTGAAAACCTATATACGACACCCCCAAATGGCGGCGCATATCCAGCAGTGGACTTCTCGCGGCTGAAACGATGATGATGATGTTGATAAAAAACCTATAAATGACTTTCTGTATCTATTTAAGTTGCTATTATTACTTATTAAACAGCTTAACATATTACTCTGGTAGTTATCCATGTAAATAAATTTCAAAAATCCTACGCGCGTCTTGTCGAACTACTATTCTGGTTTTGCTTGCTATTCATATATTATAAGATAAAGAAAATTTAAAACATGTAAACAAATTAAGTCTATGTTGAGCATTATCAGTGACGGTGGTATTTTTAATAGCAGCAGCGTATGTTAACGTAGTATTTGGCGAAGCGACGTTCAGGCTCGGAGTCGGCCAACTTGCCCGGAGTAACGACGCGGGCGGGCGGCGCGGGGCGGCGGCATCCGTTATCTCGAACGGCGCGAACAGATGTAGGTACGATTCCACCAAATACGCGCCGCCCTAACCTTGCGTAACACGAAAAGTTTCCCTCACTTCATCGCATATCGGTAATAACACAAACTTACTACCATATGGATAGCTTGTGCATTCTATTTTGAATATCGGTATCGTTTATTGCGATGAAATCTTTTATTTGACCAATTGAAATCATAATTGGTTTTGATACAAGAGCAACAGGTACTTAAGTAAACTTACAAAATTACAACGAAAGGAATAAAATTGTACTACGAGCCGGATTCGAACAAGCATCAATCTATCCCTATAGCCAGTATATGCTTTGCCAATTGAGTGATCGTAGTGAGTTAGTCATAGCTCAAATTAACCCTTTTGTTTAAATTTAATCCGTCTTAAGGAGCTGGACGTCTTTATTTAAGTGAAGTTTATGTTAAAACTCAATCCTACTTGACTTTCAATTAAAGTATATAATAATATATGTACCTAATTGATTTTTTCAGCGTAGTAAGTAATATTGAAGAAAGTTGGTCACCTGCACCTAAGCCGCTGGCGCTCGGCCTGTTCGTCCATCTGTCATATTGAAGTTTATTTTAATCGTTAAGTAAGCGTTTAAGCCTACTTGAGTTTGTATTAAATAGTTAAGTTAACTTCACAGTTTTCCCTTAGCTAAGGAGTAAAAAGATCTAGCCACTCTTATGACAAGTGTTGTGTCTATAACTTGATGTAGCCAAAAGAACATGAAGAATGTATTTCCTATCTTACTTTTCTTATAATTAACCTTTTATTGTAAATTTGTGCAAAAATTATGCCTTATATAATAAATACTCTATGTGCGTGGGGATTATGGCAAACCCTAAAAAGGCTGTGTTCAGCGGTGGATAATCCAACTGGTACAGTAATACAGGTAATGCTTATTGGTTGATACTATTTCACCACTCCAGCACGAAAATAGATGTTATTGGTGCAAAGTCGATTTATTGAATATAATAAAATTGTAGGAAAATATGATGCTGGAAAATTTAAAATATTCGAATTACTGATTCATAAAATACTCTACACCGCAATGGGATAAAATTAAACTCTGAATATGAACTTTTTATTAATAAGTACCTACCTTGATACTTAATAATATAAATTTATATGTAATAATAATAAATAATAATAATAAATATTTTTTTCCAAAAAAGTTAATCTTATAGCTAATGAAAGTACTCCAGAGTTGTACTGTTAAATTTAACCAGTGAATCTCAAACTAGGCGAGGGCCTGTATCTTGAGATTCTGAGTGCGATTGAATCGATATAAATAACACTTGCAGCAAAACAACAAAGTAATATTTATAATATAAGGTAGCTTTAAGACTATGTGACGGACCCAGGGACGATACCTGCAAATTTAATATACATATTTAATTACATACGATACATGTACCTACCTACCGCACCGCCAACCGACGCGCTCGAGCCATCCCCATCGCACACACACAAGCGTACGGGCGTACGCTACCGATAACACGTAGGCTATATAAGGCGGCGCGACCCGTGAGGAACTGGCATTTGCCAAACCAGATCACACTCCTAGGTACCCCATTACCCTGGCTACGATCAACCAAGTATCTAGGAGTGACTATTGACAGAAGACTAACGATGGCCCAACACCCAAATAAGGTGATACAGAATACCAAGGCGGCTCGCTACCTCGTGCGCCCCACCCTAAAATCTGAGCTCCCGCTACGGATCAAGCTGGCGGTCTACAAAACATACATCCGCCCGCTACTAACGTACGCCGCCCCTGCATGGTTCGCGCTACTGGCGGAAACACATAAAAAACGCAACAAAATAACAGCCTACGCCAAGTGACGAACGCCCCCTGGTTTGTCCGCAACTCGACAATCCACCGGGATCTAGAGGTGGAAATACTGGACGCGTTCATCGAAAGACTGGCTAAGAATACATTCTCCAGAACCGACAAATCGGAATATCTTATATACATCTTCAACAAATAGCCCCAAAATATGAACGCCACCCCGGTGCCAAACGACAACCCAGAGATCTCATTGACAGCCAAGGAGAACAAAATGAAAAATATGAAAGAGCAGAGAAGGAGCAAAACCCCGGAAGTGCAGCGCAAGACGAGACCCCACACAACGGGAACTCACAGCACGCACAGCACACTCCCGGGGCCCCCAGAAGTCCATGAATTAACTCAACCCAAAGACCAGCTTGCAAGTAGCAAGCTGCGTATGAACCCCGCGGTCAGGGGCCACCAGTGCCCGATACCGCATCCGTACGACGCTCCACTCGTGCGAAGAACATGACGAGAACTGGCATTTGCTCGAGGCTCCCGCGGTGAACGGACGTGTGCCGGCACACTCACCGGACGCTCGCAGAGCCTCCATCAAATCGCCCTCCCCTGGTGTTCCCCACCGACCCGGAGGTAACCAGTGCGCGTGGTCCGCCCACGCAGCAAGGCCCTCGTGCCGATTCCTGCTTACACCCGGAGGTAACCTAAAACGAACATTTAGAAAGTGAGCGCTCCAGGTTGTAGCAAACATGAACAGTGTGCTACGTGGGGTTACGTCGTGTGTAGGACTGTAGGCCAATAAACCAACCCACTTATCATATATTCACTATCAAAGTTGTGCATATAACAGAGTAAATAATAAACAACGAGCACAATAATTATGAAAGCAATTCTCGTTCAGCTGTTACTCCAACAAAGTTAATCTCTGCCAATTATGATGGATATTCGGGCGCTTTCACTCAATATCTTTCGCAAACTTCTTCCGCAAAAGTTCACCGCTTAACAAACAAACAGACCGCTTCTTTACTTTCAGAATTTAATTATATCATTGAAGAGGGATAATTCCAACTTTCTTGTTAAAATTAATAAGAATTCGCCGGGAGAATGAGAATAAAAGGAATCCGCGTTATTGCGTGCCGTCAGGCGCGGATCTGCTCTATTATAATAATTTGTTTTGTTGAGGTCAGGGCGGCGGGGGGGAGGGGTGTGGGGGGGGGGGCAGTAACAATACGTCACGCGAGTGTGAGCGCACGGAGCGACACCTGCCGTCGCCGGTGTGTACGCGGCTAACATCTGTGTCACGATTTATTCTGTCCTCTCGTTGTATATATTCCGGGAGCGCACATTCCATGCATAATGTAAGGGGTCCTTAAAGCCTTTACCTTTCTCTTATTTCGTATTCTTCGCGTTAACCGAGCCGCCGCCCGCCGCCGCGCCGCCTTTATAAATGATCAAACACTGAACCCGTATTATTGCTGTAGTTGGACCTATAAAAATGAAATTTATGATAATATTTATTGGTTTACAATGTGAACATCGATGGAGGTTTCGTGTTGAGTATATGAAATCGTAGGTTTATTAGTAAACTGGTTATCTTTCTATTCATATTTCACAGATGATGTTTGGCGGCTCAATATGGTTTGCTCATTTGCCGTTAATTTAGGAGTTAAAGAATCCTGTTGTAGTCCCAGTACTCTGCTCATTTGCGTATTTTTTTTATCTTAATTCGCCTTTGATGACATTAACCAGGACGACATATAACATTCCTCTTATTGGGATATGGGGGTAAGAAAATAATTGATCTGTCAGGTGTCGTCAACTGAATCAATATTCAAGGTCGAAGAGGTTGTTCAGGCTCACCTAGAATTACTGGCTCTCAAGGTCAGCTGCCGGAACACACCGTTAGGTGCTTGGCGACAAATTTCTATTTGAGGGTGGTAGCTAGCTAGGTGGGCATTCGCAAAATGCCCTACCGTTTATTTTGTCGACGTCCTGTATTGTTACTTATCATATCACTGAATTGTAGAGTGTAATCTTATTATATCTCTGAAGAGGCCAAGACATTGCAAACACAGGAAATCCTACCGCATTGTCTAGTGTTTGAAAATACATGACTTATTACTATGTATTACGTGAATGTATATTTTTTTTTTATTATTGGCAATATGCCTTTATTAAACAAATACTACAAACTACAGTACAGCTACTATAATACTACAGCTACTACAGTAAAAGCATTTGGACTCATAGGGAGTCCAAATGCTCTAGCCCACTATCAGTTGGCAGCGTGCCCAGCATGCTGGCAGCATTGCCCCGTTGAATTGCAATGCTTATTCTTTGAGCCAAATAGGTGCCAGCATTTTGATCACGCGTCGCATCGACCAAGCGCTCTGATAGATTTTGGAAAATACGATTCACTCCCGGTCCCCACGGCCCCAACGTCTCTACACCAAACGGCTCAAATATGTAACCCATACCGAGGTTAGCATATTTGCGCCGCTTGAGTTGCTCTGCCGAAGTAGCCGCGGCGCCAGCCCTCACGTGGGTTTCAGAAAGGTGTGACGGCGCTAAAGTGTCTACGCATGTAGCGTCCCACACTAAGGGCCGTCCTAACTTCCATGGAACCAGAGTCATGCCGTCAGGTCTTTTACCATCGTCACGCATCAGACCGTTCGGTTCGAGAGCAGCTGGAACATTGGCGCTGGTAAATGAATGTATATTGTATTTGCAACTGATATGTTATAAAATTTGATTGAAAACGAGTACCACAACTTGCAGCGAGACGACAATTATAATCTCCCACGAATAAGTCACGGACCGCTGCTATTAGATCACTTTATATTTCCATATTGACTATATAAGACCACTTCACTTTGGAAAGTAAATACAAGAGAGACATGTCTGTTGGCGCCTTTCGATGTGAATAAGGTAGAGAAGACAAATCTGTGTATGTGCAGTTTCGGTCCGCGTTCGGAACGCTCCCGGTCCGCGTTCGGAACGTTCCCGGTCCGCGTTCGGAACGTTCCCGGTCCGCATTCGGAACGCTCCCGGTCCGCGTTCGGAACGTTCCCGGTCCGCGTTCGGAACGTTCCCGGTCCGCATTCGGAACGCTCCCGGTCCGCGTTCGGAACGCTCCCGGTCCGCTTATACCCTTGCATGTGTTCAATGGAGGAGAGCTAGTACAAGCGCCGCGTAAGTAAGCCAGCTCAACATGCGCGCAAACCGAATTACACGCACCATTCTCACTGCATGCATTATTTATTCACGATCATAAAACCGTTATCGCTTTCGTGTATTTTCAGATAAAACCGTGTTCGCGCTCACCGACACATAAAAGCCAACTTTGTAGCTGGATCCTGTGTGAAAGCTTACAAACTCCCGCCAAGTTTTACCGCATCTACTTACCGACTCGTATTTACACGCGTTTACGTACGCGCTGGAATAATACGGCGCGCCACCTGCGGCCGGCGGGAATGTGCGCATCGACCTGGGGTACAACTCCCACCTTTTAAAAACTATTATGGAAAACCAACATCATTATTTCAAACTTAAAATATTGATACTAAGATTCGTACCATGCAAGCTACAGTTATGTATCTTTATTTATTTTTGAACCGCAAACAGTACTAACGATACAGTTTACAATTTGTATTGGTTCTTATTTTGTTGTGCCCAAGGAGCTTATGATCATTTGATTCATATATATATATATATATATATCAAACAAAAAATGAAATAATACATATCCGTGTTTCTATATACATTGTTGTGATGTTTAATGTTAAATAGTTAGTGGTAGTTGGTCACTTACGTGACTGTACAACTAAAAGTGTCTCGCTTCTTAAGCACTGATGGTTATATCGCAATAGTTACCTACGAGTACATAGTCATTTAGTGGGTTCCCAACATATTATCGCAGGTTTCAACATCGATACGTTATATCCCCCCTCTAGTATAGAAACCCTACATGCTTAATAATAATTAATGTTCCATTTTTTCTAAATCTATTAAAATTAGTGTTGAGAATCAAATAGTTTTTTTTTGTAAAGTGTTTCTTATAACTTCGAGATTCTTATAACAGAACGTAATATAACCTGCAATGGAAATGGGACAAATAGGTAGCGAAGTAATTATAGTAATAATAATATTAGAGACTATCTATTTTAAAGTGACAATTACATATTAAATAATATTTCGGGATATCCACAGATACACATCAGGTGGAGATTTTCATGGTTTTGGTAAATTTCCTTATATTTAATTCATGAATATTGATAAACCACAACAACCATTTTTAAAAACATAAAAAAAAAACATTATATGTGCGTTTATCAACAACACACTACAAACTATATATTACTACATAATACTACAGCTACTACGATGAAAGCATTTACGTAAAATAAAGGGCATTGCAAGTCCACAGGCAGTCCAAATGCTCCAGTTCAGTACCAGTTGGCAGCGTTCCATTAGAACTAGGGACGTTTTTATAGGAAACATTTGTCAAATATACCTACATATCTAGTTAATCGCTCATTTTTACTAGCGTTGAGATGATGTTTAGAAACATGTCGGCATAGGGAGGCATAAAGCATCGCATCATGTATATCGAGCAATAACTGAGATACAATGTGGTACAAGTTCGTTTTGGCTACACATGCCACCACAATACTTTAGCATTACGCAACGTGTTGTTACATGTGTAGGCACAGATATGTAAAACGAGCGTGTCCCACTACCAGCCACGTGGAAATTAAACCTGAAACCACGAAAATATGCGCTGAAACTAGTTTTACGGTTTCGCCTATCCGTGACATATTGTACAAGTTTATTGTTGTGTTGGGTATTTGTTGGATGGACGCGCGTCCGAGCGGATAGTTGTATGGATGCGGCGCGATAGGGATTGTTTGTCTTCTTCACTCGTGCATGTGACCACGTGCTACTTGAGAGGTCATCGCGAACTGACACTAATTGAAGAGTTTTAGGGCCATAACGGAGCCCTATTTTGAAACTCCTCTTAACGCCCATAAACAGAATTAATTACAGAGCTGAAATTGCGTTATTTTGTATAGAAGTTTGACCCAAACATGATCATTAGACTAAGTAGATTTTAGTATTGATCCAGTATATGACAAAAGGAAGACGAAACAAAATTATTGGACCTTAGCTAACATATCGTCATGTGGAGCTAATTTGAGTGGAAACTTTGTTTATATATTTCTTTCTTTAAAAGTAAATAAATAGGCCGTTAAAGTTTAAAATTAAAATACATTAGTCAAGGTATTTTTAAAAAATAAACAAGGTTTGAATCTGGAATTTCATTACATTATGAACTATATCATTTATTTCCAACAAATACTTAAACGCTAATGTATAATGTAGTTTTGAAGCTGTGATTAAAACCAATTAAACATTATTTTATTTTATGAGCTGTTTAAATCTCTTGGCATCGGCTGACCCTCTATGGCCAATTTATGAATGAAATTCTATTGTTATCATTATCGCAGATATCAATGGGTTGAATGCAGTCCCTTCAAAGAGTGCGGGCCGACTCGCACTTGACTAGTATATATTTTGTTTTAAGACAACTACTCTCAAAGCACTCGTAGCGTACGTTGTTTGGCCATTCAACACCGATTGGCTTAGTTAAGCGACGTTCGCTTTGGTCATTAGTTGGGTGGGTGACCGCTAGTGGCATTACTAGTGAGCTTGCACTTGCTTTGAGGCCGCGTTAGGCTGTCGGTCCTGGTTGTAGTCTTAGGATGGCAGTCGTTACAGCATGGTGGTAGGGCATTTTGAGATGCTCACCTGGCTAGCTACCACCTACTACCACGCTAGAAAATCCGTTGCCAAGTATCTAACGGTGTTCGGTAGAGTGTTTCGGCAGCTGTCCTTGAGAGCCAGTAATTCGAGGTTAGCCTGTACTTATATCTTCAACCACAACATCACTTACCATCAGGTGAGATAGTGCTCAAAGGCTAGCCAATCAGTTATAGTTATCTAAAACCAAAATGCATGTTGAAATCAGCAAACTATATATATGTCACCGTTTTATTGTACTAACCGTTAGTTTATAATAAATTTTGTTAGATTATAAACTGTCGATAGATTGTGAATGGAAACTAAAATTTACAATCTAACGTATACATTTTCGTAAGATTATAAACTGACCATGTCCAGCCGTCAAATTGTAAATATGTGGATCAACAACAATTTACCATAGATCTGTGACCGCCACTGTTCGGCTGAGCAGTACAAGCCGTTGCCAGTGGGAGAAAGTGCGGGGGGTACATCCATAGGCTGGTGAAAGTATGTAAAGAGTGGAATAAAGTAAATAAACACAATGAAGAAGCTGCACAGTGGTACCTGGAATTCGTCTGATATCCTCGTCTTCACGGGTCCTCCTGGTTGTAGCCTCTGGCCAGAGCTTCCTTACTTGCTTCACTATATTTCTTCGATTTTCTTTGTGTACTATGATACGATCACAATGCGCGGCGAGGGTAAGAGCATATAGTGCTGGTGGTATCTTCACCAAGCAACTACGTATGTGCGGTGAGAACGGATCGGAAATCCAGACTGTCGTTCTTGACGAATGACGACCAGCCTGGCTAGCATGTGCGAATAAGAAATATGTGACTCTCGACACGAGAGGCAAGTAGCGGACGATAGCAGCGGCCGCACCACGCTAAGATCTGTTCATTGAGATTATCTGTGGACGATTCTCCATTGCGCTGTTTGTTGGTTGAATTGCGAACAGTTTTAGGAAATAAGCAGTGATGGACTGTGAACTAATAAAATACCATACTTTTATGAAGTTATTAGTTATTTTTCCCGTTCTCGACACTTCATTAGGAATTATGTTAGGTATGATGGCTATGAAGGTTATGATTAAAAACTGTTCCCGTTGATTGTAATTTTCATACGAATTGCCGACTTTTACGCATCAAGTATTTTATTTTTATCTTTTTTACGATAGTTATGTTGCTATAAAAAATAATAACATATATTGTTTAATAAATAACAAATAAATGGGACCCTAAAAACTAGTAAAGTAGCTGTGATAAAAACTTTTTTCGCATTCGTCACCAAGAAAAACAGCTTATCTGTTTTTCTTTTTAGTAAAACATATAAGTACCTATTCATATTTTATAGCAATATATCGGGTACGGAACCCTAAAAGTAGTTATTCATTTAGATTACTTTAAATATTGACTGCAGCAAATTTCATTAAAATTTGTATAATACCTACTGATTTACTTACATATAACTGTTTTTTTTAGTAATCACCAATATTTAGTATATAATAATTAAAAATAATTGAAAACACTACCTACCGCTTTATCCAAAGATATTGAATTTAAGCTACGCACAAGAGTTCGTGATTGTATTGATTACACACACAAATATTACGGGTCTGCTTACACTGGACGGAAAGTAAATTTGTACTAAATCGTCGATCGCCCCCATTATACTAGGACGCGCGAGATAGACTACAGATTTATCTCGTCTTCAAAAAGTAGGACGAGAAAATTCACGCAAATACTCGCAGATAAGTGTCAAAAATCGATTAAACTGAGGCGCGCATGTTAGTGTTGGTCGACAAGTAGCCACGGGTAGCCAAAATACAGGTAAACGAGGACGAGTTCTTTGCCCTGCCATGTTAGCACTAGTAGACATAACGCGATATGTCTATTTTACACGAAATAGAGTGTAGACAAAATTTACTCGTGGTGCGCATGCTAGCCGGGCTGTATTATTACTGTGCAGCGAAATATATATAAAATGTGGGTAGGTGTGAGAAAAACTTACCTATGAAATAAAGTCTCAAGCGGCGCTTACAAGATCTACGAAAGTATTACAGTGGCCATAAGCAAAACACGTAGGTACAGGTTTTTAATGTATTATTTTTTGGTTTATGTTTAACTTACCACCATATATAGTAGAGTAACATATAACAGACAAAAATAGTAGTAGTAACGACAGTTTATTCACTAGATTTTTTATAAACTAACGTATCGTACAATTATCCGGTGACATATACAAGTAGTGGATAAACATCTGAGATAATAGAGAAGTTGCAAGATCTATACAATATGATAGTAAGGTAATAAACAAGAGGAGCAATGTAGTCGGGTACAACGACTTACAAAGGTTATTAGTACAGTATGGATACTCCTGGAAATCAAATGGGATTAAAGCTCAAAAAACTTGTATAGGCAGGTAAGTAATTTACGTAGGTACGGCACGTTAGTAATTTGTAATTACATTACATATAAAACAATACACAATCTCTTACTGCAAAAACTCCCTGCATTACTTGGTCCTAGCAAACAAATTCACTTCATATGCTCAACAAGCACCACATCTTCAACGACATCATCCCATCACACAATATCTGTAGAAATAATATTTTTTTAATACATTGATAATAGTGTACATGTTAATCGAATAAGTAAAACATTTTTAGTGACGAACAAAATTGTGAAGTGTTAGATAAGTTCCCGTGAGGTGCCGGGCTATAAAGAAACCCCCATCTCTAACCCGTGGGTGTAGTAACAGACGACTAAGGGTAACATACCAGAAGCAGCGCTTTCTGAGGAACTGATATCTCACACTGTGATCCCCAAGACGCCTGCCAAGCGTAGACATTATGGCAAACTCCCCATAATGGTGGGAGGCTGTGTTCAATAGTGGACGATACGACTTATACAGTACAGTACAGATAAATTTTGGTATAAGAATAATTGAGCACGTGAGTAGCGCATGTGATCCAAACATCAAAAGTTACATAAATCTATTGAAAGTCTCAACCTTAATTTATTATTGTACAGGCCTAAAGAAAGTTTGACAGAAGCTGTTATTGATTTATGATTAAGGCGATAGGTTTCGTATTTCGGTAGTGTTGGAGCATCTCGCGAAGATAAGGCGGCCGCGACCGATGTGGCGCTCGTGAGGCGCGGCGCGACTGCGGCCGCTCTAGCGCTACATATGAAAGGTTTATTTACCTGGTTTCGGCAATTTTCAATTATAGTGGAAATGTGTCAAAAATAAACGCCTTACGTAACGATATCTCGTTAGATTCCCAATTTAACCTGTGGGGGAAATAGCTTCGCATGAAGTGCACTAACTGCTTTTTATGTCACATTTAGTATAAGTTGGCAGTTCATAAAAAAGTTTTTATCATATCTGTCGAAATGCATTATGGCATATATCTAAGGTCAGAACTATACGAGTTATACATGTGAAAATGTGAGTATCGTGCCAATGAGAAGACACAAAATCATCACAACACGTGGTTAATATTTAACCCGCAGGTTGTAGAGAGTTTACCGCTCAATGACCTCTTAATGATCTCCGTCCTTTCCTGATAGACATTGTACTCCTCACTGCAAAACCGCTCTCATATACTTTACTACTGATCATAACTCATTATTACTGTGGAGAGTCAAGTTTTGCTATGATATCATCAAAGTTAGGGGCTCCAGAAACTGCTGCCATCACGCATTGCCGCAATCGCGTTTGAGAACATGTGGCATGATGTCACAACCATAGTAGAATCGTGTACCAATATCTTCCAATTATAAAATTACAATATGATTAACGCTTTCAATGTCACCCGTCAGCCCGCTCCAACCGAAGTGTCTTGTCTCTGCAACGTTTCCCACCGTTACTCAATCTGTCAACGTTTCAACCACACAAACCTATTGCCGCCAGCTCTGTTGCAAACTCACTCCAGTTACCCGCTTGACGTTCCTGGACGTAACTGATGTTCTTTTTTATTTGCTGATAGGCTAGCTAGCCTTTCACTGCTATCTCACCTGATGGTAATAAATGCCACTAACGGTCACCCATGTAAGTCATGCCCCCAGCAGATGTAGCTAACCCTAGTTGCTTGATAAAGAAGACTAGGCAAGCCACGAACGTTTCAATATAAACGCATTCTCTTTTTTCATTCCGACATCCGCATAAAACATCAATAATCACTTTTTCATTAATATAAAACTAAAACGCTCGGACTGTGACCGTTCACGTAAATACCTCACGCACTCGGCTCGCATCAACGGAGCTTTTATGTGCTTCCGCTGACGATAGAGCCACACCCCGCTCCCTCCCGCCCTTCCCCCGCGTCACATCACATTTATATCTTCATTTATTTTTTATCCCTTGAGTCACCGCCAATGTGCCCAGAATTTAATGTACCTTAATTTTTAACACATTGGGTTGTGTATGTTTCGGACTTTTTGTTCGGTTGGGATGCTTCTGGATAAAGCACAGTGTTGAATAGTTCTTAACACCATCATAAAGATCATGGTAGTACTTAAGGGAACTATCGGATATATATTTTGTAGTTTTCTTTTTGACACGTCGAAGTTGGTGGCATCGTCCTTCCATATTTTGTGCGGTCAACTGAGTTCGAGAACTTTCGTAATTTGTTCATTGTTTCGTGTGAATTCCTTTGCGAAGGGTAATGAGATAATTTCTGTAGAAACTCACTATTTTACCGTCATTATAGTCTACTGCAGCTGGTGCTGCTAGTATCGTAAAACATGTCCAAGGAGCGCAACTCTTCTCTGTAGGAATACTTGTCTGATATACATTCCGAACATAGTTTTTTATTTTGTATTTTAGCATATTTTATGTGGTGTTAGATAAAAACATATTGTTATGATTATTTATAAGCAAAGTACAAGATGCATTTGGTGGGCACATCGTATAGAGATTTTAAACAATTTCTATTTACGAGTAAAGTGTTAGTTAGGTTCCAACCTCGAGAGTGGAATTAACGGTTCGGTCAATCTGGCAACTAGCTATACACTTATTATATTGCCATTATTATTATTATTCAATTTATTATATGTATTGTATATAAGATCTTTATTTTACTAGTTTGAGTTAGTTTTATGTATATATTGTTTACCTAACGACATGTATGTTTACTACGTATAAGATATATAATGTATTTCTCTGAAAGTGAATTTTAAATTCTTTTGAGAAATAAATGATTTAAACCGTAAAAAACTTATAATATTTTACGTTGTTTTAGACTTTTTTTTTATGTAATTGTGACGGATCAAGCACGATGTTAACCATCAGGTCAGGCAGAGGTTAGTCCGCTTAACATCAGTTAAGCGGACTAACCTCTGCCTATAATAGATGCATTTCGTCACAAGTGATGAATTGCACTGCGCCCGTCACCTTGAGACATAGTTGTTAAGTCTCATGTGCCTGTAATTTCACTGGCTCTCAAGGACTGCAGCCGGAACACATCGTTAGGTGCTTGGCGACAGATTTTCTTCTTGAGGGTGGTCGCTAGCCAGGCGGGCATTCGCAAAATGCCCTTCCACCATGCTTTGAAGCTCAAGCCCGCGGCGGGATCCGAACCATGGACATGCGGCACGGCAGTCCATAGCCAATGCCACTGAGCCATCACTGCTTCATATTTCTTCTGTATTTTATTCTCTCTTATTGATAGCTGTGAAAACTAAAATATTAACTTACATTATGTGGCTTGGCTAAAATGCGCTGACTTCATTAAAAATAGACTTAGTAGAATGGATACGGTAAGTGACTCATGTTAATTTATAAGTGTTAATTGATAAGTATCCCGTGGGGTACCGTGCTAGAATTTTACTCCACCATTGCTATCGGTGTAATTGGTGTTGTAAGAGGCAACTAAAGATAAAATACCGGAATGTGGGCAGCAGCGCTTTCTGAGGAACTGATATCTTAAACTGCGATCCCCAAGACGCCTGCCAAGCGTGGGAATTATGGCAAACCCTCCCTAAATGTTGGAGGATGTGTTCAGAAGTGGACAATCCTGCTAATATAGCAGTTTATTAGTGTATTTGACGTTGTAATTTGCTAACATTAGGTTTTGTTACACGGTAGTTTCCATTGTTTACCTATACTTCTTACAGCCAAGCATAAATATAATTCACACTCAACGCTTAAGATGTTTGTAGATATAGTACTACGTTGATGTTCTAAATATGCACTATATCGGTATCGATTGAATTTGCACATTCATTACGTCCTATCACTATAAATAACGTAACCGTAGAACCGTTTCGATATGAGAAAAATTTGGCGGAAATTTGTTTCTTACAAAGCTAATAGAATGGCGTTTCTTCGGGTTACTTATTCGAAGGGTTCCAACAACAATAGTAGCTACAAGATGAGTGCTGGCCCGGGTGAGAATGACTTCGTCTTCAGAAACGTTCCTTGTCAGGAGGCCCCTCACCGTATAAAGTTTTTAACTTCATTACAAGCTCTAACGTTTAGCTTGTTGAAAACTTTATCACAAATGCGCTTACGTTAGTTAGACAACTTGCCGCAACTTGAAGCAGGAGGTGCGGTTAAATTTAAAGTGTTTCAAAAGGTTTGCTCTTAGCTATCAACTTTGAATATATGACAAGTCACAGCTGTTAAAGGAAAGTAATTCTGGTAGAAGCTTACTCTTTGTATTGTTTCAGCTTGAAAACTAAACCCGAATTAATTAGTTTACATATTAAATTGCTTATACTGGCAGTGGAATTAACCTCGATATAGGATCCACAGTTGCCCTATAAAATTATATACTAAAATACACGTATTAGTGTATACACTAGATAACTGGCAAGCATTTACAAAATGCTCTATCAGCATGTGGCAAAGCAAAAGGTTGTAGTAGGTTTTTAATCATGTTACCCTGCGTGGCAGTCCATTCTTAGATTCCACTAGGCCAAAATCTTATGGACTTTAAAAACCAGGAAAATGGTGTATACATTGACATTGCCAGTATTTATTTTACGTCTTTAAGTAAATAAACTTGTAACACAATTCGTTGACTCAAATGACTGGCCATTTTCAATCCAACTTGATGCTGATGCCGAGATTTCCTCCAAAATCCACTCAAGCCGTTCAGTTTTCTCTAGAGAACTTTGTTAGTTTTGCGTCTACGTAATCCGGTAAGATCGAGCTTAAATCTCTTTACTTTGTTTCTGTTTTTTTAGTACCTCGTATCACTGGATTGGGATTTCTAATAGAGTATAAATAGTGACGTTTCTTGAAAGGGACTCACTTGAGGCAGTTTTCCTCTGAGTGTTTAGTTTAGTGCACGGATAATCTGATTCGTTTCCGGCGACGACGGCAATGCGACACCGCGCGCCCTCCACTCGACAAGAGACTCTAATAATGGTTTCAAAATAAATGCATAACGAATAAATTGTAATGGCATGTAGCTTAATAGAGTTCATTGTTGCTATCTTTTCAGTGAACTTTCACTAAGATTCAGTTCTATGCCACTACTTAGTGAGTTCCTCTTCGGTACAGCTTTCCCTGAGCTCATGTGACATCATTCCTTCTCTTCAACGCGTATCTACGTACATACACACTCATTTTAATGTAAAAGCAAGCACGTCTTGGCTTTGTATACTTATTTTCTGTCGTAACCTAGTGTATAATATATGAGTACGATTTCCAAAACAACTATATTATTTGCTCAGTCGTGTTTGATTGACCAAGCGAGCACGAAGTGTAAGCGAAACATCTCTGCTTCAACTTAAACAAAAATGCTTTTTTTTACCACTAAGATGGCAAACATGCATACAGCCCGCGTGATGGTAAGCCGCCTATGGAAGCTTGCAACACCAGGGGTATCACTCGCGCGTTGCCGACTGAAAGAAGAAAGAAGAAAGAAGAAATCTGTTCACGCCATTTTTGAAGAGCCACAAGCTGTACTCCATCGGGAAAACCACGGCGGGGAGCTCATTCCACAACCTGAGCGTCCGCGAAAGACAGCTCCTTTGAGCCCGTATGGTTTCGTATGTCCAGTTGTCTCCTCAACAGGTCGCACTTGTCAATCATTTGTCGTGGAAATTGTGTGAGCAGGTTTGATAATTCCATACATTTTTATGTCTATTCAGTTTTTGGAAATAAACCAAAATTATGGAGTTATGTATCTGTGCCATATCAATTAAATATGTATTATATAAAATAAATACAGGTTAGAGCGTGATCACAGACTGCAATATTCGAGTTCTTCTCGGCGTTTATCCAACAAGCCAACAAACAAGCTATATTCAGAAGCATCAAGCGGGTAGTTGGAGTGAGTTTGCTACGAGACTGGCAACACTATGATACACCGACGTTATTCTGGAGTGTGGTTGCTATATTTTCTATAGTCGGATGAGTCTGAGCTACAGTCGATTCGACACTCTCATTTACCGCCCGCCGCAACAAGAAACACCTATGTAGTGAAACCTATAACAGTACACATTGAATGAGAGGACTATGAACTAATAATTAGTCTACATCAGCGGTATTTTATAACGAAACGGTGATTTTATGATTAGAAGATATTGGCACAGGCCTAGAAGAGTGGAATATGGTCTAATTTCATGGATCCCACAATGGTTACACCACCATACCACGTGTTATCAACTTGTACATGACGGTGCAAGATGACAGCGGCAATTGGAGCAGTATACCTTAAGATTGTCATCTTAAGGTATACTGCTCCAATTGCCGCCAATATCTTCTAATCATAAAATCACCGTTTCGTTATAAAATACCGCTGATGTAGACTAATTATTAGTTCATAGTCCTCTCATTCAATGTGTACTGTTATAGGTTTCACTACATAGGTGTTTCTTGTTGCGGCGGGCGGTAAATGAGAGTGTCGAATCGACTGTAGCTCAGACTCATCCGACTATAGAAAATATAGCAACCACACTCCAGAATAACGTTGGAGCAGTATACCTTAAGATGACAATCTTAAGGTATACTGCTCCAATTGCCGCTGTCATCTTGCACCGTGGTGGTGCGTGGTGGTGGACCCACCACAATAATGAACCTAGCTAGTGATATCGAGATATGATGAGGTTGTTCTGCAAGGTGAGGACTGAAATGGCTATAGGGGGGGACGGAGGCCATTTCGGGGAACACCCCCCATTAACTGTGAATTGACAATAAACCAAACCAAATAGTGTTCTTGTGATTTGTGTCTTCTCATTGGCACGATACCCATACGTACGCCCACGTTATCATAGCTCTGCCATTAAACCTGATTTTGTCGAGAAGAAACCCCTTACTTGCTATATCTCCGACATACTTATGTGTGATTTCCTGTAATTTGACTTTCGCTATAATTTGTCTATTGAGCTCTGTATGAAATGTTTATTTAGTATTTAGTCTCTCTAGTGTTTAGTCTGTTGGAAACCCCTAATAAATAATATAAAATATTTTAAATTTTTAATAATGTTACCTACGAATAAATTTTATTCGTAGAATGTTACATAACTTTTTGTTACCCTTATCAACAACTTGTTCATCCGATAACCTTAATGGGGCCGAAGTGGAAAGAACAAAAAAAACGAAACCGCTGATTTGCTGTGGCTTATCAAATAACAAGGGAATTTCTTACTTACCTTTCTTTCTTACCTTTCTTACCTTTTGGAATGGCGTTAGCATGCTTAGTGTTTTTTGTTGACCCATAGTTTAAACGACGTAAACCAATAACCTATATTATTAGCTAAACCTTCTATGCCGATTAAAACCCATGCCCATAGGTTTTGCTCCCAACTGTTTTCTCTTTAAAGCGTTAGGTATACGTTATTTAGTGACCAATAATCGAATTAATACGAATAAATAAAAATAAGCTTACAAATAAATATACAAAATCTGGGACCAATGGCTTAACATGCTCTCCAAACCATGTGCATACTAAACAATAAATGGGGAGGTTGCTTAAATCTCCAAAACGAGTGCTTCATAATTACATAATAATGTACTGAGACCAAAAGTCAGGAATAGCCAGAGATTCTTGGGACTTTATGACTTTTGATTCATTGTCATAATATCTATCAATTATGAATACTAAAATTTTAAATTATGTGATTTACAAGAAAGTTTTCCTTAGTGGGGATTATGAGAAAACCAAATTCATAAATGTGTATTGTCATAATCCCACTGTGAATATTGGTAGGGAATGTGAGTGCTTATTACAAATTCTTGTAATGCCTACCAGTGGATGTTATAACTTCAATAAAACACCCGGCAAAAAAAAGAACTACAACATTCCTTCAAATTGTGACAGTTTGTAGTTGATTTCCTTGACCAGTAGCGCCCTCTAAAACTGCACAGTTAAGTTGGTGGTACTATATCAACATGTATTTCGCTAAGTAGCCAAAATAGAAGTGAAGCTTATTTTATGTCTACATTGCATAGTGTAAACAAAGGTAGTGAGGGTATTATAATATTGTAGTACCCTCAGAAGTTCAGACTATGATATCTACTTACAACCTACTCACACATGTATATAATAGTGGAAAAAAATGTGGAGATTACGACTATGGTTGCAAAGGGAACCATTTGTGTCGTACATACTCGCTGTACCTGGTCGGTGGCCGTAATTAATGCGGTCGGAGCGGGGAGGGAGCAACTCCTATTTTTTTCTATGAATAAAGAGGTAAAGGGTAATGAGAAACGCAAATAATTTGTGCCACATCAAAATAATTTCGTCAGTTTTGAAACCATTACTATGATTTTTGGATTTTATGAACCATTCCCCCGTCACCATGTTCAGTGAACCTTTATTTTATTGTAAGCTGTACAAGGGCAGACTCGCGAGGTTTACAGCTCCACTGGTATAAAAAAATGTCTATAAATGAACTTCGTAGTAAGACAATAATTAAAAATTTACATTAACTTTGTCCCGTAATAACCATCTAATGGAGTGAGTGAGTCGTCGCTAAACAGGAGCCTTACTAAATGCGAAGTTATTTTCACACAACTAACAATTGTATCGAGATGAAGGCACGGGTTACTAAAGTCAAATGTTGTAAGTGATCTGGATAACGCTAGCACAATATTCTGCCTCCGCTTCCCGTCGGCAACGCTCGACTCGACCGCTCGATTATGTATTGTGCTCCGTAACGTTGTCATTTGTTTGTTTATTATTTTTATAAAATATACATTTGCCTAAATAGCTTTACTAATATTAGTAAACATTTATGTTATGCACGAGTATGTACATAACATATACTTACAGTATGTACTGACGTCATTACAATAAGCTAATTTACTCTACTCAGGGCTCTTATAAGTTATTTATAAAAAATAAGTTTATAGTATTGCTTGTACCGTTTAACAAATTACCCAAAACATAAAAACATCAGTTTGAAGTAAATTTCAACCAGAAAGGTGATGACGTCTGGTTGCAGGTTAAATACTTTGACGTATTCTTTCGTAACACTTGAGATTGTATTAATAACGCGTGATTAATAATGTCAATGTTTAGCTTTGTGTCTTTCAGAGTTGCATCTCACGTAGATACATACAATTAATTCTTATGTTGTTTACTTCTGCCCACTTGATGCCAACCCTCCTAGAGAATGCTTTTCTACACATTCCTATTTTTCGGTCAATTAAGACATTAAGATGGGAACGAGTCCATTACCTCTAGTACAAGCTAACTCTACCATATAAGATAACGTTTATGTTATATACATTTAGTTTATAATGTTTCCGCTAGGGACCGCTGGTAATAAACGTGTGGATAAAAACATTACTTTCACGGTTACGTAAACGCTCTTTGCATTTGAAAACTAGTAGTGCGGGTACTCAAGTGCGTCTAATAAGCAGTAACGCGCCGCTCACGTCGACGTTCGTCGCTACTGCTCATTTAACGTATTCTTTTCCTTAGCGGATGTCGCTTTAGCAATAGCCAACAAAATATGGAACAGTCAATATGTTCATGTTATTATTGAATTAAAATCAACTAAACGATACCTAAGTTAAAAACTACGTACCTGTGGGTTAAGTTTGAATGGAAGCGCTACTTGCACTATCTAACCTTAAACAAGCTCAAATGTCAGAGTAGAGTAATATTCATAAAAAAAGGAATTGGTAACTTCCTGCTTTTATAGAAGTCGGTAAAAAAGTATGATCCGCCCAATTTGTTTCTTATAAGCAAACCACCATATTCTTTTTATAATTTCCCCCTTCCAATGTGACTTGGTGCAGTTTGTGAGTGGAAACTTAAAGAAACCCTTCTACTCGTATACAACGCGTCCCACGGCGATGCCACATGGAGGGTAAGTACCTTGAATATTGTACATGGAACATTTTACTGAACGAAGATATTATTTACATTTATAAAACAATTTAAACTGCATTCATAGGTATTTAAATAATTACATTGTTGAACCGAGAATCGAACCCGTTACACGAGAAAAAATACATCATATAGTTTTAAAAATGTCAGCTTTTCATTTTTCTGTACAAAATTTAACATCAAATATTAAAATTCACGGCCTTCCTTTTATTTCTGACACTAAGTTATTAAGCAAAAAATAATCGTTATGATGAAATCTTATGATCGGTATGATAAAACTACAGGTGATTTTTTTAGTCGTGTATCGGGCTCAATTCCCGGTTCAACCATGTAATTATTAAAATATCTATAAATTCAGTTTAAATTCTTTTTTTAATTTAATTAATGTCTTCTTTCAGTAAAATGTTCCATCTACAATATTTAAGGTACTTTCCCTCCATGAGGCATCGCCGTGGGACGCCCTGTATGCTGAGACAAACGATCCAACGTCCGCACGCGCTTTAAGACATTGATGCACGATATATTCACATAGGTGACGTTTTACTGCGCCAATCTAGACCTTATTTCCAGGTGATAAGATTATTTTAAACTCGATTCAAGAAGACAGAGTGCCTGAACATTGCTTCGATAGCAGAGTTCGCGTGCGCGTCAGTTGATCGGAGAGGTTCATTAGCGAACAAGTACAGTCATTAAAGGAACTCCAAACAATCACCGAGTGAAGCGCGACGAACTCACGCACCCATTACTCGTTCACTCGAATACTTTACCAAGTCACTCCTGAGTATAATCACTTCAATGTTTAGTCATTATCTCAGGACTGTACTTCGATTCCTTCGGTTTCAACCCGTATAAGGTATATATTTTGATCCCAAAGACGCGACGCGACGGTTCGAAAACTGTCAAGTGTTCGTCGTCACCACTATGGGACTACCCCAGACATTAAATAACATCTTATTTCGTATTCAACATTGCACAACTCGTCTCCGGACAGACCCGGTTCAAGTCAAGAATGTTACGGAAACCTATATAAATTCAAGTTTGTACCGGATCGTTGGCAAGTGTGGGCTACTCCCACATAATAACGTGCCGTTATTTAATATACACTTATTAAATATATAACTTCACATTCACAACAGTCAATTATAAACATCACTATATATAATATATATTTACTTATTTATTTATTATTTACACAGTACTTACCTAATATTTATATATGTACAAGTAATATATCGCACCCTGAGAACGAAAGTGACTCAACTCAAAATTGGCAATTTTTGGGAATAGGCGAAAATGTGTCCGTCGTATTAAGCATTTTCTGTTCATTTTACAATAACACTAAAACATGGTAACAAAAGTTATGAATTTCTGTTGAAATATATTGTTTGACTTAATAGCTTTAGATACATTATATAGTTTTTTCAAAAAAATATGATTTTACAATATAAAATAACGTTTAAAAAAAACTTGGATTACTTGGTCACTTTAGTATTTGAAGTTTTTTATTTCTACTGACCTTTTTATGTAATGGTCTGTTCATTTCTAACATTGCTTTAAAAAAGACGTTTTTTTCTAAAAATAAGTCAGTTTGTATTCTTAAGATTTTGTATATTTTTTCAAAAAAGCTAAATAAAACAATCAAGTATGTGTTATGTGTGTTAGCTATTTTACTCAATAATATAAGGTTAGTTTATTTTTTGCACGTGTTCGCTCGCACATTCGGCGAACACTTGACTAAACGTAACTCGTTAATATTGTGATCTGGTAATATTATCTAGTATTCATTTATAATTTTTAATATTGTATTTATTATCGTTCTTTTTATTTTTATTTAGTTAATCAGTAATAATCATATTATTTCAAATCTTTAATAGAATTAAAAGTTGTGAAACGAATGTCGCACGGTCTCCGCCATCTTGGCAGTAAGCCTTTATAAACAGAAGGTTCGCTAGCCCGAGCGCCATTCGTTATTTGAACGTCGCACCGACTACATTGTGAAGCCTTGGGTTTGTGGCGTGATTATAGCCTACTGTAAGTACTTTTATTATATAATTACATGTTTAATGTTTATAGAATGTACAATATGGTAATAGAAGTATTGGTAAAATAATGACTTAACCCTATTATTATGGTCATGTGAAACTAAATTGATATATAATGTTTATCGTAAATTATTATTTAATTATAAAGTATCGATAAATATAATGTTGTTTATATGAATCTTTGGTTTAATTAACAACTCAGAAGTGGGATTGGTTGTAGCCACATTTTTTTTTCTCGTTACTTTTTTTTTTTTTATTGTTTTTCTCTCTGTTTTCTCCTCTCTCCTCGTTTGTTTTTTTTTATTTTGTTGGTCTCACTAAGGTGAGTTTCTAAATGTTTAATATATATTTTTTTTCTTCAAATTAGCACACAATTGACCATATAATGCAAAGTTTAGTAACGAAGTGCCGTAGGAGACGTTCTAGGAGACATTTGCTTGTGCTTTTGTTTAAATTATTTCAGGTTCACCATGGAACACGTGGTTTCTCCCTATACTGCCTAGTGGTATGCCAGTCAAGCAGACTACAGCGTGCATCGGAGAACTAGGAGTCAACCACACCGAGGTCAGCGAGACAGTCGCTCGCCCAGCCGCCGGGTATACAGTATACCAAAATGCCGCCCCAGAAGCCGTCAGCCACGCAGTCGTTCGCGAGTGGTGGCACGTGGACGCCGTTCACCGATCCCGAAGCCGATCCAGTCACCATCATCGGGAGTGTAGCCGGCAGCCGTGCAGCCGTTCACGTGCAGCGCCATGTGGCCGCCGCTCGCAGCTACGGTCCCGAAGGCGATCCAGCTGCTGTGAGCAGCCACGCAGCGGTCGTCGGTCACCATCGCGACTCCAGTCCAGCGATGTGCAACGTAACCACCACAGCGTGCTACACGACGAGCCGAGCTCCGAGCACCACCGTTTGCACAGGTCGCTGCGTCCTGCGGAGCTGAGCCCCAAGCACCGTTCACGAAGCCCGCTACGCCTTGAAGAGCCGAGCTCCAAGCACCATCCACTCAGCCTGTTGCACTCTTCAAACTCCGGGCCCAACTGTGGATCCACGGGTATGCCTAATGATTTATCCTTGCTAGTCCGTGCTTTGAAATCCATTACTCACGATTCAAAAAAAAAAAATCAAAATCATTCAACAATACCATTCCTGAATTTGAATCAGCAGGAAAGGAGCAGACAATGACAATGTGGCTACACAAAGTAAATAAGTGTGCAACTATATATAGGCAGGACTGAAAAACATGTAGTGTACTTTGCACTCCATAAAATAAAAGGTATAGCCAAAAGATGGTATGAAGGCTTGCCATCTCTGCTCTTTTCCTGGAAGGAATGGCAGCCAAAACTTCTTGCGATATATCCTTCCGCTGAGAACTACGGTCCAATACTCAGCAACATGTTAGCTAGACGTATGCGTTTCGGTGACTCTTTAGAAGATTATTTCTATGATAAAATAGCGTCAATTAATACTTAGATATAGCATTACTAGTAGGAAGGCTGTTGAGTGTGTTCTGCTTGGTATCGATGACCGTGCCATTAGATTAGGTGCGGAATCTACACAATATGAAGATTTCGACATATTATTAACTTACTTGAGAAATTCTAGATATATTTAAACTAATAATAACAGGCAAGACCAACACAGCCAAAACTGCTTCTGATATTCAGCCTCAATCGATACCAATACAATCTCAACCTTTTCGAAGAAAGGTAATACGTTGTTCAATTTATACTTTTAGTAAATTGTAAAGCTGAGGCTTATATTGTTAGTAATGTAATGTCTCGATAAAAAAGTGTTGCAGAATTGGCCATGGAACTGAGAAATGTTATTTTAATTCACTATCAAATGAAAAATCTGTCAATGGGGGTGTTTTTGATGAACGTCCTAGACAGAAGTACCTCTTACAACATTGCATTCTTTAATAATATCCTTATGGAGTCGTTTATTAGCTTAGGAAGTGACTGTTCTATGCTAAAGAGTACCTACATATTTTCGTCATATAAACTAGGTATAGATAAAATTGACTATACCAATCTACCCGTTGTAAAGTGATTCGGAAATTCAACTGTTCACACTTTAGGCAAAGTTAATGCTTTTGTAGAAATTGATGAGTTGGAGCTGATACAGAACTGCTTTCTTACTGGGACAATTCTCAGATTTAGCCATGCAGGCGCTATTTATGATCGGTGAAACTTTATTATTATTATTATTATTATTTATTATCAGGCAGACAGTTGTAACAACTGATAGTTGCCTGTATCCTGCTACTCTCTACTAGTTTTTTTAACATTAAGATATTTGTCGAGTTGATTCTTGAACTGATTTACAGTTTGGGCTGAAACTACGTCTTCCGGTAGTTTATTCCATGCATTGACTACTCGGTTGCTGAAAAAATGTTTGTGAGCATTGTTATTTGAAGAGCTGGCACATAACTTAAGGTGGTGGCCTCTTAGATGTACATTATCATTGCGTATAAACATTTTTTCGTAATCTTGAAGGTCATAATGTCTATGTAAGATCTTATATGTCTCAATTAGATCTCCACGATCCCTGCGATCTTTTAAACTTGTGAGTTTCAATACTTTTACTGTACAACCTTACGTTCTGATACAAAAACATCGTGATCGCCTTGACGTCTTACATAACATACACGGTATTACACCTGTTAATAAAATTAAATTGCGTTCTGTAGATATTTTCACTATTTCTGGGTTAACAGTCATCAGTCAATTCTGAGCCTAGATTTGTTGATGATTTGGAGATGTTGCGGGTGATTTGCGAAACAATGGCAACTACAGCTATAACTTGCCTGCAGGCATATATTTGCTCAACGAAGTTGGCAAAGGTCACGTAGCAGTTAATGGGTTCAGGGAGCCTTTTTACCTTACATAAAAATTACATAGTTGCACTTGGGAGCGTTACCCTTGAAGACGTTAAAAATGTGCTGTCTGTATCTGCTCCACATCAACAAAATCATCCAATCCCTATAACTGTTTCAGATATGCATTTTGGACAGTTTGACTATAATAGAAACAGATGCTGCTCAATAGGTACCGTGGTTGTTTTTCCTTAAATGAGTTAGGTCAGTTCAAGTCATTAGAAATTAATATTGACTGGTAAAATAATGAACCCATTGTGTATAGGCCATATCGTTTGGCTGTGAAAGAAAAGGAAATTGTTAGGGAATGGTTTCTGAACTCTTAGAGAACAAGATAATTAGACCATCTTCTTCTGCTTTAGCAACTAAACCTATAGCGTTGGCCCTAAAAAAAATCCGGCCATTATAGATTATGTATTGAGTACCGCGCACTGAACAAAAAAGACTATTAAAGAAAATTATCCTATACCTCTTATCAATGCCCTAATAAACGCACTTTCTGGTAATATTTATTTCACTACTCTTGATTTGGCATCTGGTTTGATTGTGATTTGGCAACCTCATTAGGGATAAGCACAAGACTGGTTTTGTAGCGCCTGAAGGTCATTTTGAATTCAATAGGAATTCTTTGGCTTGGCTTATGCACCAGCAACATTTCATAGGATGATACATCAGGTTCTTGGGAATTGTCGTCATAAAAAAACACTTGCATATTTAGACATATTTTTTCCGTCAGTAGATATATCTGAAGATATGAAATGTTTGGAGTTACTATTTAAATTGCTATGAAGGCTAGAATGCAGGACGTACTCTAAAACTGGGAAAATGTGTATTACCTTGGGTTTTGAATTTTCAAATGAAGGTATCAAACCAGGATCGAAGAAAATAGAGGCTGTGAATAACTTTCTAACCCCATCCAATCAGCACCACTTATGGCATTTCTAGGTTTAACTAGTTTTTTTTCGTTCCGGTTCGTTCAAAGCTTTCTACTTTAGCTAAACCATTTACACAACTTCTAAGAAAAACGCAGTGTAAGAATAGGTGCAAGATCAACAAGAAGCGTTCCGAAAATTTATGAATATTTTGATTCCAAAACCTGTTTTTGCATTTACAATCCTAATGCTGACACTAAACTCCATACAGATGCTTGCAAAATAGGCATTGCTGGGATTTTTCCAACAAGTTATGGCTTGTTGCATATTTAAGCCGACAAAACACCCTTGAAGAACAAAACTACTGTTCATACGATTTGGAAACTCTTTCCGTAGTAACATCTCTTCAAAAGTTCAGAGTGTACCTGGTAGGAATTCATATCAAAATTATAACTGACTGCAGTCCATCACGAGCTTTTTTTTTGAAACGTGATTTGCTAGCCCGTGTGGCACGATGGTGGACTATGGTGCAGGAGTTTGACTTTGATATTGAGTATAGAGTATCTATGAGCCACGTCGACGCTCTTAGTCGAAACCCACCATAGAATATTACTCGGCATGTTGTACGTAATGTTACAGAATCTGATTTGATAGTTACAGTTCAGGACGCTGATTCAAAAATCCAGCGTATTATTGGTATTGTAAATAGTCCAAGCCTTGATTATATCACTGATATTACAAGGAATTCCACATTAACGAATGGAAGACTGTTCCGAATAACTCCCGATGGAGACAGGTTGGTTGTTCTTAAGGGTGTTCGGTGGCAAGTTGTTCAGAAAAAACCATGATAATATAGGCCATTTTGCTGTTGATAATAACTTACAGAAAATAAAGCTTTTCTACTGGTTTTAAAGATGCGCCGATTTGAAAAAAATGTGTTATATGTGCTTAGAATGTGCTTACTCAAAATCATCCGCCGGAAAAATACCAGGTTTCCTACATCTTATCGAAAAGATTAATGAACCATTTGATACAATACTAATAAGTAGATCTATCACGTAGGGTCGTTTGCAGTAAGGGCAATACATATATTCTCGTACTTATTGAATCGTTTATTCGGTTTATACACTTAAAATCAGTCCGTTATACAAGAAGCAGCTCTAGGATTAGTCATGCGTATGTATATGGGAGTTTTCAGAAAATGAGAGTTACGATAAATTGCGAATCAATCCTACTCAATACAAAGAAGGGGATTAAGTTAGAGTGGAGTGACAGGTGACAGCCACTGGCGATAGTAGGAAATTTGTTCCCAAATTTTAAGGTCCTTACAAAATTACCAAAGTTTATAAACATGATAGGTATCAAATAGAAGATACCCCCAGAACGCGAAAGGGAAATAAGAAATTCACCACGATTGTTGATGTTGATAAATTGAAACCATAGTTGAATTTCTCTAGACCCCATGATATTATACTTAGCGAAGAAGAATCCGACTAAGTAATAATAACTGTCTCAATAAATGGATTGTTAAACTTATATGGATGCATGTGATTTATTACTAATTATTTATTTCCATTACAGAATAATTTAATTTAACAGGACAAAGAGGCCTGATATAATCAAAATGCATACAGAACAATGAGGTCTGTTTAAATATACAATTATATGCATAACAGGACAATGAGGCCTGTAGTCATACAGTTCACAGAACAATGAGGTCTGTGAACATATGGCAATATGCATAACAGGACAATGAGGCCTGTAGTCATACAGTTCACAGAACAATGAGGTCTGTGAACATATGGCAATTTTCATAACAGGACAAAGAGGCCTGTATAGTAAATAAGTTGTATTTAGAACAATAATTGTAACAAAAACATTATAATATGTGATTACTTGTATTGTGTAAAGTCACACAAAATAATATGGATGGCCGAATCTGTTAGCTATTTTACTCAATAATATAAGGTTAGTTTATTTTTTGCACGTGTTCGCTCGCACATTCGGCGAACACTTGACTAAACGTAACTCGTTAATATTGTGATCTGGTAATATTATCTAGTATTCATTTATAATTTTTAATATTGTATTTATTATCGTTCTTTTTATTTTTATTTAGTTAATCAGTAATAATCATATTATTTCAAATCTTTAATAGAATTAAAAGTTGTGAAACGAATGTCGCACGGTCTCCGCCATCTTGGCAGTAAGCCTTTATAAACAGAAGGTTCGCTAGCCCGAGCGCCATTCGTTATTTGAACGTCGCACCGACTACATTGTGAAGCCTTGGGTTTGTGGCGTGATTATAGCCTACTGTAAGTACTTTTATTATATAATTACATGTTTAATGTTTATAGAATGTACAATATGGTAATAGAAGTATTGGTAAAATAATGACTTAACCCTATTATTATGGTCATGTGAAACTAAATTGATATATAATGTTTATCGTAAATTATTATTTAATTATAAAGTATCGATAAATATAATGTTGTTTATATGAATCTTTGGTTTAATTAACATGTGTCTTTTAATAAATCACTCCTTAGACATTATAGGAATCAGTAATAATCACAATAAAAAATAGTATCAAAATCGTGTCATATAGTGGTAGGAAACCAAACATTTACGTAAGTAATTCTTAAATATTATAACGAAACATAATCAATATAACTCTTCTGTAACACTAATAAAGTATTTATCCAAATCAACAATATGCCTTTACTAGCACTAACTTATCAGTTTAACAGAGTAGTACTAGTACAGTCTTGTAGTTATAGTTCGGTTGTATTACCTAATCAAATTTTAATTAAACTCTGTTTAATACACTAACTCAGACAAACCAAACAATGAGACCTTCTGTTTTCACTGGTTTAGATTACTAATTCTTAAATTTAAAGAAACATAACCAATATAATAATAAAAATAGTTATTTAAAGTATTTAAATCAAATCAACAACAGTATTAATAGCATAACTTATCTATCAGTTTACCACAGTAACAGTAATATTTAATTTTAATTAAACTCTGCCTATTACACTAATTCAGACTTAGCTTTTTGGTACAGCATATTTCTTTAAAGTTTGTTATTTTAATATCTCTTAATAGGTAATTGTCGTATGTGTCCATGTTCTATTATTTTAATTAAAGTTCCTCACAAAGTGATGTAAAAACTGGCGTAAATACTAGGTATTAAATTTTATCTGACTAAATCTTTGAGATCCCTTTTTTTATTTTCTTTTAACTCAAGTACATGCTCATACAGCTGTTTAATTACAATTTCATTGAACCCCATAATTTTTTTACGTTTATATCGCATGTCGATTTGAGAAAACATCTCATCGGAGTATGATGTTTTATAATAAAAGTGGAACATCTCCGCTTTGTCAAATTTCAGTACTTTAAGATCATTCCAAAGTATTGTTTCTTTATGGAAGTTTTCCTTGAAGTTGTATCCCCACTGCTCTTGAAGTAGTTTGAGATTTAAGAAGAATTCATAATCAACTTCTTTGACTATGAAAGGTTGTCTAGACTTCCGAGCGCTTTTGATCAAGGTAGCAAATTGAACAGGTATGTCTCGTCCCAAAAATAACAGTAAACGTCTCCGTAAGACTTTTTATCATCTTCTCCATTTTTGAAGAATAGTAAAAATAACTTGGACTGGGACATAACATGACGGACTGTAAATCATAAATAGCGCAAATGTGGGTCTCGTCTATGTTTCGACGGTCCGTCCGTTTTTCTTGGCGACATAGTTCTTTTTCTTTGAGGTGTTTATCATAGTTCGATATGAGCAGTGTTTTAGTACTTTCAGAAGCAAATTCATACGCAACACACGTTTCACACCTGTCTTTTTTCGGCTGAAAAAAACTTATATTGAATTCTTTATTAAAAGTATTCAAGTATAACCAATAGTCGCACTGTGGCAGACTTTTTTCTTTTTGATCATTGTTAAAATCAGTACAGAGGTCCCTTATAGTTTTACTGTCAGAAATGTACTCTCTATTTGTAGTCGCTCTTAAATAATGGGATTCTACCCTCGGTATCGACTCTATGTGGTTATTGATGCTTGAAGCAGTTCAGGGTCTACCTTTTTTGTTGTCATGCTTTCCTCTACGCTCAAGCTCTACGATAGCATGGCTGTTGGTTTTACTTTTAACAGTTCTTAGCTGTCTGTCCGTTATGTCCAAAGTGTTTATGAAAAACAATTTGCAAACACGGATCTTTTTGCCATCTAGTGTGAAATAAAAGGCGTTGTTTGGAAGGCGAGGGTTTCGAGCATTTGAGTACCTGTACCTAGGTTGTACTTCCATCATGCAAGATCTAATAAAAGCACGCTGCAGTTCCAAATTTGACAATCCCCAATAGACTTTGAACAGATTATACCTCTCATCCTCTTTTATATTGTCAAAACATTTAAGTCTACACTTGCTCGTACAAGTTTCTTTCACATGCTTAGCTGGAATGTTTTTTTTTATCTGTAACTTTTTCCGGAGTTTCGTGACATTTTTGCTTGATTTTGTTTCCAATTACCAGGGTTCCTTTTACGCTTCCTACTTTTTGAAGGTTCCAGTTGACCCGAAGAATCAGAAGAGGAAGCGCTAGTGCTGGAAACACGTCTACTTCTTTGATTGAAATTGACAGCATGGTATGTTGGATCTGAGTTACTGAGATCCACATCACTTTCATTCGGATGTATTGGTGATTGAACGTATGAACGTTGGTTACCTGTTTGAGATCTTAAATTGCTTGTACTAGGGCCCGGAGTAGCTGTATTTTGACATTCGTTTGTAACAGAAGTACTTGAAGATGATGAAGTAATGCTATTATACGTGTATATGTACTAATTCCGTATTTATTTCTTGACAAGCCTTTTCAGGGTCCTGAAACATGAATAATTTAACATTTCATCATAAGATAAAACTTACATTGAAATGACTACCCATGACTTAAATAAAAATTAATAACTTACATTTAAAGGTTTTGTTTTTTTGCTTGGGATTTGAACATTGTAATATTCCTGGTCCAGACGTGTAGGTGTATTCTCGATAATTGAAGGGCTAGATGGCATGTTTTCTTTGTCGATTTCCAAAGCCTCGTCAGGACTCTGCAAACAAGTACATTAGAGAATATAGAAAACAAATATAAACATTTTTACAAATAATTATAGTACCTAGGTACTAATGAAAAACTAATAATAAATAAACAGTTTTAATTATTACATTATTTTGCTGTCTCTCTTCCACCAATTGAAGAATTAAAGCACTTCTTTTCATTTTTAGTTTTGGGATTGACAACTCATTAGGGAACAATAAACACTGAAAAAAGTAATAAATTGCACTATTAATCAATAAGTCTATTGAAAACCAAACTTAAAAATGTTAAATAGACTTTCTTTTAAATAGTACAAAATACAGATGAGTACATTTAAAATTATACGGACCTGATTAAAAATTAGTCCATTATTTAGACTCATTTGTTAATAAATAAGTGACCGTATTTGTTGTATGTCACCTAATACGCTAATATATGCAATGTAAAAGGAACCTAAATCTAAATCGGTCAGTTTATGAATATAAATTGTAACTAAACTTACCTCCGAAATTGACAAACAAACAGACACAAAGCGTAATCGGTCACTACGGTACTAAACTTGTCACGTCTTGTCACGACAACTCACGGTGCAACACTGATTTCGTCACTTTGATTCGGGCGCGGGGAGAGGGAACGGTTGAGTGACAAAGAGACCCAAATATACCTCTAACCTTTTCTTACCTTTATTGGCCAGTTTTCTAATATAAGTATGATAGAGTATACTTTTTTAAGTCATTCTGTATACTTAACTCATTTAACCAAAATTTTGAGATCGGTCACTTTCGTTCTCAGCGTGCGATATGTAATTAATTCAATCAGTATTAAACACTTATATATTATATATACATTACATTGACATAATTATTTACAGTTAACAATTGACAAAAACACTAATGAATTAATTTAATATTGACGGCTAAATGCCGTGCCAACAATGGACGAATGCATTGGAGCCGCGCGCTGATAACGAGATCTCATACTCGTATAGATATAAGTAGGGTGATATCGTCACTTTTCGGCCTTTTAGCGCAAACACGAACTTAAAGATGTCGTCGAAAAATAACTGCAAGGTTTATAATTACAAAATTTATGTTTATGGGTAGCTTGCATATTGTAGTTTCCATTTACAAAATTTCTTGACTTCAAAGAGCGTAGTTATTTTTATATATCATTTTAGTTATAAAAATGGTGAAAACTCTAGTTTTCGGCCGCAATGGTTAGTATTCGGCCACATTTAGTTTAGTTTTCGGCCAATGTGATATGAATGTTTAAAATTAAAATCTTATAAACAAATTAACATTAAATATCAGATATATTGAACTCAAAATTTCGGATTGAATTAATTATTCATTCAGCAATAGATTCATGACAAGACAAGATTGATTCATTGTTTAAAATTAATTAAAGAAAGACCATGATCAGTACAAAATTGATGATAGTATATTCTTTATTCAATTTAATCTCCAATTTCATGAAAGGTGTCAGTGAGTAACGTTTTAGTACTAGTTGGCACTAACTATTGCCAACGATTTGGCTTAGTTATTAGTGCTTCTAAGACCCAAATCCTGAAACAACCTCTAAGAGGCTGTTGTGCGGATAGTGGAAGGCTTATGTTTGAGGGGAAAAACCTAGAAGAAGCAGGTGTCTTCAAGTATCTAGGAAGCACTATTAGATCGGACAATACCCTTGCATCGGAGATTCCGTCACGCATTGCTAAAGCTGCCGTTTCTTTTTGACGTCTAAAATCTCGCGTCTGGAGATCTCATGACCTGAAGCTTAAGACCAAACTTGACGTATACAAGGCGCTTGTACTATCAGTGCTATTGTATGCGTCTGAGACATGGTGCCTCTACAAAAAAGATATAAAGACACTTGCCACATTTCATCTCAGGTATCTGAGGTCGATCAAGAAGATAAAGTGGCAAGACCGAGTGGCAAATACTGAAGTTTTGCGACGCTCTGAAATGTTCGGTATAGAAGCTTTGCTGATAAAACGCCAACTAAGATGGTGCGGACACGTACTGCGTATGGACAATCATCGCTTGCCAAAAGCTGTCTTCTATTCGGTAATGGCAGGTGGCAAGCGAAGACAAGGAAGTCAGCATCTTCGTTACAAGGATGTATTAAAAAGGCATCTCAACGCATGCGACATAAACTCTGGCAGCTGGGAGGAACAGGCTAAATCTAGGTCATCTTGGCGAGCTACGGTCCACAAAAGTACGATAATATTTGAAGATAAGCGTCTTAAACTTCTTGATGATAAACGTCAAAAAATAAAAGATAGGCCTAAGCTCTCCTACGTTTATAACTATAACTCTGCGGGCCAACTTTATTGCAGTATGTGTGGAAAGGTTTTTAAGACTAAGTTTGGACTAGCGAGCCACATTAGAGCACATGCCAGGAGGGAATAATAGGGTCGCCGTCATCGAAATCGATGAGGAGGACATCATCATCATCAGTATCACTAGTACTAGTACCTTCCAGTTTAGGTAATGGTTTTGACCAATAGACACAGAGTTCTCGAGGATGCGCTGCCGGCCTTTGAGGAGGGAATATGCTCTCTTCTTGAAGGCCCCTAAGTATTATCGGTTCGGAAATACTTCACCATGCAGCTGATTCTGAATTGCGGCGGTGCGAGGTAGGAAATGCCGTGAAAATCGCAAGGTTGGGGACTTCCAGATATTGACATGAAGTTGATGAAACATCTTGCTTTCTCTAGACGTCTGATGGCGAAATTGAGCTGCAGGTAGTAAATCGATCAGTTCCTCAGAACATTCCCTGTGATAGACACGGTAAAAGATGCAGAGTGATCCAACATCTCTACGCAGCGTCAAAGGGTCGAGCTGACCGGAGAGAACTTAAACGTCGACGATTCGAGTCGCTCTGCGTTGGATGCGGTCAAATGGAAGAAGCTGGTACCGGGGAATTTCTGCCCAGAGGTGAGTGCAGTACTCCATGTGAGGCCCAACCTAAGCCTTATAATGTTGCAGGCGATGGGTCGACGTGAAGTACTGTCTCGCCTTTCCGAGCACACCAAGCTTTTTAGAGGATAATTTAGCTTTATCTTCCAAGTGACAGCAAAATTGAACGACTCAATATGTCGACGCTAAATACACCGATGCTAATTGAGGGAGCGCGGGGAGTGTCTTCAAAACGGTAACAATACGACAAAGGGGGATAATTTGAATGGGGGATAAATTGGACTTAGTTCAGTCGGCACCACTTCGAAAAATTTGACAACATGCGAGAAGTCGGCCGGTGTAAAAAGCATCTCCGGTACTGTCATCCGTATAACAATGAATATCGCTGAGCTGCAGCATGTCATTGATGTGCAAGAGAAATAGAGTTGAAGAAGCACACAGACTTGCAGAACGCCAGCATTAATTAGCTTCAAGTTGGAGCATGCACCGTCGATAACGATGCTCCAATCTGGCAAAAAACTGGAGATCCACTCGTACAATTTTTCGGGAAGCACTTTGGAAGGAAGCTTCGAAAGAAGCGCTTTATGCCACACCCGATCAAAGGCCTTCGCTATGTACAAACTATCCGCCAACGCCTCACTGTTGGAATCCACCACCTCCGCCTATCGATGCGTAGGGTATACGAAAACAGTACTGCTGATCGCTAATCAGCTGGTGCTCTTCTAAATACTGTAAGAGCTGGCTGTTGATAATAGATTCCATTATCTTGGAGAACCGAGACGTCATGGCTTCAGGGCGGTAATCGGATGGATCTGAGCGGTCACCTTTTTTAGGGATCAAGTGCACCAAAGCCATGTTTTTGGAACAACGCCTGATGTGTAGCAGAGTTGGAAAAGACGCGTTAGAACCGGTGTCAACTCTGGAGCACAAGTCCGCAGCACTATTGGAGGAGTGCCATCAGGCCCACTTGACTTATGAATGTCCAAGGAGAACAGTGCTTTACGTATTGATGCACTTTGCCGGAAAATTATATCTGGTATCGAGGTATCACACCGTGGTATGGTCGGTGTTGAGTTCCCTTGGTCATCCAAAGTAGAGTTACACGCAAAGGGAGAGCCCAGAAGATCGGCCTTCTCCTTTGCGGTGTGGGCCAGTGTGTCATTCTCTCTGTGCAGGGACTGTAAAGATGACTGACAAAAATTCCTCTGGACAGCCCTGGCAAGAGATCAGAACGCACGTGTTCCCGTAATTGTCTTCATAATTCAAATTAGATTTAATTATGCATTGCATCTGAAGGATTGCAAAATAAGAACATCTTAAAATATACAATTTAGAGCAGATGTCACAACCGATATTCTTTCGTCACTTTATTAATTTTATGGACCGTGTAAGCTCTTAGCTCTGACTTCTTTAAAGGAAAACCACATTTTTCGTAGTGTTAGGAAAGTTTTTTGTAACATGGCCGGCAAATTGGTAGCGCCATTCGGTTTTCGGCCTCAGTTTGCTCCATACAATTTTTGTTAGGCCGAAAACTAACTCACAATATTGTTGCTAATTTAGATTTCGGCCGTTATTGAAAATGAACTGTTATTGCTACTGTTATTTATTTATTTCGCCGTATTTAATGCGGCCGAAAACTGATAGCCAACATCTTGAAGTGTATGTCGATAGTAAACTGAAAATGAGTTGATTATATAGTGGACCTATATGAAAACATGAGACAAAAATAATTAGAGTAGTCATATGCTAGTAATCGGCCACTAGGCCGAGAACTAAAATTGATTATAAATTGATATCTTAATATTCGGCCACCTATATTTTTGTAATGTTTGATCTAATATCGCAATAAAAACAATTGTTACCTTATCTTCACTTATTTCTTCATGGAGTATAATGCACATCTACATTGTTTGTGTGTAACTATATCAATTAACTTACCTTGAAACGAATCACGGTTCACTATCTTTTTACTTAATTTATGCACGCGGTGACCGTTCCAGTGCCGGTGTCGTTCTAAATTATTTATTAAAAATCAGTAATACATGCTACCCGCGTAAAAAAAAAATATCTGATATTGTCCGACTATTTTAAGTGATATTGAACGTAATGTAGAATAAAAAAGTACTATAAAAACTCTATTTTCTTAATTTTACTTTAGTGCTTCCACGAAAAGGCCGAAAAGTAACGGCGGCCGGCTTTCTAACGCAATGACCCTACATCGGCGCGGGAGCACCTCAGCGCCGGCCGCCGGCCGTTCTCAAGCCAGTCGGTAACAAACGCTTACGCGACGCGGAGCCCACGTCGCTCTATGCAATTCCAGTCTCTCTTGCTTTGTTTACTTTCCACGTAATACTTTTGTAACTATCATGCATCTTTCATTGCTGTGCTTAATAATATTTACTTACATCGCCTTCTAAATTATTTTAATTGTGGACTGTGTTTGGGTGTTAATAAACATTGGCTGTGAAGTGTACGGATTTATTTATTTGGACTATCATCAACTTCACCGCATCACCACCACTACTACTGGTAACAACACCCTCTCAACCTCTTCTTACCACAGCAAGTTCTACTTGCTTGGGATCATATTAGGTCCTTACATATGAAATTGGCGTTTTTCGTACTGGCCACTTTAATCACGAATTTCTCCTCTTTGGTAAGGAATTCCAAATTCAAATTTGTACAGCTATAGACTCATGTATTTGTGCTTCAATGATCGTCATTCATTTGTTTTTTTTCTTCTGTTTTTTTCTGTTTGCGTCACTCATTTTACAAAATGGAAAACCTTAAATATCGCATTATTTACGAGTACGAGTTCCGCCGTGGCACTAGTGCTGCGGAAACAACTCGAAGGGTGAATGATGTGTATGGCGGTCGTGTTGCAAAAGAAAACACAGTTCGTTTTTGGTTCCAACGTTTTCGTTCTGGAAATTTCGACCTGCAGAACAAGCCCCGTGGACGGCCTGAGACTCAAGTTGATAATGAAGAGTTGAAGGCTATTGTGGAAGCGGATCCATCGCAAACCACGTCCGAGTTAGCTGCAGGCTGCGATGTTAGTGATAAAACTGTTTTAATTCACTTGAAGCAAATTGGGAAGATTAAAAAGCTTGAAAGGTGGGTACCTCACGAATTGACTGAAACAAACCGGCAAACGCGCGTCGACTGCTGCGTTACATTACTAAACCGGCACAATAATGAAGGTATTTTAAACCGAATCATTACCTGTGATGAAAAATGGGTTCTTTACGATAATCGGAAGCGCTCAGCGCAATGGTTAGATCCTGGCCAGCCAGCCAAATCCTGCCCCAAGCGAAAATTAACCCCAAAAAAGTTACTTGTAAGCGTTTGGTGGACTAGTGCCGGTATTGTTCATTACAGTTTTTTCAAATCTGGCCAAACTATTACGGCTGATGTCTATTGTCAGGAATTGCAAACCATGATGGAAAAGCTAGCGGCTAAACAACCTAGGCTGGTCAATCGCTCCACGCCACTGCTGCTTCACGACAACGCTAGACCACACACTGCGCTACAGACGGCTACTAAATTAGAAGAGCTTCAATTGGAAAGTCTAAGACATCCTCCGTACTCCCCGGACCTTGCTCCAACAGATTACCATTTTTTTCGAAATTTGGATAACTTCTTGCAAGGGAAAAAATTCAACTCCGATGGGGCAGTCCAAATCGCCTTCAAAGATTTTATTGATTCCCGTCCGACTGGTTTTTTTAGTAAAGGGATCAATGAACTACCTATGAGATGGCAAAAGTGCATAGAAAATAATGGTTCATACTATGATTAATTAAATATATTATATTAAAAAATATTCGACTTTTTGTTCCTCCCATACAAAACGCCAATTTCATATGTAAGGACCTAATATATTTGTTACGAATATATGAGTATTATGGACTCAATTAGATCCCAAAACTGGTTAAAAAAGGAGCCCCTACCATGAATGAATCTGCGTAGGTAACGTAAATTAACAATGTTACTGTATACATACGTATATTTTGTACCGACTTCAAAAAAGGAGGAGGTACTCAATTCGTCTGTATTATTTTTTTTATTTTTTTATGTTTGTTACCTCTTATCTTCTGACTGGGTGAACTGATTTTAATAATTCTTTTTTTATTTGGTAGCTGATACTTGCCGTGTAGTCCCATTTAAATTTCATCAAAATCGATTCAGCCGTTTTTGAGTTACACTCCAAAAACTGAAAAAGTGTTTCCCTGTCCTGATATTATAGTCAATGTTTGTTACCTTAGAACTTTTGACTAGGTGAACCGATTTTGATAACTCTATTTTTATTTGAAAGCTGATGCTTGCCGTGTGGTCCCATTTAAATTTCATCAAAACCGGTCAAGCCGTTTTTGAGTTACGCCCCAATAACTGAAAAGTATTTTCCTATAATGATGAATTCTCATCGAAGCTCAAATTTGGTGGTAACACAGTAATATTTCCTCAACGGTATAAGATAGAAATATTTTTTTTGGATAGGAAGATAAAACGTGTATTATACTGCAAACGAAAAAAAAAACTAGTCTTATTTTAATATTGTTAGGTTTGCAATAACGCCTGCTATGCGGATTACATTACAAAATCACAAATATACAACGAAAAATTTAAGTCATGTGCGTGATTCGAACCCGCGTCCATCCACCCCATGAGCCGGGGTATGGTCTAACCAATTGAGCTAACATGTCATGATGTCATAACTCAAATCTTTCCTATTGTTCTTTAACTATCGTATTGGGATGGAGCGACAACTATAGTACCACTTGCGTTATACTACAAACAAGACAAATTTTGCAATTGGTTTTATACTTGTAAATGATGACGCAACCGTATAATTTTAATATTGTTAGGTTTGCAATAACGCCTCCTATGCGGATTACATTACAAAACCACAAATATACGATAGGAAAAATTTCAGTCATGTGCGGAATTCGAACCCGCGTCCATCCACTCCTTGAGCCGGGGTATATTCTAACCAATTGAGCTAACATGACATGATGTCATAACTCAAATCTTTCCTATCGTTCTTAAACCGTAAATGTCATTAACAGTAAATAAAAATTGATCCCATAAGTAGGGGACTAAATATAATGATCACCATAAAATGCTTGGATACCCTTAATTGTAATCGAACACCAAATGTAGTAAATGATCACTAAATCTCAAAGCCATGTTTAGGTGCGGCGACGAGCGAAGCGAGGAGGAGCGTTAGGTTACTTGCGACCACAACAATGCGCGAGCCGAGCGAGCATAGCGAGCGTGCCGCGGTAGCGGCCGGCGATGCGCTAGAAGAATTACAGCAAGTTTAATTTTGATGATAATTTACTACTTTTGGTGATTGTTAAATATTTAAGGGATCCTGTTGTATTCGCTTTAAATGAAAGTCTTCAATAACTGACTTGATATTTGTATTGTCCTTTGAACATACTTTGGGTTACACAGCACTTAAATTATTATTTTTATTAATTTATTTTGTAGGAACACATATGGCATGTTGGTTGATGTGAGACGAGAGAGTGAGACAGCTTTACTTATTTAATATGGCAATATTAAACAGTGATCATTTACTACTTTTGGGTTAACAATGATTTACTAAGAGTAATTTTGCTTAAATAGGATAGCGAGATGTTAAAACTTTGGTTCTAAGTTTACATTAAATGGGGGTTAATTTTAGTCTGTTATATGGTTACTATATCTGGTGGTAAGTTAAACATAAGCCCATAAGTAGCAAGGTTCACTAAAAGAGCGAAATAAAAATTTTTACCAAAAAAATAGAACCGACTTCAACACTCAAATGTGTGAAATAAGTTGTCGAAGTCGGTACCATGCGCACAATATTGTGATGATAGGTACTTTTGAACCGTCATGGTACCGACTTCGACAAGTAATTTCACACATTTGAGTGTTGAAGTCGGTTCTATTTTTTTGGTAAATTTTTTTATTCTCAATGACTCGAACAGGTAAACAAGATTGTTCTAGTCCGTGCCCACACAGTATGCAAAGTGAATCGTGTCAAGTACAAACAGAAATGAATGGTAAATGCGAATTATTTTGTTAAAAATGTTAAATTACCACTAGCAATAATTGTAATACTAGGCCACTCGCGAGATTTACAGCTCCGAGAGCCATCTTGGAGCTGTAAATGTCGCGAGTCTTCGTTTGTATAGCTTACAATTGAACAAAGGTTTACCGCGCACACTGATGGGTAAATGGGTCACAAAATCCAAAAAATCATTGTTAGGTTCCGAAAACTAATTAAATTAATTTGATGTGATACAGGTATTTTGCGTTTTTTTTCAATCATCAACATTCCAATCAGTAAGCCAAAGTTGGTAGGTAGTTAAAATCCAAGTACAACCTGCTCTGATTTTTTTTTAAATAGCCTCAACCGTCAACTTCGTCTGCCCTTACACCTACCCGTTCGGATCGGTCACTCCGTTACCGGTCACGTATTCCGCCCCCGGTGACCGCGCGGCGCCCGAGCCCTCATGCTGCCTGCATGTCCACGCCGCGCCCCTCCGTTGCACCCCTCCCTGCTCCGATCACTTTTGTTACGGCTAACCAACCAAGGACCGTGTGGTACCTATTTTTTAGATAGATTAAGTACCTAAAGCTTTAAAGAGAAAAAGTACCAAACAAAGGCTATTAGCGTATATATGGGCTAGTAATGGGCCTAGTACCTCCTAGTCAATAATATCAGTTATCGGTGTACTTCTTCTATAGTACTGTCAGCAAAAGCCATTAGATATACCTGTTCCAAAAGCTGATTAAATTCCCTTGGGATTCGATATGACACAGAAAATCACCTTTTTTCATGCTTTTCCATCCTGGCCCCTTTGTTTCTTGGATGAATAAGTTGTTCTGACAAATGCTTTCCGATAAGAGTAGCAAAAAGTTTGATAACATTTTTGATAAAAAAACAATAAGCCAGGTCTATTTTTTTTTTAAGTTTTAAATTCCATTTATTAGTTATTTAAAAAAACCAAAACTCTACCAACGAAAAATTCTGTGGAGTTATTAAACCTGCTCACAAAATTTTACGAGAATCGGTTGTGAAGAACCTGTAGAGGATAACAACCGGACATACGCAAGTATTTTTGTTTACGCTGAAGCAGAGACGCTTCGCTCGCATTTTGTGCTCGCTCAGCCAAAAAGTGCGTACAATTCAGCTAGCTGTACAGTACATATGACGTTGTGTAATTATTAATAATCTCGAGGCTTCAATACCCGGTCTAGTAGGACAGGTATTAGATTATCTAATAAATAAATTGTGAGCAGCTGGAGATGGGAAATGAGCCCGGTATTTGGATCTAGGCTCGCCACTGTTACATGGGAACAAAACTTATTTCTCGCTCGGCCTACTCCACGACGATATATGTGATATTATAATCTACCACACAAATTACCAAGAGAATAGACCTTGCTACATGATCGTTTTACGCTGAATTAAACATGCATGAAAAAGTATATTATTTCGGCAAAATACAGCTAGTAGGTAGTAGAGAGCGAGCTCGGGGTTCAAAACCACGACTTAAATGACATGCCGCGTAACCTTCGTCTGCTCAGAAAGTTGGCGACGAGCGACCCCATTAAAATGTATTCTGTCCCAAAACTAAATATGTGGAGTACTTTGATGTAACGCGATAAAGGATTTAATAATCGTATCATTTATGAGAAATTCCTCTGCTATTCTACTGCATAGTGCAGTAGTAGTAGAACTACTCGTAGGTATTATTGGTTGGCTCACCGGAATACTATCATAACTATATGGCTCCGCGTGATTTAAATTCATTTATATTAATTTATGTGTTTGTTTCTTTCTTTATAAATATTGCAGCCAGCAGTTTACTCGACCCTATCGAAACTTATCAGATTCAGAGCTATATAATATTTGAGACTTTACTATTATGTGTCAAGGTGACGGGCGCAGTGCATTTCGTCACTTGTGATGAAACGCATCTGCTCTAGGCAGAGGTTAGTCCGCTTAACATCAGGAGGCCTAGAGCTTGTTACGTCACAATTACATTAAAAAAAACGAATGAAAATGTATTTTAGCGAGTTTAATCACTTGCCCCCTTACTTATAAAAACATCGCTATGTAGTTGCTAAGTAATGGATAACTAAACAGTGTTTAAGTAATGCTTAAATATTTCTTACTTATAAACGCTACATAGCACCTGTTTAGCTAAGCAATGGATAATGAGGTCGAACGTATTTTAAACTGACAACATTGTACTAAAAAGTATTATGAATGACCTAAATGGCCAAATAGCATGTATCTAGTGCTAAATATCTTGAAATTAAAAAGTAAATATAATACTTTTTTTTGTATAGTACCACCAACTTAACTGTGCAGTTTTCGAGGGCGCTACTGGTCAAGGAAATCAACTACGAACTGTCACAATTTGAAGGAATGTTGTTGTTCTTTTTTCTGCCACCTGAACAGATAAATTGGTGGGTCTGTAACTAAATCAGCTGATCAGAAATATGGGCGCCATCTTGTTACTTAAAATTTAAACAAGGGTGGGACGGTGTTTAAATTGACAGCTGATTTAAGCAGTACTTAGGTACTGGATAAAGTTATGTAGCGTTTATGAGTAAGAAATTTTGCTAATCAGCGGCTAAGTAATGTTTAAAATTTAAGTAGCGTTTATAAGTAAGGCTGTTGATGTTTAAACTATGACGTAAGTAGGTACGTTTGTATGGAAAACGTATATATAACTAGCGATGTGACGCGACTTCTGCCGTTATAACACTAGATCCTGCAATACTAGTAGTTTCCAAAACACTATGAGGTTTAAAGTAAAAAAAATATTCCAGACGTGACCTATTTTTTCACTTTGAAAATTCACCTTACAACTTCCTGTTTTTTTAATCCATACTTTTTTATTCCTGATGGGTTAGCCTTTGGTCACTATCTCACCTGATGGTAAGTGATGATGTGGTCGAAGATGTTATTCAGGCTAACCTAGAAGTACTGGCTCTCAAGGACAGCTGCCGGAACACACTGTTAGGTGCATGGCGACAGATTTTCTACTTGAGGGTGGTAGCTAGCCAGGCGGGCATTTGTAAAATGCCCTACCACCATGTTACTGATTTTTAGCACTTACTAGTAATACGAACTACAAAATTGTATATGTAAGCTTATTTTCAGTTTTTTTTTTAAATCAGATCAATCCTTAAAGTTACATAGTCTAACTATCAAACAAACAAATCCTCAGTCCCCATAATATCTTATATTACTCAGCCAATTATCTGAAAATTTTGCAGATATCATGAAACAAGTTTTTGATAGTATACCATCTTGGGGTAATTCAACAATGATGTAATGGAAAAAAATTGTCTACCATTATAAATTGGATTATATAACGCACGACCTAAATATATTACTAGAATTTGGTGTCATGAACCAAACAATCTCTTCTGTTTGGTGAAACTTACACACATTAAATTTTTTCCAATACAATAACTCGGTTTTCCAAGGCAAGGATCAATTTGTATGTTCTCGTTCATATAGTGGTTTACTGACCGCAAAGTAGGGTCGCCATTGTGTACAGTTTGCGTAATCAGTGTTAGCGCACAGTTGGACTGTTTTACTCCTACCTTCTCGTACCTATAATTCTCAACTGTACCAGATTGTCATGAACATAGTTTGCAACCAATCGAGCGGTCCCGCACACTGCGCCTCCAACACTGACTCATTTACATTTATATCGGAATTGTTTCGTTTAGTTTTACAACTCTATGCTCAAAGGATCCAAGCACGAGTTTTCTATTTTGGTAGCTTTTTCGATTTACATATTATTGACAAAGGTAGTGAAATTATACGGCTATTTAGTCACAGTAGGGATTTTTAAATAACTAAGGATGAGTCTATTCGTCAACGTATTAGCTATGTTATAGTTACGGTGATGGACAGACTGTTCAATGTTTGATGTAAGTATTGCGAGTCGCCGCCGAGCTCACTGCGAGTACTTCAGGGAACAACTGACGACATGTAACAAGAGGCCGCCGCCAGGAGCCGCCTCTCACCGTGCAGACCCTGTATCCGGACTTCGAATACCCTTCACCTCTTAATCTTATCTTTCAGCATCTTATTGCTTCCGAAGTACATGCATTGTTCTTCTCTCTTGCCGAAAAACTTCACTTCAATTTAAGTTTTAGCTTTCATTTTTATGTGTTACCACTAAGGTATAAACTTATATCAGATATTTTAAATCGTACATACAGCCAGTATTCACAAACACAAACACCGCCCCTAAATAGGGGTGGGGGGGGGGAGGATGTTCCAAAGACATTCTAGTTAATCACATTAAAATTAAAACAACTTCGTACGAGTTGGTTTTTAATAGCATTCAATTAAATGAAAAAAGTATATGTTAATATGCCTATATATGTAACTATATAATTATGATTGAAGTGTATGTACTTTTAAAGTTGTTCCCAAGTAGTGAGATATGTTGATCGTAGTTATATATGCAACTGTTATAAAATAAGGAGTATTACAACACGAATGTGACTCATTTTTGTAAACAACAAACTAATACATATTTGCAATATTCGTTTTGAAGCAATGATGGCTAAGAGGTTATAGTAATGGAATGCCGTGCCGCAGGTCCCTGGTTCGTTCTCCACCGCCGGCTTGAGCTTCACCGCATGGCTGAAGGGCTTTTTGCGATTGCCTGGCTAGCTTCCACCCTCAAGTAGAAAATCTGTCGCCACATACCTACCGATGTGTTCCGACAGCTGTCCTTGAGAGCCACTGAAATTACAGGCACATGAGACTTAACAACTAATAGTAACTATAGTCTCAAAGTGACGGGCGCTCTACAATTCGTGACATGTGATGTAATGCATCTGTTATTGGCAGAGGTTAGTTCGCTTAACATCAGGTGGGCCTCGAGCTTCTGCCGTCACAATGACATAAAAAAACATATATCGAACAAAAATAGCGGGATACGACGTGAATTGTAATAAAAGTTATTTTTTTAAAACAGGCGCGTGCCTGACAATGTTCTTTTTTTGAAAAAAGAGTTGTATTGTAAAATGTATTACAACATTATAACACTTATTTGGATGATATTGTGGATACTATGACACAGGATGTTTTAAGGTTGCCAATAAGGTAACTGTGTCAGAAATTTTATACAGGATTTATCGCAGGCATGGGTGTACTTAAGGGTATTTGTTATCTTTGATGGAAGCACATTGAAGCACTCGTTGATGTACTAAAGGTAAAATTTCTATCATATTATTAAATACTACATAAGTCACTAATACATTTGAAATTTATAAAAACAGCCTTGACTTGTACGTACCACATACATCTGCGTGCAACTTTGGGAATAACAACCAACATATCGGTGCTTGTTTTTGTGTTACATGTAGCGATTGGAAATAACAACAAATAGAAAGCGTGACTGTTTAGTAAAGTACTAAGTACTAAAGACCGATGCAGGCTCAGTGTGATAGGCAAAGGCTGGAGATAGAGACGCACGTGGCAGCCCTCTCTGCCCGTAGGTACTGCTCGCAGCCACGGGCAAGGCGACTGAATGCGCGCAATAAACGACCCGCTCCGGTTTTATTAAAGCGTGAAATTTCTCATTTCGAGGCTTCTCGTTGCGTCAAGCGCGAACAAAATATGGATGATAAGACAAAGAGCGAGCGCCGTAACGTAATCCCGCTAAATTTTTAATAACAACAAGTTATTAAAAATTTATAAGGGACTTCATCATGCAAAGTAGCCGGCGGCAGATCAACATCAACAACGGCATCTCCCGTCGACGCGATGACAGCGTGGTGCGCTCACACGATGCTGAGGTACTTTTAAAACTACTTTCGAATGTAGTTTAAATGTAGCTTGCAAAAAATACTTGTAACGATGTCGTTATTTTGATAATCTTATTCAGGCAAAGTCGATCTTTCTGCGCAATTCAATACTTCATCAGTTCGATTAGGTAAATAGAATTTTGTTTTACACACAGATATAAACAATACAAATTTATGAGGAATTGTATATGATTGCAACTGATATGGTTGCAACATGTTGCGGACTGGGCCTATTTATTCTACAATCAATATTGTAGGATAGAAGTAGCATGTTGTAATTTTGCTCGTGGTAGGTGCTTGGCACTAATTGTTCCAAAAACGTAAAATTACATTAAATAGTTGTATTTTGAATAGCTGTCATGCTAAATAAGAATGTTGTATGCTGTTAGGATCAAATGTTACGTCGGGAAGGACTCTTATCTCTTGACAGAAAGGTCGGCGCTGATGTGATTATTTTGCTGAATCACTGCTCAGGCCGTTTGTTTAGTGAAGTTTTTTCCAGGATCAGGGCTCCGTGCTTTTACTCGTCCAAAGTATCCAAAAAATTAAATTTTTACTTTCCAACCAGCGAAAGCGTGCTTCGTAGTTTAGTATATACTAGTAGCCCGCCCCGACTTCGCACGGGTATTAAAAAAATAATTATAATAATTTTCTATTACCCTGCTATTTAAGTCAGGTTACTAAGAAAATAAAATAATAAAGAATGTTTAATATATTTTTTTTTTATGAACTTGTATTTATATTTGTTTTTGTTCTAATGTTTTTTATCTCGCAAAATCATTAACATCTTTTTATCTATTTCCACACCAAATTTCATCCTATTCGGTCGAGTAGATCGATTATCGCGCAAAACCATTCACCTCTTTTTGCGCAGTTGGAGAAAAACTATCCTATGTCTTTCCCCGTGTTTCAAACTATTTCCACACCAAACTTCATCCTATTCGGTCGAGTAGATCGGTTATCGCGCAAAACCATTAACCTCTTTTTGCGCAGTTGGAGAAAAATTATCCTATGTCCTTCCTCGTGTCTCAAACTATTTCCATACCAAATTTCATCCTAATCGGTTGAGTAGATCGGTTATCGCGCAAAATCATTAACCTCTTTTTTGCGCAGTTGGATAAAAACTATAGTTTCAGAGCCTATTCAATGCAAACCAACAAACAAACAATCAAATCTATCCTCTTTATTATATTAGTTTAGATATCTTGATTAAATTGATTCGTGATAGTTCCCCTCATGAGCTTCCATGTTATATCTTCAGATGTTATATATCAAACTTATTGAAAGCAAATGAACTTCAAACTAAGTTGAACTGTTCGCTTTAACTTTACAAATTAATATTTTTTTCGGTTTAAGCGTATATTATTGACTGACGAAATGTTCATAGCTTAAATAGAAATAAAAATGACTGGGTGACAGGTACCATTATGGTTTGACTTTTGTAGCACGATTAAAGTTGTAACTGAAACATGGCTTGGTGGCGCCACGGCTAAGTACCTGGAAAGGCGCTGGGCTTGTACTCCTTGTAGGGAGAACGATTCAAATATGAGAAAAGGCCTAAGAGTATAAATGGGTATGGTTACATGGTAATATGTAGGCCAAAAGAGGTATGGATTGACTGCGTCCAGAAAAATATTATTCGCATGTGCGCGAAAAGTGCAGTTGACGAACAACAAAATAAAGTGGAAGAAATATAGGTACATTTTGTGCCAACCCAGCGATGTATGTTGGGATAAGGACAGGAATGAGGGGATAGGTTTCAATAGTTGATGTGCCGTATTTTTTCCGGATCTTATTTCTCAAGTGGATATCATTAAATTACTTCTACTTACAAGTGGCGCTCCATCTTCACGAACAGTGTTTTAAAGAGCGCTAATGATGCTGTGTCGTTGAAATATTATATTATTACACTTACATCGAAATCGGAAAGAAAGTCCTTCGTCTCCTATGAAATGAAGTCTTTCCATGGATCGAGTCAATATAACTTATACGTATTTTATCAATTCACAAGATTTCTGTATTTGATATACTCGAGTTCTTTACAAAATGCAATATTCAAGAGCTCAACGAATACATATGTGAAGTAATTTAACTCAAGCTCATAAACAGCAAAACGCAAACAATACCGCGGTGGGCGTGGCTTAAACAGTGTGTATATTACTTGGACAAGAGCAATCGGATATGATCATGTCTGAACCACAGATCAATTAACTAATCCAAATGCATTTGGAAGATTGAGCTTGTTTTGTTAATTTTGAACTTGATGAGTCTGAAATCAACGCGTTCCTTGCATATTTACTCGTAGCCTCAGCTACTTGAAAACTCATCATAGGATTACACGTCTATCAAATAAAAAAAAAACTTCTTTCTTTGAAAAGTATGAAATAACTTTAGGTAGTTGTTACCGTGTTGATTAATCTGAGCTTCCATTTTTAAGATCTGACTCCCACAAAAGTTAATACTCAGTATTTATACCAAACTTTTCCTTAAAGCTACGTTTTGATCCCCAATTGTTACCACATATGACTTCGAGCAGTTTTGCTACTAGCCAGGATTGGACCCACACATTCTAAAGGAGGGTCAGTACAAATTATATCTAGCCGCGGTATTGGTACAAGTCCATATAAACAGGTATAGATTACGACGTATGACGTTACACTAGTTGTGTGGGAATAGTATCAGTAGTAAAGTATACCTTACTCTTTAATAAAGATATAAATATCCAAAATATATATTTTTCCCCTTGTTACAGTCATGTGAAACAATACGTATGCACCAGCCACTAAGAAATATTTTTTATTTAGTTTACGTGTTGGTAGTAGGTATTTATATCTATAACCAATGAACTATTATTTTTATTATAACTATGTAGTTTCCGAAAGATTGTCAATATCAATAGCCGTTAAGCTAGGTAGTTAGTTTTAATCAAATGTGCTACAAACATTAATTCATCATCATTTAAATATCATCGATAGCATTGCCTTACTAATTGGGATTAGGTCAGTTTGGCTTAAGTTGGGTTTTGCCCCTCGTTTGCACATTAACTAATTTATTTATGTCCAATGTAGGTCGGTGGCGCCATGACACCGCGGGATGTAATAAATCTCCTACATCCCGCATCCACGCGACAAGCACACTGCTCTACTCGACGTATTCACCTCCAGACTACTTACAGCAACACTACGACTAAAGACTGCACACAAATTAAAAAGAACTCATCCATGACGTATACGCTTACGGTCTAATACCATCCGTCGAACTATATACTAGTTTATTCGATACTAATACGTTTTTAAACACTCACCAATAAACTATCTGCCATACTGATTAGTTATACATTCTTCATTTACCTTTAAATAACATCATCCAGACGTATGCTTAATTACCTATATTTCTCCTTAATAAATCCAACTTTATTTTAGTCTATCATCAACAGAGAATTCATTGTATGTTCGGAATTCGTTTCGATAAAAAGAAAAAAAAATGTCTTCCATCAATTTATCACAATCACATGAAACTATTTATAATAATAACAAATATTTTAAGAGTATTTTAAGAAAACATTTAATTAATTATTTAATAAAACACTTAAAAAATCTTTATAAAAATGATATATATTTAGTGACAATTCCGCCTCAAATCCTGTTAAGATGCCTAATGTCCTGTTGACGTCACAAACGCCATGCAGCCAAACCGAAAGAGTATTCGACGCGTTTCGTTTCTAAACGAAGCATCCTCAGGAGGTCTTGACTCTACGAGCGCACCATCGAGACTGTCTCGATCGTGTGAATTAAATGTTTTCTTAAAATACTTTTAAAATATTTGTTATTATTAAAAATGGATTTCCGCAAAGTATCGCCTGGATCTATTCATTATTGAAACTATTTATTTAACTTAGTGTAACCAATTACAACTCACAAAACTATTACCATTTAGAATCTGGTGTAAATAATATCGCAACAGTTAGATGTGCTTCATTTTTATATTCGTTAAACTTGTATATTGTCTATTATAGTAGATTTTTTACTACGCAGACAATATATTCCAATGAATAGTTCCTTTTCTGTAGTGATAAACTGCCCAATATCGTCTCGGTAATAGATAAATACGAAATAGATCGGTGTGACATCGATGGGCGCGTGTGGCGGACGGAAGTCGGACTTGGCTTTAGGTACCATACGAGCAGTGAAAGTGCTAATCCGGGAGCAGTAAGGCGCTCTCCGGGCTGATATCGGTCCCCTCCCGCCTCCCTCCCCCCTGCCGCACCCCCGCCACGTTCGAGAGTGACATCCTGCGAGCTATCTATCCTGTCAGTTATCGGCGGCGGCGCTCAGAGCCGTGCCGAGACACCAACAATAGCAAATCACCTCGATAGATGCATCGACTCGGTTCCGAGCGTTGATGGGTGCCGATTTACTCGTTTATCTCCACTATTGGAGAAATGGAATGACACACCTTTATCACGAGAGTGACGTGTGACGAGTGAAAGTATCGTTTAGTGCTGAATAGACGCCCGTTTGCTAGTTGCCGCCGGTTTAAGGATAGCTCACATTTGTAGTGAAGAGGCGTGCGACATCGCGGAAGCTGCGGCCTGAGGAGGGGAGGGGGGCGATGGGGGGGGGGGGGGGGGGTGGCGAGGGAAGCTCGACCCGCCCCTGACCCACTTCGGGCGTTACTCTCGTCGCGACACGCACACCTCTACATAACTGCATAGCTTAATTTACTATCATACCGTTCTTCTTCTTGGAAAATAAATAACATAAGTTATTTATTTTCCAAGTATTTTTAACTCCGTGGGTTTTGTAGTTTGGTAGATAATAATAAACGTCACCTTGTAGTATGCCTATGTAAGAGTCAGACACGTTCTTTGATTCGTTATAAAATATTATTTGCCTTTATTTTAATTTTAGGTAACGCCACAAAACTTACAATGCATTCCATTGGCCGCCACGCAAGTATGTGCTGGATTAGAAACGGGGCCCTCGAGAGTTGCGAGCAGAGCCACTACCGGCTTAATAGAAGTCTCGTCGAGAATAAACAATGCTCTTGCAGTTTTACACTCTTTAAGTTAAAGCTGGTAACTTTTTACATTACTTTTATGACAGTTTCAAATTTCGGAATAGATAGGATCGAGAGATAGTATACGAACATAGATCTCTTGATTCAAGGCTTTGGCACAGAAGTAGATAATACACTTTAGTCATAGCTATTCCGGGGTGGAGACTGCTGAGACGGAGCCAAGAATCACACGTAAGATTCGAGAAACAAGGTGAAAGCACGTGGATAAAAAAAAGGTAGCCAAAATAAAACGATACGGTAGTTCATACTACAAAGAAGGTTATTGTATACTTTTATCCAGAAATTCAGCACGGTTCCCTCGGGAAAGGGGATGAAAGTGAAAATGTACACGTAGTTGTAATTTATAAACGCGCGGTCCAATTTCAATTGTTCTTTTTATGTTAGAATAGTTTAACCCCACGGACAGACCGGCACCCCATGGGCACCCCAGCACTCCACGGGCAGCCCAGCAACTCACGAACTCACGAGCAGCCCGGCGGCCCACCGGCAGCCCGGTACCCCACGTCCAACCCGGCACCCCAAGGGCACCCCAGCACCCCATGGGCAGCCCGTGCCGGGCTGCCCATGGGGTGCTGGGGTGTTTAATTAGTTTTAGGCACAAGCTCGAGGTCCACCTGATGTTAAGCGGACTACCTCTGCCTAATATAACAGTTGCATTTTATCACAAGTCACGAAATACACTGCGCCCGTCACTTTGAGACATAGTTGTGAAGTCTCATGTGCCTGTAATTTCACTGGCTCTCAAGAACTGCTCCCGGAACACACACTTAGGTGCTTGGCGACAGATTTTCTACTTGAGGGTGGTAGCTGGCCAGGCGGGAAACCGCAAAATGTCCTTCCACCATGCAGTGAGGCTCAAGCCGGCGGTGGGGATCGAACCAGGTACCTGCAGCACGGCAGTCCATAGCTATTACCGCTCGGCCATCATTGCCTTCATACTCCACCTCACCCTTCATAAGAGCGTCGTAGACGCCTAAATTGAATAAATGATTTTGACTTTGACTTTGACTTTGCTTCAAAAGTTTTGCAAGCTTGCTAAGATAAAACTCTAAAATCTGGAACACTCACCACAAATAGTTTTTTATCTATATATCTTTTGCCGTTCATATTTTGGAGAATCCACAATAAAAGTGCACGATCTAATTTACTTTCGTTCTGCCGCCAAACAAGGAGAAACTCGGCAAAAAGACGCCGTTTTAAAATCGAAATTCTAAAGAAATGCACAAAGTACTTTGTTTCAACATTTATTGTGCGAACCGCGAAGGAACTCTTTGAGTTACTTAACTGTACAAAACTTTTTGCACGTGTGCTTTCTGCCTACCCTTAACTTCTTGCTTAGGTACATAGATGTCTGGCGCGAGGTAACCACATCTCACAATCCGACACTTGAACGGTCTTAAGGAAGGCAAGTGTTAATCGTACCGCTGTATTGCCGAGGTATTGTAATATTTATTATGAATATAAACTTTTCCTTACATAAATATTGTATAAATACATTGCAATGAGAAACGGTATAACTACTCAAAATAGAAAAATAATAAAATGAGTTTTTTTTCAGATAGTTCTTCCATTTATTTTTAATCTATTTTGAGAGTTTGCCGTCAAAATTCCACTTAATAACTTATCTATAATTACAGATAAATACATTTAAAAGAATAGCGTATATATAATATAATAAAAATACAAGCGCACTAAGCAAAAACATGTGCGCGCCCCTTTACTACTATTATCGTCAAGTCAAAACAAAGCGAAACTTGAGAACGAGGCAAGTAAAGTTCTCCAAGTTCATGTGCTGTCTTGGCTTCCTTAAAATAACCTGATCATAAAATATGTATGTAAATGTAAGGTACACCACCACATATGGTTATTCTTATGTAGTGATGTACAAAATATTTGTGTGCTGTATATAATATACTGTAGTACTTAAACGACGTAGAAACGTATTTTGGAATAACTTAACAATTGATAAATAAGTAATTGGAAGCTTCACTTCTTTTATTGCCTAAAGCAGGTGAACAGGCATATGTCAAAATAGGCATCGTCGTCTATGGACATAATTCAACACCAGCGGCGCTGCCCCTCTCTTTAATAAACTTTTTTATTGTTATTTGTTACATGAATGTGTGGATAAACGTCATCTAGCTCCGTAATACTAAGTACAAACTGATATCGTCCTCTTAACATAAGTGACGAATCACCTCCCAACCTTTTGATGGCTCTAACCCTAGATCAGGGTGATGTTTCCACTCACGTAGTGTCCCTTTACTTCCTCTGCATTCATTCTGGACTTGCAACTGCGCTCAAATCAGGTGCGAGTCCCGCCGTTTTTGGAGTTCGGCAGTAATCTAAACTAATAACATTATAAATGTTTGATGGTTTTCATCAAACAAATTCATACCTACATAATATTTCAGAGCTTTTACTATTTGTTGGTTAATTAAAGGATTATAGTATACTAGCAGCCCGCTCCGGCTTCGCACGGGTATAAAATATATAGCCTATGTCATTAACTGAAAAAATTATTAAAATCGATCCAGTAGTTTTGATTTATTCATTACCGCCCGTGGCCCGCACGCCTTAAATTTAGAGTAAAACAATTCTTCTTTCCCTAAACCATGAAGATTTCCTGCTATCTTAGGAATATCTTAATTCATACACTAAATTTTTACTTACTTACTCTTTACATGTATACACTACTACACGCTCCCGCCGCCGCCCGGGCCGGCCGGAACCGCCACAAACGATACGTCCCGCTATTTTTAAATCTGTAATATCTTCGAAAATATTCATTCAAATCATATGCTGTGAAGGGCCATATAGATCCATATTAAATCAACAATGTATATAAAGTATTTAATTAGTTAGATTAATGCTGTATTGGTTGAAATCGATTCTAAAATTAGCCATTATTTGTCGTAAAAGGTAAATGACAAAAAACAATATTGTGGGATATCCATAAGAGATAGACATATATATACCATACTGGAGTTTTCTGTAGACCTTTTCAATGTGTACAATACTTAGTACATTATTTTGATAAATCTCGTAGAGTTCAGCCTGCGTTTGCAATGTAAGCTGAAGAAATGAAATTATTTACGACATCACATTAGAAACCTCAAAAATAACTGTATTTCTCCACTATTTAATGGATGTTATTATACATATAAACCTTCCTCTTAAATTACTCTATCTATTAAAAAAACTCGCATCAAAATCCGTTGCGTAGTTTAAAAGATTTAAGCATACATAGGGATATAGGGACAGAGAAAGCGACTTTGTTTTATACTATGTAGTGATGATGATAGTGATAATATACCGAAATTTGAGATTCCCTCGCAGTTTAGTTTTTAAGAGAGTAATAACACGCGAGGTCGGCGGTACAACTGATATATTGTATACGACGGTACCCACATATACTATAGAGAGTACCACGTAACACATGTGATCTTGTTAACTTTATGTACTCCTCGTTTACTTATTTATCAGATAATGTTATAATTTTTATCAATAAAATCTAAACCACGTTACGGCACCGCACAATATGCTGTGGTTCAAACATTATATTTTCTTCTCTCTCATGTATTGGTTGCCCCCGCAAAATATTTTAAGTGAATTTCTATAGTCTGGTTTTTAATTCGAGGTCAAAAATGTAAACAAAGAAATGTCAATATAAGTCACTAAGTTTCACACATTTGTATTATATTGAAATAATTCCATACCTATAATATATTTTATAATTACCTTAGTCGCCTCTTATGACACCCACGGGAAGAAATAGGGCTGACATTGTAACCCGGCATCCTATGAGCAGTCCCTTCTAATGAACTGACAACTTCTACTGCGATCCTCAAGATGCCCGCCAACTATTGGGATTTTGGCAAATCTGCCCAATGGAACCTTGTTCAACGGTGGACGTTTCGGTTGATACGATGATGATATATGTAATTTCTATACGTCTTATAAAAATTACAAAGTTCCTCACTTTACAGTTGCATAACTAAACACCTGCGTACATAAACTTCCAAAAATTAATACACTAACTTTCAAGTAAATTTTAATCATTTTTATTTAACTTTCTAATTTAAAGTCGTCGTTTTATTGGTGCTGTAGTAAAATGTTATTTTATAACTTATGCAAGTATTGTTGGTATAATATCCAAATGAATTATAAATTTGAATAATTTAATGCTATATAAGCTCGAATGCCAACTTTATAAAACATGATAAGAGTTAATGAAAACACAAAAAATATTAATACTTTTATTTTTCAGCAGACAAATTCTTAAATGTGTAAATTCAGCATGCGCATGCTAAGTCTACCCTATTGCAGGGGAAGAAGCTACAGTATACTTGAGAGTGGAAACTCTGACCTCAGTAGATAAGAGTATGCTTACCAAGCTAAATTCAAGATATAAAAATATAAAGATCTGTGAAATTAAAAACAAAAATCATTAAAAAAACCGAGGTAGCACATATTTACCTCGATTTGTTTTTACAAATTGAGTATTTACAAATGCAAACATCCAAAATGTACGATTCTCATATCAACAAAACATAAAAGTAAGAAAAAAAAATTCTCATTCACAAATATTTCAGCTATGCCAAGTATATTCTGACAATTGACAACCCTTCTGACTGAAACTGACGGTATCCCCAACAGCGGTTTTCTGAGCACACTCCATAACTGACTAATCGTCCTTCGGCCACAACAAAAACGTGTGTGTGTGTTGTACGCGTTCATAACCATCAGCTTTTCGGAAGAACTCAAAGAGCACGTGTTTCGTTGTTGAAGGACCAGGTCCAGGCTGTGCTTCGGAGGCTCCAGTCTCCATATTACGAAAATAATCTTCTCGTAACAATAAATAAAAACTAAACACTACTATCTGACAACAACTATAACACATGTTACGCAAGGCTACACTATGCAAAGAGCCGCGTAAAATAAAATCATTTTTTTTGCATCCTCCGATCGCTGCCCACGTAATTCACACAAAAAGAATAACACGAAATTCAACAACAACAACAAGAAAAACAGTCGGCGAGGAACACAACAAAAACGAACGAATAAGCAAAAATGGCGCTAGCTGGAAAATGTTGATGTTCCCGCAAGTGTGGCTATTAAAAACAAAAAAATCTTACACTATTTTTTTCAGGCTTGAATATATGAGTAAATATGTACAATCATAAAAAAGTGTTTTAGTGTTTCATACTAATGTAATAAGTTATAGCATTAAATATATTTTTTACATTAAATGCTCAATCCGTTTCCAAAATTAGTATAATTACTAAGTACTTGTCATTTTTTTGCACGGTTAACCCCTTTGCTTACATTTTTGATCTCGAATTAAAAACCAGAGTATAGTTAAAAATTTACGTGATACAAAATCAAAATCATTTATTAAGTCTAGGCGTCTACGACGCTCTTTTAAGGTCAATGATTCATATTCATATTTCATATTCATATTCATTTATTTCATAAATTGATTGATATATTGATCCAGAAAACATATCTAAATTTCGGGTTAGTAATTAATTTTATTCAATATTATGGAGGCCCGTGACATACAAACGGACAGACAGTGGCTGTTTTGTTTTTTGGGTACGAACCCTAGAAGTTTTTTTTATAAATATATTATATTATATTAACGAGCTGTATTGGTTGAAAAATATTAATTAAATAAACAACCTTTCTATATTTATTATTATTATAATATGTCTTGTTAAAAATCTATTTTAAATACACTTCTTGGAAATAATACAGAATAACTCACGTGAATATGTCAAATAGCTTCGACCACATTATATTGCTAAGTAAGACGTCGACGCAGGCGTCCCGAGAAGGGTCTCCTTGAATATATGCCGTGTTATCTACTAAAATCACGTTAGATTTTTATCAGAAAACACTTCTTTGATTTTACTTACCAATGAAAAGTTACGTATTGTTTTTTCAAATTTGATAAAAAATCTATATAAATGATTTATCCCCAAACAAATTTGTTTTTTTTTGTCAATAAATCTCATTTTATTTTTTCTTACTACTAACCTACTTACTGAACAGAGCCACCGGGATCTTGCAGACGCCGCTGTGCATTAACTAGTAACAAAATGAAAACCCGGATCAATGTGTGGCGATTGCTGCCACTCCAATGAGGTGATTAAAATAAACATAATATCAATATGATTTTTTAACAGTAAGCTTTGAAAAGCGTTATCTTCTACAGGTTTTCAAAGCTTACTGTCAAGGTCTGTGCACGGGTAGCCTGTGGATCAGCTGTTCGCAAAAGTCGCTTGATACTCTGCGCATACAATATAATAATATTTTCAGAATGACGTCGAGACTCCCTCGTTTTTTTTAAAAATCAAATTCAAGTCTATTTATTTCAGGCAAAATTGTACCCATTTTCACCCAATATAATATAAAATCAAACACATTATGACATGATAACATAAAATGTAACTAGAAATGAACGTCATGTAAATAATAATATTGATTAATTGAATATATGATAACACATTATGACATTACAAACCAATTATTAAATTGCATTAAATAAAATAGAAGTCAGATGCCAAGCAAATAATTATAATGAGTGTTTGCAGTGCCTCCGGAATGTTTGCGCATGCCCATACCGACGGCTTTTGTGCCGTAATTAGAAAGAAAGTAGCGTCATTGCTGAGCAGGGTGCGGGGAGAAGCAACATCATCTTGAAAACTGTGCCAGATGATCAGAGATCACCTTTTCTTACACATTTCATGCGAACAATGTTTTCGCATGAAATACCTCGTAGGTATATTACATGTCAAAACCTTACAGTTGTGTTTTTTTATCTTCGAGCTTAGCATAAATAGTTTTTAAGTTTTTATTTTGGTACTATAATACTTTTTACATATAGATTTCTGTTGTCTGAAATAAACATTTCGATTGATTTGATTGAATGCAGAGTATGAAACGTTATAACGATGGCAATAGAATAATCCGCGTGCCATGGAACCTAGGTACTTACCTACCACCACATAGTAACTCACTAATAGGAGAGTACTAAGTTAGTGCAGTTCAAAAGTTGTTAGCAATAAAACCATCGAATTTCCTCCGTTTTCACATCAAATCACGCGGGTTGACCTCGATTTACATCAAATATTTGCTTTAGGCAAACTGGCAACTGCCTTTTCTGGCGCAAGCTCGGAATGGCTACAAGCAATGTCCGAACTTTTGTCGCTACTTGCTCCAGAAAACTTGAGATTCTGATGTAAAAAAATATATCCTATAAATATCGCCGCTCAGCGCGTAGTGACCTTTACCTCTATAAGTCAGTTTTATAAGTTACTTAAACATCTGAGTTACACATTAATACCCTGAAACCAGAAACTGGATGAATTTGCCTAATCGAACACCGCCAATCGCCGCTGCCGCCACAATCTTTGTCGTAGCGATCCCTTATTTTTTCTGTAGCTATTTTATAATAGCTACTATGCCTACGAAATCAACTCGTAGCAAATGCGTAGCCGTTCTGTAGCAGATTTACCATTACAGTTACGAATAAATATGAATTCGAAGCGTTACAGTAAGAGTCATGTACCAACAATACCATAGCAATTTTTTAGGTCTTTGTTTACTATTGTAGCAGCATTGTGTCCGCCAAGTAATTTCACTTAATACTGCGCCCTTTACTCTTAAACATAGTAGTGTTTACGCACTACTGCTTGGAGGCAGAATATTTGTCTCTGCGGTGGTACCTACCCACCATCACTCGGCCTCGGAACGGACTCTTGATAAAAAACCAACAAACTGAAAAAATAAACTATAAACAAATCGCTTTGCCGAGGCGGGATACGAACCGTAGACCCAGAGTCATGGCTATCTAAGCAACAACTTCTACCACTATCTTGGGAAGTACGAGTATATTCATAGAATAAAAAGGTGGTCCTTTTTATTCTATAAAGGATCACTCCGGTAAGACGTTTAAATAAATAAGCAATAAAGCAAACTCTTCTACGACGCAATAAAGAGCAATTCAGATCGCACACCGCTGAGTACCAAACATTTATATTCACCTACAAGGCATCTCTCTTTCTATCGCGTAGTTCTCATCTCTTCTGATGGGTTAGGGTTGTGATCGTGTGCTCACATACTATTACTGCTATGTACGTACCTATATGTAAACGGCATAATGTTTGGTCGATCTATTTAGGTACAAGCTTATTTAATCTGGATTGACTTTTTATTTATCTATCGCTGATAGGCTAACCTTTGAACACCAAGTCACCTGATGGTAAGTGATGATGTGATGGAAGATAGTGTTCAACGTATTAGTAGCCATTAACCTATTTTTACTTTATTATATACTCGGATCACGTTATTTTCTTTCCTCACATTTCATTATTACTTGGGTAAATAGAAGTAACTCGCTGTTATCTCTTGTTCTAAAACAATAAAATTTACTTTTGGTATACCTCCATAAAGTAAATTTGACAACGAATGCACTTTACACATTCAGTAAATAACCGCTTATCACACCTATAATCTGTACCCAAGCACCTAACGGTGTTTCAGCAGCTGTACTTGAGAGGCGGTTTCCTTTAATGGTTTAGCCTGATCAACATTTTCAACCATATCATCACTTATCACAGTAATAACAAATTATTTAAAATTAAAAACCTATAGTTATGCGTACATTACCTTGCCTTTCGAAGTCCTTAGGAAATAAGGAAAACGTGAGATTCGGATCTTTGTTGTTATTCATACAGCCAAATGCAATGCAGTGCCTTGTTGCCACCATTTCAACCTAACTACTTGCTGTTTTACTCTCTGAAACTATGTACATAAACAGAATACGGATAGATACGAACACGAAACACGAGGTGACGTGCGTTCCTGGCGGCGCGCGGCAACCCACTGTAGAGTAAACCCGTCTTGTCGCAGCCACCGCTGTACTTGTAGCTTTGTCCCTAAAGTGCGGAGTGCGCCACGCCTGGTATATTGTAGCCTTACCGCAGCAACTTGCGAGAAGCACCATGCATTAGATGTTTTGTGATTGTTGTATTTAGCTGAACTCGGCTTATTGCTACTTGCTTATTACCGTGTTCTCTAGTTATATATAATGTCACTGCGTTACAGCAGGTTTTAAAGTTATAAATGTTATAAAAAAAATAACCAAAAAATGGTACTGACTCCAACACTCAAATGTGTGAAATAACATGTTGAAGTCGGTACCATGATGGTTAAAAAGTACATATTAACACAATATTGTCACTTCGACAAGTAATTTCACACATTTGTGTGTTGAAGTCGATTCCGATTTTTAGAACAAAAAAATTCACCCTTTTTAGTGATCCTTGCTACTTACGGGATCGAATGTCATTCACTCTCAATTACTATATCATCAACATAGAAAAATACTTCTCAGATATTGGAGTGTAACTCAAAAATTGGCAAGGCTTGACTAATTTTGATGAACATTTAATGGGACTAGACAACAAGCATCAGCTTTCAAATAAATAAAGAATCATCAAAATCGGTTTTACCAGTCAATAGTTCTGAGGTACAAAACATAAAAAATATATATACAGATGAATTGAGTACCTCCTTCATATTTTGAAGTCGGTAAAAACGGAAAAATCTGATCCTAGAAACACCTCGGGTACATTCTGAGAAGTGTGAAATAACTTGTCTAATTCTAAATACAATGTTTTGAGCTGCTGCGCGATGTAGCCGTTGTGGCATTTCACACAATTTTTTGAATCATAAGTAATATCTATCATCTAACATAATTTTAAGGTGAACTTATACAAAATTATAACCTTTAATGTTCTTTATTATTATTATTAATTTTTTTTAATATGTCTGCCGTGAACATAATTATTTCTTATTTCCAGGCAACAAAATGCTGCCAAAAAAATTATTAGTTTACAAATATATCACCTAATTAAATATGTACGATGGTAATATAAAATGTAAAATTATGTATATAAATAAAAACACATACATAAATTACAATCATATACATACATAATACCTATAATATATAATTCAAACATTATTATAACAGATAATATAATAAAGATTTTAGCGGTTTGAAGACAAGCTGGGCAGGTTGTATACTTTTAGTCATTATTTTAAAAATGTTGAGGGATTCTGCCCGCCAAACTGGCAAAGGCAAGGCATTCCACAAAAGAGTGGCTTGCACTGTAAATGATTTTTTCGAAAACTGTTTAGAGGGTAAAGAAAACTTCAAAGTGTTTATATATAATTAAGTATAACTATATAATGATACTTTTCTTTAAACTTTCGTGAACTAAGCTCATGTTTCTAAATCCTAAACGGGTCTTTTCACGCACGAATAAACATCAAAATAATTATATTTTGACTAACCTCGACGTTTCGATCATGTTGCAATGACCGTGGTTACGAGTAGACTGACTGACTGACTGAACTATATAATAATATAAAAATATCCCCCGTGAGGGTGCCGGGTTAGAATTGTACCTCCCCATATCATCCCGTGGGTGTCGTAAGAGGCGACTAAGGGAAAAATTCTGAAAGGTGAGCAGCAGCGCCTTCTAAAGAACTGTCATCTTACACTGCGATCCCGAAGCCGCCTGCCAAGCGTGGGGATTATGGTAAACACCCCCTTAATAGGGGAGGCTGTGTTCAGCAGTTAACGATCCGGCTGATACAGCATATAATAATATTAAAAATAATAATAATATTTATTTTCCATAAAGAGTTAACCAATCATTATACTTCTATTTAGAACAAAATTCTATAAAACAGAAATAGAGTAACATCGAGTTCCAAACCAGGCGAAATCCTGTATCTTGGAACCCAAAAATTCGAAAATACAAATTTGCATGGTGGAAGGGCATTTTGCGAATGCCCGCCTGGCTAGCGACCACCCTCAAGTAGAAAATCTGTCGCCAAACACCTAACGGTGTGTTCCGGCAGCAGCCAGTGAAATTACAGGCACATGAGACTTAACAACTATGTCTCAAGGTGACGGGCGCAGTCGTGAATTGTGACGAAGTGCATCTGTTATAGGCAGAGGTTAGTCCGCTTATCATCAGGTGGGCCTTGAGCTTGTCCCGTCACAATAACATAAAAAAAAATTAAATAGGTGAAGCAGTTTAAGTATGGTATATGTATAATATGATGAATAGTGTCAAATATAAATGTGTGAAGTAGGTATATAGTGTAGTGAGTGAGAATCGGTAGAAGTATCCCTGAACGTGCCGGGTTCAATATAAGTTAAATGATATTAAAATATCATCCAACTCATAGTAAATCTTCGTTTCTTCATAGGTGAGCTTTGTGAGGAATTCATTAATTCTTTTTTACAAAGAGAGATTTTGCAATCTAAAATTTCACAGTGCTTACAAATTTAGTTATATACATTAAAGTGAGAGAAAGTGGGACCTCTTGTTGTGAGTAAAGATGTATGTGGCTTGCGGTAGAGGAAGTCGGAAAACACGTTTGGAAATCAAGACGTCACAGTCATCGCGATTCAGAAAACTAGTACTGTTACGCCGCAAGGGCTCGAACAATCTAGAACAATCCATCGTGAGTAAACAAGGATCGATCGCCGTTCACTGTCAACGACTAATTATCATCAAGATAGGAAAATCAGTTCACCTAGTCAAAAGATCTGAGGTAACAAAAAAATTATAATAATATAGATGAATTGAGTATCTCCTCCTTATTTTGAAGTCGGTAAAAACATCTTTTATTTGTACCTCGTACATGCTGTTTGATTATATGATACATTTTGTTTGCATGTTTGTGACGCGATTACTCCACCAAGTATACTTTGATTTTGATGTATATTATTTGTTTAGTAGATCATATTTCAGAATTTTAATAACATTTTATCAACATATTTGCGTTTTATACTTTTCAGTTGTAGAAATCTTTTTTTTTAAAGTAATTATCTTGTGATAAAATTCTATATGAAAATCCATAATTGTTCAATAATTTGTAAAGAGACTATACTACTATGATACTGCCATACATAGCAGACTAACAAACCAGTATGAGAAGAGCTCAGAGCTGCAAAGCTTACGAACGCGTTGCGATTGCGTGAAAGCTCTAGGGCTGTGGTCGCGGTACTCCGACTATGAATTCGTTCCGCTTCATTAGTAAATGCCTATCTGAAGAGCTCGACGTTATGCACCTCCGGATTGGAATCTTCATCGACTCACTCCTCGATAATCTAATAAGACTCTCGACAGATCGGCATCACCCTCGTTGAACATAATATTCTTAATAAAACGCTGCATTAGAAGAGAGCCTCTATGCGTGCTCTATTAACTGCGCATTCATTACAATCCACAAATTGCTTTTGGAATCGAACCAAATTACTAGATTATTCATAGATATATATTTTCAAAGGTATGTGTGTTTAATGTGATGAATATTAATGGCGTTAGAAACATTCAAAGTCAAAGTCAAAGTCAAAAAGTCAAAATCATTTATTCAATTTAGGCGTCTACGACGCTCTTATGAAGGTCAATTACAAATTTTAGTATTGAAATATTCTACAATGTACTGCCACGTTCAGCAAATAAATTGTATAGAGCCACTGCGAGAAGAACGGGCAAGAAACTCGGGGCCATTCTTTTAAACATCTTTTAACAATGTGTTACATACATACTATATAATAGAGTTATTACAATATTTGTTTAAATTATGTAGGTGACAGGCAATAGCTTGGCGGAGGCGGAATTGTCCAGGCATTTTTGTCGTTTATGTAATCAGAAACTGTGTAGTAGGATTTTTTAATCAATATGTTTTTCACATGCAACTTGAATTTCCCTTCTGTGAGCGTTGTAATATGTTTAGGAACTTTATTATAAAACCGCACACAATTACCTAAGAAGGACCTTTTATTTGTCTTTGCTAATCTAAAACCTGGCACCACTATTTTATCTTTATTCCTAGTATTGTAATCGTGATTGTCACTGTTTAATTTAAATTTACTCAAATTTTTACGAACATACATAATATTTTCAAATATATACAGACTTGGTAAAGTTAAAATATCAATTTCTTTAAAAAGAAACATTACCTAACTTATTGAACAGATTCAGGCTTGCGGAGTTCCATATCTAATATCATCCATATTAAAATAATAAGAAACATTTAAAAAATATTTTAAGAAACTTTTTTTTTTAATATTGTTATATTTGCAATAACGCCTCCTATGCGGATTACATTACAAAATCACAAATATACGATAGGAAAAATTTAAGTCATGTGCGGGATTCGAACCCGCGTCCATCCACCCCTTGAGCCGGAGTATGCTCTAACCAATTGAGCTAACATGACATGACGTCATAACTCGAATCTTTCCTATCCTTCTTTAACCATCGTATTGGGATGGAATGGAAACCAATTTTGCAATTGGTTTTATACTTGTAAATAATGACGCAATCTTATAATTTTAATATTGATAGGTTTGCAATAAAGGCTGCTATGCGGATTACATTACAAAATTACAAATATACGATAGGAAAAAAAAATATAAAAAAATGCTATCGTATATTTGTGATTTTGTAATTTACCTGGTATGTTGCGACATTCTTTGTAGTGGTGACCTGTATACTTACATTTCAAGCACACCATTGCATTACTATTGTTTTTATTCACTACATTGACTTGCCTCTGGACATGAGGTGGTTTATTATTACTTATTGGTTGTGACGTTTAACGCTTAAGATATTGGCTCCTTTGTTGATAATTAGCTTGGTATGTTTGTCTCGGAGTAGAATTTGTATGAAGGAAACCATAATATGATTCATAGTTTTTACTTAAAGAAATTAAATGTTCCAAAGTGTTCAGTGTGTTGTTTGCAAGTAATGGTACATAGTCAGGCAATCAATTATGTTTCACAATCTCAATAAGTGAGTCACCGGGTATAGGCTTTGATAACTTGCTATTTAAATCCCTGATGTCGATGATGAGACTCAAAACAGATTCACCTTGTTTTTGTTTGGTATCTCTAATAACTTTCTCAGTCCTATATTCATAGTCGATTACTAAAAAGTTTTGTTTGAAACTGTTGCACAAATCAAGCCATGTGTGAACAGTATGTCTAATTAACCTATAAAATTTGAGGGCGGTACCCTGCAGTAATTCAGAAAACCTCTCAATAGTACACTTTCATCCACATTTCTTCGACAGAACTTAAAAATTCACCAACACATGTCTCACCGTTGTATTTTATGTCCCAAGACTTAAAATTGAAGTTATTATTGTAACAATTGGTGGTGAAATAACCTTCGGCGGATCAGGATTAGCAAAATTATTGTACATTGTAGAATTTGTATGGTCTATGTATGGAATAAAACTTTGTATTGGTTTGTTATGTGTAAAAAAATGTTCACTGGAAGATGCTATCATGCTTGTGCGGGTATTATGATCAGTTGTGTCAATCATATTGCATCATATAAACAAACAATCAGTATTAGGGTTCCGTCTGGGAACTGTATTTACATACACCATGTCCGGGACGCTAGTATCAAGTAAACTTTCAGTAGTAGAACAAGGTGTTGAAGCCGTTGTGGTTGGTAGAAAAACTTCAACTTGTATGGGCAATGATATAGTATTTGACGGAGTAACAGGTACATCCAAACTCTTATCCATCATGATGCAATATTACCATAAGATATTACAATATAGTTGTAATGTTACAGTAAGTATATTGCACAAGTAATATCTCTTTAAGAATACAAAATAGTATCACGACACGTTCAAATGACTTCCAGAAACTATGAATTATATATCAAAAATTTATGTACACAAAAGGTCTATTAACTTTAGCACTATAAACGGGGCAATGATAACAATATAAACATGTTTATGTTGATAAAAACGGTAAAAGTATTTAAATAAAAGGTTATGGAAATGTAGCTAAGTTGGTATTATTAAAATAAACTAATTGTTAATGTAAGAAAGCTGTTAATATCAAAATAAACAAGTACGGACGCCAGTTTGTCATATAAAATAAAAAATAAAGGAAGGAATGTTGTGTGTTGTACGTGCAGAAATGTATCGACTTCAACACGAATCAATACGTGCTGGGAAACGTTATAAAGTCTAGTTTAATATTATTATCATTTTGAAGAGTTGCAACGCAATGTAAAATGGTTAAATTAACGAAAATATTCTTGATAGATACGCGCGACTCCGGCGCATATTAGAATAGCAAACATTTTGTACATGTCGATATAAGTTTTATCAGGTGAGGATGTTCAATTGAAGTAGTGTTATTTTAATAAATAACACTACAGTGTCACCCCGTGACAAGTCTGGGTGCAAATATGTAGTTCTTAATTTGACTAACAGCGCCATCTGCTTATTTCGTAGTTAACAAAGCTGAAACACATAATCGCCAGCTGAAGCTCTGTGACTGAGAAAATTTACGGTCAACCCGCTAGGTGCTGTAACGTATTTTTATAAAAATCACTCAGAAGAGATAGTACATAGTAGTATCTGTGTAATTATTGTGGAATGTGTGGTGTTTTGAAGGAAACTACTTAATTATAAAAACATTACTTCATCACAACATTTGCATTTAATAATAATATCATAATAAAGCTATATGTTACAAATAAATTGTTAGTATCTCTTCACTTCTGTCACTGTCAGATTAGATTGTACGTCAGAAAATACCACGGGTCACTGCACATTCCATACAGTTAATATCGATAACTAAGCGACGCTACCGGGGATTGGCTGAAAAATACGCAATTCGCTACCTTATATGCTATTGACGATATATCGCGATCGCAATCGCGATGCCACACCATATAAGGAATTCTTTGACACGATAATTCCGAGTGGGAGGCTTCAAGTTTCAAACTGTGGTAAGAGACAGGCACTTATAATATTGTCGGACCATGTCGGACCTTACGAGGAGCTACATCTCCTCTACATTCGAAGTGAATACAGTGCTAACTTGATTGCCCGCTATCTAATCTTAACTTAAACTCGCGTGTACTTTATTATGACCTCGTTATAGGGTGAGTGATTGTTTAATGACCTGTACCTAACCTCTTTTTAAATTACTTGTGCTTTACTGTGTTTAATTATGTGCTATTACAATTGGTATGTAAGCATTTAACTTATAACTCGTGTATTTTAAACAACGTTGGTTTTACATGCTACTTAGCTCTTTAAGCTAATAGCATAATGTAATCATGTTTGTATCTACTTGCTGATGTGTACAATATAACGTTATTTTATATGCTTATTAGCTCTTCAAGCGAATAGCATTATGTAACTTATTATGTACCTAATCTTTTCTATATTCTTACTGTAAATTTAACTTACTTTGGATACCTACGCCCTTCAGACTGAAACTGTGAGTCCTTCTGACAAGGGCCCTAGGCTAGGCCCTAGATCAAAGTGCTTGTGTTTTGATAGTATTAAAGAAGCATGCAAATTAATACTGTGCTAACTAGGTATATTGTTATATAATTAAATTATTTAAGGAAGTCTTTTACATCATAAATGTTTTTATCCTGCAACCATTTATACATTTTCTTTTTAAATTGTGTTATATTTAGATCTATAAATTCATTTGGTAACTTATTGGATATCTTAACACACATAGCTAAGCAGTTTATAGAATATTTCGCTGATTTTGGTATAACATTGTAGACTAGTCTGTACGGGTTGCGCTGTAATCTATTATTTACAGCAAATGCATTTTTTAAGAGATTTGTAAATAAATACTTATGCTGCATTACAAATATACATGTTTCATAAATATTAAGGGCAGGTAGCGGTAACAAGCCAAGAATCCCAAACAGTGTTTTACAAGATTCGTCTGGTGGGATTCCACATATTGCTCTAACGCACTTTTTATGTGCAATGAATGCTCTATTTGTGTCGTTACTATTTTCCACAGTACGACTCCATATCACAGTATTCATTCTACATAGGCACACTAAGAAGTAATGGCTGTCTTTCTTTTTGTTACGTTTTTTATTCGACTGAGTGCATATACAAATCTATTGACCATGCTACTCAGATTTTCTAGGTGCCCTTTCCAATTTACCAAGACAAGACCAAGACTTAATTGTTACACCTGGAAATGATGTATGGGTTACTTCATTTATATATTTTACATTTAACTTGAAATTGTACTGTTTAAATTAATTTTTAAATTATTAGATTGTAGCCATGAAATCATTTTGCCAATTGTGTTATTAATGTCATTCTCATTATAAATTGCATTATTAGATTTTTTTGTTGTCACATAAATTGATATGTTATCTGCAAATAAAATAGTTTTGTATTTAGTAATGTCCACAATATCATTAATATATAATAGAAATAAGATTGGTCCTAGTATTCTCCCTTGTGGTACCCCACATGCATTTACTTTAAGTCTGGACAAATAAGATTGCATTTAAAAATCTTCTATTCTATTGATAATTACTTGCTGCTATCGGTCAGTCAAGTAAGATTCCATCCATTTTTTTGCTACTCCTCTAATTCCGTTCATAGGTGGACTGACGACATCGTGAAAGTCGCGGGTAGCCAATTGTTACAAGCGGCTAATAGCCGTTCTTTGTGGCGCTATATGTGGGAGGCCTTTGTTCAACAGTGGACGCCTTCCGACTGATGATGATGATGAATAAGAAATATCGGACTTATACCATTTGGGCTGGCCGATTTCGATGTATCTAGGTTTAATCATAATTTTAAAACTTGAACTTCACATATTTAAATACTACTGATATCATAAGTATAATCAGAGCCAGAAAATATATTAGACATATTTACAGACTCGTCAGTGGCATCTGTTAATAGGAATGTTGAATTAAAATATTGAGAAAACATTTCACAGATTTGCCAGAAGTTGCCGTCGAACCATTGTACGTTATATAGGTTGGAATACCATTTGAAGTTTTGGATCGGCTTTGAATATATGCCCATCATTGTTTAGGTTGTTTTTCGATACCATTTTCGATTAGTTGCATATAATTTTGGTAACATTGAGTTTCCAGTAAGAAAGCTCTTTTACGTAGTAATGTAAATGTTTTAAGGTTCTATTACATGGTATAGGTTACATACCTTTTCGTTTTTTTTTTGTTCTCTTTAATGAGTGCTGGAGCAACCATTTAGAGTTCGAGCAATCTCGAGTCTATTTCGTTAGAATAAATAGCAATTTTAGTTGATTTATGCTTCCATAAAATATTCCACTGTTTTTTCTAGATACCTAGACATAAATTCACTCTACTAATCAACTTCCGATATTTTTAAATTATAGTTTCCTTTATTATAGATATATTTAGTAAGATAGAGAGCTAAGACATTCAAGATGTAAAATTTTTACATGTATTAAGTGGGCTATATGATATGGGTCCATGGGCACCAAGGGGTCACGATTTTCCATCGCAGTGACGTCATCGTTCGAACAAACTAAATCTTAAAATCTGCAATAATTGTTGCATACACCATTAAACTGACGAGAATCATGTGTAGTAATAATCATCTATTAAATATGATTCGATTATGCCTGAATAAGTAGGCAGGCAGGCTAAATGTGACTCTGGACTTGGGGCCTACTAATATTTGTGAGATTAAAATTATCTACTACAGTAAATTTACCACAGGAATGAGAGATTAATAAGTCATTTAATTTAGTTAAATAATTTTCCATTTGCTGGTTAAATAAAAATCTGAGGTTTCGATCGCAAAGGTTGATGCAGTATAGGTGGATGTTTACGTGAGATTAATTATCTTTTAATCTGATGGTAATGATGACCAATAAGTCCTCTGCAGTAGATTGAAAAGTATTCTACGTTTCTACACGTTAGGATGTATCGTATCAAATGAAAAAACAGAGGAAGCGTGACGGTAGCTTTCGTGCGGGCGGGCGGGCCGTGCGATCGGCATTAAGTTTGGAAGCGAGTTGCACGAAGAGGAAAGTTGTAAGGGCGGCGGCGTGTGGCGGCGTGTGGCGGCGGCGGCGCGGCTGCGTGCGGCGGCGGCGCGCGGCGGCAGTCGTCGGCGCGCCCTCGCCTCGCTCGGTCCGCGCCATGCCGCGAGCGTCCCGCCCGCCCACTGCCACTCGGTGTCGGTCCCGCGCCCGCGCCCGGACGCTCGCCCACTAGCGCGCCCCGACGCCCGCCCGCGCCGCCTCACGCCGCCGCCGCCGCCTCACGCCGCCGCCGCCTCACGCCGCCGCCGAGCCGCCGCACGCCTACTGCCACTGCCCGACCACAAGACCTGCTGCACCACGTGCTAAAACAACGGTCATTTCCATTTCCTTATTCTTTAATGGACAAAATGTTAAAACGTGATGTGTTTGTGAGAGAGCCGACCTCCGAGTTACAAAATTATCTTTCGTGCAAGCTTTCGCTGAATACAGAATTGAATTTTTCTTCCACCGATGCGTGACCGAGCTTATTTTCTATCATTTGGAAAATTTACATTGTATACGATGTGTTTTATCGGTTCGGTGCAATGCAATCTAACAGTGAAATTTTTCGCGTTAACTTATATTAATCTTTACGAATCTAACCAAAACATTACTTAAATACATATAAAGACTTTGAGTTTATCGGTCGACGTTTGACTTCCACATTAATACACTCTTTATAAACACTGACTTTTTAAACCCTCTCACAAATGTGGAACTCTAACTACTGAGCCAAATAGGTTTAAAAAAAATTATTATAAAAATTCGATCAGTAATATCTTAATTACAGTTATGTTGTTGTGTCAAAACTAAACGAAAATACAAAAATACTAATACAAATAATTAACAAGTTCCTTCGTGATAGAATGTCTAGACAGAGGTATACACAATTCATTGTTAACAAAATTCAAACTAAAAAGCACTGACGGCCAAATGATACTTCGACACTACTTTAGACATTAAGATCTCTCACAATCCTTCTTGAACCAATAATTGCGCCCACATTATATTCTATTCAATTTTATAACTTAAATCTAATAAAAAAGCTTTCTTTATAACCAAATGTTTATACCTAAAGATAAAAATATCTTATTCTCGCAAGATGATTGTCTAAAATCAAATATCCAACAAGAAAATATTCTTCACTTTAAACTCATAAGCTAAATTCGATCACGTAAATCGAATTACAAAGATTAGTATATAACCACCGATGAGGTATTGTTGTGCTATGTGTGTTCTGACGTGTTATATGAGCGATGTGCTGATGAGCTGTTTGTGCAAGCAGTGCGCACTATGCAATCCTCCAACCAATTATCACACCACTATCCAATAATATTCTTAGGTAAGTCATTATAAGTACTGTACGGAATATACTCGTGCCTGGCTGGTCTAATTTCAGTAGTCCTAGTATCTTCTTTCTGCTGTAAGGATGAGAGAAGTAAAATTTATCATCGGAGTCCCGTTAGTAGGGCTTCATTTTGCTCTTTCGGTACGGAACCCGAAAAATGCTTATTTCCTAAATTCAGACAACGTAAGTGCTGGAATACATTTATTTAATACTTGTAAGATCAAAATGATCGTTGCAATGGAATCATTAAAACATCATGAGGATCAATATTAAGGAGGAGACGATATCAAGGAAATAACTAACTAGATATGATAACACAAACAGATATATAAGATTGAGAAATAATAAATCGATGACATTCGCTATCCGAATATTATGATTATCCAATAAAGTGATGAGAATTTGATCTTAGTTGGGGTGAAGGCTAGAGATAGAGGAACACGCAAGCATTGGCGCGTTAGTCGTAAAGGAGCCCTTCTTAAACTTACACCAGTGTTGCAAGTCCAGACAATTCAGAGCCTTACAAAACTACTTACTAACATACGATGGATCCATAAACGTATCTAATCGTACATTTTATATAAAGCTACCGTAGAAACTACTTTACTTTTGATGTATTATTTAGCCGTAGAATTCTCTTGTGAGTTTAACGAGTAGTATTAACTTAAATTCTAAATCAAATGTGGTCTAAATAAATATTTGTCGCCTTATATACCGTTACTTATTGATTAGTCATTAATTAAAACAATTGAATATTTTTTGTTGTTCTGTGTGAATTCGCATTTGTCTATGTTTAGCGGTTTATAGGTTCTTTTATAACTGAAAGGCTAGATTCAAGTTTAACTATCTGTTACAGTAAAACTAGTTATTTTTCTATAATATGGTACTTTAATTAACCATCGAAAATAATTATTTATTAATAAATCGCGTTAGATCTTGAAGTTAGGGCCACCAGAAAATAAGGAAAATGTTTGATAGATATATTAGTCTATCAAAAATGTTGTATTTGTTTTATTCTGTATAATATCATCGCAGTCGTCGAGGCGCGATCACACCACACTCAGGTCCCAAAACAGGCTCAAGTTATAATAAAAGTAGACACACATGAAAAGTCTTCTGCTATTTGATCCACAACGAGACCCATTTTTTAATTGCCATTAAATTTAACATCCTAAGTTATAAAGAGTGTCCTTGAGCATATTTACTTATTTTAAGTATATCTGTGCTTGTGTCGCTTTATAAAGGAAAAGGGTAGCAACAAGACTTGCAATAGTTACCGCTCAATCAGCCTCCTCAGCGTCGTCGGTAAACTATATGCGAAAGTGTTGATTGAACGGGTGATAAAAGAGACAGATGAGTAAGTGTGGGATGCACAAACAGGGCTTAGAAAGGGGATGGGATGTACGGATCAGGTCTTCTCGATCAGATCTTTTCTTTACGATGTATAGCCGAAAAATTCTTGGCGAAAAGCCAAAAGGTCTATTGCGCTTTCGTAGATTTAGAAAAGGCTTATGATAGGGTGAGTAGACAGGAACTGTGGTCAGCGTCGCCTATGCATGGGCTGAATGGTAACCTGATCCAAGCGCCGAAATCCCTCTATAAGGATTCCAGTGCTTGCGTTAGGATAAATGGGACATACACTGATTGGTTTCACATCGAAAAGGGTGTTAGACAAGGATGTGTAGCGTCACCGTGGCTGTTCAACTTATTCATGGATAACTGTTTGACAAACCTGAAAGACAGTGAATGTGGATAAATAATGAACGAGTTACCCATCAAAAGTCTTCTCTAAGCTGATGATCAAGTGATACTTGCGTCGTCGGTAAAAGAGTTGCAGGAGGTATGGATATGGATGGTAAATATTATGAATGAGACTTTTTAAGGAATGTGAATGAAAATAAATGTAAGTAAGGCGAATCTTATAGTGTTTGAACGAGATGATAGAATGACCGATTGCAATATTGGGATTAGAGGTGCAAAAGTGGGACAAGCGAAGGGAGCTTGTACATTTGGGATCCATGTTTACAAAAGATGTGTGTGAAAGTGATATAGAAAGGAGAGTGAACGCTGGAAACATGGTAAACGGAGCATTGCACGCGTTTATGAACAGTCAGGAGGTGTCTAAAAAAGCTCGTCTGGCTGTTCATGGGGGAATGTTGGTTCCGACACTAATAATATAAATCTATACTATAATAATAATAATATATAATATAATGTATAATATGGTATTATAATATAATATTATAAAGAGGAAAGATTTGTATGTAAGTATGTTTGTAACAAATTGGCTCAAAAAGTACTGTACCGATTTTAAAAATTCTTTCACCATTTGAATGCTACATTATCACTGATTAATATAGACTATTTTAATTGCAAAAAAATAGTAAGGACTACTTTAAGGAATACTAAAACTACAATAATGTTACCGAAGGTGTAAAAAAACGCGCTGCAAAAACTATTGATGAGAGAGAACTATTGAGAACAAAAAATGTTCCACAATATTAAAGAACATATCAATATCTACAAGAAATGGAGCGATAGCATGTGTCTAACTGTTGTAGTTACGTCACTATAACTACTTTTCAACATTTTAAAATTTAACAGAATTTCCGACCAAAATCTGACCAAGATATTTATACCTTTGCCTTAATCCTTACATAAATAAATGATTTCTTAGGCAAGGCTGTTTAAAAACCTGTACATTACCTTTTAGTTTATTAAAATCGGACATTTCTTTCGAAAGATATTACGAGTTTAATGATCCATAAATTGATTATGCTTATCAGAACAGCATCCAAATCGGAGCAATCTATACTAATATTATAAAGAGGAAAGATTTGTATGTAAGTATGTTTGTAACGAATTGTCTCAAATAGTCCTGGACCGATTTGAAAAATTCTTTCACTATTTGAATGCTACATTATCACTGATTTATATAAGCTATTTTAATTGCAATAAAATAATAAGAATCCTTACTAAAACTACAATAATGTTACCTAAGGTGTAAAAAAATGCCTATAAAATATCTTTAATCGCATGCGCTGCGAAAACTGTTGATGATAGAACAAAAAAATGTTGCACAATATTAAAGAACATATTAATATCAACAAAAAATGTCGCAACAGCATGTGTCTCACTATTGTAGTTACGTCACTATAACTACTTTTTAACATTTTAAAATTTAACAGAAATTCTGACCAAAATTGAACCAAGATATTTATACCTTTACTTTAATCCTTACATAAATAAATGATTTCTCAAGCAAGGTTGTTTAAAAACCTGTACATTACTTTTTAGTTTATTAAAATCGGACATTCCATTCGAAAGATATTACGAGTTTAAGAGCCATTTCACAAAATCACGCCACTGAAGTTTAGGTAAATGCCAGCGCATCGCTTACACAAGCGAAAGAAGTGACGACGGAATAGCGTGACTGTGAGTAACATATTTTGATACTAGCACTCATTAATAAAGAAATCTAAGTTGCGAATTTAAAAATTGTGTGATTGGATTGAGTAAATAATCAATTTCTTGTCGATTACTTGCTAATGTTATAGAAAAGAAGTAGGCATGTACATTAAATAGTCAACCTGCATCGTGAATCTTTTATTTAAATTTCATCCTTGATGAATAAAAAATAGATATGTTTGAATCATTTATTGTAACAAAAAACTTAAATAATTAAAAAATTATACGGCTTAAAATTATATAAATATTTGATGTAACGGCATTGATTAAAAGCTGCGGACTACAAGCTCTTTCTTTTAAATTTTCCAAAAATTGCAGTTTTCCTCGTTCACACTCTTCAGTATCTATATCCAGTCGTTAACACTGTCTGTCATAATGACCATGCATAGGATTGAGGTTTATTTTTCTGTGCATCCGGAAAACAACTTAGTACCAACCACAAACGTCCCATGACGTTTTTGGTTTTCCATTACTTTAACATGTCACCCTCATATTCCCATACCATAATATATCACCTACACCATTAAAAAAATAACATTTTCATCCATTTAGTTTGAGTAGACCAAACAGCGAAATGTAAATATATATTTACAGATTTTGAGGTTTTTTTGTTTTTAAATCGAATATCTTTGATGCAATCTATAATCAACATATATATACTTCCGAAATCAGATTGAAGACGTTCTGAAAAAAGGCCAGGTCAAAAGTACCCTAAACCGACGCTTATGTATGAAAGGATTGATGAGTATAGATGAAGCGAAAGAGATAAGTCAGGATCGTAGTAAGTAGAAATCCGTGGTCTCTGCCTACCCCTACGGGAAAGAGGCGTGATTTTATGTATGTATGTATGTATATACTTCTTGGTACCAATGAAATCCTCACTATATACTCTTATGCTCACTATTTCCTCTATAAAAAAAAAATGATAATACACCTTTTTATACAAAAAAATACTGGAAATGGGGTTTGAACACCGACAAAAATGGTGGGAAATAGTAATTTAATTGCTATTTCTTTTTTTTCGTAACTAACTCACCTAGAACTTCGATTTTCTTTTAATATGATAATTTACTATTGTTCTTTAGCCATGAATTGTTACAGATTTTTACGCCAAATATTTTAAAGTAACAAAATTAAAACAACCCAATTGTTTTAAGAACTTTGGCGGGAAAACTGTATTGGAGAGCAATTATTTTTTCTGAAAAACTATACCACCTACGGCTTTGGTCCTTCTTTGATATTATTATTTACATGTAATTTATACACCTGTATTATTTCAGATTTTTGGTTTAGAAGTTTAAAATTAGTTACGAGATTATTTAATACGCAAATTTGCATCGGTAAGTGTTTGCGTTGCAAAATATATCGAGTGAAAAATGACTTATACATATGCAAAATTGCGGTTTTCTAGATTTATAACTGTTGAAGTAGTTACGATATTAATATGAAATGACGTAATATTTTGGGGCCAAAATGTAATTTGTGCTGGTTTTAGATTTCATCAAAATATTCAAAATACTTCCTACTTCATACGTTATCTCAGAAAAATATGGATTTTTTCTTGTATGGGCAAGGATGCATCCTTTTGAAAACCATTTGGATTATGAAAGTCGGACTTACGCAGATTTATGGTAAATTTGTAAATACGACTATCGACCGCTAACTGGTATCCCGGTTTGTACAAATGATGGAAAAGCCGGGAGACCGGTTTGTACAAATTTTCAATAGAAGGTAGTTTAATTTCCAGCTGAACTTATCGCTGTGTTCACTTATAGACATTAACTGAATCCAAAAATATTGAAAATCAATTATTCGCCTGTCATCTAATCCTCCTAAAACAAAAGTTATAGTGAGTTACTAATTTAAACTAGAATAATATAAAAACTAGCAGACCAAAAAGAAGAAGTCAACCCTGTGAGGTTGTTAGCATTTTTCCAATAACGCTGTATAAGGCTGCATAATTGTAACGTTTCCTTTTTTTAATACATTGGATGAACAGAAACTAAAGATGTAGTTACTTAACAAGACAACAATACTTAAATTATGGACAACAAAAATAAAGTATAGTCTGTTACTTAAAAAAAATATCGACATGATCAAAACTCTGTGGTCGCACTATAAACTTGCATCTAAGCGTTCCGCGTACGAGACGTCAGGGCAAGGAAAACGAACACAGGTCCTACCTCGATGGGCGCTCGCGCGGTACTGATCGCCTCGCGCTTGTACATTTCAATTTATGTGCATTTCGAGTTATGTTAAATATTTTTTCTTGTCTAACAAAACAGAGTTAATATCACAATTTATTAAAGATCAGATTAATTAAAGAATGAACTTTCTTTTTATATAATATCTGTTTGGAATTACACTTTATTAAACGCAGTATATGGTGGTAAACTGCTGATATAATTCGTGGAAATTGGCGCAAGATCTTTATTTTTTTTTCTTAAATGACGATTAATTAGCGATATTCTAGTACACTATGTGTCAACAAGATTATATGCCTGATGCACAGTTTTTTTTTTTTAGTTAATTTGATGAATCTTTATACAAGAGATATAACTCTGAAGTTGGCTATGTGTACTTCAATTCGTAAAACAAGGTGCGGAAGATTGGTCACTACAAAATAATTAATGTTAAGCTTGTAAATCTGGTACATTAACTGAAAAGAGAACAGATTAATCTATTTTTATCAATTATTAAACAACTTGTAGATATTTCCTATGATAGTAAATTAAGCGCTTAAAATCTTCGTATACCGCATTAAAATGTGAAATGCCTCTTAATGATCCACAAATTGATTATGCATATCAGAACAGCATGCAAATCGGAGCAATGAATAATATTTGTCCGAAATGTTTTACTAAAAATGGACTGATGAATTCAATGGTATGTGTTGCACGTCTGAAAAACTTATTCTTTATAATATTAAAGAGCCTCCAGAACCAATAAAATGCCTATTGACAAATAATCACACTTTACCTGCGCATTTTTTAAATTCTCATATTCCTTCCGGCTTGCCACCTTACGAACTGAAATTAAAAGAGGGTACTCCCATTACGCTATTGATAATTTATTTTTTACCCATTAAGCCCTCCCAATATATATAATGGGACAAGACTTTTGGTAAAGAAATTGCGAAACAATGTGAATGTGTTTTGAAGCAGTGATGGCTCAGTGGCATTGGCTATGGACTGTCGCGCAGCAGGTCCATGGTTCGAATCCCGCCGCTAGCTCGAGCTTCACCGCATGGTGGAAGGGCATTTTACGAATGCCCGCCTGGCTAGCGACCACCCTCATGTAGAAAATCTGTCGCCAAGCACCTAACGGTGTGTTCCGGCAGCAGTCCTTGAGAGCCAGTGAAATTACAGGCAAAATGAGACTTAACAAGTATTTCTCAAGGTGATGGGCGCAGTGCGGTTCGTCACTTTTGATGTAATGCAAGTTATAGGCAGAGGATACCGCTTAACATCAGGTGGGCCTCGTGCTTGTACCGTCACAATAACATAAAAAAAAATAGAATTAGCTACTATCATCACCGGCCCCGCGGCCGGACAGCTCGCTCACATTCCGCGGATCCCGATGATAGCGACAGATTTGCCTATATCTTTCAAAAGATTACAGTTTCCTCTAAAGATATTGTTTGCACTTACAATAAATAAATCCCAGGGACAACATTTTTGTATGTTTGGCATCGATCTAAGAAAAGAGTGCTTTTCTCATGGCCAACTATATGTCGCACTTTCTCGAGTAGGGTCTCTTGAAAATCAATATGATTTATTGCCATCTACAATTACTACTGCTAACATAACATATAAATATTAAGGTAAAAATAGATCATTAAAAATAAAAACTCAAAAAAATTAAAAAGTTTTTAAAATAAATAGTCAAAAAGCAAAAATAACGTAATAAAAACTTAGGACCAAAAGTCGGATTGTGGTGCTACTTATTTATTTATTTATTTACATAACTAATACGGTACAACCAATTACATTAGCTAGTGCATGCAAGTTTAAATATAGATATACAAATAACAAAATAAAACATAGTAATAAAAACCAAAACACAACTTACGAGATATACAAAATAAAAAATAAAAAATAATACATTTGAAAATAAGGTAACATCTAAATACAATATCAATTAAATATGTTAATCAAAATATATCATGTCAACAATTGAAAAATACAGTAAACTTGCGTTAATATAGAAATTAAAACCAAAATTACAATACAAATTGAAAAAGGTGAAAATATATTGATGTCGAAACACCATATTAAAATATAATGTCAAATTAAATATAAACCAAATAAAACTATTATGTCAACAATTCAAAGATATGGTTATTATGCCAATAAAATTACCAGAAGTCAAAGTCACACTGACACAAGTATGCCCATTCATCATCATCACTCATTTCTTTTTTCATACCCGCTATCGTCTCACTGTATTCTATACACTTTGACAGCACACTCTTCCATTCGTCAGCAAATAAATCACAATCAGGTGCCCAAGCCATGAGGCCATTGAACGCACTCAGAGAGCGTGACATAGGGGAGTATGAGTGCGCAACCGTGCGAGCTTGTGGCACCGCGAACAGCTGCTGGACGCGGCCGCCGCGCCGGTGGGTTCCGACATCAGGGATCTGGAGCCAAGACAGTTTCTTTAATAAATAAGGAGAATCTATCTTTCCATGAAGGATCTTACACATAACTTTCATTTGGTTATGCATTCGCTGAACTTCTAAAGAGTTATAACCATATAGGCATCCTAGGAGAAAGTTTGTTGGCTACATGAACGGGTAATAGCCAAACATGCGCTTGTATAGAAAGCGAAGAAAGGCCTTTTGCACCTTCTCTAAAGACAGTGCGTAAACATTCTCATGGGGGTGCCATACTGTCGAGCTGGTCTCCAGCTTGCTACAAACTAGACCTTCAAAGATTAACTGAATGACGTGAGTACCATGAAAGCCTTTGGAATTTCTCAGCACGAACCCCAATCTCTTGTATGACACTTTGGCAAGTGTAACAATGTGGTCATTGAAGGTTAGTTTTTGATCGAAGATGACACCCAAGTCTTTTGTAGTGCTAGATTTAGTTATCACACTGGAGTCCCGTACTGGAACTCAATGGGAGACTGTCTTAGAGTAAAAGTCATGGCATGGCATTTTGATGGATTAAACTCCATTTTATTTACTACTGCCCAATTGCATACCGCGTCTACATCACGTTGGAGGTCGTGGCAGTCTTCCAGGGACTTTATATTTCTATGATCAATTTTAAGTCATCTGCATAAAGCAGGCATTTGGAATGCCTAACTACGGCGGGATGATCGTTGATCATAAGAATGAAAAGGAGTGGTCCTAATATGGATCCCTGGCTGACCCCAGATCTTGTATGATAAGGACTGGAGTCATACACACTCAACCTTACAAATTGTTGACGGTCTCTGAGACAGTCAGCAATGAATCTTAACAGCCTCGGAGCAAACCCCAGAGCATTAAGGTTGAACTGGCCGGTAACTTTTCCATACAAACGCCGTAGGATGATCACTCCCTTATTTGAGGTTTTAGGTCCAGAACTAAGCATGATATCGATTTATCTCTTCATTATCTAGGCTTGTCTTGGCACCGATTTGTAAAAAAAAAACTTCACATGATAGTTATAAGCCTCGAAACATCCCTGTAATATCACGAATTTTAGCGCATGTTTAGTCGTAAATAAACGACTTATAGAGCATGAAATCCCTAAAATTATTTACATAGAAGCATAGCTCAGTTCATGATCATTTTAGATAACATTTTGGAAAACAAATACATCCAGTAGTATAATCATAAACATCCTAGAGCCAAAGGTCGGCACACATAGTTTTGCGCGCTAGTTTTTCGTTCAAAATATTGGGCATCTCATGTCAATACTTCCATTCCGCGGTGAGGGAAGCGGGCGGGCGGGTCTCATGCGCAGCACACTAATATATAATTAACAAAACGCACACTACCAAAAGTCACGTGCATCGCGCCGCGATCTTAGAATATAATATTATATTGAAGGAATGCCCTGTTGCTTTTTGGTGTGCACGTATGTATACACTACCAATATGTAGTGCCTATGCCTACTTACGTACTTATATATATATATATATTTACATATGTTGGGAGTTGGATTTTCTTTCGCATTTGATTAGTTTGTTCGTGATAGTAAGTGTCGGACGCCATAATCCATATAGATAGGTACTTGGGTAATATAAATACGTTACTATGTCTAGGTACTCACCTACTCTCACCTAAGTTAGTACCTAGTAGGTATTAGTCAATACGCAGGTCATGATAGCTATGGTGAGTACCTAATCATTTTAGCAACACTTAGACAATATAAAAAGCTGCATTTGGTTAGATATGGTATGGACGTAGGTAGTCCGCATTCTTTTTAGAATATAGTCTAAGCAGTAATATAGCTTCGAGAAAGTACCTACCTAACACAAAGTAGTAAAGGGTTAGAATTAGAAGCTCAATGGAAGATACCTACCTATCTACGATATAATTATCATGTATCATATAGGCCTGCCTAGGCACGCAACTGTCAGCGATGTCAAATCGACATTCGCGGGCGCGCATTACATTGCATACCTATCTACATAGCTATAAGATCACAACAAATAATAAAGTTAGTACTATGTATCTACCTGCGTAAATTAGTAGAATAAGTATGTATATTTGTAGTAGGTACTTATACCTAAGGTAGTACGAAAGTTTATATGGTAAACTTAGCGATGATTGTAGGCACTTACCTAATCAAAAATAACCTATGATTAGTTATTGATTTTTATTGGAAATAATTTAAATCAGTTACGGGTAGGTAGATAATTTTTATTCCAAATGTGTTCTACCAGGATTAGAGAATTTTTATTCCAAATGTGTTACCGCTTAGAGACCGATTTTGAAATCGGTACGACACACTCTCATCTCAAAGCTCGCTAGCCGGGCGAGCATTCGCAAAACAACCTTCCACCATGCGGTGAAGTTCATGCCCGCGGCGGGATTCGACCCATAGACCTGTTGCGCGGCAGTCCATTGCTAAGAGCCATCACTGCTTCCCGTTAAGTGTTTAGTGACAGAATTTCTACTTGAGGGTGGTAGCTAGCCAAGCGAGCATTCGCAAAATGCCCTTCTACCAAGCGGTGAATTTCAAGCCCGCGGCGGGATTCGAACCATAGACCTGCTGCGTGGCAGTCCAAACCTAATGCCACTGAGCCATCACTGCTTCCCGTTAGGTGCTTTCTAACAGATTTTCTACTTGAGGGTGGTAGCTATCCAGGCGAGCATTCGCAAAATGCTCTTCACCAACGCGGGGAAGCTCAATATCGCGGCTGGATTCGAACCATGGACCTGCTGCGCGGCAGTCACTAGCTAATGCCACTGGCCCATCACTGCTTCCCGTTAGGCGCTTACTGACAGATTTTCTGCTTGAGGATGGTGGCTAGCCAGGCGAACATTCGCAAAATGCCATATGCCCTTCCACCAAGCGGTGAAGCTCGAGCCCGCAGCGGGATTCGAACCATAAACATGCTGCGAGGCAGTCCATAGCTAATGCCACTGAGTTCACGTTAGTTGCATGGTGACAGATTTTCTACTTGGGTAGCTATCCCGGCGAGCATTCGCAAAATGCTCTTTTTTTATGCCTGATAGGTTAGCCTTTGACCACTATCTCACCTGATGGTAAGTGATGATGTGGTCGAAGATGTTGTTCAGGCTAACCTAGAAGTACTGGCTCTCAAGGACAGCTGCCGGAACACACCGTTAGGTGCTTGGCGATAGATTTTCTTCTTGAGGGTGGTGGCTATACAGGCGGGCATTCGCAAAATGCCCTACCACCATGCTATAACGACTGCCATCCTAAGACCACAACCGGGACCAACGGCTTAACGTGCCCTCCGAAGCACGGAAGCGCTCAGTAGTATTGTCCTAGCGGTCACCCATCCAACTCATGACCGCGCGCGACGGTGCTAAACTTTGCTGATCGGTTGAGAACAGCTAAGTAAACTTCGCTACGAACTCTCCACCACGCGGTGAAACTCAATATCGCGGCGGGATTCAAACTATGGACCTGCTGCGCAGCAGTCCATAACCAATGCCACTGAGCCATGATTGCTTCCCTTTAGGTGCTTGGCGACCGATTTTTCACTTGAAGGTAGTAGCTATCCAGGCGGGCATTCGTAAAATGCTCTTCTACCACGCGGTGAAGATTAAGCCCGCGACGGGATTCGAACCACGGACCTGCTGCGCGGAAGTCCATAACCTATGCCACTGAGCCGTCACTGCTTTAAAAAATATGTTGTAGTAAAAGCAGTAACTTGCTAATTATGTAATAAATAATTATTGTAGGTAAATATTTACTACATCAATATGAAAAGAACAAACTAATACATTTACTATGTACCTACAAATCATTGTCCCTACAAATCATTGTCCCTACTTACTAAATATTTACCTACTATAGGTGAAATAACATCAGTATGTTATTATAAAACGAACGAAAATTGTCCGAACTGTCCGAACCTGTCCGAACCAAAATGTATTCCTCTGTGAATATATAATATTATTTTATAAGAAATACCTACACACGTCGTGACGTAGCTTGAGACACTATCTCCGTCCGTCGTCAAACATCGTAATTCGTTCGGCATGGTTCGGCTTTCATTGATATATCGCAAACAAGTGTGCGTAATTAGCGTAGATGCAATACGGGTGTGTGATGCGCGAGCACTATCTTTGTACTACTCATCACGGAGTCTTACCCTTTCCCACAAAGGTATAGGTGAAACAGCATGCTTTGTTGCCTCGCCCGCTGATAAGTTCGAGCCGCCGGCAAGTGCATCCTTAAGTTTGATAAGTAACTGATCATTATTGACTCTGTCGAAGGCCTTCCGAAAATCAAAGTAAAGAACATCTACTTGGCTACTGCGATCTAACCGGACTGAGATGAAATCTGTAACTTCCAGGAGATTTGTATCAACTGACCTTTTTCTCCTGAAGTCGTGTTGCTCATTGCGAAAATACTGTTCTACCTGCCTATTGATCTCTCTATGGATGATCTTTTCAAAGGTTTTCGCCGGGGATGACAGAATGGTGATAGGCCTGTACTCTGTAACCGATGACTTATCAGAACTTTTTGGAATGGGTGTCACCCTTGACATTGGGATATTATAAACAACAAAAATATTTAAATGTGAAGCCTGACGGAGCAGTTCCGGATGTGTTGGCTGAAACAGATGAATGTGATTCAGACAGGGAGAGTTGATTTTTTTGTATCCGTACTGCAGTACTGTACTGTAGCCGGATTGTCCACTGCTGAACACAGCCTCCCATGGCTTGATTGAATTTTTAAAACATTTTTTGCTTATATGACTAGCTAGGCCGTTTAACACTTATAAATAAACACGGTAATTTTGTTGCAATCATCTAGTATTGTTTTATTATTTAGGTATTTTGCTATTCATTATTTAACTGTAAAGCGTAAAAACTAGTTGTTGATGATGTAGAGAGCACATGAGGTGCTCTATACAATTGTAAAAACAAAAAAAAAAAAAAAAAAATTGATTGTTTTGTGTATTTTTGTTCCCAGTAGAAATTACATTTTATTGTAGTAAGTGCCATAAAGAATCAGTATGAGGCGATTACGATACAAAAACTTTTATTGTAACCGCTACTTAACACTAAATAACTGCTTATTTGTGACAGCAAAAGTATTGTAACCGCCACAAAAGGCTCAAAAACATATTATTTGTCATTAATAGTCATTGCCATAGTTACATCAAGAAAATAAAAATTCAGTACTAAGTTCCAGCCTAGTAGCACAAAATATGATAAAACTATCTAAAAAAAACCTTCTCCTGTAAAATTACATTTTTGTCGCTTACGATAAGTAGGCGGTCAGGGCTCGATATGTTTGCGAACTTTATTATAAAACCACACACAACTACCTAAGAAGGACCTTTGGTTTGTTTTTACTGATCTGAAACCTGGTAGAGGGTTGGTGGCTGCTGGAGCTATCAAAGATGAAAGAGGAGTTTATCCTCTAACGTTCCGTCGTGTATTGACACTGTACTTAGAGGGTTCCTTAACTTACTTCTTCCATACCTTATATACTACAAAAATTGGTCCTTATCTTAGTTAATACGTGCTTGATACATGTAAGCGTGTTATTAATGGCGACGTGCTGGTCTGTATCTATGTAAGGTGATATGAAATGTTTATCTGGTGTCCGCACGTCGTCGTGGCGTATCAAGGTTTATATGTGCGCCCTTATTTCTTCCATATGCGTGTTCTTGCCTCTACTGGGATTGGTAAATTAAATTACTACATTTCGGTGATCACCGTTAATTACTGTCCGTCAGAATGACATATGTAGTAACAAAAAGGTTACACTAATAAGGTGGGCTGAAGTACGGACGCTCGGTACAAACGCAAGGGCGGCAACTGAGCGCGTGAGGCTACTTTTGCAATATCGCTACATTGTGCTCAAGTTGCATGTGTCCCTACAATCTCATTCATCGTTTCTACGAGTATTATCTATTTACGACCGCATAGTCTTATGTAGGTACGTACCACATCATGTACCTACCACACTGGCACCGCTATTATATCTCTATTTTTAGAGTTGAATATTTCCAAATGTGTACAGACTCGGTAAAGTTAAAATAACAATTCCTTAAAATATATCCCTCAGAAATTCCGATCCATTCCATAAATATGTTTATATTATATTATGGCTAAAATTGCACGCTTTTGTAAGATAAAGATTGTCTCTAAGTTCGGCAAACAAACTAGCCGAGCAGTAGCTGCGTCTGCTCACCGTCTTATTTTACGAACTGCATATTATTATGCAGCAGAACTAAGTCTTCCGGATATATAATGTATATGTGGATCCCACTGTCAAGTTGAATCTTCATATTGATGCCCAATCAACAAATATTCAATGTACATAACAATAGCAATAACTTATTATGTAACTTCTCGGTTAGCCTGAACAACATCGTCCACCACAATCATCACTGAGATACCATCCAAGTGGATGCCCTTGGCCTCCATTCTCTAATATGTAGATTTTTTGTACCAGATCACTATCTTAGGGGTAGGGATCACAAACTGCTGGCCATCCCGAGGTGTAGGACAGTTTCTCACGCCAACTCCCCGATACCGCGATCCCTTGCAGCCCTCAACAATATTTTTGACGCCAACGATAATTGTGACATATTTGCTGACGACTGGAGAGAGATTTTATCTGCATGCTTGAAGTACTGTGAGGCAACGTACTATCGTACTTCAAGCATACAGTTATAGTTTATAAGTAGTAGATTTAAGATTGACATATTTGTTTAACAATGACTAATTATTGTTTATTATTAGTGACTAATATTATTATTATTTTGACATTAACTTTGAACTTAATTCTAATTTTAATTTTAAATTGTACTTCATTTATAATTGTTATTATTAGTGATGTCTATATCATTAGTGTAATTGGCGTAAGCCGTGCTAATTGAATAAATAAATAATCCATCAGGTGAGATAGTGGTCAAAGGCTAATTTAACCTATCAGGAATAAAAAAAGGGTAACGATGTTTTTGAAATCATATTTATTTTGTAATAACGGTCGTTAATTCAGAAAAAAGGGATCTGTACATGTTTAACTTGTTATTGTATGTATCAAGCACGTGCTAAGTTAAGTAACCATTGTTGTAGTATATAAGAGATGGATAATGTAAGTTAAGGAAGTCTAAATACACTCTTATTACACGATGGAACGTTAAAGTATATAACACCTCTCTCATTTGGTGGCTCCAGCAGCCACCATCCCTTCACCAGTAAAAACTTCTGCGTTGTCTTTACTAAAAACGTTATAAAAAATCCCTTAAGTACGTAAGACGCGTATAATTTCTTATATATTTTTATAAGAAATTATACGCGTCTACTGAAGGGTTTTTTTTAGAATTCGATCAAAAATAAAGTTAAACATTCAGGTTCAGAAATTTGTTTAATTGTGAGCTTAAAACAAATAATTATGAGTTTTCTAAAACTACGATAATACAAACACTGATATACTATACACGTAATGTAAGTTTTGAATTCTAATCCTTTACATCGTGTATATATTGAACTCAGGTGATGCGGCCGTTGTCCTAGGGATACTCAACCCTGACGGCATTCATCTCATTTAATTAATAAGATTTTAATGTATTATGTGATGAGATATACGAATCCGATGGTTCTTATGGTTAGCGCCATGTCTGCCCGCTACGGGTGCAGTGTTAGCGGCCTCGTTTTGCTTGACACTGCACTGCGCTTGGTACTCCAAGACGTTTGTACTTATGTTTCATTTGCCCGGTCATTTCACGTCCGAGTTAGTAGAGTCATATGCCCGTCATTCCTAAACACAGGTTCAGTGGCCAACAAATATATTATAACGGAACCCTATAAGTGATGTCACGCTGTCTGTCTGTCTGTCTCATATGGCTATATGTCACGGGTTTCTAGTTCGTAAAAGTAATATAACACACCTAAAATTTAAATATTTTGTGCGGAATATTGTCGCAAAACCAAATATTGCATTATAAATTCAAGTCATTTTAATTGAATTGTGCTGATTAGAGTATTGAAAAATATATGTATACCTCTCGCTATCATCGTCGTATAATTTAACCTTGTAAGAAATCCGGAATTGCAGTATTTTCGCATTTTAAAAATACTACGGGCCGCCATCTTCTTTAAACCACATTTCTCTGTAGGTCCATATAAACTCCCTATTGACAAAGCGACAGTCTTCCTGGGAATCAAAATGGATTCCACTTTACAGTGGGATCCACATATACATGATCTCTCCGGAAGACTTAGTTCTGCTGCATATGCAGTTCTTAGGATAAGACAGTTAACAGACGTAGCTACTGCTCGCCTAGTTCATTTCGCGTACTTCCACAGTATTGTCGTATGGTGTATTGCTGTGAGAAACTGCTGCTGAGATAGAGACAATCTTTATCATACAAAAGCGTGCAATTCGGCTCGAATGGTTACCCCAAAACTCAAAGTTAATCTGGTAGCGGGCAAGAGCTCATGTCGTACCAGTTCTGGAAAATTAGGAAAAAATATGTCCCTTAGTTTAATGATAATAGACATTTTTTCAAAAAAGTTGAAATCTTACACTTCATATAAAAAAATAATGATAACGCATACTTTAATTGTTATTATTAAGCATACCAATTTTAACCTTTACTGTATCAGTCGTATTGTCCACTGCTGAACACAGCCGCCCCCATTAAGGAGGGTTTTGCCACAATCCCCACGCTTGGCAGGCGTCTTAGGGATCGCAGTTTAAGGTATCAGTTCCTCCGGTAATTTACCTGTTGTCGCGTCTTACGATACCCTCAGGCAGCAATAGGGGTATGGTCTAGCCCCACGGGGCATTCCCTTTACCAGCGAGAAAAATAATTATATGTTTACAGAGCAATGATATCCATTTTTATGGAATCACATATTTATTTTAATATGCTTTTAATATCAAAACACTACAAACTAAATATACTACTACCGCTAGTACAACGAAAGTACGTAAATAAATAAATGAATGAATGAAAAAAGAATTAAGGAAACCTAAATGTCACTACAAGCCCACATGCAGTAATGTCCAGCGCACTACCAGTCGGCAGCGTGTCCAGCATGCTGGCAGCGTGCCCAGCATGCTGGCAGCGTGCCCAGCTTGCTGGCAGCGTGCCCAGCATGCTGGCAGCGTTGCCCCGTTAGATTGCCATGCTTTCTCGTTGAACTGAATAAGTGCCAGCATTTTGATTACGTTTCTATTGTCAATCATTCTCATGTCATTGTATTATTGTTATAATAATACAAATATTAAAACACATTTTTTTATACTAATAGAATATAATTATTTTTTTACTTCAATAAATATATGTCTACGTCATAAAACCTCAATCACACCTCGGACAAGTCATTCAACCCTGTTAAATACCATGACAAATCATATTATGTAAGAATCGGTAGCTTGTACGACTAATACCGAAGCTATTCAGCAAATACTCGCCATAAAACGTTACCTCTTTAACATTATTTGTCGTTTCATTAATAATGTTCAATTAGTATAGATTCGTTTAAATTTAACTTACTTTTAAAGGATATAAGATCGTTATTGAAATTGCATAAAAGCTCGTATGTGCTTTATAAGTATAGTTTAGTAGTCGGCGGAATTTTCCCCAGAGTGCAGCTACGGATCGACCGGACGAGTGTTGTAGAGCCTTGACAACGAGGTGGTTGCCGAGATCAAAAGGGCCGCACGCCACACTTGATCGATTCATCGCAAGGACAAAATGATCCGAATGGGACTAACTGTTGCGTTAATGACGTACAATTACTACCCATTCGGTTTGTAAGCTGTAGAAGTTTTGGCGTAAACAGAGTCTATCCTAGCACATTCATCAAATGGAATTACACTTGTGTATAATTAAAGTTTAAGACATACATTAGGTATGTTTAATACATGGCGAGCAGTTTTGGTGAAGTATAAAGATAGTACATTACTGTCGTGGCCTGTAGTGAGTTGTTGCTGCGGCAGCGTAATTGAAACAACAGTATTTATATTCTTGGGAATTAAAATAGATTCAGATATACAGTGGGGTCCTCGTATAAAAGATCTTTTCGAGATAATCAGCTCTGCTGCATATGCCGTTCGTAAGAAAAGGCAGAGAAGAGAGAGCTCGGCTGGTTTATTTCGTATATTTTCACACCATAATTTCGTATAGTATATTGTTGTGTGGAACAGCAGTTGATATAGAGACCAACTTAGTCTTGCATAAGCGGGATTTCGTGGTATATATGGAATGGATTCTAGCGAATTACTGAGGTTTTTTTTAAATATATCAACATGTTCACTGTACCCTGTCTTTATATTCTTGAAAATATTATATTGTATGCTCGAAAAAACTTAGAATAGTTAAAATTAAACGGGGACGATCACAAGTACAACACTAGAAATAAAAATTACCGGTTTTGAATTAGCAAAGTTATATAAATAATCTTTGATTTTATAATAAAACCAGTTGTTCGGGTAGTGTGCGGGTGCAAGTGGCCCTCATTTATCGTTATGCTGTATTAACATATTATATCAAAACATCTAATACATTTAGCAAAAAAAATACTCTTAAAGTTGTATGACGCTCCATACAAACTCTTAATACAGTAGAGAAGCATACTGTAGCTGCCATGTAAATCAGATTGGCCCTTCTGTCAGAAAAAAGTGGTACGGTCAGAATCAGGCCACTTTGGGTAAATATTTGTAACAGAATTAATCATAAACATTTAACAAACTATATTAAAATCTATAAAACAAGCTATATAAATATAGCTTGTTTTAATTATATTAAAATACATGGTATATAAAAATTTAATTAATATTTTATGTGAAGCTGCTAGTAACATGAGTTCTATTGTCAATAGACGTCCTAGGAAAAGTAAAGTTGGAATATTTATTATACATTGTAGTGCCTATTGTCAAGAATAAAACAGGGGATGTTTGTGATAAGCTATACCATCCCATTTCACTAGCTACAATCGTGTCAAAAATACTAGATAAGCATGGTGATCTGCATGGCGGTCAGTTTGGTTTCAGTTTGGGGCTTTCTACTGAAACGGTGATTCTAAGTCTAAAGCACACTGTCAAATATTACACAGACAGACTGACACCAGTATATGCCTGTTACTTAGACCTCTCTAAGGCCTTTGATCTGGTGTCATATGACATTATTTGGCAAAAGAAGAGGGACAAAGGACTTCCGCCATAGTTAGTATCTTTTTTTAAGACCTCATCAGGAAAACCGTGTGGAGGCGGGCGGGTAAGCTTTCGGAACCGTTCGGGCAGGAGTTAAGCAAGGTCCCCCCGAAGGGTTCCCGCCTTGTCGTGGCGGTGGGGCTTAGTAGCCGTGGCTTCGTCACCCACGGTGAAGCGAAGAGGAACCAGGGGCCGTGCTGGCTTGGGCAGTCAGCCGGCCCCAGAGGGGCCGCTCCACTGGGCTTTGCCTCTAAGTCCAGACTGGAGCGGCAACGGGTAGGCTGCGGTGCTGTATGGGCAGCACCGCATCTGAGGCGGGCTGTGGTGTTGTATGGGCGACACCACAGCTGACGGTGAGGGGCCACGGCGGGAGAGGAGTGCCGGTATCTCGGTGCGCCGCTCTCCCTACCTTCCGTGGCCACGGCGGGGCCGCCACCGTTGGATGGCGGACGCGGAGGGGCCGCAGGGGAGGAGGAGTGTTGGTATAGCGAGGCGCCACTCTCCCTATCCTCTGCGGCCGAAGTAGCAGGCGACGGGGCTACTCATCTGACCCGTCGCAGGGGGACCTTGGGCGTCGGAAGCGGGGTCCTCTGACGCCCATTTGCGGGCTTGGTCCCCGGGTGGTAGCGACGTGCCATGTGTTCTGGTGCGTCGTGAGGGGTAGCCCCCCTGGAGGGGTCCGGCAACGGACAACCGTGGCGGGTTCGTGGTTGAGTGCTAAAGCGACCCTGCGATGTGTTATTTAGTCGGTAGGGGCACTTGCTGCTGTGGGAGTAGTTGGTGTCGAGCCCGACATATCCCGGCCACCTTCCCCGGGGTGGACGGGAATGCGTAAATAAATGCATTTTTCACACGTTAAAAAAAAAATGAGTTAAGCAAGGTTAACATTATAAAAATATAAATTTACAAGAGAAAAAAATATAGTCGCGTTATTGCAAAAATAATAATATTAAAAAGGTGGGTTTAGTTATCACTCGCTCTTCTGCCTGTACGTTAATGCGCTGGTTGCTGCCAGGGGGCTGCTACATAAATGATATTTGTGTTAACAACCTCAGTGATGCCCATGACATGGTGCTGCTGGCCTCAATCAGTGCATTGTGAAAGCTTCTACACGTGTGTGAGTCATAAATGTAGCATCGGATGGTCTTCTTTACATATATTGCTGCCAAATTTAAATTTATGGTTTTTGAAGCGGGTGTCAAGTGCCCTTCCTATAGGAAGCCACCTTTGACACTCAACGGTATAAAACTCGAAAGAGTGTCTAAATTTAAATATTTAGGGCACTTGGTAACCGACGACCTTAAACAAGTAACAGTAACAGTAAGTTACCTAAATTAGACAACAAGGATACCCCTGTACGTTCTGCTAGCTCTGCTTCTGCAGGTCCATCGAAACCTATACCCATAGCTATAGATAAACAGGATAGTGAACGTTTGTTGTCTGGTAGTAACGTTACTCTTCGTAGGAAGCCCTCTCCAGACGTCGATTATATAACAGAGGATAAAATGAAAGAGATGTTGAATTCTGACAAACGGGAGATAATGGCTGTTGTTGAATCATGCGGCAGTGGGTTGTCTGACCAGCTTAATGCTATTAAATCCCAATGCGCTGGCAACCAAGAGTCCCTGTCCTTTGTAAGTAAACAGTATGACGAATTACGAAAAGAAATTGCAGACATGAAAAAGATGTTAGGGTCTACCAGCTCTGAATTACGGGGGGTTAAAGATGAAAACAAAACCCTTAAAGAAACCATTACCTCACAGTCAGTTAGGATTAAGGCACTAGAAGAAGAGAACTTAAAGCAGCAACAATGGTTTAGAATTCAGAATATTGAGGTTACGGGAATCCCAGAACATAAGGATGAAGATACAGTAGATATTGTTCTGAAAGTTGCTGAACATATCGGTGCGCCCATCGAACCGTCAGATGTAGAGTTTGCACACCGCGTGCAACCAAGACATGCCACAAGTGCTGTTCGCACCTCGCGTTCCATCATTGTCCGTCTGAAACAACGCATCACCAAGGATCGTATCGTGGCTGCAGGTCGCAAACATCGCAACTTGAATGCTAAGGAGTTGGGATTGGGTACGGAGGCTAATCGTATCTTTATAAATGAGCATCTAACCAAAGAAAATAAGATTTTGCTAACGTCATGCAAGCAAAGAGCCAAAGAAGTCCATTTTAAGTTCGTGTGGACAAAAAACTGTCGAATTTATGTACGAAGAAACGAAACTTCTCCTCCTATCTTTATAACATCTCCATCCGATCTAGCCAAAATTGTTTGAATTGTTTATCTTACTCTTTTATTAGCTTTACTAAATCAACAATATCGAATAATAAATCAACGCTGTTACATTCTCTACATGATTCTTTAGATGCATTTATGGTAAACTGTGCAATAATTTATCATAATCTCACACAAATTATTATCTCAACAACATCTCACAAAACAAATAATTCTCCCTACAAACATGTATACATAACATTATACATAAACACAATTTCTTTAATATGGTATACTTATAGGATCTGTTACAATAGAAAACATAATGGATGGCACAGATAAGACACTTAAGCTTCTGTATCAAAATGTTAGGGGCCTACGCACAAAAGTTAATACATTTTATAGTAATATTTTGCTCTGTGACTATGACGTTGTCCTGATTACAGAGTCTTGGCTGCATGACGGGATTTTTGACGCCGAACTTTGTGATGGCAAATATAATATTTTTCGAAGCGATCGTAAAACATTAGGTGGCGGGGTAATGGTCCTATGTAGACCTGAATTACAGGCGTATTTGCAACCCGATTGGGAGAATGAAGACCTGGAATGTATTTGGATCACTATCCCAGCCAAAAGCTTAGGCTCGACAAACGATCTCCACTTGTCCCTAGCATACATTCCCCCTAACTCAAAGCTTCCATCCCGAATTATGTCCCTAACCGAAATTGTCTCAAATGTTCATGTAAATCACCAAAATGATCATTTTATTGTTGCGGGAGATTTTAACCTGCCGTGTATTGATTGGATGTCAGGCGAGCCTAAGATAATCAAGAAGGGACCTGTAGAGATACAGAATGCGGCAAACGAGCTCTTATCATGTTTCAATTTCATGAGTCTTTCGCAATATAATACGCTAAAAAATATTAGTGATAATACCCTGGATTTAATTTTTTCAAGTTTTCCTTTAGAAATTAAAGAGTCGCAATTTGCTCTTGTACCCATAGACTCATATCATCCAATTCTACATATAATAGCAACTGATATTTTGGTACCTTTGCTCAAATCTCAGCCTAGAAATAGGTATCAATTCAAACGAGCTGATTTTGTCAGTATCAATAAGTCACTTACAGCTCAAGACTGGTCTTTTATTACTACTATGAACAGTATGGAAGATGTAACAAATAAATTTTATGAAATTTTAAAGAATGCGATTGTAAGTTTTGTCCCTATAACTCGTTGCGGTGGTACCCACACGTACCCAGTTTGGTATAGCAGACCACTAATTAACTTAATTAAAGAAAAAAGTAAAATACATGCAAATTGGAAAAAATTTAATAATCAAAATGACTATAATGACTTTTCGGAACTTAGAAAGCGACAGAAGGTGTTACAGGATGAATGTCACAAGTCATACATATCTTTTTCTCAGAAAAAAATTAAATCTAATCCTAAAACTTTATGGAATTATGTAAAATCAAAACGTAAAAATACTACTAACTACCCGCACCAAATGACGTATGGTGATACTAAACTAAATAACCCAATTGATATATGTTCCTCATTTAATGCATATTTTAAACAAAATTTTAGTACACCAACCAGTAGTAATAATAGCTCTTCAAATACTTATGCTGATGGCTTGCAAACAAATTTGATACATGACATCAGAATAACACCGGAAGAAGCAAATAAATTTATGACTAATCTAGACACTACCAAAGGTTCAGGCAATGATGATATACCACCTATATTTTACCGAAGCTGTGCAAAATCACTTGCTATCCCAATTGCCTTGCTATTCAACAGATCATTTCAAGATGGTTATTTCCCGAATAACTGGAAAGTGGCCCACGTTGTCCCCATCTACAAAAAAGGTCTCAAAACCGCTATAGAAAACTACAGACCCATCTCGATACTTAATACTCTTAGTAAGTTAATAGAGAGAATTGTACACTCGCATATTTATCCCATAGTATCTCCTTCTATACCCCAAGAACAGCACGGCTTTATGAAGGGACGCTCTACTGTAACAAATTTAGGTGTATTCATTGACTATGTAGCTACAAATATGGAGGGAGGCTCTCAGGTTGATGTGATCTACACAGATTTTGAGAAAGCTTTTGATCGTGTGGATCACACCATACTTTTGCGTAAGTTGTCCGAATTGGGTATTAAAGGTAATCTGTTGAGATGGATGGAGTCCTATCTCCGGAAACGATCCCAGGCAGTAGTCGTAGGAGGATATCGATCTGACTATATAGAAATAACTTCAGGCGTCCCGCAGGGCTCCATTCTTGGCCCACTCATGTATGCATGCTATTTGTATGATATAAAAAAATGTTTTCATAATTCTAAGTTCCTCATGTATGCAGACGACACTAAAATATTTGTTAAAATCAAAGATTACTCTGACTGTCTGAATCTTCAAGCTGATCTTGATCGGCTTGGAGAGTACTATGAACTGAATAACATATGTATAAGTGTTTCGAAGTGTCACCTTGTGTCTTTTACTAGAAAGAAAAATCCTGTTAAATTTAACTATCAAATTAATAAAATCAATATTTATAATGCAGAGTTAGTTAGAGACCTAGGGCTACTACTAGACGTGAAACTAACTTTCTCTGAACATATTGACACAATTATAAATAAAGCTTTTAAAAGCCTTGGATTCATATTGCGCGTTACCAAACCTTTTTCTGATGCTGCCTGTATAAAACTTCTCTATTTTTCATATGTCAGGACTATTTTGGAATATTGTTGTACTGTTTGGAACCCGCATTACATAACATATATCGGAAACTTGGAACGTATACAACATAAGTTTGTTAAACATTTGAACTTTAAAAAAAACAATTATTCTGAAAATTATAAACAATCATGTGCCTACCATAATCTAACTAGTCTTGGAAATCGCCGCACCCTCATGGACATGGCCTTCCTTCATGGTCTATGTAATGGTCATATAGACTGTCCTGAACTTACTAGTAGAATTTTGACATTTTGTACACCAAAGACTCGTACAAGACATACCAAGTTGTTTGCTGTCTCGCACTCATCTACAAATTATGCACAGTATTCTGTTGTGAATAGATTACACAAGGTTTTTAATGAGAAGTTCAACTCATGTGATATATTTTTTAATAATAAAGAAAGTTTTAAGAAAGAAATAATCACAATTATGGAGGATAATCATGTAACTTAAATGCACTACACTAAATTATTATATTGGTATAATATTTAATTTATTAATGCGTTGTTATTTTTATATATTTATGTATATTATGTTTCACCAATTTATTTTATATTACTTTAATGATTTTATATTAACTAAGGAAACACCTAATTGTAAATTAAGCGTACTTTTTACACTTTGTCTATGTATTTTTATATTGTATAAAATGTAAATCCGTTATTGGCTGTATGATAAGCTAAGTATGAACTTTTTGTATTTATATTAAGGGCTGTGGATTTTGTGAAATAAATAAAATAAAAATAAAAATAAAATAAAGACGACTCTGATATGGAGAGGGAACGCACAGCATTGTGAGTCCGGCAGTATATGTTGGCCCACAGATTCGTCAAATGCACAGCTGCAGTAAAAGTAACTTTATTTAAAGCGTATTGTACGTCTCTTTACTGGGCGAGTCTATGGTTAACTATATTTATTAATTTATTTACCTAAAATGTGAACACGGCATTACAGTTATCGCCGATGGCCATGATGTACAGATATATATTCAAAACGCTTACAATGCTCTGCGAATCCAATACAATAACACGTTTAGGGCGTGATAGCGACTTCCGCGATTCTGCAGTGCATCAAATATGTTCACACAAGCACGCACTCACTCGTTTTATGCCATTTGGCGCAAAAAGTCAGCTTTATTGCTAAACAGACTTCGCTAAAGTAGTAACCACGTCCTAAATGCTATATCAGGTAGATTTGATTGTCCATTGGTGTGGAAACTCATTCAGAGGATTAAATCACTGTTAGTAAGAAAGTACTAACCTACAACCTAGTAACAATAATTTGATCAAGTTATCTGAATAAATCAATTTATTATTATTATTATTGAGACTTTGTTTTAATCCATACAACTCATAGGCATCATCTTATAGACAAATATGTGAATTCTTCAACTTCACCAAGCTAACATTCACAAAATGCCTACCTCCATGCAAAACAACAAGAAACACTCATGTAAATATAAATATGATCAGGCTTAACAGTCTACTCAAAAAATATCTATTAGTGAATAAAAAACAAGTCAACTGGGAGTCGGACTCGCCCACTGCGGGCTCCGACAAATCTGTATGTACATAAGCAAAAGTTATGGTATTCTTATTGCCAAATGAAATCCATAATATGTTTAATTATTAAAAATATTTTCATTATGTTGTAACTAAATTGTATTCTTTTCGAATTTTCCTTTGTCTGTGCTATAAGAGGTTGCTTTTACCAAATTTCAAGATTCTGAGTTTACGGGAAGTACCCTGTAGGTTTACATTCTCTTGATAATATTCAAAATTTGCGGTATGAACGGCTGTATCTTTTTGTTGCGTTAGATTTGAAGTTTGATTATTTCACAGCTCCAAGGGATAGTATACCTGTCTATTTATATACATAACATTCAATAGCGTTTAATGGACGAACGGTTTTTTGGGCTTTGTATTAGAAAACACTCCCTACCTTTTATTAAGCCTTTGCTGTCCATCTGCAATTTAAAGGCTGTGGAACCATATTAGGTAGCCGATAAAATTGATATATAAAATTATTTGTTATTATGACCAATTCGCATCAGTTTATCCATAACGCGCTCCACATTAACGTACTCATAGGACGTCGTGTAGGTACACGGTAGTTAGAGTGCACAGTTGTATGAATGCTTGTGTGGGTTGCGTGTTGCAGGTGCGGGAGGGGAGAGGGGGGCGGCAGGGTGGAGGGGGGCGGGGGGCGATGTGCTGACGCCATGCGCCGCGCGACATGCCGCCACGCGCCGCGACACTCTCCGCGGCGCGCCTGCTGCTCTCGCTCGCACTCGCGCTATCGCTCGTCGGTCGGTACATGGCTCTCTCCCTCTACTGTAGTGTAACCCCGTGTGTATAGTACAGTAACAGCACAGTGTGTGTACAGGCTGCGCCGGCAACCCGGACGCCAAGCGGCTGTACGACGACCTGCTCAGCAACTACAACAAGCTCGTGCGGCCCGTGCTCAACGTCAGCGACGCGCTCACCGTGCGCATCAAGCTCAAGCTCAGTCAGCTCATCGACGTGGTAATTGTACACACACACACCCCGACATACACACTTAATTCACTTGGACGATAAATCATCCTATATTTAGCTCCAATGTGTCAAAAAGCTACAATAATATGAATAGAACACCTTCTAAAACAAAGTTGAAAATAGTAACTACGGTAAACTTGCATGACATCCTACAATAAGAGTCTTACACGGAATTGTGCTTATATTGTTTATGTTATTTTGACGGAATAAGCACCGAAGCCCACCTGATGTTAAGTGGTCACTTCTGTCTATAACAGATCCACTCAGCAATCGCAAAATACCCTCCCACCATGCGGTGAAGCTCAAGCCTGCGATGGGAATCGCACCATGAACCTGCGGCACCGCAGTCCATAGCTATAACCGCTCGGCAATCATTGCTTCAAAATCCACGAACTGTACAACACACTAATAAATAAAATACACACAGGCACATCGTTTATTTTTATTAAATTTACCCTTCTTAAATTGAATACCCATAGCTTTTTACAATGTTCCATATTAAAATCTTGTTCGTCGTAGTGGTCACACTATAGGCGTGGTCATTCCCAACAACATTATGGCGTAGTCGCGAGACATGTCAAAACAGCGAAGATGTTTTATATGCGGGCTAGAATATGCTATTGTGTCCATCGTAAACTAGCATCAATCTGCTCCAGTGTCATAAATTACTATCTTTTAATACTTAGTTCCTGGTGAACGAAACGGTATATTTATATTTGACAACTGGCTGTCACATTTTCACCTCATAGGTAATATTACATACATACATACATAAATCCTTTCATTATCTCTACATAATTTTAAAATATCGTGCATACTGTCCCAAAACTCCTCTCTTTCTTTTTGGGCTTTTGGTGACTTTCTCGATGCCATGTCCGTCGGTGCATAGACACCGACCATAAAAAGTCGAGTAAGTCCAACTTTAAGCCTCACCCAGAGAAGTCTTGGGCTCACGCATTCATACTCGATCATACATTCATTCATTCATTCGTGCAGAAAGGATCACACCAACGCCTTGACAGGCTCTGTTAGTTATCGGTACTCCAGACCACAGTGCCGTATAAGATCTATGTTTGGTGGTGTTACATCCTTTCCGCTTCGTCTCATTCACACACAAAACATCTATGCGCCTTTTATCTATCATCTGGCATACTTCATCCACTTTACTGTCCATTCCACCCCTTACATTCATCGTAGCAAAGCGGCTCTCCGCGGGCCGCTTTCCGCCCCCGCGAGGAACAGCCATCGGTGACCACTCGAATCGACCGATCCCTCAAGAAATCTGAAATCCAAACACACAAATCAGTGGGAAGGCCGTATGAAGGAAGCTTGCTAATAAGGCTATCGTGCCATACCCTGTCGAAAGCCTTCGAGATGTCGAGAGAGACAGCAAGTGCCTCTCCATGGTTCTCGATGACCTCGCTCCAGATGTGAATGGCAAACACTAGAAGATCCCCAGTAGACCGGTTTCGGCGAAACCCGTATTGGCGGTCACTGAGGAGATCATTTACTTCAAGGTATACCAGGAGCCTGTGGTTCAGTACACGTTTCAACGTCTTACAGAGTATGGAAGTAACTATAATAGGCCTGTAATTGGCAAAATCTACGCCACTACCCTTTTTTGGCACGGGCTGCACGTTTGCCAGCTTCCAGGTCTTAGGCACTTGACCAATCGTCATAGACAAGCAAAATAGGCGAGTCAATATTGGAGTCAATTCAGGCGCACACATCCTCAAGACTACAGCCAGTATACCGTCTGGACCACAAGCTTTATTCATGTCCAGATCGCGCCACGCTTTGGGTACTTCAGACTATCGAATGCGGATTTTTGACATTTACGTCCCGTAATTTGGCAGACTAGAAGGTACAGCATTGCCAGCATCTAAACGTGAAGACACTGCAAACAGAGAGGTAAATAAGTTTGCTTTCTCTTCAGCAATGTGCGCTAGTGAGCCGTCAGGTTTCAGCAGTGGAGGCAGTGAGGGACGGCAAAAGTTCTCGATTGACTTTGCAAGGGACCAGAACGCTTTGCTACCCGAGGGGTAAGAAGCAAGTTTGTTCCCTGTTCGGCGTATATGGTCGAAGCGAGCCTTCTCGAGAGCCTCTGTGCAGGACTTGGCGGCTAAGTAAAATGGTTTCTTATATTCACGTTCATCTCTAGATTTGCGGGTTCGAGCATCAGCCCAGGCTAAGTAGGCCTCATGTTTTGACGCTTCTGCATCTCCACATGTGGCCTGTGACACTCAACGGTATAATAATAATAATAATATTTATTTCACAATTCAGGGTTACAATGTTTAGCTATAATTGTTAAATATCTTCTTAAGATCTAGAAGATCTTATTAATAATAATACATCTTTAATTATGAGCTCCTGTCCCCGTACTAGTTATAAACTGTTTTACAGGGTACAGGACCTTCCCAGTTAAGAGTCTTAAAATACTTTGTTTTAACGTAAGTTTAAAGTTTATATAAAAACAATCATATATTTTCCATAAGAAAGATAACTAATATGTAATATAATGGATATTTTATATTATAATAGATATAATATTGTAAGGGAAAAAATATATATATGTACATATATATAATATATTTGTTTGTGTGTAGAAAAAAAAAATTATGTGAAAAAGAGAGGTGTGTTTAATATGTTATATTTAGTTTAGTTCAGTTTTTTTTTTCGGTAAGAATTATAACTGTTTTAATGTATTATTAATTGTATGTTAATTTTAAACATCACAGTGTTAGAAGTTACGAATAGTTTGTTATTTGAATGTTTTAAAAACAATATAAACATAGAGATATCTACTTATGTTAATGCCAACATCAAATTTTCTGTCTCTTGATAAGTTAAATTTTGTATCCAGGTTTGAACTAGTCGTTTGCTTTCAGATTTACATAATGGATAAATATCTAATATCTTACAAATCCTATTATAAAAACGAGGGCCCAAAGTTTGAAAGTGCCTGTTTGCGAGTTGAGTTCTGTGTGACCCCAAAATTGACACACTACGTTTTTGCGAGGTTTTTTCTGGCGGCTCTCTGGATCATAAGGCACAAGTTCATGTTGCTGTAAAATAGTGTTGAGAACAAAGAGCTGTCGAACTGTCAGTACGTTATTCTCCCTGTAGAGATCTGTCGTTGGGTAAAGTTTGGGTTTCCTGTACATGACTTTTAAGACAGCTCTCTGCGCCCTTTCTACTCTGAGCATTGTAGTTATGTATGTGCCACCCCATGCACAAATGCGGTATGTCAAGATAGACTGTGCCAGAGAAAAATAAACAGACCTAAGAGTTTGTAAATCAGCGGAGGATCTGAGTTTTTTAAAAGTGAAAATTTGTTTCCGAACTCGTCCACAGAGAGTCTCGATGTATTTTGCCAATTTAAAATGTTGTCGATGTACACCCCAAAATATTTTACAAATGAAACTCTTTCCAAAACCGTACAGTCACAGTTCGGATAAGAAGCCGGAGAACATTGGTGAGCTTTGCTAAAAAAGGATGTGTCTGGTTGTGAGGATATACAAGTAGAGAAAGTTACGATTTTGGTTTTATTTATATTTAGTTTTAATAGGTTTGAGTTTAGCCATGACATAACACGCCTGAGTACGCGCTCGGTATTCTTTATGGCAGAATCTCATGATTTACCTTCAACTAAAAGTGCAGTGTCATCAGCGTAAGCAATTATTTTACAATTTGGGATATCAAGTCGGCATAGGTCATTAACGTAAATTTAAAAAAAGTGTCGGTCCCAAAACACTACCTTGCGGAACTCCAAAACAGTTTAATTTTGTTTCACTACTTAGAGACGAGTTAATTTTCACACTTTGATTGCGATCAACTAAGTAATTTCGGGGCCTCTTATTCCAATGTTTTCCATTTTTTCTAAAAGTAGGGGGACAGAGACAATGTCAAATGCCTTTGACAAATCTACAAAAACACCCACAGCCTTACTTTCTTTTTCTAAGTGTGTCACAATTTTATTTGTAAGTTTCATGACAGCGTCTTCAGTGGACTTTGCTTTCCGGAAACCAAATTGGTTTGGAGAAAGAATGTAATTTTTCTCTAAAAAAAGTAGCAATCTATTATTAAGTACTTTAAAACTCGAAAGAGTGTATTAATTTAAATATTTAGGGCACTTGGTAACCGACGACCTTAAAGACGACTCTGATATGGAGAGGGAACGCAGAGCATTATCAGTCCGGCAGTATATGTTGGCCCACAGATTCGCCAAATGCACAGATGCAGTAATAGTAAGTTTATTTAAAGCGTATTGTACGTCTTTGTACTCGTGTGGTTCAACTATACTCAAAAGGCTTACAATGCTCTGCGAATCCAATACAATAATGCGTTTAGGGCGTTGTTGCGACTTCCGCGATTCTGCAGTGCAACATATTTATGTTCACACAAGCACGCACTGACACGTTTGATGCCATGATTCAGATTCAGATTCAGATCCAGATCATTTATTGCCTCCATAAGTTGCCATTTGGCGCAAAAAGTCACCTTTATTGCTAAACAGACTTCGCTCAAGTAGCAACACCCTAAATGCTATATCAGGTAAATTTGATTGTCCATTGGTGTGAAAACTCATTTAGCAATAAAGTACTAACCTACAACCTACTAACATAAATTGGATCAAGCTGTCTGAATAAAGAAATTTATTATTAAACCATGGGCAAGATTTGCTAGACAGTGGGACTTCAGAAAACGGTATGAAGTATTCCATACCCTGACGTAACACTTCTGTCACAGCATCCGCGCAAGCTGAGGGATCGCTCGAAGAAAAATAATGTAGTATCTAATATTTGTAAATAGTTCGCCGCTAATAATCTTCTCCTAAATTCAAAAAAGACGAAGTGTTTAAAGTTTCTTTACCAAATATTCCTTATATTGAACCAAACATAAAGCTTGGCCCAGATAAACTCCCTATTGACAAAGCGACAGTCTTCCTGGGAATCAAAATGGATTCCACTTTAGAGTGGGATCAACATATACATGATCTCTCCGGAAGACTTAGTTCTGCTGCATATGCAGTTCTTAGGATAAGACAGTTAACAGACGTAGCTACTGCTCGCCTAGTTTATTTCGCGTACTTCCACAGTATTATGTCGTATGGTGTATTGCTGTGGGAAACTGCTGCTGAGATAGAGACAAACTTTATCATACAAAAGCGTGCAATTCGAGCCATATATAAAATGGGTCCTAGGGAATCTTTCAGGGATCTTTTTAAAGAAATTGATATTTTAACTTTACCAAGTCTGTATATATTTGAAAATATTATGTATGTTCGTAAAAAAATTAGTAAATTTAAATTAAACAGTGACAGTCACGATTACAATACTAGGAATAAAGATAAAATAGCGGTGCCAGATTTTAGATTAGCAAAGACAAATAAAAGGTCCTTTGTAGGTAATTGTGTACAGTTTTATAATAAAACTCCCAAACATATTACAAAGTTCACAGAAGAGAAATTCAAGTTACACGTGAAAAACATATTGATTAAAAAATCCTACTACACAGTTTCTGATTACTTAAACGACAAAAATGCCTGGACAATTTCGCCTCTGCCAAGCTATTCCCTGTCACCTACATAATTTAAACAAATATTGTAATAACTCTATTATATAGTATGTAACACGTTGTTAAAGGATGTTTAAAAGAATGGCCCCGAGATTCTTGCCCGTTCTTCTCGCAGTGGCTCTATACAATTTATTTGCTGAATGTGGCAGTACACTGTAGAATATTTCAATACTTAAATTTGTAATCGACCTTCATAAGAGCGTCGTAGACGCCTAAATTTAATAAATGATTTTTACTTTTTGACTTTTAGAAGGTCCAAGCAATTGGCTGTGTAGCCATCAACATGCGGTATCCCTTGTAGCTCCTTGGTCCATCTGAGTGAGGTTTAGCGTCAAAGCAAGCTTGCGCATCTCTCGACCAGCGTGGTTGGTGATCTGGTATGGGTATAGCCAGTCTTGGTGGCGGGCGTTGAAATCCCCAGAAACACTAATTGAACAGAAGGATACCTCTGTTGGGCTACATCGGCCGCCTCACTAAGGTAGTTTGCGAGCCTGGTCGTCTCCTCATCTCCGCTGTGCAACCGGTAGACACTAGCATAAAGAATTTTCTCCATGCCATTGTCCACGAGAACCCACATGATAGAAAATTTGGGGTCTTCAAGGTTGCGGAGACGCTGATAGCAAATGTCATCGCGGGCATGCATACAAACTCCCGCCTTGGCCTTGAAACTATGTTCTAGAACATAGCCACGATAGGCAAGGTATGTCGCGTCAGCTGGACATTTGATCTGCGTCTCCGTGAGGAACAGACTATGAAGTTTTGCAGTCTCTAGATGGTGGTGGACCGAGTCGATATTAAAGTGCAAGCCTCGAATGTTTGAGAGGCGCACTTAGTGGAGAGGATGTGCTTCCGCTGTTGAACCTTTATTCTGTTTGTACCTCTTTTCATTATTGGGGGAGTGAAGATAGATAAAGGGAAACGGAAGTGGAAACGAGGCGCATACTACCAACCCGTACCGAACCGATATTACAATAAAGTTTGGTACACTGAGCAAGTAATGCATAGAGAAAAGTAATATGCCGGAAAAAGTAATGTTTGGTTTTCACCAAACAAAACGCTAAATTTGACAAATACCAATCATAGAGGAACTTTTTATAGACTGAAAAAGAATTAAATCCTCTTTTAGAATCAATTGTTAGCTCTTACAAAGAAGGTATAATCGTTGTGATTTACACTGGATGAAATCACTTTTGTAATCCTATCGAGTTAGTACTGAATGGCTAATTGTAATAAAAAAAATCAAAAAAGATAAAATAACAAAATGGAACAATGAAAAATGTACCCATAGTAACACGAGCCAACCATGCCCCTATACTAGTCCAAGGGCCTGTTTCAGAATGTTCGAGTTAATTCCGGTTATACTACCTAGAAGATATTTAATAAATAAAACACCATCTTTGCGTTTCACAGTCATCGATTTAGCCTATCCTTCCGTTAAAGTTTTAAACCTGCTGCATGTTAGCTGTAATTTTTATCATTCTGTTATTTTATGTTCTGGGTAGTATAACCGGAACTTACTCGAACATTCTGAAACAGGCCCTAAGTGTTGTTTTGTAAATGAGCAGTTTGATCAAACTCAACAAATGGTGATTTTATTTATATTTTATTTCCAGAATCTCAAGAACCAGATTATGACCACGAACCTGTGGGTGGAACAGGTGAGTGTCGTGTGTGTGAGTACAGTACACATACATAGTGTGTATATATAATGATGTAGTGTAGTGTGTATATGTATGTGTATATAATAATGTAGATACGTGTTGTGTGTACAGAGCTGGTACGACTACAAGCTGTCGTGGGAGCCGCGCGAGTACGGCGGCGTCGAGATGCTGCACGTGCCCTCCGACCACATCTGGCGGCCGGACATCGTGCTCTACAACAAGTCAGTGGCCTTCCTTCTCTACTTTACCTACCTACCTACCTGCGCACACACATACACACCTGTAGAGGCCTGTTTCTATCTCACACCGACGAAAAATTATATTTTTTAAGCCACTAAGTTGCCAGTTGGGACTAAATTTTGCGTTCAGTTGTGACAGAATTCGATGTATTTTTTTTTTGCTGATAAGTTATTATTTACTTCGCCGTAACCTCACATTATGGCCCTACAACCATAGTAGAAAGAGTGGGGAAGTAGGCCATCTCCGGCCCAATTCGCGATATAATTACCTACCATACTTGCCTGTCTCAGGGTTGTTACTTATTTATAATGTATGTACTCGTATATGCTAAATTTTAATTCAGTACCTAGAAATAGGCAAGGGCCGGGAAGTTGTATTTTTTACTTGTGTTGTCTAGGTTCAGGGTTAGTGAGGTCGGTTTTATACCTAAACGATGATAACACCTTTCACGATGAAAAAAATACCGACTGGCGATACCTATGTAGTTGCGGGGCCAGAGACGTGCGACGCGGGGCATACCTAATACAACTAAAAATAAGTAGGCATCAAGTGAAAATCATAGGTATACTAGAATAAGTGACTTGCTTACCTTTCCTGTTCAGTAGGTAATCTGAACAAAGACAACTCTGGAATCTATGAATTATTTAGACAGCCGAACACACAGCATTAAGTTCTCATGTGATTATCAAACATTTTAAATTTATTTAGCGGTGCCAAAAAGCCGTGACGCGCGAACCTTGTTCGATGCTACCCCCGGCTGGCGCACTGAGAAGCGGGTCGAGATTGTGTTAGAGTGTGAGTGCGGGACGCATAGATACTATGGCGCACACAAACAAGCCGCGCGCGGTGCAATTGTATGAAGATAACTTACTTCCCCACTCCTTCTACTATGCTACAACTATGCATTTAAGTTCAAGCCCGCAGCGGAATCCGAACTATGGACCTTCTGCGAGACAGTCCATAAGCAATACCACAGGGAAAAATGCCCTACCACCATACTATAACGACTGCCATCCTAAGACGACAACCGGGACCGACGGCTTAACGTGCCCTCCGAAGCACGGAAACGCTCAGTAGTAATGTCACTAGCGGTCACCCATCCAACTCATGACTGCGGGCGACGTTGATTAACTTTGCTGATCGGTTGAGAAAAGCTAAGTAAACTTCGCTACGAGCGCTTCAAAAGGAATAAATTAATGTTCACAGTGCGGATGGAAACTTCGAGGTGACCCTGGCAACAAAAGCGACTCTGAACTACACGGGTCGCGTGGAGTGGCGTCCACCCGCCATCTACAAGTCTTCATGCGAGATCGACGTTGAGTATTTCCCCTTCGACCAGCAAACTTGCGTCATGAAGTTTGGCTCTTGGACCTATGACGGCTTTCAGGTGAGCGCAGCTAACCCTTAACGTACTTCTCTCTCAGAACCTCGTCTTCCGACTATAAAATATTGTATGTTTGTGCAGGTGGACCTGCGACATATCGACGAGGCGCGCGGTACTAACGTGGTGGAGCTAGGCGTCGACTTGTCCGAGTTCTACACGTCCGTCGAGTGGGACATCCTCGAGGTGCCTGCCGTCCGGTGAGCGATCGTCCACACGTAGCGCGTCTTGCGTTACCCTAACGTATTCACTGTCGCTCACTCGCTCGCTCTCGTTGCAGAAACGAGAAGTTCTACACGTGCTGCGACGAGCCGTACCTGGACATCACGTTCAACATCACGATGCGCCGGAAGACGCTATTTTACACCGTCAACCTCATCATCCCTTGCATGGGCATCTCTTTTCTCACAGTGCTGGTTTTCTACTTGCCCTCCGACAGCGGAGAAAAGGTACGCAAATTACATCTACTTTCTTTCAATTGTTACATACTCTTAAAAACGAAATTTTATTATATAATATACATACATAAAATCACGGTTCTTTCCCGTAGGGGTAGGCAGAGACCACGGATTTCAACCTACTACGATCCTTACATATCTCTTTCGCTTCATTTACACTCATCAATCCTTTGATACATAAGCGTCGGTCAGAATCCTAGAAATGATATGTAGACACTGTATGTTTTACGAATCAAATAAAATAAAAATAAAATATATTATTGTCGGAACCAACACTCCCCCATGAACAGCCAGACGAGCCTTTTTAGATACCTTCTGACTGTTCATAAACGCGTGCAATACTCCGTTTACCATGTTTCCAGCGTTCACTCTCCTTCCTATATCATTTTCACATTCACCATCTTTTGTAAACATGGATCCCAAGTATACAAACTCTTTCACTTGTTCCACTTTTTCACCTCCAATCACAACATTATTTATGTATGTGCATAATAATCTAAAACACAGCATGTCAGAATCTAAATACTTTGGAGGAAATAACTTTTTATGGGTTCAATTACAAAAGTATGCACTTAACGTAGGAGTTGTGTACAATCGCTAGACACATTAATTTTGACGATTTTCTCCAAACATGACTTCAATATAGATCTTTTGACTAAAGATAAAAAGAGTAAGCAGTACAAACAAATTTTGGAAGGATGTGGGCACAATATTATAAATAAAATAGACAAAAAACATTACACCAGAGAAGGGACATCTAAAAATTCTATATTAGACCATGTCAGCACTAACCTAAAAAGTGTCAATTTTCACACCATTCTAATAAATTCCTCCTTGTCTGATCACAAACAGATTTATCAAGAAATAAAAAAAATTAAACCTCCAGTGAAAGTCTATTCCCAATACAAAGCCATAGAATACAACAAGCTTTATGATACAGTGCAAGAAATAGTCTCCCAAGAAGCTAATGATGATTACGCAGTATTAGAAGAACAAATCAAATATTCCACAGAAAACAGCAAACTTACTAAAATAAAAATTCTAAATCAACCGCAAAAAAACTGGATAAGTAAAAATGTTATTACGGAAATCAATGACAGAAACATGTTGTTACAATTAAAAAGAAACCCAAACGATGACTTACAAAAAGAGAAATTTCAGACAAAAAGGAATCATGTAGGCAGACTTATTCAAGATACAAGAGACTCTTACCACTATAAAGAATTTACCAAATGTAGTGCTCCTTCAAAACTTATATTAAATTCACAGGAAGTGTCAGACCCAAACCGTATTTGTCAAATATTAAATGAATATTTTTCAAATATAGGACTACAACTAGCAGATGCTATACCAAGACATTTCCATGACAGTCATATACATGATCTGTCACAATCTACTGCCATAATTTCTGCTATCTCAACATTTGAACCATGTACTGAAAAAGAAATTTTAAATATCATTAACAGCCTAAATTCTAACTGGAGCGTAGGACTAGACGGAGTTAGTACAAAAATAATAAAATGTATAAAAAATCTGATCTCGGATAAATTGACAAAATGTATTAACAAGTTACTACAAGCAGGTACATTTCCCGATACGTTAAAGTAGCAAAAGTGACTCCCATTTACAAATCAGGTGCTTAAACAGACTGGCAAAACAGAGATAGGCCGGTAGTTAACCGGCCTATCTCTGTTTTGCCAGTCATGTCTAAAATTCTTGAAAAAGTTCTACACTCAAGATAAGAAAAATACTTAAACTCTATTAAATTTATATCAGAACGGCAATATGGTTTTAGGCCAAAAAGCAATACTTCAACAGCTACTATCGATCTTATTACTAAAATAAAATATAATATTGATAAAAAGAATATAGTTCTTGGTATTTTTATAGATTTGAAAAAAGCTTTTGATACCGTAAGTCACAAACTACTTTTAAAGAAATTAGAATCAATAGGTATTATTGGCAAGGCATAACAAACATTTGAATCACATCTTACAAAAAGATCGCAAATAGATAAAATTGACCATAACACCCAAAGCACTGCACTACCTGTAGCGTGTGGAATCCCGAAAGGTTCAATTGTAGGACCCTTGCTCTTTGTGACATATATCAATGACATACACAACTTAGGTCTAAATGGTCACATTACTCTCTACGCCGATGACACGTGCTTGTTTTACTTTGGGTCAACTATACATCACCTGATCTCACAAGCTCAAGACGACTTAGACATCCTATATGATTGGTTCCAGCACAACTTACTAACTATTAATATTACCAAAACTTGCTACGTCTTATTTAAAGCCAAAAACAAACAAATACCACCACACTCCCCTTTAACTATAAACAATGTTCCCCTATAACAAAAACAACAGGAAAAATATCTTGGCTTACACATGGACACCCAATTAAATTGGAATACTCATATAGAACAAATAAAAAGTAAGTTTGTAGCACTTCGCGGTGCACTACGTAACATTGCTCGTTGCATCCCTTATAATTTACGATACATAATTTACAATGCATTAGTGAACCGCAACTATTGTACCTAATCGAAATCTGGGGATCTGCTACAAAAACAAGGCTAAATAAACTTCAACGATTTTAAAATAAGGTTATAAAAACTCTTTTTAACTACTACTATTTAACGCTAACCAAAAAAAATCTTCGAAGAAACAAAATTAATGAGCATCAAAAATATGTATAAGTACAACATATGTATTTTTATTCGAAAATCTTTAAAAATTAACATTCATACGAATTTAAAGTTCACAAAACAAAAAAATGTTAGCAACCGCCGAACTAGACGAGTTAGCTATCTTATCATTCCCAAGCATCGAACGAGTTACGGCAAAACAATGCTTACTGTTGAAGGAGCGCGGCTATATAACAAAATACCCTCACATATAAAAAATGTAAACTCTTTTCATACATTTAAAAAACTACTGTATGAACATATTATTACCAATGAATCACGTTAATAAGAAAGTCAAATGTATGAAAGGGGTCAATGTGCATGTTTAGAACGCTAAATAAGCGCTGTTATTTCATTGTACTTTATTTTATGTTATTCACATCTTTGCGATGACGAACACATATATTACGTAATAGTTTAATTATGTTACCACGTAAGTGACAGTTTGTCTTTGATGGTAATAAAGTTCTTTAAACCGAACCGATATTGTAATCGGTCACTCTTACATTTATTTTCATTCCCTTTCGTTCTAAAGCCTCATGCATAACATTTACCATCTCTTGCAACACTTTTACCGACGACGCAAGTATCACTTGGTCATCAGCATAGAGAAGACATTTGATGAGTAACTCGTTCATTCTTAATCCACATTCACTGTTTTTCAGGTTTGTCAAACTAATATCCATGAATAATTTGAACAGCCACGGTGACGCTACACATCCTTGTCTAACACCTTTTTCGATGTTAAACCAATCAGTGTATATCCCATTTATCCTAACACAAGCACTGGAATCCTTATAGAGGGTTGGCTTGGTAATATTCAGCGCTTGGATCGGGTTACCATTCAGCCCATGCATAGGCAACGCTGACCACAGTTCATGTCTACTCACCCTATCATAAGCCTTTTATAAATCTACGAAAGCGCAATAGACCTTTTGGCTTTTCGCCAAGAATTTTTCGACTATGCATCGTAAAGAAAAGACCTTATCCGTACATCCCATTCCCTTCCTAAGCCCTGTTTGTGCATCCCACACTTTCTCATCTGTCTCTTTTATCACCCGTTCAATCAATACTTACGCATATAGTTTACCGGCGACATTGAGGAGGCTGATTCCACGGTAATTTTTGCAATCTTGTTGCGACCCTTTCCCTTCATAAAGCAGCACAATCACAGCCTTACACAAAACACCTGGTGTGTACCAGGCCGCTCCTCCAACACAAATTAAAAAGGCGGTGCAACAGACTACCTAGACAGCTATCTCGACTGACACTACCATACTTTTCCTTATTTCAAAGTGTTAAAGGATACCCTTTAACACTTTCAAAATTTCATCCATACATATTATACTATACATATACTATATTATAGAAATAGAAGTGATGATGAAAATGATATTTCATTTTCATCCTATTCCTTTAGGTTTCTGGAACCTGATCCAGTGTTCCCCGTCTATTAAATAAACTTTCAAAATACTCTTTCTTTCTTTTTAACACACGTTCTTCTTCTTTTATAATGCTTCCATCATGACCTCTGATTTGATTCAGCTCTGAGGTCGTGTTCTTGCCTCGAGCTGTTCTTATGGATGGAGAAAAACTTTACATATGACTGGAAATCATCAGAAAGCCTTTTGTCAAACATATCTTTTCGTTCATTCTTTGTACTTACAACTTCTTTAACAATCTTTTTTAATCTTTTATAATCCTTTCTTGCTTCACGTATATCATTATGCGTTACCATTTGTACTTTTTGGGTAGCTTTTGTTAAAAACCAATCCAGCCATGCTTTTTTCTTTTCGTCCACAGCCTTTTGTATTTATTGACCCATCCACACATTCCTTAGCCTTTTAGAAATTCCACACACATTGATGGCAACGTCTACCACTCCTTCCTTAAATTTCATCCACAATTTTTAAATTTCACTTATCTCTTCCAAACCATCAAGCCTTTCTTGCATCTTATTAACATACTGATTTTTAACATCCTTCTCTTGCAAATTTTTAACTTTCACTCGTTCCAAACAATTATTATTTGACGATACTTTTCAAAGCGATGTGAATGATTTAATTCAGTTTGATTGTATCACCGCCAATGTTTCGCAGGTGTCGCTGTCCATTTCAATCCTACTGTCACTCACCGTGTTCTTCTTGCTTCTGGCGGAGATCATCCCTCCGACGTCACTGGTAGTGCCGCTGCTCGGCAAGTTCGTGCTATTCACGATGATTCTCGACACGTTCAGGTGAGCCACCAACTTTGTAGGGTTCGCCAGGTGTGTGCCGCTCTGTGCGGAATGAGGATTGACCGTCTGTTCTCGGCGTGTTGCAGTATCTGCGTGACGGTAGTGGTACTGAACGTGCACTTCCGGTCGCCGCAGACGCACACGATGGCGCCGTGGGTGCGGCGCGTGTTCATCCACGTGCTGCCGCGCCTCCTCGTCATGCGCCGCCCGCACTACCGCGTCGACCCGCACCGGAGCAGATTGTACGTACTGCGCCCGTCCACGTGCCGCTGGCGTCTCGAGTTGGCACACTAACCATGGGTGGGTGTTTCAGCGCCGGGCTGGTGACGGCGTGCGAAGGCTCGCCGCCGTGGGAGGAGGCGTCCCCGGGGGCCGGCGGGCCCGCGCCGCCGCCCGCCGCCCTGTCGGCGTGCCGCGCGTGTCGGCTGCACGAGGCGCCGTCGCTCTGCGAGGCGCTGCGCCGCTGGCACCGCTGCCCCGAGCTGCACAAGGCCATCGACGGTATCAACTACATCGCCGACCAGACGCGCAAGGAGGAGGAGTCGACGAGGGTGAGTGCCGCGGAGTGAGAGTGACACTCTGTCACCGAGCGTGTACTGAGAGTGGCTTTGCTCCTTCGACAGGTGAAGGAGGACTGGAAGTACGTGGCGATGGTGCTGGACCGGCTGTTCCTGTGGATCTTCACGCTGGCGGTGGTGGTGGGCTCGGCTGGCATCATCCTGCAGGCGCCCACGCTGTACGACGAGCGGGCGCCTATCGACGTTCGTCTCTCAGAGATAGCGTACGCGACCGCCAAGCCGCGCCCGCCGCCGCCGCGCTGACCCACCGAGCCGCGGCCAGCCGAACCGAGCCGAGCAGAGCCGAGCCGAGCCGAGCAGAGCCGAGCCGAGCCGAGCAGAGCCGAGCCGAGCCGAGCCTAGCCGAGCCGAGCCGAGCCGAGCCGTCGCCATGCAACGTCTATTGTAAATAATTATACATAAAATAGTTTGTAATAAGAAACGACACGTTTAAGATAAGTTAAATATTTCTTTTGATAGAAACGAATTAAAACAGTTGTTTATATATATGGTGTACTGATGATTATTTAAATCCACAAACAAATATTTTAACTAGGTATTTATTTTTTATAGACTGGTGACTAATTGAAAGTAAAATATTATAAATATATATTTTATATAATATTTAAATTTAAATATAATCAGGCGGGGGCCTTGTTTATTTAGGGCTCCTTAGAACAACTATTTAGCTTGCTCACTCACCATTTTCAAATAAAGTAATTGTTTTTTAAATTTCTATTTTACAGAAAAGAAAACTTCTCAAGTTATTGCTTTTCTTTTATCTTCTATCTATACAAAGCAGTCGGGTTATAATTTTTTACCGTTAAATATTATTTTACACTTCTAAGGATGAGTTGCACCAACTCCGGTTAACGTCAAATTGTTCGTCAATTTAGTTATGCCCTCGGCCTAAGGTTCAATGTGAGACGTTTTTCGCGATTTTAACAATCGTCAAATTTGGTGCTCAGTTGCTGTAAATGCTACGGGTACTGAATGAATTATTTATTTGTCAAAAACATGGGTATTATACATAGGTCTTGTCAAATTATGTCAGTATTTAAAAGTTTCCAGCATGTTCTGCCTTGCGGCGTACAAATTTTAAATATATTGAATGTTACAATAAAATACAATATCTTAAAACTAATGAGAAGCGACTGATCACGCTCTTGTACCGAGTGTTTAATTGATTTATTTACTATAGGTATTTATAATCCTCATTAATAACAAAAACCTAACAAATAATATCAAACTAAACTGCCTAACTATTTTAAATTTATATACGAACTTTAGATTTTAGATTTATATAATATATTTGAGGTATTTTTTCGATAATCGAGTTCAATGTATGTGTCCTGCTCCAATGGCACTTCTGACAATCGTGATCATATAGGCGAATATTTAAGAAAACAGACCTTTTCATAAAAAATCTTATTGGAAAAAGGGTTTTAAAACATGGAATGGAGGGAAACAATGTTTAAATTTTATTTTGGTATTTTTTTATAACAAAAACTTACAACACTAGTTTTTTATTCTTATGTTTATTTTACGGGTGGTCTATATACAAGAATAATTTTATTACAAATTTTTAAAGGCTTAAAAGTAGTTTAGCAACCTTAGTTTAAAAGTAGTTACGAGAAAATTATTACGCGATTTTTTTCAAGGAATTTTGACACCAAAATGTGTGGCAATGCAATTATTTTTAATTATTTGAATCAGATTTACACAAGCCTCAGGATAATTCTGTCCATCTACCGACCGGAAACCCAATTTGTAAAGATAATAGAAAAGCCGGGAGCCCGGTTTGTATAGACGGAGGGCGGTCTTGTTTGCGCTTCTGCAAGTGAAAATAATGTGGTCCTTAAAATGTAGATGTGGATCAAGTACTACTTTTAGGTCTAAAAGTAGTACTTGATCCACATCTAATGGAATCGATTCCCTTAAATATATTGCCTGAAAGGGGTATATGGCACCTTTATAGGAGTCGTGGACTACGAGAACGTCATGGTGTTGCATTTCGAAACATTAAAGGGAAGTGTATTTTCAGCGCTCCACCTTTTCAAAGAGAGACACTCCACAGGCTGATACACTTTATATTATCAGCAACCATAAGGCATCGAGACGTGCTGAACACTTGTCGAGGGTCATTCATCATGACCAGGAGCAGGGCTGGCGCCAAAGTGATAGTACTCTAATCTGGTATACAATTAATTTGATTTGAACATTTTAACAAACAAAAAAACAATAACTGAAATCGGAGTACGCGTTAATAAATTACAACTACGTGTACATTTTGACTTTCATCCCCTTTCCCGAGGGAACCGCGCTGAATTTCGGGATAAAAGTATACAATAACCTTTTTCGTGGTATGAACTCAAATCGTGTTAAGTTTCATTGAATTCCATTCAGTAGTTTTGGAGTGATGCGAGGCCGGGATACAGACAGAAAGACAAAAATAAAATACAGTTTTGGCATTAGTGTCAGCTACAGATTGCTCACAATTTTATTTATTTCAAAATATCTGCCATGAACAGAATTTGATGTGTTATAGTTTTATTATTAGTATAGATATAGATTATTTATCCGAATACCATTTTTCAGAACTGTAAGTTATAAAACAAAGGACTTTCATACAAACATTTTCACCCATTTAAGGGGTAATTAGGGGTTGAATATCTAAAAATCCTTTCTTAGTACACCCCTTCGCGTCAAGACGAATACACCCTCCAAAGAAGGGTGGTGACGTTCCATACAACTTGAGACCCAACATTTTTGTAAACAGCATGTGGCGTTCAGTCGAGATAGTTTTCGTTACGGATAATCCAAGATATGAGAATGAAAATTTGAATTGAATGCAGTACCTAGGAGTCGGAGGAAAATAATAGTCAAAGGTTTTGTACTCTTCCTGTATTATCTTTCGGCATTGAATAGAGAGGTCTGGCGGGAAGTTATTTATACCCAGTCATAGTTTTTTTATTTTAGTTTAAGGGTGTGTAAGTGCTTTATTACGATATACAAGTCATAGTCTGATACATAGTCTGACCAAACACGCGTCTAAAACATGGTGATAACACCCTCATTGCACGAAAGTTTTAGTACCCCAGGGCTCTGTTCTCTCTGCTACTTTATTTCTTCTGCATGTAAACGACCTCCTTACATCGGGTATTGTTGGGTATGCGGATGATGGTACAGTAGTGGAGAGATACATTCCTAATCCTAGAGCCAAGAAATATGAGATCCAGTCTTCAAGAGCTGCCATGATCGAGAGAGCAAACACCACTTTACAAGCGGTGCCCGATTGGGGTGCAGTAAATTTTGTTTCTTTTAACACCAAAAAGTCGTAAGCGTGTCTTTTATCTGCCAAACGGGACTGTATCGTTGTTCCTCCGTCTTTTGAAGGTGAACCGATACCATTGGGAAATGGCATTGAGTTGCTCGGCATGCACATATCTCCCAACCTTAACTATGGCCAATCTATTGAGTCCAAAGCCAAGACCGCAGCCAAAAAACTTGGCATACTGAACAAAGTGAGGCGCTACTTTACTCCATCGCAACTGCTCACTCTTTACCAGGCCCAAGTGCGCTCATGCATGGAGTACTGCAGCCACCTCTGGGATGGTTCAGCAAAGTACTAGCTTGCGGCTTTGGACTCAGTAGAAAAGCGTGCCACTAAGCTAATTGGTGACAGTAAGCTAGTTGGGAGAAAACTTCTAAGTCTGTCGCATAGACGCTAAGTAGCTTGTCTGTCGGTTTTCTATCGCATTCACTTCGGTGAATGTGCTCAAGAGCTACATAATCTCATACCGACTTCTCCATTCCACTATAAGACTATCAGATGCGGAGAGAGCTTTCATCCCTTCTCTGTCAATTTGCCGCATGTTCATTCAAAGCGATTTCAGAGCTCTTTTATCTTGCGAACAGCGAAGCAGTGGAACTCTCTCACATCGTCAGTCTTTCCAGGTGCGTATGATCCTGGTGTTTTCAAAAAAAGAGTAAGTAGGTTTCTTCTGGGCAAGCGTGATTCATTTTCGACTTCATCGTCGCTTACCATCAGGTCAGATGGAGTCAAAGGCAAAACCATCAACAATGTATAAAAAAAAAAGTCGTTAGACCACAAACGTGGCTTTTTCAGTGCCATTTCTATCATAGATCAGTAAGGGTACGGTCCGAGTTACACCAACAGTTCTTAAAGTGCTCACTGCTAAGAGTACTAATAAATGGACCAATTTGAATATGTACTTACCAGCTAAACCTTCGTAGAATTCGAATAAGCTCCGCGTGTGCTATTTGAATTGGTGTGTTCCCGTTGTCCCCATTGACTTATCCCCATTGATGGGGACAACGAGACGGTAGCTTTTTTTCTTCCCGTTGTCCCCATTGGCCTGGCCCATTGATGGGGACAGCGAGACGACATTATTTGTCTTCCCGTTGTCCCTATTGTCTCACCCCGTTAATGGGGACAGCAAGAAGTCGGTAAATTTCTTCCCGTTGTCCCCATTGATTGACTGATCACTTTTAATAACAAAGAATTATAAGTCATATAAAATAATTATTATGTCTACATGTATGGTCCACGGTGAAGAACGGATCTCACCTCCTTGTTATTACTATGTTACCCTCCTTTATCAAATATACTTTAGGTCAACCACACATAGCGCGATAAATTATGAAAAAATCAAACAATCATTAATAATCATTTTTGTATTTATACTATTAGTAGTATAATTCAGATCGCACAAAGAAAGAGTGTGTATACCCCACGTGACTCAATAAAATGTCAAAGTCATCACTACTGACTGCCACTAACAGAAAATAACAAATAAATTTCTTTGTTATTTTGGCTGCGTATCATTTTGCGTGTTGTACAAAATCTATATAAATGAATTTGCATAGAACTCAAGAATACCTTATTTAAAAATATACAAATACCTTCCAATATTGTTAAATAGGCTGACAATTAAAACAATATTTAATACATTCATGAACGTGGCCTGGTTTACTTGGGTCATTAGTGCCCACCATTCTTTCAAGTTTTTGTGACCAGCGGTTTAGGTAGTAGCGGGTTAGTTAGGCGGTACGTTGTCGTCCGTGAGTCCGGACTTTGATTCTTGTATATATCTCCTGTACTTATAATAAATCTGTAACAGCTCCAATGAAAAATAAATTGATTGCACTCTGCAGCTGATACTGAAGCCAAAACAGTTTTTTTTTTCGTCTGTCTGTCTGTATCCCGGCCGCGTATCACTCCAAAACTACTGAATGGAATTCAATGAAACTTAGCATGATTAGAGTTCATACTACGAGGTAGGATACTTTATACTTTTTATTCCTTGGTTTCCTTGGGAGAGGGGATGAAAGTCAAAATGTACACTTAATTGTAATTGGTTAAATAATAATAATAATAATCATTTAAACCAGCATTGCTTCCATATACAATAAATAAAAGTTAAACTGACTAATACAGAGAAATTTAAAATTAACACATTTTAAAACTACTAACTATTAATATTGGTTACAATGAATAGTGAAGATCACTCCATCGCTTTAAAATCGGTCCTCCTGTAGTCAGGAGCGTTGTGCGTATGGAATTGTCAGTTCGGTAAAATGTTTCGCGTGTATTGGCCGCTCTCTGCCGCATCAGCGCCGCGAACCCGGGAACATGTCGATTCGCGAACATAATTGAAGCACTGCAAAACTTCGGTACTCTCAATATTATTCGTAGGGCATTGTTATATTGTACTCTTAAGGCGTTATAAACCTCTTTTGTGTGATTATTAAATTTTTTATATTTTTATTTTTTATTTTATTTTGACGGAACAAGCTCGAGGCCCACCTGATGTTAAGCGGACTAACCTCTGCCTATAACAGATGCATTTCATCACAAGTCACGAATTGCACTGCGCCCGTCACTTTGAAATATAGTTGTGCCTGTAATTTCACTGGCTCTCAAGGACTGCTGCCGGAACACACCGTTAGGTGCTTGGCGACAGATTTTCTACTTGAAGGTGGTCGCTAGCCAGGTGGGCATTCCCAAAATACCCTACCACCATGCGGTGAAGCTCAAGCCCGCTACGGGATTTGAACCATGGACCTGCTGCGCGACAGTCCACAGCCAATGCCACTGAGCTATCACTGCTTCTAAAGTTCACAAGTGTACATGTTTGTGCAATATGCCTAGAAGAGAAGAATTTGAACGTCTTCACTGCATTTTTTAAATATTGTTAGGTTTGCAATACCGCCTGCTATGCGGATTACATTACAAAATCACAAATATACGATAGAATAAATTTAAGTCATGTGCGGGATTCGAACCCGCGTCCATCCACCCCTTGAGCCGGGGTAAGCTTGAGCTAACATGACATGACGTCATAACTCAAATCTTTCGTATCGTTCTTTAACCATCGTATTGGGATAGAGCGACATCTGTAGTACCACTAGCATTGTACTACAAACCAGACTAATTTTGCAATTGGTTTTATACTTGTAAATGATGAAGCAATCTTATAATTTTAATATTGTTAGGTTTGCAATAACGCCTGCTATGCGGATTACATTACAAAATCACAAATATACGATAGAATAAATTTAAGTCATGTGCGGGATTCGAACCCACGTTCTCTTCTTTTCTATCGTATATTTGCGATTTTGTAATGTCTTCACTGCATTTTGCAAATGTTCGTGCGAGCATATTAGAGCGAACACTTGAGGCGCGTCTCTGTCGGTCAATATCTTGCGAGTCCGATAGATTGCTAGCAACTATGTGGCCTAAGTATTTGTACTCATTCACCCATTCCAGTACTTTGCCGCCAAGTGTAACTGGAGGAATTGTCTTCGGTATATATTTAGCTTTAAACAACATGTCCTTAGACTTTTTAGCATTATATACTAGACCATATGATTTCGCGTAGTCCTCACATACAGCTACCAATCGACGTAGAGCTGAGACTGTTGGCGATAAAAGTACCGTGTGTGTTGCGATATGACATCCTACCCCAGTATCATTCAGCAATCTGCTGAGTTCATCCATGTATACGTTAAAGAATACTCGAAAGGAAGATCCTCCTTGCCCTACTCTGCAACGTAATGGAACTGAATCGGATAGAACATGGTTCCACCTGACAGAATTTACTTGTTCCACGAGCCATTATTCAAGGATGCTGACTTCCTGGCTAGGCATCCGTCTTTCGCGCAATTTCTGCTAGAGTTTAGCATGCACTTATCTATCGAATGCTTTGGATAGGTAGAGGCAGCAGGCGTAAACGTTCTTAAAGCGTAGTCTGATTCCATATACCATTTTTTGTTAGAGTAGCGGTACTTTAAAGATAATCCCGTAAATATTTCAAAGTCATCAGGTTTGCAGTTCAGAAGTTACAGACATCATAACCTAAATATTTCGGTCCAATAACTTGAAACCCAGAATGTACAGGAACCTTTGAACGTACGGCTCATCTTAAGCTGGCGTCGCAATTTATCGTATAAATATAATAGATAGGTATGTTGTCAAAGTCGGACTACTCCAATAGATTCAGATTTTCCAAACGATAAAACACAGTTTTTTTTTCAATTTTAGCATGAGGTAGCTGGGCGTTTTGCAAATGCCCGCCTGGCTACCAACCCCCTCAAGTAGAAAATCTGTCGCGAATCACCTAACGTTGAGTTCCGTCAGCTATATCCTTCAGAGCCAGGAATTCTAGGTTAGCCTGAACAACATATTCGACCACATCATCACTTACCATAAGGTGAAAGTAGGCAAAGGCTGGCCTATCAGCTATTAAATAACAGTATGGTTTACCAGTCAATACTCCATGGACCATCACATACAATTTTAAAAATTTCAACGTTATTATTTTTGTATAATTTTTGAAATAATCGTTGCCCATATTAGAGCTCTAGGCACAGCACAAGTCACACCTTCACCTTCAATCTGTTTTCCTCAGAAAGCAAACAAAGTTTTTGAAAGCAGAATTTCCCTATGAGTACGTCATATTTTTCATAATAAGTATGCAATGCTCTAATCTATACTTAATAGAATGTAAGTAACATCAATTGACGAGTGATATTATTACTATCCTATTGTAACAGGTTGGAGAAGTGCGACGAGTAAGACGCTTACATTTACAAGTAGGGAGTCGCGTCGGCGGTGACGGCGCCCTCCGCACTCGAGCTCGACGTTTGCACATTGTATGTAACAGTAATTGTAACGGGCAACCACCCGCCAACGTGACGCACGCGCTGCCTTACGGACTTTCAACTCTATTTGGAGTTTAAAACCTGATTTTCTGAACAGATTTTCTACTTGAGGGTGGTCGCTAGCCAGGCGGGCATTCGCAAAATGCCCTTCCACCATGCGGTTGAGCTTCACCGCATGGTGGAAGGACATTTTGCGAATGCCCGCCTGGCTAGCGACCACCCTCAAGTAGAAAATCTGTCGCCAAGCACCTAACGGTGTGTTCCGGCAGCAGTCCTTGAGAGCCAGTGAAATAACAGGCATAATGAGACTTCTCACGTATGTCTCAAGATGATGGGCGCAGTGCAGTTCGTCACTTGTGATGAAATGCATCTGTTATAGGCAGAGGATACCGCTTAACATCAGGTGGGCCTCGGGCTTGTTCCTTCTCAATAACATAAAAAAAAAAAATAGGAGGTCTCTTACATGTGCCGCAATCGTGCCAACTGTCACGTAGTCGGTGTTCCGCTCGCCCGCACCGGTCGGCTCATCGCAGCCACACGGCGCCTTTTGGTTACCTCACTCCACTATATAGAAGCTTACAATTACATCGATTTGAAATATCATTTCATTTCTCATACTCTGCAAGTAGTGGTTATTTAATCTGAGTAGCGGGTGGAAGACGCTGCTTCCCACCTAAGGCTGGGAAAAACTCACATTAAATGCTTCCCTCTCTTAGCCCGGAATTATTTGTAACCATGGTAACCATTGTTGTAAACAAGATTACAATGCGATTAAAATAAGAATAGGACGGGCTCTCGGCTAACTTCAGTCATATTCACTCTAATAAGTACGATCAGCAGAACAAACTTTAAAATAGAGTCGTGCCATAATAATTATCCGTAATTTTAAATGACCCGAAATCGTTAATTTTAATAAATTCGTATTTTTAAGGTTGACAGCACAGACGCCATCTTGGTTTGATAACAACGCGGGCATCAGGGTCTCATTTTTCCGACAGTGTACTACTACGCGACACGTTTCCCAGTTCTTATTGATCTTCTCGTTTAATTTGTTTTATTGACTGTTTAATTTGTTCTTGTTGACTGTTTAATTTGTTTTTGGTGATGGTACTATTTGTTTTTGTTACCCGTTACGATGATAACGATGAGTCTGACGAAGAACTAAGCGATTCAAATTAAGATACCTTAATACAAAATATTGCTAAGAAATAAAATCAGTTAAATTATTTCTGTGTTTGCTGTACCTACAGTCACCTGCAACTTCGTTTTCAACACCCTTGCTCGTAAAGTGAGCTTTATGATATCATTCTTAGGGCCGTAAACCGAACTATAACACCCTCATGCATAATAATATTATACACTAGTGCGTAATAGAATTATCCCTACAAAGTTAAGTTAGTACCTAACTGCAAATTATATGCGCGTAAACAGAGCATTTTCAATTTAACCGGGTTGTTCGGTTTTTATAGTGGACTGTAGATTATACTTAGAAGTAGTGGGAATTTCGATTAACCAATCGGTCGAACAACAAAATAAATTGACTCACCGATATGTATCCTGTGATGTACAACTGATATATAGCCTCACCGGGGATGCAAGTAAAATAGTTACTGGGGCGCCCTTTTACTATAGATCCTTACATTACCCATTCAGGCGACGATGATACTGCGTAATTGGCTTGCAGAAACGGGATGACTCCAGGAATCGGGTTCCTGCAATTCTCACGCAGCTACGAGTATGGCGATAATGTAACACACGTATAATTTAATTCGCGGTGTTAAGTGGAACGAGAACGAGAAAATAACGAGATATCTACGAAGAAATTGCACTGATCAGCTTGGCGACAAATTTTGAACAGGACTGAATGAATAACTGGCATTAACTGCCAAAAGGCTTTTAGGCGGGAAAGTTTGTGTTGCCATTGCGAATATTGACATGAATATTGAACACGGGTCATACAGATTTGTAACATCAAAGAGGTTTATATGTAATCAACATAAAGACAATAGCCGCGCGCAAAAAAAAAAAACTTGCGCGCTATTTTCCATAATTTTCATATGTTGTTTGTATCGCATTTGTGCAACATTTATTTTTCCTCGCAAGGGTGTTGAAAAAGTGCTTATGAATCTCGTGAGCAACTTGCTCAATATATACTCGGCTGATTTACGTGTAACGCACAGCCTCGTGTAAAATGAGCAACTTAGCTCACTTGTATCATACTCTACTATTACCTACGTATGACTACTTGATTTTTTACACGCATGCCCACATAAACATGTGTTAAGTTTCAGGGTTTATGTATGTATGTATGTTTGTGAGTTTCTTTATTTCACCATAACTTCTAAACGGCTTAACCAATTAATGTACGAGATATCGTTAGATTTATCTTGATAGCGCAAGGGACACTATGTACATAAAAAAACTGAACTTTTTTAGATGTTTATGTTTTTTCGTTCTAAAGTACTTTGTTGTATTATAAAAACTAATTATGACTACATACATTTGTGTTTATGTAAAGGCTAAAAGAACTAGTTTATAACAGAATTAGTGTGACCCTCTCAAGTTAGTGTATAATTAGAAACATAAACCAATAATATAAAAAAAATATTATATTATTAATAATATAAAAAAAAATTGTTTGTAGTACAACGCAAGTGGTACTATAGATTTCGCTCCATCCCAATACGATGGTTAAAGAAGGATAGGAAAGATTCGAGTCATGACGTCATGTCATGTTAGCTCAATTGGTTAGAGCATACTCCGGCTCAAGGAGTGGATGGACGCGGGTTAGAGCATACTCCGGCTCAAGGAGTGGATGGACGCGGTCCCACACTTGACTTAAATTTTTCCTATCGTAGGTATATTTGTGATTTTGTAATGTAATCCGCATAGCTGGCGTTATTGCAAACCTAACAAAAAATATAATTGAAAAATAATAAAATGACAATTCTAAATAATTTTAACAAAATATCATTAACGCGAATATGAAAATGAGCGAGTCGTTGAGATTGCCGCGCCAGCTGCCCTTCCGCGCTGTGTTGCCACCACTCTGAAGTAGCTGCGACGTGAAGTTAGCTAGACACGCACTCTTCTTAAGTTTTCTATCCTAAGCCGGCCTCTCCTGACGGCGGCGCGTCCTCGCCCGTACTTTGGTCAGAGTGGGAAAGTGCGTGTGATTGAAGATCTTCAAAAACTGGACCTTCTCCAACTCTCTCACCAGTTGGACGCTCGCCACTGCATAATGAGCTCTGCATAGCGTCATCTGTATCACCATTGTCACCTGAAAGTCGTATTGTTTTCATTAGTTCAGCGACCAAATAAATAATAGCTGAAAGTTAGAGCGACTCCATTACTTTCAGAACATTCGGACAGAGCCCTCGGGAATATCCAAGATGAGTATGTTCTCACCTTTGTGAGCGTGGCAGAGCCTTCAGGATGCCCATTGTGCATTGCCCGCGGGATACACAGAGGAGTACTGATCAGGTACCCCTCTCGTACTGGTGCAGAGTGCTCACTGTACACCGTACTTCAGTAAAGGCTTACCACTTAGGATGGCCTTTACGCAAAATCGAACAGAGCCGGATTTTTCGATGCCTTCGTGAAGTAGTGTCTGTAGAGCAGAGCCCTCGAGATGCTCACTGTATGAGTGCAGAGCACAAATACATTACATCACTAATAACCAGAAACGCCCAGTGACTGTAGAGCAAAGCCCTCGGGATGCTCGCTGTATGAGTGCACAGCACAAATACATTACATCACTAAGAACCAACACCATAGAAACGCCCAGTGACTGTAGAGCAAAGCCCTCGGGATGCTCGCTGTATGAGTGCACAGCACAAATACATTACATCACTAAGAACCAACACCATAGAAACGCCCAGTGACTGTAGAGCAAAGCCCTCGGGATGCTCGCTGTATGAGTGCACAGCACAAATACATTACATCACTAAGAACCAACACCATAGAAACGCCCAGTGACTGTAGAGCAAAGCCCTCGGGATGCTCGCTGTATGAGTGCACAGCACAAATACATTACATCACTAAGAACCAACACCATAGAAACGCCCAGTGACTGTAGAGCAAAGCCCTCGGGATGCTCGCTGTATGAGTGCACAGCACAAATACATTACATCACTAAGAACCAACACCATAGAAACGCCCAGTGACTGTAGAGCAAAGCCCTCGGGATGCTCGCTGTATGAGTGCACAGCACAAATACATTACATCACTAAGAACCAACACCATAGAAACGCCCAGTGACTGTAGAGCAAAGCCCTCGGGATGCTCGCTGTATGAGTGCACAGCGCAAATACATTACATAACTAAGAACCAACACCATAGAAACGCCCAGTGTCTGTAGAGCAAAGCCCTCGGGATGCTCGCTGTATGAGTGCACAGCACAAATACATTACATCACTAAGAACCAACACCATAGAAACGCCCAGTGACTGTAGAGCAAAGCCCTCGGGATGCTCGCTGTATGAGTGCACAGCACAAATACATTACATCACTAAGAACCAACACCATAGAAACGCCCAGTGACTGTAGAGCAAAGCCCTCGGGATGCTCGCTGTATGAGTGCACAGCACAAATACATTACATCACTAAGAACCAACACCATAGAAACGCCCAGTGACTGTAGAGCAAAGCCCTCGGGATGCTCGCTGTATGAGTGCAGAGCACAAATACATTACATCACAATGGAAACGGACAATATAATACAACATGCAAGTGTCTGTAGAGCAGTGCCCGTAGGATACTCGCTGTATAAGTGCAGAGCCCGCAGGGTGCGCAGATACATTACAACACTGCTTAACAGACCAAGGGTCTTCAGATCATTATACTTACCCTCAAAGCATGCAGAGCAGAATGCGTCGGGCGTCCATTTCCCGCGCCAGAGTGTGATTTACTCTGCCGCAGCTTGGGTGGTTTTGCCATAACAGCCAGCTATCATTTTGAGCTCATACCGACCGTGTTACAGCGCCTGCGTAACCGTATATGGACCACGAATACCGGAGTTCATCTTTCCCGTAGCCTGGTTCGTCTTACGCACGAACTCCAGATCTCCTTTTTGAAAGAAGCGCTGCACTCGTTATCAGAAGCATCTGGCGAGTACGATTTCGGTCCAGTGACGCTGAAGCTCTTCGTCGGGCAAGTTTTGCGATTGGGACTCGACGCCTCCAGAGCCACATCGCGTAACAGGGTCTTATGACGGGCGTTGCAACATCGCTGCCAGTTAACAAATACCATGGTGAACAATTATGTTCAAGGTGAGGTGTGACTTACAATAAAATGTCAGATCAACATGTTCTCTCAAGTTTGACTACACGAGTCATATTGATTATTGTACGACAGTACTGCTCAACTTTTGCTTATATGCTACCTGGAGAGAGTAGTTGGGGATATAGCACCCGAAATATCCCGCATGACCTAAAAATACCGCTTTTACATTACTCAGCACTCGTACGTTGACTAGGTCTTCGACTATGTGCTCGTTCGGTCTAACCTGACCATGACTATCCAACAGGTCTTTGATAATTACCCTAACGCGATGCTTTACATCGTGGGACATACGAGTATTATAAGGTCGATACACTATTGGGGTTCCGTTGTGTAATCGAAGGTGTAAAGAAACTCTCCGCACAGTAGTTGTAGCCGTTCCTACCTCAATGATTGCGATCATCGCCTACTAATAGAGTATCGTTCGGTATCCTACATCTTCCAGAATTAACTTTTTCATAACGTGTAATGTAATTTGTGGCAGTCTGATGTATAGCAATACCTTTCCCATTTAAAAAATCAATGCCTAAAATAACTGGTGTGATACTCAAAAACCTACTAGGTACAAAATGATCACCAACCACTATTATTATTTTAAGGAACTCAACCACCAATGTGGTGCAAAGGAATAAAAGTGTGAGTACATTGGAAATGTTGCACCAGAGACTCATAAATTAAGGAAATAGTCAACTTGCTAACGATGAGAATGTCTACAGGCACACCTTGATCACCGCGGTAGCAATATCGTTTTAATAATAGATGTCTATCATTTTGTGACAAAAATTAACACTTAGACTTGCCGCGAGACTGCGCGCTGCTTGGTGAAACAATCTTCCACTTTATGACCCATCTTCTTGCAAAAAGAACACAGGTCATTCTGCGGTAGCTGTTTGTTTGAATTCATATCGCCTATGGAAAAGGTGTTAGCACTTAGCCTATCTGACTTCGCGCGCTTGGCACATGATATCTGCTTGTGACCAAAAATCCCACAGGAAAAACAATTGATCATTGAATCACTATTCTCACGTTTTTGTGAACCAGTCATGTGTTAAATACCGCGAAGACGCACTGGTGCGAGTTGGGTGGGTTTCACATAGATTGACAAAAAGTTAACTAAATCATCGGGTAGTAATTTAGCGTTTGTAGCAGCAGCTTGGATCCGAACGTCCGATATACCGCGAATCACTATTGCCGCAATTAACTCGTCACTCATTCCATTTACTAGGCGTTATCGTAGCAGCGACCGTAGGGTAGTTATCCGAATCCGTTTTCATTACGTCAAACAGAATATTAGCAATGTCTAAACGCCTGGGGCAAAAGGCTTTGAATTCACGCTTAAAATTTGACCAACTACGGTCATTACTGACCCACTCGTTTAACCATAACTTCGCGTCACCTATAAGACAATTACCTACACGCGCTAAACACTCGCGATCGTCCCATGTATTTATATGTTTCACATGATCTACTTCACTACACCACGAATCAAAGTCATGCAATGAAGGATCGAAATTCGAAATGAAAAGGTGTTTAGACCTCACCGGAATTGCACTAATTGCACTCACTAGCTTCTCTGTTACCTCTTTTATAACCGTGTCTGTACCGGCGAGCGTCCCACTCGAACACGGCACAGACAAGTGTATACTTGCATCACAGCGCACAGCGCTCGACGGCCACTCTGAAGTAGCTGCGACGTTAAGTTAGCTAGACACGCACTCTTCTTAAGTTTTCTATCCTAAGAGTATATTATGTGAACATTTTAGTTACTATGTTTATACCCATAAAAAATTCACAAATTGTTCTAATCCCTCAATTAATTTTATATATGTTTCTTCTACTCATGTTATGGTCTTCAGTAAATATATATATATATATATATATATATTATAGTATTTTAGAAAAATTACGATTGTTTACTTTTCATATATTTTTATTGAAAAGTAGTGTTTAACACGGATGTTAGTTATCAACTCCTATTTGGACTATAACTGCATTATTTTAAAATAGTTTCTACTCATGATCTTGTTATCAATAAATATTATAGAAAAACAATTTTTATATTACTCATATTCGTAGTAAAAACTAGAGTGTTTAACAAGGGTGAAAGTCATAAATTCCTATTCGGACGATAGCTGTCCGTAAATATTGCAAGCAAAATTTACTTTAAATTTCACAAATAAATATGTCTAACATCTCAATTACTTAATTTGAAATAGGTGCCTATTCATGTTTTTATAATTAATGAATAATTTAGAAAAACTACTATTTTTTACTTTCCTTATATTCGAAATGAAAAGTAAAGTGCTTAACACGGATGAAAGTCATCAATTACTCGGACTATTGCCACCATGCCACCACCGGACCATTGCTCGCTACGCTCGAGCGTCTATAAAATACCTCGTATGGGAATTGATTCCTTTCGACCCTTGTATAACAATCTACTATTCTGGATCACCTACAGTTATTCCCGAAAGATGATAAGATTGCTTATCATGTTCAATTTCTGTCACGTTTGTGTGTGCGTAGGCTCAGCCTCTCGAGGCCGATAATCCTATCATTAATGTCTTGTGTTTGAGTTCCTATAATTTAAACTCTAGCCGCATCACCTCGCTTCAAGAGGAAGGTTGTGATTATCTAAACAGAAACGAAAAAAGTAGTGATGAATAAAGCTAAGGTAACGGTGGCTAAGGTTCCGGACTAATTGTTTGCCGTTAGAGCACCAGGAGCCTGACGTCTCCACGGCAAAAGAAACGCATTTATACACTAAACTGGCGTATTTGTGTTGTTTGACAAGGGCGGCTGTTCTTCTGCACCAGCAGACTGCTAAGTAGCATAGAAGTAGCAGCTAGCAAACGTGCCCATGTCGCATCCAACACGAGGCAGCGCCATTTCTGCCATGGTAGCGTATGCGACTGACGAGGTTCATTATATATAGACATGAAAATAAACTAGTGGCTCTCGGAGCTGTACACCTCGCGAGTGTGCACACGCATAGCTTACAATTGAATAAAGGTTCACTGCGCGCGCTGATGTGGGAATGGGTCACAAAATACAAAAGTCATAGACATTCAGAAAACTAATGATATTAAGGAGTGATGGCTTAGTGGCATTCACTATGAACTACCGCGCAGCCGGTCCATGGTTTGAATCCCGCCGCAGGCTTGAGCTTTACCGCATGGTGGAAGGGCATTTTGGGAGTCCCGCCTGACTAGCGACCACCCAAGTAGAAAACACAAGTAGAAAATCTGTCGCCAAGTGCCTGTGTGTTCCGGCCTTGAAAGCCAGAAAGATTCGTTGACAGTCAGAAATTCTTCGACCATATCATCACTTACCCTCAGGTGAGATTGTGGCAAAGGCATTTCTGGCAACATAAAAAAATTGATGTGATACAGAGAATTTGCGTTTCTCATTACGAAAATTAGTTTATCAGCTGTAATGGTTATTTGGACAAAAGAGACGCATTTAAGTGTAACTAAAAGTCATGTATAAAAACCAAAGTAATTCAAATCCAAATAATATCAATATACCAATCAGTAAGCAACGAAGTCCACGAAGAAAAGCCAAAGTTGGTACGTAGTAAAAATGTAAAGTGCATACCGCTTCGAATAATTGTTTAAATGGATACAACCATCAATGTCGTGTGTGTTAGTTGGATTTAAACAACAAAGTCAATAGTCAAAACCATTTATTCAATTTGATGAAATTTTAATATTGAATTATTCTACATTGTACTGCCACGTTCAGCAAACAAAATTGTATAGAGCCACTGCGAGAAGAACGGGCAAGAAACTCGGGGCCATTCTTTTATAAGTCTTTTAACAATGTGTTACATACTTACTATATACACTTTATTTGCACTTTCACTGGTTTAACAACTATTAATTAACATATATAGTCACTGTTTACATAAACTGATATTTTCTTATTCGATATATAATTGTCATAACCTTTTTAACAAACCATGTAATGGTCCAAAAGGACAATTACATTTAAACGAGGTTTGTCGTTATGTAATATCAGAAAAGATAATAATAAATTACTTAACTTCACTACATCTTGATCGGGCAGCACTTCGTCACTAAAGACTACTTTTCAAATATATTTCGACACCCCCGGAGCTCTGCTCGGCACGGCGGTCCGACCGAAAGTGAATCAAGCAGCACTTCGTCGTCAAACACTATTTCAACACCACTGGAGGTCTGCTCGGCACGGCGGTCCGACAGAAAGTCAATCAACTCGCTTTACACTACCCCTTTTATAGGAAGGAACAAACAAGGTGACGAAGTGACTACCGTCACAAACACAGTACTCTTTTAATTTGACAATTATGTTATTTCAAGCTCTATACATATGGCAATAAGTATAATAAAATCATCAATGATTTTACACATAGATATAAAGTACATAATATATACCATTTTAAATAAGTATCATTACAAGTATCTTGTCACATGATCAGTTATACTACTAATAAAATATACTTGTAGTAAAAATATTATCAAATAATGATTCCAGTGATCATGATAAATATATGATGCTTAATCACAGTCTCACATTATACAATATTAGGTACAGTATGAAATTCACACCACAGATAAAATATACACATAGATAATTAAACCAATACTTATTTTCATCTTAAGAACCACAGAGTATTTCTAAAACGAAATTAGAATGTCACATTATACCAGTTGTTTAAATCTTAAGCTTAAAGCCAATCAAGTGAATATGAACAAATATTTCAATAAATAGTGAGCCAATTTTCAAATAATCTATCATGTGCGTTCACGCGTGGGTGCCGTTCGGGTTGCGGCGGTCGGCCACTCTGTTACGTAACGCCGCTTGGACACGACTATGTGCAGGGGAGCATCACATAGTCAGTGCGGGCCAGCTCTAACACTCCCGGCGATCACTGCTGACAGGCTGCATTGCTGCAACAGACATGTTCACGCAATGCCGTGCCTCGACCGCTTTTCATATTTATATGCGTCTTCATTTTTCTGTCTACTGTGATGTAATTGATTTTATTGTAATGTTGTATTTTGAATTTTCTGACATTTATTATTATTATTTTTGAATGTAAAAATGTTCCCAATGTGTTTATTATATGCCCGAAATAAATGAATTTATTGTAATTTCTTAGATTTTTTAAATATTTATTGTCTGTACCGTCCACTTTTCCCATTTGATTGTGGATAATGTGCACCACGTGCTGAACTTCCCATTCACAAACAAATTTCTTGAATTCTTGCGAAATATAACTGGACCACAATTTCCGATGGAATACCATGTCGTGCAAACTGTTCCCGCATGAAAATTAATCACTTGTAAAAAATAGAAACCCAAACCGAATACATTCTGATACACTACATCTGCAACTACGAACGGTAATGCGTGACGTTCATTATTGAATATAAATGACACGTTATCGGTGCCTAGTATAGGCAACTGATTTCCTGCACAAGAAAGTACTCCATTTTTAAGGTTCATAATCGACAAAACCAAGCTTAAATATTCGATCTTAGAAATTACATTTATCATAGACCCAGTATCTATTTTTGAAACTACCTTCTTCCCGTTACATTAAATATTTTCTCAAAAATGGTCTGTAATGTTGCCATATTAATATATATACTATTAATATATTTAACCTTACGACATTTTTGTAACAACTATCAATTTTCAATGTATTTTATTCTTTGATGTTACAAATCTGTATTACCCGGTTAAATTGAAAAAGCTCTGTTTACTCGCATATAATCTGCAGTTAGCTACTAACTTAACTTTGTAGGCATAAATTACCCGATTCAATTGAAAATGCTCTGTTTAGTCGAGAGCCCTGTTAGGAGCGGTGGGCGGTGTGTGGCTGCAGCGAGCGGTGGGCGGCACCTAACGCGTTGTGCTTTGTACGTGATGAGACCCTTTTTGATCTCGCGAGTATGTGCCCAGAAAAAGGTGATACGAAAGTGTTCAATTTACGTGTAGAATCTGTGGCTAGTGAATACGAACACGATGAAAAAAAATGTTTTACGTCCATGTCATCAGTGAGGACAAAGAGTAGCATCACTGATGAGCCGCATGCGTGTTAGTACCAGCAGTCTCCTGGCCGTCGTAGCTGAGGATCTGTACTCCAGCTACAGGAGGCACTGGATGGCAGTTCTTAGGCCTATGGCACGTTTGGTGACTAAATAATTCATTTATTTATGTAAATTGTAACTATTCTATTATTATTATTTAACTAACATAGCAGTAAGTCTTAAATGTTACTAACACTGTATGGACATTAGTCTGAAATAAATGTTTTATTATTATTATTATTATAGCGTTCACCTGTATCCTAAGTGATGCACCATCAATGCATGGACTTTCCTCTTTAGACGTTTCTGCCGCTCGCCCAATTTGTGCAGCCTTCGTTAACGTTCATTCATCCGTACGTATCTCGTACGATCTCTTACTGTATTGTTATTGATTCCACAAACTATCTTATCTCGTAGTAACCTCTCGTTCAATTCACCGAAATCACATTGTTGACTTCACACCCGCAATGCTGTTGAGTGTTGGTTAATGTTTTCTCCTTCCTGACTTCGCCAGAAGAATGTAACGTCGGACTGTGATGATCGGTTTCACACCAAAATAAAAGTAGAATTTCTTCAAAATACGGTTGATGTCATCCTCGTTTTCACCCGTGTCAAACGTGAAAGTTGTAGAAACCTCGTACCCCGCCGATCCGATGAGGTTCTCCAACAAACAAGCCTGTACTTCCTTAGGCTCTTTGCTCACTACAGACGCTTCAACAAACACTTCAAACTGTTTCCGCCATTTTCGCCACGATTCAAAGCGCGCGGCCTTCAAGCGATGACTCCGTTAAAGGACACCCGTGTTCCATAATTTATATTAATTGTTTTACGGCAGGCAACTGTTGTTACACTTATATAAACAATATTTTTTAAGATAGAGAACTTTTAACCATATAAAGAGTAAAATCAAAACTACCGCTGTCACCATATAGTGAAATAGTTGGTTGAACACTGATTTATTTCAGGTCTACCTACATCCCTCACAATTATTAAGACTACCCACATAATTATACTACAATTCTACACATAAGTATTCTTTTTAGAGAGGAAGGGCATAACGGGTTGTCCCGTTCAAAATTTGGAGTAGCCCGGCTGGAGATGTACCTCCACTTTACAGAAGATCGCAGCCAAATAACGCTGCTTTAATGTGGTGATGTTTTCCTGCGGTGAGTAAGGTCGCCAGAGCTCCAAAGACTGACAAAGTACTGGAGCTGTACCCCTCCGCGGAGTTAGCTTCTTTGCTACACGTCAATATGTTAACATAAATCGTTAACAACAATAATAATCGAAATAACAGAAAAAATATAGTTTAATGAATTAAATTGACTAGACTTGTCAATTTAATTCATTTTAAATAATCGTTAATGTTAAAGAACAGTTTATCCTATAACCAGGTTCTCAGTCTATTTTTAAACGTCAAGTGGAAGGTGCATCTCGAACGGCTGCAGGTAAGCGGTTGTAAACAGCTGGGCCTAACACGTATACTGATCTCTCGGACTTAGCGAGGCGGTGCGCCGGCGTCACCCATTGATTTTTCAACTTATTGCTGCGCATATTCCACTGACGTTCACCACGTTGAATGGCTTAGTTCTTGGTCCACTGACTTCGCGGGGAGGACTGCTCACGACTTTCCCTGGCCTATGGCTTCTCACAACTGATTGTTTCTCCTACGAAAATCCCAGATATTGAGAGCCTTACTAGTTCCTTACTGGACCTTCTGCTGACTACGCGACCGGACAACTATGCAGTGACAGTGGATGCGCCACTTGGGTCATCGGACCACTGTCTAGTCCGGACGCAAGTGCCATGCGCTCGACATGATCTGCCCCGGCCTCCCGGAAGGCGACGGGTATGGTACTACAAGTCAGCAGACTGGGATGGATTGCGAGATTTCTACGCATCGTACGTGGAAACAGCTTTGCTTCGCATCAGATCCTGACACCTATGCAGCTGCCGTCCCTGAGGCGATACTGGCGAGATAGTAATGTTATATTCCAAACCCGCTAGTGGCAGTGGGTGAAGAACCGACTGTGGTATAATCGGCCCTGAAGATGCAAGACAAAATAAGCAAACTTTGTATGAGGCTTGAACCACGGCCCGAACTAATCAGGACCCCAACATCTCTGATGCGAAACGCAAATTTTAACGGTCCCTTCAGGTTCAGTAAGCGAATGATCGCCAGGGCTAAGTTCAATTTCGTCGGCAGGTTTGGTGAGAGGCTGACTAGCCTTCCCTCTGGAAGTCGTGCTTTCTGGTCTATTGCCATAGCTGCTGAAGAAAACTTTTGCCAGTCGTCCTTACCACCACTCCGTAAGCCGGACGGAAAATTGGCCCATAGTGCAAGGGAGAAAGTTGATCTTTTGGGCTCTCTCTTTGCCTCGAACTCGACTTTGGATGACGGGGGCGCCACACCGCCTACCACCTACCAAAGTCATGGAGCGTGTGATCAACAAGTAGCTCTTGAGATACCTGGAGGATCACAAGGACAGGAGGACAATATGGCTTCCGCCACAGTCGCTCCGCAGGCGACTTCCTTGTGTATCTCACGCACCGTTGGTCACTCGCCATTGAGAGTCAAGGTGAGGCATTGGCAGTGAGCCTAGATGTGGCGAAGGCGTTCAATCGGTCTGGCACTAGTATTGTTCAAATCCGCTATACAGCGCCAACGCGCTTGAGCCTATAGACTATATTCGAATAACGCGCTACATTATACGCTATCGTTATAACGAAACAAGGCGCTCGCGCTAGATTAATCGTGTTAGGTGTTGTGACAATAGCGTCAGGCGCAACGTGCTGTTTGCCGTTATAGTTAAATGAGTAACGCCTTGATTTTAGCACATACAAAATTAAAAACATTAATTTGTTATAATAAATGGAATAAACTTTTCTTCATACTATTCAAGCTTAGGACTGTCTATAATTTTCTTGGATATTGATATGAAATGTGTGCAATTATAGGCGTATTTAAAAGTTAAGCTAGCTGTTCTTAGAAGTTAACTTATGCAGCCTACAAATTCCATTCTTCTCAATATTGCTGTCAATAATCGTTTCTTGGGATATCTAATCCAAATGATGGGGGGGAATTCTAGGAGTTACTTAGGTATGTATCTGCACATAGACATAGTTAATAACTTAAGATCATATACTGGAGTTTCTATAGCTTATATAAGATACTCAAAGTTAGGTCTTAGGTGAAGTATTTTTTTCTTAGAACTGCTCAAGGGCAGTGAATTTTTTTTTTCTAGTAAAAAAATTCTTTCTTGGGTGGGGAGATATGTAACCGATCTAAAAATATCGGTTATCTTAATAACTAAAAAAATTCACAAAACTCTAATTTAAATAAGCGCCATCTGTAGGCAAACGCACAAACGACTATCTAAATTCCATCTGAAGTTAGAAAACACCTATAAAGCTATAAGCTTAACGACCTTTGCTGCGCGCTGAGGCAGTTCAGCGACTCACCAATAGAGGTCGCATATAACAACAAAAATGTTAAGCCTTTGATAGTAATTACTCGTCTTCTTCTTCTTCTTCTCCATTCAATTCGACTCATATCGTGACAGTTAAAACAAATGTCAATCCAGTCTGTCAGAAAAAATACCACGAGATGGTTGTGAGTTCCGATAGGGGAACGTTTGGATTTTGAAAATATTCAAAATCCAATGCTGTGATTGGTTTTACGACCCCAACGATTTTGAGGACTTTTTCATTACCATATATGGTAGCGAAATTCGCCTCCGACATCCGCCCAACTTGATGTCTTTCCTCCAAGAGGAATTGGCATCACTTCGCCACCAGCCATCGACTGTGCAACTGCAATTAATAACTACGGCTAAAAATTGTTTCTAAGACTTAATTAAACTATAACGGTAATCTACTGACAAGCCCCAAATCTGGGTAAGTTTTAGTTTTGAAGTGAAAGTGTACTTAAACAAGGAAGCTTGCCAAATTTGCCATACCTGTCTGAGATCCACGACCCTTTCTATACATTATACTTATATTCTAATTTCTCTCTTCTTTTCTTTTATGCTCCTTTCTACCCTGAGTAGGTAGGTAGGTGTTATTAGGTTTAGGTTAGGTTTAGGTTAGGTTTAGGTTAGGTTTAGGTTAGGTTTAGGTTAGGTTTAGGTTAGGTTTAGGTTAGGTTTAGGTTAGGTTTAGGTTAGGTTTAGGTTAGGTTTAGGTTAGGTTTAGGTTAGGTTGAGGTTAGGTGTAGGTTAGGTTTAGGTTAGGTTTAGGTTAGGTTGAGGTTAGGTGTAGGTTAGGTTTAGGTTAGGTTTAGGTTAGGTTTAGGTTAGGTTTAGGTTAGGTTTAGGTTAGGTTTAGGTTAGGTTTAGGTTAGGTTTAGGTTAGGTTTAGGTTAGGTTTAGGTTAGGTTTAGGTTAGGTTTAGGTTAGGTTTAGGTTAGGTTTAGGTTAGGTTTAGGTTAGGTTTAGGTTAGGTTTAGGTTAGGTTTAGGTTAGGTTTAGGTTAGGTTTAGGTTAGGTTTAGGTTAGGTTTAGGTTAGGTTTAGGTTAGGTTTAGGTTAGGTTTAGGTTTTTTTTTTTTTTCCTGTCCGGGCGCTTGTAGGCCCGGCCCGCGAGCTAATGACCCTAACATGATCAGGGATTGGGTTTCGGGTTTTTCTTTATTACACAGAGTTGTACTTATTTATTTAAACTTATATCTACATACATCTTTTTATTTCTATCATATCTTACATCTAACACAGAATACTTGTACTTAAATAAAACTTATATCTATTTACATCTTTTTATTATACTATCAATTTTTTACATCTTACTGTTCCTTAAGCTAATCTATATATATGTAACAATATATATAATTATCTTACTTATCTATCTATTGGTTTCTTTTTATAACTATACTACACACTTTAATACAATATTTAACAAACTTGTTTCTTATTTTTTTATCATTCATTATATTACAAATATTTCTGACACTGATGTCTCTGTTTATTTCCTGTTCTGCATCATAACGGTCTCTGCAAAATGTGGGACACTCTGTTATGACATGTATAGGTGTCTCTATGCTGTTAGTGTCGCAAATGCACGACGGCTTATCCTTTAACTTGAAACGATGCAAGTACTCAGAGAAGCCGCCGTGCCCCGTCATTATTTGTGTCAGAGTACTGTGTATGGTTAGGGATCTGATAATTTTATAAGTGTCAATGACGTTTGGGAAGAAGTGTTTAGTGACAGAGGCAGTTTGCTCCGTCGTATATCTCCGGTTCCATTCGTCAAGCGTCTCCAGCCGGATTTGTCGCTTGACGAATGAAATCGGGCATTTATCATAGCTTGGCTGCCTCTTAAGTTTTAAAGCTGCGTCTTTTGCCAGAACATCGGCTCGCTCATTCCCCTCGAGTCCCGCGTGCGCCTTTATCCAGTACAGGCTGACTTTTTTGTCCAGGTCTGCGCACTGCGATAATTTTCTGCGGGTGTCCACTGCGAGGGGATTGAGAGAGCCGCTGTCGATCAGGGTCTGCAGCGCGGAGCGTGAGTCGCTGTATATACCAAAGAACATGTCGTGGCTTTTCAAGATTTCCTCTGCCGCTTTGTATATGGCCAGTAATTCGGCCTGGTATACCGAGCAGTAGGATGGGAGCAAGAACTTACGGTTTCCGGTTTCGGCTCCGTCTCTCCAGAGAGATAGGGCTGCACCAACCTTGCCGTCAATCTGAACAGTACCAGCGCCGAGTTTAGAGAGACCGTTCGGTGGGCCTTGCACATTTTTTGTGCAAAACCCCGTTGGACCTCGTTTAGTTGCCTCTGGACATATTTTTTATTGGTGGATTCCGCCCACGCTGCTGCCGCATAGGTCATGATGGGCTCGATTACTGCGACATATATCGTCCTGATCACTTCTGGGTGGAGGCCCCAACTGGCTTTTGCGGCCCTGGACAGCTGTCTGTAGACGTTCAGCGCCTTTCTGCATGTGTTTGCTGTATGAGTCGCGAACGTCAGCCTGTCATCTATCCAAAGCCCCAAGAGTTTCAATTCCTTAGACATAGTTATGGGAACCCCTCCCATGCTCAGCCGCGGAACATCGAAAACGAGTTTTTTAGTGAAGACCATTGCGTGAGTTTTTTGCGGTGCAAATTTTAACTTGTTTGCGATGCCCCACTTCTGGACATGGGCGAGGGCTCCATTTGCCTTCTGTTCTACTTCCAGTGCCGTGTCTCCATCGGTGAGCAGGACAATATCGTCAGCAAAGGCCTGGCAGTAATCGCCTCTTTGGTGTAGCCCTTGGAGCAGAGGGTCCAATAAGGTGTTCCACAATATGGGCCCTCCTATCGAGCCCTGTACACAGCCTTTTGTAGTCTCCCTGGTCACCTCCTCACCTGCATATCTAAGTCTGACCCTCCTCTCATCCAGATAGCTATCTAAGATCCTGCGCAGGCCCAAAGGACACCCTTTTTCCGCCAGTCTGAGTTTGATGGCCGGCCACCAGGCACTATCAAAGGCCCCCTCTATGTCCAATGATACTAGCGTGACAATTTTCCGCTGTTTAAGCTTGTCTTTTATGCGCTCGATCAGGTCATAGAGAGAGCCTTCAGTGCTCTTTTGCGGCACAAAACCATACTGGTACGGGCTCAGACTAGGTACTAAGTGCCATTTGAGCCTGTTTACGATCATCTTCTCCAGCAGCTTTCCCATCACTGGCAACAAACCGATAGGCCTGTAGGACTTTGGAACCGTGTAGTTGTCTCTACCAGGTTTTCGTAGAACTATCACGGTCGCTTCCTTCCATGTTACGGGAAAGTGTCCCAGTTCCAGGCATTTGTTAGCCAGTGATAGGAAAAGCCCCGGGAGTTGAAACACAGCACTTTTGATGATATCGGCTGTAAGACCGTCTGATCCGGGTGCTTTTTTGGGGTTAAAGCTTTCGATGGCTGATTTAAGTTCGCCTGAGGTAAATGGTGGATCATGTGTATCATGATCCAACTCATTTAGTTGTTCAGCCATCGCCCGGATCTCAGTATGTTCCACAGTGTCTTCCTCGACATTATCCTCTGGATAAAATGTTTGGGCCAGGAGCATTGCAGATTCCCTACAGTCGAGCGTTTTTCCGTTTCTAACGAGAGGGGGATCTTCCTGTCGTTTTGCTGTTCTGCCAATGACCCTATATATCCCATCCCACATTGATTCACGATCTTGTTTTTCACAAAACCCCTTCCAACTCTGTGTTTGAGTTTGCTTTTCTTTCAGTTCATATTCTTCTTTGGCTTGCAGATACTCATCAACAACCCTTTGTTTGCGGTTAAGTGCCGCTCCACGGATCCTGCGCTTCCTGGTGGTGACCTCTCTCTTCAACGTGGCGAGCTCCTCGGACTTCCACGTTAGGTTAGGTTAGGTTTTTTTTTTTTTTTTTTTTTTTTTTTTTTTTTTTTTTTTTTTTATTAATCCTCTGACATGGTCAGAGACCTTTTCTACTCTTTCTTTCATCACGCTTCCTTTCTACATACTATATCTTTCTTTCATTCATCTTTCCTTTCATTCATTTTACTGGTGGGATGCCAGCGTTTTCTTAATGTTCTTAAACAAATAGGGATAACAACTTGGGGTTTCTTTTATTTTCATTACTCCTCAAACACAATTTTTAATTTTCCTTATTGATTTCTTAATACTATTTTACATATTGCTTATTTCTAATACATCTTATTTGCTACTTATTCTAATGCTGTTTATATATATTATACAAAATATATATAACACTCATTATACATTACTATTTTTATTTCTTTTTATAACACTATTTACTATTTTAAGACAATATTCTAACAAACTATTTCTAAATTTCTTATCAATTAACAACATATTCAAACTTTCCTTTTCCAATTTAATTTCTAGTCTTTGCTCAAACTCAAGACGGTCCTTAATATACATGGGACACTCCAGGATGATGTGCTCCACTGTCTCAAGCGCACTGGGCTCACATGGGCATGATGGGTTCTCTTTACACTTAAAACGGTGCAAGTATTCCGAGAACCCACCATGTCCAGTTAACAACTGGGTCAGGGTACCTGACAGTTCAATATTTTTTACTACTTTGTAGGCAGTTATCGCGCACGGGAAAAACATTTTTGTTACGCCGGCTGTTTCGCCTATTTGATATCTTCTGTTCCATTTGTCGAGCGAGTCCTTTCGGATCTCCCGCTTGACAAATGAAACAGGAGTGTAGTCATAATCTGGCCTTTTTCTGCTCCTGAGAGCTGCTTCCTTCGCGAGCTCGTCGGCGCGCTCGTTCTCCCTTAGCCCCGCATGCGCTTTCACCCAGAACAGTCGACATGTTTTGCCCTGTTGCGCGATCACTCTCAGCTCCCTACGCGTCTCTACTGCCAAGGGGTGCAGAGCCTGGCTGTTTACTACAGTTTCCAGGGCTGATCTGGAATCACTGTAGATTCCAAATGTCAATTTTGGGCTTTTTGCTACAATTTTAGTGGCCTCACATATGGCCAGGAGCTCTGCCTGGTATACGGTGCAATGGGACGACAGCATAAATTTCCGGTTTTTGGTTTCGGCGTCTTCACTCCAGAGTGATAGAGCCGCTCCGACTTTACCTTCAATTTTGCTGCCGTCCGTGAATATCCGCACATCCTGCGATTTATGTGCGTCTATTTCCGTTTCACTAGACAGGCACATGAACTCCAGGCACATATGTTTGGCGGGATGGGGTACATTGGCGTAAGGCTCCAAGCGTTCCATCTCCCTGTCTCCTAATATTGACCGGGGGACTCCTCTCTTTGCCTCGTACAATGCGGCTGCTTCTTGCACTCTGAGGTTGAGAGGCAGTATCCCTGCCAATAGTAGTGCCGAGTTTAGGGAGACGGTGCGGTAGGCCTTGCACAGCTTCTGGGCGAATCCCCGCTGAATAGCGTTTAAGCGCTTCTGTACCCCAATTTTTTCGGTAGCTGGAGCCCAGACACTTGCTGCGTACAGCACCACCGGTTCTACAACGGCCGTATATATGGTCCTAACTATTTCAGGATGTAGACCCCAACTAACTCTAGCTGTTCTTGCGAGTTGTTTGTATAGTCCCAGCGCTTTTTTACAGATATTTGCCACGTGGTCGTTAAAGGTTAGCCCGCTATCGATGGTGAGCCCTAGTATTTTCACCTCCTTCACCATTTCGATGCGGACGCCTCCCATGCTCAGGAGGGGGGTGTCATGCTTAAGTTTCCGCGTTATTATCATCGCTTTTGTCTTGTGCGGTGCGAATTTGAGTTTAAATCTGACACCCCACTCCTGGACAAACGCGAGCGTTTCATTTGCGTGGCGTTGGACCTCCATCGCTGTTTCTCCGTCAAATAGCAGGACCACATCGTCGGCAAATGCTTGGCAGTAGTCGCCTCTAACTTCTAAACCCTTGAGCAAGTCGTCAATCAGTAGATTCCAGAGAATCGGTCCTCCTATAGAGCCTTGCACACATCCCTTATTTGTACTCGTTTTGCTCTCCTCCCCGGCGTACCTCACTTTGACGGATCTGTCCTGCAGGTAACTATCTATCAACCTTCTGATATTTATCGGGCATCCCTCCTCGGCCAGTCGAACCCTTATGGCGGGCCACCACGCACTGTCGAATGCTCCCTCTATGTCAAGCGATACCATTGCTACTAGCTTTTTTGCCTTTAGTTTGTCACGGACATGGTTCACTAGGACATAGAGGGAGTCCTCGGTGCTCTTTTGTGGCATAAAGCCATATTGTTTGGGGCACAGTTTGGGAATTACATGCCATTTGAGCCTGTTGACTAACATTTTCTCCAAGACCTTCCCTAGCACCGGCAACAGCCCGATGGGCCTGTAAGATTTTGGTTCTGCGTAATTGTCTTTTCCGGGTTTCCTCAAAGCAACTACAACCGCTTCTTTCCAGGCTACCGGGAAGTGCCCTAACTCTAGGCATTTGTTTGCCAGTGCTAGGTAAAGTCTTGGGTTTTCATCAATGGCGTTTATGCAGATGTCAGAGGTCAGTCCGTCTTCTCCTGGAGCCTTTTTGGGGTTAAAGCTTGATTTCGCTACTGTGAGCTCAGCCAGAGTAAATGGTGGATCATGCTCACCATGATCCAACCCTTTATCTTTCCTTTATCTTTTGTTTATCTTTTCTGCTTTAGTCCTAGTGCTTTTATGCTCGTCGCTTTCCCCTTCTTCGCTGTCTGCCGGGAAAAAGGTTTTTGCCAATAGTTCGGCAGATTCTCTTGCTGACAACACTCTTCCTTCTTTTACTAGCGGCACATCATCCAATCTCCTTTCAGTCCTCCTCATCACTCTATATATACCTTCCCATAATCCTTCCCTGTCTTGCTTCCCACAAAATTCCTTCCAACTTTCAATCTGTCTCCTTACAGCCTCACATTCATACTTCTCTTTTGCTTCCAGGTACTCACTAATCACCTTTTGCTTCCGCACCGGCGCTGCACATCGGATTCTTCTTCGCTTTGTATTCGCGTCCTGTCTGAGGCTTTCGAGCTCCTTCGTCCACCATGGAATGGTAAGTACCTTTTTATTATTTATTGTAGGAATACTTTTGTTACACGCTAAGATAATTATTTGTATAAAGGTTGAAATGACTGCTTCTAATGTTACTATATTATCTATTTTATCTATTTCTATTAAATTTAGTTTTCTATCTTCTAGTAACTGTCCCATTTTCACATGAAAGAGGGGCCAGTTTGCTTTCTTGGTATTAAATTTTCTTGTAGTCCTACTTATATTGATACCTTTGAGCTTCCTTAGGCTTATGTCAAACAGGATAGTATTGTGATCCGAGCAAGTCATACCTTCCTCGACTCTCCAATCCTTGACATACTCGCAGATATCCGATGTGCACGCCGTAACGTCCACAAAACTCGAATACGACTTCCCACCTCGTACCGTGTCAAAAGTCGGTATGTCCCCGTGATTTAAAACCTGCACATTCATTTCCTCTAACATTCCTGCCATTTCCTCACCTCTTTCATCCTCTTCCATACTTCCCCACCATACACTTTTTGCGTTTGCATCGCCACCAAGGACCACTCGACGTCCAAAGCGTTCCACTATACATTTTATTTGCTCCAGGTATGGCCCTATGGGTTTGGGCTTAGGTTCCATGTAATAGGAGACTACAACGGTTTCCCACGCGCGTGTCTTTAGGCCGATGACAACGACATTGGCTGTGGTAAGTTCCGGGTATTGTACCACCTCTATGTCGCTGTCGAATACGGCTATAGCTGCCTTCACCGTTTCCTCCTGTTGGCCTGCGCTTTGGAAGATTCGGATACCGTTGTAGCTCTTCATTTTCCTTATCCCTCCCACGTAGGGCTCCTGGAGCAATGCACATAGCATCTTGGCTTTTGATGCCTTCATGAGGATGTCGATGGTGGCTTGCTGCTTTCGCTGAAGGTTTGCCTGCGCTATTGTGTATTTTTTAAGTACGGGTAGTGCATTTGGGGCCACCTTAGCAATACGCTATTGTGGCCCTAGCCAGTGTCTCCCACTTCCTCCTGACCGGGCACTCCTGGCTGAACGCGCTGTGGTTGTTGACCTCACATTTTGCGCGAACGCAGTTTGTACATGTGGGCGGTTCAGCGGCTAGCCACACTTCGCACTTCGATTTCAGGTGTGGCCCTCCACAGTGACAGCATCTTTCCACGGTTTCTGTGCAGAAGCGCTTTCCGTGCCCATAGCCTAGGCACATCGAGCATTGGACCAGCGGTGACTGGTCCTCCACTCTAACCCTTTGCAGGTCTATATGGACTGCCTCTGCTTCCACTAGCCTCTGCCACAATTTCGGGGACACTCTTAATACAATATGGCTCGTGTGGGGGTTTCTTGCACGCTTTCTAAAAAGCACCTCTACTCTATCTTCATCCTTTTCTATTCGTGAGAATATTCCCTGATTTTGGTTCCTCAGGGCTCGCAGCACTTCGACATTGTCGTTGCTTTGTAATACGTCCTTGAGGATTACCAGAGGGTCCTTATTTTTAATTTCTTGCACTTTTAAATCGTCTGTCATACTCAACTTCTTTTTTACTTTCTCTCTCTCTTCTTTCGTTCTGCATCCTATAATAATCTTTCTATCTCTTGCTTTCCTGATTCTTTCTACTTCTACTCCTCCTTCCTTTGCATTCATCACCTTTCTTATCCTATCTAATACTTCCTCTCCTGTCTCAGTTTCGTCCTTCCCGCTTACCACTACGGAGTGCAAAGCTGCTCGGTCTGAGAAATGTTTTGCAGCTGGCGCTGCCACTGCGCTCGCGTAGGTCCTTTTGTCCATCATTTCTTTCAGCTCTCCCATTTTTCCCGTGTTTTCTTTCATCATCTTCATGTGCTCATCCAATTTCCTCGTTAATTCATCTTCATTTATTCTAATCCTCAGCCGCTCTTCGCTTTCTTTCCTGTCCTCTATCACCGCCACATTCTTGTCGGTGCTCTTAATTTTGTCCGCTTCTTTTACCAATTGATAAAGCCTGTCAATCGCGTGTATCACTTCCGCTTTTATGTCGGATTTTAAATTTCTAGAATTGCTGAGGTTCAACTTGGCTTTATTTACGCAGGCTCTTGCCTCAGCCACCCTATCGGTGCTTTTCCACCGCTGCTGCATCGGTGGTGGGCTCACCGTCACCTCTACCGAAGGCGCGCGAGTCGAGGTTGTCGGTTTGACCTGTTTTTGGGAGCCAACCACGAAAGTCTTGTCTGGTCCTCGGGTTTTGACGGGGTATGGAACATTGCTCGCTTTAGGTTCGTCAGTTATGAATAATAATATAAAATAAAAGTAGGTTTGTAAAAGTTGTAAATACAGGATAAATAAATAAGTATAAGTCGATTATCTCACGATTTGAGAGTCACTTAGTTTATGCTAAAAATAGGCCAGTGCGTCAAAGAAACGATCCCAACTTAAATTGAACCAGTTTGAGTTTGAGCATTTACAATTGTCTTTCTTAGTTGTAAGATTTCCTTAAATACTAACATACAGCTTTAACAAAGTAGTCAAAATAGCGCTCCAGTACTGCGTTTTAAATCCTTAAACTAACGTTCTATTTATATTATAAAAATTTACAAAAATTTCAAAATTCCAAAAATAAAAAATTTAAAAAGTGGGGAAAAGTTGGGGGTGGGGGGAGGTCCTGTCAGCCTAGATCTACAACACTATAAATACACACATACGTGTGTATTTATAGTGTTGTGTATTAAATACACACATACGTGTGTATTTAATAGCCACCGTCAAATTTGACCTCCGACGCACCGTTTTTGTGTTATTCACAAAACCAACTTACTGTGTCTATTTTGCGGTTGAAATATTTTTAGTACTATATTTCAATTTAATTATACTAGGGAGGGTGCTTCCAAAAAATCTGAAGTTACTGAATTTAGAATAAACTTAAACTACGATATTTAATAAATGTCTATTTTAAAAAGTTTTTGTAGAAAATTTTTATTATTTTTAATTTCGAAAATTTTTAAGATTTTAGTTCAACCGCAAAAAATTTTGGTTTTCAGGATTTCTTTCAGGATTGATCCAAACACTTGTCCTTAATGCTAACACTTAGATATAATTTTATTTGAGGTACAGTATACAGAATTACGAAAAGTTTTGTAAAAAATTTTTATTGTGGGGAAAAAAGTTGAAAGTGGGGAGGGGTCCTGTCAAATAGAAGCTGCTAACCTATAAATACACACATATATGTGTGTATTTATTGGCTGCCGTCAAAATTCACCCCAGACCCACCGTTTCCGAGATCTGACTAAAACCAAGTTATGGAAGTTGGAAAATTTTGAAAATTAATTATTGTGATAAAGTTTCTAAAACTAAAAATCCAAATTTTTGTGGAAAGGCTAACCTAAACACGTTCTATATATGGTATTTTTTTAAGGATGTGTTATCGCTGCAAATATTTATTAATTACTGTTCTATTAAAAACACCAACTGCACCTAAGTTTGTAATATTAATTTCAGCCAAATTACTTATAATTATGGTTCCCTGAAGGTGTCCTCGTGCTTTGCTGCTCAGGGCCCCTCCGGCCCCGTGGTTGGTCTTCACCGCGCGCCTCTGGATCACCGACCACGTGGCCACGTGGTACTTGTTTTTTTGGCTTTTATTCCGCGCGGGTGCGCGGAAAAAATCCAAAAAAGTTGCAGGGGGGTGGGGCTCCTGGATGCCCTTCCAGGGGTGATAAAAAACTGGTATGTCGCCGCTTTGGTTTGGGCAGCGTTTCACTTTGAATTTTTAACTTTTGCACAATTTTCACTTTTTCACTCGTTAAAAATTGGAGCAAACACTTTTCAATTTTCTTTTGCCACTATCGTATGCGCCGCAATTTTGCGCAACTTTTTATGTATCACACGCGTACTAACTGTCGAAAAATACCACTTTTTCGTATTTTTGAAGATTTTTTCCGCGTGGAGCAACCTTAAAAGTGAGCGTCTCCGGTCGAGGTTGGGACCGCTGTGTGGTTAGGTTAGGTTAGGTTAGGTTAGGTTTTTTTTTTTTTTTTTTTTTTTTTTTTTTTTACTCGTTCCTTTGATGTTAAAAATAATCAAAGTCTGTTTGCATTTCTTTATGTACGATGGGATGCAGTAATACTATCCCCTGTTTGGGTTTAGGGAGTCTTACTCTATTTATTTAATATTTATTCCTATATTTCACTACTTTACTTATAACTTAATCTCTTATACATTTATATATTTTACATTTATTTCTTAGCAGAACTGAATTACCTATATTTATTTACTTTATTTTTTATGCTGATAATATATATTTTCAAAATATATACTCACCATATTTTCATACCTATTTGTTTCTCATTCCTACTAGATTGACAATTTCAGTACAGTATCTAAGGAATTGGTCTCTCATATTTTTGTTTACCATTATTTTATTTGAGTTTTCTGTTATAATGTCCATATCCAATAAAATACAGGCTTCGTGTCTTTTTAGAGCGAAGACGGGGCACTCGAATAAAACGTGGACTATCGTTTCGCTTACATCTGGGTCACAGATGCACGATGGATTCTCCTTACACTTGAAGCGGTTCAAGTATTCGGAGAACCCACCGTGCCCCGTTAAAGCTTGGGTCGTTTGGCTAGTGGGAACGAATTTGCGGACGATTTTGTAGGCTTCTATGGCATCTGGGAAGAAGATTTTTGTGACTCCAGCTGTTGTTCCGGCCTTGTACCGCTGGTTCCATTCTTCGAGCGCTCCGAGACGAATCTGCCGCTTTGCGTAGGAGACCGGGAAATTGTCATAATCGGGCCGCCTTTTGGTGTTCTGCGCGGCCTCTTTCGCAAGCTGATCTGCACGCTCATTACCCTGCAGTCCCGCATGGGCTTTGATCCAAAATAAGGAGACTTCCTTATTTTGGATTTTGCAGGTTCTGAGGTTTTCCCGTGTCTCCTCGGCCAAGGGGTGTAAGGAGCCATTGTTAGTGATTGTCTGGAGCGCTGAACTGGAGTCACTGTATATCCCAAAAGTCTGTTCTGAGCGTTTGAGGATCTCTCGCGTGGCCTTGCATATTGCCAATAGTTCAGCCTGATAGACCGTGCAATATGATGGCAGTTTGAATTTGAGGGCTTTGATCTCGGCATCACCGGACCATAAGGACAGTGCTGCTCCGACCTCACCCTCCATCTTACTGCCATCGGTGAAGATTTTGACCTCTTGGGAGTCGTGGAGGTCCATTTGTTCCTGGTCTATCAGGCTGACAAAGCCCAGGCTGATATGCTCTGCAGGATGCTTGGTTTGAGCGTATGGTATGTGCCGCTCCACCTCCCTGTCCACTAGCTCTGGTCGGGGCACTCCCCTCTTCACCTCGTACAGTGCGGCTGCCTCCTGTATCCTGAGGTCGAGTGGGAGTATCCCGGCCAGGACCAGTCCTGAGTTCAGGGAGACGGTGCGGTACGCCCTTGTGAGCTTTTGGACGAAGCCCCTCTGTACCGCGTTCAGCTGTTTCTGGATGCCGATCTTCCTTGTTGCTGGTCCCCAGACGCCTGCCGCGTACATTATGACGGGTTCCACAGCCGCTGTGTAGATGATCCTTATGATCTCCGGGCTAAGACCCCAACTACTCCTGGCGGCTCTAGACAGTTGCTTGTATATATTAATGGCCTTCTTGCAAACATTCGCAGCGTGGCCATTAAAAGTTAGCTTGTCGTCTATTGTGAGCCCCAGGATCTTTATTTCATGCGACATGCCGATGTCGACCCCGCCCATGCGCAGGAGTGGTGTATCATACTTCAGTTTGCGAGTGATGGTCATAGCTTTTGTCTTGTTTGGCGCAAATTTGAGCTTGTTTCTGATACCCCACTCCCTGACATAAGCGAGGGCGGCATTCGCTTGTCGCTGGATCTCCACGGCTGTGTCCCCGTCAAAGACTAACACGACATCGTCCGCAAAAGCCTGTGCGTAGTCCCTTCGTTCCTCGAGCCCCTTCAGGAGGGGATCCAAGAGCAGGTTCCACATAATTGGACCTCCGATAGAGCCTTGGACGCACCCCTTGCTTGTGTCCTTCGCGTACTCTTCTCCAGCGTACCTCACTCGAACTCTCCTATCTTGCAGGTAGCTGTCGATGAGTCGCCTCACGTTAACAGGACAGCTTTCCTCAGCCAGTCTGACTCTAATGGCTGGCCACCATGCGCTGTCGAAGGCTCCCTCTATGTCCAATGATATAACGGTAATAATTCTCTTCTGGTTTAGTTTTCCGTAGATGTACTGTGTCAAGTCATAGAGGGAGTCTTCGGTGCTCTTCTTCGGCATAAAGCCATACTGGCGAGTACTCATCCTTGGTATGAGGTACCATTTCATCCTGCCCACGATCAGCTTTTCCAGGATCTTCCCCATGACTGGCAGTAGTCCTATTGGTCTATATGACTTAGGGTTTGTGTAGTCATCTTTACCTGGTTTTCTCAAGACCACGACTGTGGCCTCTTTCCAGATGGTCGGAAAGTGTGAGAAAACCAGGCACTTGTTCGCTAATGCGAGGAAGATCTCTGGATCGCTGCTGATAGCCTGGCTGCAGATATCGGCAGTGAAACCATCTGCTCCCGGGGCTTTCTTCGGATCAAAGCTTTCCACCGCAGTACGAAGCTCCTCTGCTGTAAATGGCGGATCATGGTGTTCATCATGGGCCGCATCATTTATACTTTGGGCTATTTCTCTTGTCTGACGGTGGTCTGCATTGTCTTCTTCTTCATTGTCCTCCGGGTAGAAGATGTCGGCAAGAACTTTGGCCGAATCTTTCTGGTCGATCTGCCGACCATCTTTCACCAAGGGTATCTCTTCCTGTCTGGTGGAGGTCCTCCCTATCACTCTGTAGATCCCCTCCCAAACCCCTTCCCTATCCTGCTTTTCACAAAACTCCTTCCAACTCCGGGTCTTGGCTCTCTCTACTTCACTTAAAAATGTCTCTTTTGCTTGCAGGTACTCATCCACGACTCGAGGTCTTCGGAACAGCGCTGCACATCGTATTCGACGTCTCAGGGTGATTGCTCTTCTCTTCAGTTTGGCGAGTGCTTCGGACCACCACGGCGGTTGGGTAAGTGTTTCTTTTCTCTTCTTTTTAGGTAAGGTGTGTGTGCATGTTTGTGTTATTACGCTTGTGTATTTGTTGACTATTTCTTCTAATTGTACTTTACTTGCTATGTTGTCTATTTCTGTTTTGTTTATGTTATTTTCTATTTTTAATTGGTCCAGTTTCTCATGAAACTGGACCCAATTAGCCTTTTTTGTGTTATATAATCTTGTTGTCCTGTCCACACTTACCCCTTTTGATCTTTTCAAAGAAATATTAAAGATTATGCCGTTATGGTCCGAGTGTGTGAGATCGTCTAGCACCCGCCAACCATCAATGAGGTGCAGCATGTCGATTGAGCAGGCTGTTACGTCGGGATGGCTGGTGTAGGAGATCCCTCCCCTGATGGTGTCAAATGTGGGAGTATCTCCCTGGTTAAGAACCTGCAGATTAAGTTCTTCAAGGGCCCCCGACATGTCCTCCCCCCTGCCGTCCACTAACTCGTACCTGTCTTTCGCGTGTATAGGGCATTCGAACAAGATATGTGGAACCGTCTCGTCTTTCGTGGGATCGCAGAGACACGATGGGCTCTCCTTACACTTGTAGCGATTCAAGTATTCAGAGAACCCACCGTGCCCCGTCATGATTTGAGTCTTGATATTTGTTATCTCCATCTTTCGTATTGTCCTGTATGCCGTCCTAACATCCGGAAAAAACATTTTCGTGATTGCTGCAGTCTCTCCTGCAACATATCTCCGGTTCCATTCATCAAGCGTATTTATGCGAATATTTCGCTTGATGAATGAAGCCGGGCACAGGTCGTAATCGTGTTTACGTTTGGAGCCTTCAGCGGCTCTCTTGGCTAATTGGTCGGCTCTCTCATTCCCCTCCAGTCCTGCGTGGGCCTTGATCCAGAACAATTTTGTTATTTTGTTCTGGAGAGACGAAGATGTTATATTTTCTCTGGCTTCCACTGCCAGGGGATGGAGGCAACTGTAATTTATTACGGTCAAGAGAGCTGCCATAGAGTCGCTGAAGATTCCAAACGACGATCCTTTATGCTTCAGTACTTCTCCGGTTGCTCTACATATAGCCAGAAGCTCGGCCTGATACACGGTGCAGTAATCTGGTAGAGCAAGCTTGAGGGTTCTGGTCTCGGTTCCATTCTTCCATATGGACAAGGCCGCTCCAACCCGTCCCTCAATCTTGCTCCCATCCGTGTATATGCTCACGTCAAGTTGTTCATTTTCTTCCACCTGCTGCTGGTTGGCCAGGCATGTTATTTGCAGGTCGATGCGTTGTGCTGGGTGTGGAGCTTCGACCGCTGAAGCCATCCTCTCTACCTCCCTTCCGCTCAGCACTGACTGGGGTACCCCCCTCCTAGCCTCGTATAGCTGCGCCGCTTCTCGGACTCGGAGGTCGAGGGGGAGCATCCCAGACAGTACGAGCGCAGAATTGAGGGAGACCGTTCGGTACGCTTTGCACAGTTTCAGCGCAACCCCGCGCTGCACTATCCCTAGCTGTTTGATAACGCCTAGCTTTCCAGCAGCCGGCGCCCACACACTGGCGGCATACAGTACAACAGGCTCTACGGTTGCCACATATATCGTCCGAATCACCTCAGGATGGAGACCCCAGCTTGACTTTGCTGCTCTCGCTAGCTGTTTGTATATAGCTATTCCCTTTCTACAGACATTCGCGACGTGAGTGTTAAAGGTCAGCTTGTCGTCGATGGTGACCCCCAGTATTTTAATTTCTCGGGACATAGGAATCGCAACGCCTCCCATGCCGAGACGTGGGGTGTCAAATTTCAGCTTGCGAGTTATCGTCATCGCCTTTGTTTTTTGCGCAGCAAATTTGAGCTTATTTTTGACACCCCACTTCCCTACATGTTCGAGAGCTGCGCTTGCTCTACTCTCTATCTCCAGAGCTGAGGCACCATCGAAGACAAGCACGACGTCGTCAGCGAATGCCTGACAATAGTCTCCTCTTTCCTCCAGACTTTTGAGCAGTGGGTCCAGGAGTAGGTTCCACATGGGTGGGCCCCCAATAGAACCCTGGACGCATCCCTTATTTGTGCTTCTTTCAAATTCTTCTCCCGCATAGCGAACCCTGACCTTTCTGTCTCTGAGATAGCTGTCCATGACCCCCCTCAGGTTGCGTGGACACTTTTCCTCAGCCAGCCGGACTCTTATTGCTGGCCACCAGGCACTGTCGAAGGCCCCCTCTATATCCAACGACACTAAGACAACAATTTTCTTTTGGTCCAGCTTTTTGCGGATGTGTTGCATTAGTGTATAGAGGGAGTCTTCAGTACTCCTTTGTGGCATAAATCCGTACTGGCGAGTACTCATCCTTGGCATGATATAGAACCTAAGACGGGCCATCAACATCTTCTCAAAGATTTTGCCTAATATTGGCAGCAATCCGATGGGCCTATACGCTTTCGGGTTTGAGTAATTATCTTTCCCCGGTTTTTTAAGCACTACAACTGTGGCCTCTTTCCATGCCTCGGGGAAATGATAATACCCTAGGCATTTGTTGAGCAGCGCAAGGAACAGATCGGGATTGCTGCCAATAGCGTGACCGCATATGTCAGCGGTAAAGCCGTCTTTACCGGGCGCTTTTTTGGGGTTGAAGGAATTATAAGCCTGTTCTAGTTCTATTTTTGTGAAGGGTGGGTCGCATGATTCATCCTGATTTCCAGCATTTACTTTTTCCGCCTTTAATCTGACGTGCCGATGATATTCGTTATCGCTGTCTGTGAGGTCATTAGGGAAGAATGTTTCTGCAAGTAATCTTGCAGACCCCTTTGCGTCCAATACTTCCCCATCCTTCTCCAACGGCAAGTCTTCTTCCCTTTTTGTCGTCCTCCCTATCACCCTGTATATTCCCTCCCAGACCCCTTCTTTGTCCTGTTTCTCACAAAAACTTTTCCAACTCTCGATTTGAGCTTTTGCTGCTTCTAATTCATACTTCTCTTTATGTTTCAGGTACTCTTCAACGACCTTCGATCTTCGGGATGGACGAGCGAGTCTTATTCTTCGTCTCCTGGTAGCGACTTCCTTCTTCAAGACGGCGAGTTCTTCGGACCACCACGGCAAGGTAAGTAATGCTTTATTACTTTTTTGTTTTAGAGTTTGTGTGCATGCTTCTTTTATGACTTCGGTTAATTTATTTATTGCTATATCTATTTGATTTGTGTTTTTAATTTTTTCTATTGCAGGTAAATTTAATTTATTTTCTAGCATCAGTTGGCTGAGTTTCTCACGAAACTCAGACCAATTGGCTTTCTTTGTATTAAAAATTCTGGTTGTTCTGTTAATTTTAATTCCTTTGGCTTTTTCTAAACGAATGTTAAAAGTTATGCCGTTGTGATCCGAACTCGTGAGGCCTTCATCTACTCTCCAGTCTTCTACCAGGTCGAGCACATCCGTCGAGCATGCTGTGACGTCTACGTGGCTACTGTAACGTTTCCCTCCCCTGATCGTGTCGAAGGTCGGAATTTCCCCTCTGTTGAGTATGTTCAGCGTCATCTCATCGAGAGCTCCGGACAATTCATCGCCTCTATGGTCTGCTGCAAGACTGCCCCACCATGGACTCTTGGCATTTGCATCGCCTCCGATTACCAATTTTCCAGGAGCTAAGTTTTCCTGTATCTTTTTAAGATACTCTAGGTACGGCTCTATGGGCTGCTCGGGCTCAAAGTAAAAGGAGACAAGCGTGATCTCCCAAGCACTGGTTTGGATCCTCACCACTACGACGTTATTTGTGGTGAGTTTTGGGTACTGAATAACGTTGAGGTCGTTATCGAAGACCGCAATAGCCGCCTTAACTGTACCCTCTCCTACACCAGTGTTTTGGAAGATTCTAACGCCCCTGTGACTCCTCATTACTTTTGCCCCGCCCACGTATGGTTCTTGAATGAGCGCCACTGCCATTCCTTTCTCTGTAGCCTCAAGGAGTAGTTCGTTGGTGGCCAGCTTTTTTCTTTGGAGGTTCGCTTGTACCATTTTGTAGGGGGTCTGGTTCTCCGGGGTGCCCTTAGCAATATGCTACGGAAGAGCGGGCCAATTGGTCCCATTTTCGTCGTATTGGGCAATCACGGCTGAAGGCGTTATGTTCGACGTGCTCCAGTTTTGCCTTCGTGCAGTTTCTGCAGCTTGGGGTGTCTCTTGCGAGCCAGTCTGCGCATTCGGTCCTCAAGTGGGGGCCACCGCAGGTTAGGTTAGGTTAGGTTAGGTTAGGTTAGGTTAGGTTAGGTTAGGTTAGGTTAGGTTAGGTTAGGTTAGGTTAGGTTAGGTTAGGTTAGGTTAGGTTAGGTTAGGTTGGGGTGCTTGGTCAGAATACCTCCACGTGTGCCTTAATGCTACTGGTCTCTTTCGGATACCTTTTATCCGGGGAGTACAGAAGCGTTTGGGCCGGTGCACCCTGGGCAGCAGTCAATAACTTCTCTATATGGGATCTTGTTGGCTGCTGGCTAAAATTCTGACGTGTAGGTGCTCTCCGCGTGTCCCTATGAAGCTAGCATAGGGCACAGTGGATGAGCAGGCGGTTCATCCGCGGAGGTGGGGTCCCGAGAAGGGACAGCGGACCCGTAGGGTCGGTGGATGGCCGGCCTGCAAGGCTGGCGGCACGACAGGTTTCCCCCTGTCGTGCACGAGGAGGAGCGGCGTCGCTTTTGACGGTGGGCGCGGCAGGGAGGGTCAACTCGGCCACCCTGTCGGGCAAATCTGGAGAGGCAGCTGCCTTTTTACAGCAGCTGCAGTGGACCTTCGGGTCGTAGGATGGCCGGTCTTCAAGGCCGGCGGCGCGGCAGGGAGGGTCAACTCGGCCGCCCTGTCGGGCACACTCGGACGGCAGTCGTGTTATAGCGACTGCAGCGGACCTTCGGGTCGTGGGATGGCGGGCCTTCAAGGCTCGCGGCGCGGCAGGGAGGGTCAACTCGGCCACCCTGTCGGGCTCCATGCGTCTCCGAATCCCCGGTTTCGGTGCCCGCCTATGGGATGCATGGCTGGGGGGAACCCGGTCGCGAGGGCACCCAAGGGGACCTCACCCCTTAAAAAAGGAAAAAAACAAGATGGACACTACAGCGATTGATAATAATCCCCAGGTGGGTAAATCCCACCCTTCGAAAGAAGGCTGCCCCACCGTATCTGGGGGGGGCATCAACCGCTTCGCGGGCTCCGGCCCGCGCACCAACGACCACGGCAAACGTCAAACTGATACCGATTCTGCTAAAAATGGACAACCCGGCAAGATCATGGACTTGGTCCCGTTTTTAAAACGGGAACCTCGAGTGGTACTGGAGCGCATGGACAGCGCCAGACCAGTCACTCTGAGGCTGGACGCCGCGGCAGAGCGTGAGCGCAATCCTTGCGCCAGCTCTGCCGCCACGTCATTGGATATGAGCGAGGAGGAGGCAGTGGGTGTCTCTTCTGCGTCTGAAGCAGGCGCGGAAGGGACCCCACTGCATACAGTGCTTCGGATTCCGTCTCCGAATTTATCGGAGACGGATTCCGACGCAATGACTTGGGAGTCCGTGTCTACACGCGGTTCTCCCAAAAGGCGAAAACGGAGAGTGGAGGAGGTCGATGGGGACCTTAGTGACCCCTCACCGTCACTAAAGGTCCCAACCGCGCAACGCGGAAAAGGACGTGCCAAAGGGAGGGCGCCCACGACCGGCCATTATGTCGGCCTGGCGAAAGCCAAGGCCGAGCTGAACCGGGCGCGGGAGGAGGAGCTGAGGCTCATCGCCGAGAAGGAGCTGGCGGATGAGCTGCAGCAGAGAAGGGCGGCATCTACGGCCGCCCAGTTTCTGAAGGTGCCGGAACCTCCGGCTACCAGTCTGAGGCTGGGCGACTGCGATGCCGCTCACTTGGAGAAACTGCTGTTGGACTCGGTGGACACTGTTTTAACGGTGGCCACCAAGTCCAAAAATTTAAAAGGCACGTGTGTGAAGGCCTTAAGGGACGCTGCGATGACTATCAAAGCGTCCTTCCAAGAGTCGCGGGCCCGCACGATGCCAGAGGAGATGGCCTTACTAATTAAGGCCAACCAGCAGATGGCGGCGGAGCTGAAGGAGCTCCGTCGCCAAATGGACGAGGTGAGGAAGGCACAGGCTACGGCCCCTGCTTCTCAGCCCCCCATGCCCCTCGTGGGCGACGAGGCGATGCGGAAGGTCTTGGTGCAGGTGGGCACCATGATCAACGCTCGCTTCGAGGGCTTGGAGGAGCGGTTGTTGCCGGCGAAGACCCTCAGGCCCCCTCTCGCCGCAGATCGGCGAAGAGTGTCTGAGGAGCAGCCGACAGCGACCACAAGTCGTGGAGCTGTCCCGGTGATCGCTACGACGCAGAAGAAGGCTGGCTCTGGGGTGCAAGCAGTCGCAACCACAAGTCGTGGAGCCGCCCCGGAGCAAAAGAAGAAGGCCGGGTCCAAACCCCAGCCCAAGAAGAAGGCTGCGAAGGAACCCGCTCCTGCGGCCGTCGCACTGCTGCCTGCCCCTGCCCCGGCTCCTCTGACCGAGGCGTGGCACGTAGTGGCTAGACGCGGCCTGGACAAGAGGAGGGACAAGAGAGTGACGGCGGTGCGGGCGGAACCCAAGGAGAAGGGGCCTGCTCGCCTGGCTCCGGCACCGGTCCCGCCTCCACCACCGTCCACGAGGAAGAAACCTGCCCCGCCTAAGACAAAGGGCACGGTCAAACTCCGCTCGCCCCGGACTGCAGCTGTGGTTATCACGCTGCAACTGGGGGCGGCGGAGAAGGGGTTGACCTACGGCGATGTCCTGGCGGAGGCCAAATCAAAAATTAAGTTGGGAGAGTTGGGAGTGCCGCCGTTAACCATCCGAACGGCGGCCACTGGGGCTCGGATCCTGGAGGTTCCCGGAACGGACAGTGCCGCGAAAGCGGATGTCCTCGCTGGGAAACTCGAGGAGGTATTTGGGGACCGAGCGGAGGTAAAGATCTCCAGGCCGACCACCACCGCTGACTTGAGGGTCACCGGCCTGGATGACTCGGCCACCTGCGAGGAGTTGGCGAACGCGCTGGCGTCCCTGGGCGATTGCCCCGTGGCGTCAGTAGCTGTCGGACCAATACGGCGAGGACCAGCGGGGATGGGGACGGCGTTTGTGCGCTGCCCCGTCTCCGCAGCGAAGAAGATCGCGGCCAGTGGGCGCGTTCTGGTGGGCTGGGTGTCGGCGCGAGTCGGCATCCTCGACCCCAGGCCGCGTCGCTGCTTCCGCTGCCTTTCGTTGGGCCATGTAGCGGCCCAATGCAACACCGAGGTTGACCGTAGCGACGAGTGCTACCGCTGCGGTCAAAAGGCCCATAAGGCCCGCGACTGCTCTGCCGCCCCCCGCTGCTCACTTTGTGCGGCTGCGGGTAAGCCGGCAGACCACCTCTCCGGGGGCAAGGCATGCGCCAAGCCCCCGTTCAAGTCAGGGGCTCGGCGGAAGGCCGTCGCGACTGAGGCCAAGGCCCAGCCGCGACCGTCTCCCTCGGACAAAGGACGGGAGGATAACATGGAGGTAGGTTAGTATGGCCCTAACCTTCCTCCAGGCGAACGTGAACCACTCCGCCCGCGCTCAGGATTTACTCCTGCAGTGCATGGCGGAGCGGTCCATCAAAGTGGCGGTGGTTGCAGAGCCGTACTCGGTCCCACCCAGGAGTGACTGGGTGGGGGGCCTTGACGGCTTGGTGGCAATCACGACACAGTCGCCGACCCCATCCCCCCCTCTCGTAGGGGTTGCGAGAGGCAGGGGTTTTGTGGCGGCAGGAGTGGGCCCTGTCGTCATCGTGGGTGTTTATCACTCCCCGAACAGGCCCCGTCACGAGCTAGAGGCTCTTCTCGGTGAGGTGGGAACCTTCATAGGTCAGACCCGCCCACGCCCCGTGATCGTCATGGGGGACCTCAACGCCAAATCCTTGGCGTGGGGGTCCCCAAGGACCTGTCCGTGGGGCGTCACAGTGTTGGAGTGGCTGGCCGAGGTGGGCCTCTGCGTCGTGAATACGGGGAGTGAAAACACCTGCGTCCGCCAATGGGGTGGATCGATCGTCGACGTGACGTTTGCCACCCCAGACATCGCCTGCCAAATCCGCGACTGGCAGGTGTTGGTAGACGAGGAGACGCTCTCCGATCACCGGTATATCCGGTTTAGCGTCTCCCCGTCCTCGGCGGACATGGTGAGGGAGGGAACCGGCGAGATCGGTCCGCGATGGGCATTGAAGCGTCTCGACGTCGAGTTGCTGCAGGAGGCGGCCCTCGTCGAAGCGTGGAACGGCACTCCTCAGGAGGGTGACCCCGTAGACGTGGATGCGTTGGCGGATGGACTGTGTGCGGCGTTGTCGCGTATCTGCGATGCCGCGATGCCGCGTGCAGCAGCCCCACGGTCCAGACGCCAGGTCTACTGGTGGTCAGAGGAGATTGCCGAACTCCGAAGACGCTGCGTACGGAGACGCCGCCGATACCAGCGGTATCGTAGGCGAAGGCGGCAGGAGACGGAGGTGAGCGAGTCTCTCTATGCCGCCTACCGAGAGGCTTCAATGACCCTTCGCGTGGCCATTGACGAGGCGAAGCGGCGATCCTGGCAGGAGCTGCTGGAAGGGCTGGAGCGCGATCCGTGGGGCCGCCCGTACCTATGGGCGCGGCAGAAGCTGCGTCCATGGGCCCCCCCCGTGACCGCCTCGCTCCAACCAGTGATTCTCCAGAGGGTAGTGGGAGGGCTGTTCCCCGGTCCTCCGGGAGACGATTTCTCGCTACCTTTCGCCGTGCCCTCGTCGACCGATCTCGCCGAGGCGGAGGAGGACGAGCCTGCCCCGGTTTCCGAAGGGGAGCTGGGCGCAGCAGTGCTCAGGATGAGGGCCAAGAACACGGCACCCGGGCCAGACGGCATACCGGGCCGTGTGTGGGCTCTCTCCTTGGAGCACCTGGCCCCCGCTCTCAGGGCCCTGTTTGACAGGTGCCTTCGGGAGGGGAAATTCCCCAGGAGATGGAGGAGGGGCAGACTCGTTCTTATCAGGAAGGAGGGACGTCCCGCGGACGAGCCTTCGGGCTATCGTCCGATTGTGCTGCTCGACGAGGCGGGTAAGCTGTTGGAGAGGGTGATCGCTGCCCGCCTTGTCAAGCACCTCGAGACGTCGGGACCGGACTTGGCGCCCACCCAGTTCGGGTTCCGGAGAGGTCGCTCGACGCTGGACGCCATCTCCCACGTCCGCGATCTCTCCGAGGAGGCGTGCTCCAGCGGCGGCGTGATGTTGGCGGTGTCTTTAGACATCGCCAACGCCTTCAACACGCTGCCCTGGACCACCATACTCGGTGGACTGGATTACCACCGAGTGCCGCTGTACCTGCGCCGGCTCGTCGGCGATTACCTCTCCTATAGAGAGGTAGTCTTCCCGACGACGAATGGGGAGGGTCGGAGCCCCATGGCGCGCGGCGTCCCTCAGGGGTCTGTTTTAGGGCCCCTGCTGTGGAACGTCGGATACGACTGGGCCCTCCGGGGCGCTGGCCTGCGTGGCGTCGGCGTCGTTTGTTACGCTGACGACACGCTGGTCACCGCCAAGGGGGATACCTACAGGGAGGCGGCAATCCTCGCCACGGCCGGAGTCGCGATGGTCGTGGCCAGGATCAGGAGGCTGGGTCTGGAGGTGGCGCTCCACAAGTCGGAGGCCATTTGTTTTCATGGTCCCCGCAGGGCGCCACCTGCAGGCTCATCCATAGTGGTGGGAGGAACCTCCATCCCCGTCAGGACGACGTTGAAGTATCTCGGCGTCGTCCTTGATAGCCGGTGGAAGTTCGAGGCGCACATGCGGCGGCTGTCCCCCAAATTGTTGGGGGCAGCCGGCGCACTGAGTCGCCTCCTCCCCAATATCGGGGGTGGAGAGGGCAGCTGCCGCCGCCTCTATACAGCGGTGGTCAGCTCGATGGCCCTATACGGAGCCCCCATATGGTCCGGGAGGCTCGATCGGCGGGAGACCGCCCTGCTGATTGCAGCTCAACGGACCATGGCTGTGAGAGTGTGCCGGGGGTATCGGACACTCTCACACGAGATGGCATGCGCCCTCGCTGGCCTTCTCCCCTGGGACCTTGAGGCCGAAGTCTTGGCCTCGGTCTACCGCCGCAGAGTGCGAGCGCGGGAGCGGGACGAGCGACCGGCGCCGCGAGAGTTAGCGCATTGGCGCAACAACGCTAGGGCGTTGGCTCTCGCTAGGTGGGAGGGACGACTCCTCGATGGGTCCATTCAAAGGGGGAATAGTAGTCGACGGCTCCTCGATGCTATTCAGCCCGTTCTCCGCGAGTGGATCAATCGGAGGCATGGGAGGCTCTCGTTTAGGCTGACGCAGGTGCTCTCGGGACATGGTTGTTTCGGGAGTTACCTGCATCGCATCGCCCGACGAGAAGCCTCCCCGGCATGCCATCTGTGCGGCTGTGCAGCAGATATTGCCCAGCACGCACTGGAGGCATGCCCTGGAGAGGACGAACCGCGACAGGCTCTGGTCGCGGTTGTAGGGACGGATCTCTCATTGCCGACCATCCTAGCAAGGATGGTCGCCGATGAGAGATGTTGGGAGGCAGTAGCCTCCTTCTGCGAAACTATTGTCTCGCGGAGGGAGGCGGCGGAGCGTGAGAGGGAGAGAGACCCTCTCTCTCTTCCGCTCCGGAGAGCGCGGACACGGGTGCGGGCTAATCGAGCCCGCACTCCGTCTCCGCTGAGAGGGCCTGGGCCGTCGGATGCGGGGGCATCCGGCACCCTTCAGAGATAGGTCCTCTCGCGATGTTGATGCCCCCTCCGTGTTCGGGGGGCATCACACGAGGTGGAGGGGTGTTCCTATTGACACCCCTCACCGAGGAGGGCCCGCCACTTTACAGCGGGCAGCGGCGTCGACGGGGGCTGTGGTAAGAATAATTCGGTCCCACGCCCCCCGTCATCAGTCGAAGACGCTGGAACACCGTGGGGTTTTAGACGGTATGGGCGCCTTTAGCCGAGTCCGTCATACCCCGTATGCCCCCCCCGCATACGGCAATGCGTAACAGCATTTCCCCACGCCAAAAAAAAAAAAAAAAAAAAAAAAAAAAAAAAAAGGTTAGGTTAGGTTGGGGTGCTTGGTCAGAATACCTCCACGTGTGCCTTAATGCTACTGGTCTCTTTCGGATACGTTTTATCCGGGGAGTACAGAAGCGTTTGGGCCGGTGCACCCTGGGCAGCAGTCAATAACTTCTCTATATGGGATCTTGTTGGCTGCTGGCTAAAATTCTGACGTGTAGGTGCTCTCCGCGTGTCCCTATGAAGCTAGCATAGGGCACAGTGGATGAGCAGGCGGTTCATCCGCGGAGGTGGGGTCCCGAGAAGGGACAGCGGACCCGTAGGGTCGGTGGATGGCCGGCCTGCAAGGCTGGCGGCACGACAGGTTTCCCCCTGTCGTGCACGAGGAGGAGCGGCGTCGCTTTTGAAGGTGGGCGCGGCAGGGAGGGTCAACTCGGCCACCCTGTCGGGCAAATCTGGAGAGGCAGCTGCCTTTTTACAGCAGCTGCAGTGGACCTTCGGGTCGTAGGATGGCCGGTCTCCAAGGCCGGCGGCGCGGCAGGGAGGGTCAACTCGGCCACCCTGTCGGGCACACTCGGACGGCAGTCGTTTTACAGCGACTGCAGCGGACCTTCGGGTCGTGGGATGGCGGGCCTTCAAGGCTCGCGGCGCGGCAGGGAGGGTCAACTCGGCCACCCTGTCGGGCATTATGTGTCTCCAAATCCCGTTGTTTGGTGCCCGCACAGGGGATGTATAGTCGGGGGGAACCCGGCGACGAGGGCACCACAGGGGACCTCACCCCTCCAAAAAGGAAAAAACAAAATATGGACAACACGGCGACTGTAAAAAATCCCCAGGTGGGTAAATCCCACCCTTCGCAAGAAGGCTGCCCCACCGTATCTGGGGGGGGCAACAATCGCTTCGCGGGCCCCGGCCCGCGCACCAACGACCACGGCAAACGTATAACGGACACTGATTCTGCCAAACATGAACAACCCGGCAAGATAATGGACCTGATCCCGTCTTCAAAACGGGAACCCCGAGTGAGACTGGAGCGCATGGACAGCGCCAGACCAGTCACTCCGAGGCTGGACGCCGCGGCAGAGCGAGAGCGCAATCCTTGCGCCACCTCTGCCGCCGCGTCAATGGAGATGAGCGAGGAGGACGCAGCGGGCGTCACTTCTGCGTCTGAAACAGGCGTGGGAGTGGCCCCACTGCACGAGATGCTTCGGATTCCGTCTCCGAATTTATCGGAGACGGACTCCGATGCAATGACGTGGGAGACCGTGTCTTCACGCGGTTCTCCCAAAAGGAGAAAACGGAGGATGGAGGAGATCGATGGGGACCTTAGTGACCCCTCACCGTCACTAAAGGTCCCAACCGCGCAACGCGGTAAAGGACGCGCCAAAGGGAGGGCGCCCACGACCGGCCATTATGTCGGCCTGGCGAAAGCCAAGGCCGAGCTGAACCGGGCGCGGGAGGAGGAGCTGCGACTCATCGCCGAGAAGGAGCTGGCGGATGAGCTGCAGCAGAGAAGAGCGGCATCTACGGCCGCCCAGTTTCTAAAGGTACCGGAACCTCCGGCTACCAAACTGAGGCTGGGCGACTGCGATGCCGCACACCTAGAGAAGTTACTTCTGGACTCGGTGGACACCGTCCTAACGGTGGCCACCAAGTCCAAGAATTTAAAGGGGACCTGCGTGAAGGCCCTGAAGGACGCTGCGATGACGATCAAAGCGTCCTTCCAGGAATCGCGGGCCCGCTCGATCCCGGAGGAGATGTCTCTGCTGGTCAAATCTAACCAGCAGCTGGCGGCGGAGCTAAAGGAGCTCCGTCGCCAAATGGACGAGATGAGGAAGACCCAGGCTGCGGCCCCGGCTTCTCAGCCCCCTACGCCCCTAGTGGGCGACGAAGCGATGCGGAAGGTCATGGTGCAGGTGGGCACCATGATCAACGCTCGCTTCGAGGGCTTGGAGGAGCGGCTGTTGCCGGCGAAGACCCTCAGGCCCCCTCTCGCCGCAGATCAGCGAAGGGTGTCTGAGGAGCAACCGACGGCGACAACGAGTCGTGGAGCTGCCCCAGCGATCGCTCCGGTGCAGAAGAAGAAGGCAGGCTCTGGGGTGCTAGCAGCCGCAACCACAAGTCGTGGAGCTGCCCCGGAGCAAAAGAAGAAGGCAGGCCCAAAACCGCAGCCCAAGAAAGCTGCGAAGGGCCCCGCTCCTGTGCCCGTCGCACTGCTGCCTGCCCCTGCCCCGGCTCCTCTGACCGAGGCATGGCACGTAGTGGCCAGACGTGGATTGGACAAGAGGAGGGACAGAGGAGTGGAGGCGGTGCGGCCGGGACCCAAGGAGAAAGGGCCCACTCGCTCAGTGCCAACACCAAAACCGGCCCCGCCTCCACCACCATCCACGAGGAAGAAGCCTGCCCCGCCTAAGACAAAGGGCGCGGCCAAACTCCGCTCGCCCCGGACCGCAGCTGTGGTTATCACGCTGCAACCGGGGGCGGAGGAGAAGGGGTTGACCTACGGAGTAGTCTTGGCTGAGGCCAAGGCGAGGATAAAACTTGGAGAGTTGGGTGTGCCGCCGTTGACCATCCGGACGGCGGCCACTGGAGCCCGGATCCTGGAGGTTCCCGGCGTGGACAGTGCCGCGAAAGCGGACCTTCTCGCCGGGAGGCTCGAGGATGTGTTCCGTGAGCAAGGAGAGGTCAAAATATCCAGGCCGACCACCACCGCTGACATGAGAGTCACCGGCCTGGATGACTCGGCTTCCTCCGAGGAGTTGGCAAACGCGCTGGCGTCCCTGGGCGAGTGCCCCGTGGCGTCAGTCGCCGTCGGCCCGATTCGTCGGGGACCAGCGGGGATGGGGACGGCGTTCGTGCGCTGCCCCGTCTCAGCTGCGAAGAAGATCGCGGCCAGTGGGCGCGTTCTGGTGGGCTGGGTGTCGGCGCGAGTCGGCATCCTCGACCCCAGGCCGCGTCGCTGCTTCCGCTGCCTCTCCTTGGGCCACGTAGCGGCCCAATGTAAAGCCGAGGTTGACCGCAGCGATGAGTGCTATCGCTGCGGTCAAAAGGCCCATAAGGCCAAGGACTGCTCTGCCGCCCCCCGCTGCTCACTCTGTGCGGCTGCGGGTAAGCCGGCAGACCACCTCTCCGGGGGCAAGGCATGCGCCAAGCCCCCGTCAAAGTCAGGGGCTCGTCGAAAGGCCGTCACGACTGAGGCTAAGGCCCAGCCGCGACCGTCTCCCTCCGATAAAGGGCGAGCGGACATCATGGAGGTAGGTTAGTATGGCCCTAACCTTCCTCCAGGCGAATGTCAACCACTCCGCCCGCGCTCAGGATTTACTCCTGCAGTGCATGGCGGAGCGGTCGATCAAGGTGGCGGTGGTTGCCGAGCCGTACACGGTCCCACCCAGGAGTGACTGGGTGGGGGGCCTTGATGGCTTGGTGGCAATCACCACCCAGTCGCCGACTACATCCCCCCCTCTCGTAGGGGTTGCGAGAGGCAGGGGTTTCGTGGCGGCAGGAGTGGGCCCTGTCGTCATCGTGGGTGTTTATCACTCCCCGAACAGGCCCCGTCACGAGCTAGAGGCTCTTCTCGGCGAGGTGGGAACCTTCATAGGTCAGACCCGCCCACGCCCCGTGATCGTCATGGGGGACCTCAACGCTAAATCCTTGGCGTGGGGGTCCCCAAGGACCTGTCCGCGGGGCGTCACAGTGTTAGAGTGGCTGGCCGAGGTGGGCCTCTGCGTCGTGAACACCGGGAGTGAGAACACCTGCGTCCGCCAATGGGGTGGATCAATCGTCGACGTGACGTTTGCCACCCCAGACCTCGCCTGCCAAATTCGCGACTGGCAGGTGTTGGTAGACGAGGAGACGCTCTCCGATCACCGGTATATCCGGTTTAGCGTCTCCCCGTCCTCGGCGGACATGGTGAGGGAGGGAACCGGCGAGATCGGTCCACGATGGGCCTTGAAGCGTCTCGACGCCGAGTTGCTGCAGGAGGCGGCCCTCGTCGAAGCGTGGAACGGCACTCCTCAGGAGGGTGACCCCGTAGACGTGGATGCGTTGGCGGATGGACTGTGTGCGGCGTTGTCGCGTATCTGCGACGCCGCGATGCCGCGTGCAACAGCCCCACGGTCCAGACGCCAGGTCTACTGGTGGTCAGAGGAGATTGCCGAACTCCGAAGACGCTGCGTGCGGAGGCGCCGCCGATACCAGCGGTATCGTAGGCGAAGGCGGCAGGAGACGGAGGTGAGCGAGTCTCTCTATGCCGCCTACCGAGAGGCTTCGATGACCCTTCGCGTGGCCATTGACGAGGCGAAGCGGCGATCCTGGCAGGAGCTGCTGGAAGGGCTGGAGCGCGATCCGTGGGGCCGCCCGTACCTATGGGCGCGGCAGAAGCTGCGTCCATGGGCCCCCCCCGTGACCGCCTCGCTCCAACCAGCGATTCTCCAGAGGGTAGTGGGAGGGCTGTTCCCCGGTCCTCCGGGAGACGATTTCTCGCTACCTTTCGCCGCGCCCTCGTCGACCGATCTCGCCGAGGCGGAGGAGGACGAGCCTGCCCCGGTCTCCGAAGGGGAGCTGGGCGCAGCAGTGCTCAGGATGAGGGCCAAGAACACGGCACCCGGGCCAGATGGCATACCGGGCCGTGTGTGGGCTCTCTCCTTGGAGCACCTGGCCCCCGCTCTCAGGGCCCTGTTTGACAGGTGCCTTCGAGAGGGGAAATTCCCCAGGAGATGGAGGAGGGGCAGACTTGTCCTCATACGGAAGGAGGGACGTCCCGCGGACGAGCCTTCGGGTTATCGTCCGATTGTTCTGCTTGACGAGGCGGGTAAGCTGTTGGAGAGGGTGATCGCTGCCCGCCTCGTCAAACACCTCGAGACGTCGGGACCGGACTTGGCGCCCACCCAGTTCGGATTCCGGAGAGGTCGCTCGACGCTGGATGCCATCTCCCGCGTCCGCGATCTCTCTGAGGAGGCGTGCTCCAGTGGCGGCGTGATGTTGGCGGTGTCTTTAGACATCGCCAACGCCTTTAACACGTTGCCCTGGACCACCATACTCGGTGGTCTGGAGTACCACCGAGTGCCGCTGTACCTGCGCCGACTCGTCGGCGATTACCTCTCCTATAGAGAGGTAGTCTTCCCGACGACGAATGGGGAGGGTCGGAGCCCCATGGCGCGCGGCGTCCCTCAGGGGTCTGTTTTAGGGCCCCTGCTGTGGAACGTCGGCTATGACTGGGCCCTCCGGGGTGCTGGCCTTCGTGGCGTCGGCGTCGTTTGTTACGCTGACGACACGCTGGTCACCGCCAAGGGGGGCACCTATAGGGAGGCGGCAATCCTCGCCACGGCCGGAGTCGCTATGGTCGTGGCCAGGATCAGGAGGCTCGGTCTGGAGGTGGCGCTCCACAAGTCGGAGGCCATTTGCTTTCATGGTCCCCGCAGGGCGCCACCTGCAGACTCATCCATAGTGGTGGGAGGAACTTCCATCCCCGTCAGGACGACGTTGAAGTATCTCGGCGTCGTCCTTGATAGCCGGTGGAAGTTCGAGGCGCACATGCAGCGGCTGTCCCCCAAATTAATGGGGGCAGCCGGCGCACTGAGTCGCCTCCTCCCCAATATCGGGGGTGGAGAGGGCAGCTGCCGCCGCCTCTATACAGCGGTGGTCAGCTCGATGGCCCTATACGGAGCCCCCATATGGTCCGGGAGGCTCGATCGGCGGGAGACCGCCCTGCTGATTGCAGCTCAACGGACCATGGCTGTGAGAGTGTGCCGGGGGTATCGGACACTCTCACACGAGATGGCATGCGCCCTCGCTGGCCTTCTCCCCTGGGACCTTGAGGCCGAAGTCTTGGCCTCGGTCTACCGCCGCAGAGTGCGAGCGCGGGAGCGGGACGAGCGACCGGCGCCGCGAGAGTTAGCGCATTGGCGCAACAACGCTAGGGCGCTGGCTCTCGCGAGGTGGGAGGGACGACTCCTCGATGGGTCCATTCAAAGGGGGAATAGTAGTCGACGGCTCCTCGATGCTATTCAGCCCGTTCTCCGCGAGTGGATCAATCGGAGACATGGGAGGCTCTCGTTTAGGCTGACGCAGGTGCTCTCGGGACATGGTTGTTTCGGGAGTTACCTGCATCGCATCGCCCGACGAGAAGCCTCCCCGGCATGCCATCAGTGCGGCTGTGCAGTAGACACTGCCCAGCACGCGCTGGAGGCATGCCCTGGAGAGGATGAACCGCGACAGGCTCTGGTCGCGGTTGTAGGGACGGATCTCTCATTGCCGACCATCCTAGCCAGGATGGTCGCCGATGAGAGATGTTGGGAGGCAGTAGCCTCCTTCTGCGAAATTATTGTCTCGCGGAGGGAGGCGGCGGAGCGTGAGAGGGAGAGAGACCCTCTCTCTCTTCCGCTCCGGAGAGCGCGGACACGGGTGCGGGCTAATCGAGCCCGCACTCCGTCTCCGCTGAGAGGGCCTGGGCCGTCGGATGCGGGGGCATCCGGCACCCTTCAGAGATAGGTCCTCTCGCGATGTTGATGCCCCCTCCGTGTTCGGGGGGCATCACACGAGGTGGAGGGGTGTTCCTATTGACACCCCTCACCGAGGAGGGCCCGCCACTTTACAGCGGGCAGCGGCGTCGACGGGGGCTGTGGTAAGAATAATGCGGTCCCACGCCCCCCGTCATCAGTCGAAGACGCTGGAACACCGTGGGGTTTTAGACGGTATGGGCGCCTTTAGCCGAGTCCGTCATACCCCGTATGCCCCCCCGCATACGGCAATGCGTAATGCATTTCCCCACGCCAAAAAAAAAAAAAAAAAAAAAAAAAAAAAGGTTAGGTTAGGTTAGGTTAGGTTAGGTTAGGTTAGGTTAGGTTAGGTTAGGTTAGGTTAGGTTAGGTTAGGTTAGGTTAGGTTAGGTTAGGTTAGGTTAGGTTAGGTTAGGTTAGGTTAGGTTAGGTTAGGTTAGGTTAGGTTTTTTTTTTTTTTTTAAATAAAACTACTGTTCTCCACAGACTCCAGGGTCCGTGCCATTTTTTAAGTGGATTTACAATTTTGAACTATTACAATTTTTAAAACAATAGGGACAATAATGACTTAACTAGGGACATAGACGGAAATCTTTTTTTTTTTTTTTTTTTTTTTTTGTTTCTTTATTGTTAGTGTTTTGCTTCTTCTTATTTTAATTTTTTTTATTGGTTAGTATTTTTTTTTTTTTTTTTTTTTTTTTTTTTTTTTTTTTTTTTTATTATATATTTCCGTCTTTACAATTGACAATGCGCGAGTATGTATAAGCATCCACAGCAGACCAGTGTCCGCGGGCGGCACCCGTTCACGAGTTGACCCGTGCATCAGCCATCGCCTTCCTCAACCCTAATTGGGGGAAGATGGCGACCCGACACACAACGCCGCCGCTCGCCAACACTTTTAAGTGGGCATGACTGTTGTGGATGCTCATACAGACTATTTGTCTTACTGGACAGAAATACAACAAAAGATCTACTTAAATTTATTGTTGCTAATAGATTAAGAAAGGATATCAATTAATAAACTAATCTTGAACTAATGGGAATTACTTAGAGATAAATTACAATTTTACAGATATGTCTAAAAAGGGAAGTTATACATTGTATAAAATTTTGCAAGGGAGACAGATTGATTGATTAAATTAAGAAATAAATTACTATTTGACAGTTTTGGCTAATAGGAAATTTTACAGGGTAGGTATAGGTTTACACAGTTTACAGTTAAAGTTGGGAATTTTACTCCAAGCCCGGGTCGCATTTCAGCAGGACCTCCACTACCACGTTGTTCCGATCCCTGATGGCCATTTTGAGGTTGTAGTCTAGGATGGTTTTTGCGCTCGCAGCCATCGTCTGCCTAACAAACCGCCCAATGGCATCATCTTCATCGTCTGCGTAATAAGTGAAGGTTCCGGTGTGACGGGAAACTGCAACGACTGCGTGTGGGACGCTCTCGTGCAGCTTCATTTTGCTCTTTGTTTTTATTGCGATGACGGTTTTGTATGTCAGTCCCTGCGCTTCGTGAATGGTAAGGGTGCGTGATCCTTCTCCGTTTCCAAAGCCCTGGCTGGTAAGGGTTTCCTTTTCTTCCTGGGTGTGTACCAGGAATAGGGTGTTTGGAAGGGATTTTGGGATTTCGGCACCCGTGTACCTTTCGAGATGCAGGGACCTTATACGGGGAGCTGAGGAGTAAACACCAGAATATATTTCTCTCAGAGCGTACGCGACATCTATAGGGTTCCGATGCGTACATAACAACTCCTGGCTGATGTTAGTTACCAGGTTTGGGCGATTGTACCTTAACTCGAATAGGTTTTCCCTGTCGATGTAAGGTAGCTGGTTGACATCTCCGATGAGGACAAGTTCGTTAACTCGAGACAGCCTGGAAGCCATTACTATGGCCCCGAAATGGTTCATGAGGGCTTCGTCCACCATGAGGCGGGCATAGCTCTCATTCTTTTTGAAGCCATTTACAAGGACCGAAGCCATGGTGCGCACCTTGGTTTTTACCAGGTCTCCGATTCGGTGCGCTAGCTTTTCCCTTAGGTCTTTAGCTGCCTCGGTTGTTGTGGTGATGATAACGTCCTTGTCCGCATCGAAGTGTCTTACCACCCATGTTGTTTTTCCGCATCCAGGAACTCCGTTGACCCATTGTATTCTCGGTACTTCCCAGTGTTTCCAAAATGTCTCGATCTCAGAGTCCTCCGATATGGCTTTCGCCATTTGCAGAACTCTGTCATCCAGCATTATTTTGGTGCACCGGGCGATAACTACAATAGGGTCATTTTCAGGTGTCGCGTACTTGGGACTACCAGTTCGCTCCGTTTCTCCCTCTTCCAGGAACACAAAACCACTTGTTGCATTGTAAGCCGCCATATATTGACCCGACATTGTACCCTTGATGACCTGGGAATTGTCGTTGTCGTATATTGCGGCTTCGGCTTCTTCGAGTCTCTCTTGCAACAGGCGGGATTCGAGGACACTGCCCTCATTTTCCCTCCTGTAGGACTGCAGGATGTTTTTGCAGGTCCTGAGATTGACTTCTCTAGTTGCTCTCGTGATTGCGAGAAACTCGAAAAAGGCATTTGCTGCGTGGCTTGATGGTTCCTGTGCCGGAATATAACGGGGCGGACTGACTTGTCCCATGTCGGCTCTGTATAGAACTTTTTCTTTTTGTGGGGCTGAACGAGAGGGTTTCTTTTTTGTGGGCAATGGGTTATGGGTATCTGACGGTTGTCGGAATAAGTTTTGTGCCGCTGCTTTGAAGGACGCCAAAAACGCTGTGAGCCGGCCCTTGCTCTTGGTAGGGCTGCGCTCCTGACTCCTTGCTGCCACAGTTTTTTCCTGGAGCCGTTCCGAGCCGCTTTTGGTGGTGGGGATAGGATGCCCCCAACAATCGGTTGCATTTGTGTGTTTTGGTTTTTTGAGGTAATAGAGATTTTCACCTCTATCCTCATACACTACTACCTCGTGGTGTTCAGAGGCTCTTATGCAACCTAGTTGGTCCGCAACCTCCCCTTTGGAGTGTTCAATCACCATAGCGTCTACGCTTATCACTCGGGCTGCGTCCGCATTTTCTGCTATCACGGAGAGAAGCTGGCTGGTCTGAGCAAAAGGCGTCCCGTCCGCCCACTCGACTAGTACGACCGTTTTGTTTTTCAGTCGCACCAATCTACATGGGCATCCCGCGACGACCAGTGCTGGCATTGCGTCGAATGCTTTCCGCTTCATTGTTGTTCTAAAAGTGCTTCCGTTCAGCAGACATGCTAGCCCGGGTGATATTCGCACTCGGCTTTTGTTTCCAGGTAGGCAAAAACTTATTCCGAATCTCTCCCTTCTGTCGTCCATAAAGAGAGCAACGCCTCGGATACGAATTCCGGGCTCTCCTTGCTCTCCGTATGTCAACAGCTGGGAGATTTCCGTCATTTTGGGTTGTGGTGGGGGTTGGAGGGTTGGGATATATGTGGACAGGTACGAGCTTGGGGGGGGTGGGAGATTTGAGTTTCTCGCTGCCGCCGTTCGGAAGGACCTCTCCACAAACGCCAGGAATTGACCTCTGTATTCTGTATCTGCTAAGATGGTTGGCAGATCAGATTCCAGTATTTTCCTGCGCATTATGATTTCGAGGTCCTGCCGAGCGGCTGAGAAACGGGGACATTCCTGTAAAATGTGCCAGACTGTTTCGGATGAGTTGGGATCACACTCACATGCGGGGCTATCCTTGAGTCGGAACCTGTGGAGATATTCGGATATTCCACCGTGTCCTGTCATTGCTTGCACTAGTAGGGGCGACAATTTCACCGTTCGCGTCAACCGGAATGCCTCTCTGACATCCGGTAGAAACCGTTTGGTGATTGTGCCAGTGCTCGAGGTTTCGTACCGGTCTTGCCAGGTACGGATGGTTTCGTCTCGGATCTTTCTTCTGACATAGGACAGGGGAATTTTACTGTAGTCTTCAGAGGCGCACCTGAGTGCCGCTGATTTCGCAAGCTCGTCGGCTCTTTCGTTTCCAGCGGTTCCCACGTGCGCTCTCAGCCAGTACAACCGAACATCTCTTCCTTCGGCTTTGATCTTACCAATGTTTTCCTTTATGCTCCTTGCTAGCGGATGGCTGGTTTTTGGGCTTTTGAGCATATCGAGTGAGGATCTCGAGTCACTCAATATATTGACCAATGGATCTTTGCTCATTTGTACCAGCTTTATCGCCCTATGGAGAGCATAAAGTTCCGATTGGAAGACAGTGCATTCGGAATACAGCTTGAAGGTGGCGAATCCGATCTCTCTCCCTTCCTCCCACCGGGTTAAGGCAGCACCTACGCGACCCTCAATTTTGCTGCCATCAGTATATATTTGGGGTCCGGTGATTTGACTGGTGTTTGTGTCGAGGAGCTCGTACTCCACGGATGTTCTTGTGGACGGGTGAGGTTGGTCCATGAAGCTTTCGCTTTGTTCGAGCTCCTTTTCCGGGGGGAGGTAGTCTAGAGACAGATTCTTTTTCGCTCTATACAGGTTCATTGCCTCAAGGATTCTTAGGTCTATTGGTATCAGTCCTGAGAGGGCGAGTGCTGAAGTGAGAGACACCGTACGGTATGCCTTACACACTTTTTGGGCAAATCCTCTTTGTAGGGCGAAGAGCTGTGATCTGTTCATTTCAAGATCCACTGCTGTTCCCCAAACATTTGCCGCGTAAGTGAGTATCGGTTCCACCACTGAAACGTATATTGTTCTCGTTATTTCGCTGTTCAGACCCCAAGTCACCTTCGCCGCACACGCCAGCTGTTTATAAATGTCCGCTACTTTTTTGCATTGCGCGGAAACGTGTGCTTTGAAGGTGAGATTGCGGTCAATCACAAGGCCTAGTAGTTTCACTTCCTCGGAGAGGTTAAGTCTGACGCCAGACATGAATAGGTTTGGAGAGTGATATTTCAACTTTTTTGTTAGTAGCATCGCGTTGGTTTTATGCGGTGCGAAGTTGAGTTTGTTGAGGACTCCCCATTCCACGACCATTTCTAGCGTTTTGTTAACCTCCCGTTCCAGGGTATCTGATTGGCTTGTGAACACGAGAACAACATCATCAGCGAATGCTTGACAGTATACTTTTTCAAACTCCAGTTTGCGCAGCAGCGAGTCTAGGATGAGATTCCAAAAGGTTGGTCCGGCAATGGAACCCTGAACACAACCCTTTGTTGTTCCCTTCTCGCACGCTGCTCTGGCATAATTGACCTTGATTTTCCGGTCGTTCAAGTATGAGCATACTGTCTCGTAGAGGTTTGATGGACACCTCTTTTTCGCTAACTGATGTTTCAGGGCGGGCCACCATGCGTTATCGAAGGCGCCCTCTATGTCCAGAGAGATGAGGAGTACGATTTTCTGGCTGTTTACTCCTTTTTTGATGTGCTCTAATAGATCATAGAGGGCGTCCTCGGTTCCACGCTGTGGTGTGAAGCCGTACTGTTTTGGACTGAGTGTCGGGAGGAGATGCCATTGGAGTCTGCCGACTAAAAGCTTCTCGACTATTTTACCTAGAACTGACAAGAGACCGATTGGCCGGTAAGACTTTGGGTGGGTGTAGTCTGCTTTGCCTGGCTTCCGTAAGATGACGACATGAGCCTCTTTCCATTGCTTGGGAAAGTACTTAAGCGACAAGCATTTGTTTGCTATCGCCATAAATACCTCCCTTTCAGAATGGATTGCTGCGGCGCATATATCAGCGGTCAGCCCATCTGGTCCCGGGGCTTTTTTTGGATTCATTGATTGGAGTACTGAATCCAGTTCCGCTGAGGTGAATGGTGGGTCGTCATCTGGTAGCATCGATGGTATGTCTCTTGTCTGTTCGCGGATTACCGAGTGGCACGGGTGGTCTGTGCTTTCGGTGTCGTCGGGATAAAAGGTTTTGGCTAAGAGCTCTGCTGAGGCCTGTGGGGACAATGTGTTTCCTTCTGAGTCCCTGAGGAGGACGTCATCCTTCCTTTGTGAGGTTCTTCTGATGACTCGGTATATTTTGTCCCACATGCTTTCTTTGTCCTGTGTTGTGCAGAACTCTTTCCAGCTTTCCGTTTGTGCTTTTTCGGCTTTCTCTATGTACTCTGCGCGGGCGGTTTGGTATGTTTGGACGACCATCTTTACCCGGCAGGGGGCGGCGTTTCTTATGCGTCTTTTCTTTCTTATCACTTCTCGTTTAATATCATCAAGCTGTTTTGTATACCAGGACGGGACTGGGTCCCCTTTCCTTTGTCCTATCGTGGGGATGGTATTTACGCAGGCTTTGTGTATACTGTTTGTATAGCTTGTGATTATATTTTCGAGGCTCTGTGTACTGTCAGATTCTCTCACGGACTCTGGCGTTATGTTTTCCTCTTGTAGACAGTTCTTCATGTTGGACTTGAAGTCAGACCATTTTGCCTTCTTGGTGTTATATCTGCGCGTCGTTATAGGTTTTAGTGGTTCTAATTCCTTTCCAACGCGCAAACTGAAGGTGATGCTGTTGTGGTCTGATGTCGTAAGAGTACTATCTATTTGCCAGTCTTTGATTTTCCCAAGAAGAGGTAAGCTGCAAGCTGTGACGTCTACTCTGCTTGTGCACGCCTTCCCCTTCCTGTAAGCCTCAAAGGTTGGTTCATCTCCGGTATTGAGAATCTGAAAGTTCATTTCGTTAAGAAACGCGCCGTAGGCTTCTCCTCTCTCATTTTCAGACTCGCTGCCCCACCATTGGCTCCAAGCATTTACGTCACCTGCGACTATGATGTTGTTTGTCGCTAGTTTTTCGCAAAATGCTTTGGTTCGATGGATGTTTTGCTCTATGTCTTGGTCCCCTTCGTAATATACAGATATCACTCCTAGCCGTAGATCGTTGTTGACCAGTAAGACTGCTGCTTCCGTCTCGGTGACCAGCTGAGGGTCATGAATGACCTCCAGCGTATCACCGAAGATGATTACAGCTGCCTTAACTGGTTTTTTCCTGTTTTGTGTGCATTGGATAATACGTGTTCCCGGGTATTGTTTTAATTCGCCTGTGTTCCCTACGTAGGGCTCTTGTACCAAGGCGATTGAAACACCCTTATCCTTTGCTGCTTTCAGGAGTTCTACTGTGGCGTTTTTGGAGCGTTGCAGGTTTGCTTGGATGAAATACAAACCTGCTCTGCCATTACTTTGGGGGACTGAGCTTTCGATCTCACTGTTGCCCTTAGCAGTAAGATATTCTTGCTCTCGCTATGCCATCCCATTTTTGCCTCTCTGGACACATAACACTGTACGCGTTATGATTCAGATCAGCAGTTGGGATGTCGGTCTTGGTTGCGGTCGAGCAATTCTTACATTTGGGCAAGGATCCATCTTTACGGGCCTTGCAGTTCTCCCAGGAGTGTGACTTGCCGCAGTGACTGCAGCTCACGTCAGCCTCCCGGCAGACTGCTTTGGTGTGGCCGAAACCGAGGCATTTAGTACACTGTACTAAGGGCGAGTGGTCTAGCACAGGTCTCCTCTGGATCCCTATGTAGATCTTGCCTGCCTCTGTTAAGATCTTGTGGATCTGTGGTGAGACCTCTAAGACTGGGTGGCATTCTAGTGGGTTGCGAGCCTTTTTTCTATACCTCACTCTGATTGTTGTATCCTTCAGATCTACGCCTTGCAGAAGGTGTTTGTTCTGCATCGTTAGGTTGGCGACAATCTCTTCGTCTTTTAGATAGGCAAGGACGTCTCTGATGATAATGAGTGGATTCCCCGCTTTCGCGAGTTCCACTCTGAGGGTTTTGTCCAACTTGACACGACTTTGGACGAGATTGAGGTCCTCCTTCGTTCCGCAGCTCAAGACTACCTTCCGGTTTCTTGCTTTGCGGACTCGGTCAACTCTCGCACCCGTCGACTTCGTATCAAGTGCGTCCCGTATCCTATCTATGAGATTGTCTGCGGTGCTTTCCGGGTTTTCTGTGGACACAATCAGAGTGTGGTTGGGTTTTCTCTCTGGTGGGGGTTTCTTCAGGACTTTCGCATAGGTTGGCTTATCTCCCGCTTGGGCCAACTCGTTTCCAATGTTGAGTGCTGGTGGTGGGGTGTTGAGCTTCTCTTGTCTCATCGTTCGAAGCTCCGATGAGACAGCCTCGAGTCGCTCTGTGATAGGGTGAATTTGGTCTTCAATGTTTATCTGGAGGGGCGGTGGTGGTACATTAATGTTTGTCGTCTTTAAAGTTTGAACGGACTGGTTGAGCGATTGGAGTTCTTTTATAATAATGTCGTTATTGGGGGTAGGGGGAGGTGTATTTGCGTTGATTTTTTCAAGGTGTTCTGTATTTTTTTGTTGAAAGTCTGAAAGGCCCAACGCGAACTTGTGCGTTTCTCTTCTTAACTCGTCGATCTGGTTCTGAAGAGCCTCAATGCTTACCTTAAGGGTAGCATTGTCGCTCTTCAGAGGTCCAAGGTCGACGGTCTTTTGATTGGTGGTTACACTCGTTATTAGGCCTTTCAGAACCTTCACTTCAGACGTAATTTCTTTTATCAATCTGTGTGGCTCTCGTGTTTCGAAACCTTGCCAGTCACGGATCGCTTTGGTCTCTTTAAGGGTCGCTGCGATATCGTTTCTGGCAAGGCCCACCTCTTGAACAAGATTTTTTGTTAGTTCTGACAGAGATTTGGTGTGAGCTCGTTCAACCCTCACAAGTTCATTGGCGTGTCTGGTGCGCTCCTTTTCCAGGTTCATAATGTGTCTCGACCTTGAATCTGACAGCGATAGGACCGTTTCATAAAGAGTCTGCAGGGATTCAAGTGCGATTTGTTTACACTCTCGCTTCATGTTTCCCGCAGACTCCAATGCGTCCTTCGCTTGCAGGAGGGTCTCGTTTGCAAGCTTTGTGGCCATGTCCATCTCGACCCCTGTGCGCTTACCTGCACTGCCGACTAGCATGCTAGGTCTGCTTCTGCGCGCACAGGGGTCCGGGATGTCCATGACCGACGTTGTTGAGTCAGATTCCCCGTCGGACACAATTTCTTTCGGTGGAGAGATTCCGCATTGCTCCCAGTCTTTTATCTTGTCAACGGCCGCCTCGAACGCGGCACTGACTTCAGGGACAGATACAGATTCTATTCCTGTTCCGTCACTGGCCGCGGTTCGCTCGGCCGCTGTCAAGACTTGGTCTGGGAGCACCCGTCGTTTCCTCTCCGGTACTTGGGGGAGAACCTTGTCACTTAGCGCTTTCTTGGATTTGGGTGGTCGCTCGGCTTTAGATGACTGGGTTGATTTAGAGATAGCTAATTTTTTTAAAACTTTCTTGTGGAGGGATACGGGTTTCGAGGTCTGTGGGCCTGCCTCGATGTTTTCGGGGTTGGAAGTTGATGCTTGTGATGACATTATTATAGTATTTAATTAGACAATGAAAAATTTAAAAATTAAATAGAATATCGATTAAGTTTCTTAATAGCTAGTAAATACACAATTCAAATTTATGGAATATTAATATCTAAGACTTACAAGCTATGTCCCTAGTTGAGTACTGTTGCTCGACGCGCTCTGCGTTGTGATGTGGCTGGCTTTAATGAGATACAGTATGATGTGATGGTGGAATTTAGCAATTCTGGCGGGGCCAATTTGTAGAGCTCGGGACGCTGATTTCAACAACCCCAAACACGGGGGGTCTATCTGCAGCGGTTCCTGAGATATGGCTCGCGGGGGTGAGGTAAAAATTTCGAGGGGGGTCGGGGGGGGAGGGTGGGGGGGTCGGGGGGGTTTTGGGGGGGTTGGGGGGGTTAGGGGGGGTTGGGTTTAGGGGGTGGGTTTTGCTTGGGGTGGGTGGGGGATGGTTGGGGAGTAGTGCTAGGGGTCTGCCGACCCAATAGCTGGGGGATAAGGGCGGATAACCACAGTTTTTTGAGCTGTGGGGGTACAGGGGGGGGTGAGGGTGAAGGGGGTAGTTGGGGGGGGGGTTGGGGTTTGGTGTGGAGAGAGGGCTGGTGATTCCGGTCCGGATGAGTCCAAACACGGGGGGTGTGGGAGGAGGGGTTGAGGAGTTCCCTCGAGAGTACCTGATGCTGCAGCTGGTCTGGTAGGCGAAGTCTTCACAAGGTGATGCTGCAGCTGGTCTGGTAGGCGAAGTCTTCACAAGGGTCCTCCGATCTGCCGAAGAGTCTTGAGGGCGTCTGCGGAGTCTCCACGGGTGTCAGAATGTGGCAAAGTTAATAACCTCACTTGTGGTTGCACGTGCGAGCACGTGGTGACCGCGTGGTTTTGTGGGTGTTCCAATTCTGAATAACTTTGCTCCCCGTGGACGGATCTTCAAAATTTTTATGTGGCCATATAGGTGAAATTGGCCACAACAAGACTAAGAAAACCGCTTGTTTGACTCACTTGTCTCCTCGGCGTTATTCAAAGGCAAAGTCTGGCCCTTGTAGCTCCTTATTTCCTTGATGAATCAGCTTGCGCACACGAATTGGGGTTAATCACAACACACTCTAACTCACTATGGCACTTTTGTACGCGTAAAAAACTTTAAACAAATTTTTACGAATTTATTGCGCGGAGCAGATGTTGTCGTTGCCGTTTCTGAGGTTGTACTGGTTAGGTTAGGTTAGGTTAGGTTAGGTTAGGTTAGGTTAGGTTAGGTTAGGTTAGGTTAGGTTAGGTTAGGTTAGGTTAGGTTAGGTTAGGTTAGGTTAGGTTAGGTTAGGTTAGGTTAGGTTAGGTTAGGTTAGGTTAGGTTAGGTTAGGTTAGGTTAGGTTAGGTTAGGTTAGGTTAGGTTAGGTTAGGTTAGGTTAGGTTAGGTTAGGTTAGGTTAGGTTAGGTTAGGTTAGGTTAGGTTAGGTTAGGTTAGGTTAGGTTAGGTTAGGTTAGGTTAGGTTAGGTTAGGTTAGGTTAGGTTAGGTTAGGTTAGGTTAGGTTAGGTTAGGTTAGGTTAGGTTAGGTTAGGTTAGGTTAGGTTAGGTTAGGTTAGGTTAGGTTAGGTTAGGTTAGGTTAGGTTAGGTTAGGTTAGGTTAGGTTAGGTTAGGTTAGGTTAGGTTAGGTTAGGTTAGGTTAGGTTAGGTTAGGTTAGGTTAGGTTAGGTTAGGTTAGGTTAGGTTAGGTTAGGTTAGGTTAGGTTAGGTTAGGTTAGGTTAGGTTAGGTTAGGTTAGGTTAGGTTAGGTTAGGTTAGGTTAGGTTAGGTTAGGTTAGGTTAGGTTAGGTTAGGTTAGGTTAGGTTAGGTTAGGTTAGGTTAGGTTAGGTTAGGTTAGGTTAGGTTAGGTTAGGTTAGGTTAGGTTAGGTTAGGTTAGGTTAGGTTAGGTTAGGTTAGGTTAGGTTAGGTTAGGTTAGGTTAGGTTAGGTTAGGTTAGGTTAGGTTAGGTTTTTTTTTTTTTTTTTTTTTTTTTTTTTTTCCTGTCCGGGAGCAAACTGTCCCGGCCCGCGAGCTATCCTACGCTATACCTCTGACATGATCAGAGTCATTTTTCTTCGCTTTTACTCTTCCTACTTACTTTCTTCATACTATTTGTTTCTTTCATCCATCATATCTTTCATACCTTCCACTGGGGGGATACCAGTTGCTATTCTTTTTATGAACTAGGGGCAAACAATCTCACACATTTTATTTTTTCTTATATACTATTTACAGCTTATTGTATCTATCTCTTAAATTTATATTTGTTTTTTTTTTTACTACTACTCTATATTTCTCAAAGCACTTACTTTATATATTTAATATAAAGTAGTGCTTTTATTATTTATCTACTTGTTTTTATTACAAACTATTTTGACAATATCTTTACAGTACTTAATAAACTTAGATCTAGTTACTTTATTTTTTATAATATCATGCAAATTTTCCATCCTTATATCTATACCTATCTCTTGCTCCATATTGTACCGAGACATACAAAATATGGGGCAGTCAACAATAACGTGCAGTGCACTTTCTGCCACATTAGGGTCACAGGGACATGCCGGACTCTCCTTGCACTTAAACCGATGCAAGTACGAGGAGAACCCGCCATGTCCTGTTAGGAATTGTACTGTCAGCGCATCAAGCTCCATCTTTTTGACAATACTGTATGCCTCCACGGCGTCTGGGAAGAAAGTCTTAGTTGTGGATGCCGTCTCTCCACTCTGATAGCGCCGGTTCCATTCGTCAAGCGACTCCAATCGGATTTGCCGCTTGGCGAATGAAACCGGGCAGCTGTCATAGTCTGGCCTGACTTTCATGTGTAGTGCTGCGCTCTTCGCCAGTGAGTCCGCTCTTTCGTTTCCCTCCAGCCCCGCGTGTGCCTTGATCCAAAATAGACGCAATTTTTTACCAAGTGTTTCTATTTTGGACAAATTGGCTCTTGTTCTGACAGCGAGGGGGTGAAGGGAAGTGACGTCAGTGATCGTTTCGAGAGCGGATCTGGAGTCGCAGTACACATTACAACCAAGACTTCGGCTCTTCAGTGCCTTTTCTGTGGCCTCACACAGTGCCAACATTTCTGCTTGGTAGACGGAGCAGCAATTGTCCAGCTTTAGCTTTCGGGTACTAATCTCCGCAGCGCCGTCCCAGATAGACAGCGCTGCGCCGACTTTCCCTTCAATCCTGCTTCCGTCGGTAAAGATGTTAAGACCGTGACTGTAGTGTTGTTGCAATGCTGCTTCGTCCACCAAACATGTGAATGTTAGTTCCTGTTGGGACGCTGGATGTGGTGCGTCTATGTACGGCACTGGCTTTTCCACTTCTCGATCTCCTATTACTCGCTGGGTATTTCCTTTCTTTACCAAATAAAGCGAGGCTGCTTCTCGGACTCTGATGTCCAAGGGAAGCAGCCCAGCGAGTAATAGGGCCGAGTTTAGTGAAACCGTTTTGTAAGCCTTTAATATTTTTTGCGCGAAGCCCCGCTGCACCACATTTAGTTCCTTCCTTATCCCTATTTTGTTCGTGGCACCAGCCCATGCGCTTGCTGCATACATAATTGTCGGTTCCACGACTGCCGTGTAAATTGTGTGTATTACTTCCGGCTGTAATCCCCACTGAACTTTTGCGGCTCTTGAGAGCTGTCGATAGAAGTTGAGCGACTTCCTGCAGACGTTCGCAACGTGGGTATTAAAGGTCAGTCCTTCATCAACGGTGAGTCCCAGCAGTTTTATCTCCTTAGTCATGCCAATGCCCACGCCGCCCATGCTCAGGCGTGGGGGGTCGTATTTCAGTTTTCGGGTGATCACCATGGCCATGGTCTTGTGTGGCGCGAATTTTAACTTATTTTTGACTCCCCACGCCCGAACATGTTCGAGTGTTTCATTGGCACGACTCTGGATCTCCTGACCGGTATCACCGTCGAAGATCAGGACGACGTCGTCTGCGAACGCCTGCACGTAGTCGCCTCTGCTTTCAAGGAGCTTTAGGAGTGGATCCAGGAGCAGGTTCCACAGTATGGGTCCGCCTATCGAACCTTGTACACAGCCCTTACTTGTATCCCTGGTATGTTCCTCACCGGCATATCTGAGGGTGACTTTTCGATTTCGGAGATAGCTGTCCATTACCCGTCTCAAGTTTATAGGACACTTTTCCTCAGCCAATCGGGTTCTGATGGCAGGCCACCATGCACTGTCGAATGCTCCCTCTATATCTAAGGATACCATCGTCACGATTTTCTTATTTCGGACTTTGTCGTGGATGTGTTCCATAAGAGTATAGAGGGAGTCTTCGGTGCTCTTCTGGGGCATGAACCCGTACTGGCGAGTACTCATCCTTGGCAGCAGATGAAACTTGAGTCGGGTAACCAGCATCTTCTCGAAGATCTTCCCTAATACCGGGAGCAGTCCGATGGGTCTGTACGATTTCGGGGCTGTGTACGTGTCTTTTCCTGGCTTCCTAAGCACGATGACTGTGGCCTCTTTCCAGGGATTGGGAAACTGTCCTAGTTCCAAGCAGCGATTTAAAAGGTTCAGGAAGACGTTAGGGTCATTTCGTACCGCCTCTTTGCAGATGTCTGCGGTTAAGCTGTCTGCCCCTGGTGCTTTCTTCGGGTTGAAAGAGTCTGTCGCTATTTTGAGTTCGGTGAGCGTGAATGGTGGGTCGCAAGGTTCAACTTGTTGGCCACCATTCACTTTTTCAGCTTCTTCCCTGATTCTCCGATGCTCGGTGTTGTCGGCCTCAAGGAGATCTTCAGGGAAGAATGTTTCCGCCAAAGCTTTAACCGAACTCTTAGCATCCAGCACCACTCCTTCAACCCGAAGAGGCAGATCCTCCTCCCTTTTCACGGTTCTACCTATGACTCGGTATATACCGTCCCATACCCCTTCTCTGTCCTGTTTCCCACAAAACTCCTTCCAGCTCTCTATGATTGCTTTGTTTGCAGCTAATTCATACTCCTCTTTCTTTTCCAGGTATTCATCAACTACCCTTTGTCGGCGGACTGGAGCGGCGCAGCGTATTCTTCTCTTCCTGATCGTTACTTCTCTCTTCATCTCAGCAAGTTTCTCAGACCACCACGGCAAGGTAAATTTTGGGGAATTTTTAATTTTTGGGATGGATTTTAGGCATGCTTTAGTTATTGCTTTGATGTATTTTATTATGTTATCTTCTAATTGTTCAATATTATTTATATTTTGTATGTCGATGTCTGTCAGTCTATATTTCGTTCTCAGTTCTTCAAATGTCTTATGAAATTTGGTCCAATTTGCTTTTTTAGTATTAAAGGTTCGGGTCGTTCTTTTTATTTGGGTTCCTGAAGATTTTTGTAAAAGTAATTTAAATAGTATGCCGTTATGGTCCGAGCTCGTTAAGTTTTCCACAACTTCCCAGTTATCGACTAAAGCGAGTAGATCTATCGAACAAAGGGTGACGTCGACGTGGCTGCTGAAGCGCTTTCCACCCCTGATGCAGTCATAGGTCGGTGTACAGTCGCTGTTTAGTATTTGGAGCCCCGTTTCGTCGATGAAACTTCGCAGCTCCTCGCCTCTAGGGTTTGTCCTGACACTTCCCCACCACGTGCTCCAGGCGTTTGTGTCTCCTCCAATAACGAGTCTTTTGTTCCCCACTTCCTTTACGATCTTTGCGAGGTGCTCCAGGTCCCGTTCGATCGGTTGGTCTTTTTCGAGGTAAACAGACACCAGTGTTATCTGCCAGGCGCTGGTCCGGATTCCCACCACGACGATGTTATTGGTGGTGAGTTGCGGGTATTGTATGACGTCGAGCGTCGAGTCCATAACGACTATGGCCGACTTCACAATCCCTTCTCCTTGGTCAGCGCTCTGGTAGATCCTGGTGTCTCTGTAATTTTTAAGTTTCTTTATTCCACCGACGTAGGGCTCCTGGAGGAGAGCGGCCGCTATTTTCCGCTTCGCAGCTTCGAGGAAGAGTTCATCGGTCGCTAGCCGCTGCTTCCTGAGGTTTGCCTGCACTATATTGTAGCCTTGGACGCCCTTAGCAATACGCCACGGTGGATCTCGCAAGTGCCTCCCACTTGCGCCTCACCGGGCAGTCGTTACTAAAGGCGTTGTGGTCGTTCCGGGCCATCTTGGCTTTTGTACAATTTGTGCAGGTCGGGAGAGCATCTGCAAGCCAGTCGGCACATTGCGTTTTGAGGTGGGGCCCACCGCAGTGGCTGCACACATCGATTGCTTCAGTACAGAATCGCTTTCCATGTCCGTACCCTAAACAGCGGGAACACTGTATTAAGGGGGACTGGTCCGCGACTCTGACCCTCTGCATGTCTATGTGTACCGCGCCTGCGTTGGTGAGGTTTTGCCATACTCTTGGCGTAACCCGGGCCACGATATGCGAGGTGAGAGGGTTTCTCGCTCTGCGCCTGTAGCGGATCTCGATGCGATCCTCCTCAGGGCTCGCGTCCCTCAGCAGATGTTTGTTCTGGGCCCAGATAGCTCCAACTATGTCCTCATCTGTGTTACTCTGGAGGACACCATAGAGTATGACGAGAGGGTCTTTGTTCTTGATTTCCTCTACTTGAAGCTCACCATCCCTCTCCCTGATCCTGTCCCTGACCTTATTAATTTCTTCTTTGTTTCTGCATCCGACTATGACTTTCCTATCCTTGGCTTTTCTTATTTTATCAATTCTGACTCCTTCCTCCCTAGCGTTAACCACTCTCCTTATCTTGTCAAAGACTTGCTCACCCGTCTCCTGTTCATCTTTGGAGGTTATGATGATTGAATGCATCGCCGTCGTCCCAGGAAGTTTCCTTGGCGATCCGGCGACTACATCCGCATACGATCCCCTTCTTTCACTCATTTCGTGATTTTTCTTTAGCAATTCCGATAGTCTTGCCATTTCCTCTTTACTTTCTGTAAGCAATTTGTTATGCTCCTCGAGCTCTTTTTTAAAATTATTTGCTACGTCTGGGGTCCCTGCTATGCTGTTCTCATTTTCCTCCTTTTTATTTTCTTCATTCAGCACACCTTTCTCTCCTTCCGCTTCCTTTACCAATGTGTAAAGTCTCTCGACCGCCTCCGTCACCTCCGCTTTAATGTCTGCCTTTAGGTTTCGGCTGTTTCCGAGGTTCAGTTTTGCCTTAAGAAGGCAGGCTTTAGCCTCTGCCACTCTATTTTTGTACTTGGGAGACGCCTTCGGTGAGCGGTTTGGTGCCGGTGCAGATGCGGATGCTTTTACTCTCTGCGGGCCAGGTTTGCTAACGGGAGCTTTTTCAGCCTCAGACGTTGACACCGTCGCCTTCCCTTTTGTCATGCCGGGTTTTTTATCGGAGGCAGTTAAGGCGTTCTTTGCCTTCGACTTCTCGTCCGGTAGAGATTTCTGTGGGAGTAGCGGTGTCGACGTCCGAGCTTCGATTTCCCCGATGCTAAGTCGGACTTTGCTCGCCAACGAGTCATTTGTTAATGCTGAGGGCCCAGCCTCTGTCTCTTTGGGATTTGTGTGCTGCTCGTTGGCTTCTAAAGATGTCATTTCCTTTGTTTTATTGTCTGGGGTTCTAAAACCAAACATTGTACAATTTGCCGTTGAGGGAGTAATAAGTCAAGGTAATTGACGTGTAAAGGCGTCAATTAAAAGGATTTACACATAAGAATTACACAAAAGTGATTGTCAAGGATGCTTGCTTAAAAGTCAAGCAAACAAGTCCAATTAGAATAAAAAATAAAAATAGAAAATAAAAAATATTTAAATATATTTTTGTTACATGAAATAGATATATGGGTCCCTAAATTGTGAGTCACGTCACTACAAATTTTTTAATTAATTTAATTAGAGGTTAGGTTAGGTTAGGTTAGGTTAGGTTAGGTTAGGTTAGGTTAGGTTAGGTTAGGTTAGGTTAGGTTAGGTTAGGTTAGGTTAGGTTAGGTTAGGTTAGGTTAGGTTAGGTTAGGTTAGGTTAGGTTAGGTTAGGTTAGGTTAGGTTAGGTTAGGTTAGGTTAGGTTAGGTTAGGTTAGGTTAGGTTAGGTTAGGTTAGGTTAGGTTAGGTTAGGTTAGGTTAGGTTAGGTTAGGTTAGGTTAGGTTAGGTTAGGTTAGGTTAGGTTAGGTTAGGTTAGGTTAGGTTAGGTTAGGTTAGGTTAGGTTAGGTTAGGTTAGGTTAGGTTAGGTTAGGTTAGGTTAGGTTAGGTTAGGTTAGGTTAGGTTAGGTTAGGTTAGGTTAGGTTAGGTTAGGTTAGGTTAGGTTAGGTTAGGTTAGGTTAGGTTAGGTTAGGTTAGGTTAGGTTAGGTTAGGTTAGGTTAGGTTAGGTTAGGTTAGGTTAGGTTAGGTTAGGTTAGGTTAGGTTAGGTTAGGTTAGGTTAGGTTAGGTTAGGTTAGGTTAGGTTAGGTTAGGTTAGGTTAGGTTAGGTTAGGTTAGGTTAGGTTAGGTTAGGTTAGGTTAGGTTAGGTTAGGTTAGGTTAGGTTAGGTTAGGTTAGGTTAGGTTAGGTTAGGTTAGGTTAGGTTAGGTTAGGTTAGGTTAGGTTAGGTTAGGTTAGGTTAGGTTAGGTTAGGTTAGGTTAGGTTAGGTTAGGTTAGGTTAGGTTAGGTTAGGTTAGGTTAGGTTAGGTTAGGTTAGGTTAGGTTAGGTTAGGTTAGGTTAGGTTAGGTTAGGTTAGGTTAGGTTAGGTTAGGTTAGGTTAGGTTAGGTTAGGTTAGGTTAGGTTAGGTTAGGTTAGGTTAGGTTAGGTTAGGTTAGGTTAGGTTAGGTTAGGTTAGGTTAGGTTAGGTTAGGTTAGGTTAGGTTAGGTTAGGTTAGGTTAGGTTAGGTTAGGTTAGGTTAGGTTAGGTTAGGTTAGGTTAGGTTAGGTTAGGTTAGGTTAGGTTAGGTTAGGTTAGGTTAGGTTAGGTTAGGTTAGGTTAGGTTAGGTTAGGTTAGGTTAGGTTAGGTTAGGTTAGGTTAGGTTAGGTTAGGTTAGGTTAGGTTAGGTTAGGTTAGGTTAGGTTAGGTTAGGTTAGGTTAGGTTAGGTTAGGTTAGGTTAGGTTAGGTTAGGTTAGGTTAGGTTAGGTTAGGTTAGGTTAGGTTAGGTTAGGTTAGGTTAGGTTAGGTTAGGTTAGGTTAGGTTAGGTTAGGTTAGGTTAGGTTAGGTTAGGTTAGGTTAGGTTAGGTTAGGTTAGGTTAGGTTAGGTTAGGTTAGGTTAGGTTAGGTTAGGTTAGGTTAGGTTAGGTTAGGTTAGGTTAGGTTAGGTTAGGTTAGGTTAGGTTAGGTTAGGTTAGGTTAGGTTAGGTTAGGTTAGGTTAGGTTAGGTTAGGTTAGGTTAGGTTAGGTTAGGTTAGGTTAGGTTAGGTTAGGTTAGGTTAGGTTAGGTTAGGTTAGGTTAGGTTAGGTTAGGTTAGGTTAGGTTAGGTTAGGTTAGGTTAGGTTAGGTTAGGTTAGGTTAGGTTAGGTTAGGTTAGGTTAGGTTAGGTTAGGTTAGGTTAGGTTAGGTTAGGTTAGGTTAGGTTAGGTTAGGTTAGGTTAGGTTAGGTTAGGTTAGGTTAGGTTAGGTTAGGTTAGGTTAGGTTAGGTTAGGTTAGGTTAGGTTAGGTTAGGTTAGGTTAGGTTAGGTTAGGTTAGGTTAGGTTAGGTTAGGTTAGGTTAGGTTAGGTTAGGTTAGGTTAGGTTAGGTTAGGTTAGGTTAGGTTAGGTTAGGTTAGGTTAGGTTAGGTTAGGTTAGGTTAGGTTAGGTTAGGTTAGGTTAGGTTAGGTTAGGTTAGGTTAGGTTAGGTTAGGTTAGGTTAGGTTAGGTTAGGTTAGGTTAGGTTAGGTTAGGTTAGGTTAGGTTAGGTTAGGTTAGGTTAGGTTAGGTTAGGTTAGGTTAGGTTAGGTTAGGTTAGGTTAGGTTAGGTTAGGTTAGGTTAGGTTAGGTTAGGTTAGGTTAGGTTAGGTTAGGTTAGGTTAGGTTAGGTTAGGTTAGGTTAGGTTAGGTTAGGTTAGGTTAGGTTAGGTTAGGTTAGGTTAGGTTAGGTTAGGTTAGGTTAGGTTAGGTTAGGTTAGGTTAGGTTAGGTTAGGTTAGGTTAGGTTAGGTTAGGTTAGGTTAGGTTAGGTTAGGTTAGGTTAGGTTAGGTTAGGTTAGGTTAGGTTAGGTTAGGTTAGGTTAGGTTAGGTTAGGTTAGGTTAGGTTAGGTTAGGTTAGGTTAGGTTAGGTTAGGTTAGGTTAGGTTAGGTTAGGTTAGGTTAGGTTAGGTTAGGTTAGGTTAGGTTAGGTTAGGTTAGGTTAGGTTAGGTTAGGTTAGGTTAGGTTAGGTTAGGTTAGGTTAGGTTAGGTTAGGTTAGGTTAGGTTAGGTTAGGTTAGGTTAGGTTAGGTTAGGTTAGGTTAGGTTAGGTTAGGTTAGGTTAGGTTAGGTTAGGTTAGGTTAGGTTAGGTTAGGTTAGGTTAGGTTAGGTTAGGTTAGGTTAGGTTAGGTTAGGTTAGGTTAGGTTAGGTTAGGTTAGGTTAGGTTAGGTTAGGTTAGGTTAGGTTAGGTTAGGTTAGGTTAGGTTAGGTTAGGTTAGGTTAGGTTAGGTTAGGTTAGGTTAGGTTAGGTTAGGTTAGGTTAGGTTAGGTTAGGTTAGGTTAGGTTAGGTTAGGTTAGGTTAGGTTAGGTTAGGTTAGGTTAGGTTAGGTTAGGTTAGGTTAGGTTAGGTTAGGTTAGGTTAGGTTAGGTTAGGTTAGGTTAGGTTAGGTTAGGTTAGGTTAGGTTAGGTTAGGTTAGGTTAGGTTAGGTTAGGTTAGGTTAGGTTAGGTTAGGTTAGGTTAGGTTAGGTTAGGTTAGGTTAGGTTAGGTTAGGTTAGGTTAGGTTAGGTTAGGTTAGGTTAGGTTAGGTTAGGTTAGGTTAGGTTAGGTTAGGTTAGGTTAGGTTAGGTTAGGTTAGGTTAGGTTAGGTTAGGTTAGGTTAGGTTAGGTTAGGTTAGGTTAGGTTAGGTTAGGTTAGGTTAGGTTAGGTTAGGTTAGGTTAGGTTAGGTTAGGTTAGGTTAGGTTAGGTTAGGTTAGGTTAGGTTAGGTTAGGTTAGGTTAGGTTAGGTTAGGTTAGGTTAGGTTAGGTTAGGTTAGGTTAGGTTAGGTTAGGTTAGGTTAGGTTAGGTTAGGTTAGGTTAGGTTAGGTTAGGTTAGGTTAGGTTAGGTTAGGTTAGGTTAGGTTAGGTTAGGTTAGGTTAGGTTAGGTTAGGTTAGGTTAGGTTAGGTTAGGTTAGGTTAGGTTAGGTTAGGTTAGGTTAGGTTAGGTTAGGTTAGGTTAGGTTAGGTTAGGTTAGGTTAGGTTAGGTTAGGTTAGGTTAGGTTAGGTTAGGTTAGGTTAGGTTAGGTTAGGTTAGGTTAGGTTAGGTTAGGTTAGGTTAGGTTAGGTTAGGTTAGGTTAGGTTAGGTTAGGTTAGGTTAGGTTAGGTTAGGTTAGGTTAGGTTAGGTTAGGTTAGGTTAGGTTAGGTTAGGTTAGGTTAGGTTAGGTTAGGTTAGGTTAGGTTAGGTTAGGTTA